>CM066913.1:27067972-29467972 GCA_033964015.1 Scolanthus callimorphus
GGACACTTTCATTTTCCAATTATCCTGGTCCTTTCCATGGGGAATATAGATACAATCTCATTGTCCATGTCTTTGCCTTCATCTGGTGATTTTAACAATTGTACAGTAGAAATAAATTTCATTCTGTCTCCATTCAACTTCACCCACTTTTATCAAGATTCTTTGTTATTTAAAAAGCAACAACACAAAAACATTCACTTTTGATTTTGAAATACAACTGCTGCTGACAGTCCAATTAAAGGCCACCATCTAACTGCATCCTTGTGTTTTTGTTTTCATTACTACATCTTGCATTTAAAGAAATATCAAAAGAACTTGGGTGGAAAATAGCTACTCTGAATAAACTTGAATACCTGGTAAAAACTACATAAAATGGCAAGATCAAAACAGTTGTTCGAGTATCGCCTATAAGGAACATGTAATTAAGGAAACGTGCCTCGGCGCACAAATAAAAGGATTGTAGTTGGTAATGGGCCATTCTTAACAAACTTTTCTCCAGTCCCAGATGAAGAGCGAGAGATTTATTTCCATTGATTGTTTTGACAATACACACGACTATCAAATGGTAAAAGCAGCTGATTTAATGGGAATATAGAGAATTTGAACGAACACAAATGCCGAAAGACTGGAACTCAGCTGACCACCTGGAACAAGTTTGCCATTTTATACTACAAAATGGATTTTGTGACCACTCATATGTACTTTTGTTTAATTCTGAGAAAAAACATAGCTTATTTGTCAGAGTGAAATCATTGGCTTTTGGATGCTCTACAAGAGGGCATAGAGTTTGTTTCCCCCAGAGTGGTCACAAGCTGGATGGATCCATATGGCTCCTACAAACAAGTGAAGCATGTGGATCAACTCTTTGACAATTCCTGTACTGTGCTACTATCACAACTGGGTCTCACTGCCATGTCTCCTGGTGTTTACTTTCAGGTAGTTACAATAATGAGTGAGACCAAAAAAGATTTGCCAATGATCAAAGCAACATTTTTTGAAACTGATGATGTAAATAAAGTTACAAATTGAATACTTAGTTAGGGCATTTGCACCTACTAGTTTGTTTGATAGAACAGTTAGGAGAATGTTTTAATACCACAGGGTTTTCTAGCAATAACTGAACAAGGCTTGGTATGAAGCGAAAAAGTTGACCAGTCCTTAGCTAAGCCTTAGGAGTTGCTTTGCAACCCCTGGCATTAGAGCAAGCTTTGTTCAGCTTTGTATTTATTATTAACAAATTTTCGTTTTCTTTTGCTCGCTTTTCTGGTCATAAAAGGACCGAAACATGCTAGCATGAAACCATTACGTAAGGTAATCTGATATTGTATTGCCGGTTTGCCGCAATAAAGCTCTGTGGAGTGTTTAGGGAATCACGGCCTTTGCTAGATGGGAAATTTTCACTCGATAGCAGCCGAAGCTTACATCATGTTTCCCTAAGGCTTTAGTATTATAGAATATATAATTCCCCGTAACCGAAAAACATGTAGTACTAATAACTGGGCCAAAAAGATGCTGTAAATATTGTAAATAGCGAGTATTTTGTCAACTTAAATAGTAAAGCATTTATGCTTACTGTTTTAACGTCTTGAAGTGTTGTTTCTTGTGTTTTCTTGTATTTAAGGTCCTTGCACGAAGCCAATAAAAGGATTGATAGAACAAACCAGCAATCCGAGAGCCATGAAAATGGCAGAGAGAAATATCTCAATCCGTCCCCAATAAAACCTCCTAGTTTGAGCCTTCAATACCTAATACGCGTACAACTATAAATCGATTTTTAAAGCTACAAGAAAGCCAACAGGACATTATCCCGCCTTCGAAAATCACAGCGAAATATGTTTTAACCAAATATTGCAGGTAAAATAAATGAGAAACGCAAATTTTAGCTGCCAGGGTTATTAGTTCCTATATTTAAAAGTGCTTCAGAACTATTTTTGCATCTCTAGCCGACGACAGAAAGCAACAATTCAAGGATAAACTTCACACAGAGCGGTTATGCCTTCGACATGCGACCGCCATTTTCTTGTCGAGTTCACGAAGACAGGGTATGACGTCACTGGCAGCGATCATAGGAACAACAGAGCCCATAGAGACACCCCCTCCCTCCTGTTAAATCCAAAATGGTGGACAATCTTTAAAATCCAAAATGGCGGACAATCTTTAAAATCCAAAATGGCGGACAATCTTTAAAATCCAAGATGGCGGGACAAACCTAAACCTAAACCTAAATCTAAAACTAAACCTAAACCTAAATCGGATACAGCCATGACGTCACTGGGAATCCCTTGTAAACATAGATTGTGGGCAAGCCTAGGCATGTATAAGGCTGGGGAATCCCCTTGAATTCTATAATATTTTTCCAACAGGAAGTTACCTAACTTTAAAAAGTATATGTTCAGACATGCTAGTTGTATTGAGATCATGAGACAGTCCTGGGATATCTCTCAACCAATCAAAAGCTACACAATATTTTACACAAAATTGAAACTTTTACACCAGGTGGTAATCTTTTCTCATTCAGTCCAACAGGGCGTCTATATTCCATTTCATTTAATTCTAATTCTTTCATTTTTATTCCATTTATAGTTTTTTTACCAGTATTCGTATCTTTTCATTTATTATTGATTTCAAAACAGCCGGCAAACGTTTTACCCATTCTCTTGATCGATCATCAGTAATCATCTCTTGTGCATACTGATGTGTTGATAACCTCTCACTCAGTGTTCTATTTGCTCTTTCTACAAAGGCTTGAGCTCTATGATTATTAGCTTCTGACCGTTGAATAGTCACATCATGTTTGTTCATAAGCCTAGTAACATCCCTTAAACTCTGTTCCAGGATCAACAATTATGTCTCAGGATATTTTAACTTTCTTGAGTATATCTTTGTGAAAGCTTTTGCTACTTCACCAGATTCTTTTGAGGTTAGTGGATCAGCATCTTTGTATCTACTAGCTATATCAATAACTACTAATGCGTACTTATAAGTCTTTCGTCTGATAGTATCATGAGAAGAAATAATAAGTCCGCTTGGTGTATCTGATTTTGGGTTATCAATAGTCCAATATGGTCTAGGTATGTAATCAGGCTTAGGTAGATATATCTGCCATATTAGTCCATCACCTAGAGTGATTCTAATACTCATCTCTGTAGAACAGCAGAGACTGCTACCATTTAAAAGTTTAACTGTTTAGCATTCAAAAAACCCGACCCCGGACAAACAGATCGGTAGCTTTCGATTAGAAATTCAAGTTTAAAAAGAAGTAGGTGAACTCCCGACAGCCGCCATTTGTTTTCTCGGAGGAAACCCCGCGTCCAGGTCCATGAATAAACAAATACCCGAAAAAAGCTTCAAAATGCTTGTTTGTTTCTCATTCTATAGATTTTATTATCGAAAACATTATGATAAGCGTTTTGTATGTTTTGGGTGGATTTTCGGTAGAAATTCAAGCTTTTTAAGCCAACTCTGTATTCTCTCGATAACGCGATTCAGAGTTTTGAATTGATTTCATTATAACTTCAATGCGAGCACAAATTTCCGTAAAATTATTAGACTCACTTTACATATTCTTTTTTCAAAGTAAAGATATTTTGTTTAAAACTACGTAATTGGCTACGACGCGGCAATATTATTCGCTTCGCCGCGCTCGCAAATTCTAAAGACTGATTTTGTGGCTTAATTTTTACTTTATATTCTGAAATTATCTATCATTAGACCTTTTGGGTGTATTTTTACGTTAGTACTTTGGAAGCTTTCGAACACGACACGTGTGTGCGATAAGTACAACAAGAACTCAGTGCAAGCGCTAATGTTTCGAAATCTTGCTACGTGGCAAAGTCTTAAATTGCAGGAGAAAGGCTGTATCAAATCAGCCTTCCGTTAATTCTGTGACGAGATTATTACTTAGATTGTTGTCGAAATAGCGTTATGAAGCTGAAAGGATCACGCCGTCTTCAAAGTGTAACCCCGACCCAATGGCAGCTCATGGCATTCCCAGTTCGACAGTATCTTCTTAAAATTCAGTCGTCATTCGAAATCTCAACTGATTTGTCGAAATTTGCCACCACGACTGTGCGTACTTAGCGGTATCTACAGTAAAAGCATTTTCTCTCGATTTCGTCTGTTGGCAGGCCTCGATGATACGTATAAATCTTGAAAGAAGAAAACTATGATTGTTGCACGGTTAGTAGGGCGTGGCATTTTAACTAATTTAGTAGCGTCCACTTCACCAGAGTCCATTTCAGAAACCCGTCTCACCTGAAAGATACGCAGGTATAATGTTTAGGTTGAAAAGGCGAGGTATATTCAAACATGTTATCTGATTTAGTACAGTTCCGGCGACGACGCCCCGTTGTGAATCCGTGACGTGTTAATATCGCGCGTTCCTTTTGCTAGAAAACATGTGAGAGGAAACAAGGGAGGAAATATAATTGCTAAACTTCTAATTGGAGTTGAACGATCAGAACTGGTGCGCATTGTATACATTACTCACTATCGAACACGCCCACGCGTAGTGTGGCTCTGCTCGCCACACTTGCAATCAGATGGCTAATGTGATGTCATCTCCGTGCATTTCAGTCCTGCTTTGATATTGCAGCACCACATTCGTTTGCATGTGCACGACATCAGCTCTAAAACCTCCTCAGGTGCAGGATTAGAGTCAAGCCTGATTCAAACTCCAACCAACTGGATGTGCCCTCCGTTAGATTCCAGTCATAGCCGTGAAGAGAGGGACTTGGGGACTGCCTTCGTTGCTCTTCTCCAATTTGCTGCCTGGTAATTTGCGCGTGCCACGTAAAAGCGCAATGACAATTGACCGAGTGGGAGCGACTCCGGATCTACCTTGACTTCTTTGATACTGTACAACTCTGAACGTCTCCTTTTCGATGTCACAAAAGCGTAGCTCTTGTTCTCGAGCATCTAGTGGGCGCCACTTGCCCTAGAATGAGAAGGCGGAGACGGTAGCGCATCCCGTCAAGGCGCTCAGACCGAAAAGACCTGGGGAACATCTTCTTTCGAGACGCCCGGGGCGATTCGCGTTTAAAGCTATTTCAACAAATGTTGTCGGTCTTGTGAGCGCTCAAGCCTACGCGCCCAGAACGAACGGCAGTATGGGTAGAAACTAAATATCCTATTCGGATGATACCTCGCTGGTCTGAGTGCTAAATTCTACAAAAGACAGCTTTGTTTCAAGCTAGTAACGTCTCGAGTAATGTCTCCTACCCAGGCAATTTTGCGGTCTGGGCGCGTACGGCTTCCGATAACGTTTTTGAAATAGCTGTATACCATGTCTGCAACTTCGACAGGTCAGATAGAATTTACCCGGTTATGGGCGTGTCCAAGGAACATAATAAGCCGTCTGTGTCGTCTTAGTGGATGACGCACTTCCTCCCGCATTGTGAGCGTGTAATACCATGCGCCGGTCGGCGTCCAGATGCGCCCAGATGCGTTGTTTATGTACCACGTGAGCAATACATTTTAAGCATCCATTGTTTCGTTGCTCTCAAGCGAAGTTAACGCCAAAAAGTATTGATCACGTGGTACATAAACATCCACATCTCGTGGCCATAAAAAGCGATCACGCGATCAATTTCAAGAAGTCGCCGGCGGTCCGAAATAACGAGGGTTCATGCGCGGGATGCATAGTACTAAATACACATTTGTGTGACCTGCTGTATATGAGTAGGTACTGAATGAAATCGCGTAGTCGCGGTATGGTCGCGGCGCGACACAACTCTTTCGCGGCGGCACCTTTCACAGTCTCATACGAAATCTGCTCTACTCATATTCTGAATCACTTGTCAGGGAGGATGGCGCTGGACACGGATGACGTCGTTGCTGGCTGATCAGCTGCTGCTCCCGCTGTAACATTCTTGAATAAGCTTGGAGATATTTTGGTTCACAAAATCCTCTCTGCATCTCATGATCTTTCACTATGCGCGTCTCACTCGATAGCTCTAGAATTGGCTGGCGTTGTCTTATAACTGCGGCTCGATGCAATTTTTCCAGGAATCTACATTTCGACATTGCGCTAATTCTGCTGAAGATTCGCTACGAATAATACATTTCTCGATTAATTCTACTTGTAAATCCTCCGCTTTTGGTTGCATTGTAACCATGTCTAGTCACAAAACAAACAATTTCACACAATTACATGTTTTAGTTTTTATTTTAGCCAACGAAACGGCGGCGAAACAGGCGAATTTTAGTAAATCACTTGATTCACGTTGTTCGAGGCGCCGCTATTGTATTGTGTAGTCGATTGTTGTTTATCATAACTTTCATAATAAGCATGATCTTCCATAGAAGATGAACATCTCTGAAAAATAAACGAAAGTGTGTGATCACACTGTGGGAATTTTGTAACATCTATTTCGCTTGACAGCGAGTATGTCGGTAATGGTCAAATCTTAGCCAAAAGACGATTACAAATCCTGATTCCTAAAATAAAATACTCTGGATAAGCAGTGATTAGTCCAAGAAAGCTTGATAAAGCGAGCGTAAGTTGTTTTGGGCAAACACTTGTAATGGAATTGAAGTCTAAAATTAACTGCTCGAATTGCGTTATTTTTGAATAAATTAGTAAGCTTACATGTACCGGACCTCGCTCGCCTTTGGAGCGTTTTATTTCGTTCGAAAATCCCCCAAAACATCTGAAGTGGCTAAAATAACATCTTTCAATAATACGAAGCTGTCAAATAAGACAAACAAGTGTTTTAAAGCGTTTGGTGGCATTTTTATTCCACTTCATTAGGGCGGGCGCGGGGTTTGCTCCGAGAAAACAAAATGGCGGCCGCCGGGGAGTTCACTCACCTCTTTTCAACTCGAATTTCTAATCGAAAGCTACCGATCTGTTTGTCCGGGGTGGTTTTTTTGAACGCTTGATAGTTAAACTTTCGAATGGTAGTGGTCTCAGCTGTTCTACAGAGATGAGTATTAGAACGAAATTTCGGGTCCTAGGTGACGGACTATATTGCTTGCTTCCAATCCATTGTTTAGCAACTGATTCACTAACTTTTGCTTTCTCAGCTAATTTTCCAACAGCTGAATTACTTTTCAGTAACCCTCAGTGAGTAATATATTTTCTCCATTATTATATAAAAGTATAATACTATTTATTATTTATAGACATCAATAGCAGATAAGATTAAAGGCCCATAAGCACCCAAGTCGCTTTGCAGGCTCACAGAGAATAAAACGTAGTTGAAAAAACTATGCAAATTTTCAGTTTGAACTTTGAATGCGAAGAAACAATAGAACCCCTTGGGACCTACTGTATCAGCCAATCACAGCTGTTGAATGACAATGGATCCATTGAAACAAAGCGCAAAGGTTCCCGGTCGCGTATGGGCCTTTAATCCAAATAGGGAGTATTTTGGTTTTCAACAATCTCTAGAGAATCAAAAGACAATGCACGTAATGCATGACTGCTGGTACCAGAATGGACGCTATTACATATCTTTTGTTAATCATCCACCAGAACGTTAGTGACGTCAGTTGCAAACGAAGAATAAGCACCTTTTGGACTGAAAGCTGAGACATGTTTGAACCGTGTTACTATGAATCCGAACAAAGCCAACCAGGGGAGACATTATATGTTCACATACCAAAGCTACCACAATGTGGTTATTGTTCAACCAGCTTAGCATTAACATTTAACATTGCTCTAACTGGTACGGATAAGCATGCTAATAACAGATTTGTCAACATTTGACAGCGTGTTTGAAATCAAGATAATATATAGATTTAGCCACTGGCTAAAAGCGGAGCTCCCGTTACATATTTTTCTGTGTTGATGAACCAAGAAATAATACAGCCGATTGCGTTTGAGCGTTTTACCCTAACAGTTCGCACGTTATGTTTGAACGTTTAAAAGTTGTGTTTCTAGGATGAAACGAGACGTTTCTATGGCGAACCAAAGAGTTCTGTCCTC
Organism: Scolanthus callimorphus; assembly: GCA_033964015.1. NCBI lineage: Eukaryota > Metazoa > Cnidaria > Anthozoa > Actiniaria > Edwardsiidae > Scolanthus > Scolanthus callimorphus. The sequence continues at coordinate 27,075,903 of CM066913.1, forward strand.
TCTGACTGGTCAGTGAAAATACACATGGCGGTTGCCCTTGGAAACTTCCGACTTTTTGTCTCACAACGCAACTTTCAAACATTCAAATGTAAAGTGCGAACTGTTTGGGTAAAACGCTCAAACGCAATCGACTGTAATAGGCATGGCCTGTGTGAAGTAAGATAAAGATCCTCTTTCAATGGAATGGTTCTAACAAAGAACATGTACATATAAAGAAAAAAGAAATTATTTGTCATGAGTTTTTTTAATTGAAATCACAATAATGTACATTTTATTACATGAGCAGGGTTTTTAATAAAATGTGTCATTCCAGAAAATACAGATACCAACCATGTTATGAGCAGAGAATAGGTGGCTGCAAATTTTGGTCTTTCTACTCATACTTTCTTTGTATATTTATTGAAATTCCACTGAAAAGGAACAATTTTTTTTTTGGGGGGGGGGGGGGAAAGAGGGATGGATTGAGGCCTCAAAGGGAGGGGCATCCTAGATCTAAAGCACCATAAGGGGAGGGCCATTCTCATTTGTGGCCATTTCAGGGGGGGGGGGGGGGGTCACACCACACTTTTACATGTACATGTTGCTTTCCATGAATTATTGTCCATTAAAACTACCTTTGTTATAACAATACTTATATATTACATCTTAAATTCATGATACATAGTTTTCTTGAAGAACTTGGAACATAACATATACCAATGTAAGGAGAGGTTGTACCCAGAGGGGGGCTCTAAGGTTAACATGCTAGGGATGTTGGGAAACTCGAATTTTGACCCTCAAAATACCTGTTGGAAAAAATTTCTACCCTAAAAAAATTGACTGCAGTCTGGAAATACCCTAAAAATACCAACAATGTTGACAGGTTATTCTGGCCGTTTATTTGATATACATCAAATGTATCCTCTCGAGTTTCAAATACACTAGATCATTCTTTCAAATATTTTCAAATATTTGTACCTTGTGAGAACCCCTAAAAAATATCAGTATTTTTTCTTACCATACTGTTTTTTATTTTAGAACCCCTAAAAATATCAGATTGCTGATTTCAACCCCTAAAAAATATGACGGTCAAACCTAGCATTCGAATATAGGGAGTCCTCTGGGGGGTTGTACCTTTTGAAGTCCCCTGCGGATGGGGGTTCCCTGCAAGCAGTGGTTTCCTCCTCTCTTATTCGGACAACAAGTGAGGGAGGGGGGTTTGCCTCCTCCTGGTGTGGGGGTCAAAAAAGTTTTGCTACTGCCAAAGGAGGGGCTAAACAGAAAACGAAAGTGGAGTTGCACGGAACACTGACAACCCCCCCCCCCCCCCCCCCCAACATAAATAATGAACACTCCCTTAGCAAGTACCTTCTGACAGCATTCATTATCCTTCAAAATTTCAAAATAATAATAATAGCACTGCAATGCATTAAATTGACAAGTATTTTAGTAATCATAAGACATGGACGGAGAGGGGAGGGGGGCTTCAAGCAGCCCCTTTAATTTTCAGCAGATTTTCAACTTTTCTGTCTTATTGCTCCCCCTACTTCAAAATCTTTTCATCTGTGTTCAATTATGTAATATCAAGTAAATTAGTGTTTGCTGCCATCTGTCCCCAAGGCCATCCCGGCTGCTGCTTTATACAATTGAGGTCCCCTGATGAAACTTACATTGATCTTCTCCAGTCTAATTTATCAACACATTGACATGGATATTATATACATTTTAGTAACAGAACTAGTGATGCCTTAAGCCTAAAAATGATCCATAAAATCAATGAGCATTCAGTCTTCAGATTCGCCCTTTAGTGCATTCACTGCTTTTCACTCCCTACTAACTTGGATGATGTACCTGATAAGCCTATTAGTGTTAAACATTGATCTCCTTCTAATTTATCTAACACATGCATATTTTATAACATTTTATTTTAACAACATAGTAAAAGATGATTCCCTGTTGACTCACACTTAGAATAATGAATAACTCTATTGTCTTTCATGATTCGCCACTTTGAAAGTTAATAGGTTCATTTTTAATCACTCCAGGACAGTTGAATCAGAAAAACATCAATGGTTTTGGTAGCGTGTTTCTATTAATGTGTGAAAAATGTAATGGGAAGACCACCTTTTCATTAATGTATATGTACATTTAATGGAAAAATGCTACCAAAACCATTAATGTTTATACCTGTTCCCGTGCGTTCTGTTCCCTCAGGCCATTCAAATCCTATTGCGTATGTCTATGCATCAACACAATTTTCTTATACTACTGTATATTTATATGGTTTAGAAATGGAATAGAAAACCCTTTTTGTATATCTACGAAAAATTTTCTAGGTTATAATATAGTGGTGAGTTAAAAAAAGCCCTCAGAGCTGTTAAACGTTCTCGCCACACTTACCTAAGTCAGTGGTCTTTTTTCGAACGTGTGCCTGTCGGGCCTATCACTGCAAGGCATTTTGGGAGAGTTTGTGTTTCCTCGGCAAGATACAGTTGTCTTGTAAACGGCCCGAAGGGCAGTGTATTTGTTTTCGCAAGTTCTCACAGACTATATTGGCTGTTATTTTTTATGCGCCGAAAATTTTATTAAGTATTGAGTGAAATGAAGTAGAAAAATGACTGCTTTCATTCTCAAGTAAATATGCAGCCTCAGACATCTTTTTAACGAGAGCCCAAGCCATGTCTTTGTAGGATTTTGAAGGATTGGCCTTGCACAAATTTTTTTGGGGGAATTGCCACCCCCCTCCCCCAACTTCTAATGGTCCACCCCTAACAGATTGCCTCTGTTGCCCAGCAATGGCAAAAGCATTTCAATCTGATTCTTGACAGGGGAAAAGTGATTAAGAGGAAATCTACCAAGAAATCGAGTATTTTTGGTCACAAAGTGGAAACTTAGATGGAGTATTACAAAACCAATTTCCTTGTTTGTAGCACTTTTTTAAAGTTCTTGATAAAATAAAGAATTGGCGATAACACCGAGAATAATTTTCCAAGGAAACATAAGAAAAAAAATTTCAAAGTTGTGAAGGAAGGTGCTGGCTGTTGGTGGTCATTTCATGTCGCTTGTCAAACCTATATAATTGTATGTTTTGGACAAATTTCAGGATTCATTTTCGATTGTTTGGTATGAAAAAAGTCTACACTATGATGTAAATTATTTGTTCCAAGAATTTTTTGACAATTGTTACTCGATTCTCAAATGGATTACCTTATACATGTACTAGGTTGTTTGTTTGTCTAGTTTTCACTTAGGAAAGTCTTTGAATCACTGAGGATGCGGATACTTTCACACGGTATTTTAATTTTGTATCCCCGAGTGATATTTGAAAATGTTCGTGCCTTCCGACAGTGAACAAAGTAATCTAATGATTAAAATCTCCACTTGCCTGTTTATGCAGAATACACCGTGAAGCACACCCTATCATAACCAGAAAAATATCTTGGGAACCTACTGTTAGATGCGTTTGGAGATTGCATTGCATAGTTTTTCCAAAGTTCGACCACGTTCAATTCAAATAAGCTTAAATCATAAATTCTCCCAAACTTTAAATACCACATAGCTATGGCAACGGAAGCACTGTAGAATCGTTGTCAAATTGAAAATCACTTAAAAATGCGATGGTAATTCAGTGGGAATCCTCAAATTAACAGTAAACACAATGAACTTTCCGTCTATTTTCCAAGTAGCGAAGCGAGCCGCCGGGGCGCGAAAAAACGTAAATGAAAAATTTGCGATAGTTGTTGAATGTCACTTTTATACTTTTGAAAGGGTAAAACTTTTTAAAGCTAAAAACTACGGTCAAACTTAAACGTGGCAAGGACCTACCTTGAGAATGTTTTTCTCTTCTTTTCATTTCACGGCACGACGACAGTCTTCCGAGTTTTGACCTTCCCTCTCCGATTATCTGGCGCTGCCCTTCTATCTTTCTTGTTGTAGACGCTTTTTTGTTATTTTTTCGTCTCTGCCTTTTTAAATCATCTTCAGGTTTCGACATTTTGGCTAGGGCTACCTCCACCTTCTTGCTGAGAACATTAATTTCCCGTTCTCTCTCGATCATGCGGTCGCATTTGTCTTCCGACATTCCCTGCTCTATTTCCCCTCCATTCTCCGTCCCTCATAACTTCGCTTCTTTTCCCTTGTGAAACAACCGTGTTCATCGACATATTATCTGTCTCCGCTCCATTGCTGTAGACTTTTAGTCTAAAATACCTTGATTTGACAGCTTACTTTAGAAACGTTTCCGTTTTACACGAAATAACAAAAACTCTAAACAAAAATCGCCGACCATCGCCAACTAAATTGAAGCGCGCGCGTGCTCATTTTCCCGCTCAAAACTGGTGGTTGCCTGTGCGACGACGGACACACGGAAACCGGAAGTCCATCACAGAATCGGTCGATGCATATACACTTTTGTTTTCTTCCTTTTTCTCCTGCATGTAGCTATGGGCTCCGCTACGCGGGCGCCTTCGGCGCCCGCGGGAGCTCCGCTATAAAATACATTTGGTGGCGAGACAGTACAGGATACAAATAGATATTATTTATATAAACTATACTGTGATCTTCATCTTAGCAAAAAGGAAAGAGAAAACAGAATCAAACAGGGGATTTCCAGTGTCAATATGAATAAACTGAGAGCTGGCTCAGGCGATAAAGTTAGTACAGATGCATCAGAAGTGGCCCTAAGCAGCAGTATATAACACAAAATATAGACTTCCACTAGAGAGCATCCAATTATAGACAATCATGGGGTATTCTATCCAAAGACGTTAGATCAGAGTTTCATTTTTGAGATTACACTTCCTGAATCGAAGAAACTTACAATCACTTCTGATAAAACAAAGCCATATACATATGCTATTTCCAATCTTGAGCTAGAATATCAGAGCTTTTCAAGTGATTACGACCTTGCAAATGAGGTAAAAAGCTCTTATCAAATTGGGAAGGGGTTCTATTATGAAAATATACACCTCCATAAGACGTTCACGATTACAAAAAGGGACGGATAGCATATTAAATGAGAATATTAACATCCCTCGTAGAAGTATGACAGGTATCTTAATGCTGTTTACAACACCACATACTCCAGGCGCTAGGGATAGTGAAAATTTTGTGAACGCGAGTATTACAAGTGTTAAAATTAACATCGATGGCGTACCAAACCGTCTATATAGCAAAGGTATGGAAACCTCAGATTTTTATGATGCAGTTACCAAAACGGTTTGGAGTTAGTGATAATATATCAATCAAGGAGTTTTATAATGATAAATTTGCATTATGGATAGACCTACGAACATATCATGATGATTTAATACACGGCAACGGTCTACACCTTAGTAATACAAGAGACGGTGTGCATCTAGAGATGAAAAGAGCAGCTTCAGGGTCTGGTACTATTACCTGTTACATATATGTGATCGCAGACGCTTTGATGGAGATCATGGGAAGCAGTCTTAAGAGTATAATGTATTAGTAATAATATATGGAAGAGTTAGCGAATAAATTACCGTTTCACTGTCTCATAGTGGGCTGTACAAACAGCGGGAAACGCAATATCTAATACAACAGCTTAGAGGTCCATTTAAATACAAGTTTGAATATATAGTTTTGATATGCCCAACTTATGCGGTCAATAAAACCTATCAAGGGTTTGCTGATGGTGATAAAAGGTTTATTGTTGTATCACCAGATGCGGATTCAGTAGATGAAATTAACGAACTTTTGTATTATTGCAAGGAGTTATTTACTGGTACAAATACGCTGATAATACTCGATGATTGCGCCTTTTCAAAGGATCTCAAACAAAGATCGAATAAGTTTATACATTTAGCCTTCAGTGGTAGGCATGAAGGTCTGAGTATGGATTTTAACACAGCAGTTAACATCTATAGCAAAAGCATTCAGGGATAACGTTGCTTGTGTGATATCATTCTATAATCCGTCTACTGTAAGCATGAAGGCATTATTCGATGATTATGGAGGCGATCTTGATATTAAGGATAGAAAAAAGTATATGAAATTATTAAAATCAGAAAAGTATTCACGCATGTGTATGTGCATGAGGCATCCGTATAATTGTTATATTGAGCTTCCAAATTCAGATGATTTAAATAATATATGATTATAATAAATATAATGACAGATATTGTTGGAGAATATATGAATAATGTCGAGGAAACCCCTATAAAAAAGGATAAGAAGCCAAAAGCTACTAAGAAGAAGGATGTAGATACAAAAGAGATTGAAGAAAAAAGGGAATCGTTATGCATTCTTGCAGTATTGGGAACAACGCATGAATACACTGGTATGGATTTGTCTCTTGGTGATGTTAAGAGGCTATCAATCAAGGATGTTGAAAAATGTTATAATCGGTATCAGGTTGTAATGGGAAATAAGGTTACTAATTCTTTGGTTGATACAGGGCTACAAGGCGCATCAGAAGTTATTTCCTATGTATGTCCTAGTAGATGATAAAAAAGCATTATGCAACGATCTTCGAAATGATGATTTACTCAGAAAGAGCTTTCCGAATATGCTGGTTATTGTGTACTAAAAGGTGGTCGGATGGTAGCTCTTGCAAGTGCTTTGATACAAATCGGTAAACATATCAAATTTAGTAATAATACTCTTGAGCAACCTGTTGAAACTCTTGAGCAGTCTTGAGCATCTGTTAAGCATCTGTTAAGCATCTGTTAAGAAACTGTTGAGCAACCTCTTGAGCAGTCTGAGCAACCTCTTAAGCAGTCTTGAGCAACTGTTAAGCATCTGTTAAGCATCTGTTAGCAACCTCTTGAAATATCCTAATTGATATAAATATATATTAAGAATACTTAATATATATGTCAACAGAATCAGAAAATATTGAACAGATTACTAAGGAACCAGAAGCGATAGAGACTAAACGAAAGGATCCTAAGAAGGTGGAAGCTGGTAAACGGCTAGCAGAATACCATAAGAAGGCTAAGGAAGCTATGAAAAAACGAACAGATGATACAATATCTGTAGAGAAAGCATGGATGCCAGAAATCTCACTCCCAACTGTATTATCAATAGTGGGAATTAGCTTTACAGCTCTAGATTTATATATAGATGGAGAAAACAAGGTAAGGATAAAATCGAAATAAAATCACCACCTCCTGTAGATGAAAAAACTATGGTGAAAGCATCTAAAATCCCTGTAGGTATGGAATAATAAAAAATGATATAAAACGATATATATAGATATAATTATATGTCAACTGAAAACAAATGGTTAAAACGTTTATGGATAGTGCTGTGCTCGTAGGATTGTGTGCAGGTGTCGGCTGGGTCGGGCGAAAAACTTTGGAAAGAGCAATTTATTGGAGATCCATCTTCAAATATAACAAACTATGGTAAATGGGTCCTTACGTTGGGATCTTCTATTTACATCAAAAAATATCTCGAGGATCGAAAGGTACTTCCCAATTCGGTATAAAGTGAAAAATATATATTAATATATATGGCGACCATAGGGCTTATGATATCAGGGGCCTTCTCAACGCAACATCATTCATCGGTGGATCTTACTTAGCAAAATATCTTAGTGGTGATGGTACGGACAAAGAACGCATACGTCATGATAAAGCGGTTGAAAAGTATCAACATGATTATGAAATATTTGAGGAAAATAGACAGAAACTCATAGATTGGCAAACAGAAAGGTATAAGAATAAACAAATCGCAAGCAATAACATGAGATCTACGGATGAGGCATTAAATTGTATAATGAAGCTTATAATCAAAAGATCCATTTGCAAATGCCACAGTTTAGCGATTATTATAAACCATCATCTACACAGAAAAAGTATGAAATGGCTTATGTTGGCGGTGGCATGTTAGCTATTGGCTATGTGGCTTCTAAATTCTTGTAAGTGAATGGATAAGACTAAATCTATACATACTTCACTTTAGGGGGTCACAAATCACAACCCCTTAATGGAATACAACTAAATACAATTTTTATCAATGAAAAAAGGCTTAAGGATACATTACTATATATTCAATATATAATAATGACACTAACTGAAAAGAAGTATGAAAACAAAATTTTGAATCTATCTATTGATTCATATATTGATAGCAAGCAGAATGTCTATTTCAAAGGGAAAGATATTGCATCTGCTCTTGGTTATAATGATACTGATAAAGCTATTAGAAATCATGTAGATGAAGATGATAAGACTAAATCTATAACCCCACCATTTCGGCGGGGTCTAAAGAATTTACATCCAGATATGAAAAAGGGCTTAAGGATACATTACTATATATTCAATATATAATAATGACACTAGTTGAAAAGAAATTTGAAAACAAAAGTTTGAATCTATCTATTGGTTCATATATTGATAGCAAGCAGAATATCTACTTCAAAGGGAAAGATCACGTCAGCTCTCGGATATAATGATACTGATCAAGCTTTGAGAAAACATGTTGATGAAAAATATAAAATTTTGTTTAAATCATTAAGGGCGTCAAAACGACGGGGCCTAAAGGAATACAACCAGAAACGGTTTTTATTCAAGAACCAGGCCTATACTCTCTGATATTTGGTTCAAAACTAGAGTCTGCTAAAGTGTTTCAAGACTGGGTATTCTCTGAGGTCCTCCCATCTATCAGAAAGTATGGATACTACAGAAGGTTTAACAATCCTAAAACGCTAACATTCAAAATTGAGGATGAATACGACCTGCATACCAAAGTTGTAGAGTTTATCAAACGGTTTTATCCAAACGCTATCATAACAGCAGGACTAGGAGAGAACCAAGATACGTCAGCCAAACGCATAGCATCCTATCGAAAGGGATATATGAAAGGTCAGCCTGATTTAATCATCCAAAATTGTCACAAACATTACTCTGGTCTATGTATCGAATTTAAGACTCGACAGGGTAATGGCCTTATATCCAACACACAGACAGACCTCTTAGAACAATATGAGGAGAATGGTTATAAGTGTATCATTTCCAACGATTATGATTTACTTTTCAAGGAGATAAACGACTACATACGTGATGTTCGTATTAGATGCAAATTCTGTAAGCGGAAATTCAAAACAAGAACAACACTAGGGAATCATAAAAAATATTTTCACAGGATATAAAAATATACCTATATTTTAAATCATATAATATGGATATAGGCTATAAAGATACAGATCCTCTTATGAATCATGGTGATGATCATGATACAGGTGGTGGTGAGGAAATACCCATGCATGAGTTACCTAGACGATCAACATCTACGTTTCCAGATGAAGGTGGAACGGAAGAAACCTCATTTGGTGGAACCTCATTTACTGATTATAACCAACTTATTATAGAAAGAGTAAGTGAAAAAAAAGAAGTTGATCAAATTATTAAGGAAATATTTCCAAATGCTGATACAAGCCTATTTTTATCAAAAATAGATGAGCTGGGTTTTATACGAGTTAAAGCAAAAACTACAAGTACTAGAACAATATGGCATTACCTATTCAACGGTAAAAATATTAGCAAAGGGTTACCAGACTCGATTACTAATGCTCTAGGGATATAAATACAATAGCGATTGAAAATGAAGCATGGGAAAAGATAATAGAAGTATTTCCTATTGCTAATCGTGATGAACTATTATATGATATAGATAAAAAAAGTGGTAGAGTTATTGTTACTCTTAAAGATAGAAGTATTAAATGGCATTATTTACTTAATAAAAAAGATGGATTGAATAAAGAATTATAAGGAACGAAAACGCTTGTTGCTAAACTAGGAAAAACACGAGAACAGATACTTGATGAAAATGAGGATGAACAACATGGCATAGAAAAAGATAAAAGAGGGCTAACACAAAGACTAAAAGATGCAGTAACACGAAGAGCTAGATATACGAGTATTGAAGATACAACAGAAATAGACCATGAGATAAAAATACTCAAGATAAAATAACTGAGGCTAAAGAGAAAATATCAGAATTAGAGGAAGAACATGAAGCATTAGAAGAAGTACGGTTTTACTGTGACAGCGGTGGCTATAGCTGTTGGGACTTCGATCGGAGTTATTATCTCAAACCTAAGCAAGGGACTATCAACTGTAGCTAGGGGTGTTGGAAACGGATTAAAAGCTATCGGTAAGAAATTGGGCCAGCTACTCCCAGGGATGATTGGTGCCATATCACAATTCGTATTCAAGACAGCAGGTGAAGTGGTTGGCTTCCTAGCTAAAAATGCATGGTTATTGATTGTAGCAGTTGTTATGTATATGATAAACTGTATAAAAGGTAAACGATAATATGTATCATATGACAACAATCTTAACAATAGCGATGAGATCACCAGAGACTAGGGTATATCTTGATCCTTCTTTATCAAACGTGAAGGATATACAACTGGTAAGCTATTATGGTCCCACAGCTTGGGTACGATTTAGTGAAGATCAATATGTTTACAAGAAATTAGAAAATAATGAGAAGGAGGTATTACAAACTATCCCAGCAGGTGATTATACCCTGTTAACATTACAGCAAGCCTTTGTTCAAGGTCTGACAGGTAATAAGTTCGGAATTATTATAGATAGCCATGGAAAGAATTTTATTTCAAATAAGACGGTTAATATCTTGTTATCTGATCAACTAGCAAAAAAGTTAGGCGTTCCTGAAAAAATATTACCAAGTAAGTTATACCCAATAAGGTGGATACCAGATAAACCCCTGATGTTATTCTGTGATATTCTAGATAGACATAAATCGTACACAAATACAAAAAACACTGGAGCAGAGATAACACTAACAACGAGTACACTATTAGCAGTATACCATCTAAAGACTATGTTAGCATACCTGTTTCTATCAACACTGTGTTAAATTATTTTACAATAAAACTACTTGATATCAAAGGACGAAAGCCTGATTTTAAAAATGAACTGATTATAATCAATTTAAAAGTAACTCAATTATAATATATTATATGGAATACAACGAACTTATCCACAATTACCTGCAGAGAATGGAGACAATTTTAGACTCCAAAAATCATGTGAGGTATTGCAAAACCTTGAAAATGAAATCAAGCATTATGAGAATATGCAGAAAAAGCACAGTAGATTGAGAAAGATAGTTGTTTGGTCAACAGGTGGAACATCTGTTATTCTATCAGGCACTGGATTGGCTCTATCACTAACAGGATTTGGAGCTTCTAGGTGGAATTGGCGCTCTGTTCGGAGTTATAAGCACGACAGCTGGTATAAAATTATCGAGAAAAATATCTAAGCATGAAAAAACATCACAATTAGCAAGAGCAAAGGTAAACACTCTAAAAGATATCATTTCAAAAGCTCTATCGGATAATAAAATATCTGATGTAGAGTTTACACTAATCATAAACGAGGCAACAAAATACCATAGTATGAAAAAGGATATTAGAGTGAAATACATGAATGATGAAAAAAAAGAAGGCTCCAATATATCAGAGCTCCGCACACAGATCCGAAAAGAGATGCTAGAAGAGATTTCAAAGAACGTACGCTAAAAAAATATCATTTGACCGAACACCATATAATGGGTGTATATATGAAATCCGATATACAAAGGAAAAAGATATAAACTACTGATATGTATATTATATATATATGTTATTAGACGAATTCAATAAGAGATATCCTAGAGCTGATTTAACAAAGTTTCAGTTTGTTTCTGATAGCTATGGTGGATATATCTACTGGAAATATAACAGACTCACAGTTATGAGTTATGATGATCTATCAGGTCAAATATGGACGAGTAATATACCAAGTGACTGGAAGATTAGATTAAATGCAGACCTTGGCATTAAAAAATCGTTTCCTGATAGTTTACAGTTAACAAATAAATCTTATCCAATACCCGCGATAGACTTTGAACCAACAGCGTCAGACATCTCCATACTGTTAACAAATCTTGATATCTACGTATCACAAAAGCAAAATTCACAGCTGATATGCGGGATATTTTCAAAGAGACTACTATAACATTCCACTCCGCTAAGCAGTCAAGAAGATGGTTACAAGGTCCTGATCCCGGGGGGGGACTCCCATATTTTTTGACCGGGGATGATCGTCGTATCTTTTAGGGGTTAAAATCACGGGGCCTTGGTCTCTTTTAGGGGTGATCTTAATCTTCAATAAAATTAGGGAGATTGGTATCTTTTAGGGCCGAAATATGTGTCCAAATTGTTTTCTCTCATGATGGTGCTTCTAAAAACCGTGTAAGAAAGAGAGATTACTCGATGAGAAGACAATAAATTAGAAACAAACACGGAAATTTCTTGATGGGTATCTTTTACCTGTTACCTGTCTCCTTCGCGCCTACTTTGCACATAAGGCCTCATCTTTTAGGGTATCTTTTAGGGTAAGAAATTATTTGAGCCACGCCATGGCCCGCCATGTTTGGTATCTTTTAGGGGTGAAACTGAAAATTTCCGACGATCATCCCGGTCAAAAAATATGGGAGTCCCCCCGGGGTCCTGATTACAATTACTGGCCACAACAGCTTAATTTTGCTATTTGGGTTGCGACAAGTGGTTGTGGTATAAGCTTACATGAAGCTACAATCCCCGCCAAAACTGTTGACCCATTTTGCAAAATCGGTGCCCCTAATGGCGGATATGGGTGCCTATCAATACAACTCCGCTCTGCCACGCCCATTTCCCCCCTCCCCCCTAAACCAATGTTGTAGTCCTAGGGCTGAACCTTGCCTATCGCATGCTGCTAATAGTAACTCAACATTGGCACGGGGGGGAGGGGGAGGGGAGTTTGTTTTTGTAGGGTGCGTGATTGTTAGGCATGGGATTTACAGTTGATGTTCCATAACCGGGTAATGGGTCAACTAGTTTTGGCGCGGATTGTATTTTTGGTAATTTCGATCTTTTACATGAAAGCTATTGTCGTCTGCGGTTTTGATGGTAATATAGGATTGAAAGTTCCTAGTACTATGCATAGCAAAATTTTATGTCAAATCTGACTGACGGGAGCCCTACAATCATGCCTTTACAAAATGCTCGGGATACCTGTGGTTTCGAAAAAGACCTCATTTTTTAAGGGAAAAGGTATAAAACGTTTATAATCTTTTGTAAAATCATGAATTGACGTGCTAATAAAAAATTGTCTTAAGCTTAAGTTTGGTCTTTAAAATCTCCTTCTCTTTCGATTTTTGTGTAGTTAGGGTATTTTTCCATAAATTCGCGCCCTTTATGCAAATTAAGGAGCATGCGCTTCACGTTGTCGGCGATAAACAAATGTAGTAAATTTCAAAGCTCGAAGCAGGCGCTACTGTCAGATATTCCTTGCAACTTTCTTAACAACATGGACAAGTTAAAAGAATACGGAGGTGACTCATCTTCAAACGAGGGCTCTGACGATGATGGGGATCTAGTCTTGAAGAAAGACAGCGTGCGCTGTGTTTATCTTGTAACATACAGTCAAGCGAATCTTACGAAATTCCCAACGCGTCGTTCATTCGCAGAGGCAGTTCAAAACTCGTTCTGTAGAGGCTTGTCTAGAGTCATTCAGTGGTGTTGCTCTAAGGAAAGCCACAAAGAAAGCGGCGAACACTATCACTTAGCTCTTAAGTTGAATCACAATCAGAGGTGGTTGGGATGTAATCTTAATCTCGAAAAACAGTATGGGATAGTCGTGAACTTTTCAAACAGACATCACAACTATTACAGTGCTTGGATGTATGTAACAAAGACGGATAAATACTTTGAAGAAAGCGAGGGCCACCCTTATCTAGGAAACGCTCCTATCACGGATCATGCTAGCGCAGTTAAAACGAGAAAGTTGGAGGAAGAGGCCGGTGATTCTATTTCTGACGAGGGAGAAGAGAAAGATGAGGGAGAAGAGAAACCTGAGCGTAGGAAGAAAGTCAAGAGAAAACGACTTACCGCGTTCGAGGTGTCGCAGTTAGTACTTCAGCGGGGAATAAAAACGATGACAGAATTGCAAGCATTAGCCAAGCAACAAAAAGACGAGGGAAAAACCGATCTTGCTGAATTTTTGATTGCGCGAAATACCAAGGTGATAACCGAAATTATCAGTACTACTTGGGAAATAGAGAAAGCGCCAGCGCGAATAGAACGTTCTCGTAAGACTAGACTTCAGATACTGGAGGAAACAAGAAAGCAGGACTGCGTGGAAGGCTGCTGTGGCGATTTGGCTCAGGGGAGCAAAAGAAGTTCTTCGAAATAATGATATACCGGTAGCGACGTTCTCGCGCGCCGTGAAACAGTTGTTAAGCGAAGGGCGAGGAAAATACAGAAATGTTCTCATTACTGGCCCGGCGAATTGCGCCAAAACGTTCATGTTAAATCCCCTTACGCAAATCTACGAGACTTTCACCAATCCAGCGACAGGAACGTTTGCCTGGGTCGGCGTCGATAACGCGGAATGTATATTCTTAAACGACTTCAGGTGGTCAGCAAATATAATTCCATGGCATGACCTACTTCTCTTACTCGAAGGACAAGTCGTACACTTGCCCGCTCCTAAAACGCACTTTGTTAAGGACATAGCACTAGAGAAGGATACCCCTGTGTTTAGCACAGGGAAACAGCAACCTTGTATATAAAGAATGGCGAACTTGATCAACTAGAGAATCAAATGATGTCTGTTCGTTTTAGAATTTTCGAGTTCCGCTACCAAATACCCAGAGAGCGAAACAGAGAAATTGCGTCTTGCCCTAAGTGTTTCGCTGAACTAATTCTTTGCTTTCAGTAGAGCTCTGACTGAATTTTATATCACCGTGTATTGTTTTTATCATTTTGCCGAACTCACGGTTAACGGTCTACACGGTCTACACGGTCTACGGCTGTGAAGAAAAAGATACATATTGTATTCACTTTTTTATAATTGACAGTGTAGACCGTGTAGACCGTGTAGACCGTATAGCCGATCACTGGAATCGCTAAAATTATTGCAAACAAGAACTGTAAATACAAACAAGAACACGTCAAATGTTCACAACAGTTAAATCGACGGATTTTCCCACTATTCTCATTTGTTTGGTAGGTCTAGTTTCAGAGATAAAAATAGAAGCTCTAAAAATAGCATGCGCAGTTTTATGGCGTGCGTTACGTCACGTAACATCGGTCATCGCTCAGCTTATAAACAAGCCTGAGTTTGCTTCCAATACACATTCATCTTAAATCCATTTAATTAATGTTTTTTCGTGTTTGGGGAGGGACTATAATATCAGGAAAATGGTTCCAAATAAAACTTCAAAGTAGAACATTTATACGTTTTGAATAAAAACGCAGTCACATTGTTTCACATTGATATTTATTTACTCAAGCGTAAGTGAAAATCATTACATTATAGAAATAATTGTAACTTTTGGGGATCTGTCCAAAAAATAAAGTACAATCGTTTCACCTAGTATTTGATTCGGTCACCTTTTCCCTCAATTATCAGATCCATTCGCTTAGGCATCGACTCGATGATATTGTTAATTGTGCTAGCAGGAAAATTGTTCATGGTTAAAATTACCCGCTCCGAAAATTCATTGAAGGACTCTCGTACGATACTTTGATTTATAGCCTGGCGATGTAGATCTCTTTTTACTAAGTGAAACAAGTTTTCTATTGGATTAATATCAGGCGATTTTGAAGGAATAAAAAATTGCTTGGCTTTGCACTTTCTCAAAGCACTTCTTGCATCAGCTGAGTTTTGCGAAGGGTCATTATCCTGGACGAAAAACGCTTACTGCTTTTGTTAGCCCTTTTAAATAGCTCTCTGAAATGCGTATTCACATACTGTGAGAAAAAAGGTCCATCTAGTTTTTCGTATGCATGGCAACCAATAACGCCATGGCCATGAGAAATAGCGACAAATAGCTTTAACATACGACCTCCAGTACCCTCCTTTCTTCCCTTCGCGGTGCAGCCGATCGTTAATCCTTCTCCCTTTTTCTCCACACACGACCCTTTGGTGCTCTCGCTTGGTCTAGCGGATTTCGTTTGTGGGCAAAACCAACTCCGTCAAGATAAAATGCGACGTCTTCTGTCCACACTTTAGGCCCGTATCGTTTCATCTTTCGCGCAAAACGAAGCCTTTTCTTTTTGTCCTTGTGGTTTATAATGCCCTTTTTCCGAGCTTGTCTATATTTATATCCGAGCCTTCCCATTGTTCTTTGCACTGTCCTTAATGATGCCACCTTCTCTTTAATTCCCGCTCTTTCTTGTACTCTCTTAGCTGTGAAATTCCCTTCTTTCTCCCTTAACTCCAGCAGACAGCGCTCCACGTGACGTTCGTTGCGCACGCACAATTTCCGTGGTCGACCTCCCGCATGTTTTTTGTTCTCTTTAGCCTTATTTTTCTGGCATTTCACAATCCTGTACACGGTTTTCCTTGAAACGTTAAACCTCTTGCATATTGCTTTGATTGATTCTTGCTTGTCTTCGCGCAAAAACGTAATGTATGCCCTTGTAAAGTCATCTATGCGACCTCGAAAAACCATCTTTCTTGTTTCACTTTCGAACGAAAATTAGGCGCGAGCACGAAAACGTCACTATCATGGCTGATTCCATATAAGGAGATCTACACATACCGTCAAACGATACTATTCCAAAGGACTCTCTAAGGTGCTTTTATAAATACCTGAACTACAATTTAAGTCAACACTAAATACCTATAATTTGCCTTATTCCGAAAATACAATCCCCGCCAAAACTGTTGACCCATTTTGCAAAATCGGTGCCCCTACTGGCGGATATGGGTGCCTATCAATACAACTCCGCACTGCCACGCCCATTTCCCCCCTCCCCCCTAAACCAATGTTGTAGTCCTAGGGCTGAACCTTGCCTATCGCATGCTGCTAATAGTAACTCAACATTGGCACGGGGGGGAGGGGGAGGGGAGTTTGTTTTTGTAGGGTGCGTGATTGTTAGGCATGGGATTTACAGTTGATGTTCCATAACCGGGTAATGGGTCAACTAGTTTTGGCGCGGATTGTATTTTTGGTAATTTCGATCTTTTACATGAAAGCTATTGTCGTCTGCGGTTTTGATGGTAATATAGGATTGAAAGTTCCTAGTACTATGCATAGCAAAATTTTATGTCAAATCTGACTGACGGGAGCCCTACAATCATGCCTTTACAAAATGCTCGGGATACCTGTGGTTTCGAAAAAGACCTCATTTTTTAAGGGAAAAGGTATAAAACGTTTATAATCTTTTGTAAAATCATGAATTGACGTGCTAATAAAAAATTGTCTTAAGCTTAAGTTTGGTCTTTAAAATCTCCTTCTCTTTCGATTTTTTGTGTAGTTAGGGTATTTTTCCATAAATTCGCGCCCTTTATGCAAATTAAGGAGCATGCGCTTCACGTTGTCGGCGATAAACAAATGTAGTAAATTTCAAAGCTCGAAGCAGGCGCTACTGTCAGATATTCCTTGCAACTTTCTTAACAACATGGACAAGTTAAAAGAATACGGAGGTGACTCATCTTCAAACGAGGGCTCTGACGATGATGGGGATCTAGTCTTGAAGAAAGACAGCGTGCGCTGTGTTTATCTTGTAACATACAGTCAAGCGAATCTTACGAAATTCCCAACGCGTCGTTCATTCGCAGAGGCAGTTCAAAACTCGTTCTGTAGAGGCTTGTCTAGAGTCATTCAGTGGTGTTGCTCTAAGGAAAGCCACAAAGAAAGCGGCGAACACTATCACTTAGCTCTTAAGTTGAATCACAATCAGAGGTGGTTGGGATGTAATCTTAATCTCGAAAAACAGTATGGGATAGTCGTGAACTTTTCAAACAGACATCACAACTATTACAGTGCTTGGATGTATGTAACAAAGACGGATAAATACTTTGAAGAAAGCGAGGGCCACCCTTATCTAGGAAACGCTCCTATCACGGATCATGCTAGCGCAGTTAAAACGAGAAAGTTGGAGGAAGAGGCCGGTGATTCTATTTCTGACGAGGGAGAAGAGAAAGATGAGGGAGAAGAGAAACCTGAGCGTAGGAAGAAAGTCAAGAGAAAACGACTTACCGCGTTCGAGGTGTCGCAGTTAGTACTTCAGCGGGGAATAAAAACGATGACAGAATTGCAAGCATTAGCCAAGCAACAAAAAGACGAGGGAAAAACCGATCTTGCTGAATTTTTGATTGCGCGAAATACCAAGGTGATAACCGAAATTATCAGTACTACTTGGGAAATAGAGAAAGCGCCAGCGCGAATAGAACGTTCTCGTAAGACTAGACTTCAGATACTGGAGGAAACAAGAAAGCAGGACTGCGTGGAAGGCTGCTGTGGCGATTTGGCTCAGGGGAGCAAAAGAAGTTCTTCGAAATAATGATATACCGGTAGCGACGTTCTCGCGCGCCGTGAAACAGTTGTTAAGCGAAGGGCGAGGAAAATACAGAAATGTTCTCATTACTGGCCCGGCGAATTGCGCCAAAACGTTCATGTTAAATCCCCTTACGCAAATCTACGAGACTTTCACCAATCCAGCGACAGGAACGTTTGCCTGGGTCGGCGTCGATAACGCGGAATGTATATTCTTAAACGACTTCAGGTGGTCAGCAAATATAATTCCATGGCATGACCTACTTCTCTTACTCGAAGGACAAGTCGTACACTTGCCCGCTCCTAAAACGCACTTTGTTAAGGACATAGCACTAGAGAAGGATACCCCTGTGTTTAGCACAGGGAAACAGCAACCTTTGTATATAAAGAATGGCGAACTTGATCAACTAGAGAATCAAATGATGTCTGTTCGTTTTAGAATTTTCGAGTTCCGCTACCAAATACCCAGAGAGCGAAACAGAGAAATTGCGTCTTGCCCTAAGTGTTTCGCTGAACTAATTCTTTGCTTTCAGTAGAGCTCTGACTGAATTTTATATCACCGTGTATTGTTTTTATCATTTTGCCGAACTCACGGTTAACGGTCTACACGGTCTACACGGTCTACGGCTGTGAAGAAAAAGATACATATTGTATTCACTTTTTTATAATTGACAGTGTAGACCGTGTAGACCGTGTAGACCGTATAGCCGATCACTGGAATCGCTAAAATTATTGCAAACAAGAACTGTAAATACAAACAAGAACACGTCAAATGTTCACAACAGTTAAATCGACGGATTTTCCCACTATTCTCATTTGTTTGGTAGGTCTAGTTTCAGAGATAAAAATAGAAGCTCTAAAAATAGCATGCGCAGTTTTATGGCGTGCGTTACGTCACGTAACATCGGTCATCGCTCAGCTTATAAACAAGCCTGAGTTTGCTTCCAATACACATTCATCTTAAATCCATTTAATTAATGTTTTTTCGTGTTTGGGGAGGGACTATAATATCAGGAAAATGGTTCCAAATAAAACTTCAAAGTAGAACATTTATACGTTTTGAATAAAAACGCAGTCACATTGTTTCACATTGATATTTATTTACTCAAGCGTAAGTGAAAATCATTACATTATAGAAATAATTGTAACTTTTGGGGATCTGTCCAAAAAATAAAGTACAATCGTTTCACCTAGTATTTGATTCGGTCACCTTTTCCCTCAATTATCAGATCCATTCGCTTAGGCATCGACTCGATGATATTGTTAATTGTGCTAGCAGGAAAATTGTTCATGGTTAAAATTACCCGCTCCGAAAATTCATTGAAGGACTCTCGTACGATACTTTGATTTATAGCCTGGCGATGTAGATCTCTTTTTACTAAGTGAAACAAGTTTTCTATTGGATTAATATCAGGCGATTTTGAAGGAATAAAAAATTGCTTGGCTTTGCACTTTCTCAAAGCACTTCTTGCATCAGCTGAGTTTTGCGAAGGGTCATTATCCTGGACGAAAAACGCTTACTGCTTTTGTTAGCCCTTTTAAATAGCTCTCTGAAATGCGTATTCACATACTGTGAGAAAAAAGGTCCATCTAGTTTTTCGTATGCATGGCAACCAATAACGCCATGGCCATGAGAAATAGCGACAAATAGCTTTAACATACGACCTCCAGTACCCTCCTTTCTTCCCTTCGCGGTGCAGCCGATCGTTAATCCTTCTCCCTTTTTTCTCCACACACGACCCTTTGGTGCTCTCGCTTGGTCTAGCGGATTTCGTTTGTGGGCAAAACCAACTCCGTCAAGATAAAATGCGACGTCTTCTGTCCACACTTTAGGCCCGTATCGTTTCATCTTTCGCGCAAAACGAAGCCTTTTCTTTTTGTCCTTGTGGTTTATAATGCCCTTTTTCCGAGCTTGTCTATATTTATATCCGAGCCTTCCCATTGTTCTTTGCACTGTCCTTAATGATGCCACCTTCTCTTTAATTCCCGCTCTTTCTTGTACTCTCTTAGCTGTGAAATTCCCTTCTTTCTCCCTTAACTCCAGCAGACAGCGCTCCACGTGACGTTCGTTGCGCACGCACAATTTCCGTGGTCGACCTCCCGCATGTTTTTTGTTCTCTTTAGCCTTATTTTTCTGGCATTTCACAATCCTGTACACGGTTTTCCTTGAAACGTTAAACCTCTTGCATATTGCTTTGATTGATTCTTGCTTGTCTTCGCGCAAAAACGTAATGTATGCCCTTGTAAAGTCATCTATGCGACCTCGAAAAACCATCTTTCTTGTTTCACTTTCGAACGAAAATTAGGCGCGAGCACGAAAACGTCACTATCATGGCTGATTCCATATAAGGAGATCTACACATACCGTCAAACGATACTATTCCAAAGGACTCTCTAAGGTGCTTTTATAAATACCTGAACTACAATTTAAGTCAACACTAAATACCTATAATTTGCCTTATTCCGAAAATACAATCCCCGCCAAAACTGTTGACCCATTTTGCAAAATCGGTGCCCCTACTAGCGGATATGGGTGCCTATCAATACAACTCCGCACTGCCACGCCCATTTCCCCCCTCCCCCCTAAACCAATGTTGTAGTCCTAGGGCTGAACCTTGCCTATCGCATGCTGCTAATAGTAACTCAACATTGGCACGGGGGGGAGGGGGGAGGGGAGTTTGTTTTTGTAGGGTGCGTGATTGTTAGGCATGGGATTTACAGTTGATGTTCCATAACCGGGTAATGGGTCAACTAGTTTTGGCGCGGATTGTAGATCTTACCCTCCTGTAGTCTATGGATTTATAAAATTTCATGTATATTTTACAATTAGAAGAATATTATTTGAGATAGGATGCTCATTACCTGTTGATACGGTATTTGATCAAACGAATAACACCTATAACAAAGTGGTTTTACAAAGGCTGTGTCATGAATTTGGGTTACCTACTAACCCTGATTTTAGATATACAGGTGGGTGTAACCATGGCTTGGGTGATATATTTTAGACTATCCTGGTGAAGGTTATCGTAATGTACACGTTATTCGTGGTTATGACAAAGAGGCAGACACGTGGCCTGATAAACTACATTTAAGTTTTATCAGAAATGATGACCATGGCGGAGTTCAATATTCTTGGTTCACCCCTATACAAAGCTATGGTATTACACGAGCAGGACTAGGCAGATTAAACAGATCGGTAGAAGCATTTGTTTATTGCATCCTAGGGTCACAAGTTAGCACTAGATCATCAATCATTGGAAATAGTGGCTCAGCTCAAGAGACTCAACAGGAATTTTTGACCCTTTTTGAGAGCTCTGTTATTGAAAATAATATAATGGAAAGCATCCAAAGATATCAGCTTGCTGTCCAAGAGGCTAAGTTGAGACTTGATCTCACAATAGCTCCTGGGGTTTGGTTACTACCATCAAATCTAATTATAAACACAGAGAGTATTGTAGGTTATAATAACAAACTATTAAAAGCGACTAGTGATATGGATTTTGGTATTAATAATATTAATCAAGAAACGAAACAAGCGGGAATAAAATATAATTTTACAACTCCTAAGAAAAAATTACCACATCATAATACAGCGGTTGAAAAGCCTCCAGTTGAAAAGCCTGTTGTGAAGTCGAAGATAAAACCCGCTATAACAAAACATGAGAAAAATCTTATGTATATTACGACGGCTGTTGCTGGTAGTGTAGCCTGGTTTATGTTCCGATAAAATAGAAATTAATATATATTATAGTATTATACCACAGTATATATTTTGTTATTAACTTCATTATTATGGTAGTCAAAAGTAAAATTATTTCTGACTATTATCATATTTTTTCTTACTACATCCTTGAGATTTTAAAACTTCAACACCCTCTGGAATGGCATCAAGATATTCAAATTTATATCTCTGTCCGTCGATCTTAGATATACCGCTCTTAACATGGTTCTTACCTTCCGCACACATTTTGATCAATCCAGAGTTAATTCCAAGGTGCTCAGTACAAGCGTATAGACTTCTATAATATTTACCCTCGTCTGTCTCACAGTTGATGGCTTTAACCAAATGGCGATTCTTGTGATTGTTTCCAACAAAGGAATAATTTCTAGGTTTTTTAATTTTATCTGACATTTCTTTATATTATATTAAATAATTATAGCCTTCAGTCATTTTTAAAATTATCACCAAAAAATTACACAGATTTATAGTTATTTTGTGTAAAAGTTTCAATTTTGTGTAAAATATTGTGTAGCTTTTGATTGGTTGAGAGATATCCCATGACTGTCTCATGATCTCAATACAACTAGCATGTCTGAACATATAACTTTTTAAAGTTAGGTAACTTCCTGTTGGAAAAAAATATATATAGAATTCAAGGGGATTCCCCAACCTTATACATGCCTAGGCTTGCCCACAATCTATGTTTACAAGGGATTCCCAGTGACGTCATGGCTGTATCCGATTTAGGTTTAGGTTTAGGTTTAGGTTTAGGTTTAGGTTTAGGTTTAGGTTTAGGTTTAGGTTTGTCCGCCATCTTGGATTTTAAAGACTGTCCGCCATTTTGGATTTTAAAGATTGTCCGCCATTTTGGATTTTAAAGATTGTCCACCATTTTGGATTTTAAAGATTGTCCGCGATTTTGGATTTTAAAGATTGTCCGCCATTTTGGATTTTAAAGTTTGATTGACAGGTGTGGTTAAAAAATTTGATTGACAGGTGTGGTTAAAAAATTTGATTGACAGGTGTTTGATTGACAGGCGTGGTTAAAAAAATTGGGGAATCCCCTAATTTAGTCACGTGATTTCAAAATGCGTCAGAACCGGCCAGTTACTACTACTAGAACTTTTCGGAAAGCCGCAAACCTTAAAGGGGTTAAAACATGATTAATATCAAACTGTTTTCAGTATTTAGGAAATTCAAATTACATAGACCTAAATTGAAGCTTGATGTCCAGAATGTTCTCTCCTCCTGTCTCACTGAAATGGCTGTTAATAGCACACGCTACCGGGAACCGAGAAATGCTTACCGAGCCGTTCGCAGCTTAGAACTAAAACTCACAACAAACTCAGTCTGAAGGTCATTTACTCCCGATGGGACCAGCGCGTTTGATAATAAACATCACGTCCGATACGATTGGGCAAATTAAGCTCCGCCATTGTGTAAAGATGACAAAGAGATAGTTTTCACCTCACTACAGTTTATTCCTGGCGGTCAAGATGGCGCCCGGCCGTGAACAAGGTCTCATGGTCTGGTAACCGCTGACCACGTGGTGAATGACACAGGGTGACCATATCATTATACTATACAAGGTTATTTACCTAGCCATACCATGGTGCGACCTGTTATTCTTTTCTTTCCATTCTTTTACATGGCTAAACTTGAAAATAAATGGCAGTATAGTAAAAACTGCAGGTATGCTAATGTCAGTAATGTAGCTATGAATGATATAATAAAAATATCTGATAGTGACTAAAACGCAAGCTAAGTACACTATCCAATGGGATATGCACACTGATGAGGCTAAAGAAGTTTAATGTTTCCAAAATATGCAATAAAGTAGCCAATACATCCACAGTTAAGGGGTTAGGAACAAAACAGTGTACGTTGCGCTACATCACAGGGGCATTACGATGGTGATGAGTTACACTGGGCTACGGACACACGTGATACACGGGTTACAGGCACATGATGGAGACAGGTGTATACACACAACATGACACACCATACATGGCTACCGGTGGTACCATGTATGGGGGGGAGGGGTGAACACTTTTTTCCTTCTTTCCGCTCGTTTCCCCTCGGTATGTTCCCATAAAGATGGTAACGTTACAGATGAGGACATACAGTCTATGAATACAAACACGTAAACAAGACATGAAGTGAGAAGAAATAAAAACCCTATCTATGATATGACACAATGGGTAACGGTACAGTCCATGGTACAATTAGGACTAAGCAATGACAAACAATGCAGAATAACAAAACAAACATGGAACAACAGAACAACCTCTGGGTCTAAGAAATGATCTAAAGGGTGGCTACAGGGATATATGATGAAAAATAAATATGCTATTGAGTAGCCAATAAATTATGTGAGGCTATGTAATCAAATAATAGTAGTAAAAATAAAATAAATAAAGCAAAACAAACCAAGAAATGCCTAGGAAATAGAGTTCAGGGTGAGTCCATGAAATAAACTAGCCAAGGTGAATTTTATATAGAGTCCAGTGTCCATGGTCTTGAGAGGTCTAGTTGTAGCTGGGCTGAGGTCAGTGGAGAAGATAGTAATTGACCCTTGGTGTGTTTTACAAAGTAAGGTGAATATAAGAGTCATTGCCGGATGTAGAATCTGGAGACATGGCCGAAGTAAAATAAAAGTCATGGTCGGATGAAATTAAAGTAAGAGTCATTGCCGGATATAGAATCTTGAGTCATTGCCGGATGTAGAACCTGAGTCGATGTCTGCAGTAGACTGTGGATAATAAAACAAAGTCAAATTGGCGGCTTCATGTCACCAGGTTTTGTCGGTCGACACAGTCATGAGCTCGCTTGGCAGTCAATAAAAACAAATATACTGCACTGGACTGATTCTAAGTGTCCCGAGAGACAAAAGGAATCAAAATTGTCCAGAGGACATTAGATAGCCTCTCCAGGAGTGCTAAGAAGAGGGGTGCGACCCGAGAAAACAACAAACAGTAAATGGCTATTTACTCGGGCTTCCTGTGTAAGCAGGGCCCGAGTTATAAAATGCCCCCGTGTTTTTTTTCCTTCAACTAAATTTCAGACGCAAAAAGCAGATTCAAAATGGCGGAGCCAATCAATGTGCAGAAAACCATGTGATCAATCCCATGAGCATTGCGCGCCCACTCGCGCAGATTCAAAATGGTGCAGCCAATCAGTGTGCAGTTCTTAACAGGCTCTTTACAGCGCATCAAAATTTAGCCAATCAGCGCGCAGAATCTATTAATATAAGTTTTTGCCTCAAGTCCAGTTCGTGGAAAGAAAACCTTCGATTTCTAGCCGATTTAAAACCTTGAAATATGGCTACATTCAATAGATATGGACTCCTGATAGAATAAATTCAGGTGTGACTTGACCAATGCCATTTATTTACGAATGATCTAAGAGATTTTCAGGAAAATATGTGTCTGGTCATCTGGGCTAAACTGCAGAAGAACCTCAGGCTCAGGCGAACTCTTGCAACTCGTGTCTTTACCACTGTATGCATTGCTACGCGACCATCAAAATTCACTGTTGCGATGGGCGATTTTACGCAAGAAAATTTTAATATCAATTTTCTTCAACAGAGAGTTAAACATTCTAGGCAAGGGAAGCAAAGGGATAGCTTAAAACCATTTTGGTTGATTTTGCAATCAATATCGATCCAGTAAAGCAGCCGAATCCAGCGTTTTGGTTTGATTGACGGCTAAAAATCGCCAATCGCCCAACGCAACATTTAATTTTGAGGTCGCGCAGCAATGCATACAGTGGTAAATTGCGCCACTTAAGGCTGCATTCATTATGTATACTACAGGGGGGGGGGGCAGAGGATTTTAGGGGGGATCTCAAAATTTAGGACCTGTAAAAGGGGGGATGCCATTTTTTTTCATAACATTAAGGGGGGATGCATATTTTTGTGGAGGTATTTTATATAGTAAGAAAAGTTTTGTGCAGGCTTTTCAGTCCATGCTCTACTTTATGTCATAATACCCTTTTTACAGCCCTGAAAGGGTGCGAATAGTTGTAGCTGCATTTACTTCAATACTGTAATTTAATAAAATTCAAAACGGAAAACCTTTGTTACTTTATATAACTCCAACAATATGTATCATATAAAACTGGCTTAAAGACCAAATATGTATGTGCATGAAAGTCAATCATCATCCTCACTACAATCATAGTCATTTTCATCCTGATCATCATCATTGTCATCTTGGTCGTCATATTTGTCATCTTGATCATCATCATTATCATCCTGATATACATTCCCCAAAAGTGATAACAGCTAAATTTTGGACCTAAATGACCTCTTATTTTAGTCATTCGTTGAATAAAAGTTCAATTTGGACCTCTTTTGGGATTGAGAGTTTTAAAATCGAGTTTTTGCTGATGCGACACGATAGCCGACCTTGTTTTTGAAACACGAGTGTTCCGCGCATTTTTGTTTTTAGTCCCTTTAGCTGCAAAGAGACTTGAAACACGTTTTATAGAAAGGAACTGTTCAGGTGTGAAAGTGAACAAATTGGTCAACAATAGGAACACAGGGTTCCTATTAGAGTAATCAGGAACTACCTGTTCCTTTTCAATACGTTCCTTTTTACTCGATTTGTTCCTTTTTAAAGTGGAATGGAACAAACGTTCCGTTTTGATTTCTGTGAAAAGGGAATTCGGACCAAATGTTCCTAATTTCTTGCGATGAAAGGGAACACCTGTTCCGATAACTGTTCTTTTTGTTCCCCTATTGCCAAAACCAGTTCCGGGCTGTCCTACAAAGGAACTATCACTCTTCGCATTGTTCCTTTTCATTGAAAGTTCCTTTTCTACTAAATGTGAACTTTTGTTCCTATTTGAGAAATGCACTGATTTCAGCATAACTGAGGATCGAGTGATTACAGAATTAAGTGTAGGGCATTCATCACAGGCTGATAATGTTAGGGTGCTCGCACAGTGGATGTTACAAGCAAAACAAGGTATGTTGACTTTACTATTTATAAACAACCAGCACGCCCAGGCTTGTTTGTCTGCTAATGAGAGCATGCGCAATCCTATCGCCTTGCCCTTTTGTTAAAGTGGACTTGCCTGAACTTGTTCGATTGTTTGAATCAAATAAAAGGACAAGTTTGGGCAAAGCTTATGCTCAGACAGTTTTCATTGGCTTGTAAAATGTGTTACTCTCAAGGGAGCAAATGTGAATATAAGGTAAGCCCGTTCGAATTTTCGCGCATTTCCAGTCTTGGTCTCGGCGAAGGATGAGCAAGAGTGAAGAAGTGGTCAACTGGTCAAAATTACCAAATGCTTCGCCTAAGCCAAAAAGGCTTCACTTAGAAGAAGATGAAACAGACGGCCATTTTTACTGTCCAGTTCAAGATTGTAAACACGATGGATTCTCCACCCAGCGAGGATGTAGAAAACATGTCAAGAAAAAGCATCGGTGGTTTTATTTTTTTGATGAAAAGCCCAATTGCAAAGCTGTCCAGGAGATCGAGCCAACCGGTAAACAAGAACCTCCTGAAAACACTGTGCGCAATTCGAGAACCATTCCTTCATTTGATATTTCCAGTGATATTGCCAAGCAACTTAACTCCTGGCTGATTGGCACAGGAGGAGGGTGCAAAAGCAAGCGCCAAGCCAAGCAAATGGTCAGCAGGTGTTTAAAGTTTCTTAAGTTTTGCTGCGAAGACGAAGAGGAATTAACATTTGAAATAATAGACTTTGGATTGTGTTCTCCTAATCTCCTTTTCAAATTTGTTGATATGCTACAGGATGAATGGAAGCTTGGTCATGCAGGACGACTGAGTTACATCGACGCAATTGGAGAAATGGCGGACTTCCGAAAGGTAAATGGCGCGTCAAAATCGGTGATAAGCAGCCTTTATACGACAGAGGTCTACTTGAAAAAGGTGCGCAGAACAGTTTCTAGAATGATGCGTATTCGGTGGAATGGTGACCTCGACATAGAGTCTTTAGAGGCTAAAGGGCATTGGGCGACATTAGAAGAGCTCTTGGAAGCGGTTGGGCGCTACTTGCCGCGCTACGAAAGCGTGCTTAAAATTTGCAAAGAAAAGCCACGCGCAGCATCGCCTTTGGATTTATCATTCGCTACTAAATTCCTCGCGCTGTATCTGTTTATCAAGGTGAAAGGCTCTCGGCCAATGACCTATCAGTACTTGACGGTTGAAATGGTGAAAAGCGCAAAGACCAACGGTGGATATATCGACCAGAAAATGTTCAAAACTGCTGGGAAATACGGCTTTGACTCGCTGTTTCTGACAGACACAAGCATGCAAGTGCTAGATGGTTTTATCGCTCACATTCGTCCTTTGCTAAAGCCCAGTTGCGATTATGTTTTGGTAACAAGAAATGGTGGTCAGCACAGCAAACTTGGAGAGTCAATGAGCAAATTGGTCTTTGACGCAACCGGCAAATACGTCCATCCTACGCGCTATCGGCAAATAGTCGAGACTGCAAGCTCGTTAAAACTAAGCAGTTCTGCGCAAAGCACCATTTCAGAAGACCAGAAACACACTTCTGTGGTTGCCAGGGTACACTACCAGAAGCAAAGATCGCGCGACGTCGCAACGAAGGCACACACGTTTCTCAAGGAATTGCAAGGTGACAAGGGCGCGGAACTTGACAAGGATGTTCGCACGCGCCTCTCGGACAAGTCTACATCTTCGCAAGAACAAGACGAAAAATCAGACAGCTCTTCTACCGACGAAGTTGAAGCCATCAAGGAAGTCACGCCCCCTGCCAGCCCTGCTGCTATGCCATCACTGAAGCGCGAAAATGCTTTTAAAACTGAAGGAACGAGTTCTTCGAGGAGAAAAAGTGTGCTGTTTACTCAGGAGGAGGACAAGTATCTAAAAGCCGGAATCAAAAGGTATGGTTTTGGACAATGGAAAGCTATCCTAAGGGACGGGGAGTTTCATTTCCAGAAGGGAAGAACAGCTAATTCGCTGCTATGTCGAGCAACACGGCGATTTCCTAAATATTCACAAAAGTGAAAAGCTTGCTGGGAATTTTGCGCTTTCATAAATTTAAGGGCAAGTATAACGTTTGACCTCTTTTGCTTCTGGACACGAACGCTCGAACATGGAAATTCTGGTGGATAAACACCCTGAACTAACATTGAAAGATATCAAATTTGCCGGCGAGTTTCTTCAAGGGATGTGTGCCCTCAATTTCCCCCAAAGCACGTCCATGTTGGCAGAAAGTCTACTCTGGCGTCATTTAAACAAGACCAAGGACAGAAAAAAGTCTACTCTGAGAGAACTTATCTTGGCCTGTTTGTTCATCGCAGTCAAATTAGAGGACAGTGATTCAGCCAGAAATAACTTATTTATGGACATTATTTCTTCGCCGGTAAAAAGGGAAGATATAATCGAGGAAGAGCTTCGAGTGCTAGAATCTGTTAACTGGAGACCTTTGGAACATTACGATATGATAGGACTTTAAAAACTGTAGCGTGACAATAGATTCAAATAAATATGGAGGCATGAATGTGCTTGTCTTGATTTTACTGTTACATATAATACAGTTACCAAGTAACAGCCCTGCGTTCTGGTAATTAATGGATGCAGCCATGACTCAAACTTTACATAGCTTTACATTGCGGTTTATCACGAAACTACTGAAAAATTGGCTTATCTTTCTCTGACCACTTTGTCTTAGTTACAGATTGCTCATAGATTTCTTCTTTGCGCCGCCTTCAGCTGTGCTCTTGGCTGACAAACCAGACAAATTACTTAAACTTATCAACTAATACTCGTTAAAGTTAAGTTTGACTAAATGAACATTCACTCTATTTCGTTTTGAAAAACTTTAGAATGGAGCTTTGGCTTGACACAGCAGTCGACTTCCGTTTGTTGTTGATCATGAACCCCTCTGCTTTTTGGCTGCTCGGTGGCGGGATGGGAAGTGCGCTGTGCAAATCCAACACTACATCTTGCTCCGAGGGATCCAGTATTCCCCACTCAATGCATTTCTGCCTTCGTAGCTGAACTCCCAGCGCCCTCGACGTTTTGTGGGTTGCATGAAAGGACTTAAGAGCATCCGAACAGGTGTCGATTAGATACCGCTTGCCATATTTCTGGACTGGATCATCGCATTCTTCCAATTCACCCTGTAACTCTTGCATTTTCATCTCCTCTTTCTTCAGCCACGCACTTTCAAACACTTGTTTGATTCTCTCTTCGTTTTCCGCTTGCTCTTTCTCTTGGATGCGCTCTCTCGCCTGTACTGCCGCTGTTTCGAGTGCAGAAGGCATCTCTGCCATTGGATCCGTTGGAAGCAATTCTTCAACAAACCCCTCTTCTATTCCGAGGTCTTCTACCAAGTGTCGTTTCCTTTGCTGTCGCCGCCCTCTCCTGAAGTCTCTAGCTAGGGTTTTCATCTCTTGCAGGGATTTGTTGGTGTGATTCATCATTTGGTCTATCATCTTAGCCTCCCCAACGTTCCACATCGCTAGACTTTGCGCTCTTGAATTCTGCAGTGACTTGAGTTGCGAGGACAGCTGGGAGTCAACGCCTATCCCACTCTCGTCATCATCACTGGTATCCTTCTCTTCTTCCTCATTTTCTTCGAACAATTCTATGCTTTCATCAAGTTGCGTCTCGACACCTTCGCGCGTTACATCGCTGCTTTCAGCCTGGCTTGCTTCCTCGGTCTGGCTTTGTTGGTCTAGAGACATGGAAAATATGCACTGAAGCTCTGATTTTGTAAGGCCAGAGGCGCCGTAGCTCAAATCGTGATCAACGATGTTTTCAGCCGCATCTTCTGGAAGTTTTTCGGCCATGCTGGCTGCCCAAACAATGCACTCCATTGGGTGCTCCCTTATCCATCTTGCTGCCGCCTTGGATGTGCTTGGCAAAGGTTTAAAGTAATACTTGTTCAGACGGTTTTCGATGGCCTTGTTCTCTTCAACATCTCCAAAGTCCAATTCTCTTTGGACGGTAATGAAGATTGGCGCTCTGCTAATGAACGCCTTTGCATTTCGGTACTTTGTGTCATGCGCAGTTAAGCCGCTTTGCAAAAGTACCTTCCAATCATCTACTGCCATGAGCGATTCTGTTGCTTCGTCCAAATTGATTAACTGTGTGGTATCATTTATCATCGCCTTATTGAATTGTTTCTGCTTTACCACTTTGGCGACCCGGGACTGATCAATGATCTTTGTGGTGGCGAACAATATTGACGTTTTGCCGCTGTTCGACGGACCAATAAGACACGGCACTCGGCTCTTGTGGTCTCTTTTGTTGACACAAAAGAGATCAAGAAAATCGTTGCACAGTTGTGCTGCTTGGTCTTCTTCCAGGCTGTTCAAAATGGCGTCTTTGAAGTATTTAGCTTCAGGTACTTTTCCATGATCATACTTTACAAATGCTCTAGGAGTTGTCTTCCCTCGGTGCTCTTCTTTCAAGGCACCATGGAGAAATTTGCGTTCTTGAAACGACCAAAACCAGCCATTGCTAACTTCAACTAGGTCATGGTTTACTTCTATTTGCCTGATTGCCTGAGAGTCGGGATGCTTCAGCACACTCTCCAACCGCGAAATGTTTTTGAGTAGCCTTTCCTTGAAGTAATAGTTGCCGAGGAGAGAATGCAAATACTCCTCGATTGAGCATGCTCTCTGATATGTAAATTGAGATCCCTCTGTTAGGCGAAAAACATCACCTTTGTGCACAACGAAATTCATGGTGCGTAGTGCACGTTCAATATCATTGCAGAGGACAGTCAAGTCGTCGGCCAAAGGCTTCATTTCTACGGTCTCGCTTGTCTGGCTCTCATCAGACTCTTGTTTTTCCGGCAGAACATCTAATTGCATCCCCTTGGCGACCAGCCTTTGTACCCCATTGTTGAGAAGGGGGAAAAAATCTTCGCTAATGATTACAAGGCGAACCACATTGTCCACATCTCCGTGAAATTCTATGTTTTCACAGTTCAACTCCTCTGCAAGCTGATGATAACAGTACTTATATGACTCTCTGGTTAGGTCGCCCATATAACTGTTCTTGTGATCTTTGATCACCTGGCAAAGTTTGTTTAAATTTTCGGATGACCCTTTTGCTTTCGGACATGCTCTTGTCGGGTGGAGCTCCACATTACAGTTCACCAGTGCCTTGTTCACGATTCCCGGCTCGACTTTCGCGCCATTGATGGACTGGATTGCAATCCACAAGGAAATTGCGGGGTGTAACCTTTTCTCAGCAGCCTCATTGGCATGCTTGGAGGTTGCGTCATTCCTTTCCACCTGCGATGCGTCTATAATGTCATCATCAGATTCGTCATTTTCCGTCTCGTCCCCTTTGTTGTTTTTAGTCCCCTTTGCTCTCTGCTGGTAAGTCGAAATCGACGAGAAAAAGAAGGCCACGCCCGGAAGCCTGCTGACCGCGCTTTCGCATTCGTTGCGTTTTGCTACTATTCCTTCCCATGCTCTTCGTATCCCTTGCTTGCCACCTTCTAATCGCCACACGCATTTAGTTCCAATCACAGAGCATCGTTTATCAACAAGAGGAATGATATTTGCCATTACCTCGCCACGGATAACGGAGCTGTTGAGCTGCTGGTAAGGTCTTGTTGCAGGCATTCTAAATGCAAAACGAGTATCAAGATGTTACAGTGCGAACGAGAAAACCATGAAACCTAAATGAGCTGAGTTTATCTTGTTAGCCATTAAGGAGGTCAGTGCCCTCCTCGCCCCCGGTTCCGCCGCATATGCTTAACAATCCTGACATATTTTAGGTGTTTACTTTTTTTCCCGGTCGCACTGTAATAAACTGTGCTAGTACAGAAATAACGCTGGTATTATTCAAAAATTTGCCCTGTTATCTTTAGCCGCATTCAACTCATACTTTGAGAAACTCAAGATGAGAAACTGAAGATGAAAAGAGTTCTACAAAATGAGTATCGAAACCTTGTTGAGGTCTCTGTAAACGTATTCGACGTGATCACCTCAAAAATTCTCGTCGCATCGCAATTTATACTATGATAATCAGCTATATATCGTTTCAAAGCTAAACGATCTATCGGAAGTTGTTCATTCACCACTGTATGCATTTCTGCGCCATCTCAAAACTCAATGTTGTGATGGGCGATTGGATATTTTTAGCCGTCAATCAAACCAAAACGCTGGATTTGGCTGCTTTACTGTATCGATATTGATTGCAAAATCAACCAAAAATGGTTTTAAGCCATCCTTTGGCTTCCTTGCCTAGAATGTTCAACTTTCTGTTCAAGAAAATTGATATTAAATTGATAAAAATGTTTTAGCCGTTGCAAATCGAAAACTCGTTTTTTTGTCTACGATTCCATGAAAACGCATGCACGCCCTTTTCGAGCAAAAAGCGTGCAGAATGTTTCGAGTACAGACATTAAGGCGCCAAGTGTAAAAGAGAACGTGCGTTGTCATGGAATCGTAGCCGGCAAAAAGACGATCTTTCAGTTTTTAACTGCTGGTGTTCCCAGAATTTTCAATATTGAATTGAAAATTGCATTTTGAATTGAACAATGAAATCAATAGTGCTGTAATTAATTGACTGTTCAATTCCACTCTAGGGGGGCACGCTTCATGTCTTTTTGCTGTAACACCCAAACTGAAAACTACGTTCTTTACTTGAGAAGCTCGAGACCATTAGCGTTTTGTTGCACAATTTCACTCTTACTAAGATTTTACTAACGGAGAAATGAACTGCAAAACCGTGCGAGTGATTTTTGATATTTTGCATATTTACAATATTAGGTCGAAAAGTTGAAAGTTTTTTTTTTAATTTGTGACCGCAAAATTTATCGTAACATTTTTCAAGTAAAAAATAAAAATTCCCTCGCACTGCTTTTTTGAGTTATTATCATTCTCTAAAGGCACAGGTTTAAATAGGAGCTTTGCGAAGGTGAAAATTTGACCTAAAATATTAATTATAACTTTCCCCAGGGGCGTAGGCAGTATTTTTTAAGGAGAGAGCCCAAGGGGGTCCTTCGTAAGACATTTTCTCGCGCATGTGAAATTTTGTTCCACTCATTTACTGTATTTCTGGTTTCAAAAATTGGTGACCGGCCACCCTGTGCCCTTTACCTGCCTACGCCTCTGTTTACACGTTTTTGATAAGAGTTCTATAGATAGAGTTCCAAAATCTTGTTAAACTAGACTCGGAGATGAGTTCAGGAATAATGCTCACTGGTACTATAACGTATATTCAGAAATTTGTCCTTACCTTTATAGCTGCTTTTCAACTCGTGCTTCCGCGGGTCTCGATAAGAGTTCTACAAATACAGTATCAAAATCTTGTTAAAGTCAATTCGAGGGTAGTTCAGGAATAATGCTGCGTGATGTATCTGTAAACTTATCCTTACCTTGAGTTCCGCTCTTGTTGCTGTCACGACGAAAAGAGGCTCGACCTACTTAATCCTTGTTCTTATATAGGACTCGGTTACGTAATGCATTGGCTGCACGACCGATATGTGTTATATGTGAGCTCCAACGTGCACAATGCTTAGGCAGTTTACATAAGCAAATGGAGGGTTTGTCTAAAGCATCATTAAAATGATCGTATTTCACGCCGTACATACTTGCATTTGTGACCTCCTAAACATGCTTTGTTTGATTACACAATTGCCCTTGCTGTACTGAGATATTTTGCAAAGTTACGCCATCTCCAGAACAGCGTGCGTATTTTTTCGCACTAAAACAGCACGATTGGTTGCACTGAACGGTAGTTACAATTGTGCACATACACTACTCGTATAAGCCACACCCAGGATAAACATCCAGCTCAAGTTATTCCAAGTATTTTTTTTCCAGAGGAGGGGTAAGGTATGCGTTATTTGCAGTCCAGCTGTGCGACATAATATGCATCGATTATAAGAAACTGGATATTTCCTCAAGAGCAGGGTATTTCAAGTAAATGGGATATAATAAGTATTTGACACTTACAGCCCAATAACATGTTTTAAATTATCATCCTTATCACAATTGATATATTCTGGTGGTTACTCTTCCTTGGCAGTAGAGTAGTTGACGTAAATAAGATATTTGAAGTATATGAAACTTACAGACTGGTACTATGTTTTACATTATCATTTACCCATGGTTTAATAAAATACAGTAGGGCGAATATACTTGGCATATTTCATCGACCCAAGATATTGTTTACATGGAGAAAAATATTAGTCCAAAACTTACAGATAATGGTTTGTTTTAAATTATCATCCAATTATGGCGATGGAGCTCTTTTTCTAGAGTAGGGTATTTGAAAGAGATGAAATACTTTAAGTATATGTTACATGCAGTCCAACTGTGTGGCATCTGATATACTAATTATAGTTACTACAGTCCAAGGGCGACTTTTAAATTATCATCCAACCATAGTTAATGTATTCCAGTGATTCAACAATTTCCCTATAGAAGGATATTTAAAGGAAACGAGATACTTGAAGTATTTAACACTTGCAGTCTCAAAATATGTTTTAAATTATAAGTTAATTGGGATTAATAAATTCCATTTATCCAGTAAGTATAATATACTTGACATACTCCATCTACTTGAGATATTTGTACCTGAGAAAAATGTTCAATTTAAACTTACAGATTAAGGCACGTTTTAAATTATCATCTAATTATAGTCAATGAATCCTAGTAATATTTTTTTTTCCACAATAGGATATTTAAAGGAAATGAGATATGTGAAGTATATATGAAACTTGCAGACTGTTAGTATGGTTTATATTAACATTTAAATATGATTAATGAATTCCATTTATCCAGTAAGTATAATATACTTGACATACTCCATCTACTTGAGATATTTGTACCTGAGAAAAATGTTCAATTTAAACTTACAGATTAAGGCACGTTTTAAATTATCATCTAATTATAGTCAATGAATTCTAGTAATATATTTTTTTCCACAATAAGATATTTAAAGGAAATGAGATATGTGAAGTATATATGAAACTTGCAGACTGTTAGTATGGTTTATATTAACATTTAAATATGATTAATGAATTCCATTTATCCAGTAAGTATAATATACTTGACATACTCCATCTACTTGAGATATTTGTACCTGAGAAAAATGTTCAATTTAAACTTACAGATTAAGGCACGTTTTAAATTATCATCTAATTATAGTCAATGAATTCTAGTAATATATTTTTTCCACAATAGGATATTTAAAGGAAATGAGATATGTGAAGTATATATGAAACTTGCAGACTGTTAGTATGGTTTATATTAACATTTAAATATGATTAATAAATTCCATTTATCCAGTAAGTATAATATACTTGACATACTCCATCTACTTGAGATATTTGTACCTGAGAAAAATGTTCAATTTAAACTTACAGATTAAGGCACGTTTTAAATTATCATCTAATTATAAGTTATGGTCAATGTAATCCAATAAGTAGAGTACACTTGGTATACTTCATCTACTTGACATATTTCTACTTGGAAAACAATGTTATATCAAAACTTGCAGGTGACTGAGTTTTGTGTAATTTGGCTAGATTATTCCAGAACTGGGAGATTTCCCACAAGTAACTAAAACGGAAACACTTTCGATGCATTTTTATTGGTGCCATAGAACAGGAACACAGGGCCGATATTGCGTGTTCCTCCTTTTGAGAAATAAAGTCGTATTAAAATCTAGCTTGTGTGCAACCGGCTACGTTTATTTACATAAAAACAACTCCGAGCACTGACCACGGTGTCAATCCCAATGTACGAAACAGAATTCCGGTAAAGATTTCATTAACGGGACTATAAAATAGGAAAAATGAAAAAGGTCCAGAATTTTTTGGGAATGGTGATATACATTCCCCAAAAGTGATAACAGCTAAATTTTGGACCTAAATGACCTCTTATTTTAGTCATTCGTTGAATAAAAGTTCAATTTGGACCTCTTTTGGGATTGAGAGTTTAAAAATCGGGTTTTTGCTGATGCGACACGATAGCCGACCTTGTTTTTGAAACACGAGTGTTCCGCGCATTTTTGTTTTTAGTCCCTTTAGCTGCAAAGAGACTTGAAACACGTTTTATAGAAAGGAACTGTTCAGGTGTGAAAGTGAACAAATTGGTCAACAATAGGAACACAGGGTTCCTATTAGAGTAATCAGGAACTACCTGTTCCTTTTCAATACGTTCCTTTTTACTCGATTTGTTCCTTTTTAAAGTGGAATGGAACAAACGTTCCGTTTTGATTTCTGTGAAAAGGGAATTCGGACCAAATGTTCCTAATTTCTTGCGATGAAAGGGAACACCTGTTCCGATAACTGTTCTTTTTGTTCCCTATTGCCAAAACCAGTTCCGGGCTGTCCTACAAAGGAACTATCACTCTTCGCATTGTTCCTTTTCATTGAAAGTTCCTTTTCTACTAAATGTGAACTTTTGTTCCTATTTGAGAAATGCACTGATTTCAGCATAACTGAGGATCGAGTGATTACAGAATTAAGTGTAGGGCATTCATCACAGGCTGATAATGTTAGGGTGCTCGCACAGTGGATGTTACAAGCAAAACAAGGTATGTTGACTTTACTATTTATAAACAACCAGCACGCCCAGGCTTGTTTGTCTGCTAATGAGAGCATGCGCAATCCTATCGCCTTGCCCTTTTGTTAAAGTGGACTTGCCTGAACTTGTTCGATTGTTTGAATCAAATAAAAGGACAAGTTTGGGCAAAGCTTATGCTCAGACAGTTTTCATTGGCTTGTAAAATGTGTTACTCTCAAGGGAGCAAATGTGAATATAAGGTAAGCCCGTTCGAATTTTCGCGCATTTCCAGTCTTGGTCTCGGCGAAGGATGAGCAAGAGTGAAGAAGTGGTCAACTGGTCAAAATTACCAAATGCTTCGCCTAAGCCAAAAGGCTTCACTTAGAAGAAGATGAAACAGACGGCCATTTTTACTGTCCAGTTCAAGATTGTAAACACGATGGATTCTCCACCCAGCGAGGATGTAGAAAACATGTCAAGAAAAGCATCGGTGGTTTTATTTTTTTGATGAAAAGCCCAATTGCAAAGCTGTCCAGGAGATCGAGCCAACCGGTAAACAAGAACCTCCTGAAAACACTGTGCGCAATTCGAGAACCATTCCTTCATTTGATATTTCCAGTGATATTGCCAAGCAACTTAACTCCTGGCTGATTGGCACAGGAGGAGGGTGCAAAAGCAAGCGCCAAGCCAAGCAAATGGTCAGCAGGTGTTTAAAGTTTCTTAAGTTTTGCTGCGAAGACGAAGAGGAATTAACATTTGAAATAATAGACTTTGGATTGTGTTCTCCTAATCTCCTTTTCAAATTTGTTGATATGCTACAGGATGAATGGAAGCTTGGTCATGCAGGACGACTGAGTTACATCGACGCAATTGGAGAAATGGCGGACTTCCGAAAGGTAAATGGCGCGTCAAAATCGGTGATAAGCAGCCTTTATACGACAGAGGTCTACTTGAAAAAGGTGCGCAGAACAGTTTCTAGAATGATGCGTATTCGGTGGAATGGTGACCTCGACATAGAGTCTTTAGAGGCTAAAGGGCATTGGGCGACATTAGAAGAGCTCTTGGAAGCGGTTGGGCGCTACTTGCCGCGCTACGAAAGCGTGCTTAAAATTTGCAAAGAAAAGCCACGCGCAGCATCGCCTTTGGATTTATCATTCGCTACTAAATTCCTCGCGCTGTATCTGTTTATCAAGGTGAAAGGCTCTCGGCCAATGACCTATCAGTACTTGACGGTTGAAATGGTGAAAAGCGCAAAGACCAACGGTGGATATATCGACCAGAAAATGTTCAAAACTGCTGGGAAATACGGCTTTGACTCGCTGTTTCTGACAGACACAAGCATGCAAGTGCTAGATGGTTTTATCGCTCACATTCGTCCTTTGCTAAAGCCCAGTTGCGATTATGTTTTGGTAACAAGAAATGGTGGTCAGCACAGCAAACTTGGAGAGTCAATGAGCAAATTGGTCTTTGACGCAACCGGCAAATACGTCCATCCTACGCGCTATCGGCAAATAGTCGAGACTGCAAGCTCGTTAAAACTAAGCAGTTCTGCGCAAAGCACCATTTCAGAAGACCAGAAACACACTTCTGTGGTTGCCAGGGTACACTACCAGAAGCAAAGATCGCGCGACGTCGCAACGAAGGCGCACACGTTTCTCAAGGAATTGCAAGGTGACAAGGGCGCGGAACTTGACAAGGATGTTCGCACGCGCCTCTCGGACAAGTCTACATCTTCGCAAGAACAAGACGAAAAATCAGACAGCTCTTCTACCGACGAAGTTGAAGCCATCAAGGAAGTCACGCCCCCTGCCAGCCCTGCTGCTATGCCATCACTGAAGCGCGAAAATGCTTTTAAAACT
Source organism: Scolanthus callimorphus (assembly GCA_033964015.1). NCBI lineage: Eukaryota > Metazoa > Cnidaria > Anthozoa > Actiniaria > Edwardsiidae > Scolanthus > Scolanthus callimorphus. The sequence goes on from CM066913.1 coordinate 27,115,255, forward strand.
GAAGGAACGAGTTCTTCGAGGAGAAAAAGTGTGCTGTTTACTCAGGAGGAGGACAAGTATCTAAAAGCCGGAATCAAAAGGTATGGTTTTGGACAATGGAAAGCTATCCTAAGGGACGGGGAGTTTCATTTCCAGAAGGGAAGAACAGCTAATTCGCTGCTATGTCGAGCAACACGGCGATTTCCTAAATATTCACAAAAGTGAAAAGCTTGCTGGGAATTTTGCGCTTTCATAAATTTAAGGGCAAGTATAACGTTTGACCTCTTTTGCTTCTGGACACGAACGCTCGAACATGGAAATTCTGGTGGATAAACACCCTGAACTAACATTGAAAGATATCAAATTTGCCGGCGAGTTTCTTCAAGGGATGTGTGCCCTCAATTTCCCCCAAAGCACGTCCATGTTGGCAGAAAGTCTACTCTGGCGTCATTTAAACAAGACCAAGGACAGAAAAAAGTCTACTCTGAGAGAACTTATCTTGGCCTGTTTGTTCATCGCAGTCAAATTAGAGGACAGTGATTCAGCCAGAAATAACTTATTTATGGACATTATTTCTTCGCCGGTAAAAAGGGAAGATATAATCGAGGAAGAGCTTCGAGTGCTAGAATCTGTTAACTGGAGACCTTTGGAACATTACGATATGATAGGACTTTAAAAACTGTAGCGTGACAATAGATTCAAATAAATATGGAGGCATGAATGTGCTTGTCTTGATTTTACTGTTACATATAATACAGTTACCAAGTAACAGCCCTGCGTTCTGGTAATTAATGGATGCAGCCATGACTCAAACTTTACATAGCTTTACATTGCGGTTTATCACGAAACTACTGAAAAATTGGCTTATCTTTCTCTGACCACTTTGTCTTAGTTACAGATTGCTCATAGATTTCTTCTTTGCGCCGCCTTCAGCTGTGCTCTTGGCTGACAAACCAGACAAATTACTTAAACTTATCAACTAATACTCGTTAAAGTTAAGTTTGACTAAATGAACATTCACTCTATTTCGTTTTGAAAAACTTTAGAATGGAGCTTTGGCTTGACACAGCAGTCGACTTCCGTTTGTTGTTGATCATGAACCCCTCTGCTTTTTGGCTGCTCGGTGGCGGGATGGGAAGTGCGCTGTGCAAATCCAACACTACATCTTGCTCCGAGGGATCCAGTATTCCCCACTCAATGCATTTCTGCCTTCGTAGCTGAACTCCCAGCGCCCTCGACGTTTTGTGGGTTGCATGAAAGGACTTAAGAGCATCCGAACAGGTGTCGATTAGATACCGCTTGCCATATTTCTGGACTGGATCATCGCATTCTTCCAATTCACCCTGTAACTCTTGCATTTTCATCTCCTCTTTCTTCAGCCACGCACTTTCAAACACTTGTTTGATTCTCTCTTCGTTTTCCGCTTGCTCTTTCTCTTGGATGCGCTCTCTCGCCTGTACTGCCGCTGTTTCGAGTGCAGAAGGCATCTCTGCCATTGGATCCGTTGGAAGCAATTCTTCAACAAACCCCTCTTCTATTCCGAGGTCTTCTACCAAGTGTCGTTTCCTTTGCTGTCGCCGCCCTCTCCTGAAGTCTCTAGCTAGGGTTTTCATCTCTTGCAGGGATTTGTTGGTGTGATTCATCATTTGGTCTATCATCTTAGCCTCCCCAACGTTCCACATCGCTAGACTTTGCGCTCTTGAATTCTGCAGTGACTTGAGTTGCGAGGACAGCTGGGAGTCAACGCCTATCCCACTCTCGTCATCATCACTGGTATCCTTCTCTTCTTCCTCATTTTCTTCGAACAATTCTATGCTTTCATCAAGTTGCGTCTCGACACCTTCGCGCGTTACATCGCTGCTTTCAGCCTGGCTTGCTTCCTCGGTCTGGCTTTGTTGGTCTAGAGACATGGAAAATATGCACTGAAGCTCTGATTTTGTAAGGCCAGAGGCGCCGTAGCTCAAATCGTGATCAACGATGTTTTCAGCCGCATCTTCTGGAAGTTTTTCGGCCATGCTGGCTGCCCAAACAATGCACTCCATTGGGTGCTCCCTTATCCATCTTGCTGCCGCCTTGGATGTGCTTGGCAAAGGTTTAAAGTAATACTTGTTCAGACGGTTTTCGATGGCCTTGTTCTCTTCAACATCTCCAAAGTCCAATTCTCTTTGGACGGTAATGAAGATTGGCGCTCTGCTAATGAACGCCTTTGCATTTCGGTACTTTGTGTCATGCGCAGTTAAGCCGCTTTGCAAAAGTACCTTCCAATCATCTACTGCCATGAGCGATTCTGTTGCTTCGTCCAAATTGATTAACTGTGTGGTATCATTTATCATCGCCTTATTGAATTGTTTCTGCTTTACCACTTTGGCGACCCGGGACTGATCAATGATCTTTGTGGTGGCGAACAATATTGACGTTTTGCCGCTGTTCGACGGACCAATAAGACACGGCACTCGGCTCTTGTGGTCTCTTTTGTTGACACAAAAGAGATCAAGAAAATCGTTGCACAGTTGTGCTGCTTGGTCTTCTTCCAGGCTGTTCAAAATGGCGTCTTTGAAGTATTTAGCTTCAGGTACTTTTCCATGATCATACTTTACAAATGCTCTAGGAGTTGTCTTCCCTCGGTGCTCTTCTTTCAAGGCACCATGGAGAAATTTGCGTTCTTGAAACGACCAAAACCAGCCATTGCTAACTTCAACTAGGTCATGGTTTACTTCTATTTGCCTGATTGCCTGAGAGTCGGGATGCTTCAGCACACTCTCCAACCGCGAAATGTTTTTGAGTAGCCTTTCCTTGAAGTAATAGTTGCCGAGGAGAGAATGCAAATACTCCTCGATTGAGCATGCTCTCTGATATGTAAATTGAGATCCCTCTGTTAGGCGAAAAACATCACCTTTGTGCACAACGAAATTCATGGTGCGTAGTGCACGTTCAATATCATTGCAGAGGACAGTCAAGTCGTCGGCCAAAGGCTTCATTTCTACGGTCTCGCTTGTCTGGCTCTCATCAGACTCTTGTTTTTCCGGCAGAACATCTAATTGCATCCCCTTGGCGACCAGCCTTTGTACCCCATTGTTGAGAAGGGGGAAAAAATCTTCGCTAATGATTACAAGGCGAACCACATTGTCCACATCTCCGTGAAATTCTATGTTTTCACAGTTCAACTCCTCTGCAAGCTGATGATAACAGTACTTATATGACTCTCTGGTTAGGTCGCCCATATAACTGTTCTTGTGATCTTTGATCACCTGGCAAAGTTTGTTTAAATTTTCGGATGACCCTTTTGCTTTCGGACATGCTCTTGTCGGGTGGAGCTCCACATTACAGTTCACCAGTGCCTTGTTCACGATTCCCGGCTCGACTTTCGCGCCATTGATGGACTGGATTGCAATCCACAAGGAAATTGCGGGGTGTAACCTTTTCTCAGCAGCCTCATTGGCATGCTTGGAGGTTGCGTCATTCCTTTCCACCTGCGATGCGTCTATAATGTCATCATCAGATTCGTCATTTTCCGTCTCGTCCCCTTTGTTGTTTTTAGTCCCCTTTGCTCTCTGCTGGTAAGTCGAAATCGACGAGAAAAAGAAGGCCACGCCCGGAAGCCTGCTGACCGCGCTTTCGCATTCGTTGCGTTTTGCTACTATTCCTTCCCATGCTCTTCGTATCCCTTGCTTGCCACCTTCTAATCGCCACACGCATTTAGTTCCAATCACAGAGCATCGTTTATCAACAAGAGGAATGATATTTGCCATTACCTCGCCACGGATAACGGAGCTGTTGAGCTGCTGGTAAGGTCTTGTTGCAGGCATTCTAAATGCAAAACGAGTATCAAGATGTTACAGTGCGAACGAGAAAACCATGAAACCTAAATGAGCTGAGTTTATCTTGTTAGCCATTAAGGAGGTCAGTGCCCTCCTCGCCCCCCGGTTCCGCCGCATATGCTTAACAATCCTGACATATTTTAGGTGTTTACTTTTTTCCCGGTCGCACTGTAATAAACTGTGCTAGTACAGAAATAACGCTGGTATTATTCAAAAATTTGCCCTGTTATCTTTAGCCGCATTCAACTCATACTTTGAGAAACTCAAGATGAGAAACTGAAGATGAAAAGAGTTCTACAAAATGAGTATCGAAACCTTGTTGAGGTCTCTGTAAACGTATTCGACGTGATCACCTCAAAAAATTCTCGTCGCATCGCAATTTATACTATGATAATCAGCTATATATCGTTTCAAAGCTAAACGATCTATCGGAAGTTGTTCATTCACCACTGTATGCATTTCTGCGCCATCTCAAAACTCAATGTTGTGATGGGCGATTGGATATTTTTAGCCGTCAATCAAACCAAAACGCTGGATTTGGCTGCTTTACTGTATCGATATTGATTGCAAAATCAACCAAAAATGGTTTTAAGCCATCCTTTGGCTTCCTTGCCTAGAATGTTCAACTTTCTGTTCAAGAAAATTGATATTAAATTGATAAAAATGTTTTAGCCGTTGCAAATCGAAAACTCGTTTTTTTGTCTACGATTCCATGAAAACGCATGCACGCCCTTTTCGAGCAAAAAGCGTGCAGAATGTTTCGAGTACAGACATTAAGGCGCCAAGTGTAAAAGAGAACGTGCGTTGTCATGGAATCGTAGCCGGCAAAAAGACGATCTTTCAGTTTTTAACTGCTGGTGTTCCCAGAATTTTCAATATTGAATTGAAAATTGCATTTTGAATTGAACAATGAAATCAATAGTGCTGTAATTAATTGACTGTTCAATTCCACTCTAGGGGGGCACGCTTCATGTATTTTTGCTGTAACACCCAAACTGAAAACTACGTTCTTTACTTGAGAAGCTCGAGACCATTAGCGTTTTGTTGCACAATTTCACTCTTACTAAGATTTTACTAACGGAGAAATGAACTGCAAAACCGTGCGAGTGATTTTTGATATTTTGCATATTTACAATATTAGGTCGAAAAGTTGAAAGTTTTTTTTTTAATTTGTGACCGCAAAATTTATCGTAACATTTTTCAAGTAAAAAATAAAAATTCCCTCGCACTGCTTTTTTGAGTTATTATCATTCTCTAAAGGCACAGGTTTAAATAGGAGCTTTGCGAAGGTGAAAATTTGACCTAAAATATTAATTATAACTTTCCCCAGGGGCGTAGGCAGTATTTTTTAAGGAGAGAGCCCAAGGGGGTCCTTCGTAAGACATTTTCTCGCGCATGTGAAATTTTGTTCCACTCATTTACTGTATTTCTGGTTTCAAAAATTGGTGACCGGCCACCCTGTGCCCTTTACCTGCCTACGCCTCTGTTTACACGTTTTTGATAAGAGTTCTATAGATAGAGTTCCAAAATCTTGTTAAACTAGACTCGGAGCTGAGTTCAGGAATAATGCTCACTGGTACTATAACGTATATTCAGAAATTTGTCCTTACCTTTATAGCTGCTTTTCAACTCGTGCTTCCGCGGGTCTCGATAAGAGTTCTACAAATACAGTATCAAAATCTTGTTAAAGTCAATTCGAGGGTAGTTCAGGAATAATGCTGCGTGATGTATCTGTAAACTTATCCTTACCTTGAGTTCCGCTCTTGTTGCTGTCACGACGAAAAGAGGCTCGACCTACTTAATCCTTGTTCTTATATAGGACTCGGTTACGTAATGCATTGGCTGCACGACCGATATGTGTTCTATGTGAGCTCCAACGTGCACAATGCTTAGGCAGTTTACATAAGCAAATGGAGGGTTTGTCTAAAGCATCATTAAAATGATCGTATTTCACGCCGTACATACTTGCATTTGTGACCTCCTAAACATGCTTTGTTTGATTACACAATTGCCCTTGCTGTACTGAGATATTTTGCAAAGTTACGCCATCTCCAGAACAGCGTGCGTATTTTTTCGCACTAAAACAGCACGATTGGTTGCACTGAACGGTAGTTACAATTGTGCACATACACTACTCGTATAAGCCACACCCAGGATAAACATCCAGCTCAAGTTATTCCAAGTATTTTTTTTCCAGAGGAGGGGTAAGGTATGCGTTATTTGCAGTCCAGCTGTGCGACATAATATGCATCGATTATAAGAAACTGGATATTTCCTCAAGAGCAGGGTATTTCAAGTAAATGGGATATAATAAGTATTTGACACTTACAGCCCAATAACATGTTTTAAATTATCATCCTTATCACAATTGATATATTCTGGTGGTTACTCTTCCTTGGCAGTAGAGTAGTTGACGTAAATAAGATATTTGAAGTATATGAAACTTACAGACTGGTACTATGTTTTACATTATCATTTACCCATGGTTTAATAAAATACAGTAGGGCGAATATACTTGGCATATTTCATCGACCCAAGATATTGTTTACATGGAGAAAAATATTAGTCCAAAACTTACAGATAATGGTTTGTTTTAAATTATCATCCAATTATGGCGATGGAGCTCTTTTTTCTAGAGTAGGGTATTTGAAAGAGATGAAATACTTTAAGTATATGTTACATGCAGTCCAACTGTGTGGCATCTGATACACTAATTATAGTTACTACAGTCCAAGGGCGACTTTTAAATTATCATCCAACCATAGTTAATGTATTCCAGTGATTCAACAATTTCCCTATAGAAGGATATTTAAAGGAAACGAGATACTTGAAGTATTTAACACTTGCAGTCTCAAAATATGTTTTAAATTATAAGTTAATTGGGATTAATAAATTCCATTTATCCAGTAAGTATAATATACTTGACATACTCCATCTACTTGAGATATTTGTACCTGAGAAAAATGTTCAATTTAAACTTACAGATTAAGGCACGTTTTAAATTATCATCTAATTATAGTCAATGAATCCTAGTAATATTTTTTTTTCCACAATAGGATATTTAAAGGAAATGAGATATGTGAAGTATATATGAAACTTGCAGACTGTTAGTATGGTTTATATTAACATTTAAATATGATTAATGAATTCCATTTATCCAGTAAGTATAATATACTTGACATACTCCATCTACTTGAGATATTTGTACCTGAGAAAAATGTTCAATTTAAACTTACAGATTAAGGCACGTTTTAAATTATCATCTAATTATAGTCAATGAATTCTAGTAATATATTTTTTTCCACAATAAGATATTTAAAGGAAATGAGATATGTGAAGTATATATGAAACTTGCAGACTGTTAGTATGGTTTATATTAACATTTAAATATGATTAATGAATTCCATTTATCAAGTAAGTATAATATACTTGACATACTCCATCTACTTGAGATATTTGTACCTGAGAAAAATGTTCAATTTAAACTTACAGATTAAGGCACGTTTTAAATTATCATCTAATTATAGTCAATGAATTCTAGTAATATATTTTTTCCACAATAGGATATTTAAAGGAAATGAGATATGTGAAGTATATATGAAACTTGCAGACTGTTAGTATGGTTTATATTAACATTTAAATATGATTAATGAATTCCATTTATCCAGTAAGTATAATATACTTGACATACTCCATCTACTTGAGATATTTGTACCTGAGAAAACTGTTCAATTTAAACTTACAGATTAAGGCACGTTTTAAATTATCATCTAATTATAAGTTATGGTCAATGTAATCCAATAAGTAGAGTACACTTGGTATACTTCATCTACTTGACATATTTCTACTTGGAAAACAATGTTATATCAAAACTTGCAGGTGACTGAGTTTTGTGTAATTTGGCTAGATTATTCCAGAACTGGGAGATTTCCCACAAGTAACTAAAACGGAAACACTTTCGATGCATTTTTATTGGTGCCATAGAACAGGAACACAGGGCCGATATTGCGTGTTCCTCCTTTTGAGAAATAAAGTCGTATTAAAATCTAGCTTGTGTGCAACCGGCTACGTTTATTTACATAAAAACAACTCCGAGCACTGACCACGGTGTCAATCCCAATGTACGAAACAGAATTCCGGTAAAGATTTCATTAACGGGACTATAAAATAGGAAAAATGAAAAAGGTCCAGAATTTTTTGGGAATGGTGATCATTATCGTTGTCATCCTGATTGTTATCACTGTCATCCTGATCATTATGGCTGTCATCTTGATCATCATCATTGTCATCATGATCATTATCATCGTTATCATCATCATCACCACTACCTGAATTATGGTCATCATCATCATCATCTTTAATAGCAGCAGTAGCATGACCAGAATGCTTTCCCACAAGCTTGTTAATGGCAAGGTGAACAGGGGCAAGAGCATCAGCTGAAAACATGTTTAACAACTTCAGGTGCTTTATTGCCTCCAGATGAAATTTGGGCTTGAGCATATTCAATTCTACTAGCTCCTGGAATTGTATTTGTTTTTCAACTGGAATGCTTACTTCCTTCATCAACAGTTGACATAGCTCTGATGACTTTGTTTTGTCAAGGATCAACTTGGTCAATATTTCTGTACATCTGTTATGTAGCCTTCTCTTTCTTGTGTTTTCACTTTTCTTTTGTTTTCTTTCTTTCTTCTCTTTCTTCTTGCATTTTCGTTAGAAGTTTGATGTAGTTGCACTCTAGATATTGAAAGTAGAAGAAGTGATTTATTTAACTCATTCTCCACAGTCAAAAGTCTCTTGATATTTTCTTGAAATTGCCCAAGTTTGACTGTGAGGAATTGATGCTCCTCTTCACAGCCTTTTTTTATTCCTGAAATGTTGTTGGACTGTAAAAGCCTTTCTCGTCTTTGTTTTAACTCTCCATCAAGTTTCTTTGCATCTTTGACACTTGCTTCCACTTTGCATAACATAGAAGTGCAAATGTTTCGGTCACACTTTTTCATATTGTCCTTGGATATTTTACAATATTTAGGAATACCACTGGCAGAGTTAACATAGAACTGAACTTTTTGGGACAGCTTCTCAAGCCGAACATGGACATCCCATCGAAATGACTGTTGTTCTCTGAGATAACTCACATGCTTAAAACTCCCACTCGTAGACATGTGAATGTCTTCAATTACACTATTATAAAATTTCATCCTGTCTGTCTTTGGGTGTGGGTACAAGTAATTTTCCCAAGGCTTCTTTTCTTGCACATTCTCTGATGTTGAAAGCTGCAGCTGTCCTCCTTAAAAGGTGAGCACTATAAAACAGAATATGATCTTGAAAATAGTTATGAAATAGATATAGAGAAGAGGTGAAAAACACTTGTATAGCTTAAATTGCTCACAAAAATTTTACATATTACTCCACACTATGAATGCAGCATAAAAATGATGACTTCTTTATTTAAATCTTAGAAGATGGGCACACATTCAAGCTACACATTGCAGACCTCCTAAAAATATTTACAACTTTACAATAACATGAAGGACCAGTATAGAACAAGCTTCATTGTGCGAGACTATCAGGCATTGACATCACATTTTAATTGTGTTACTATACTGTATATACCTAAAAAAAAACCAGGAGAAATCTAAAAACATTGCAAAATATGAATATCACACTGCTGTGTACAAACCTGATTGTTTACTATTCTTTTTGGCTAAGGGTTGTGATGGAATCGCGTTTGCGCCACTTGTAGTAGGTCCTGTATAACTCAATTCAGAGCTAGCCATGTGTGCTTGATTAAATGAAGCATTAAAAATACGACCCAGTCTTTTCATTTGTAGTTGAGTCAAGCCAATGTTAGCCATCATTTCGTTATCGACGTCGACGAAATGGGAAACTTTGGTTGCTCCGAGGCCAAGAAAACTACCAAGGAACTGCTGTAGATCCGCTTTTTCAAGTAAAACGTTAATTCCGTCTTCGTCCGCCATGTTTTTTCTAAGAAATGAGAGAGACGAGGAGAGACTGGGTAGAGTGTAAACACAGGTAACCCAAGCTCAATGACATACAAATATGTAATATGGCTGCCATTCCAAGATTGCTTCATCACCTGCCGAGATTTGTCGTAACAGCTACAAAGGAAAAAAGTTTATTCCACCTCTACAGGGCCATCAGTTCTACTTTTGTTTGTACAAATATCCGAGATCTACTTGTAAATAGTAATTATTCAAGCAACCATCTTGTGAAAACGGATTACAAAAGTAGTAGGAAACATTCGGTGCCACATTTCAGTTATAACCAATGCCATTGGCAATGGCCATGCATACTTGGTGTAGGTGGGTTTGCACTCACGTCTATTCACGAGGGCAATGACAGTGAAGAAGACCAAGACGAATCTACCCACGGGCTCAAACGGAAGCACTCAGGTATCACGCATTCTCGTTTTAAACATTTTTTCGTAGCTCAGGGTCTATATCTGATCTACTGTGCAAATTTCGAAAGGGGTCGGGACAACGTTCAGTTTGGAAATCCCGGTTGAACAGGGGGAGGATAAAAATAATGTCTAGCTCCGCCGTGGAGGCAGGATGACAAAAGGGGGATCACCATCACGTTTCGCGCATCTATAATTTCAATATTCACGTTTAAAGTACGTACTTAGAAAATCACGGATATTTACTGAAAAAGTACCAAAGAAAAATCTTTACCGGAATTAAGCCCAGCCGACATTCACGAATCACGTTGATTTTATGAAAAGAATCACGCGTTACGGTAAAGCCTTGAATTCATGGGTCGCGCTCTATAATTTTGGTTGTTTTCACGATTTGCGCTATTATTTAAATAGCCCTACTAAACACCTGACTGAAGCATGGAAATTTATTCTTGTATTTTTAAAGTGATTTCTACAAAACTATATGCTGATTTCAACTTGTGATTGCAAGATGTTTCTATGGCACGTCTTATATTTTCATGTGTATCAATTCGTCCTATCATTATTGTAATCGGAGCTTTCTTTAGACGAGCGCTTTTTACGAACAGTTCACTAATAGTGGTGGCGACTTTTTAGTAGTAAATGCAAAGAGAATAGTAAAACAAAATTTTAAGAAGCAAGCGTTACATTTTGTCTTTAAGTAGAATTAAAAGAAATATGAACTTTTCCAGGTCATAATGATGTCCGCGATGCCACAAGGAAGGAGTCAAAAATAAGTAATTTGGTGCGACAGTCTCTGCAGTCATGCCAAGTTGAAGAGAATGCTTCAGTTGTTCGCGAAAAGCTAGCTCGGATCATTCGTGACACTCCTTTGTACAAGACGTTGTTGGGACTGGATGGAGTTCTCCAACATCTGACATGCTTGATCCCAAGTGAAAATAGTGATCAAATGCTGATGCGCTCAAGCATGCCATTCAGTGAGGCATACGAAATATTTAACTCATTTTTTCCGTACAAGGGCTTTACGCAACAAGAGAAACAGCAATTTCGTGATGCTCATCTGCACCCTGACTATGGTCTTCGAGTATCTATTTTCACCAACCCTGTTGATGGTTCTAGTGAAATAATTTTACGACCTAATAGCATTGATATTGAACCCTTTCTAAAAGGACTCACCAACAAATTATCAAGGCCACAGGAGGACAATGTTCAGTTAGTTCATGGCATTATCCACTCAATGGACACTGAATGGGATAAAAAAGGCGCTTCTGCATTACTTGGAATGTCCAGGTCTTGGAATGAGCTAGCAGCACTTGGTATTGATCCCAGAGCAGTGTCACAATCAGCAGAAATAATGAAAAGCGTCATGTGTGAACTAGAGAACACAAAGGTAGCTGCTGCTGATATGATTCAGCTCAGACTAAAGGAAAAAGAAGGCAAAATTACATCAAATCTACTGCACAAAAAAGAACTCCTCACATCAAGAAATGAAGTGTGGCCTGTTGAAAGAATAAATGATCTTCGAAAGGAAATTGAAGCACTAGAAAAGAGACTTGAAGAAACTAAGCATTTGATCGCTCATGAAAATGATTCGGAAATAAGAAAATTTAATCAAATGGTCTCTAGATTAGCAAGTCAACTCTCTGAAGAACATAGATTGAAGAGACGGGAGCTATCACCAGGTCGACCACGGCTTTTAAATGAAGAGGTTGAGGACTTCATTGCCCAATGCATTGAGCAAAAGGCAGCAAGTCATGGGAAAAGGCATGACCAAGTGCTGTACACAGGTCGAAGGGTGAAGGTGAAAGATCTCCAACATCTTGCTAATTTTAAACTAGAAGAACAGGGTAAACCTCTGATTCGATCAGCTGTGACGGTATCAAACCTATCTAGACCAAGAAATAAGCGAAGTAGGCAGGCAAAGCTTCACACAGGGAGAGGTTTATTTTGTACAAAGAAACCCTATAAAAGTGAAGATTCTAGCAATGAAAACACACATTATCAAAGAGCACACGTGTCAAATGTAAAACGCTTCTTCTGTTCTAACAGAAACAGAGATATACATCCTTTTACATTGATTCGCTCAATCGATGACAAAGCATACCTGAGGCCTGGGACATCTGAAGGGTTCTGTAGTGTAAGAAACACTAAAATACTATCCCCATCCGCTGAAGCTAAAATGAGGAAGCTCCCTAAATATGACTGGCCTCAAAAGATGTTTTATCAAACTCCTTCAACACACCGAATACTAAAAAATGAAGCAGTGAATATTGATGGCAAAGAGAAGATTAAATCCGTTGGCGATCGCCACATCGTTTTTGTTCGCCCCAAAGCGTATATCGATTCCTCAGGGACAACGTGGGCAAACGAGACACTAAAAATGCGTCATGAAATACCAGCGGAGTTTGAAGTAATTGTAGACACTGGAATCGATAGACCTCAATATTCCAATGCAATGCGAAAGGCATCATCACGTAGTCATGACAATTTATTTTTGTTTGTCGATATGACCGAGCAAGGTCATAGCTGTTTTGAAGGTATCGTGCTCTGCTTGTTGTCCTCACCTTTCGTATGAGAAACAGAGGTTAGTAAAAGTGATGAACGCTTTGAATGACATCAAGGATACTTTGAACAGAGAGGGAACGCTCATTACTTCTGAGAGAGAGTGTTTCCAAAGTTTGAATGTCAACTATCTTTTGACCAAACTTTCAGACTTGGAAGTACGCCTTTCTAATAAAAATTTGAAATACCTTTGGGATGCCTATCTAGAATGCACATCTTTATGTAGATGGGACTCCCTTTTGATGTGAAACCCATATGGGCTGATCTTACAGATGCTGGCCCAGGAGTTGGAATTTCCAACTGGGAGGTGAGATTTAGAGATGCCGAGATGGCAAGAATGTGGCAGTCTGATTACCGCATTAGAGTACACCGTTCCAGAAATGATAGTCACATGAATGAGGCTGAAAGAACTAATTCCGCCATCGGTGATGCATTGGCTGATGGAGGCACCATTGAGTGGGAAAGGAATAAATTGTTTGACGGATTATCAGACCAACAGATTTCTCTGCTAACTGTGAATGAGTTTGAAGAACACCAGATGCAAGTAATACGCAAAAATGCCCTGGAAGTCACTGAAGACGTCATTAATAGGTTGGATGGTGCGCCTGCTCTTGGGGAGTTTATTTCTGCTTACAGAACTCCCCTCGAGGATGAACAGTTTTTTTTTAATAAGAAGTTTTTAGAACATAAGCCAGATAAAGATTCTAATATTCCAGGAGCATCATATCGTAAAAAAAATATGTGATTTTTTCGACAATCATTACATAAGAGGAGAACTTTACATGGAATTCGTCAAAGACCGATGCAAAACAACTATTGGACGCCAGTGCGATTTCTGCTCAAGCCATAACTGGAAGTCTCCAAAGCTTTTCCAGGGAATTCCTGCTCCATATCCTGACTACTCGAAATTGCCCAAGTTTCATTACAAGGATGTCTTTGACACTACTATGTTTCAAGCTGATAACACAAATCGTGAAGTCGACGATTTCTTGCCACGAGCGCAATTGAAGAAGCAATTTTATGATGGTAGTTTATCCTTAGATAAACCAACCAGCATTGAAGAATTTTGCAAGAAATACATCGTTGAAGAAAATTATGTTAGAGAGTACGTCAATCACCTTTTGACTATGAAACGATCTAATGACATTCGCCAAAACCAACGAACAAATGACAAACGGGCTCGACAAGCAAAACAGTATGATGACTATGATTGGAATGGACTAGCTTCTTCATATGAGAAGTTGAATAAACTCTACACAGACGAAGTGAAATATTTGAAGCATCATAAGCTATTGCTTATGGGAAATAAAAAAGACAAGATAATGCGGATTATGACCCACCTTAATAATATTTCGAAAGAAGATAGCATTGTGGATCCGTGTGACGATGAAGAAAGCGATTCCCCTGCGAAATGGATTCCAAGCTTTTTTGGAAAACAGTTAAATTGAATGGAATTCCATCGAATTCAACTGTTTTCTAAAGGATTCCAAAATGCGTTTTTAAACGCCTATTTCTGTCAGGGAAAGACTTCTGGAATTCCCTTGAATTCAATGCAATTCCAGAAGGATGCTTAAGGGAAGGTGTCAAATGTTTGGAAAATAATGGAATATAGTTGAACTCTCGGCTTAATTAACAGACTAATCACAGTTCCAGCGAATTCCAAACAATTCCAAACTAATTTTGACAGCTCGAAACATAATGCAGACTCAACAACCAAAGAATGCAATGTTTGGCGGTTGAAAACACGCAACACAAATGCGGGCTCAAAAGAGGTCAAGGAGAGTTTAGGAAGTTCACCTTCGTTCATTATACCTTATCATGGGATTGTACAACGTGGGAATATATCCTGTATATTACAGGTAAGTAAAGAGAGCACGTACCTTATCAATGGATTGAACATGTTGAGTGTAAACGGATTTCTAAGGCTGCTCAGACTAGCTGACGGGCGCAGCCGTTTAATATGTACTCGAGTTTTGAACAGCTTTAAGCCTGGTTTGAACGATTTCTAATCTTATAGAACTCTTAAAATGCTAGCATATCATATTTTACATGCTTTTGGTATTGATATTTAGTTTGGAGAGTATATTTGGGGCTCCGAGTTGATGTATTTTGGCTGTGCTAATTCTGCAGAGGTGCACCGCATGACTTAACGGGCGCTACCCCTGCGAAACATCCATTAGAATTTCATGGATTTCCATGGAAATTGAAACGAATTCCATGGAATAGTTCCATGAAATTCCATGGAATTCCATGGAATGAAGGTGTTAATTTTCATGGTAAATTCGAACATAGAATTCCATGGAATTCCTTGGAATTCCAAGCATCGTTTTAGAGCTTGGAAATATCCGTAGAATTCCATTGAATTCAATGGAATTGAAATACACGAAATTGTCTGGCGTTAACTGTCTCATTTCTCTTGCAATTTAATAGAATCTTTTGGAATTTATTTGAACTTCATTGGAATCTATTGGAAATTAATGGAATATATTTGAAATTAATAGAATCTTTCGGAAAACATGCCTTCTAATACCGATGCATTTACTTTTGGTATAAAACCTATATTATCTACGTAAATTTGCCTTTCATTTTGTAAAACTTTAATATAACTTGCCCTAACAATTCCTCCGCAAGGCTAATTAGTCCGTTTTGGATGAGAAAGATGCCGTGTGCACATCACAACGCCTTTTCCCTCTACACATTTAAGAAAAAACAATTGTATGAAAGAAAGGCCATGTCGACAAAAATACATTTGTTCCTAAATTGTTTGGTGTTAAATTATCCTAACTGTTGCTACAGCCTGCCTACTCTAAGCCGACTTTCTCTTTAGCTAAAACATAATAAGTGTTTATGTTTGAGTTAATATTAACACCGCAGTAACTTAATCCATCTTAGCTGGTAATATTCTACTCACGCAAAAAACCTACACGTTCGAATGAAAAGATATTTAACTCCGCTGGAATATCCAACACACCTATCCGAAATATTATGGTATAAAGTAGCATTTAGACGAAGAAATACTATTACTTGCTATTTGTACTATTCGCGTTGAACGATTGAACGATTAGATCGACCCTCGCACGGGATGGCACGAAAGTGAGGGGCACTCAGATGCCAACTTAACGAATGGTAAATAATCCGAGAATGTCGAGCCACCGAGACCCGAGGTTTAGATTAGAATGCAAACATTGCTGTAGGGAAAGCACCAGTTCATATAGTTGGTATGGAAGGAGGAGCGAGTAAAATGTTTTACGAACTGTGGGAAGGCTGGAACCAGCTCGGAGGTCCCCAAGACACAACTCAGGAGTCATTTAAAGGTAATAATGCAACTGTAAACAAACCCAAGGCAACACTACAATGCAGATGGAATTTATTTGGTAAAACTGAATGGATGTTAATAATAATTGTGACAATTGAATGAAAATTTTGCTAATGTTGAATGTGACATTTTTATGGAAATTCAGTAAACTGAAATTCAGCAAATACTGAATTTTTAAAAAAGTTGATTTTCTGAACAATGTTGTACTTTCGAAATTGCAATAAGCTAGAAAACGTATTTTACTGAATGCATGTTCTAATTCAAACCATCCAATTACAGTTTTTTTTATGTGCAACCATTTGTTTCTCGTTGAAAAGTTAGTTTAGGAAGGGGTTGTGGGGCAACTGTTAGAGAAGGCATTTTACCCAGGGGGTGCTTATCAGATGGGATTTGCAGTATTGATAGAGGATATTAATGGGTGTGCGACGATACAAGTTTTATCTTCAAATGTTAAAGTCAATCTCTCATGAGCCCGGTGTAATCAATCGAACAAATCCAAACAAAAAATCAATCGAACTCAATCGAACACCAATCGTTCGATTTGTTCGGCAATGGAACAAAATCGAACGCGAGCTTTGCTGTGAGTTCGATTTTAGAACAATCGAACACAAACCAATCGAACAGATTGGATTGTTCGATTTTGTTCGGTAATTATGAATGTGTGACAGGATTTCTACCTCTATATCTACCTCTAAATTTCATATGTACATGTAAAGGTTGCACTTCCATGAGCATATGAACAAGCTAAATCATTATGATATCTAGCAATGATTGTGTCAGGAGAAAGACCGGGACTCCTAAACCTTTTGGGTGGGGATGCTTTTGGTTCATATAATTTTTAGGGGATCGATAAAATTGACCCTCTGGT
Source organism: Scolanthus callimorphus (assembly GCA_033964015.1). NCBI lineage: Eukaryota > Metazoa > Cnidaria > Anthozoa > Actiniaria > Edwardsiidae > Scolanthus > Scolanthus callimorphus. The sequence continues at coordinate 27,132,213 of CM066913.1, forward strand.
ACCTTTTGGGGGGTTAAAAAGAAACATGTTTTACCACTTGTAACCTGCGAGCAGTGCTCTCCTGTGTCAGTCTTTTAAAATTTTACGAAGTTAGTCACGTGTCATACATTCGTGTAGTTGGGGCGAGATAACCAATTAACTAACGACAGCAAAACTACGTGGGCTAGCAACAAAACGAGAGAGCGAATTACCGAGGAAAAGCCTCTGCTAGGGTGGCATATTTTCGAGTGAAACATTTGGTTTATTGTCTCAGCACAGATTCTTTTACAAGCTATTGTACCTTAAAACTTCTAGTAGCTCAGGTCTGTTAAAATGCTGTACTATATCCGGACTTGTTGGTACCTTTTTGGAGTCAAAATCAGATAAAACCACTCCCAATTTGATACCTTTGGGGAAAAATATCTAAGTTATGTTTAAAGTTCGATTTCCGAACGTTCGATTTTGTTCAATTGTGAAGATTTTGCTGTGAGTTCGATTGTGTTCGATTGCCGAACAAGTCGAAAATCAATCGAACGATTGGTATTCGATTGAGTTCGATTACCGAACGTTCGATTGATTACGCCGGGCATGAGTGAGTGCAGGGAATGACTGAGAAATTGAGATTGAACACAAGAAGGTAAAATTCGTATCTCCAAGTGTTTATTGTGTGGTTCCAGAAATTATCCATACCCCCCCTACAGAAGGGCATTGGAAATTCCGGAGGGGTGGGGATTAATTTACCTGATCATTTCCATACAAATACTGTATTTTTCCTTGGAAATTCCAGAGGGGTGGGGGAATCACTTTCCAACACCCTTCCGTGGAGGGGGTATGGATATTTTCTGGAACCACACATTATATAGATATTGATGAGATAAATTTGAAAACAAATGCAAAGCATTGGTGTTAAAACCAAATCGACAGACCGGCAAACCACTTCTGGCACTGAAACTCTATAAGCAAAGTTTGATGTAAGCTTAATGAATTTTGTACCCTGGTCCCAGGGTGAAGTTTCTGTGTTTCTGTGTGTTTCACTGTAGTTTGTTTTGCTTCAGTATTTCTTGCTGAAACATCACGTACCCTGGGGACACTCACTAGGATTCTCAGTTCTATCAATCAAAAACGTCAGTCCCAAAGGCAGAGCTTCGGGGATTCCTATCACTGGATGGTGAATTTAGTGCCTTCTCATTGGCAGCAGGATTAGTTCCGGATTGAACAAAATCGTGTTATTCACAGGGAAGGGAGGTTAAAGGGCTCTGTCGTCCAACAAAATTCACCAGGGCTCAAGAGTTCGCAGAATTAACACTTATTGGATGAGGTTGAGCATGATAGTGAGATTTTTCAACGCCGAGGTTTTTGTTATCTGCCAAAGCAAAGCTGAGGCGGATAACACTAACTCGAGGCGTTGACAAATCTCACTATCATGCGAAAACGGAATTCAATAATTATTTTTTTATTCAGCAACAAGGAATTCTTACCTAGCTAAACGAAGTCGACGATGAGACCTTGCAAGGTGAAACGGTTTTTCAACTTCAGTTTACGTCCATTAGTAATTTCCTCTTCGTACTCAATTCAAATAGCCATTGCTCTAGATATCCTGAGCAATGATCTCTCGGCAAAAAGCACAGCAGATTCATCTAGAATGTTGGCTAAATTGGCTTTCGCCTTCGAAATGAAAACCAAGGTGGCGTCCAAACCTATGGTTTGCGTTATGACGTCATTAGAGTGTATCAATCCTAATGTCTGGAGTTTGACGTCACGAACTGCGTGCCAACATGCTTTCGCTGTGTACTCTTAGCCAATCAGAATCGATATAGTGGCATGGCTGAATAATAATACTCAGCAGCTGTAACTGAGGGAGGGCACTTATCAGATGCGATTTACAGTATATGTTTTGAGAAAACTGTGGTGTGAAGATGGTTAGTGCTCATCAGACTGCAGTGTACATGTGGGCATTGTCAAGAATGTACCAGAGGCATTTCCAGGGGAAAGCCTTCCCTGCGATTTACAGCATATGTTTTGAGAAACTGTGGTAATGTGAAGATGGTTAGGGACTGGTCATAAATTAGAGGGGGGAGGGCTGGTGTATTTTTATTTTCGTCAACGTTTTTTGGAAACCCTCCCCTGACAAGATGCAGGGAAAATGTTCGCCCTCCCAAATGCGGTGACATATTTAATGGTGACCCTCCTCCATCATTCACTGGATCTAGATATTACTAAAAATACAGTTTTCAATCTATTTCCATGTTATAATAGCAGTTCAACATACTAGTCCAACACTCTGACAAATTTATGCATGGTATTGTTCTCCCCCTTTGTATTGCCTCCTTCTATAATACACTCCATTGCACTCCATTGTTTTAGACAATGCCTTGCATAAATTTGTCAGTGTATTGGACAAACTCTCTTGCGTGCGAAGCGCACGGAAAATTAAGAGCCCTGCATGTGAAATTACCGCATTGGGGGAACTGATTGGGGAAAAACTGGGGGGGGGGGGGGGCATGGGCCTCCCTGACCCTTTGATCACTATGGCTCTATATTACCCTAGCAACGTTTGCGTAAAAACTAATATATATAATGACCCTCCCTTGTATCATTTGCACCAAATTTTTTGACCCTCCCTTTTTCACCTGCATGAAAATTAAAGGACCCCCCTCTAATTTATGACCAGTCCCTTAGTGCTTATCAGACTGTAGTGTACATGTAGGAATTGTCAAGAATGTACTGGAGGCATTTTCAGGGGAATACTTTCCCTGCTAGCAAAGGTTTCAGGAGGCGAGAAAAATGAGTGACCTGAGGGACCTCTGTTAGTGAAAGGCATAAAGCTAAACAAAACATGATGTGAGGATAATAGGGTGGGAGAGAGATGCAAGGGGAGAAATGCAATATTGTGTTTTTGTCACTCAATCACCAATTCACCATTTCGGTGCTAGCTTCCATGCTGTGTACATTATGTAACAATCACCAAAATCAATCGATATTCAGACATTCTGACTGCATGATAAGAAGCCCTAGTTCACACACTTGTGCGTCTAAGGTTAGAATATTAACCACCAATGTGGCATTAAAAATTGGATTGAGCATCCAAAATGGCCGAAGAGTGGCATTAGTCTGAGAAAATGTGGTGAATGTTAAAATGGCTGGGCAGGGTGGCTGTGTGGTGCCCTTTCTCCACCTTCCCGACACTGCAGCCATTTACTTTTTTAAAAATTAGTTTTACAGACAATTGTAACACAACAATAAATTTATTTAAAATATTTTTTTCATCCATGCATACCAACATGTGTAACTGTTTACTTGGAATAGTAGAATGCTACTAGAATCAAAGGGCTCTGCAAGCTAAATCTTTCATGAGTTTGAATGAGAAAGTAAAAGAGACTTTTTTGACTTGTAAATAGCCAAAAGGATAACAGACTGAGTTGCGTTGAAAACCATAGAGGAACTGGCCATGATGGAACAATATTTAGCCATACGCATATCAGGACTTTACTTTTCACATTTTTAAATGGAAAGTATTTAAAAGAAGTTGAAATTAATTGTCCATATCCATTTTTCCAAAAATAATATATTTGCAAACAAGTGTGAATAGATTAAATCTAATGACGTTCTCCTTCCTTTTGACCTTTTTGCACGCCCTTGTAGACCTAAAGGGAAGCCCGAGTTCACGCATTTCATGCGTCTAGTTACTGAATAAAACATACGTTTTTATATATAGAGCTGAGCAATTCTCTAGGCCATGCTTACGCCAATCCAACTGAGTAAAATAAAATAACTATTTTGGAGCAGAGCAATCTCGCTTATAGGCCATGCCTAATGCCAAACTGAGTAAAATAAATAACTGTTTTGGAAAAATAATTCTGACAAACAAGACATTTTAGTAGCTGAGCAAAACTCGCTGGGCTCTATAAACCTATGCCAAACAGACATTTTAGCAGCTGAGCAAACTCGCTGGGCTGAGAGCCCATGCCAAAGACATAAATGAAACTAGAATGAAAATCTGATAACCAAGACATTTTAGTAGCTGAGCAATCTCGCTGGGCTGAGAGCCCATGCCAAACACATAATGAACTCTTGAATGAAAAATCTGATAAACAATACATTTTTGTAGCTGAGCGAGCTCGCTGGGCTGAGAGCCCATGCCACACATACATTTTTATAGCTGATCAATCTCGCTGGGCTAAGAGCCCATGCCAAACACATAATGAAAAACTTGAATGAAAAATCTGATAAACAATACATTTTTGTAGCTGAGCGAACTCGCTGGGCTGAGAGCCCATGCCAAACATACATTTTTATAGCTGAGCAATCTCGTTGGGCTAAGAGCCCATGCCAAACCAAGTGAAATAAAACACTAGAAAAGCTGCAAATGGAATCATAAGGTGCAATTATAAAGCCTTTGAATGTATTGCAAGGTACAGGTACATGAGTCTAAACTTAAAGTCTGAACAGTATTAAGCAAGGGAACTAAGATGCGAACTAAACTAAAGAAGCTGCCAAATTGAATAAAGGTGCAACTATAAAACGCGTGAATAGATATTAAATGTTATAGCAAGATACAAGAACATGAGTCTAAACGAGACTGGAACTAGAAGATACCTGACATAGCTCCAACACGTGCCGGCGAACCAAGCTTGAAAAAAACAAAAAACAAATTGCAGACGACACCAACGAAGAGAAGGAGACTTGTAAGTGCTGTAGGAGGGAGAAACGAGTGGAGACGACGAGGAATGTTGACTTTAATAGCAGAATTGCGAAGTCTTGTGAAGAGCAGAATGTAAACTAGAGTCAACCAGAGAACGACTTGCCAGGCTCTGTTCTAAAACCAACTGACTATGCTAATCAGTTGATATGTTATATACGCACTGCTGGGGGCCCAGTGAGAATACAGTAAATATATGAGCTGAAATTTTCTCTCCGTCTCGGGCTCGGATTTTAAACTGCCAGTCTCGGCGTCTCGGCAAGTCTCGGATTTACCCATTGTTACCCCTAAGTCGGACTCATGTGGCTCTGCAGCTGTCTGTCTGTCTGGTTGCCATTCCCGTCAAACGCCCGGCTTGCACTCCATCCATTGTACTTCGGGATATACTGAAACGACCGTGATCTCCTTTCATGAAATCTCCGACTTTCCATTTATTTGAATTTAGCTATCAACACCACTACAAGTTACAACATTTTGACCCTCCCCTCCTTTAATACATAACGCTTATCCTTTCCCTCCTCCCTCGGTACATTTCCGCTCTCGCCGTTGGTCACCCATCCAACTACTAACCTCTCCGGATCGGGCTTAACTTTAATAGATTCACAGATTCACAGGTCACGCACGCAACCAACTGCGCTACGGCGACTTCGTGACGTAATGCACTCTTGAAAAAGTGGTATCCGCAAGTTCACTGTCTCGCAAGTTCGCTGTGACTTATCTTCTCCATAAAGGCGGAAATCTCGATTTTTACTCATCGAACATTGTTTTGATGCTAATGTATTTTACCTTAAAGGGAATAACGACGCGTGTTACGTTACGTTACGACAGCAAAGCTACCTCTAGTACTCTCCAAAACCCCCGAACATGAATAGGTGAGACCCTCGAGTATGCTAGTATTACGTGACTGTTGTAATATGAAACTAGATATGACCCTAGTCTTGTAACTAGAAACAGCGTGTGTAGAGTTGGAGAGGAGATATAAACTAGTCCTTGTGGTCAAAGCGTTGTATAGATTTATTGTGTTTGGGGACCTGGAGGACTTACAAATACATCTGAAAAACATATGCTCAAGGGATTCATCCTCCTCTGCACAGAAAGAGCAAAGGCTAGAATCGACTATGCTCATTTTTTTTTAACATTCGGTTACCAAACAAAATTCGCTGCAGAATTTTATACTGGAATTCTCTATGCTTGACGTCAATTGTTAATTTATAGGAAAGGGTATATATTTTATCCCATTCAAAGACGTGATTTGGATAAATTTGTTGAAATTTACTTTGTGCTGTTGGCGTTTCCTTAATCTGATCTAACAATAATAGATAAATTTTCTTAGAAGTCGTTTTTCCTAAATCTATTCTTGAGCCGTTAACAAAGAAAATGTTTTCATTTTGTATTCTGGTGTTAGAGTTTCTTCACGGGGGTGTTTTAATAAGTGTTTCCACTGCATTGGAATGCTCTTATACAGAGAGTAGAGTAGGAAATATTCTACAAAAGTAAGCTTATTCTTATTACAAACGTATCCCAGCCTGGAATTTCAGTGAATTTAAAAATGATCATACAAAGCATAAAAATGATCGCCCTGAAATTTATAGTTACCCAACCTGGAATATTACAAGCCGCAGCCCTTGATTTTTTGTGCGCAGCGGGAACCCTCAGTTCATTCTCGAACCCAGAGCTCCCCGGCTCGTAAGCTCGCGGGGGAGGCTCTGGTGACAGCCACTGACGCATGCGCAAGATTTAATACAGAGTCGCTGAGAGAAAGACCTTTTAGCGCATGCTCCAACGCTCAAAATCAGCCAATCAGCAACGGCCATCAAATGGATGTCCCCAGAGCCTCCCCTGCGAGCTGGGGAGCTCTGGGTATGAGAATGCCCTCAGTTCAGCTATAGTTGTGGTTTTGAGCTGTCAGCGCATCCGAGTGTGAATTGCACAACGTGAGTGTAAGCCAATTATGACTTTTCATTTACAAATTCACATGGACGGAAATTTGAGACGTTTTACGAGCAAGTTGATTATTAATAAGCAGCGCCTCAAACAAGCAATTCGCGCTTTCACTGACGTGGCGAGAAGCTCTAACTCGAAAAAAGTTGAATGCATTCCTATTTCACCGAATAAATCAGCACGGAGACACAAGCTAAGATAAGTGACAGGTAACTGTAGAATGTCAGGGACAGATTTCCCAGATTCAGTTTCCTCTACTAACTGATAAATTGCACAACTACAAAGCCCGCCATTTGTCCAGGCAACTGTGTGCCCGACATATTACTTGAGCAGAGGAAAGCCCCCAGAGAGCTTAGAACACCAAGAATTTAGATTGCCATCTAATGGTATGTAATTGACATGTAATTGGTATGTAAGACGGCTATGATTGTGTTGCCCGTCATGTTTACCGAAGTGTTTTTCCCCCGGGGGTTGCGGGGGGGGGGGGGGGGGGGGGGGGGGGGGGGGGGGGGTTCTCCCAAGAGTGATAGGGGTGCTCGTCGGGACATCGGAAAATATACCCTAAAAAATACCAGGACATAAACAATCCACCCCCTACAAAATACCTTATAAAACAAATGTAAATGTTTCTCCTTTGCTCAAACCAAAGCGTAATTGTCCCGCCTTGAAACCTCAGTAATAAATAGGCGCGCAATATAGAACGTAAATTGTTTAGGCCTATGAATTTGTTACGTGTTTATTTACTCTGTTGTTTGGGTGTCCCGCCTTGAAACCTCAGTAATAAACAGACGCGCGCAAATTCATTCAAATTCTTGGGTTTCAATCACGTGACTTTTGCGCGTAATTTTGCTTCCGGTCTGAATCAGCTGGAGGTCAAGATGAAGAAGTTTTCTGAAGTTCACAGCGAAAATTCAAATTTAGTAGCTACATTTTCTAGAAAATCACAACTATAAATGAACCTGATTCGTATTTAAACTAAATCCTAGTGTAAACTGTGGTATGAGTAAAACTTTACAAAAACTGGCTGATATTTTAGGCAGCGTTGTTTTCAAGTGCTTGATGTTTTCACTCATTTGGCTAAAAAGAAAATAATTGAATGTAAAATAGATATGTAATTGGGTTGAGAAACATTTATATGCTCCTTCTGTTCTTTGTTTCTGGACGAAAGACCTAGAAACAGAAGTTTTGGAAGACGGTAAGTTAAGTACTTGATTGCTGTTTATATTTTTTTTCAAATTGAACTCAGAAAATCGACCCGGCTCTGTTGCATACAGTTTTCCCCATACTGCAAAACGATTTTCCACATAAACAAGATTCAATTCTCAATAAGCTATTTGTAGGTGACAAATTTCTGTAGTTTCTAAAGTATGTTTTTACAAAACGCCTAAATTTTGACTCTTAGTTTCAAAGTTGTGTTTCAGCCAGCTCAACGCAGCGACAAAACTCACTTTGAAATGAAACAAAAACAAATTGTATACACACGACTGTGAAAAAGAAACGAAAAGTCCATGTCGACCTAGAATAAATAAGTAAATCCCGGAGTAAATCCTGGAGGTTTTGCTGGGTTTTCTGGTTTGACAAACTTTCATTTTTGCCTACCTGCTCGGATTGTTTGAAGCGAACTTCATGTGATTTATCCGTGAATCAAATGAGAAACCAATTCATCCATAGTCCTGGTGGTTTTGTGTAAATCCCATAAGGGGCACGATATATGACCGAGGTTTTCTCTACTACGCTCGTAGCACCGTAGTAGCGTAGTGGCATATCTTACATACCTTGCATTCTTTCACCGCTTGTGATAAGGTAGAAATAACAAGTACAGATCGAAGCATGAGTATCTCGATCTCGGAAAACTGTGATGAATTAAATATATTCCCAGCAAACTGCACCGTATTACCGTAGTAGCGTAGTGGAGTGTTGAAATGAAATATATTTCCAGCAAACTGCACCGTATTACCGTAGTAGCGTAGTGGAGAGTGGGAATAAAATATATTTCCAGCAAACTGCACTCATTACCGTAGTAGCGTAGTGGAGAGTGGGAATAAAATATATTTCCAGCAAGCTGCACCGTATTACCGTAGTAGCGTAGTGGAGAGTGGGAATTAAATATAGTTTCAGCAAACTGCACCGTATTACCGTAGTAGCGTAGTGGAGAGTGGGAATGAAATATATTTCCAGCAAACTGCACCGTATTACCGTAGTAGCGTAGTGGAGAGTGGGAATGAAATACATTTCAAGCAAACTGCACCGTATTACCGTAGTAGCGTAGTGGAGAGTGGGAATTAAATATATTTCAAGCAAACTGCACCGTATTACCGTAGTGGAGAGTGGGAATAAAATATATTTCCAGCAAACTGCACCGTATTACCGTAGTAGCGTAGTGGAGAGTGGGAATTAAATATATTTCAAGCGAACTGCACCGTATTACCGTAGTATCGTAGTGGAGAGTGGGAATTAAATATAGTTTCAGCAAACTGCACCGTATTACCGTAGTAGCGTAGTGGAGAGTGGGAATGAAATATATTTCAAGCAAACTGCACCGTATTACCGTAGTAACGTAGTGGAGAGTGGGAATTAAATATATTTCAAGCAAACTGCACCGTATTACCGTAGTAGCGTAGTGGAGAGTGGGAATGAAATATAGTTTCAGCAAACTGCCGAAACGCTGGTATTCTGTTTATTGACAGCGTCTATTTTCAGAATTCATGTTATTCGTATGTATCCTCGCTATAGAGCGCATGCAAAGACGTAATTATATCAAGGTACATAAATAATTAAACACCAAAATTTAGTATTTATCCTTAGTGGTTGGTGAAAAGGCTTGTATGTCTCGTTGGCCGTGACGTACGTGTAGCATATTGTCAGTCTTCTTGTGTTTTAAATAAGGGAGGGACTAATGGTACCTCCCATATAGCGCATCATGTATCTGAAACCAACGCGCTCCGACCGGAAATTGGCTAGAGTTGCTCTGCTACAAGCCAATAATGTATTTGCTCAGCAGTCCCTGCAAATCCCTCAGCTTTCGGGCAAATGAGGATGGTCTCATGACCATCCACGTCAAAATAAGGCCAGGAGTTTACAAATAAGTGACTTTTGGTTTGAGATTGAATACTTTGTAAAGATAGAAGGAGAACACAACCGATTAAGCGGCTACGTGGTGAAGATTCACAAGAATACCGTTGGGCAACGAGCCTCCAAGTAAGTGAACTGCCTCTTGTTATATGTGACGGTACTTCCTTGTACTTTATTTGTCTTTTCTTTGACGTATATTCGGCTATTTGATGGCTGCATACTACTTCTTAAAGTTTCCAGATTGCGCGTTCTACCAGCGCTAGATTGAGTATCACGTTTCTTGGTAGCCATTATGTAAATTACGGGGCATCGATGGCGAGCAGAGGAACTTTCCATTCAAGGATTAAAACTGCCAACCCCTATAATTCTAGGAGTCGTTTTCTGTAAAACTCTTAATGTTACAACTTGCAGTGCCGCATTCAGGACTCTGACAGCGGTATTTTGACTACTCACTAAAGCTGCTGGTCCTTTTGTGTGCCCTTAAAGCACTGTTTGGATGGTCCTGAGACGGTCATAGTTTCGCTCTTACATGAATACAACCAGTTCAATTCAATTTCAAAGTGGTTACATCAATTCTGAATAAAGCCTATGTGTAATAGGAGTGATAAAAAAGTAAGTGCAAATTACTGACAAAAGTCATCTGAAATGGGCTACGCATTCAGTAAGAACTGGTCTCGTAACACTTGAGTACACCGCTAAAGCACTTCCGGAATTTATTTTAAAACAAAGCAATGATTCGTAGTGAGAACTGGCTCACTCTCCACTACGCTACTACGGTAATACGGTGCAGTTTGCTTGAAATATATTTCATTCCCACTCTCCACTACGCTACTACGGTAATACGGTGCAGTTTGCTGGAAATATATTTCATTCCCACTCTCCACTACGCTACTACGGTAATACGGTGCAGTTTGCTTGAAATATATTTCATTCCCACTTTCCACTACGCTACTACGGTAATACGGTGCAGTTTGCTGGGAATATATTTCTTTCCCACTCTCCACTACGCTACTACGGTAATACGGTGCAGTTTGCTTGAAATATATTTAATTCCCACTCTCCACTACGCTACTACGGTAATACGGTGCAGTTTGCTTGAAATGTATTTCATTCCCACTCTCCACTACGCTACTACGGTAATACGGTGCAGTTTGCTTGAAATATATTTCATTCCCACTCTCCACTACGGTAATACGGTGCAGTTTGCTGGGAATATATTTCATTCCCACTCTCCACTACGCTACTACGGTAATACGGTGCAGTTTGCTTGAAATATATCATCACAGTTTTCAGAGATCGAGATACTTATGCTTTGAACTTAACTTGTTTTTTTCTATATATTTCTACGTTATCACTACTTTAAAGAATGCAAGGTATGTAAGATATGTCACTACGCTACTACGGTGCTACGAGCGTAGTAGAGAAAACCTCGGTCATATAATATATAGATTTAGCCACTGGCTAAAAGCGGAGCTCCCGGTTAAATATTTTTATAGGGTGCGTTTCCCTATCTTGTTGGGCCGTTGCTAGGGAAAAAATTATAAGTCCTGGAAAGGATTCATCATGTGACGTATCGCGACGTCACTTATTACAGAAAACATTCTTCTTGTTCTCCATTGCATACTTGCAAATTCAGATTTTTTTTTGTTGGCATTTCAAAGAGCTCCATACCCACAGACTCACGGATGCTTTTCTCGACTGTACCCAAGTTTGTTCGCCTACCGATGTTGCCTTCTTGAGATATAGACTTTTCTAGTTTTGATGACGTCATCGATGAGGTCATGTCACGTGACCTTGGTAGTACACTCCCCTTGCCTCAAAAATAACTTTACCCAAGTTTGGTCACCTAGCGATATTGCCCTCTAGAGATATTGATTTTTCTAGGTTTGATGACGTCATCGATGAGGTCATGTCACGTTACCTTGGTAGTGCACTCCCCTTGCCTCAAAAATAACTTTACCCAAGTTTGGTCACCTAGCGATATTGCCCTCTAGAGATATTGATTTTTCTATTTTTGATGACGTCATCGATGACGTAATGCCACGTGACCTTGGTAGTACACTCCCCTTGCCTCAAAATAACTTTACCGAAGTTTGGTCACCTAGCGATATTGCCCTCTAGAGATATTGATTTTTCTATTTTTGATGACGTCATCGATGACGTCATGTCACGTGACCTTGGTAGTGCACCCCCCTTGCCTCCAAAATAACTTTACCCAAGTTTGGTCACCTAGCGATGTTGCCTTCTTGAGATATTGACTTTTCTAGTTTTGATGACGTCATCGATGACGTCATGTCACGTGACCTTTGTAGTGCACCCCCCTTGCTTCCAAAATAACTTTACCCAAGTTTGGTCACCTAGCGATGTTGCCTTCTCGTGATATAGACTTTTCTAGTTTTGATGACGTCATCGATGACGTCATGTCACGTGACCTTGGCAGTGCACCCCCCTTGCCTCCAAAATAACTTTATCCAAGTTTGGTTACCTAACGATGTTGCCTTCTCGAGATATAGACTTTTCTACTTTTGATGACGTCATCGATGACGTCATGTCACGTGACCTTGGTAGTGCACCCCCCTTGCCTCCAAAATAACTTTACCCAAGTTTGGTCACCTAGCGATGTTGCCTTCTTGAGATATTGACTTGTCTACTTTTGAAGACGTCATTCCGGACGAACGGACGGACGGACGCACAAACCGGAAATCCATGACAGAATCGTTTGATGCATATACACTTTTGTTTTGTTCTTTTTTCTCCTGCATGTAGCTATGGGGCTCCGCTACGCGGGCGCCTTCGGCGCCCGCGGGAGCTCCGCTATGATTCCCTAATCCATCCGTAGCTACCAAACTCATTTAAACTTAATTCCAAATACATATCTTCATGAATCACTTTCACTTGGCGACAACAAGTTCTCGAGGCCACGGCGCTTTTCGGCTGCTTTTCTGGAGTTGTTTGGACCACTTCGATTGTTTTCAGAGTTTGTATTCCCTGCTGTCTGTTTTTGGCAATCTAAAGACATCTGTTTATCTGTTTACCCAACTTGTAGAATCAGAAACAATGCGAGGAGATAACATTTTCACAGTTTTTCATCTCGGAAAGCACTTCAGGCACACGCACGTTTGACCTCCAGCTGAATTTTTAATGAGGCTCCAAAACGCAGATGTGACGTCATATGAAACCCAAGAATTATTGCCGCGTACCCTATGCAGCACTTACGACCGTCTGCAAGCAGAAGACATCGACCAGGAGGTGAAGAGAGTTGAGTCTGCAAATAACAACAGGCAGTACAGTGCAACATGGCGCCGGGCGTTTGGCGGGAATGGCAACCCGCAGACAGACAGCCGCAAAGCCACACGAGTCCGACTTAGAAGCTATTTCGCTTACAGCAAATAGCTTCAAAAATGGGGTGCCATCACAGTTTCTAAACAAGCATGGGCACCCCCTCTTTTTATTTCATATTTCATTTCTTATATACCAAATAGTAAACGGACAAATTAAGAAAAACAATCTTCGACAAGTTTTATTTCAGGGGCATTACCTTATGTAATCCATGCGACCCTAACTCGACGTATGCCCTAGGCCTAAGGAACGCAACATGTATAAAACGGGCATGTAAAGTGTACATATGTGTTCAGTGTATTAATGACACTATTTTTAGCATTAGAGCACAACTTTCTATGACTTTATCGGCGCAATAGAGCACGCGCGGTGTTGTGAAACACGCGAGAACGCTGTAAAATCAAGAGCTGCAGACGAATGATTTTTAGCGGAGCTCCTAAGCGGCCGAAGGCCGCAGAGCGGAGCACCATAGGTATCGCAGGAAGAATACAATAGGTCAAAGTAGAACTCAGGTATACGATCGACTTCATTTTTCATGGTTCAGCGGTATTCCCATTTGGGTATCGCTGGCGCGTCCGTGTCTGCCTGTCCGTCTGCGCGCCCCTACACAGGCAAACCTATGTACAAATTCGTGAGTGGCGGGAAAATACAACGCGCACGCGTCCATGTGAGGTTTATATGTCGATGAACACGGGAGTTTCACGAGGAAATAAGCAAAGTTGACAAGGGAGAAATACAGCGGGAATGACGTCGGAAGACAAACACGACTCTGCCCGATCGAGAGAGAACGAGAAATTAATGTTTTCAGCAGGAGGATTGAGGTTAAAACTACGGCAGAGACTAAAACTACGGAAAAAATGTCCAGAACATTTCTCGGAGTCGCAGAAGGAAAGATAGAACGAAAGCGCAAGATAAAACTTAACTTAATTAACCGGAGAGGGAAGGTCAAAACTCGGAAGACTGTGGTCGTGCCGTGAAGTGAAACATAAAGAAAAACATTCTTAAGGTATGTCCTTGCCATGTTTAACTTCGTCTCTAACTTCGCTCGTTGTTTTAGCTTTAAAAATAAAAGGTTTTCCCTTGAAAAGTTTAAAAGTGGCATTTCACAACTACCGCAAATTTTCATTCAGAGTTTTTTTCGCCCCGATTCTTAGTGAAATACCGTCTCACTTTTTAAGTGATTTTCAGTTTGACGGTGATTGTACTTCCGTTGCCATATAGCTATGTGGTATTTATACTTGGGAGAATTTATCTATTTAACTTACTTGCCAAGGGGTCCATCTTGAATTGAACGTGATCGAACTTTGGTCAGCAGAAAAAACTATGTAACGCAATTTCCAAACGCCATCAGACTTCCGATTTTGGCAAAGGTACAGTATTTTTTAAATTTACTAACCTCTAATTCTTAGAATTTCCAATTATTTTATTAATTTCGCTCGAGGAGATAACTGCGGAGACTAACTGATCGAGAAGATAAGCTAACTATTGAATGCTTGATTTATTTTGTAGGTTCCCGAGATATTTTCTGGTTATGATAGGGTGTGCTTCACGGTCATATAACAGGCAAGTGGAGAATTTAATCAAAGACAAATCAATCCTGAGTCGTAGCGCAAAGTGAGTTTATGTTGTAGGGTTAAGTTTTTAATAGGCAAACTTTACATTTCTTTTTGTTCTGTCATTGTTATCTAAATTTCCCTTTTGCACTGGAAAAAGTGTCCAGAGAAACTGAAACTGAAATTTCTAACAATTAGGGACTGGTCATAAAGTACAGGGGTGAGGGGGGGGGGGGGGGGGGGGGGGGGGGGGGGGGGGGGGGGTGGGCCACAATTTTGTTGGGTCTAAAAAAACAAGCCATGCATTTGGGGTGGGCCACATAGAAATCAAGCTGGCTTTTATTATGCCACCAGCCAGGTGCAATTTTCTATAACATTCTAATATAGAGCCTGGTAACTATCTTATTCAGCCTGATAGTCTGACAACAACTGCCTTATGTGTTTTTTATATGTGAGGCTATGGCCCTGTTGCATATTCTAAGAAAAAGTAGAAAGGGAGTACAAGGTCAACAGTAGCTACTGAGATTGGGTCATTTATTTCTGCTCTTGCAAATAAGAGTGGGCCATTGATTATATTGGCCAACAAGAGAGGGTGGGTCGCACCAAAAGTTACTTGCTGTTGTATGATTTTTTTGGCCCACCCCCCTGTACTTTAAGACCAGTCCCTTAGATTCGACGTGGCAAACGACAGGCCTGAAAGTACTTAATAAAACCGAAGTTGCTGGGAACAACTCACAAAGTGCTTACGTTCTTAGTTTAAGGGGATCAATTTATTGAATTTAGTTTTCATAGAACAAGTACAAATCCCCCTCATGATATTTGGCCTTGCAAGTTTGGGGTCTTTTGATGCAATATATTTCAGTTCAATAAAAACCACAGATAATTCATAGATAATTCACCATTTGTATATATAATAGGACTCCCTGCCGTCCAAATAAGAAAAAATTGGATGATTCAGAGGAACTCTAAAATTGGACGAGACCGCAGGCCGAGTCCAATTTGGAGTTCCGAGGAATAATCTATTTTTCTAAATTGGACAAGCATGGAGTCCTGTTATTTATTAATTAGTGAATGATAAAATGCAGAAATTGTCCAATTTCAGCGTGTGCGATCCAATTTTAAAATAATTGGACAGTCTATAACAATGGATTTTGCGCTGGCATATAAATAAATAATAAATAACAACCTTCAATCATTTGTATCTGAGACTAGTTTTATTTTTCCTTGCAAAAAATGATAATAATGTTAATTAACGAAGAAATAAAAAATATCTTTGCTTGCGTTTCGAATAGGGAACACTCTGTGAGAATTAGCTGGCACTTCCTGGCCCTGCAGTCATCACACTCAGTGGAATGTACTCAATAATGACTGTAGCCAGAAACACATAAAATGTGTGGTTCCAGAAGTATAAGGAAGGGATTCGAAATTCTAGAGCAATTTTCTTTAACTTTAACTTTAATTTAATTAATCAATTGCCACTAGCAAGCTAATCCCGCAATGGGTGGTTGACGACAATGTGCCAGCGCACGACAACGGAAATTTTTTTTTTTACATTCAAAAGACATGAGGCGTGTCCCCCTAGAGTCCAATATAATTCGTTATTCCATTATTGATTTCATTATTCAATCCAAAAATGCATTTTTCAATTGAATATTAAAAATGTTTTAAAAATGTGCAAATTTTGACTTCTGAATAAGAAATTGTTCACCCGGAGTAATTATTTAGATTTAAAAAAAATCAATATTGAATTGAAAATTGCATTTTTGGATTGAATAATGAAATCAAAAATGGAATAATGAATTGAATATTCAACTCTAGGGGGGGAATAGTTATCGCATGCAGATGTCGTAGAACTGCCATTACCGAATTAGCTTGCCAGGGAGGCTTGATAGGAAACAAAGGCAATGAAGGGGTGTCTGGAAAAATGCATTGAGGAAGGCTGTTCCAAACTGGGACAGACCTGACAAAAAAAGAGGACCTGTGGACATTTACAGTGGAGTAAATTTCATACAAATACTCAGCTATTCTCCTTTGGAATCCAGGGTGGGTGAGGGATGGGGAGATGAAAAATTGAAAATCTGCTGAAAACTGGAGCCGCTGCTTGAAGCTCCCTCCCTCCCTCAGCTCTGCCGTCCATGTGTTATGATTACTAAATACTTGCCAAGACAGAATCAATTTTGTTTAAGGGTGCCCCTCCCCTCTGAGCCCCCCCCCCCCCCCCTCCCTCCCCCCGAGAAAAAGGTCTTCTGGTTCAGTGGAATTTTCAATAAATTTTAAAAGGTATGAATAAAAAGACCAAAATTGGCAGGCATTTACTTCTGAATTTCTCTTCACATTAAATTGTGGGTATTGGTATTTTCTTGAATGACACATTAATTTTAGGAAAAATACACTGCACATGTAATAAATGGTACATGTGTTGTGATTTCAATTAAAAAGTCTTATGACAAATGTTTACTTATCTCTTTATTGCACTAAAGTTTTTTGTTAGAATCTTTCCATTGGGAGGGGTACGTATTAAGTACCCTATTTTTCTATTTTTTCTGAAGGGGGTTCTTTACCTTACTTCGACAGGCCAAGCTTATTTGTACATATACCTTTATGCATGTTATTGTAACAAAACACCAAAGAAAATACTGTATACATATCAAATATGTAACCGGAAGCTCCGCTTTTAGCCAGTGGCTAAATCTATATATTAAAACGTTTCGAGTGTCTCTCCCAACATCACAAGTGCTCTATTTGCCGATAAAGTCATAGAAAGTTGTGCTCTAATAGCGGGGGATAACACATAGTTAACGGAGAGGAATGGTTAGGAAGCCCCAGTCTCGTACCCAGACGTCTTTTTTGTTGCGTCTCTTGCGGCGATTTTCTCTGTAAAAATTGTTTTGGAGGCGTAGGGACTGGGAATGAGTATCACACGGCGCGCAATGAACTGTGGGATATTCGCGAAAAAATTAACGTCTGGCAACAAACCAGGTCAGCATGGCGGTGGATGATGTTGTAGAAGGTTTATAAGTCAATAAAGAAAGGCCTTTTCATCGGGCATTTATATCCCTGGCGATTAGCAGTCGGGATTTAGCGAAGGCTAGAGTTGTGCTGAGGGGAAAAACTGAGAGGAAACGCTGAGATGCCTGGAGTCGATCGGACGGTACCTGCCGTGGATTTCAGGCCGAATCGATTCGCATTTATATCATTCAGAGATGGATGTTATCCAAGCTGAATAGTTGTACTTTTATTCTGTGTGGTTTGTTTGAGCAAGCAAAAATGATTTTTGGAAAAAAATCGAGGGAAATTTGTGGATCGCTGAGCGTTCGGAATTTTGCAGTTTGCAGCCTTCCAGATCATATAGTAAGAGTAATGCACCAGTCAATTGTAAGCACCACCTCCCCAACCTCGGGGGAGGGGGGGGGGGGGGGGGGGGGCAACGTGGGGCATTTATACGTATCGGTCAGGTTTTGGTCCCGACTACATGGGGGATATTCTTGTCATGGACCCCCCACCCCTGAGTGTGGGGGATTAGTTGGGGGATAGAACCTATTGCCGATACTCTCTTCGCCTTGGAAATACATCCACCTCAGGAGCGCCCGAATTTTGATAAACGCATTTCATCAAGCCTCAGGCCCTGTCCGCACTAACGCGTTTTCCAAAGTATTCGTTTTCAAACTTATACGGATTCGATGAAAACGATCAGCGTGTTAGTGTGGACGGAAGGCCTAAACGTATCAAAACGTATATGGATTGAAACGAATTCGCGTTAGAAAATCGCGTGTGGACGGGGTCTCAGAGAAAGTGTAGATGAACGTTCCGTTTTTTATGTATAGTAAACAAATCCTGTAGGTTTTATTTTTCATGCGCGCAATTGAGCACCGAAATGGCGAAATTATTATTATTCATTTGCGTGAAGCGCAGCCCAATTGACGAATTTCTGTAACGTCGAACTCACGCTTACTCTTCTTTCGAACATAGTGACTGCCCGCCAGGCCTATCACTGCAGAGCATTTTTGGTTGGAGTTAGTTTTTCCTCGCCAAGATACACTTGTTCTTGTGAACGGTGCGAAGGTAGTCTCTTCGTTGCGCGAGTTGCCAAAGACTATATTAGATGATATTTTTATTACGTATTTAGTGAAGTGAAGTAGAAAAATGCAAATGATAGAGAATTTGTTGGAATAACTATCTAGAAAATTTCTTATTCAGCTGAAAGGACTCAATATATATTGGCATGGTAGCATCGAATCACTTCAATCCTTGCCCCGCAGGGTGGGGGAATTTCCAATACATTTCGCAACATCTATGTCCCCACCCTTCCCCGAGGTTGTGTGTGGGGGGGGGGGGGGGGGGGGTGGTTACAATTGACTGGTGCATAAGAGGTGACAATAAATTGGCTAAAACTCGCTTAAAAGTGCATTTCTGACCGAATAAATGCTAGTAGTGGTTTATTTAGGTACTAAAGGACTAGATAAGGGCGTTTTTCAATTTTTTCATTTTCCGTAGGTACTTTCATTTTAGCGCTCATCGAACTCAGTCAAACTTCACACAACACAAGAAAACTGCAAACTATCAACTCTGGAGTTCGCTCAATGATCCTGGGGAGCCTGTGGATTCTGGAGATTTGCTACCAGACGCTTCCGAATTTTTCTCCGCATATCCCAGAGCTCTCTGCCCGCCCTGTTAAAACTATCCCACAACTCCCTGCTAAAACTATTCCACAAATCTTTGCGCGCCCTATAAAAAAAAACCGGAAAGCGACTGGGTACGAGACTGAGGAAGCCCGGCAAACTTCAATGGGTCAACACAATAGCGTGGGCTGGATGTTGAGAGGGGCTATGATACACTTAAGGCTACTGTAAACCTTCGAGGCAAACTTTTTTTTGTTTTTTTCTTTTTCCGGCTGAACTTAACGTTTGTGTCATAATCTTGCAACTCGTAAAAAGAAAAATACAAAGAAGTAGTGTTTTCATGCGTAAAAACGAGAATAATTATTCATTTCGTCGGAGCATTTACTAACCCAGAGCCGACTTTAATCTTTAATCCTGTTTACATATGACACAGGCTCCCCACTGATTGCGCGCGAAAACATAATCCGGGACTCATTAGCATATTTACGCACGTTTCCTTCAAACATCGAACTACAAGTGAACGCGAACAACTCAACTTTCAATCTCACGAATTTCAACCATTAATACAACGTTTTGGAGTATTGTACATTTCTGATTCGTCTTGGTGGCTTTCGCGCTTGGCCATGTCTCTGCGTGCTATTTAAGCGTATCCGCAAAATGCGTCCCGTCAAGCTGAAGTAAATAGATTCGATATTTCCAAAGAAGCTAGATAATCTGATCGTTCTCGCTACTCGAGCTCGCGTTCCCTGAACATGATTTCCATGTGATTTACATCGGGCCGCTGTGACCGCTGCTGTCTTTTGTTTTCCTCCCTTTTTCCTCTTTGTTGGAGAGTTTTTAGTCTTCCTACTTTGATTTGCAGCGCTTGATTTGCGTCGGTTTGATTTGGCTTTGCCATTCCATTATCCTGATAAGTCGAGGCTTAAAACGATAAACAATGCTCTTGAAATTCGGAAGAGCTTTCCCGCGAACTTTCCTGGCCCAACGGGGTGCTTCGTTCTCATTGGCTATCAGTTGACATCTGCTTGACGTTTGTTTGCTGTCCACTTGAGAGGCCAGGAAAGCTTCTACGAGCCGTAACTCTTTAGTAGTTTTAGAGCAGATTACCAACATAAAACTGAATTATGCGCATAGAGGGAAACGATGGATTCGTTTGAAACTTGGCCAATTGCTAGTTTAAACATTGATCTCTAAAACCGTGTGGGGCTTTAAAGAAATATTCCTTTGCTGCGATGCAAATGCGCCGTAAGTTAAGGAATGTAAGCAATTTTTACTCTTTCGACTTTAGCCTTTGATAAATAATAAACTAAGTAAAATATTGACAAATCCCCACACGGTTTGACAGCCCTATGAGTGCTGATGGGCATGATGCAGTTTTTGGGCTGAAAGAAACGCGTTCACTATGCGCATAATTCAATTTTTGGAGCGCGTCGGAAACTCATTGCGCGGCGCCTAGCGTAAAAGGTTTTAAAAGAGAAGAAATAAAAATAGCATATTTGGAAACTACTACTATTGAGCTTTAAAATGGTTTATAAAATAATTTAGATGGTACGCGCGCTCTGATTGGTCGAGAGCCGTGTTTGCATTTCCCTGTGCAAACACAGTTGTGACGTCGCCCACTGGCGAGCTTCGGGCCGATAATTTGAAATAGCTTTTAGAAAAAAGTAACATGTTTTAGGCAAAATCATTTATTAAGAAGTCAATATTACTTGGACATACATTTGATAAAGGACATTGAATTCACATAAAGCATGAGACTCGTGAAATAATATTGTTTTCGCTTCTTTACCTGAGCTGAGTTCGGCACACAAGGCGACAGTCAAGTTCAGTCTCGTTCTGCAGATCTTGAAAACAAATGCTTCCAAAAAGTAATCCTGGATCCTCGTATAATGTTTGACAAGAACAGAAGGTACAAATAAGTGGATTCTTCCTTCTTTTCCATGCTTGCCGTAAATAAAGCGTTCAAATACGCTCTTCCAAGCAGTTCCGCTGCCACATGCAAATTCTTGCTCGGGAGAAATTCTTTCACAGACGAAGAAACTGGGCCAACACACATATGTAAAAAAACGGCTCCTGTACTGAAGTCTTCTGTTCACCTTCTGTCGTAATTATTTTGTGTTTTGAAAGGAAGAAGCCTCCATTTTAAGCCACGAATGTCTTTTTAAATCCACTTTGCTTGCCGCCATCTCAGAAAACTTGCAGTTCGATCAGAAAGATTGACAAATCATGCGATAGACGGAGCGCTCTGATTGGCTGATGCAGCCTTTTCATCTGTATGGAGAATTTAGAGTCTCATCCGCTCCAAAAACTTACTATTCCTGTCCACGCGGATTTTATTTATGTAGATAATTATTTTATAAAACAAAAAAACACAGTTTCCGTGACTGCACAGGCTTATGCAAACCTCGATGTGGTTTGGAGAATTCTCGAGCAGGTGCAAACACTCGCCTGCGGCTCGTGTATCCACTGATCTGCTCTCGAATTCTCCCAACCACATCTCGGTTGCATAAGCCTGTGCAGTCACGGAAACTGTGTTTTATTTGTTAAATATAGTTTATATGTATAATTGTGTTTGCGCGCGCGAGGGATTTTTTTTAGCGAAGGGCACCTTCGAAGGTTTACAGTCGCCTTAATTACTGCTCCCGAGGGAAACATCAGTTTTGTTTCCCGAGAATCTCGACGTTTTCCGAGAAGAAGTCGGCTTTTTCGCAAAAACATTTCCTGCACAGCGAAATGGTGACTAAAACCCTTCTTTCTTATAGTCCAGTCAATCTACGAAAAATTTAGGGTCACAGTCAAACTAATTGCAAAATAATTTCTTTCACTGCTAAATGAAGGTTTGAGGGGACCTAAAGAACATACTAAAAATCCCATCCCGAAATTTAGCGATGAAAATATGGAGCTGGTACCACAGGGTACCCGCGTCGAGTAAAATCAGCTAACCACTAAAAATCAGTCAAATAACCTTTCTTTCCACGTTATTGTGTCCATGAACTCTAAATAGATTGATTCTATTTAAATGAAAGTGAAAAAAAACGTGTTGACCGAAAAAAGACGTAAAATGCCATTCTTTTATACCACAGGATACCCACCACTCATAAAACTGGGAATAGCCAATTTCTTTGAGAAGATCAAATTTTTTGCAATTTCCTTTATAGTAGAGTCTGTTAAGGGACGTGTAATTATTTAGCGGGGGGGGGGGGAGGGCTCCTATTTTTGTGGGGAGGGTCCTAATTTTTTTCGCGTGCCAAAAGGGAGGTTCCTTATTTTTTTCACTTCTGTTTGGGGGAGGGTCATAATTTTTCCAGCAACATTTGGACGATGGAGAGGGTAAAACAGATGCCGATAGTGGTTATTTCAGCAACTTCTCTATAAAAATTTCGGCGCGCTTTGCGCGCATAAAGAAAGACATTTATTATACTAATTGAGCAACGAAGACACTACCCTCACGCCATTTACAAGAACAAGTATATCTTGACGAGGAAAACCAATCTCTTCCAAAAATGCCCTGTAATGATAGGCTTGGCGGGCAGTCACTATATGTTTGAAAAAAGACCCCTTAGGTAAGCGTGAGTTCGACGTTACCAGCATAGAAATTCGTCATTTGGGCCGCGTTTCACGCACATGAATAATAACTTCATCAATTGCGGCCCGCAGTTGTGCGCATGACTAATATAACCTTGTTGGCTCAGGAACCCATCAATAGAAGCTTTTATCTACCTTGATAACCAATATAGTTGAGGTAGCGTACTTCCTGACAAGCTTTGTTTACTATACCGTACACAAAACATGTTCATCTGCCCTTTCTCTGAGGCTTGATGAAATGCGATTATCAAATTTCGGGCGCGCTTCGCGCGCAACGAAAGAAATAGGGACCCCATTTTTTGCAAAATGTCTTCAGTACTAGGTCAAATAGGGGACGGCAGAGGCGGGATCACGTTAATCATTATACTTATAGAGGGAGGATAACTGCATTTTTACCGTTTATTACCCAAATGCCTCTCACGTAAATAATCGAAGCGTTAAATAATGACCGCGTTTCCTTTGCTTTGACAGAAGTAAGGAAAACGTATTTCTGTTATTGAGAAGAATGAAAGAGACATTGCACTCGATGAAGAGTCTATCTGACAGGTTTTTCAGAAAATATAAATTACATGGGGAGGGTCCTAATTTTTTTACCTATGACTGGGGGAGGGTCCCATATTTTTTGTTATGTTCAAGGGGAGGGTCCTAATTTTTTTTGCCTTGTTCGAAAAAAATGGGAGCCCTCCCCCCCGGTAAATAATGACACGTCCCTAAGGGAAAAAATAGGTAAAATCGTGCACTTCTGCGTAAAGGCGCCAAATTTGGACCAAATGTTCCTTAGGTGAAATAAATCAGTTTTCGGGAGGGGTGCCATCATTTCGACCCAAGGGGGGTAGGGTAGGGGCAATTTTGTCTATTTCCTAATTTGCCAATATTTCCTTGGTATTAAAGGGTTATAGATAAACAAGACCATGACAATTCTTCCTGTATGGTGCCCTTCACATTGGACTAGGTGGGGGTGCAACAAATGTCCGGCAAGGGGGGGAAGGAGGAGTTTCGGGTCACATTTTCGTGCTAACCTCAGAGATCATGATTTCATCGAACAATCACACAATTCGCCATAAATGTTCCTTAGGTAACATTAAACAGTTTTCGGAAGGGGTGCCACAATTTCGGCCCAATGGGGGGAGGGTAGGGAGAATTTTGTCCATCACCTGATTTACCCTATATTTCAGTGTATTAAAGAGTTATCAATAAACAAATCCACGGTAATTCTTCACGAATGGTCCCCTTCATATTTGACTAGATGGAGTGCTACAAACATTTGAAAAGGGGGAGGGGTGAGTAATGGATGAAATTTACATGCTATGCGCTTTTTAATTGTAATTGATTGTACAGTTACCAAATTAGACATGAATGTGCCTTAGGCAACATCTAACAGTTTTTGGAAGGGGTGCCACAATTTCGGGCCAAGGGGGAGGGGGGGGGGAGGGACAATTTTGTACTTTACCTGATTATCCCTATATTTCAGCGGTATTAAAGAGTTATTGATAAACAACACCATGTCGATTCTTCATGAATGGTCTCCTGCACATTTGAATAGATGGGGGTGCTACAAACATTTGTCGAGGGGAAGAGGCGGGTTATGGGTGAAATTTACACGTTATGCTCTTTTTAGTTGCAATTTCATTGCACAGTCACCAAATCTGATACGAATGTTCCTTTGGCAACATCTAACAGTTTTCAAAAGGGGTGCCACAATTTCGGCCTAAGGGGGGGAGGGTAGGGACAATTTTGGACTTTACCTGATTATCCCTATATTTCAGAGGTATTAAAGAGTTATTGATATAGAAAGCATGATAATTCTTCTTGAATGGTCCCCTTCACATTTTACTAGATGAGGGTGCTACAAACATTTGTTGAGGGGGAGAGGTGGGTTACGGGTGAAATTTACATGTTACATTGTTTTTTTATTATAATTTGATTGTACAGTCACCAAATCCGACATGAATATTCCCTTAGGCAACATCTATCAGTTTTAGAAGGGAGTGCTAGAATTTTGGTCCAAGAGGGGAGGGGAGGGACAATTTTGCCATTGTGATTATCCTTACTTTTATTAAAGGTATTAAAGAGTTATCTATAAACAACAGCATAATAGTTAGTACGATTCTCTTCGCATTTGGCTAGATTGGATGCAGAGTATCGATTACTCTTTAATACCTCTGAAATATAGGGATAATCAGGTAAGGTACAAAATCGTCCCTACCCTCCCCCCTTGGGCCGAAATTGTGGCCCCTTTCCAAAAACTGTTAGATATTGCCTAAGGAACATTCATGTCGGATTTGGTGACTGTACAATCAAATTGAAATTAAAAAGCGCATAGCATGTAAATTTCACCCATAACCCGCCTCTCCCCCGCGACAAATGTTTGTAGCACCCCCATCTAGTCAAGTGTGAAGGAAACCATCCATGAAGAATCGACATGGTGTTGTTTATCAATAACTCTTTACAGCTAAAACCGTTGTTACGCGCTGCGCGTTTTCAAAACTTCGAAAGGATTTATGGATTTGCTGATCCGTCAATCATCTGAATTGGGGCGGGGTAATACAAATAACAACACAATATTTTTCAAGTAGCTCGTCCAGATTCACCCGCTTTCGAATTTTGCGAGACGGGGAATGAAGTTTGGAACAGAGATGGGCAGAATTGAACACAGCTGGAATAATCTGGGAACAAGAAAATGAGTCGATAAGGGCTCTATCATTAGTTCATAGTTCAGACTTTATAAACCTTCTTTTCACGGCGTTTCAATGAAATCAGTGAAAGTGAAACACACGAACAAATCACATCTGTAATAAGAAGTTTCTGCTCCAAGGAAACAGAACTCAAACTAAGTGTTTGCTCGATCTCTAGCGTTTCATGCGACCGAATATGTTTCCGATTCTAGCGCGGTATCGACTTTGAGCTGCGGCCAACAGTTCATTCAATACAAAGAGCTATAATAAACTTCGTCGCCTGCGCCACAAACGAAGCTTTCTAGCGCTTTCGAATTCTGCGAGACGGACGTAGACGGGAATGAAGTTGGAACAGTGATGGACGAAGAATTCAACGCAGCTGGGATAATATCTAAGAACAAGAAGACGAGTCAATAAGGAGAACGGCTCTACAGTACTACATAGTTTCGACGTTACCAATCTACAAACCTTACTTTCACGGTCTACATATATTCACTTCATTACCGCGAACATAACATATAATTTACGCCGACCTGCTCCCAGTCTGACCTGGATAGCTCAGCTGGTAGAGCATCGGATGTACAATTCTGAAAGTCGTGGGTTCGAATCCCTCTCGGGGTCAGAGAATTTTTTCTCTTTCTCCGCTTACTAGGGCTAACGCTCAGAAGCACACATGGGACCATTTCATTAGCACGTTAGCTTTCACACAAGGTTAATTCCTTATCTCCACTCTGTTGAACTTAGTGCTACGCGGCCACAGGCTTGCCTGAACATCTACATATATTTACTTTCACGGTGTTTCATTTCGAAAATGAAATCAGTGAAACACGAATAAATCACTCGTAATACAGCTTCTCTGGCTCCAAGTAAGCACAAGAAAAACACGATATTGCATTCGATCTCTTGCGTTTCATGTGACCGAATATTTTTCCGATTCTAACGCGCTTCGGCTCAATTCAAGGCGACCAGTTCATGATGGCAATGCAAAGCTATATTCTTCGATCGACACAAGCGAAGCTCTAACGTTCAGAACAGAATGCCTGCTACCATCTCTCCTAGGAAGCATAAATACGACTCTCCAATGCAATTCTGTTGAAATTTCTCGAGTCATTTCTCCTCCTGTACTCGCAGAATTCGAAAGCGGGCGAAAGCGGGCGAATCTGGACGAGCTACTTGTGTTATTATTTGTATTGCCCCGCCCCCTTCAGATGATTGACGGATCAGCAAATCCATAAATCCTTTCGAAGTTTTGAAATCGCGCAGCGGGTAACAACGGTTTTAGCTGTAATACCGCTGAAATATTGGGATAATCAGGTAAAGTACAAAATTGTCCCTACCCTCCCCCCTTGGCCGGAAATTGTGGCACCCCTTCAAAAAACTGTTAGATGTTGCTTAAGGAACATTCATGTCTGATTTAGTAACTGTACAATCAAATTGCAATTAAAAGCGCACAGCATGTAAATTTCATCCATTACTCACCCCTCCCCTTTTCAAATGTTTGTAGCACCCCATCTAGTCAAATATGAAGGGGACCATTCATGAAGAATTACCGTGGATTTGTTTATTGATAACTCTTAAATACCGCTGAAATATAGGGTAAATCAGGTGATGGACAAAATTCTCCCTGCCCTCCCCCCATTGGGCCAAAAATGTGGCACCCCTTCCGAAAACTGTTAATGGTTCCTAAGGAACATTTATGTCGAATTGTGTGATTGTACGATGAAATCATTATCTCTGAGGGTAGCACGAAAATGTGACCCGAAACTCCTCCTTCCCCCCTTGCCGGACATTTGTTGCACCCCCACCTAGTCTAATGTGAAGGGCACCATACAGGAAGAATTGTCATGGTCTTGTTTATCTAAAACCCTTTAATATCAAGGAAATATTGGCAAATTAGGAAATAGACAAAATTGCCCCTACCCTACCCCCCTTGGGTCGAAACGATGGCGCCCCTCCCGAAAACTGATTTATTTCACCTAAGGAACATTTGGTCCAAATTTGGCGCCTTTACGCAGAAGTGCACGATTTTACCTATTTTTTCCCTTAACAGACTCTACTTTACAGATTTGGGTTTGAATTGGAAAAATATAACATTTTTCTATTATATTTGGAAATGTTTTTCAATTCGCTTTAGGGACCGGTCATAAATTAGAGGGGGGAGGGCTGGTGCAAATATGGGGAGGGCCTCTAATTTTCATGCAGGTGAAAAAGGGAGGGTCAAAAAATTTGGTGCAAATGATAAAGGGAGGGTCATTATTTTTTACGCAAACGTTTATCGGGCCAGTTTTTCCCCAAATCAAATCTTAAAACTCCCGTTTTTGCACCCTGCATATCAAAGTTCCCCCAAACATGCGGAAGTTGCACATGCTGGACTTTAAATTTTCGGCGCGCTTCGAGCGCAAGAGAAGTTTAACTTTCCCTTATTAAAATGCTGCCTTCAGTTGCTGATGTGTTGTGCCCTCCCCCCCAGTTTTAGAGTTTTGCAGGCTTGCTACGACCCTAGGATCTCTAGATTTACACATGTAGGTAAGTACTCAACCTGGCAAGATAATTATTATCTGGGATTTAAGCAAAATAATGTACATGTAATTTTCGGGTAGGAAAGACATCAAATCTTGCACTGCCATTATAACGTGAAACGTAGATTTAAACAACTAATAAAAATGTCTATAATTATTTTTCCAAATCTATATCCAGTGAATAATGGGGGGGGGGGCGTCATTAAATATCAAATGTCACCGCATTTGGGAGGGCCAACATTTTTCGTGCATCTTGTCAGGGCAGGGTTTCCCAAATCATGTAGACCAAAATAAATCTAATCTGAATCTAAGAAAATAATATTTTAACTACTGAATACCCAAGGGCGAGGACGGTAAGGAAAATTCCAGACCAAGAGGGCTGAACTTTCTGCTTTATGGACTGAGCAGCTATTAAGTTATTTGTTCGCAGACTCGATATTGTGTCACAGTCAGATATATTGTAATACTAACAAGAAATCTTGCCTGGGTCATTGGTAAGCTGTAAAATCTGGTCCTTACTAGACCGCAAAAGCAGACGCAAGCTCAAGCGCAGGGATATCAAACTGATACATGCCTTTTAGGTGGATTACAATAAAACACAAGCGCAAGGAAATCGAGACTTTGCATTTCCTTGCGCTTGCGTCTAGTGTGAAACAAGTGAACGCAACACGGCAACTAATCAATGTTGATTTTAGGCTTGCGCTTGCGTCGCTTTGATTCACACAATTGCCTTGCGCTTGAGTCTTGCGCTTGCGTCCTGCGCTTGTGTTCCAGTTAGAACCACCCTTAATAGTCTTCCCGACCTTCTAATCACAGCTTTCATGTGGGCTGGTGGTGGGAGATGGATTCATTATGTATACTACAAGGGGGGGGGGGGGGGGGGGGGGGGGGGGGGGGGTGGCAGAGGATTTTTTTTAGACACTGCAAAATTTTCAGATCCCCCAAGTCACAGCATATTTTTTACGAATCCCCCCGCTTGATCAGAAGAAAAAACATGCCCCCCCCCAACATCAAACACGCACAAGCTGACGTTCAATGTTCTTTTTAATAAATATGCACTATAACGCAAATTTCATGGGGATGTCTTGTATTCACCTTGCATTTTATTGTGTTCGCTTAATGCCCAGAGCAACATTTTGGATTACGTTTGTATAAATTGAGGATATTGCTCAAAACTATAGTGTTTCCGCTCTGCGGTATCGTATCTACGCCAGCCAGTCTGATGACAGGTACCTAGAACTCGGAATAGATTGTCTCCCCGATCGCGTGCATGTACCAGAAACAGGAACATCATCAAATTCCTCTTCACCATCAGTTGCAACAAGAGTCACTACTTCATCATCACTCCCGTCGTCGCTTTCCTCATCTTCTTCGTTATCTTCATCCTCATAATCGCTTTCTTCATCGTCACACGGATCCACAATGCTATCTTCTTTCGAAATATTATTAAGGTGGGTCATAATCCGCATTATCTTGTCTTTTTTATTTTCCATAAGCAATAGCTTATGATGCTTCAAATATTTCACTAGTTCGTCTGTGTAGAGTTTATTCAACTTCTCATATGAAGAAGCTAGTCCATTCCAATCATAGTCATCATACTGTTTTGCTTGTCGAGCCCGTTTGTCATTTGTTCGTTGGTTTTGGCGAATGTCATTAGATCGTTTCATAGTCAAAAGGTGATTGACGTACTCTCTAACATAATTTTCTTCAACGATGTATTTCTTGCAAAATTCTTCAATGCTGGTTGGTTTATCTACCATCATAAAATTGCTTCTTCAATTGCGCTCGTGGCAAGAAATCGTCGACTTCACGATTGTGTTATCCGCTTGAAACATAGTAGTGTCAAGGACATCCTTGTAATGAAACTTGGGCAATTTCGAGTAGTCAGGATATGGAGCAGGAATTCCCTGGAAAAGCTTTGGAGACTTCCAGTTATGGCTTGAGCAGAAATCGCACTGGCGTCCAATAGTTGTTTTGCATCGGTCTTTGACGAATTCCATGTAAAGTTCTCCTCTTATGTAATGATTGTCGAAAAAATCACATATTTTTTACGATATGATGCTCCTGGAATATTATAATCTTTATCTGGCTTATGTTCTAAAAACTTCTTATTAAAAAAAAAAACTGTTCATCCTCGAGGGGAGTTCTGTAAGCAGAAATAAACTCCCCAAGAGCAGGCGCACCATCCAACCTATTAATGACGTCTTCAGTGACTTCCAGGGCATTTTTGCGTATTACTTGCATCTGGTGTTCTTCAAACTCATTCACAGTTAGCAGAGAAATCTGTTGGTCTGATAATCCGTCAAACAATTTATTCCTTTCCCACTCAATGGTGCCTCCATCAGCCAATGCATCACTGATGGCGGAATTAGTTCTTTCAGCCTCATTCATGTGACTATCATTTCTGGAACGGTGTACTCTAATGCGGTAATCAGACTGCCACATTCTTGCCATCTCGGCATCTCTGCATCTCTAAATCTCACCTCCCAGTTGGAAATTCCAACTCCTGGGCCAGCATCTGTAAGATCAGCCCATATGGGTTTCACATCAAAAGGGAGTCCCATCTTTCCGAGTTTTTCTAGCACATCTCTACATAAAGATGTGCATTCTAGATAGGCATCCCAAAGGTGTTTCAAATTTTTATTAGAAAGGCGTACTTCCAAGTCTGAAAGTTTGGTCAAAAGATAGTTGACATTCAAACTTTGGAAACACTCTCTCTCAGAAGTAATGAGCGTTCCCTCTCTGTTCAAAGTATCCTTGATGTCATTCAAAGCGTTCATCACTTTTACTAACCTCTGTTGTGAGGACAACAAGCAGAGCACGATACCTTCAAAACATCGTCTTGCTCGGTCATATCGACAAACAAAAATAAATTGTCATGAATACGTGATGATGCCTTTCGCATTGCATTGGAATATTGAGGTCTATCGATTCCAGTGTCTACAATTACTTCAAACTCCGCTGGTATTTCATGACGCATTTTTAGTGTCTCGTTTGCCCACGCTGTCCCTGAGGAATCGATATACGCTTTGGGGCGAACAAAAACGATGTGGCGATCGCCAACGGATTTAATCTTCTCTTTGCCATCAATATTCACTGCTTCATTTTTTAGTATTCGGTGTGTTGAAGGAGTTTGATAAAACATCTTTGAGGCCAGTCATATTTAGGGAGCTTCCTCATTTTAGCTTCAGCGGATGAGGTTAGTATTCTAGTGTTTCTTACACTGCAGAACCCTTCAGATGTCCCAGGCCTTAGGTATGCTTTGTCATCGATTGAGCGAATCAATGTAAAAGGATGTATATCTCTGTTTCTGTTAGAACAGAAGAAGCGTTTTACATTTGACACGTGTGCTCTTTGATAATGTGTGTTTTCATTGCTAGAATCTTCACTTTTATAGGGTTCCTTTGTACAAAATAAACCTCTCCCTGTGTGAAGCTTTGCCTGCCTACTTCGCTTATTTCTTGGTCTAGATAGGTTTGATACCGTCACAGCTGATCGAATCAGAGGTTTACCCTGTTCTTCTAGTTTAAAATCTTTCACCTTCACCCTTCGACCTGTGTACAGCACTTGGTCATGCCTTCTCCCATGACTTGCTGCCTTTTGCTCAATGCATTGGGCAATGAAGTCCTCAACCTCTTCATTTAAAAGCCGTGGTCGACCTGGTGATAGCTCCCGTCTCTTCAATCTATGTTCTTCAGAGAGTTGACTTGCTAATCTAGAGACCATTTGATTAAATTTTCTTATTTCCGAATCATTTTCATGAGGGATCAAATGCTTAGTTTCTTCAAGTCTCTTTTCTAGTGCTTCAATTTCATTTCGAAGATCATTTATTCTTTCAACAGGCCACACTTCATTTCTTGATGTGAGGAGTTCTTTTTTGTGCAGTAGATTTGATGTAATTTTGCCTTCTTTTTCCTTTAGTCTGAGCTGAATCATATCAGCAGCAGCTACCTTTGTGTTCTCTAGTTCACACATGACGCTTTTCATTATTTCTGCTGATTGTGACACTGCTCTGGGATCAATACCAAGTGCTGCTAGCTCATTCCAAGATCTGGACATTCCAAGTAATGCAGAAGCGCATTTTTTATCCCATTCAGTGTCCATTGAGTGGATAATGCCATGAACTAACTGAACATTGTCCTCCTGTGGCCTTGATAATTTGTTGGTGAGTCCTTTCAGAAAGGGTTCAATGTCAATGCTATTAGGTCGTAAAATTATTTCACTAGAACCATCAACAGGGTTGGTGAAAATAGATACTCGAAGACCATAGTCAGGGTGCAGATGAGCATCACGAAATTGCTGTTTCTCTTGTTGCGTAAAGCCCTTGTACGGAAAAAATGAGTTAAATATTTCGTATGCCTCACTGAATGGCATGCTTGAGCGCATCAGCATTTGATCACTATTTTCACTTGGGATCAAGCATGTCAGATGTTGGAGAACTCCATCCAGTCCCAACAACGTCTTGTACAAAGGAGTGTCACGATTGATCCGAGCTAGCTTTTCGCGAATAACTGAAAGCATTCTCTTCAACTTGGCATGACTGCAGAGACTGTCGCACCAAATTACTTATTTTTGACTCCTTCCTTGTGGCATCGCGGACATCATTATGACCTGGAAAAGTTCATATTTCTTTTAATTCTACTTAAAGACAAAATGTAACGCTTGCTTCTTAAAATTTTGTTTTACTATTCTCTTTGCATTTACTAACAAAAAGTCGCCACCACTATTAGTGAACTGTTCGTAAAAAGCGCTCGTCTAAAGAAAGCTCCGATTACAATAATGATAGGACGAATTGATACACATGAAAATATAAGACGTGCCATAGAAACATCTTGCAATCACAAGTTGAAATCAGCATATAGTTTTGTAGAAATCACTTTAAAAATACAAGAATAAATTTCCATGCTTCAGTCAGGTGTTTAGTAGGGCTATTTAAATAATAGCGCAAATCGTGAAAACAACCAAAATTATAGAGCGCGACCCATGAATTCAAGGCTTTACCGTAACGCGTGATTCTTTTCATAAAATCAACGTGATTCGTGAATGTCGGCTGGGCTTAATTCCGGTAAAGATTTTTCTTTGGTACTTTTTCAGTAAATATCCGTGATTTTCTAAGTACGTACTTTAAACGTGAATATTGAAATCATAGATGCGCGAAACGTGATGGTGATCCCCCTTTTGTCATCCTGCCTCCACGGCGGAGCTAGACATTATTTTTATCCTCCCCCTGTTCAACCGGGATTTCCAAACTGAACGTTGTCCCGACCTCTTTCGAAATTTGCACAGTAGATCAGATATAGACCCTGAGCTACGAAAAAATGTTTAAAACGAGAATGCGTGATACCTGAGTGCTTCCGTTTGAGCCCGTGGGTAGATTCGTCTTGGTCTTCTTCACTGTCATTGCCCTCGTGAATAGACGTGAGTGCAAACCCACCTACACCAAGTATGCATGGCCATTGCCAATGGCATTGGTTATAACTGAAATGTGGCAGCGAATGTTTCCTACTACTTTTGTAATCCGTTTTCACAAGATGGTTGCTTGAATAATTACTATTTACAAGTAGATCTCGGATATTTGTACAAACAAAAGTAGAACTGATGGCCCTGTAGAGGTGGAATAAACTTTTTTCCTTTGTAGCTGTTACGACAAATCTCGGCAGGTGATGAAGCAATCTTGGAATGGCAGCCATATTACATATTTGTATCATTGAGCTTGGGTTACCTGTGTTTACACTCTACCCAGTCTCTCCTCGTCTCTCACATTTCTTAGAAAAAACATGGCGGACGAAGACGGAATTAACGTTTTACTTGAAAAAGCGGGTCTACAGCAGTTCCTTGGTAGTTTTCTTGGCCTCGGAGCAACCAAAGTTTCCCATTTCGTCGACGTCGATAACGAAATGATGGCTAACATTGGCTTGACTCAACTACAAATGAAAAGACTGGGTCGTATTTTTAATGCTTCATTTAATCAAGCACACATGGCTAGCTCTGAATTGAGTTATACAGGACCTACTACAAGTGGCGCAAACGCGATTCCATCACAACCCTTAGCCAAAAAGAATAGTAAACAATCAGGTTTGTACACAGCAGTGTGATATTCATATTTTGCAATGTTTTTAGATTTCTCCTGTTTTTTTTTTTAGGTATATACAGTATAGTAACACAATTAAAATGTGATGTCAATGCCTGATAGTCTCGCACAATGAAGCTTGTTCTATACTGGTCCTTCATGTTATTGTAAAGTTGTAAATATTTTTAGGAGGTCTGCAATGTGTAGCTTGAATGTGTGCCCATCTTCTAAGATTTAAATAAAGAAGTCATCATTTTTATGCTGCATTCATAGGGTGGAGTAATATGTAAAATTTTTGTGAGCAATTTAAGCTATACAAGTGTTTTTCACCTCTTCTCTATATCTATTTCATAACTATTTTCAAGATCATATTCTGTTTTATAGTGCTCACCTTTTAAGGAGGACAGCTGCAGCTTTCAACATCAGAGAATGTGCAAGAAAAGAAGCCTTGGGAAAATTACTTGTACCCACACCCAAAGACAGACAGGATGAAATGTTATAATAGTGTAATTGAAGACATTCACATGTCTACGAGTGGGAGTTTTAAGCATGTGAGTTATCTCAGAGAACAACAGTCATTTCGATGGGATGTCCATGTTCGGCTTGAGAAGCTGTCCCAAAAAGTTCAGTTCTATGTTAACTCTGCCAGTGGTATTCCTAAATATTGTAAAATATCCAAGGACAATATGAAAAAGTGTGACCGAAACATTTGCACTTCTATGTTATGCAAAGTGGAAGCAAGTGTCAAAGATGCAAAGAAACTTGATGGAGCGTTAAAACAAAGACGAGAAAGGCTTTTACAGTCCAACAACATTTCAGGAATAAAAAAAGGCTGTGAAGAGGAGCATCAATTCCTCACAGTCAAACTTGGGCAACTTCAAGAAAATATCAAGAGACTTTTGACTGTGGAGAATGAGTTAAATAAATCACTTCTTCTACTTTCAAGATCTAGAGTGCAACTACATCAAACTTCTAACGAAAATGCAAGAAGAAAGAGAAGAAAGAAAGAAAACAAAAGAAAAGTGAAAACACAAAAAAGAGAAGGCTACATAACAGATGTACAGAAATATTGACCAAGTTGATCCTTGACAAAACAAAGTCATCAGAGCTATGTCAACTGTTGATGAAGGAAGTAAGCATTCCAGTTGAAAAACAAATACAATTCCAGGAGCTGAAGTTAGTAGAATTGAATATGCTCAAGCCCAAATTTCATCTGGAGGCAATAAAGCACCTGAAGTTGTTAAACATGTTTTCAGCTGATGCTCTTGCCCCTGTT
This sequence comes from Scolanthus callimorphus, assembly GCA_033964015.1. Lineage (NCBI taxonomy): Eukaryota > Metazoa > Cnidaria > Anthozoa > Actiniaria > Edwardsiidae > Scolanthus > Scolanthus callimorphus. Next base: position 27,167,540 of record CM066913.1, read on the forward strand.
CACCTTGCCATTAACAAGCTTGTGGGAAAGCATTCTGGTCATGCTACTGCTGCTATTAAAGATGATGATGATGATGACCATAATTCAGGTAGTGGTGATGATGATGATCACGATGACAATGATCATGATGACAATGATGATGATCAAGATGACAGCCATAATGATCAGGATGACAGTGATAACAATCAGGATGACAACGATAATGATCAGGATGATAATGATGATGATCAAGATGACAAATATGACGACCAAGATGACAATGATGATGATCAGGATGAAAATGACTATGATTGTAGTGAGGATGATGATTGACTTTCATGCACATACATATTTGGTCTTTAAGCCAGTTTTATATGATACATATTGTTGGAGTTATATAAAGTAACAAAGGTTTTCCGTTTTGAATTTTATTAAATTACAGTATTGAAGTAAATGCAGCTACAACTATTCGCACCCTTTCAGGGCTGTAAAAAGGGTATTATGACATAAAGTAGAGCATGGACTGAAAAGCCTGCACAAAACTTTTCTTACTATATAAAATACCTCCATAAAAATATGCATCCCCCCTTAATGTTATGAAAAAAAATTGGCATCCCCCCTTTTACAGGTCCTAAATTTTGAGATCCCCCCCTAAAATCCTCTGCCCCCCTGTAGTATACATAATGAATGCAGCCTAAATAGGTTTGAGAAATGGTAGGGATGGCATAAATGGAGGCCGTCTTGACTTGCAAATGGCGTCGCAGTCCTGGGCTTCCCGGATTTAAGACGCTGCTCTGTTGCTAGTAGTGACTCCAGGACCGACTCACTGTGTTCTTCGATCAAGTCCTGACGACTAGGACTGCATGTGGGGCACAAGACAAGGCGCCAGCCGTATTTTGATGCTACACTTGGACATTCGGGCCATCCAGAACACACAGAGGTAGTCTGGACAGGTCTGTATTTTGAGAGAAGAGGTATCAGTGGTCTGTTTCTATGGTGAACGGCATACCTGGACTGTAGCCAGAGAACTTGCCGCATGCCCATGTGGTGATCAGGGCCAAGTTATCGATACTGCCAACAGAGGGAGAAGCGAAAGCAATTGGATGTTGGTTCCCGTTGCCATCGGCTTGGTAGAACTGCTCCGAGCCCGTCTGGCATGTATCGACAGCAATGCTCAGCATTTGTTCGGGTCATTTTGTCTGCCCAAGGGGAATTCAAAGGCCAGAGCGGCCTGAATTCAGCCAGTCCCGACCTCGAGGATGGTGACGAATTTAAAGCTAGCTAGGTTTATATTTACATCTCAAAGCAATGCAAGTTTACGAAGTGGTTAGAAGTGATATCCATTTATGCTATCAAAGAGTTAACATAAAAACAAACCAAGTGCGTTCTAAGACTGTTAATTTATACTTTATATGTCCCTACTTTCTTTAATTAATTAACGGAACAGCTCTACAGTCTCATACCCAAAAGAAAACCCAACAAAGAGAAATGGTGAATTATCAGGATGGGTACCCTGTGGTATGTGAAAATAGCAATTTTCATGATAAATCAACGAAAAAACATATCCATGCTAATGACTTTTGTTTAACATAAAACATATAGAAATGCGTAAAAGGCACGGTCAAAGTATACTTCCACCATCGTTTTGCTTTTTCTCAACGCGGGTACCCTGTGGTAAGTGCTTGATATTTTTATTGCTAAATTCCAGGATGTTCCACCGATGGGATTTTTTGGGATTTTTAGTATGTTACTAAGGTCCCTCAAAGCCTTCATTCTGCAGTGAAACAAATTCTTTAGCAATTAGTTTGACTGAAAATCATAGATTGACTGGACTATTATTGGACAAAAAATTCTCACCGCATAACAGAGGTATAAAAAATCTTGCACTGACAAAAAAGCCCAACCCCCCTCCCCTCAAAAGTTAAATGGTCGGCCCTTTATTAGCCGTCCAGTATTGTACGCACTCATTGTAGTCTTAATTAAGGTCCCAGTAACAAGTTTCCTACTCAAAACGCACCCGCTGAGCACACATACGGCGTTCAATTACGTGGGACATGCGCAGAAAGGTGTTTCTCTCAACGGGTGGCGACCATTCGAGGGCCCTCGCTGATTTTGAACGTTGGAGGGTCATTCCACGTCAAGTCGACCAAAGCCGTAAATTGACCCTCTGCGATTTCCATAAAAATCACATTTTGAGTGCCTTTCAAGGTCAATAACAAGATTCCAAAATTTCAGCGTCAAGGACTTAATAGTTTTCGAATTACAGGCACATGAAATTTGTCGACCACGCCCCTTTTGTATTTTGCTGAGTGAAACTCCAATTTTGAGTGGCTGGCAACCCCGCTCGCATCATAACAAGCCGCAAAAACGTATTTGTTTGGTAAACTGTACTACTCACACTTCCCATAACAGCCATTAAAGGTGCACTCGCACGCTTAATTTTTGTACAACTTGTCAAAAAATAAGTCTAATTCTAATCAGGAAAAAAACATTTAAGTTAACCGGGAATAACCAAAATAACAGTTCAGGTTTGTTAAATGGCCTTTTAACTGTTAAATCAATACAAATCTATAGTGTTTTTATCTTTTATCAAGAGGATGGAATTGGATTGTGATTTGGATTATTTGCTTGTCAGGCAAACGTGCGAGTGCCCCTTTAAAGCCACCCTATAAGTCTTTGAATGTGTTGTTTTTTCACGCCAAACATCGGTCCAAAATGCATCTCATTATCTCAGGGTGATATTTTGTGTAAATATTTTTTACCAAATGCTACGTTTTTGTACAACATGCATTCCTATAATGTTATATGGGTGGTGAACAACCAGCAGTATGAGTGGTGACGACTTAGCGGGTTTGTTTCTGCTTATTTCGAGGCTTTTAAAAACGCACAGTGGCAAAAGTCCTAAAATTACCATATTTTCGGGATTAAGAATCGGACGGTTGACAGTTAATGTAGACCGCGATATTTGAACTAGATATTCTTTCATCCATATACAAATTCATAACACCTATGTCGAACTCCTTCACTGTCAAACAATCAGAGGAATAAATCCTGGTTCGACAATGAAATTAACAACATTATGAAAATTCGTTTTTAAAATATTTATTTAATTAGTCAGATAAGGCTAGTATGACACCAAAACTCTTTCTTGTGTTCATGAATACTCCTTAGAACTCTACAGTTTAAAGTCTATATCATTTTGAAAGCCTTTTAATCTTGAGCAAGGCCTGTCGAGCTATGGTATGGAATGATGTGAACGAGTACCAACGACTCTGTTTTGGGGCGATACCCGTTACTTTAATCAGATGTGACTCCCAGTCATTGCTTGCAGGGTAGCCCATACAGCTTGATAGACGCTTGGCAGTACCACCAATGCCGTCGCATGGGCTTTTCCCATGGCCAAGACAAAGATTTAGGAAGTTCTTATAGCGGAGCCCCATAGCTACATGCAGGAGAAGAAGGAAACATAACAGAAAAGTGTATACCCATCGACCTTGATTTTCATGGACTTCCGGTTGTGTGTGTGTCCGTCGTCGCACAGGTAGCCCATCAGTTTTGAGCGGGAAAATGAGCACGCGCGCGCCTTGAATTTTATTTGCAAGGGATTTTTTTTTTCAACCAGCGAAATGCAGAGAGAAGAGGCCTCTGGCTCTGCTAAGCAGGGGAGAATTTTCGACAAGAGAAGGAATTTGTTTTCTTGCTCTTCATGAAAAAAATGAAACGTTTCTGTGACAAGCTGCCTCATTTCAAGGTATTTTAGACTAAGTCTAAAAGTCAAATTTACTGCGATGAGGTCGAAACGTCGAGATGGATATGTCGATGAACACGGAGTTTCACGAAGGAAAAAGAAACGAAGTCTGAGGGCGAAGAGTGAGAGAGAAGAACCAGCAGCGAGCAAATGACATGTCGGAAGACAACAACGGCCGTCGATCGAGAGAGAACGAAAAATTATGTCTTCAGTAGGGCGGATGAAAGTACCCTAGCCAACATGTCGAAACCTGAAGATAAAAAGGCAGAGACTAAATACAACGGAAAAAAAGTGTCCAGAACATTTTCCTTCTCAGAATCTCAGAAGGAAAGATAGAACGACAGCGCGGGAAGAAGAACGAAGGTCGAAACTCAGAAGTACGGTGGCCGGTAAGGGCCATGATTTATATCCTATTTTCTTTTTTAATTTGATGATTTTTTTCAAAAGATTTATTTGCACAAGAGTGAGAATATATGCATTTATTTCTGATTCAGTACTAACTGTAAATCTCGCGTTACTAACTGTAAATCTCGCGTTAGTAACTGTAAATCTCGCGTCAGTAACTGTAAATCTCGCGTTACTAACTGTAAATCTCGCGTTAGTATCTGTAAATCTCGCGTTACTAACTGCAAATCTCGCGTTAGTAACTGTAAATCTCGCGTTAGTATCTGTAAATCTCGCGTTAGTAACTGTAAATCTCGCGTTAGTAACTGTAAATTTCGCGTTAGTAACTGTAAATCTCGCGTTACTAACTGTAAATCTCGCGTTACTAACTGTAAATCTCGCGTTGGTAACTGTAAATCTCGCGTTAGTAACTGTAAATCTCGCGTTAGTAACTGTAAATCTCGCGTTAGTAACTGTAAATCTCGCGTCAGTAACTGTAAATCTCGCGCTACTAACTGTAAATCTCGCCTTACTAACTGTAAATCTCGCGTTAGTAACTGTAAATCTCGCGCTAGTAACTGTAAATCTCGCGTTAGTAACTGTAAATCTCGCGTCAGTAACTGTAAATCGCGCGTCAGTAACTGTAAATCTCGCGCTAATAACTGTAAATCTCGCGTTAGTGACTGTAAATTTCGCGTCAGTAACTGTAAATCGCGCGTCAGTAACTGTAAATCTCGCGTTAGTAACTGTAAATCTCGCGTCAGTAACTGTAAATCGCGCGTCAGTAACTGTAAATCTCGCGCTACTAACTGTAAATCTCGCGTTACTAACTGTAAATCTCGCGTTAGTAACTGTAAATCTCGCGTTAGTAACTGTAAATCTCGTCTTACTAACTGTAAATCTCGCGTTGCTAACTGTAAATCTCGCGTTACTAACTGTAGATCTCGCGTTACTAACTGTAGATCTCGCGTTAGTATAACTGTAAATCTCGCGTTAGTAACTCGGTAAATCTTCTCGCGATATTTCAATTCGTGTGTTACACTTGTTAAGATAGCACGTGTTGAATAGTACACGTTCTTCATTCCTGCTCTACAAGGTGGGCATACAAGGGATTCGTTCATCGAACAATATACTCAACGGGGAATAGACTATGCTGATATATATATATATGCTGAAGTTTCTTTGTGTGATACATGGGACTGTGAGCTAGACCACAGACAACTCGAGCGAATTCTGTCAAGGAAAGGTCACGTGACACGTGTATCAGCCTAAACTCCATACTAAAACATTCCACTCGATAAATGTTAGCTGGTATCCTAAAACTTTCACGCTCCATCATATTAATGATTAGCAAAGATATTGGAAATTTTGTTGTAATTCTCGATATTCCGGCTTACCGAGGCCTACACGCTTGAGGCAGACCGAGTCATTAAATCCTTGATTTATACTCAAGAGAGCTAAACAGCGATGATCTGCTCCAGTTTGTATTGTATTGATTCCAGGCCAAAGATTGCTGTGCGACTAAAATTGAAACACAGGGTCCAGTTGCTGGAAAGTGGTTTAGCACTAATCCAGGATTAATTACCATGGTGACTCCATGGTTTTGTTCAGAACTAAACCTGGTTTAAATTTAGTCCACCTTTGAACAACCCGCACCAGGTGATGATTAAAAACACGAACAAATTGACCGGACTTTTCTTCGGGATAGACGATAATCAGTTTTCAAATAAACCCAAGAAGTTCGATATCTGAGCTTCAGCGACACATGTTGCTTGCCTGGGAAGGCTGTTGTCTGTTGTAATCAGGCAGGGCTGGAAATATTTGTTTTCTTGTCTACAGCTTGTGACCAAGTGCAAAAAACTGGTCGCCTGAACATAACTTTTGATCGACAGGTGTCATTAGGCTTGAAAAGAATGCCAAAATATTTTGGTCGTCAGCTGGCGCCTAATTTCAATTTTTTAGTCGCCTAGCACTGATTTGTGGTCGCCCAGATAACCAGCTGGTCGCAATTTCCAGCCCTGTCAGGTGCGCTAACTCGGAAAATATTTCGGCTGACCTATCCACAGGAATGCCACAACAACGTCTTCTTTTGTTGCCCGTAAATCGAAGGAGCAAACATTGTGAATATAGGAAATTGTATCAGTTACTTCAGAAAGGAAAAATAATGTATCTGGATGTCCACAAGGAGAATGCTCATTGGTCGGTCTGTTGGGTGACGTCTTGCATCTCATGAAAAGCGTTTGATCTTATCAATCATAACATCCTGATAGGTAAGCTTCTGGACATGGGTGCGAGACGCAGCTTGATTAGATGGATTTATAGCTTCCTTGCTGAACGCTGGCAAGCGGTGAAGCTTGACGGACTTCTATCTCAGGGGACGAAGCTCGGACCGATACTGTTTCTAGTAATGGTCAATGACCTGGTTCGTAGCTCACCACTTAGGTCAACTCACTGGAAATATGTGGATGACATGACTATCGCCGAGGTCATCCCGCGAAAATCACTATCTACGCTGCAGTCCGACCTCGACGAAATATCTCTGTGGGCAGGTAATAACTACATGAAGTTAAGCCCGAGAAAGTGTAAAGAGATGATTATTTCCTTCCTCAGAAACGAGCCTGACGTCTGTCCACTACAGATCGACAGCGCTCCAGTTGAGAAGGTTACTACGCATAAAGTACTTGGACTCTCCTTCTGTAACGACCTCAAGTGGAATACGAATATACAGGAGGTGATCCGGAAAGTGTCAAAGCGGCTCTACTTGCTATGCGTTCTCAAACGTGCAGGTGTCCCACAATCATATCTCGTGTCCATTAAAATGATGCTCTCGTTCGATCTACTGTGGAGTACGCTTGTATGGTATGGAGCAGCAGTCTCCAGATATTCCTCAGATAAACTTGAGATGGTGCAGAAACGCGTAATGCGAGTCATTTATCCCTTTGCCAGTTATGATTATGCCCTTAGCCAAAGCTCGATCCCACGTCTAACGCATAGAAGACTGAAGATTTGCCGCAAAACCTTCGGAAAAGTGAGCGTGCCGGACTCGCGCCTGCACTGCCACATTCCCGTGCGCCGGGGTGATGTTCATGGGAACGGAACGCTTCAAGTGTAGTTTCTTCCCAGCAATGGCATATGATCAAATATTTTAGTATGGTATTATTAAATTATTGTAAATATAAATTTTATGAATCTTTTAATGTAAGTATATATTATGTAACTATATTTTTATCGTTTATATTATATATTCCATGTAAACATGTCTTAATTCATTTTATGCGACGACGTGTTAATAAACCTTCATTATTATTATTACATCTCTATTCTCATCCTCCCCCCCGGCCCCCCCCCCCCCCCCCCGTTCCCCGAGCCGACAACTCCATTTTGTAAATCCACGTCCCCCACGTTCCCCGAGCCGACAACACCATTTTGTAAATCCACGTGCAACTCCCACGTACTACTGCTGACCACCCAAAATTTACTCGCAGTGGGAGGGTAAGGTGGTGACTGTTCCTCCAACTCCCACCCCCGTAAAGCCGGGTGATGTTCGCTTTGATTTAGACTCTGGGGTTTAATGTGATTTGAGGTGATAGGGGCCCGTGTCACTGAGTGTCAACCCGATTGGGGTGGGGTAGGGTTTTAGTTACCTTACAGTTTTAATGCGAGATTTACAGTTACTAACGCGAGATTTACAGTTACTAACGCGAGATTTACAGATACCAAGGCGAGATTTACAGTTACTAACGCGAGATTTACAGTTACTAACGCGAGATTTACAGTTAGTAACGTGAGATTTACAGTTACCAACGCGAGATTTACAGTTACTAGCGCGATATTTACAGTTACTCACGCGAGATTTACGGTCACTAACGCGAGATTTACAGTTACTAACGCGAGATTTACAGTTACTAACGCGAGATTTACAGATACTAACGCGAGATTTACAGATACTAACGCGAGATTTACAGTTACTAACGCGAGATTTACAGTTACTAACGCGAGATTTACAGATACTATCGCGAGATTTACAGCTACTAACGCGAGATTTACAGTTACTAACGCCAGATTTACAGTTACTAACGCGAGATTTACAGTTAGTAACGCGAGATTTACAGTTACCAACGCGAAATTTACAGTTACTAGCGCGATATTTACAGTTACTAACGCGAGATTTACAGTCACTAACGCGAGATTTACAGTTACTAACGCGAGATTTACAGTTACTAACGCGAGATTCACAGATACTAACGCGAGATTTACAGTTACTAACGCGAGATTTACAGTTACTAACGCGAGATTTACAGTTAGTAACGCGAGATTTACAGTTACCAACGCGAGATTTACAGTTACTAGCGCGATATTTGCAGTTACTAACGCGAGATTTACAGTCACTAACGCGAGATTTACAGTCACTAACGCGAGATTTACAGTTAGTAACGCGAGATTTACAATTAGTAACGCGAGATTTACAGTTACTAACGCGAGATTTACAGTTAGTACTGAATCACAAATAAATAAATATATATTCTCACTCTTGTGCAAATCAATCTTTTGAAAAAAATAATCAAATTAAAAAAGAAAATAGGATATAAATCATGGCCCTTACCGGCCACCGTACAGAAGACTGTCGTCGTGCTGTGCAAGGAAAAAATATTCTCAAGGTAGGTCGTCACGAAAAACTTTAATATATAGATTTAGCCACTGGCTAAAAGCGGAGCTCCTGGTTATAAAATTTTCTGTGAATGAAAGGGATTCCCATGTGTACATGGTTTACATGGTTGCTTTAGAGTCTTCCCTTCACGAGATATTAATTTTTCAAGCATAGATGACGTCATATCACGTGACCACTTCATTTCGCTCATCTAGTTACCTAGACTACACTACCAAAGTTTGGTTGTTTTTGAGTCTTCCCTTCACGAGATATTGATTTTTCCAGCATAGATGACGTCGCCGATGACGTCACATCACGTGACCACTTCATTTCGCTCATCTAGTGACCTAGACTACACTACCAAAGCAAAAGCTCATGATGTAAAAGCGTGAAACGAGCATTGTACTCGACCCACTCCATTTTCTCAAGTGTAGTTATTTTTAGATTTGCCTAATTTACATATTCCGAAATCAGGAAACTAAATGGCGGCCAAAAATCCCCGAACCTCTATCTCATCTGTTTCCATTCCATTTTAAACCTATTCCTAATTTTTCCAATTAAAAGGAACCAATAATAAGTGTCGAGACGCAAATTTTAAAGCAATGTGTTGAAGCCTTCGCTGATCGAACCGAACTTAGGATATTCGAAAACATAAATGGCTGTCTCCCGGTATCAAAAAAGCACGCAGTGGTTTTGGATAGATGTAATCTTCTTGAAATAGCTTTGGAGATCTGTACTGTGAGGTTTTTATCATGAAGCGGAATAATTTATGAATGATGATTCTGACAACAGTGAATATCGGTGCGAGCGAAATTCTTCTAAATCCTTAAAAACCTCTTCTTCTGACTCTAAGCTCTATTCTTCTGATTCTAAGCTCCTTTCCACTGATTCTGATTTTTCTTCTAGTTTGCTGCTTTCGAAATAATCGCTGCTAGTAGCACTTTCACTTCCCTCCGCCGTCTCGTCCGCCATTTTAATTTCATTTGAAATATGCGAGCTGTTACAGAGCGAGCGCTGTGATTGGTCAGGTTTTCGCGGGAAGGGTTCTAAAAATAACATCACTTGTGAAAATGGAGTGGATATACCCTAATGACAGCGATTCACGCTTTTACATCATGAGCTTTTGACCAAAGTTTGGTTGTTTTAGAGTCTTCCCTTCACGAGATATTGATTTTTCAAGCATAGATGACGTCATCGATGACGTCACATCACGTGACCACTTCATTTCGCTCATCTGGCGACCTGGATTACATTACCCAAATTTGGTTGGTTTAGAGTCTTCCTTTCATGAGATATTCATTTTAAAGCGTAGATGACGTCACCGATGACGTCATATCACGTGACCATCTCATTTCGCTCATCTGGTGGCCTAGACTACACTACCCAAGTTTTGTTGTCTTAGAGTCTTCCCTTCACGAGATATTGATTTTTCAAGCATAGATGACGTCATCGATGACGTCATATCACGTGACCATCTCATTTCGCTCATCTGGTGGCCTAGACTACACTACCCAAGTTTTGTTGTCTTAGAGTCTTCCCTTCACGAGATATTGATTTTTCAAGCATAGATGACGTCATCGATGACGTCATATCACGTGACCACCTCATTTCGGTCATCTTGTGGCCTAGACTACACTACCCAAGTTTGGTTGTTTTAGAGTCTTCCCTTCACGAGATATTGATTTTTCAAGCATAGATGACGTCATCGATGACGTCACATCACGTGTCCGTGTTACAGCACCCCCCTTGTGGCATAGACAAAATATCCCAAGTATGGTTGTCTTAGCATGTTCCCTTGAGGAGATATAATTTTTTCTTTGCATACCACAGGGTTCCCATGTGTACACGGACGGACGGACGGACGACGGACGGACGGACGGACGGACGGACGGCGTACGCTATAGGTTTAATACCAGAACAATAAAGAAAAAATCATATCTCAAGAAGGGAAGCTTCTATAGAAGCCAAACTTGGACAAAGTTTCAAAGACCATAAGAAGAGCCCTACACCAAAGTCACGTGTCCTTACGTCATCAATGACGTCATCAAAATGATCCAAAATGCCCGTGACGTTCAAAAATCAACTCGATAGTATACTATACGTTTTTCCCTTAGGTATGGTGCTCCGCTTGCGCGGGCCTTCGGCCCGCGCAGGAGCTCCGCTAAAATTCAACCGTAGTTTTATAAACTTAATATATTTTTTTTAACTTTTAATTTTCTTTTAAATTTTCGTTCCAAGTTTTTTCGCGTCCCGGCGGCTCGCTACGCTAGTTAGAAAATGATGAAAGTTCTTTAATATATAGATTTAGCCACTGGCTATAAGCGGAGCTCCTGGTTATAAAAATTTCTGTGTGAATGAAAAAGATTCCCATGTGTACATGGTTTACATGGTTGCTTTAGAGTCTTCCCTTCACGAGATATAAATTTTTCAAGCAAAGATGACGTCATCGATGACGTCATATCACGTGACCACTTCATTTCGCTCATCTAGTGACATAGACTACACTACCAAAGTTTGGTTGTTTTAGAGTCTTCCCTTCACGAGATATAATTTTTTCAAGCATAGATGACGTCATCGCTGACGTCATATCATGTGACCACCTCATTTCGCCTATCTGGTGACCTAGACTACACTACCCAAGTTTGTTGTTTTAGAGTCTTCCCTTCACGAGATATTGATTTTTCAAGCATAGATGACGTCATCGATGACGTCATATCACGACACCACTTCATTTCGCTCATCTGGTGACCTAGACTACACTACCAAAGTTTGGTTGTTTTAGAGTCTTCCCTTCACGAGATATTGATTTTCAAGCATAGATGACGTCATCGATGACGTCACATCACGTGACCACCTCACTTCGCTCATCTGGTGACCTAGACCACAGTACCAAAGTTTGGTCGTTTTAGAGTCTTCCCTTCACGAGATATTGATTTTTCAAGCATAGATGACGTCATCGATGACGTCACATCACGTGACCACTTCATTTCGCTCATCTGGTGACCTGGATTACATTACCCAAGTTTGGTTTGTTTAGAGTCTTCCTTTCATGAGATATTCATTTTTCAAGCGTAGATGACGTCATCGATGACGTCATATCACGTGACCACCTCATTTCGCTCATCTGGTGGCCTAGACTACACTACCCAAGTTTTGTTGTCTAAGAGTCTTCCCTTCACGAGATATTGATTTTTCAAGCATAGATGACGTCATCGATGACGTCATATCACGTGACCACCTCATTTCGCTCACCTGGTGGTCTAGACTACACTACCCAAGTTTTGTTGTCTTAGAGTCTTCCCTTCACGAGATATTAATTTTTAAGCATAGATGACGTCATCGATGACGTCATATCACGTGACCACCTCATTTCGCTCATCTGGTGGTCTAGACTACACTACCCAAGTTTTGTTGTCTTAGAGTCTTCCCTTCACGAGATATTGATTTTTCAAGCATAGATGACGTCATCGATGACGTCATATCACGTGACCACCTCATTTTGCTCATCTGGTGGCCTAGACTACACTACCCAAGTTTTGTTGTCTTAGAGTCCTTCCTTCACGAGATATTGATTTTTCAAGCATAGATGACGTCATCGATGACGTCACATCACGTGTCCGTGTTACAGTACCCCCCCTTGTGGCATAGACAAAATATCCCAAGTATGGTTGTCTTAGCATGTTCCTTAAGGAGATATAATTTTTCTTTGCATACCACAGGGTTCCCATGTGTACACGGACGGACGGACGGACGGACGGCGTACGCTATAGGTTTAATACCAGAAAAATAAAGAAAAAATCATATCTCCCGAAGGGTAGCTTCTATAGAAGCCAAACTTGGACAAAGTTTCAAAGACCATAAGAGGAACTCTACACCAGAGTCACGTGCCCTTACGTCATCAATGACGTCATCAAAATGATCCATAATGCCCGTGACGTTCAAAAATCAACTCGATAGTATACTATACGTTTTTCCCTTAGGTATGGTGCTCCGCTTGCGCGGGCCTTCGGCCCGCACAGGAGCTCCGCTAAAAACGATGGTGGCTGTCGGGAGATTTACGTTACTTGTTTGTTTGAGGATTCCAAGTGTAATACGCATTTTTAAGTGATTTCAGTTTGACAGTGATTCTACTTCCGTTGCCATAGCTTTGAGCGATAATTATTGTACTTAGGGAGAATTTAGGTATTTGCATGCTTGCCCATTAGGCAGCCATGTTGAATGAATAATTGAACGCCATCATCGAACTTTACTTTGGCATGGACGTTAACCTTGCCGCTTGAAAACCTTGAGACACCAAAATATTGGGCTTTTGAGGCAGGAAAAGACCTAATGTCTATCATTTTCGCTGTATTTAGCGTTCTTTTAAGGTCCAGAAGGTTCAAAAGAAAACCGGGAGGGAGATTTAATTTTAATACTTAAAAACCGGGAGACTCCCAGCAAAACCGGAGTTGACGTCCCTGCTTTGGTCATGACTCTGCAATGCAATCTCCGAACTTCCGATTAGGCAATGGTACAGTAATTCTTGAGTTTATTAACCTTAGAATTGTGGAATATTTTATCCATTTCGCTGAGCCCTGAGGTTTGACTGAGGAATAATTGACTGCTTTTGATTTAATTTGTAGGTTTCCAGCTTATGTTTTTCTGGCTTCACAGTGTTTACCGCATATAACAGGCAAGTAATCATTAGATTATTTTGTTTCACTGTCGGATCAGGCACGAACTTTTTCAAGCATATATCTTGTAGGTAAGCGCAAGTTTATTTGAGATTATTTTTGTCTCCCAATCAGTAAAAAAAGTTAGTTTTTACATTGTAAATAAAGTGTAGTATACTTTATAAAACCAGACATGCTGGGAACAACTGACAAAGTGCATCATTCACAGTTGAAGGGGAATCTGAAAATTGATTATCTTAATACAGGAAAAGAAACAAAATTTAGGGAGCGTTCATAATTTATCTAGAGGGGGGGCTATGATGATTTTGAGGGGGGGCCTCTCTTTTTCCCTAATATCATTTTGGGGGGGCTATGGAAAATTATGAACAAAAATAAAACCAAGCATAGGGGGGGCCAACCATTTTTTCCAGAAAAAAAGTAGACAAAAATATATGCGTGTGCACTCTTGTAATAGACCAAATCGGCTAACGGTGTTTACATCCTGTTGCCAGCCAATTCAGGCTCATATAGTGATTCCTTGGGCGGATACTTTTGTAAGTTCTGCACATACACTCGTGCACTCGGTCAAGTGAGAAAAATTTGACAATTGTAACCACCCAAAGGAATCATCACATGGTCTAAATTGGGTGGAAACAAGATGTAAACACTGTTAGCCGATTTGGTCTATTCCTGTCTTTATTTTATTTGGACAAATGTTGATACTGAGAACTAAAGAACGAACTAGAAGCATGGCGTCCACTCCTTGTGCTGGAAGGTCCCTTTGTCAGTGGCTCAAACTCACTTTTACTCTCGCTCTCCTCACTCCATGTTTCGCCCAAGACAATGTTTGTCTCCATTGTCATCATCATCATCACCTCTTTTTTCAGCTTCCAGAAACAACGTAAAGGGAGTTCTGCCCTTCAGTAAAAAGCTGCTCTTCCCATTAGTAATCTTTGTAGCGTAATCTTTGTGGGTTTGACTATATGTGCTGGGGTGGGGGGGGTTTGACATGTATATGTGCTGGGGTGGTGGTGGGGGGGCTATGATATTTTCTTTCATTATTTGACATCTCTTGAGGGGGGGTCAGGAAAAAATCCCTGAGATCATCAGGGGGGCTTCAAAAAATGAAAGGAAAAAAATTGGGAAATCATCATAGGCCCCCTCTAGATAAATTATGAACGCTCCCTTAGGCATATTTTCTTAGAACAAGATCTTTCGGGCTTCCTTTGTCAAGCTTGAGTTTACAGATGCAATTATATTTCAGTTCAATAAAAACCTAGGACAATTCACAGATAGTTAATATTTGTCATAAAAATGAAAACAGTGAACCTACAAACATTTGTATTTGTGACATTGTAGCTTCATGTGATGTTTTTCATAAGTCATCTTGTGAGGATTAGCTTGCACCCTGGCCAGGCCCCCTGCAATCATCACACTAAGTGGAATATCCTCAGTAATGACTGTAGCCAAACATAAAATGTGTGGTTCCCAGGGGGTACTTGGATATAGAAATGACTGGGGGTCCGACAGAGCTCCAAATTTCATACCCAAAACAATGAGCCATAAATTTTAAACCGTGCACCAACTTTCTTAGTCTAAAAAGGCCATTTAATACCAGCATACACATGATGCTGTGAGCTGCTTATGTTTCCTGAAAATAGCTTTAGCTTTCGATCACCCCCCACCCCCCAAATACCTGGTAGAATTTTAAACCCAAAAATTCCTTCTACTACAAATTTCATACCCCCCAAAAAATGTCAGACCTCCACATCACTTTTATATCAAGGTACCCCCTTTGTTATGGTTCCAGAAAGTATTCAAGGAAGGGCTTGGGAATTCTAGAGTGGTTGCGGGTCAATTTACCTGCTTTTTTTATATATAAATACTCAGCTATTTTTCTTTTGATATTCCAGAGGGGTGTGTCACTTTTCAACACACTTCTGTGGAGTGAGGGAACCACACATAACACTCAGGGCCGTAGCAAGCCTCCAAAAACTGGGGGGGGGGGGGGGGGGGGACAACATATAAAAAACGTCAAAGCAGTTTTTAAAAAAAGTTTAAACTCTTTTGCCTGAATGTGAATTTGCCGCATGTTTGGGAGAACTTTGAAATGCAGGGTGCAAAATTGGGAGTTTTAAGGGTTGTTTGGGGAAAAAACTGGGTCCCCCGGCCCCGGTAAGCACTACGGCCCTGACACTGTTAACGCACCATAAATCCTTGAATTAGTGCCTGCTGGACACTTATCCACATAAAACATTCCTAAGCATATTTTTAATCGATCGGAAGCAAATAATTTCTAAAATACTACCATATCATAAAATACTACATAAAATACTACCATAGCATAAGTGTGTCAAAAACGATGCTTCTGTGTGTGTGCCCTGTGTGCCTCCTGGACAATCAAACAGAGACATGGTAATTATGGAGTGTTAAAAAAACTTTGCTTCAATCAATACATTCCTTTTTTTTATTATTTTTATGGCTTTTACAAAGATAATGGGACTCCAGTATGTTCCGTTACTAAAATGTATAATAATATCCATGGCTAATATGCTTTCATTTGGTAAATAGACAGGAAAAGAAGATCTGTGTTATAGTTTCAACATTTTTTAATGGGTTCCTATTCTCTTTCAATTTCAGTGACAAAGCAGCAGCCAGAGATCGCTCTTGGACAGGCCATCCATGGCATAAGGCAAAAATAATATTAACATAATGGCTGTAGTACATGGGAGGCAGAACATAAGTGAGGGGGCTGATAGACATTATGTATGGCAATGTGGGGGGTGGGGGAAAACAAGAAAATATGTTCACAAGTGGATGCCCCTCCCTTCTGAGCTTCTAGGCCCACCTCCCTTACCATTCAGTGGAATTCTTAATAAATTAAAAAAGAAGGTGCAGCTGTATGAGTGGAAAGCTCATTCTCATTCATGGTATACCATATATTGGATTGTACGGGGATGCTCGGCCCGAAAGGGGTAGGGTTTTCAGGCTAGAGGTATAAGAAAGGGGTAGGGTATTGGTATTTTCTGGAATGACATATTTTAGTAAAAATACACTGCTCATGTAATAAATGGGACATGTATATTGTGATTCAAATTTATAAAAAAACTCATGGCAAATAATTACTTTTCTCTTTATTGCACTTTTGTTCTTTGTAAGAATTATTCCATTGGGAGGGGTAGTATGCTATTTTTTCTGAAGGAAAACTTGACGACAGGCCAAGCTTTATTGTGCCAGTGTAGCAACATACCAAAGAAGACACTGTATACATATCAAGAGACATGTTTCTTGTAAAGCATACTGTGACAAGCTATCTATAATGGCAACCTTGTTTTTGTTTCATTAACACAGAAAAATATGTAACCGGGAGCTCCGCTTTTAGCCAGTGGCTAAATCTATATATTAATGTTTTATTGGCCCGAACAGCCGTACAAGGTTGCTTTTAGATAAGGCATCACTGACGTAATCACGGAATGGATCGTCATTGTATCGTGATGTTTCATACAGTCTGAAATCACGCATGTGTTAAAGTGTTCGAGCTTCTGTGGTATTTATATATAAAACGAGCTGGAGTCCACCCTTGTACACCCATATGCGATTTGTTTTACATTTGTTAAATAAGCGGATTGCCCTTTCGCAGTAGTAAAGTGACGTGAGATCGGAGGGATTCATGTAGCTGTACATAAAGTGGAAGTCAGAGTGTCGAGTGTCTTGTTTTAGAGTTTTGTTCTCGTTTCGATTGGCTGGGCATCGCGACATTGCTCTTCCAGCCAATCAAATTGTAAACAAAAATCATACCAAATGATTTTTACTTACGATTAGTCCTGCAGTCGTCAGTGTTTTCTTGGTTCAAGGCTAAACGCAAATCGTAATTACTTTGTTTCCCTTGGATGCTTCATGAATGGGTTTTGCTTCTGATTTGGCTAATCTGCGAAATCTGTCTAATATGATTACTAATTTCTATATTTTGCTCGCAATAATATTACAAATAAAGAGTCCAAGGTAACTTTCGCCTGTTAATTGCTATACATTGGCGTGGTAATCAAGAAAATCAATCGTTTTTCAGTTTTCCGTAATTCGAAACAGAGTGAAATTAACGCTTTTTGTTTATTGATTTTTAATTAATTCATTTCTACGGTGCAATGCTATGTCACCAATATTGTTTACATCGTCACCACTCATACTGCTGGTGTTCACCACCCATATAACATTATAAGAATGCATGTGGTACAAAAACGTAACATTTGGTAAAAAATCTTTAGAGAAAATATCACCCTGAGATAATGAGATGCATTTTGGACGGATGTTTGGCGTGAAAAAACAACACGTTCAAAGACTTATAGGGCGGCTTTAATGGCTGTTATGGGAAGTGCGAGTAGTACAGTTTACCAAACAAATACGTTTTTGCGGCTTGTTATGATGCGAGTGGGGTTGCCAGCCACTCAAAATTGGAGTTTCACTCAGCAAAAATACAAAAGGGGTGTGGTCGACAAATTTCGTGTGCCTGTATCTCAAAAACTATTAAGTTCTTGACGCTGAAATTTTGGAATCTTGTTATTGATCTTGAAAGGCACTCAAAATGTGATTTAATGGAAATCGGAAAGGGTCAATTTACGGCATTGGTCGATTTGACGTGGAATGACCCTGGAGCAAGCGCTGAAAGGTCTTTCTCTCCGAGGCTCTGTATTAAATCTCGCGCATGCGTCAATGGCCGTCACCAGAGCCTCCCCCAATGGTCGCATTCTCGAACCCCGAGCTCCACGGCTCGTTTCCTCGCGGGAGAGGCTCTGGTGACAGCCACTCAGAGAGAAAGCCTCAGAGGGAAGGACCTTTCAGCGCATGCTCCAACGTTCAAAATCAGCCAATCAGCGAAGGCCCTCGAATGGACGCCACCAGAGCCTCCCCTGCGAAGTGACGAGCCGGGGAGCTCTGGGTACGAGAATGCAATGGTCGTGGCTAGATGGGATACTCAGTGCTAATCTAAAAAAAGCGGACCAACGTGGTATGAATTTAATAACCGCTAGTAAAAATTCACTAGATAAAGCAAATATACGAAACTGGCTGTATGCCAAAGTGACTGCAGTCTTCTGTTTGGCCCATTTAGTCACTAAAACAGTGTTTCCAAACCCTTAATGTGGACCTTTTTGTCGTGTGTGTGTGTGTGTGGGAGGGGGGGGGGACTTTTGCGCAGCCCCGGAATCCCCCTGGCTACGGGCCTTAACGGTGTGTACATCTTGCTGCCATCCAATTCAGACATGTGATTAATCCTTAGGGTGAATACTTTTGTTAGTTCTGCACAAACACTCGTGCACTCAGTCGAGTGAGAAAAAAATGACAACTGTAACCACCCAAAGAAATCATCACATGATTTGCCGATTTGTTCTACTAATGGGCAATAACGAAAGTCTTCCCAGATGGTACTTTATTAGGTTCATTTTACAAGTTAAGCCTGGGCAGGCTGAGGTGCAGCCGCAGCTCGTTTCTTTTGCGACTTGGCTTGTCCTCCTTCTTGAAAGCCATTTAGGAAACGTCGATTGACCAGTTTTAAGTGTCGCATTCGGCCAGTGCCAGTGGTGGTTCTTCTCTTAGCTTTCATGCTCCAGTTAACTGTGGATACAAATATAACATTTATCCTTTAAAGGATCCGTCTCTTTGAATTATTCTCTTTGAGTTTAACAGTTTTGACAATAAGTTTACAGTTGAAAAGGATTCCGATAAGAACGATCGTTAGTTACTTTAGCTGTCTGTTTTCGTACAAGCACGTTCCCAAGAGAAACTTGTGATCACTTTTCACTAAGCACAACCCAGGTGTGACGGAAAGAGCACAGGGAGCTCACCTTTCCGGCAGAATAAAAATAATTGATATTTTCTTCTCCGTTCTATTATCTGTCAATGGGAGTCCTGTGTATTGGACCTTGGGGAACAAGATTACGTCATGCTACTTGCTGTAAAAAGTTTTCATGATCCCCCTCCCCCCATCCTTATTTGAACTAGTGGAAGACAGTCCAAATAGGTAGCAATAAGTAGCCTGGGTGCAGCCGGTATCAAAATTCTTGTTTTATTACCGTCTTTTGATACCGGCTGCGCGCAAGCTAGCGAAAAGGGCATTGCATGTCTCTTTCGTTGCGCGCGAAGCGCTCCCTCAATTTAATAAAGGCATTTCATCATGCCTCAGAAAAAGGTAGGCCAACATAGCATTTTGTGAATAGTTGGCAAACCATGTAGGATTAATTCGGCATGCGCGCCGCAAATGACGAATTTATTATTCTTGTGGTGAAGCGCGGAAGAAATGACGAATTTCGGTCCCACTACTTTCTTTGGAACTACTCACGCTTCTTTCGACCTGAATGCCACCATGGCCTATCACGTCAGAGTTTGTTATTCTGCCCAAGAAACACGCTCTTGTTACCTCATTCGGAAGCATTCCTTAAAAAAACGGGTTGATTGTACTGTCTCGTTGCACAGTTCTGAAAATCGATATCAGGTACTATTCTTTATGCGCGCGCGCCGAAATTTCAGGCGAGTGAACTAGACTTCTGAATCAAAGCTATAAGCTATCGCCAACTCGTGGGTAATGAAGAGTGAAGCGGGGGAAGGCTCTCATATTGAAAGGGTGGGGTTGCTCATTGAAAAAAAAATGAAATTTTACCCGGAAAAAATAACATTCTGTCTGTGGAAACGCACGGATATAGGCCAGTTCCAATGTTTACATTTTGAATCGAGCTGTTCCAGCAGAGTTAAAAATTAAATATTGCTGAATATTAAAATAGGGCGTTTTCAATCCACAGTAAATGTATGAGCTAATTGGCGCTTCTGCCCCAAGGTTTTGGATACTTTATTACTAATATTACTCGCCGGAAAAGCTCTTTTTCTGTACCCCCTTGGAAAACTCTTCCTTGGGGGATATGCGGATAAAAAATGGAATGGCCCGTTCTTAGTTGCTTCCAGTCACAGTTCACGAGAAATGATTACTTACTTTTACGAAAAAATCTGTACGTCTGTTAATATGTTTGATCGAAATAGCTATCTGCCACATTGCTCATACGCTTTACGGTCTTTCAAATTTTCAAAGCAGCCGATGACATTTTTTTTTCTCACTCGTGTGTGTGGCGAAAAAAAAAGTTTAAGAAAAGAAAAAGCTCATGAACGATTTAAAAAAAGAAAAAAAGAGAAATGTGTTGACCTCAAGGTTGAACCGGATACCCCGGAACGGCATAAATCATAACCACTACACCACAACCGAAACTTCCAAAATTAGATTCCAAATAATATTTTATAGCCTTCGGCGTGACAACAGTCACGCAAGTTCATTTCTAGCAGTGGCGAGAGTGTGGCAGCTGCCAGATTCTCGTTTTTACATAGTCAACCTAAGAGTAATTTTAAGCCGCGAACTGAATCGTTGACGGGATACGATTCATTGGTAAATACATAGCATCACAACAACAACAATGTTCGATGAGTAAGTCGCGATTTCCGCTTTTAGGGAAGATATCAGTCCTTTCAAAACACAGTGAACTTGCGAAACAGTGAACCTGAAGTTTGCCCGAAGTTTGGGCGATTCGTATCTCACGGTCATGAGCATTCACATCGGTCGAATATTGTTCGAATTCGTACATAGTCAACTTAACAACGCAAGAGTAATTTTAAGCCTTTCAAAACACAGTGAACTTGCGAGATAGAGAACCTGCGGAGAGCCTAAACCAACCAAACCCTGGGACGTTTGACACATCAGTTTTTCACGAGTGATTACGTCACGAAGTCCCCGTGGCGCAGTTGGTAAGCGCGTGACTCGCGCAATCTTTTAAAGTTAAGCACGTTCCGGCAAAGTGGATAGGGAAGGGAAAAAAGATAAGCGTATGTTTCGAGGGAGGGGTGGGTAAAAAATGAACACATAACTTAACAAATAATCAACATAAATTATGCTAATGTCGAGCTAATGAGTAATGAGCATTGGAAAGTGAATTACATTGATATGGTTCGTACATAGGCTTGGTCTACATTTTACAACAATTTTTTAGACCATAATGCACCAGTCAATTGACATCACGGCCCCCCGACCCCCGGGACAGAGCGGGGAATTTAACATTTGCTAAGTGTTAAATGTTAATATTTTTCCGGTCACCAGGGACATGGCCGTTGTTAAAGCCCCTGGTCCCCGGGACACTTTCAAAACATGGCGAAGCGCACCCTGATTTTGATAAACACATTTCATTATCAAACCTCATCATCAGCCTTCATTTTCTGCGTATATCTACTATTCACACCCCCATCCCATTGTTCTCTCTCTGCACTATATCGCATATCACTGGTGACGCCCTCATGAAGCAAAGACACTTAGAAAAACGGGAGCGGTCTTTTTTGGCAGAAGGGAAATTAACAGGGGTAAACTAGTACGCACTAAACTGACCACACAGCAATATTTTTAATATTGCAGCCTGCAGGCTGCAATATTTTTAATATCGCAGTCTGCAGGCTGCAATATTACAAATATTGCTGTGTGGTCAGTTTAGTGCGTACAAATTTCCCCTGTTAATTTCCCTTCTGCCAAAAAAGGGGCTACCGTTTTTCTAAGTGTCTTTGCTTTCAAATATAACATTTGAAGTAAAGACAATTAGAGATCGGCACAAAAACTCAATTTAATCATACTTTGAAACTTGTCTATACCCTGCTAGCAGAGGTTTTTCTCTGTCAGTCTTTTATTAGCTAGAATTAACTTGTTCGCGAACAACTTTGCAAATCAATACAACCATGCGACATACCAGACACGCGAACAACTTAATGCTAGCTAATAAAAGACTTACAGAAAAAAACCCTCTGCTAGCAGGGTACTTGTCTACTTCTAGACCAAATTAATTACTCATTTGTACTCAATTACAATACTGGTATCGACACGAACTATGCCAGGACATCGTCGAACTCCTCGTCTGACATGGCTTCCAATGTTTCATTAACCACAGCTTCCCCGAGATACGGATCAGCTAATACGGCTTCGTTCCGTCGCTCCAGCCATTCTTCGTACGTCTTCGTTCGTTCATTCATTCTTCGTTCGGAGACCCAACTTTTCCCATTCTCTTCCAGGTCTGACGCTGTCACCGGCTTCTTAAATCGGTCATTCTCTAAAACAAAAGAAAGAGGTTGTATTGAAAGGCTTTGCAGAATTTTCTTTTGACGTTGCAAAGGCGATTTTTTCCGGATATTTCAGGAACAGAAACTGGTCCGAAAATTAAAAAGAGTAGAATTTTAACACAAAAATGCGTTTCATATTTACCTTCTTTCTCTGCAGCACTGCTCTGAGTTATGAAAATTTCTCGCTCTTCCTCGTCTTCCGAAAAAACTGAAGCCATCATTCCCTGCATGCGGCTGAAATAGACTGTTCGGTCCTCTCTCTTTGACTTCGGTAGAAAGTCAAGAGAGAGGACAATGGGAAGGCTTTTGAATGGTCACATCTCAAGCGAATCAAATCGAAGACATCAGGGTTCATTAACTCTTTTTTTCTTTTGTTCGCGTTTGTGTTAACTATCTGGCTAACACAATGTGCTTTACGGGTCAATGAAAACCACAATAATAAGGCCATTTATAAAATATATCAATAGTTTTAGGATTGGCTAATGGGTTTTGCAATAACATAGGCCTATTGTCCACAAAGAAAACACTGCAAGAAATAGAAGAAAGGGACGCGCCACTAAATCAGAACCTGATCAATACTTCATGAAACCATGTACACCTTAAGAACAAATCGCCTTTTTGTTATTGGCTTTTGCAATCAAAGTTACATAAGCCTATTGTTTAATAGTGGCAATTCAGTTTGTAAAGACCATATTCACTAAATCGTTTGTCCTTTTATATTGAATATAAACGAGGAGGTGGATTGAGCTATTGTTCTAAACAGCCATTATTGTGCAAGAAAGAGAACAATGGGATGGGAATGTGAGTAGTAAATATATTAGATAGTTACTTCGGCCAACAGCAATATGAGATATATTGCAGTCAGCTTCGGGCTGCGCCCTCAGCTGACTGCAATTTATCTCATATTGCTGCCGGCCTCAGTAACTATCTATTACATAGTAATAAAAGCCTGCAGGTTTTATTCTTCATGCGCGCGATGCGCGCCACAAATGACGAAATTATTATTATCATGTGCATGAGGCGTGGCGCAAATTTCTATGCTTGTAACGTCGAACTCACACTGACCTTTTTCGATCATATCGAATGCCCGTCAGTAGGCCTCTGGAGGGCTTTTTGGGTTTTTGTTACAATGCTCTTGTAGCGACACTCGTAGGCATTCCATTTAACGTACTGTTTTCGTTGGGCAAACTCTTCAAAACTATTTTAGATGCCATGCACGCCGGAATTTTAAACGTATTGAGTAAAATGAATTAGAAAAATTATGTAGAAGTTGCTGAAATAACTCCTTAGAAAATTCTTATTTATTATTTCTTTCCTTTGAGGGCTTCAGGTTTCGAGACATCCTCCCATTTCACTCGCCCAAAAATGAAGTGATCCCTCCCAAAATTCCCCGACCCCGTTTGCACGATGATCGAATTTTCGGTTCAGCGTTAGTCCCCCGTTAATCTCCCGCTGAATAGCCCCGCTATAGAAGGTCCGTGTTAAATTCCCTGCCCCTCCGTAGATTAATGCTGTTAAATACGTCTTAAATCCCCGGCCTGACCGCGTTACTTCCCCGCCCTGTCCCGGGGGTCGGGGGGCCGGAGTATCAATTGACTGGTGCATAACTAGACAACTAGAACCTTGGCTAGGGCGTTTATGGCTAAAAGGGATGACTCAGAAGGACCTGATTAATAATTCATAGGCTTCACGGTAGAACGAAGCCACATATGCCATGTTATGCAATGTAGCTTCGTTCTATTGTTTGTCCTATGAATTATTTATCAGGTCCTTCTGAGTTATCCCTTTTAGCCATGACCGGCTAGGTCAAGTAACTTTTCTGTGCTACTTGTCCTGGGACTAGCGGCCAAAAACGTTAAGGTCGATTTTGAGCGGATTCGAGCATTTCTTTTGAATTTATGGCTGTTTTTGCTCGGGTGGTGTTGTGGAAGTCTCCTACCTTGGAGAGATTTTATAATTTTCTTGTTTTTTCAAATTTATCGTATGTACGGAATGGCTAAATGAAAGTATATTGAAAGTTTATTATTGTACTGTTATTTCTCTTACAGAAGGGTTATGTGATGACTCAATACAGTCGCTAGCGAAGCACAGTTCATGTAAGTGAAGTCAATCACAACCATTACGGTATTGAAACTACTTTAGCTTTAGAGCGGATTTCACATGACTGTCGTGAAAGTAATTGCAATTGAGCAATCACTAGCCAATCAGAAACAAGAGTAATTACAACTTACTGCTGAATGGTTTCCAGCCCAGCCAATCAGGAGCCGAACCAATTCCTTGCTTGTAATTAGTTCGCAATTTGATTGGTTGATAGAAATAAGCAGCCAATGAGAAAGCAAACCAATTGCAAACACGACGGTCATCTGAAATCCGCTCTATTCAAATAATTATTTTAAACTCCCACGGAGCTTGGGGAACCTGTGGTGGTACCTTGGAATTCATGCATGTCATTCTAAATTTGGAAATGTCACGCAAGGGTAAAATAGTTTGTTATTGTTAGAGTAACGTTATCTTGCGATCGGCTGCAGACGACTTTCAAAAGACGGATTGTTTTTTAAAGTTTTTTTTTCCACAGTTATATAATTTTCCACACCCTCTTCAAGTTTTTAAACTTGTTTTTAAATACAGTCGAGAGCTTTTTACAGAGCCCTAGTATTTTCTTGGTTTGAGGTCTCACAACTTTTCAGACCCAAAAAACCTCTCGGCAAACATGTATAAATACATTTTCAATAATAATTCATGGCCCAATAGTCACGTTGTCCTCTTTTCTAGTGTTTTATTCTACCGCTGATAGCCCAGTTAATCCTGGATTAGCGATTTAAACCACCCTCAAGGTGTTTTAAATTCAACCCTCGATTTGCCGTATTTTAAACCCGGATTAAAGTTAAACCACTTTCTAGCAACACCACTAGCGTGCGCGCTCAAATTTAATCCCGGATTAAAGTTAATACGCTTTTGAACAACCGGGGCCAGAGCATCAAGCTATTTTGCAAATTCCAGTTGAATCAGCAAAACAAAAAATATTGGTATCAGTGCTCGACCTTAGCGGTTGTCCACTTGTCTGGGCAAGTAAGAAATGCTTCAAGACAAGTGAAAACTCAGGGGGCACTAGTCAAGGGACCAACAATTTTGTGCGAGATATAAACATAAAACATTTTGCTGGTTTGTGTCAAACTCTTGAAGCTATCATCTTTTCATAAAAAAAATGTTCGTCTTTCATCTTGCTTTCATCCAGTCACCAGTTCACGATGACTGGACGAGTCCACAGAGAGGCTAGTGAGTAATGAGCATTGGCAAGGAAGTTGCATTTATATGGTTCGTACATAGGCTTGGTCTATATTTTAGAACAATGTTTTATACCATAACTGGACAACTAGAAGCTTGGCTAGGGCAAGTAACGTTTCTGTGCTACTTGTCCTGGGACTAGCGGCCAAGAAAGGTCGAGCACTGGGTATTCTGTTTTTTGAATGTGTGATTTTGGGAAACAAATCTTGTGCAAGAAATTCCAAGTATACTTACACTTCCTTATTCTGGCAGCAGGGAATCCACAACCTGCACAACGTTTCTTCTGGATATGATATGCCTTACGACCACACCTCACACAAAGAGTATGAGACTTGTTATGGCGCTTGCCAAAACTTGACGTTCCTTTAGTCTAGAAAACCAAATGAGCCACGGAATAAGTCATGGTGGC
The DNA here is from genome assembly GCA_033964015.1 of Scolanthus callimorphus. Lineage (NCBI taxonomy): Eukaryota > Metazoa > Cnidaria > Anthozoa > Actiniaria > Edwardsiidae > Scolanthus > Scolanthus callimorphus. The sequence continues at coordinate 27,193,771 of CM066913.1, forward strand.
CAAATATCAGCTGCAGGACAGCTTATCATTAGCTACAGGCTAGCACCCTACTCACCAATATTTAAAGCACTCTTGTTTCCAAAAGATCATATCTTATGTTTCTAGTCTAGCGAAGCTCTGGGTAAGGTACTGATCGAATTAACGTATAAAGGCATTACCTTTAATTAACATAATATATATGAACATAAAATCCATGTTTTGCTCCCCCAAAAAGATTCACCGCAGTAAAATATGAATTCCAAATTTGAGCTGCGTCTGGTAGTTTTTTTTTGCCTGACTGCAGAGTTGGTTAGGAAAACAGGTTGACTTCAAATAAACAATACAATATAGCCTGAATTTAAGCTGGCAAAGAAAGCCATCAAAACCTCAAGTTCTTTGCGAAAAGCAAAAATATCTCACCAACTAAAAACATGGATCACTTAGGAACATAATCTAACTTGAAAATTACCTGTAATTGTGTAATTTGAAAGCAATAGGTGTGTGGACATCGCATATCAGAGTTGTTTTGGTATAATCAAAATCCAGCGAGAAACGAGCAGTCAATTTTGATGTTTTTTTTGTAGTGTCAAAAGAAATCCCACTGAGACCCGGTCGAAAACGGATACTTTTTGCTCCAGATACGGCTATCGTCCACACTACAACGTCGAAAACGATCACCGATAACGGATCAATCCGAAAACGCTCTCCAGAGTGGAGCGATTTGAAAACGGAGCTGTTTCAAAACGCTGTTTTCTAGTGTGGACGGGTGAAAACGATGCTATCTGAAAACGATGACGTCACCACAGCAAACCCCGACCAATTTCGCGAGCCAACAGATCGAAATGCGCATGCGTTGAGCTTGTTTGGGCATGCCCACTGAATGCATAAGAGCGTTTTCGTACGGATACGCGTTGTAGTGGAAAACGGTGTAGTGTGGACGGGGTTTGAAAGTCAACAATGCAAGCCTTGATCATTTAGGAACACAGTTTGATGCAAAAACATCCTCTAGCAAGCTCTAATTTGTCAGGGCTTCTGACAGGGTGTGGGAAGCGCACAATCTTACTAAACCCGCTCATTCCTGTACAATTCCTTCAATAGCGCACAATCCCGCAAAATCATTAAAATTAAAAATCATGTTAGTTAAGAAAGACATTTATTGTGCTATTTTAACGTACCTGAGTACTTTTCACGGCAAATATTGATTTTCCACGAGAAACGCACTCAAATCCGAAAAATTTTATTATTTTCTGCTTTCGGACGCCAGACGCAGGTTCAAGTAGGGTTAAGTATCGCTGGAAACCTAGTTATAAGGATTCATGAAGAATTTTCTCTAGAAACAGACGCGGGTTCAAGTGGCAGGTTCAAGAATGTCTGAAAACCTAATAACTTGTTATGACGTGATTAGAGCATAACTCGCTTCGTGGAGGTCAAACGTAAACTCGAATCCGCGGAGTAGTCCAGTCATTTTACGTGAATAATAAGGCTAACCCAGAACAAATTGCAACAGTACAAATCTCAACGGATTTAGACGCTATTATACTCACTTAATAACATATCAAAAGTCGTACAAAATCCCGATACGGCAACATCTCGAAAAAAGGGATTTATTCAAAGTAATTGGAAACAGCTTTCTTCGCCATATTGGCTTTTGTTATTAATGAGGTTTACGGCACTTAGAGCTCTGCGCTGATAAAACTAGTTCTAGACTGTAACGCGTTACAGGTAAATATTCTAACGCTTTCCTTTACATACAAATGACCCCTTATTTAGAGTCTATTGATGTTTGCCAACCGAATCCATTATTAAGAATTATTGAGTAGTTTATGGAAACGTGTTTCAAGATTCCTAGTCAGGCACTGTATTGGACTTATGACATTGGAAATTTATCTTAGTCAAAGCGTAGTTTGCAAAAATAACATACCTAACAAAGTATTTATGACACGAATGAGTCCATTTTAAACCACTAAAAATTTAAACACTTAGCTGGGAATACTGTACAGTATAGCGAATATCAAAAGCTTCGCAAAACTAGTGCGGTAAGACTCATTAATAACAAAGGGCAACATGGCCGCGAACAAAAGAAAATTATCCCATCAAGTTTTCCTAATTTTCAGGATGTTGCCGTGCTCGAAACGCAAAAAAATGCAAAGAAACGTCTCTCATATTGCTCGAGTTCTCGCTAACTTCAGTCAGTAATTTGAGCCTCAGGAAACTGAATCAAAGCAAGAAAACACGGATTACGCCTTTTCTAAATGACTCAGAAACATCCAAGCTAGGCTAAAGAATATTTACAGGCTAGTTATTTTCAAATTTTGACATTATGTGAACGACCCTCGAGTTCTTCGCTATCTTAGGTAAGAAGTTAGGTAAGAGTTTGAGTCTCTTGAAACACAGACAGCGGCGGATGTAAATTGCCCCGAAACACCTGAAGTAGGCTAGCGGCTGTTTTGCAGACTAGTTATTTCTTGAATCATCTGATGAAATCGATGTGTGAAATTTCATGTAAGTTGCATCATCACTCGGGCTGTGATATTTTACAGTGAATTTTTTTTTCTGGTAAAAACGCAGTTTTGTCGCGTGGCTATGGAGTTCCATCCCCGCCAAAATTCAAAGCTCGTGTTTTCAACTCGACATTCCGAATTGCCATGCCTGGAAAATGCAACATTCAACGTTGAACATCCAAGATTGATCACTGCACATTTGACATTCAAATATATATATCTTACTAGTAATAGTTCTCACTAGAGCTGCCCCCGTGCTTTTTAAACTGCAGACGTAATAAGTATTCAATTAACATTTTTACAGCTGTTTCAGACAACACGCGAACCCACCGTTATCAGCTTGTTGGAGTTTGTCAGTTGTATTTACAAAACCGTTAAGATACATGTGAAATTCTATAAGCCGAAACTCCGCAAACAATTCTAACCAAAAGTACTAAAAGCCGTCAAAACTCTTACGAAACTCTAGCGAAATACCGAAAACTCTTCTGAAACCTATTGTGTCACAATTCCAAAACGACTATTAATACACATTCTTACTCAGAAACACTTGCGCACAAAAATCTTGTTTGAAAACTCTATGAATATGAATACTTGAAAGCCTAAAGCCAATTGATCTTTTCCGGAAATACTTACAACGGAGAACAGAACACAAGACTTTAGACTCTCGTTGGCTGTCTCTGCTTCGCGACTTCTCTGCTTTTGCTCTTTTTCAATCGCTGCTCCCTAATAACCTTTATCTGCGTTTTTATACCAGCTATCACCTAAAGCTGCTAAAGAGCTTATAATAGAACTTAATTTAACAGATACTTTAGCGGCAACCATTACACAGCAGACAGCGCACACATCGGAAGAAGACAAAAAAGCCTACTTCTCCTTTGTGCTGATGCAAAAAATAATAATTCTAAAGTCCTCTTTCTGAGTTTTGTGAACTTATGAAATGTAAATCTTGTCGGTAAACTATCACATTCTTTCGTAGCGAAAGCTAGAGAGGATTTTGTAGAGTTGACCTATTGTTAAGCACAATAGCAACCTTTTTGAATGCTTTACTACTATGAGGAGGTTTAGAGCTCTTAGCTTTGTGAACATTCAAGTTTTTCTCTAGACTACACAGCCACATCAGCTCAACATTTGCTAATTCTGAACTATGGATTGCACTGACTGACTTCGGCTGAGCGTCTCCTTAGAGTTTTTGGTGATTTATTAAATGTCACGACCAGTTTGTTGTGAATGTTTATAATTTTTGTCCGCCAGTGACAACAGTAGAGGTCTCAAACCCATGCTTACGAAGAACAGCTCTTTGTTAGGCTCTGCCAATTAATTTGTGTCCCTTTGCGAGTCACGTGATCTGGTCATCCAATCATAAACGTTACCCAAGACCTTTTGCGGGCCCTTTCCGATTCACGTGATCTGATCATCCAATCATAAACGTTACCCAAGACCTTTTGCGGGCCCTGCTCCGACAAATCGAGATTTTTTCTGGCATATGTACCGTATATATACCCTTATATTTTCTCTTTACGCGGGGGATTCTTTAATGCCTCCTCGGGTCAGAGGCCAAAACCCTGCGGGGGCAATTAGACATTTTAATGTACAATATCGCTGGAGTATTTGTCAAGCCCGTCTTCGGGCGAGACAAAATACAAAGAGAAGAAAAATTGTTCAGAGATATTGTACACTAAAACGTCTAAGAAGTTGTTTATTATCCGACACTTATTTTCTGATGTTTTGAAGTGAAAATGGACGAACCCTTAATAGTGAAAATAGTTTGGAAGTGTACAATATCGCGGGATATTTGTACTCGCCCCAGTCTCACTCCTACGATATTTGTGCACCTCTCGTTGCAGTTAGACAATAAGTACATTTATTATTCATTTTGCTGTGTTTTTTGCCTTGTTTGGGCACTCTAACTTTTAACTTCTAACTTTTTCATTTTATTTGGCTTGATGTCGGCTTGGTTTGAAATTTGGAATCGCTGTGAATTCGGCACGGTTATGAATTCGGCATCGCTGCGAATTCGGCATGGTTGTGAATTACTATGCTTACGTCATCAAATGACCACTGGTCAAGAAAGTTATACCGTGTATGGCGGACTTGTGTCATGCCCCTGCCCCCGAGAGTAGTGTTTACGATCTTTTTGTCACTGATAGAAACACTTTTAAGTTAGCACTCTCCCGGGGAAGGTAACAAATAGTCCTAACTTCACTCGGACTCACACGATTTGTAGGCACAAGTGAATTTTACATTTGCAGCTAGTATTACAGAAAACGTCACTTACCTACTTCACAGTACAACGCTCTTTTGGCCAATGATTCAAATCATTATCACTTTTTTCCTCCTTATTGGTGTTAGTGTATAGCCATTCCCTCATTTACAAGCAAAACTTTGTTGGGAGGATTGCGTAAAGGTGGTACCCCACCACGGCAAAGAAAAAGAACGACATCACTACTCTCGGGGGCAGGGACATGACACGAGTCTGCAGTACTTGTTATTTTGTTGGCCAGCAGTCATTTGATGACGAAAGCAAAATTCACAACCATGCCGAATTCACAACCATGCCGAATTCAAAACGATGCCGAATTCAAAACAATGCAAAATTCAAAACGATGCCGAATTCTGTTGAATGTTACATTTCCCAGGCATAGCAAAAATGCGAAATGTCGAGTTGAAAACATGAGCATTGAATTTTGGTGGCGATAGAACTCCATAGTCCTGTGCGGCGTGAACCCGAAGTCGTTTGATTCACGTGTCTCTGGTGTAGAATCCTCCAGGGTTTGCGTGACAAATAAAGGCCGACTAGATAAATCACCAAATAACTACGCCTTGAATTTGTCAATTTTTCACTCAATTCTATATAAAGATAGATATAGACAGAAGCCCGAGTTCACGCAGTTATGCGTCTAGTTATTTTCTGCTTTCGGACGCCAAACGCAGGTTCAAGTAGGGTTAAGCATCGCTGAAAACCTAGTTATAAGGATTCATGAGAATTTTCTCTAGAGCCAGATGAGGGTTCAAGTGGCAGGTTCAAGTGTGTCTGAAAACCTAATAACTTATTATGAAGTGACTAGAGCATAACTCGCGCTGCTGCGCGCTTCGTGGAGGTCAAGCGTCAAACTCGACAGTTGTACTGTTGTCTCAAATAGCAGGGGTAATAATATTGTGGAGAAGGATATAAATCCCGAATTATTCGCAATTTCAGGGATCACGAAGTGGCTATGAAATGTTTAACGCTAGTTCTAATCAAGAAGATATTCTTGTAATGTGTGTTTCCCAAAAATATCCATACCCCCCTACGGAAGGGATTGGAAATTCCAGGGGTGAGGGGGCCAATTTACCTGATCTCTTCCATACAAACACTGTATTTTTCTTCGGAAATTCCAGAGGGGAGGGGGGGGGGGGGTGTCATTTCTCAACACCCTTCCATTGGAATTCGATTTTGTGCCGAACGGGGAACAATAGCAAATCCCAGAGTAGAAACTACAGAAATCCAGCCAATATTTACCAATCTTTGCGTTCCCAGTTGACAGCCTTAGAGGATTTCAATTAATATGAAACGTTGGAGACAAACTTTACAGTGATCCATTGGAGTCGTCCAAAAATTTGAAGGGAAAAATCAGACCAAATTTCGTGAAAGTAGGCCCAAATTTCGCGTTCAGCTGATGCGTGGGGTAATTATGTTGATACTTACATTTCTATATTTTTCTAAATCGCAAAATAATATTTAATTTTAATCAAAAACATGACCTTCCTTGAACAATAACTAATAGAATGAGCTATAAAAACTTATAACCATGAAGTACCAAACTCTGACATATTTATTCACTACACTGAATTTTACATAAATTATAGCCCTGATTTATAAATCCTAATATATCTTCAGATCGGGCTTGTAGAATTTAGTCAAACTTCGGTTGCACGTAGGCAATCAGTCAATCTCGAGGTACCGTAGAGCATTTATCGAAAAAATGTCGGTACAGCCTGAAACTGGGAGAGTAAAAATAGGCGTGGCCCGATTGTCACGTGATACTACGTCTGGGCACGTTACGTGGCATTGCTTGAAAAATATAGGTCGTATAGTTGTTAAATTTTTAGAGGAGAGAGAAATTATCGAATTAGTTTCATGATGTAAATTGTGGCTTTTTTGGAAGTGTTTATCTCTAAATAAGGCACAGCAGAAATTTGGATTTCCGGTCCGCATAACGTCTGTTCACTTCCGGTGTAAACCGTGGCGTAAACCGTCTATGTTTTTGGCATTCTATGGGCGTGTAAAGATAGTTGTGTTGTGTTTATCGATCTAGTTAACTTTAAAAGCACTGTAGGAAAGTACTTACCGTGAAAAAATGGTCTGGTTTTGCTTTTCCTCGATTTCGCGACGGGTTACGGTAATTTTGACGTCGTTTTAAAGAAAATCAATAGATGATCATGTTCTTTAAGCACATTCAGGTGTAACCCGTTGAAAATCAGCCGTTTTTGGAGAAAATCGATCAGATTTGCGTTTTATAGCTTAAGCTCATTATTGTAAACCGTGCCATTTCAAGAATTTATCACACACTTATGGAAGTTCGAAATAAAAGTGGACTTTTCTAGCGTAAACCGTTGTAAAACGTTGAATAGCTGAAAAGCTTCAAGTTCGTAGTCGAAATCTGCTGCGTGTTTTCTCGTGAAAAACGTAAAAGAACCAGACATAGATAAGTGAAAGACATCACTGGTATCAGGTCTGGTGAATCCAACAAAATATTAACGTTTGATATCAAACAGCGATAATAAAGCTATAAGATAACCGTTTGCCCGGTGTAAAATCCACAGGCAACAAAAAATCAGGGTTTCTTGTTTTTACAAAACTCCCCTATGTTTCGCCTCGATATGGTGCTATCACTTGTTTCAAACTACAGTCGAAGCTCTCTGTGCGACCGCTCTCGTAAGCGACCAGCTCCCATAACGACCATTTTCCCGAAACCCCGTTTGAAATGTCACATAACCTCTGTTATTTAAAGCTCTCGTAAGCGACCGGCCGTATCGGTGCGACCAGCTCCGTTAGCGACCACAATTGCAAATGACCAACAGAGATGTTCGATTGTTTTTAAGCTCTCGTAAGCGACCACAGTACTTTTTGTCTTTAAAACATCAGTCATCACCTCATAAATATCTAAACTGATACAAGCTTCACCGGTGGAATGCTATTTTCTATGTACATATTTGCGGTTATCTATTCTTAATTAAAGTCGGGAAATATATCAAACTATTTTAAGCATTAGTATCACATGATTTTTTCTAGATTTATTGTACTAAGCTCTCGTAAGCGACCAACTTCGACTTTATGACACGCATTGCTGGCCAGGAAAAACAAAGTTATGCAAGTTGCATGTGAAAATAACGTTGTTTACCGTGTTTATTGTTGTTTTCCTTCTTTTTTCTTCTCCGACAATCTTGGACAAGATTGTTGGCAAAAAGTGGACTGGTTCTATTGCCTAAAATGTATCCCCCCTCCCCCTATCTCAATGTTGTTTTCTTGGCTGTGGTCCTTCAAACGAATTTATGCTGAAAGGACCAACATTGATTTAAAGGACCAACATTGATTGTATTTAAAATAAATTTTTTTTACGGCAGTGAATGCCCAATAGGTGCTAAATTTTGTCAACACATTTTGTCCAAGATTGTAGCTCTGACCTCCCCAACGTTTGTACTGACATATATTTCAGTCTATTGGTAGTATGTGTGTTATATTGGCTGTGCAATAGAAATCAATCTGTTTTTATATGAGAGGTTCAAAATTGGTTGGCATGGGTGCATAATTACTTGGTCGATCCACCTTAAAGGGGCACTCGCACGCTTGCCTGAGCAGCAAATCATTCAAATCGCAATCCAATTCCATCCTCTTCATAATAGATAAAAACACTATAGATTTGTATTGATTTAACAGATAAAAGGTCATTTAACAAACCTGGACTGTTATTTTGGTTATTCACGGTAAACTTAAATGTATTTTTGGTGATTAGAATTTGACCTATTTTTTGATAGGTGGTCCAAAAAGTAAGCGTGCAAGTGCCCCTTTAAAGCTATATTGTCCTGTAACTTCTGGCGATATTACATCAGCGCATCGTAAATACAACAGTATCAATCAACATATGGACCAAAATGGTCTTTGTTTTCGTGGAAAATACATCTAAATTAATCGAATGTAGCCCTGAAATGTTAAGAAAGTGTTTTTACCAGAAATATTCCCCGAAAAGCTTTTCCAGGTCTCCTAACATTTTCATTAAGAAAAGAAGATATTAGTGACTGTGTATTTGGGCTTCTAGTCGTTTAAAGGGAAATGCGAAAATACTACTATCTCTGAGACCCTTGTCGATTATATGATGCAAGAACGACATATAGTTGCATCAGTTTATATTCGAGGTTTATTTGATTCTACAGGAGCGCTTGCTTTTGCAGGCTAATCCGAGCGCTTAGAAATCTGTAGCTATTGGTTTTCCCTTTTTTCACAGATACACAATTACAAACTAGTATCCTTGAATACGCTGCATTTCAGCTTTTTCTTAGAAAAAACAGCTTTTTCTTAGAAAAATCAGTTTTTAGAAAAATCAGCTTTTTCTTAGAATTAATGAAACAACTAAGTATTTTCTTCGTTAAAAAGAAGCAAGCAATGTTTTTTAAACGTACTAAGATTTCTCAAGATTTAACATTTTGATTCTATGTATATAAACATAAATATAGACAGAAGCCCGACGACAGGTTAGCGCAGTGGTAGCGCCAGGCTCATGTGCAGGAGGTTGGGAGTCCAAAGTCTGGGGGGCTATAATTGTGATATTAGTGGATACTGCTCCCGTGGGATTGAAAAGCAATGCACGCGTATTATTGTGATATTAGTGGCTACTACTCCCTTGGGATCGAAAAGCAATGCATGTGAGGAATTTAGCACTAAGTGTTGGAGTGACGAAACACTGAGACTTCTTTTGGAAAATGTTTCTTAATACGAAGCCCAAACTTAGTAAGTCATCTTAGTTGGTAGTGCTCTACCTCTCATGAAAGAGACTTGAAAAAAAAATCCAGCAATTTAGTTATTTAAAGCTCGAATTGAATATTATAACAATAGCACATTATGGACAAGATATTGCTCTCATTCGTTTATGAAATATCGTTTTCTGTAGGTACTCTCTTTTAAATAACTAAGAGTGAACATAAGCCAATATAATCTTGAATAGCTCCCCTACTTTTCTGATATCTGTGCTCGGCACACTATACAGAAGCACCACTAGACATTTTGAGAGGTAAAATTATAACATCGTTTACAACTTAAATCGCATGGCAAAAGCTGATCTGGCCATTTCTCGAGAACCCTAAAAGGAATCCTTAAAGTGTGAGTATGACCAGAATTGAATCCTACTTACAAATGCTGCTATTTGTAATAGAAAGCATTCATAATATAAACTCTTTCGACCTGATTTCTGCAGCCGAAAACACCAAAATACAGTCACACGGCTGCCATCTTGGAGTCGCCATTTAAATCGGCTGTTCCTACTACCTGGTATCAAGTCAGAGGCCAGGCTACATTTTGTGACATATTTTTATCCCCATCCATTGCTAGGGCAACAAAAATCTCAAAATCTAATGGAAAATATTATTCACACAAACGCGACCAAAATCACCTGTGACATCGCATCTTTCCTTTCGCCTGTATCAAAAGGTCCTGCAGATCCATTCTTATGAATTTTCATTAGCATTTGGTTAGATGAATTTCACAAAACAAGCATCAAAACATGAACAAATCAGGCAACAAAAGACTGGATTTCGATGCAAATGTTCAGCTGTTGAAAAGTGACCCCCCACCCCTCTGGAATTTTCGAAGAAAAATACAGTATTTCAGGGCATCTGACAGGGTGCGGGAATTTTTCAGAAATTGTGCGGAAATTTCAGGGCAAAATGTGCGGAAGAAAAGGCAAATTCTGCAAAAAAAAAATACAAATTGTGCGGAAATTTAAATGCCTCTAAAACAAATTTAACTCGCCTCTGTACAGAGAAATAGGCTAAATCACTTACTGTATTTCTGATAATAACACATCTAAAACGAGTCTAATTCGCCTCTAAAACAATTTATACATACTGAAAGTTGCAATATCTCCATCAACAGTACCTTCTTGTACTCAAAAGGGCAAGCTTTTGGGCAGAAATTCGACGAGAAACTCTCAGCAAGCTCTCGTTTTCCAAGGAAAGTGAAAACTAGGGCCCAGGCTATTTTGGTCACCAGGAACGCCGGGGGCATAAATTTCAGTAAGGTAGCGATATGCATTTTTTAGAGTCGCGTTTTCTAGACATTTTCGTTCTTTTATCATCCAAATCGCTCAGAAAATGCTAGAAATTGAGGGAATATATAACTGTAAAGACGATCTGAGGTCTTGAAGAAGTGAATTTCCAAGAATTTTTCCACATTGTGTGGTTCCAGAAATTATCCATACTCCCCTACGGAAGGGCATTGGAAATTCTGGAGGGGGGGGGGGGGGGGGGGGGGGTCAATTTACCTGATCATTTCCATACAAATACTGTATTTTTCCTTGGAAATTCCAGAGGGGTGGGGGAGGGGCAATTTCCAACACCCTTCCGGCAGGTTTCATGGATCGAAATCCTAGCTTTATTATTGGAAACCGAACCACACAACCATGAATCAGCTACTTTGTAAAGGATCTTTTGTATTTGTTGTTATGCAAATTCCCAAAAGCGGTTCCGTGTATAATACGCATCACGTTTTTGAGGCTCAATTTGGACTGAAAAAGTGTGCATTATATACGGGTAAATACGGTATCAGGCAAAATTGATTAATAGTATTTAATAGTTATCAGAAAATGAAATCCAGTATTCAACTCTACACATCCATATTAGTAAAATTGCAAAGTTTGTCGAAGATTGCTTGAATACTGACTGAGATATTAATTTTCAAAACTTCGTATTCTGGCATGGATGCCCGTCCAGCCTCAACTTGGCGTATTTGCACATACATTTCTTTGGGGGGGGGGGGGGGGGGGGTCAATTTACCTGATCATTTCCATACAAATACTGTAGTTTTCCTTGGAAATTCCAGAGGGGTGGGGGGGGGGGGCACTTTCCAACACCCTTCTGTGGAGGGGGTATGGATATTTTCTGGAACCACACATTGTGCGGGAAAAACTCTCAAGGTGTGGAATGTGCGGAAATGGCCAAATTGTGCGGATCCGCACCACCGCATCCTGTCAGATGAGTACTTGTATGGAAAAGGTCAGGTAAATTGACCCCCCACCCCTCCGGAATTTCCAATCCCTTCCGGGTATGGATAATTTCTAGAAACACACAATAACAATGTGAGTGGTAGAAGCTAACAGTAATTTATTAAACAACAATTAGTCTAAAAACAATTGCTAAATGAAGGGATGGGTTCAATAATGACCTAAGTAACTATTCAGACTGTTTTTGGGTTTTTAAATATTCTGCGCAAATTTTCAAATAGTCTAAAACTAACTTCTCTATTAATAGTTTTTTCCCAAAAATCGTGGCGAGAACGATGTAAAACGGCCTTAACCTAAACCCTAAACTCAAATCTAACCCGAACTTAAATCTAACCCCAAAGGCTAAATCTACCCCTAAAAGTAAGCCTTAGAGTTTGCCTATAACAACCGCATACATGTAGATTTGTCTATTGTTTTGAATTCAAGAGCTTTTCATCCTACCTGGCGCATTGTTAACCCTTTCTAGCTGAATTTATTTCTGTAATACTTCGCTTATTTAGAGGGCCAGAGATCGTGTAACTTGAAAAGGGCTTCCTGGTAACAAGAAATACCACTGTTTCTGAAGACTAAGGACTCGTGATAACCGTTACCTAGTCGCTTGCCAAACAAGAAAGTGAGGCATGAGTTTGGTAAAACTCGCTTTATAAGTGCTTTTTTCTAGTCATTTTCTGCTACAGGAGAAGTGGAAGTCAGAAGTGGGATGGAATAAGCGAAGGAAATTACATGAAATAAGATGGAAGTTTGCTTTGAATGTTGGGTTTTGACTTTTAACTGACTTTTTTGCCATACAGATTGGAGTTCAAAAATGATGTTTTCCAGACTTGTTTTACGGCGTAAAATCTCATTTATTCAAAAATTCTCCTGTAAACAAACCATTATATCCACCAACAACTTGGTGACTTTCTGGTAGTACAAATTTGAGGAGCATACTAGTTGTCACTTTTCGTTCTCTGTTTCAAAATGATGTGATTTTTCAAAGCACACCAGATGATACAGCCACTGGTTAGAGGCGGTTTTACGGCGTTCTCGCAGGGATTTTTGGGAGAAAATACAGAAAGCCTAGTTTTAGGCTATTTTACCAAGGTTTCTGCAGTTTGTTTGTCAAAAATCGTAAAATCAAAAAAACAGTCTGAATAGTCATTTAGGTCGTTATTGAACCCATCCCTTCAAATGTATCCTGGAATTCCCCATACCAGCTGTAGAACTCTGTGTGCAATAGGCCGTTACCGTTTTTACCTGTGTATAATGCGCACCCGTGTATAATACACACCCCAATTTTGAGGGTCAATTTTGAAAAATAAAGTTTGACAATAGAATGTGAAAATAAACTTCGAACCTCCAACAACCATAAGACTTGGGGAAAAATCATCAACAAACAAACACAATTCTCTCTTGATTTATGTACTCGCCATGAACAGATGAGTGAAATTTTCCGATGGTTTCTTCATTTTAATTGTTTGTTTGAGAGAAATCTTGTGCCACAAGTGATTTCACACAAAATTTAAATAGTTGTACTAATATTTATATGCATTGTAGCCTTCTAGCAGGCGTTTACAGGGTGATTTTATCGCAAAAATCCCAGAGTTCGTAGTCGTGAGTGCCGACGAGCGCCACCTTGGATTTTGGATGTGTGTCCTGGGCCGAGATTTTTGCAATAAAAACAGCCTCCAACGCCTCCCGGCAGGTTTCATGGATCGAAATCCTAGCTTTATTATTGGAAACCGAACCACACAACCATGAATCAGCTAATTTGTAAAGGATCTTTTGTATTTGTTGTTATGCAAATTCCCAAAAGCGGTTCCGTGTATAATACGCATCACGTTTTTGAGGCTCAATTTGGACTGAAAAAGTGTGCATTATATACGGGTAAATACGGTATCAGGCAAAATTGATTAATAGTATTTAATAGTTATCAGAAAATGAAATCCAGTATTCAACTCTACACATCCATATTAGTAAAATTGCAAAGTTTGTCGAAGATTGCTTGAATACTGACTGAGATATTAATTTTCAAAACTTCGTATTCTGGCATGGATGCCCGTCCAGCCTCAACTTGGCGTATTTGCACATACATTTCTTTGTAAAAAGTAAGCCAGAATACGAAGTTTTGAAAATTCATATCTCAGCCAGTTTTCAAGTAATTCTTTTGAAACTTTGCAGTTTTACTAATACGGATGTGTAGAATTGAATACTGGATTTCATTTTCTGATAACTATTATAAATTATTAATCAATTTTGTGTGATAATGGCGTATGGCCTAGCACATTTTATTGACCTACTCAGTACTCTTCCACAGTGGGTTACTTTAATTGTCAGCTATTCCTTTTATCAATACAAGAACAATTTTCATTTTTCAGGCTGCATGTGTACTTCTGTCTACAGTACCTTTTTGACCAAATATCAGATTTCAGACCAAATGCGTTTCTTTATTGTATTTCAGCAATTTTCTGACTGGCCTTCACTTTGATTTTCATCAGAGCTGTCCGACATTTTTGAAGAACAAAATGTGCAGACTGATTTTAGCAAATAAACAATTAACAGCTGTCAAACACTCAGCAACAAAATCAGATAAAAACAACTGACCGCCTATTTCTTCCACAAAAACAAGCAAAGAGATTGAGAACAAACTCACTTCTTTTGGTCAGTGGGCTCCAAAATGAGCTGTACAGCAAGAATGTATAAGAGGCCTTGATGCTCAGGGGGGAATAACAATATGTCACGATTCAAAACGAGGCTGCTTTAACTGCTGTCATACATAATTACGGGCACATATTTTGGAACATAAAATCTTAATGGCGGACGAAAATACCATACTTTTCGCACACGTTTTTCCTTTTATTCTGGGCGGAATTTTTCACTAAAATCCACTCAGCAAGAGAGTATTATGGATAATTAAAGTACTATGCCGGAAAAGAAAAGAAGTCAAATTTTGATCATACTAGCACTTAAAATTGTAGTTCCTCTTAAAAATTTCCCAGCTCCGCGCCTGTGTCAGAATTGGTTTGGTGAGGAAACTAACTTGTTGCTTTGAAGCTACGAAATTTGCATGTCTGCTACTTTTTTGAGTGTAAAAATACACTCAATTTCCATGCGCGAAATGTTAGCACACATTCAAACTGTACTGAAGCGTGTAATACACGATACAAATTCAATTTCATCCTCAGAGTTCCCATATATCTCGTGAACACAGATCGTAAGCTTCAATCAAATCATAATAGCTTTATTCGGTATCACTTCATTAAAAATGCTCTTCCAGTGAGCCAATTATACCAAAAATACAAATACATTACACATTCAAATACTATGCACTATACTATAATCTAACACCTATTTAATACTAACAGAAACATATAGTGGTTTCAATAAAGTTTGTCACCCAAAAGACTAAAGCCTAAAAGCTTTCGGCGCCAAGCCTTGTGAGTCATTTGTTGTCTCGCGTGCTAATCAAAATTCAATTCGATTTACGCGCGTTGGGAACAGCGCGATTTTTAATTTATAGTGCACTTCAAATCTCAAATTGGAGGGCGCAAGAACTTTATTCTTAAACGTGAACGACAGTACTGCGTACAGCATTAAGCTGTCCGTTTTACTTTTCACGCTTTTCCTTTGTCAAGGAGGAAATCAAATACTGACGGGGTATTTTGTGAGATGATTGCATGAGACCCGAACTACTGAAACTCCGCTGGAATATTCTGTAGAACAAATATCTAAAGAAAGAAATATTCGCAAATTCTCTTCTGTTTTCTGTCTGTCCCTTTTTGCTAGTCATCCTACACCTTCGAAGGTATAATGAAAGTAAATTAAATTATCGGAACGCTCGCGTACAAATTCAAAAGACGCGCTTATTAATAATTAGTAATACATCTTCAGAAAGCTTTCTAGGCGCCCAAAATAAAATTTCAATTGAGCATTCGATTGGAACGAAGTACAATTATTATAATTGTAAGTGTCTTTATTTCATTTCTTTGAGAAGCGAACTCTTTGAGCAAAATAAACACAGAATGCTAATTGTATCATCCAAACAATTTTGAGGGAAATTAGATTTTGGGTTGTGACCGTGAAATGTCAAATTTTGCTGAGCTTTGGCTGAAATTTTTATCAGACATTCGCTCTTAAGAATGCACATTTTTAGATGCCAGTGTAATTCTCTCACTCGAATTCGGAAACACGTTAAAGTCTAAGGTCGACTTCGCTCATCGTGCGCGGCATTTTTGACTCATGGAGAATATTTGTTATTAAAAGATGACCCACAATTTGTTATTCAAAAATGACCCACAATGCTTGGCACCGACAGCTTGTAGGCTTTAGTCTTTGGGGTGACAAACTTTATTGAAACCACTTAGTTGGAACATGTAACGGCGAACCAAGCTGTGGATTATTCGCGGTTTGTTTATGAACATGTATTTGGTCAATAATGAACTCTCGACTGCTAACCCAAGCAGGTTTTCTCTTCATATTTCATTTTTCGCTCAAATAAAATAGAACAACAGTTTTAAGTGATATTATGATAACATTTAACATTTTGAAGTCTTGCAATAACATCATTTTCAAAATCTGTTTATTCTGCGAATATTTCGCAGCTTGGCACTAAAGCAATGTATGTTTGTTACACGTTTCAACTCACTGATACTAAAAATCTAACTATTACAGTGCTGAGACAGGGCAGATTTAAAAGAGGGCAGATTAAGCTGGTTTTGTACCTCCCCATTGAGGCCATTCAATATGGCAGCACCCCTATAGTTAATTGCGCGCTTAGCAGCCTCCGTACGAGGACGAGGCATGACGATATTGGAGCCCCTTAGATTATAAATATAAGAATGTATCATTGATGTAGGCTCAAATAAAGACTTCAGCCTTTCAGGATATATGCCCTTCAATGATTTAAAAACGCATGTCGCAAGCTGCTTACCGCTTAGCTTGGTTCTGGTTGTATGAAAATTTACAGAAAGTTCGGACGTTTTTGTGTGGCTGCTTTGCTACGGGCACTTTTAGTTTTAGTTCGGTTATCAAGGCCCGGCCAGTTTGTTTATAGAGCTTTTGGCGTACGTTACTGCGAAGTTAACGGCTACAAATAATGTCCAGGAACATATACTCCATCGACTAAAAGGAAATAAGCGCCATGCGCGGTACTGGATATTTTAAACTCATAATGTGGCGAAGATAACAGCAGAAAAATTATGATATTCAAAAGCGATATTTACAAAATAAGCAGGGAGTATCTTTCAACACACATAAAAGCTTACATCCGTAGCAATAATCCCAAAGTTTAGCCCTGAAATTGTACGATGGAACAGGATTTATTCATTCCTGTGTGATACACTCACCATGTTGCTGCAGAGCCACTTCGAGAGGACAGCTTGGTAACCTCTCCGGGCCTTCGACCTACCCAACCTCGTCCCCAGGGTCTTCTCGGTCGTTTTTCCGGAAGTACCCCGAACATATCGGAAATCCAAGATGGCGGCTATTGGAAGGCAGAAGGCAAGGCAGAAACCCGCGAAAGGTACAAAACGAACAGTTAGAGATCGTTTTAGGCAGCTAGTGCAAAGATAAACGATAAAGGAGAGCAAGATGGAATTGTCCTTGCTCGTACAACACCACGAGGATATCAAATCTACTGATATTGGGGCTTTAATGTTGCTCATACTGCTCGAAGCAGAACTCGCAAAATTAATTAACACCCAAATACTGCATGAACTGCTGGTTGTATGAACTGTACGGCTGACGATAGTGATTTCCTGACACTGTGTTATCAAGTTTTGTACATCAATATTGTTACAACCTGAAAAGATGAGAAAAATCCTCAAGATAACTCGAGAGGCAAGTTTATGTACGGCTAGAGGGTAGGATTTGTACGGCTAGGGGGTAGGATCCTACAGAAATCAACATTTGTACGGCTAGAGGGTAGGATATGTACAGCTAGGGGGTAGAATCCTACAGTAATCAACATGTGTAAAAAAAAAAGAGGGTAGGATATATACGGCTAGGGTTAGGATCCTACAGTGACGGCCGGAGGGTCTAATTTGCAGGTTGCAGGTCAGGTGCAGGTTGCAGGTTGGATGCAGGTTGAGTCTAAAATGCAGGTCGGGTGATTTCTAGGTTTTTTTTGGTTTAGAAGAAATTTGTACTCGAGAGAGACAGTATAATTATAATACTCAAAGGAAAAAGTGAGCCGAAAAGGCGCGTTCTGTTTCACACTTTGTTTTGGCGAAGAGATCAAGGTGAGTGCTTTTATTCGTGAATTATTCATGTGAAACCGTATTCCCTTTGTTCCTTCGAGCATTAATCAATGCCAAGTGAGAATGAACACTAACTATACACACATCGGCACAAGTCTGGCCTAGACGGACGCTAGCACAGTCTTTTACCCGTGCAGTTCGGCAACCATGTACAGCTGCGCCATAGTGTGGCTAGGTTAGTTTACATTGTATAGACTGGGTACCCTGTGTACATTGCCTCGTGTTCTGTGAGCATGCTCCCAAAGATCATCGTTCACGGTTCGGGCGCCATGGCCGCCATTAGTAAAGTGTTCGTGGTGAATTAACCCGAGTTATTTCCTCTCTAAAAGTATGGCGTGGATTACTGCTGATCCTCCGGCCTTTCAGAGGAGAAGGAGAATGGTACTACAAGAGGCATTGATGTTGGGTTTTGTACGTGATTTGTGCGGTTCACGCCCGGCAAAAGGTCCGGTTGGAGCGACATTTTCTACACGTGGTAGGGCAGATATGGGCCCGTGCCGTGTTCCACACAACTTATTGACTGATTTAACAATTACCAACAGACATTTGATTAACATTTTCACGTAAAACGATTCATCTGGACGATTTTTCAAGCGAACCTGCAAACAATATTGATCTACAAGACGATGCTACAAAACAACCGCGTCTTCGCATTTGCTACAGACTTAACCCATGGATTTGTCAATACATTTATTACCGGCTTTTGACTCTGTTCATTTGGGATTGACCCTTATTTACATTGGAATTGACCCTTATTTTCATCTGGATTTGACCCTTATTTTCCCAACCCGGCTTTGACTCCGATTCACGATCTTTAGTTCTCAACGCTACCACTACACGTGCAACCATCCAAGGCCCAAGCCAAGATCAATTGAACAGAACAGATTATCACCTACCATCGTCTTTGCCGACCTCAGCCCTGCTACAAGACCTCTCAAGGACACCATAATTTACTGGACTCCAGATACTTCGATTTTATTTATGCTATTATTTAATTCATCATGGACTCACCTTGGACTCTTTTTTCTAGGCATTTTAGCTCTGTTTACCTTTATTACTTCTCTATATTTATTTACATAGCATACCTGTTTTTCATTCCTAACATTTATTAGTCAGTCATTTCCTTGACCCCGAGGTAGTTCTGTTGTTCCATGTTTGTCCTTTTTTGCCCCATTGTTTGTCATTTCATTGTCAACATTGTACTTGTTCACATGTTCCATTCCACGTAGAGTTATATTCCATCCCACACCGCGTCTTTGTTACATATTTGTATTGCCATCTCCAGAGAAGAGAGGGGGGAGGAAGAGAAAAAAGTGGTCGCCCCCCACCCCCATACATGGTACCACCGGTAGCCATGTATGGTATGTCATGTTGAGTGTATACACCTGTCTCCATCGTGTACCTGTGATCGTGCTAACACACCCACACTGTAGTCATGTGTATGTAGTCGTATGCACCTGTGATGTAGTGTAACGTGTAACGTGTAACGTGTACAGTGTTTTGTTTTAAGCCATTGTCTGTGTGTCCACCCTCGATACGTATGTATCGGTTACTCTGCTTTCATTTAGGAAATGTTACTATTTCTTTAGCTGCACTTGTGTACTTTACCAGTTGGATATTGTACATAACTTACATTAGTTGTTTACTCCTATTTTTCATTTCATTTCATGTAAGAGAAAAGAAAACAGGTTGCGCCATAGTGTGGCTAGGTTAGTTTACATTAGATAGACTGGGTACCCTGTGTACATTGCCTCATGTTCTGTGAGCATGCTCCCTAAGATCATCGTTCACGGTTCGGGCGCCATGGCCGCCATTAGTAAAGTGTTCGTGGTGAATTAACCCGAGTCATTTCCTCTCTCCCAGTATGGCGCTGTTTCGTCCTTGTTAGGACTCATCAGCATGGCATAGCCGGTGTTTGCCCAGTAAACTTCATTGGCAAACAACTGCAGAGGCGACTTCGAAAATTTGAAGTGCTTTAAACCACAGCAAAGACCCATTTGGGACCATTATGCCAATGTATGGATCAATGCCAAGAATGGTTTAGTGACAATAGTCATGGGTAAACAATATTATTTGATTAGCTTTTTGACCTTGTTATTTGCTTTTATAAACGTTATAAACCCTGATGATTGAGCTTGCATCAGGGGTCTTTCATCCAACGACTTTATCAGATTTAAGTCTTGTCACTGAATAATAGAATAAAGTTTATACCTTATACTATCACATCACATCGGTATTAAAATGACAATACCGCAGGGCTGACTCTCCCGGTTTTTCTGGGAGACTAAATATTTTTCACCTTCTTTCCTGGGCTTTTGTAATTGTTGTATGTTTACTGTGTTTATTTTTATGTATGATTACTCAGCCGCCTTTTCGGCTCACTTTTTCCTTTGCGTATTATAATATACTGTCTCTCGAGAGAACTCATTTTCCTCTAAAATGTTAAATCTAAAAAAACCCATAAAAATCACCCGACCTGCATTTTAGACTCAACCTGCATCCAACCTGCACCTGACCTGCAACCTGCGACCTGCAATTAGACCCTCCGTATGTATGGCTAGGGGGTAGGATCCTACAGAAATCAACATTTGTACAGCTAGAGGGTAGGATATGTACCGCTAGGGGGTAGGATCCTACAGAAATCAACATTTGTACGGCTAGAGGGTAGGATATGTAGGGCTAGAGGGTAGGATCGCATGAGACGCAACATTTGTACTTCTGGAGGGTAGGATTTGAACAGCTAGGGGTAGGATCCTACAGTAATTAACATTTTTTGTATGGCTAGAGGGTGGGATATGTATGGCTAAGGGGTAGGATCCTACAGAAATCAACATTTTGTACCGCTAGAGGGTAGGATTTGAGCATTGAGGTAATAAAAAGCTCCAAATACCTATAATAATAATAATAATAATAATAATAATAATAATAATAATAATAATAATATAATAATAATAATAATAATAATAATAATAATAATAATAATAATAATAATAATAATAATAATTATTATTATTATTATTATTATTATTATTATTATTATTATGTATGGCTAGGGGTAGGATTCCAAAGAGATCAACATTTGTACGGCTAGAGGGTAGGATAAGTATGGCTAGGGGGTAGGATCCTACAGAAATCAACATTTGTACAGCTGGAGGGTAGGATATGTACGGCTAGGGGGTAGGATCCTACAGAAATCAACATTTGTACAGCTAGAGGATAGGATATGTACCGCTAGGGGGTAGGATCCTACAGAAATCAACATTTGTACGGCTAGAGGGTAGGATATGTAGGGCTAGATGGTAGGATCGCATGAGATGCAACATTTGTACTGCTGGAGGGTAGGATTTGTACAGCTAGGGGTAGGATCCTACAGTAATTAACATTTGTATGGCTAGAGGGTAGGATATGTATGGCAAGGGGTTAGGATCCTACAGAAATCAACATTTTGTACCGCTAGAGGGCAGGATTTGTAAGAGCATTGAGGTAATATAATGCTCCAAATACTTATTATTATTATTATTATATGTATGGCTAGGGGTAGGATTCCAAAGAGATCAACATTTGTATGGCTAGAGGGTAGGATATGTATGGCTAAGGGGTAGGATCCTACAGAAATCAACATTTTGTACCGCTAGAGGGTAGGATTTGAGCATTGAGGTAATAAAAAGCTCCAAATACCTATTATTATTATTATTATTATTATTATATGACAGTTATAAACGTATGTATGCCATACAAAAATAACAAGCCCTGGGGCGACCAGCGTTACCCAGAGGCTCACGGGAAACAAAAAAGGAAAGAGAAAAAAAAAAAATATATATATATATATATATAAAAACTTACATAAAATTTTTTTTTATCTATATAAATATCCTGTGTCTCTAACTGACTTCTATTTCTACCGTCCAACTTCACGTCATCACCTTGAAGTTTCGAGCGATGTTTAGACTATGTGATATGACTGATTTTTGCATACGACGAAGGATATCTCCTCCTCATGCTCCAAACAGATCCCTCATTGCAACGTCCACTTCACGCGACCAGCCTCCCAGAACATCTATAATGATGTTGAGCTGCTTGATGGGGTAGCCTGGGAATTGCTGCTTCAACTCCCATCGCAAGGGGGCGTACTTAGTGGTCTTCTCGGTGTCTTTCTTTTCCCTGTTCTCAATCCAAGGACAACTCATCTCTATCGCATACACAACCTTCCTCTTATGATCAATGACCCTGGCATCTACTCTATTCTGTCTGACGTGACAATGCTCCGCGAAAAGGGGAATGTCCCAATAGGCTTTTGCATCTGGAGATTCATACAAAGCCTTTGGGGTGACGGGTGAGTACCATGGTGGGACTGACTCACATAGCTTGAGATCTCTAAGCAGCTCAAAGAATAACACTTTGAGAGCAGCATTATGACGTAGCAGGTACTTAGTCTGAACAAGCGAGGAGCACCCCGCAAGCACATGCGGCAAGTTCTCTGCAGTCTCCCCGCACATCCGACACATGACGTCATCAGGATCGGTGGTGCAGGTCTTCTGTGCCGTGTACACTTTAGTACGCAGCATTTGCTCATACAATTCCATCATCCCAGCGATAGTATGGGTTGGGGCACTTGACCACTCCCTCAACCACGCGAAGCACCCTTGAAGATTCAAATCCTCGTCATCCCATCTATTCACCATATACTTCCCCTGCCACTTCTGTCCACGGATCTTCTCTTCTAGCTTCTCCTTCGCACCTTTCTTCAGTTGCTCCTTGATGTTTTGGGGGCGACTTCCTGCCCATCTTTACTGAAACATCTCGGATGCGGATGAGAGAGGTCAAGTGAGACCCCTAATTCCTCGGCAAAGCGAGTTGCTTCCTTTGTCAACGTCTGGTGCCCTTGGTCAGCGGCGCGCTCCTCAAATGCCCTTACCAAGTTCATCGTGGGGTCTTCGTTTTGGTATAACTTAATAGCAGACTTGATCTTTGTTTGCTTGTACTCTGTTTCTACAGATCGTAGGCCACGACCACCTAAGTGCCTAGGTAGGTAGAGTAGAGCTAGAGCCCAGTGGGTGCTTTCCCCCATTTTCGCAGATGACTTTGCGAGCTTCTCTGTCAATGTTGCGCAGGTCAGTGAGGGTCCAATGCTGGGACCACATAAGGTACGAAAGCACCGGGAGCGCAAGCTGGTTGGACGCTGTGACCCTGTTCTTATCGGAGAGTGGGCTCGACCAAATAACTGAGAGCCTTTGCAAGTAGATCTTCGCTGCAGTTTCTAGGGCAAGCTTCTCATCCTGTAGCAACCGCTCAGGTGCGCCGAGGAAACGGTATTGCTTATCTTCCTTTAGACATCCAATGACTGTTTGACCTGCCTTGAAGCCCTCCGATGTCATATCAACCACGCCGCGACGTACGTGCAAGACGTTACACTTCTTGGGATTCCACCTAAGACCAATGTCACCCATGGCTGCTTCCGTCGTCTTAAGCACCCGATTTAACTTTGCTTGAGATGCCGCGAAAACCTTAAGATCATCTACGTACAAGAGGTTGGTGATGTTGCAACTAATAGGCTTTGAAAGCCTATAACCTTTCATAGAGCTCAGTTTCCAAGCAACAGGATTCAGGCAGAGGGTGAAAAGGCGCGGACACAATGCATCCCCCTGGGGTAGCCCCCTGTTGAAGTTGATCGGGGGGGACATCTCCCTGCCCTTCACGGTGGTGACAGCAATCCTGGTGTTCCAGCTGTCACATAACTTGCTAACGACTTGGCATAGCCACTTGGGAAATCTGTGAATCAGCATGATCTTCTTCAGGAAACCATGGTCAACCGAGTCGTATGCTTTGCGCACGTCTATCCACGCCGCACTCAGGTTGCGCTTGTGCCGATGACAGTCCAAAGTGACCATACGATCTATCATTAGATTGTCTGTGGTGCCACTACACTTAGCCTTTGCTCCTCTCTGTTGTTTCTCCATAAGATCATAGTTATCAAGATGCTGATCCGTGGGGCCGAGAATACACGAGGTGAACCATTTATACAATGTGTTCAAACACGTGATGGGGCGTTGGTTCTCACTCGTAAATTCCCCGGGCTTAGGTATTAAGCTTGATTTCCCTTGTGCAAACCACTTCGGATAGTCTCGTGAGTACTCAGATATCGCTATAAAGCTCGCTCGGACGTCATCATGCAGTGCGCATGCGCGCTTCCACCAGTAATTTACCACTCTGTCTGGGCCTGGCGCGCTCCAGTTTCTCTTCTTTGAGATCACCTTAGCCGCTTCTGGGGTTGATAGGCCCCAGCCCTCCTCCGATAACTCAGGGACACACCTCCTTATTGCTGCCTCTATCTCCTCTCAAGCCACTCAGCACCCTCGTTCCCAGTCCCCTGATCTCCCCACAGCGTCCTCCAAAAACCCTCGGCTTCGGTGATGTCCTCAAACATGTTCTTCTCTGAGCCTCCCTGCCCCGCTGTTGAATTAGCCGCTTTATACTTTGGATGGTTGATGTCTGGGTTATCGGCCACGATCTGGTTGAAAGCGGCATACACCCGCCCTGGGTCTTCTTGAAACTGGCCGTTAAGTGACTTGGCTTCCGCCTGTCTCTTTTTCCTTCCAAAGGTAGCTTTCATCTTTCTCAGCCGGGATTTTTGCTTTTCGATGTAGGTAATAAGTTGCGTGACAGACAAAGATTTGCACTCCCTCTGTAAGAGGTCCCGATTCCTCTTCCCTTTTTTGGTCAACTTCCAGTTTTCCTTTACCCGACTAAGCTCAGCAGAGGCGATGGAGATTTTTTTTCTGATCTCACCCATCTCTTCCAGATATTTCTTCTTCCACTTCTCCCCATCATTAACGCGTTTTCCTGTTTTGTCTCTTGGCTTTTTCTTCCATCCTTTTAGCAAAAGAAAAGCCGCAACGACGGAATAAAGAACACAATTGACTAGCCATAAGTGCGCAAACGGGTCATTGTTCGGAATGCTCGCTTTCTTCTGCTCTAATAGTCCCTTGAGGATCCTATTGATGGATTTCAGATCACTTTGCGTTGGTCTTTGTTTGATTCGCGTATCGATGTCACGGTTTGAGTAATCACCCTCACGCGTGTTCACCAGACCAAAAAGTTGCTCCGACTTTTCAAGTAGCTCACACTCATCTTGAGTCAAGGTGTTAATGATCTCTCCAGGGAGCGTAGCTTGGTCTTGTGTGCCTTCCGTATGCAAATTCACCTCGTCCACTACTAGCTGCTCATTAACATACTGACTGTTATCATCAACATACTGACTGTTATCATCCTGCTCGTTATTCGGATCTTCATTTCCACTTCCCTCTCTCCCTTCTACTCGTCTCCCCGCACTGCCTACATGTCTTATTATTATTATTATTATTATTATTATTATTATTATTATTATTATTATTATTATTATTATTATTACTATTACTATTACTATTACTACTACTACTACTATTACTACCACTATAGTTGTCGGTCGTTTGCGCACTTTTATGTAACCTTGTTCCTCAACTTCCCATTAACGGCTGCGTGTAGTTGCAGCGATCGCACTTACATTACGTGTATGGTAAGCGTCAACGTTACTAACCATGGATATTCAGTTTGTACTACTCTGATATTGTACTACTTATTATGTTTCTACTGCGGCTGTCAATTTCGGTCGGGAAACTTGAAAGTGCTCTAGATCGTTACCATGGCAACGAAACTTGTGGCTATTCACAGACATGATAGACACATGTTAGTACTGTGACATGTATGAGTAGGAACCTCATTACTGCTCCTGGAAACGGGCGGCCCAGTTAAGAAGTTCAGGTCCTGTTTGGGTACTATATCCATGTGGTCATCTTAGCCTTCGAATTTTGCTCAAAATATGTAAAATTTCAATAACTCGGCTTTGTGCAAAGCAATCGTCTTGAAATCGCTAGTGATTGTTCCTCTTGTTTGTTGAAACGTGATACCTATCTGAATGCCGTTGCTGATGACGTCATCAGCACTTTTGTTACATTTTCTGAAAATGCCGTCTAAACGACCGGTGCTCCTCCCACACTTTTTTTTCTTTGGAGAAAAAGTGTTAGGTCACATTTTTGTGAAACCCCAAAAATGGCTTCAGAAGTTAGGGAAAATTGCACTGATAGCCGAAAATGGGTCAAGAGATTAATGTCTTGTTTCCTAAGACTGGGAAAAAAAGTTTCCCCTCGAAATTTAGAATCGTCATAACGGGCTAGGAAAAGATGCGGAGGCATTCAATTTTTGCTTCGATGTTGCGGTTTCTGATGCAGTTAACATGAGCTGGTTGCTCCTTCACAGGTAGCAATTAACGTTTGTTATCGTCGAAAAATATTTTGACAACCAGGACTACAAACTACTGGGTCCTACTGACCGGTCGTTCTCCCACAATAATACGCCAATTTTTGGAGACTGCATTTTTCTGACATTTTTTATTTACATCAAACGTAATTTATGCGAGAACAAAGTTTTCCATAGGGGTTCTGATTGAATTCGGCCCTTGTACGCAAGAGTAAACACCAATAATAGCGGAAAAAGGAAATATTTTATTGTCGATGTATGCACATTTACCAAACTCGTGAAACGTAAAAACGCCAAGCTATCGGCGTACAACCTCAACAATCTCGAGTGATACAGAAAACATTGGAACTGAAAGTGAGAATGTCAATTAAAACAGCGCCTCTCAAAGGCAGGACACGGGATCCTTTTCTTGATCTACTTCTTTTGGTAATTGCGGCGCATGTGCTTGACTTTACTGTACACCCTCTCCGCACCTTCTCTTTCTATGATGTCGTTCGTCTCTTTGTTTGATCTCAGCCTTCTGAGGATCATTGCCCTGTTAGGCACCTCTTTCTGCTGGATCAGTCCTTGACACTGGGCCTCGATCATCTTGGCGTCTGCAGCGGAAAAGTGGCGTTTGGCGTGGGAGCGAAGCGTGCTAAGAGAGATTATTCCGTGCTTGTCGGGAAACGTACTCTCTGTTGGTGGAACAACGTTAGTCTCCGCGTCTGTTTTCTCCGAGGTCACGTCATATTCTACTCTTTTCTCCTCCGCCTCAGCTCCTCCACCGGTCTCTTCTTTCTCTCCCTCTTCGTGCTCGGAAGGTCCTCCCATCAGGCTTGCCACGGTATCGTGCGCGTTCGACGCAGCCCTCATTTTATTAATGAGATTGTATGAGCGATCGGCGGTGCTTCTGAGGTGGCCCATCTTGCTCGCGAGCTCGTTCTTTTCTGGGGAGCTCAGCCCACGCGTGTTTGTCACCACGACGTGTCTGAGCATTCCCGAGCAAAATCCAGCAAGGCTTTCCGGTCTCAGACAGCCAGCTTTTGCTGCAAACTGTTTGAGTGCTTGGTGGACGTGGCTGGTGGTGTATGGGGTGCCAGTCGAGTTAAGAAACATGGCATCTTCTCCCTGCTTTGCATTTCGAGCCAATACCGGGCGAAAATGCTTGAGATACTTGTCGATGAGCTGATGAAGCTTGCTTGAAAACTGCATAAGTATACCGCCCATTGTGCGGCTTGTCTTCTGCTCTACAATATGGACGGTATACTTATCCCCTTGCGTCTTCCCATCGGCGTATCTCGCAAGCGTCAACTCGGCTATTGGCCCTGACCTGTTTACGTTCTCAACGTTCGTCAAGTAAATTATGTAGTTCCGGGCGTTTGTGGCATCTTCCATGGTGATGCTGTATTTTTGGGGGCTCATTAGCATCTTGTGGACTGTCTGGGCATGCTCAGACTCCCCAAGACGCCTTACCTCTTCCAAAGTGGGGAGATTTTTTTCCCCCGACCACTCCATCTCTGCGCGTTGCACTGCGATCCTTTTCCCCCACGATTCCCTCCAATTTCTCTGGACATCTCGTAGGGCCTCTAATGCCTCCCTCTTGTCGGCAGACATCGAGCTTCTCATGGACGAAATAGCGTACGTCAGAAAGCGCTCCAGGCTTGTGGAAAATCCCGACAACGACTTGTTGCAGTATCCCTTCTTGCTGTCTTCCTTTCTTAGATCGATTTGTTGCTGGAAAAAGCGCTTGTACACCAGATCTTTATCAAGGAATACTGACAAGTCATTGAATTTGGGATCTACGGCTCTTGCAATTCTATCGACATTGTTGCACATCTGCCGAATCGCGGTAGGGGACTTGTCAGTTCCGTCTGGCGTACCAAGATGAATGTTCCATCCCCGCAGAAGAGCACCAATCATAGAATATTGCTTTGTTGTTGGGCCATATGGACCTAGCTTATCCGTTCCATTCTCTTGTTCTTCTTCTTTTTCATCTCCTTCATTTCCGTCTTTATCGTCATCTTCTTGGGGATTTTCCTGTCCTTGCTCCTGCACGTCACTTTCGTCATCTTCGCTGTCTACATTGTCATCATCATCCTCTGAATAGTAGTCATCATCAGCGTATACTATTTTGAGGTCATCGTCGCTCGACTCTGACGAGGATGTCTCGACTCTCTTGCGTTTTGCCGCTTTCTTCGTCTTCTTCTCTGCAGCCATCGTCTTCTCTCCATACTTCTTCTTCTTCTCTTCGTGTTCCGCATGTTTTCCCTTCTTGCCGTTGCCGGTACCTTTCCCTTTAGATTTCTCTTCCTGATCTCGTGATCGCTGCTGGCGTCCTAAAGCCTTGCTCTTGGCTTTTAGCACGCTCATCGAGTCGCTACTAGACTGGACTTTATGGTGCTTCTCGAGATGGTATTCGAGCTTGACACCAGACCAAGCACAGTTTTGTTTCGGGCATACAAGGATCTTGTGTCTGTCCTTTCTGGTCTCTTGCTGTTTCCCGAACAGCCACCTGTCGTAGTCTTCATCCGACCAACCATGGCCTGACTGTTTGGTTGCCAGGTGCGCTCGTAGGTGTGCTCTTTGTTTCCCGCACACTGGACAGACACCAGTAGAGATAAGGGGTCTTTTTCCCTTCTTCTTATCCTTCTCATCAGCTGGGGCACCCTTCTTCTTGTGCTCAGCTCCAGCGAGGATATCATTTATGTGGTCAAAAGAGAGGACGTGATCGAAGAAGAACTCAATGTGTTAAACTCACTGCGTTCCAGAATCTTCATGGATCTTTCTAAGTGCTTCTTGGAGCACCTCGACACGGTACTTTACCGACATTTGATACACGGGACGGTCAGCAGCCTCCACGAACGCCTTTTGAAGCTCGTACATCTGTTTCTCTCGTTCAAGAACTCTATTCTCTGTGAAGATAGCCTTTGCCTTCGACCTCAGATCTTGTCTCTGTTGTAATTCCTCCTCGTTACGGCGCGCTTCCAAAGCTTCCCGGTGCTTGTTTGCGATGTCCTCTGGGAGGCGCCATGGACTTGCCATCATGCGAGTTTTTTCGTCGTCGGAAAGTGTACCCACATCTTTCTCTATCCTGGGAAATAGTAAAAATGAAAAACAATTTGAAATAAAATATCCTACATTTCTTTGAGATCCGCACTTCCTCGTGTTTCTCGTTGCCATGGCAACGACTTGAAGTTTCCACCACCCCGCCCCAACCCATTGCCTACATCCTTGATTGCGCACTTACAGGTAACACATACCTTTCGATTGCCCTTTCTGCAGACTCCTTCAACCATCTCTCTCTTTCGCGTTCTCTGTTGTCCATTAGAGTCGCTATCTGGCGGGATTCCAAGCTGCCTTTCCTTGTCAGCCCTAGTGTTTCGTCCAGTGCCTCGATCTCGAACTCGCCCTCGGAATCGCTGGATTCATTTTGCGATGGTAGTACTGGAGGACTTCTGGGAGGACTAACAGGAGTCAGATCTTCGGTCAGGTCGAACTCAAATAGCTCTGCCATCTCCTCTGCGTCCAGCTCGCCTCCACTCACTAAAGCCTTTGGTATCTCAACATGTCTCGTTTCTGGAAGGACTGCCATCTGCATGGCGGCCCAATGGATGCAATCCATGGGGTGCGTCTCAAGCCACGCGATCGCTGTTGATTCCACTTGTGGCAGGGCCTGAAAGGTGTATTTTCGCAAACGCGCGTCCATGGCGGCATTGTGTTCCTTGCCAAAGTCCATTGGCGTTTGGCAGGTTATTAGCATTGGTATTTTGTTGATAAAGCCCTGTGCAGATCTGTACTTTGTGTCATTCGCTGTCCATCCACCTTGTGTAACCACCTGTAAAGCAATCAAAGAAAACAACGTAGCTGATGAGGACTCGAATTACCATCTTTAAGGGTACAGCTTACCACCCTAGAATTCCTGACTTGTCCACCCTTTAATGCTTTGTGTTTACCAACCCTGAAATACCCTCACTAGAATTTACCCATGATTACCCACCCTGAGTTTCCGCGCTGCCCTTTAGGCACCCTCCCTGACCAATCAGCGATCAGCGACTTGGTCAGGTGGAGTGGCGGGGGGGGGGGGGGGGGATAGTCTGTCCTCTTGCCGGGTTGAACATTCAAAGCGTGATATAATCTATTGCGCCGACCTCCCTTTACGGGAATTTACCTTCCAATCGTCAACGTCCATTAGATTCACTGTTGCTTCATCCAAGAACATCACCTCACAGTCCTTGCTCATCATTGACTTGTTGAACTGCCTCTGTTTCGTGACTTTCCCGATCCTGTGTGGGGGAACAATTCCTCTAATTGGTGCGAACAGGCTTGTCTTTCCACTGTCGGCGCTCCCAATTAAACATGGCACCTAGAAATGCAATAAAAAAAACATGTCAAGCTCGTATCAAGCTTTCTCGAGCACCATTTTAAACAATATGTGCACGATACCTTCTGCTTGTGTTCCTTCTGATTATATTTCAATAGGCCGATGAAGTCATGGCAGAACAGCTTGATCTGGTGGTCGTCCAGACTATTCTCTAAGATGTTCTTGAAGTAGCGCGGTTCCGGTGCACTGAGGTGATCATACGGGACGAACGCTCGTGGAGAGACTTTTCAAATTTCGTCTTTCTTAATGGCGTTGTCGGTAAACGTGAACGTGTCGATCGAAAAGCACTAACCGTTGTTCACTTCTATCAGGTCAAAGTTCACAGTCAGTTGTTTTATTGTGTGGCTTTCTGGTCTTGACAATCGGTCACGCACGTAATCGCCATACTTAATTAGGTCATCTCTAAAATGTATGTTGCCTTCTAGCGCTCCTATCCAATCTGGCACGCTGCACTTGTAGTTGTAAGTGTACGTCGCATCTCGGACTTTTCGATACATCGATCCACGATAGACCCGATAGTGCATGGAATCCATGAGTTTTTCTATGTTGCCAAACAATAGAACTTTGGGATCGGTTGTTATACATCTGCGGCGTGTAGAGGGTTCATCGGAAATGACAACTTCATTGTCAACACCGAAGACATCTAGGCGAAGGCCAGCTTTCTTTAACTCGTTCAAGGCTTTCACTATTTGGTCTTTCTGAGAGGCCGAACTTTGGAGTTGAATATAACGACCTTTTCCGTGGGACAATTGAGCGAATTTGGTAACAGATACTGACAGGATAACTGGTCTGCTACGTCACTCATTGTGGCCTTGTATGAAGCCTCTACCAATTCGATGACGCAACTTGAGCTGTGGTCTTTTAGGATTCGAAATAGCTCAATCATGGAGGTCTCTGCATTTTTCTGGACTCTCGCTCTCAAGTCTTCTACTTCACAATTCATAAGAGCTCGTTTAATGGGCAGAACTGAAACTTGAGCGCCAGTAGAGCTGGAAAAGGCCAACCAAAATGAAAACTTTGGGAATCGCTTCCTTTCGGCCGCCATTGCAAAGCTTCGAATTGTTTCTTGTGAAACTTGTGAGTTTGGACAGTTTTCTGACGCTCCACTTTCTTCTCCATTATCGTCTTCGCCTTCGTCATCTTCATCGCCATCTCCGGGCTTATCTTTTTCCCTTGCAACTTTCTTTGGTGGCTCTTGCACTCCAATCGACGAGAAATAAAACTCAAGACCATCAAGCTTAGCCAGTGCATACATGCATTGATCTCTTTTCTTGCAGACTTACTTCCAGGCTTCTGTCAAACCCTTTTTTTGAACTCGCCACACGCAGGACGCAGTCACAACTGAAAGGCGCTTTTTTATAATCGGCGTCAAGAAACAATACGCTGCATCTTTGATCGTCTTGTTGTTTAGCTGACGAGCGGGAAATCGAGCAATTCTATTCATCGTCGTTGTCTGCCACCAACTGATGCAGGAAAACTTGTTCCTTTATAGTTTTGGCCCTAGCGCATGCGCAGTCCCTCTGAACACACCCACAATATGGAATTCACACAAGCAAGTAGCATACCATTACATAACCTTGCATTGTTCTATTGTAGTAGGAGAACCTTGTTTACTTAGCGATGGTAAGCGCAAGCGCAGTACACAACTTTAAACAATGAAGTCGGTGAAAGTGCTTCAAAACCCGGCGTGGCATTTTTAAGTTGTTTCAAGCACTGGACATTGCATAATCATTGCATTATTGTCGTTCATGAGGAAACAATAGTTGCTTGTTTAGATCAAGGACACTGCAGACGGACGCAGCATTCTGAAATATGCAAGTTATTTTCACTTTTGGGCTGATTCAAACTAATTCGCTAAACATTTCAGCGCGGGTATTGGCTGTATTGAATGCCAAAAATATTCACACAAGTAAGCTGTTTCTGTCATGGCAGCCAGCTAAAATTAATTGCATATTATATGAAGGGGCAGTTATTTTTTTCCCATGGAAAGAATACTTCATTGCATAACTGAAATGTGGTGAAAACGAAACTATTTATTAGAGGCACCCTATTTAGGAGTGAAATCCGTCTAGCCGTCCATCCGTCACGTCTGTCTTAAAAGTTTTCCTTTCAAACTCATTTGCTATGCAATAGAATAAATGTTTCTACCATGACGGATGGACGGCTAGACGGATTTCACTTTTTAACAGAGATTGTATGAAAATATCCGTGGAGCCGTCGATCCGTCCTCTTAGAAGTTTTCCTTTCAAACTCATTTGCTATGCAATAGAATAAATGTTTCTACCATGACGGATGGACGGCTAGACGGATTTCACTTTTTAACAGAGATTGTATGTAAATATCCGTGGAGCCGTCGATCCGTCTGTCTTAAAAGTTTTCCTTTCAAACTCATTTGCTATGCAATAGAATGTTTCTACCGTGACGGATGGACGGCTAGACGGATTTCACTTTTTAACAGAGATTGTATGAAATATCCGTGGAGCCGTCGATCCGTCTCTCTTAGAAGTTTTTATTTCAACCTCATTTGCTATGCAATGAATTACTTTTTCTGCTACAACGGATGGACGCACCCATTTTCTCAATTCGGAGTTCATAACACTAACATAGAGGTTTTTAGCAGCGAAGTGGAAACTTTGGACCTGTCGAAGGCGTTCCTTTTTCTCAGTAATACCTTCTCCAAATCAAGCGCAATTTGGGAAAATGACACTTTTAAGGAGATCTCCATTTGTTTAATACTCTGGATCAGGGCTAGATGGAGATGTTAGAGCCATTGAAAGATTGAAAAAGGACTCCTATTATTATTATTATTATTATGTTATTGTTATTGTTATTGTTATTGTTATTGTTATTGTTATTGTTATGGTTATGGTTATGGTTATGGTTATGGTTATGGTTATTGTTATTGTTATTGTTATTGTTATTGTTATTGTTATTGTTATTGTTATTGTTATTGTCATTGGCGTGTTGACATTTGGACGCAATTTGTTGCCACTCGGACGCAAATTGTTGACAATCGGACCTGAAAATTGCCAAACGGACCCAGTGGTTGCCAAGTGGACGCCACGCGTTGCCAAAGGGCCCTAAAGTTGCCAAGCGAACTTAATGTGAAGTGAAGTCAGACTTTTAACTCTGGATAACTTTCAAACTGTTGCACAGATTAAAAAGTGACATATGGCAATGTTGTAGAGGACCGTATGGAGTAACCACATGTGGCTTTTCGCTGAAGTAGCACTTGAATTTTGGGTGATATGAGCCTTTCTATATGGATCCAAAAGTTGACAAAGGGACATAATTTAAGAGAAAAAATAAATTTTGCACCCCTAAAAGCTGTTTCACCAACGAATCATTATATCTATGGTCATGCCTAAGGAGGTACTAGAAATTTTGTAAAGTCAATTGGAGAGATCTACGCAGCTTTAGAATATAGTCCTGTTTTTCATCTGGTCCTGATTCACTTGTTGCCAACCAGACTCTGTCGTTGCTGCCAAGCAGACCTCAATTTCAAATTAGGAAAATGAATAGCAAAAACCTCAACAACGGAGTCCATTAGAATGGAGGAACTTATAACTTGACGTGTCGACGCGATATTTTAGTGATTTCTGTATGACCCTCGTCGTTCTTCAATCATCAACAACTTATCAGTCTGAAAAGCTTTGGCAAGCAGGTAAGGACTCTTCAAAAATTGACTTCACTGTTTAAAACGCTTCTCGCCTTTCACGTGCAAGGTGTAGCGGTATACATTACTGGACAATTCTCATTCTTCGATTTGGGCCTTTCTATGCTGTCCCTCACGGCCTGTTTGAGCCAATCCTTTTCTTTTTTGTTAAGGTCCATGGCCCTTAAAGGGGCACTGTCACCATTTAAGATGATTTTAGGGTTAATTTAGGAAGCTTAAACGAAGTCAGACTAACAAGAATTGAACAAATAATCTAGATTTATTAAATAACCTTTCACTGCTACAAGATGAGTACAAATTTGGAGTATTTCAATGTGCTATCGAGCGGATGGAATTGGATGGTGAAATGACACTTTTAATTTCGTATCAGGCTGAACAGTTTTAAAACTTTGATGATTTGATAGAGAAAGCTATTAAATTTTACCAGAAACAAAATGAGTTATATGTTTCTGATCTTACGTAAGAATGCCTATATAATGCAAGTTTCAGTTCCTTTTTCTTTCTAGAGCATAATAACAGTATACATATGATTCTTGTAGAATCTAGTTGTTTCTGTAGATAACTGGTCTTATTTTATAATATTTTTGCTGAAACAACCGTGACAGTGCCTCTTTAACTCTTTGCAAACACCGGACACCTCAACCCACTTCACACTGCTATACTGCAAACTACACAATGTATGTTACATACAGTAAAAACCCGCGTATAAGAACCAGGATTTTTCAATTAAGCCTAAACAGGTTCTTATATAAATGGTACTTAAAGTAAATTTAGGCTACCAAGGTTCTTAAAATAGGTTCTTAAATTTTCCGCGGAATTGCATTTAAATATGAATGGTAAACACATAGACATTCAAGATAGTACTTTAGGCTTGATGATCTTAATTCAGCAGTTTCTACCTATACACTTACAGCAACTCCACTGATAAGAACCTAAACTAAAAATTTCAGCCTTAATAGGTTCTAATGTGGAGGGGAATTAAAATGAACATCTTAGTCTAACAGGTTCTTAAAACCCAGGTTCTTATACGCGGGTTTTTACTGTAGTACACTTTGTTCGATACACACAACACTAGACGTTAAACGCTACACGCTTCCCATTGCACACTATGCTAGACTACAGTACACGCATCACGCCATACACTGGATTTCACGCACTTAACGCTACACACAAAATACACACTGCACGCTAAACATTACACGTTTCCCACTACACACTGCACGCTTCGCACCTCACGCTTCACATTGCATGCTAAATACTGTATGCTACGCACTACACGCCACACTGCACGTTACACAGTACACGCTACACACTAAACTGCACGCTATGAACTATACGCTACACTATATACATTACACTGCACGCTATGCACTGTACGCTACACACTATACACTACACTGCTCGATATACACTACACGCTACACTACACTACATTACATTGCTCGCTATGCACTACATGCTACATACTACATTACACTGCACGTTACGCACTACACGCTACACACTACACTATACTGCACGCTACGCACTACACGCTTCACCCTATACACTACACTGCTCGCTATGCACTACATGCTACACACCACATTAAACTGCACGTTACGCACTACACGCTTCACAATATACACTATAACACTGCACGTTACGCACTACACGCTACACTACACTATACTGCACGCTACGCACTACACGCTTCACCCTATACACTACACTGCTCGCTATGCACTACATGCTACACACCACATTAAACTGCACGTTACGCACTACACGCTTCACAATATACACTATAACACTGCACGTTACGCACTACACGCTACACTACACTATACTGCACGCTACGCACTACACGCTTCACACTATACACTACACTGCTCGCTATTAACTACGCGCTACGCTACACTACACTGCACGTTACGCACTACACGCTATACACCACTGCACGTTTTGCAGTACACACTTCATGACACTACTACACGCTACACACTATACACTACATTGCACGCATGCACTTCGCGATACATTTCACTGCACGTTACGCACTGCACACTATACACTACATTGCACGCATGCACTTCACGCTACATTTCACTGCACGTTACGCACTGCACACTATACACTACACTGCACGCTATGCAGTACACACTACATTACACTGCGCGTTACGCACTACACGCTACACACTATACACGCAAACAGATCATACTTCCCTTCCTTGAGTTCATAACTGCCTAACAGAAGTACTTTGGTCGCTCTGGAATGATCTACCTGTGTCTCTGCGCACAGCTCCAAATGCTGAGTCATCATAATTCATGCCAAACCTGTTACCCCAACCAAATCAAGTCTGGTCATTTCTAAATCGCGGATACGCGTAGCGTAAACACGAATTATTGTGGGGGCCAAAGGTCACTCGCTAGCTCATAGCTTAAGTGTTATCACGGTAGAAAAAAATAATATATCGAGAACGGAACATCGCTCAGAGACAAAACTTGGGTGAAGTTATATTAGAGGCATGAGAAGTGCAACAACGACGTCAACAAAACTGGAACAATTGATATCTAAAGAAGCGAGCATTGCTAGACGAGCAAACTCAGAAAAAGCCATCACCGAGGCAAGCGGGTGAACAGCAGTCACATGACATGACGTCATCAAACCCAGAAAACAATATCTCGAGAAGAGAACATCGCTACGTGACCAAAATTGGATAAAGTTGACTTCTTGTCAAAGGGATCAAACAATACGGTCACGTGGTATGATGTCATCGATGACGTCATCAAAACTAGAAAAAATGATATCTCGGGAAAGGAACATCGTCATACGACCAAAGGGTATCCACGATTTCACTGAGGCGCTCAGTGAAGTCTATATCTGCCAGTACAATCTATATCTGCCAGAAAATAGGATTGGCTGATGTAGGTGGGCAGCATACAGTAATTATATGGTTAGTTAGGGTTAGGCTAAGCCTAACATAACTGCACCAAAAATCTCCAGGAACCGTTCAAGCTTGTCCAGTTTGAATCAATGGCAGCTATTTGTCTTCTTAAAAGGATCGTTTCTATAGCAACAGTGGTTGCCATGGTAACCTGACCTGAAACCCGGATTTCGAAGAGTTCTACATCAAATAGAAAGAAAGATATGATAATACATTCTATAACAAAAACAAACCTTACCTTCCAGTCTACTATCATGCCAAGGAGTAAAAAAATTGATAAAATATTCGCGAAGTTTTAGGCCTCTGAACATCGTCCAGAAAAATGTTTAACCTCAAATTTCTCAATGAAGACATCGTTTTACGGCCGCATAATATAAAACAGAATAAAAGCTTTCGATGTAAGCGTTTCAAAAATGCAATTTATTTTGTGACGTCATCGAAGTTCCCATGGCAACCAACTTAAAATTATCTATACATTTGGGAAAATACATGAGACGTATTTGAATTACATAGCGATATTCAACTTATCATATTGAACTCATCAAAATAAAATTGACCGCTGATTATTCATTGTTGCCGTGGCAACAACGTCCGAACATCGGAAATTCAAAAAATCATATCTGGTGGAATACTTTTACAAACGACGCGGTATTTTGCATGATCAAAGCATTTGAGATATTCTAAAGTTGTACCAAGTTCCTCTGCTTTATCTTCAAAATATGATTGGTTATAGCCACTTTAAGAAAAAATCTCCATGAGCCATTTCCGACCAAACTTCTGAGTATATCATGGTCCTTGTAACTTTCAAAACACAACTTTTAACGGTCAATGCAACGATGTACTAAGTTCTAAAAATATTGAAAAGCAAATTTTTTAAGAGACCACAAAGTTGCCAATTTTACGTCCATCTGGCAACATTTGAAATATCGGCCCAATTGTAACTAACTAACGAATAAATGAATTCAAACAAATTGAACGTCATTTGATAGAGCGCCCAAATATGTATATATTTCAAGTAATAAACTGAAAGTTTTATGATTTTTTGACTTTGAAATTTGACATTGAAAAAAAGTTGCCAAACAGACCCAAGCGGGTGTCATGGCACTCTTGCGCATGCGCATATTTCGCAACAAACGACATGTCATCTTGTAGCCCTTCACGAAGCGATCATCACCTGAAAGTTTCATCGCACTACGACAATGGGAAGGCTTTGAAATATTCAATCAAAATTCTGAAAATCCCTAATTTCAGAAAATCTCAAGTCTTAGTAGGGTATACACCTTTATGAGGGTCTAAACCCTAACCATGAGATAACAATGTTTACTTCATCCGATCTCAACGAAACTTGGCCAGCTTATAGGCCTTGATGAGTAGTGCCTAGCAATGCTTTTAGTTTTGCGTTCCGATGTCAGGGGGGGCACTTATGCCGATTTAAAAATTGGCATTTTTAGGTCCTTTTGGCGACATAACATTCTCAATTATTGTATTGTTTGACTTTTTGCGACGTATTGGTACTAATTGGGCTTAGGCACATATCCCTGCATCTTTAGAATTCGGAAAAGGCTTATATTTCAGGAAAAGTCCAAAAGTCAACACGCCAATTATTATTGTTATTGTTATTGTTATTGTTATTGTTATTGTTATTGTCATTGGCGTGTTGACATTTGGACACAATTTGTTGCCACTCGGACGCAAATTGTTGACAATCGGACCTGAAAATTGCCAATCGGACCTGAATATTGCCAAACGGACCCAGTGGTTGCCAAGTGGACGCCACGCGTTGCCAAAAGGCCCTAAAAGTTGCCAAGCGAACTTAATGTGAAGTGAAGTCAGACTTTTAACTCTGGATAACTTTCAAACTGTTGCACAGATTAAAAAGTGACATATGGCAATGTTGTAGAGGACCGTATGGAGTAACCACATGTGGCTTTTCGCTGAAGTAGCACTTGAATTTTTGGTGATATGAACCTTTCTATATGGATCCAAAAGTTGACAAAGGGACATAATTTAAGAGAAAAAATAAATTTTGCACCCCTAAAAGCTGTTTCGCCAACAAATCATTATATCTATGGTCATGCCTAAGGAAGTACTAGAAATTTTGTAAAGTCAAATTGGAGAGATCTACGCAACTTTAGAATATAGTCCTGTTTTCCATCTGGTCCTGATTCACTTGTTGCCAAGCAGACTCTGTCGTTACTGCCAAGCAGACCTCAACTTCAAATTAGGAAAATGAATAGCAAAAACCTCAACAACGGCGTCCATTAGAATGGAGGAACTTATAACTTGACGTGTCGACGCGATATTTTAATGATTTCTATATGACCCTCGTCGTTCTTCAACCATCAACAACTTATCAGTCTGAAAGCTTTGGCAAGCAGGTAACGACTCTTCAAAATCGATTTCACTGTTTAAAACGCTTCTCGCCTTTCACGTGCAAGGTGTAGCGGTATACATTACTGGACAATTCTCATTCTCATTCTTCGATTTGGGCCTTTCTATGCTGTCCCTCACGGCCTGTTTAAGCCAATCCTTTTCTTTCTTTTTTGTTAAGGTCCATGGCCCTTAAAGGGGCACTGTCACCATTTAAGACGATTTTAGGGTTAATTTAGGAAGCTTTTAGTTAACAAATAATCGTCTAGATTTGTTAAATAACCTTTCAGCTACAAGATGAGTACAAATTTGGAGTATTTTAATGTGCTATCGAGCGGATGGAATTGGATTGTGAAATGACACTTTTAATTTCGTATCAGGCTGAACAGTTTTAAAACTTTTATGATTTGTTAGAGAAAGCTATTAAATTTTACCAGAAACATATAAGTGAGTTATATGTTTCTGATCTTACGAAAGAATGCCTATATAATGCAAGTTTCAGTTCCTTTTTCTTTCTAGAGCATAATAACAGTATACATAGGATTCTTGTAGAATCTAGTTGTTTCTGTAGATAACTGGTCTTATTTTATAATATTTTTGGTGAAACAACCGTGACAGTGCCTCTTTAACTCTTTGCAAACACCGGACACCTCAACACACTTCACACTGCTATACTGCAAACTACACAATACATGTTACATACAGTAAAAACCCGCGTATAAGAACCAGGATTTTTCAATTTAGCCTAAACAGGTGCGGGTTGCTCAAAGGTGGATTAAATTTAAACCAGGTTTAGTTCTGAACAAAACCATCGAGCCACCATGGTAATTAATCCTGGATTAGTGCTAAACCACTTTCGAGCAACCGGACCCAGGTTCTTATATAAATGGTACTTAAAGTAAATTTAGGCTACCAAGGTTCTTAAAATAGGTTCTTAAATTTTCTGCGGAATTGCATTAAAAATATGAATGGTAAACACATAGACATTCAAGATAGATAGTACTTTTGGCTTGATGATCTTAGCAGTTTTTACCTATACACTTACAGCAACTCCACTGATAAGAACCTAAACTAAAAATTTCAGCCTTAAGGAGGCTCATAGCAGTTTTTTCATGTCCTCACCCCCTGAACTTCATGGTCTGTATCTCATGCGGAAATGCACAGATCGGAAAGCCACTTTACAAGTAAACATGCTATGGATTGTTCTTTGTGTCAACATATGTTTTGTTTACATTGGTGCTTCCATGGCAACGTAATGGCGACCCTCCAAAAATTTTAAGTCGCAAAATTCACCCAGACAAAGAGAAATTTGGGCAAAACCCTCTTAATGCCAAAGACACTAGGCTATAAGCATTACTTGGACAAAGTTTACTTCGTCAAAAAATTATAATTTTTTATTAGCCTACTTTCTTGACCCTCAAACTATGCCTAAAAGCTCGTAGTGATTTAGTTTTCAGTTCCGCATAAAGACCGAGGCATTTTCTTAAAGCACAGAAATTTCAATGCCACTGCTTTTTCTGATCACGATTAATCTGAAAAGTTTTGAAAGCCTTTTCTTGCTCACGCCAAACTCAAACAACTAGTCCTGCGTTTCAATGCCTAGTTTAAAAAATCAGAGATAAATCTTTGTCTAAATCTCCTCAAAGAGAGTTCAATTATTCTATACCTTGTAGATGTATTTTTTAGAGCCATAATTCTTTAAAAAAGCAGCGGAAAAAAAACATTCTGATGCGGTGTTTTGCTTGACTTGAAAGCGGCCAGTTTTAATCTTGTTTCCCATTTAGGATATGTTTCTTTCACTATGACAAAGCATGGCAATGCAGTATTGTTATCACGGCTCATTGATTCTATTGCAATTTTTCATCTAATTATTCGAAGAGCGTAACTCTTCGAAACTATCTTTCGGACGGAAAACAAACAGTAAAGAAATTTGATAAAGTTTTAAAATCTTCCTGTGTTTGATAATGTGTTTTCAAATGTCTTATATTGAAGAGAAAGTTGTAAAATTTGAAGTTGGACCGTATTGCGTTACTAAAATATTCAACTAAAAGAAAGCAAAGACAATGAGTCGTGATAACACCGCATTGACAAATATTGAAATGAGTACAAGAAATATACACACCTAAATGGGAAAGGTGCCCGCTTTCAAGTCAAGCGAAACATCGCATCAATATTACATTTTTTTTCGCGGCTTTTTTAAAGAATTATGGCTCTAAAAAATACATCAACAAGGTAAAGAATAATTGAACTCTCTTTTCGGAGATTTAGACAAACATTTATCTCGGATTTTTTTTACTAGGAATTAAAACGCAGGACTAGTTGTTTGAGTTTGGCGTGAGCAAGAAAAGGCTTTCAAAACTTTTCAGATTAATCGTGATCGGAATAAGCACTGGCTCTGAAATTTTCGGTGCTTAAAGAAAATGCCTCGGTCTTTATGTGAAACTAAGAACTAAATCACTACGAGATTTAAGGCAAAGTTTAAGGGTCAAGAAAGTAGGCTAATAAAAAATTATAATTTTTTGACGAAAAAAATTGACCGCGTTATATTTCGAAAACGCGATGCTACTTTTTCTTCAAACTTTGTCCAAGTAATGCTTATAGCCTAGTGTCTTTGGCATTAAGAGGGTTTTGCCCAAATTTCTCTTTGTCTAGGTGAATTTTGCAACTTAAAATTTTTGGAGGGTCGCCATTACGTCGCCAAGGAAGCACCAATGTAAACAAAACATATGTTGACACAAAGAACAATCCATAGCATGTTTACTTGTAAAGTGGCTTTCCGTTCTGTGCATTTCCGCATGAGATACAGACCATTGAAGTTCAGGGGTGAGGACATGAAAAACTGCTATGAGCCTCCTTAATAGGTTCTTATGTGGAGGGGGATTAAAATGAACATCTTAGCCTAACAGGTTCT
Organism: Scolanthus callimorphus; assembly: GCA_033964015.1. Classification (NCBI taxonomy): domain Eukaryota; kingdom Metazoa; phylum Cnidaria; class Anthozoa; order Actiniaria; family Edwardsiidae; genus Scolanthus; species Scolanthus callimorphus. The sequence goes on from CM066913.1 coordinate 27,236,279, forward strand.
TAAAACCCAGGTTCTTATACGCGGGTTTTTACTGTAGTACACTTTGTTCGATACACACAACACTAGACGTTAAACGCTGCACGCTTCCCACTGCACACTACGCTAGACTACAGTACACGCATCACGCCATACACTGGATTTCACGCACTTAACGCTACACACAAAATACACAATGCACGCTAAACATTACACGCTTCCCACTACACACTGCTCGCTTCGCACCTCACGCTTCAAATTGCACGCTAAATACTGTATGCTTCGCACTACACGCCACACTGCACGTTACACAGTACACGCTACACACTAAACTGTACGCTATGAACTATACGCTACACACTATACATTACACTGCACGCTATGCACTGTACGCTACACACTATACACTATACACTACACTGCTCGATATACACTACACGCTACACTACCCTACATTACATTGTTCGCTATGCACTACATGCTACATACTACATTACACTGCACGTTACGCACTACACTATATACTGCACGCTTCACGCTATACACTATAACACTGCACGTTACGCACTACACGCTACACACTACACTATACTGCACGCTACGCACTACACGCTTCACACTATACACTACACTGATCGCTGTTAACTACGCGTTACACACTACATTACACTGCATGTTACGCACTACACGCTATACACCACTGCACGCTTTGCAGTACACACTTCATGACACTACTACACACTATACACTACATTGCACGCATGCACTTCGCGATACATTTCACTGCACGTTACGCACTGCACACTATGCACTACACTGCACGCTATGCAGTACACACCACACCACAATTACACTGCGCGTTGCGCACTACACGCTACACACTATACACGCAAACAGATCATACTTCCCTTCCTTGAGTTCATAACTGCCTAACAGAAGTACTTTGGTCGCTCTGGAATGATCTACCTGTGTATCTGCGCACAGCTCCAAATGCTGAGTCAGCATAATTCATACCAGACCTGTTACCCCAACCAAATCAAGTCTGGTCATCTCTAAATCGAGAACGGAACATCGCTCAGAGACAAAACTTGGGTGAAGTTATATTCGAGGCATGAGACGTGCAACAACGACGTCTACAAAACTGGCACAATTGATATCTAAAAAATCGAGCATTGCTAGACGAGCAAACTCAGAAAAAGCCATCACCGAGGTAGGCGGGTGGACAGCAGTCACATAACATGACGTCATCAAACCAAAAAACAATATCTCGAGAAGAGAACATCGCTAGGTGACCAAAATTGGATAAAGTTGAAGTTCGTGTCAAAGGGGTCCAACAATACGGTCACGTGGTATGATGTCATCGATGACGTCGTTAAAAAAAAAAAAAATGGCAGGCCGAGAATGGAGCATCGCTAGGTGACCAAACTTTGGCAAAGTTATCTTCGAGGCATGGGAGGTGCATCACTAAAGGACGCGATAAAACGTCATCGATGACGTCATCAAAACTAGAAAAATTGATACCTCGGGAAAGGAACATCGTCATACGACCAAACTCGAATAAAAGGTATCCATGATTTCACTGAGGCACTCAGTGAAGTCTATATCTGCCTGTACAATCTATATCTGCCAGCAAATAGGATTGGCTGGTGGAGGTAGGCAGCATACAGTAATTATATGGGTTAGTTAGGGTTAGGGTTAGGGTTAGGCTAAGTCTAACATAACTGCACCAAAAATCTCCAGGTACCGTTCAAGCTTGCCCAGTTTGAATCAATGGCAGCTATTTGTCTTCTTAAAAGGATCGTTTCTATAGCAATAGTGGTTGCCATGGTAACCTGACCTGAAACCCGGATTTCAAAGAGCCCTATCTCAAAAAGAAAGAAAGATATGATAACACATTCTATAGCAAAAACAAACCTTACCTTCCAGTTTACTATCATGCCAAAGAGAAAAAAAATTGATAAAATATTCGCGAAGTTTTAGGCCTGTGAACATCGTCCAGAAAAATGTTTAACCTCAAATTTCTCAATGAAGACATCGTTTTAAGGCCGCATAATATAAAACAGAATAAAAGCTTTCGATGTAAGCGTTTCAAAAATGCAATTTATTTTGTGACGTCATCGAAGTTCCCATGGCAACCAACTTAAATTATCTATACATTTGGGAAAATACATGAGACGTATTTGAATTACATAGCGATATTCAACTTATCATATTGAACTCATCAAAATAAAAATTGACCGCTGATTATTCATTGTTGCCGTGGCAACAACGTCCGAACATCGGAATTCAAAAAATCATATCTGGTGGAATACTTTTACAAACGAGGCGGTATGTTGCATGATCAAAGCATTTGAGATACTCTAAAGGTGTACCAAGTTCCTTTGCTTTATCTTCAAAATATGATTTGTTATAGCCACTTTAAGAAAAAATCTCCATGAGCCATTTCCGACCAAACTTCTGAGTATATCATGGTCCTTGTAACTTTCAAAACAAAACTTTTAACGGTCAATGCAACGATGTACTAAATTCTAAAAAATTTGAAAAGCACATTTTTTAAGAGACCACAAAGTTGCCAATTTTACGTCCATCTGGCAACATTTGAAATATCGGCCCAATTGTAACTAACTAACGAATAAATGAATTCAAGCAAATTAAACGTCATTTGATAGAGCGCCCAAATATATATATATATTTCAAGTAATAAACTAAAAGTTTCATGATTTTTTGACTTTGAAATTTGACAGTGAAAAAAAGTTGCCAAACAGACCCAAGCGGGTGTCATGACACTCTTGCGCATGCGCATATTTCGCAACACACGACATGTCATCTTGTAGCCCTTCACGAAGCGATCATCACCTGAAAGTTTCATCGCACTACGACAATGGGAAGGCTTTGAAATATTCAATCAAAATTCTGAAAATCCCTAATTTCAGAAAAATCTCAAGTCTTAGTAGGGTATACACCTTTATGAGGGTCTAAACCCTAACCATGAGATAACAATGTTTACTTTATCCGATCTCAACAAAACTTGGCCAGCTGATAGGCCTTGATGAGTAGTGTCTAGCAATGCTTTTAGTTTTGCGTTCCGATGTCAGGGGGGCACTTATGCCGATTTAAAAATTGGCATTTTTAGGTCCTTTTGGCGACATAACATTCTCAATTATCGTATTGTTTGACTTTTTGCGACGTATTGGTACTAATTGGGCTTAGGCACATATCCCTGCATCTTTAGAATTCGGAAAAGGCTTATATTTCAGGAAAAGTCCAAAGTCAACACGCCAATTATTATTGTTATTGTTATTGTTATTGTTATTGTTATTGTTATTGTTATTGTTATTGTTATTGTTATTATTATTATATGTACGGCTAGGGAGTAGGATCCTACAGAAATCAACATTGTACAGCTAGAGGGTAGGATATGTACGGCTAGGGGGTAGGATCCCACAGAAATCAACATTTGTACAGAAGAGGGTAGGATATATATGGCTAGGGGGTAGGATCCTACAGAAATCAACATTGTACAGCTAGAGGGTAGGATATGTACAGCTAGGGGGTAGGATCCTACAGAAATCAACATTTGTACAGAAGAGGGTAGGATATGTATGGCTAGGGAGTAGGATCCTACAGAAATCAACATTTGTACGGCTAGAGGAGGGTAGGATATGTACGGCTAGGGGGTAGGATCCTACAGAAATCAACATTTGTACAGAAGAGGGTAGGATATGTATGGCTAGGGAGTAGGATCCTACAGAAATCAACATTTGTACGGCTAGAGGAGGGTAGGATATGTACGGCTAGGGGGTAGGATCCTACAGAAATCAACATTTGTACAGAAGAGGGTAGGATATGTATGGCTAGGGAGTAGGATCCTACAGAAATCAACATTTGTACGGTTAGGGGGTAGGATAATATGTACAGCTAGGGGGTAGGATCCTACAGAAATCAACATTTGTACGGCTAGGGGGTAGGATATGTACGGCTAGGGGGTAAGATTCTACCTTAGCTTATTCCACTGGAGAATTGTTTTCGGAAAGAATGAGAATTTATAATAGTCACATGTAGGGACGGGAGGAAGTAGCAGGGCGTGGCCAGAGGAGCGGGTTTGGGCGTATGGAACAGGCTGAATTTGCTTATCCGTAATGGCTAGATTGTTTCTCATTTTATATAGCAACGATAGCCGTGCCCATGCTCTGCGAGATACCAGAGTGTCCCAACCGAGTTTTGACAGCATATCTGTTACGCTATCTGTTCTCTCATAGCGCCTTAGGACCCATCTCGCAGCTCTCCTTTGAACCATCTCTACCGATCGAATGTTCTTAGTTGTGTAGGGGTCCCATACAGTGCTACAAATACTCCAGTTTAGGTCTTATGAGCGATTTGTAAGCTGTTTCCTTTGTTAAAGGAGGGCAGCGCCACAAGTTGCGTTTGAGAAAACCCAGGGTCCTGTTTGCTTTAGATGTCACATTGTTTACATGAGTGTTCCATCGGAGGTCGCTTGACAAGTCTCAGATATGTCCAATACACTCCACCTGGGCCAATCCGTCAACTGCCGTGGCGACCCGTCAAATCGAAAGCCAAGTCGTCCCGCGTCCCGCTGAGTGTTGCACTCTCGGGATCGAACGGGATCGCTTTACAACCGGAAGTCAAATAGCTGGCTTGGTTAGGGGCTGGTTCCTGAAAGGTTGGTTAAAGTTATCCACACATAAAAAAAAACCGGTGTATAGGTTTTGTTCAGGATTTATCCGTTGGATAAGCGTTTATCCACTGATAACTCTTAACTGGCCTTCTAGGAACCGGCAAGAGTGCCATGTTGTCAGTTGGCAACTTCGTTCCAAATGGGCTTCAATTTTAATATTTATCCAGCCTAAAACCCTCGATTACTTACAACGTTATGGTACTGTTACAATGAAATATGTTTCTACCTCCGTTTGGCTTTAGAGACGAAATTATTTCACGGTTATGGTTGTCAAGTGGTGTCAGTTCGGTACTCCCTTGCAAGAGCTATACGGGTATGTGCCGCCAAACGGGGTCTTCATTTCCTTCTCCAGCCGATAGGACGGGGTATCGTTTAGGAACCGTCCTCTAGAACGGGGTATGATAATGAAGACCACCCAGTAAAATCTTCAAGAAAGCCACCCGGCGTTCACGTATTGTTTTAGTAAATGTAAAGAATTCAACAAGCTTTAACATTCTATTACAGCAGGAGCCCATAAGTAGGAGCTCTCATCTTTGGTACTGGGTCCCTGAGGCAGCGTGTTTCCTGACCTATTTATTTTTAGAACAAATTTGGCGCGAATCGTTGCCATGGCATACGTCAATAAACATTAACTGTCCAATCAGCGTCCAGTCAGTCTCCAGATTTCGTTTTTTGCATAAATTATCTCAATCGATAAAAATGGCGGAAAGAAGGGAGGAACTCAGCGAGTTAAATGTCTCTGAAAATATCGAAAGTAGCTCGCTCTCTGAATGCAGTTCACTCTCTGTAATCAGTTCAAGCGATGAAAATTATGACGGAAACAGCAGTACAACACAAACAACAGAAGAAAGTGAACCAGAAGGCGAGCCCACTCAACCTCGCACTTCTAACAAACGAGGTCGAAAAAGTATCAACCACAAAGTCAAAATACCCAGAAGAAAAATAAATCTCGTTCTCGGTCTTCGACCAAGCCCAACACAAGTCTTAAGGAGGGTGAATTGGAAGAGTTGACTGCGTGGATCTTTTCCACAGAGCAAGCGTTGCGCGTGGAGAACGAAGTTCGTTGTCAGCTACTAAAAAGCCATCCACTTAGTTCTGTGAAGGAAAGAAAATTAGTAGCAGAGCATTTCCTCAGTGAGGAACAGAAGGCGAATTTCTCACTTCTGATTGTTGGATTTTGTCTGAAATTTTCTACATTGGTAAATGAGCACTTAATATTACCGAAAAAGGACAGGAAGGCAGCGCTTTCCGTGGCGTGGATGAAAGTTCTCACGAAATTTCATCCAGGAAAATCCAGTCAAGAACGTTCAATTTTGGATCGCTTCTTTTCGCACGGCAAAGACTTCTTGGACGAGCATATACATACCGTTGTAAGTCTCATTCATGAGCTAGTTTACCACATTATTATGGGACATGTACAGGAGAAAAAATCGAGCGAAACTGTGGCTGTTACAGCGGGACTTCAGCGCGAGGAGAGGAAGATGATGACACTTTATATAGGTTCTGCGGATTTGCTCTTTGCAAAATGCTAAAAATGAAAAGGGAAACTCTCACGGAGAAACCAGGGCGGATAAAGCCGTCAGAAAAACACAAGCAAGAACTGGCAATAGAAATAGAAATTCTGGACGAACTTGTCTTGAAAGATAAATCAAAACTGTCACAAAGTTTAAAAAACTTGGATGAAGGGAACTTGATTTTTCCTCGCGCAGAGCTTCTACCATTTGTGAGGGATGTTTTGACCGAAGTAAGGGATTTCACGAACGATGGCAACTTGAGCAGGTATCCTACGAGATTTATAGACATGTGTCAGTCTTCCGTTTTAAAAAATGAAAAGCTTGAAGTTGACTTCGGTCTTATCATTGCAGCACTGTCAAAGACTGAAGGAGCTTCTAATGCTGAAATTGTAAGCTCCCTATTCAAGGGTCTTGTTTCAAAGATAGCCAACACTGCTATTAATGAATATATGAATGCCAAGGTGGAACGAAACCTCCGGGATGAAGGGAAGGTAGTGGATGCTGACAATATGCTCAGGGACAAGCTGAAATCGTACTCTGTTGCAACCAAAAGGAAATAAGGCAAAATTATATACATATATACTGTTATGCAGTGTATTCACAAAAACTCTTAGAAATTACAAAATGCCAGTTAATTGTACTTTTTCTATTGGTTGCTGTTCATCTAACTATTATTATTGTCAATGATTTAGTTTGGAATGTGCAATTCCAGAATGTACACCCCCCCCCCCCCCCCCCCCCCCCCAAGCCGTCTGGTTTTTCCAAAAGAAAATACAGTACTTTTATTGAAAAAAGAAACAGGTAAATAATCCCACCTATCTGGGATTCCCTCCTGTTGGGGATAGGGATTTTTCTGGAATTGCAGAATAACAGCAAATATAGACATCTATAGACCACTCAGGTCTGCATGGGCAATGACTATTTTAAAAATGACCAGTCAACAAAGCCTCTGTTTCCAATAAGGAGATTGAATGGGTTCCTGTTCACTTGAATGGACTGGGTGCCACTGATGCAAAAACTAACATAGAGTCCCAAGTCTAAATTCCCTTGTTGGTCCTTAATTTGAGCTTCTTGTATTGGGTATTTCGAAAAAAGAAACCTAGTAAATAAATAATTATACCCTGAGTCTCCACTAATTTTGACTTCATTGTTGTTACTGGATGTTTCATCTTCCAACTGTTTTAATATCATGAGAAGTCATAATACTGCAAGCTGAGATCTCAGTTCAGACAGGCAAGATCTCTATAAACAAAGGTGGGATCCTCCCTGCTTATAATATACACAACAAAATTCTGTAAGGAAAACAGAACTGAGATGAGGCAGACCAATAACTGAGCCAGTCTGTGCACCCTGATTGCATGCATGCCTGCTTCTATTCCACCGAGGCTGTTTTTCACCTTTTTCTTAGATCAAATGATTAGAGTGAGAAATTGATGCATGCATATTATCATTGAGTCCATTGATATTGAGTTCTGTATTTTTATGCATGCATCAATTTGTTATGCAATCTGTAAAAAATATATATCATGGCCTAAACTAAGCTAACAGTCATTTTCTGTAAAAAAGTGGCATCATTAGGGTATAGATGCTATCACTCACTATTTCATTATTATAACACTGTTGTGTTCCAAGAAACATCCATTCTGCTGTGCCTTCCCAGTGTAGGGATGAATAATATTTGAAAAGGTTTGGGTTCAAATCACCTGATTTTTGAGGGGCTTTGGAACCCATTTTCATACCAATCAAGCAATTTTTAGATTCAAAATAGCAGAGGAGTGAAAGATCCACTCATGAGAAGGCTACACAAATGGACAATTTCTTTCATATTTTCTCCACTAATGAACTTATAATAAGCAACTTAGGACATAGCTATTAGAATTGTTGCAATAGACTTGGCACTATTTGATTCTGAAAATTATTTTTTTCTTCAACTATATTGCAACCATGTAAGAGTGCCTATATTAAATGTACTACCCTGAGCAGCAAGGTCAGAAGCAAACTTGAGTACCACTTCTTTGGCACTACTGCCTATTATAATTCTAGCACCAGAATTAGTTTGTACATGTACATGGCTGTTCATTATGGCAGTCAAGCCATTTGACTTCACCAACAGTCCCACAGACTTCTCACAGCAAGTTATCACCCCATAGTGAAGCATATTAAGAGGCGCAGATGCCAGTGTGGTACTGATATGGGCTATCAGATTATGAAATTGGTTGTCACTGTTAAATCCATGAATCTGATTTGCAGACAGTACATGCAGCTCATTTCCAACATCCCTGACAACATCATCGACATCCAAGAGAAGAGCTGTCTGGCCGTATAGCTCATCATATATGGCATTTCCATCACAGATGCAGTTAACAAAACAATCAACCCATATATTGGGCAGATGAGTCCATAATAAAGACAAATCGAGGTGATGCTGTTTACAATAATTACTAAATCCCACAGCAATGATGGTACAGGCATTGCTACCCAGTCTTCCACCCAAAGTGGACTGTGCCACATCAGCTGGGAAATCAAACACACTTAAAGTGCTTGATAGCCTCTGTGCCTTGATTTCAATAGTGATGATTGTGCTTTGACCATCAATGTTAATGGAGACATCACGGTATCCAGTTTCAGAATATCGACTTCTCTGTAAGTCTTTCCGGTTGATGAGCCTCCCCAGTGCAGGCCCATAAGAAAGCGCTGACAGATTTCCTCCACTGGCATACTTAAGAACACTATAAATGGATTCAACCGCACTCCCATTTATCCTTAAAGGGCTAATGAAGTACTCGCCCTGTGGAGATATTTGGGAGAAAAACCATTTGCAGTACTGCATGAATCCATGAACCACTATGAGTAGGAGATCCCAAGTCTGAAAGAAGGATAAATTCAATTGTTTCACAATAATAATATACTTTTTTATTGTTATTATTGAATTGCCCAACTTTAGAGGAATGCAGTTTGCATACTAATGATACATTTGGGTATCTACTAATTGTGTAGGGAAATTGAAAACTATAAGCATAACACCTTTCCAGATTTACTAACTGTGCCTGGGAAAATACTTATCTCCTGTGAAATTACATGTAAGCCAGAAAATTTGATGACTTACATATAACTGAGAAATCCCTTCAGTTTGGTACTCAGCTATTTACTTCATTCCTGAGCTTTTACATACCTGCCATGCCAAAAACCTTTTCTGTCTGGACCTCTTAGTGTTGTCTGTGTAAACTAAAACAAAAACAGCTAGTGTTTAAGGTTTTCTTACTCCTACACTTAGCAGGTGCTTGCACTAAGGCTAAAAGATTGTTCTGGCATCAAACTTTATTCCCAAACTTGCCAAGATCTCAATAGAGTAGCAAATGACATGTCAAGAATCACCATGTATAAAATTATTCCAAAATTGCATTAAAAACTATACATATTATGGTTCCACTTCTCTTCTTTTGCTTGCAGGGAATAATAAATAGGGCAAAGAAAGCCCAGGCCATTACCCACAATGCATGTTCTTGGGATATGTTAACCATCATTAGTATATACCAGACCTTCAGGGTATTTTGTTAACTATACCATGGGTGGTGGAACAGGGGGGTACCTCCCCCAATATTGTTTTGCCTAACAACATAAACTCAGCAACTTCTGAGTAAATGTTTCCAAAATGTTTTCACTATGCCGCCCCAATTGTTTGCTTAACTGCTGCCTATGTATACACATCTGGGTATCCAATTTTTTATAGTATAAATAATCACCTTTCTGTTCATGATTGTAACACCAGTCTTCGAAAAATTTCATCCCCTTTTTTATATTCTCCAGAACTTGACTATTCAGCCCATTTATCCTCCGATGGCTCAGCAATCCTTGCTCAAATATCAAATTGCAAGCTTCAAGATACTCCCCAGTCATCCTTGTGCCATTGTCATTCAGTGCTGCCGCATGGTCTTTCACAGCAGCTATCATGTAGCGTTGCTTTAAGAGAAAGTAATGTTCAAAACATTATGCTCACTTGCACATTTTTGGCTGCATCGCACAAAAAAGGGGTTGGACAACAATTTTGTAATGAGTTTATTCAAAGCAGGAGGAGAGGGGGCCCAGGCCCCCTTTTTCAAAACCAAAAATACAGTTTTAATTGTACGGGACAAAATTTCAAATACACGAGAACAAATGTCATGCAAGTCTTATTGGCTGAAAGCTGGGGTGGTAACATTATAAACTGCAGAAATCTGTGTTTTTCTTAAGTGAAGTGTTTTACTTACTTGCATGATTTTTGCAGGTCTCACATTTAGCCTTGTCCAATTGTCACGGTACACATACGAATACTTTAGGCCAGGGACCTTCCTACTTGTATTGGCATCTGCCCGTCGCATTTCCTCTGTATAAATTTGCTGTATTGTTGTCCATCCAAATGTTGCGCCACTTCTGGTGAATAATTTGGTTCCACGTGGTCTAGAGCTGTACAGAGCAGCAATCATGTTTTTCAGCTTTTGAAAAGAATATTATAACATCAACATGAGTGGACATTTTATGGTAAATAAACAAGCTACCAGTGTCACATGCAATCTATATAGTGTGGCTAACACAGAGTTAAAATAAAATTCAAATCTATTATTTACAATTATTTTGGGGCATGGCTGTGGCAGTTGTGTTATCACAAGAAAATATTAAGACTGCACTGATGGTGTACATTTCTCCTGAACTGTGGGCACAGTAAAAACAGCTAGACTTTGAATAAAGTAATTGTAAATAGACACATTATTGCCATACCTGGTGGCTTGGACAAATCATGAGGAATATTGGATTGCCAAAGTGGTCTTCTGGATTAATGAAGGAAGCATCCACATGGTAGCGTTCATGGGGTATCTGGGATGTTTCGTTAACAGGAAGCTGAGTTCTCGGCAAGCCACCAAGAAGTTTCAACACAGATAGATTCGAAGATGCTCCATCACACAGTAAAATACTAACTTTGAAGCCATACATGGTGAAGGCCTTCAGGCACATCATGATAAACTCTTGTAGGATGCCTGAAGTAATGGAACTCTGAACAGGAAAGTAGGGTCCAATCAGGTCAAAACCAGAAGTAAGATCACGCCACAGGAACTGTACTATGTATGTTGCTTTCTGGGCCCCTGGTTGCACTACTGCATCATACACATCATGTAACACGGTCAGTTCTCCCTCCGACAGACTGTATCCGGTAATGCCCCCTCCTTTCAGATTCCAAGCGACCTTCATTTGAATCTGAAAATGAATGATAGTTGCTGCTATAAGTAAAGCCCCATATAATGCTCTACCATGGTGATAATAATAATAATAATAATATTTAATACTTGTTATGCGCATTTTAGCATGTGGATATGATCAAATGCGCAGTACATGAATATTAAAATCCAATTCCTAATAATAATATGAGATGAAAAATATTTATATATTATATGTATAAAAAAATGTATGATAAAACGTGGATTGAAGTAGGCCAATTCTTGATACATTAACATTCTAATTTGGGCCTGAGATTTACTAGTAAACAGAAATAAATTTCCAATTGGCATTGGAAAAAGAACACTATAAATTTTTTGTGGGAGGAATTAGAAATACCTGTACATCTCCATACATTCTGAACTGATCCTCACTCTTGATAAGCAGTTTTGGCACAGTATGCACATACATTATCCTCCACAGAACAAAGCACTCACCCAATGGGCAAGTAGATTGCAGATAGAGTTTGTAAAACCCTTGCCCTTTTGTAAGCTGACGCAAATACATTTTTACCTTCACTTCATCCCAAATCATCACACCAATGCCCAATGGTTGTGGGTATCTATCTCTGTCTCTGGTACGTTGGAATTCTTGATAAATATTCCTTTGGCCCTCAAGATATTCCTGATCAATACCTTCTTTCTCGCTTCCAGAATTTATCACTTTCTTTATAGTCCAGTAAACGAATGACTGAGGTTGGAAAAAAATTTGAACAAAGCCGTTTCACCATAAATCTGTTTATTTGTGATCCAATAGTACGTATATAAAACCCCACCGAAATCCGACCATGGGAACCTTCTTTTTCCGACCACCCGAAAAATCCAAGATGGCCGCCAAATCCAAGATGGCCGCCATTGCACTAATTTACCTAAAAATGCAAATAAATCTAAATCTTAAAGGCTTTTAACGGTACACTCAAACTGAAATAACTAAATAACGTTCTACAGTGATAGTTTCCGAGTGCCCGTCCACAAAATCTTTTTCTATGAAAATCCAAGATGGCTGCCACCCAAGTTGGCTGCCGCTATCATTACAGTCATTACATGTTGAGTTAATATCCAAATGATGAACGCGCTCATTAAACAGCCACATTGACATCGTCATCGGCATCAACATCATTGATATCAATGTTGTCCGATTGTACATTGAGACACGAGACGCCCTTGCATTGTCCGCACGCGGTTGTGCATAAAAGCCCATTCTTCAGACAGGTGCACGACTTTTTATCGCATCTCCCACCGCAGTTACAACGGATTGTTCTCAAAAGCTTCTCCGGTGCTGCTGGCTCCTTCATCTTGATAGGAACAAACCCTGATGGCGATGACGACCATCCCCAATTCTCAGGCGGGAGATTGTTGCCGCGCCATGCCTGCACTTGGTGGTATGTGCGTTGGCTATGGAAACGTGCAGCATCAACGGTGGGTGGGAGCTTTTCAGGAGGTACGTATCCAGCAGAAGTTGCCACTTTAACTTGAAATCTATCAGCCCGGGCGGATGAGAGACTTGACGCTGTCGCGCATCCATACATTATTAAGAGCGCTCGCTCCCCAGCTCTCTCGATGTCGGCCTTTGAGGAAGCAGGTGACATGAAGGTGGAGGCGGAATTTTCCAACGCTGCATACTTTTTAAGAACGCCAACTTTGCCGATCCCAAAAGGCCTCGATGTTGTGTCGCACCCACTCACTGAGTGAAGGAATAGCAGGGCTTTTGTTATGCGCGGGTCTAATTTCTTGGACAACGTCGTTACACAAACATTATGTTTCGCGGTGACCATGAAGAGATTGAAAGCCGTTGAACTGGTATGATGGGTAAGCAACTGAAACACGTCGGAATCTTCAGCAACAACAGCTGTCGGATGTTTGACTGCGGACGCACACGCCATCTCACATATTTTGTAGTCGGCATCTCCTTCTGCGTGTGAAACAGAAATTCCTTCGTTCAGCATTTCGTCCGAAAGCAGGTTGATGAGTGCTTGCTTGTTTCTGTCGTTTGCTAAGAACGCCTTCTTGCTCATCGTGAGGTGCATTTCTGGGGAGACTGACACCGACGCTCCAACATCGTTGCCTGTTCTTTTTCGATGAGCTTCATCCTTCGTGGTTGCTCCATGGTAGCCATCAAATACCACCAGCGCACAACCATAGCTACGAGTGATAAACTGTGTATACATTCTGCATATTTCAGCATAGGTGGAATGCTTCGGCCACGAAAACTTGTGCAGTAGCCCACCCCCATCGATGACGTATTTCAATTCTGGTGGTAAGGACGAAACGATGCTTGATGGTACCAGTTTCACAAGATGATGTATAAGCTCTGCCTTGTCGCCAGTTCGCATAAACATCTGGTTGTCAAAAAGGGAAGCAGGAAAAGAGCAAAGCTCATATTTGAGTAAATCAACAAGAGGGATATCACCGACGCCCATAATAAGAAGACGTTGATACAGGTGCTTTGGGTCGATTTCTATTCTCTCCCCAGTGGATGTCTTCACGTATATAGCAGAGGCCAGTGTTTTTACTTGTCTCTTCCGGGAAAACGTGTACCCTCCTACTGGTTGGCCAACCATTGACTGTAGTATCGTATCACCAACGGCTTTCGCATCGTCAGCATCTACATTATCATCTCCAACTAAACCTGTTGAGAGACTAACAAGCTTCCTTGAGCTGGTGCTGAATACGCCGCGTTCCAGTAGCACTTGTAACACTTTGCTTATATCGGACATGTCCCGCTGAATGCGCGATGCTGTCTGTTCACGATGCCCATCCTCTTCATCTGATGAAAGCCCGGCGACCTCAAAAATGGACTGGCTGACCTCCGCACATAACGGCCTGGAAAGAAGAAAAAGGAGACGGGTGCTCTCGTTGAAGCGGCGACCTCGCGTTAGACCGCCTGTTGACTTTAAACCAGCCATAAGTACTGACTCGATGAAAAGGTCTGTAAACATACCGGTCCACGCCCCGTCCGTTCTCCTAACAGGGAAGAGGCCTTTGGAGAATGCTGTATGAACATCTGGGTGGGTATGTTCTAAGTCCATCATCTTGGGGATGAAGAGCGCGAGGGATTTGGTATAGTTATTGTGACCAGCCGCAGCAAGGTATGGAAGCATATCGCTTAGACTTTGTAAGTATAATGTCCAGTTGCCTGTTCGTACTGACCGGATGAGCGACCTCAAAATTTGTACCATTCTTTGATACTGCATCCATAATTTGGGGGTTCGGTGTATCTGCATTGAAGCACGCCACTCGATGAGCAGAGAATTGATTTTTCCTAGGGCACTGCTATTGAGAGCATCTTCAAGGCTCATCCTCCCATCTTGCACAGCTTTTACTAACAAGGAAATACAACCGAGGAGTGCAGCATTGTCATCACCTAGAAAAGGGAAGTATATATATATATATGTGGCATGAATGCTAAAGTAAATACAAAACATCATGATTCAAAGCGGGCTAGTTTTAAAATTTCGATTTCTATATTTGCATTAACCTGTTTCCGTGTATTGCTGATCAGACGGCGAGTCGGCGGAACTTGACTGGCCGGGGAGGACAGACGGCGGGCCGACGGAACTTGACTGACCGGGGAGGACAGACGGCGAGCCGGTGGAACTTGACTGGCCGGGGAGGACAGACGGCGGGCCGGCGGAACTTGACTGACCGGGGACTACAGACGGTGGGCCGGCGGAACTTGACTGACCGGGGACGACAGAGGGCGGAACTTGACTGACCGGGGACGGCAGGCCGGCGAAACTTGACTGACCGGGGACGACAAACGGCGGGCCGGCGGAACTGGATTGACCGGGGACGACAGAAGGCGGGCCGGCGGAACTGGACTGACTGGGGATGATAGACGGCGTGCTAGTGACTACAGCTGGAAATATCAATACTATCATTATTCATATGCGCCTAAAAAAGATTAGATTGTTATTATTATTTAGTTGAACAATTAACCTGCTATAGTAGATTTAATCTGCGAAATAGCAATGCAAATACTTGTTTATAAATTTCACGAAAATGCTTTAAAAATACCTTTCACATCTGGAATCGGAAGCTGAAGTGCAGCAGATGTCACAATGATGCTAAGCGCACTATCAACAAGAAAATGGCCTCGTACCGCGCGAGCGACAGCCTTCCCACTTAACATCTGGTCTACTGATCCTTCGGCATACACTTGTGCAAGGATTTCCTTAAGACCTGAGCCGTCCATGATAGTCCCAATCGCTCCCAGAAGGCTCATCTCTGTATGAAACCCCCCCAGAAGCAAAACAATACGTCTCAGACGACTAGCCAGAGGTTGGTCTTCCATAATCATCAGAGCAATCCAGTACAACTGTTGATCGAACGTAATGATAGGCGTAACCTTGTGTTGTTCAGCTATGTCACAAAGATATTCCAGAGTGGAACGCACACATGTGGGACTGCTGGGTGACAAATCTATCATGGGAAGAAAAAGTTGGGAGCTTGCACCTGGATTACTACGTCCTTGGTGAAGTGATTGCATGTATCCGGACCACAGGGGGCGAGGCTGAGATACATGCATCGAAACTTGCCACAAGATGTCAACTTTGGCGTTTAACATATCATCTATCACAGGACGAATGCTTGGGTATTTCATAAGCTTCAGAACGCTCTTAGGGTCCCTTTGAAAAACTATATTATGCTGCCCTATCTTTCTTATTTGGTCGAGAGAAACTTTCTTCCTTTGGATCAATTTCTTCTTTGGCGCGTCTGGTGTGATTGTGCCCATTTGACCCATCATATGAACAACGTTTTCCCCATCAAGAGTCTTAGCATTGTGATCAACATTGTCTGCAATCAAATGCAACAATGAGTGCGCTGCAACTTCGGTAGCACCAACTCCTTGTGTGACCGACGCGTTTTTCTTATATAGACAGGATTCCGAATAGGATGCGCAAAATCCGAAGTTGCAAAGCAGGTCAATCAAATCCCGGTGACCGTATTTGTGATCTAGTGTCACGCAGAGCCCGACTTGCAGCGGCAAAAGAAAACCTCTAGGACAGGTTGCACTCATGATAGCTTGACCAATGGATGCACACTGTAAGTCGGCGTTTTTGCTTTTGATGACCACCTTCAATAGCTTGCGAAGCGAATCAGGCAATACTTCGAGATTGTGATTTAAAGACTTCATGTCGTCTGTCTCAGGATATACTTCATTGTGTTTTTCAGAACATTTTATCTCGTTCCGTATGTAGTTCCCTACAATTTCGATAAGCACGTCCATATCCTCCCAGTCCTTCTCGAGCTTCTTGTGCGCGTCTTGTACAAGTTGTTTAACATTTGACGACAGGCTGACTACTAGGGGCTGTTGCTTTAGTGATGTGATCGAGACTTTGTCGCCATAGTATTCGTACAACATTTGCTGTAGTCTTTTTTTGGAATACACACAGTCACTGCTGGCCTCTCGTTCCATAATTGCATAAAGCTCATCAAGAGTTACAGTTTCGTCGTCATTGTTTTCGAGATATTCAATAACATGCCTTAATGCTGAGCGCTTGTCTTGATCAAACGAGCCACTAGGGCGGCCACGGCCTTTTGACGCCTCATTCTGCTTTGGAGGGTACATGAAGGGTGTGCTGGAACTGGAGTGCATAAAATAACGAAAACACTTTCTGTGATAGATAGCCTCTTCAGCCGGGAGGTCGTTAGTACACGCCATTCTCTGAGAGACTTCATCTGCCCATTTATCAATCTGCCCGCCTTTACGGCGCTCGTTGCATCGCTTTTCGATTGTTTTGGTCATTGGTACAGTCATGACATTACTGTATTGGACATCGGGGTTGTCCGGAGATCGTTTGGCCTTATCTTTGTCTACATATTTACCGCAAATGAAGCAGTTCTCAGCGAAGAAGAACACTCCTTTCTCGGAACGTAGTTTTGGTCTTTTTCTAGAGTCCGTTTCATCTTCCAGTTTTCGTTTTTTCATTTGCTCGAACCGTCTAGTGTTGGAGTGTTTTTTACGACAACCCTCATGTACATACATTTTTTTATTCTCATCAAATTCGTAGATTTGAATGAGATTTTCTGGATTGAGCTCGTTATGCTTAATCGAAAATGAATTGATAGTATCAAGACCTCTCCGCCCAACACATGCATAATTCTTTACTCGAAAATAAATTACTTCTTTACATAATAAGCAGAGTGAGTCTTCACACCCAGGGCTGGACGAGGCCATGTCAGATGGAAGAAGCCTAAAATCAAATATGAATCATTTTTAACAGAAGAAAATTGTACGGCGATTTCTAATAACTCCTAACGCACGCGGTTCAACTGGTCACCAAGCCTTTTGGCCGAGCAAACAAAGATGGCGGCTCTCGAATGTCTGCAAGTAATAGAGATAAAATGCTAGCCTCTAAGAGCTAACACGAAGTGAAAGAAGCAAAAAAATATCGAAAATCGTTTAATTTCATAAGAAAATAGGCCTGAGTTAAAATGAAACATGTTAAACATTTGCAAACTCGATCCATGGATTAAGGTAAACTTACGGTATCGAAACTAACTTCAGTTCGTAAATTGTCTCAGTTAGATCAAAGAAAAAATATACAAATATATTGAATCGAGAATATCAAAGTCTTTCAGAAAGCAAGATAAACATATAGAAGCACATTTTTGTACTGAAACTGCTCAATGAACTGCGTGTATTCTTTAAAAAAGGCGATCATTTTGACTACTCACCTGTCACAAGCTTCCCTCCCAAGGTTGTGATACCGCTGACCAGTTGAACACTCTGGCTCATTTTCAGGGTCCCAAACGTTAGCGCGCAATGAGAAAATGCTTTCCTTTTAATAAAATCTTCTTTGAATTCGCATATCTTTAAAACGGTGCCATTTAATCATTTTCTTTTTAATAAAAATAAAACAAATGCATAAACTTAGATTCTTTTGGTCAAATTATTTGCTTTGACCTTTATAATTTCTGTGACCTTGACCCACAATGAGCTTGAATCATTCACTTGCGAGCAAGCCATGATCATTTCATTTATAATTTACCATTACAGGCTTTAAAAATTGGATTTATTCACATATTTATTAAATTACTCAATATGGCGGCCATCTTGGATTTGGCGGCCATCTTGGATTTTTCGGGTGGTCGGAAAAAGAAGGTTCCCATGGTCGGATTTCGGTGGGGTTTTATATACGTACTATTGGACCACAAATAAACAGATTTATGGTGAAACGGCTTTGTTCAAATTTTTTTCCAACCTCGACTACAAAAATTCATTCGTTTACTGGACTATTAGGCTCTGAGAATGGGGAAGCTGGAGGATTTGTAGATCATGTAAAGCCTCATAGGCTGCAGGACTTCTGTTGTAAACTGCAAGAGCTGTAGACACACAGAATGATCTTTTTCAAGTCCTGTTTTATATACATAGATACATTTACTTTATTTTCCGGAATTTCTCTTGCTGTTTGCATTCTGTAAATCATGTTGTTTCTTTACTTACCAACTCTTATAGTAGCTGCGGACCAACGGTTGCCTTTTTTCCCAGTAGCTGCAAATACAGCAATCAAGAAGAAATAAGTTGGTTACTACGTCAGTTTTGTTACGTGTTTTGGATGTTCTTGAACAGCTAACCAGGTTTCCAATGTGTTTGTATCCCTGGCAGGCTAAGAAATGTACAGGTATTTCAGCTTTCTTGGAAATAAGTTTACATTATATGCAGATGCCAACTTGCTCCCGCTTTTTTGTCATACTTACTTTCATACTTTTTCATACTTTTACTGTTGTCATCTTACAAAGTTTTTCTCTAGTGCTTATAGCGCTTACCATTGTTTTGCTGGTCTTTGAAGAAACTTTCCTTTTCCTTGAGCCATAACTCTTTCAAAATATTTCCTGCTTTTCCCTTCTTTCCTTTCACCTTGTTTCCTTCAGAGAATATTGTTTCCAGTTCCGATTGCCCAGTCTCTGTGGTTTCAATACCCTCTATGAGTCGACAAAGCTCTTGAGATTGGTTTTCTTCCAGCACCACTTTCGTTTGCTTGTATAACTTCTTTACATGCTTCTTGAGGCGGCACCGCTGTTGGTGTGTTGTTTTCAGCCGCAGTTTCTTGCTTGTCGGTGACATGTATTTAAGCGGGTAGTTGCTGTTAGGATTTCGCCTCTTATATTTCGTAACAGCGTCCAAGTTCTTCTTTTTCTCCAAAGCATTTTTCACATAACGAAAGCTGCGCATACAAGGACCACATACATTCAAAGAACGTGGATCGTTCTCTGTGTCTCTATTGGTTTTATAGTTGGCGCTACATTCGTGCCAAAACCTGCAGTCTTTAGAATGGAGATTCTCTACGCTTTGGGCGCCGCCAATATTGACTATGCCAGGGCAAATCGCATGGTTCTTGGTAAACCAAGTGTTGATTACATTACAAATCTCAGCAAGAGATTTGCACTGACCTTCGGCGATAGTCTTGTAATTGAAAATGGGACTATCCACCCTCCAAACAAGCTCGGGATAAACTACCAGTCGAGCGCAGTTAAATGGACCACATTCTGAAGAAAAGCCTACTCTTTTATGGGATAAACTAGAAGTGCATTAGCTGGTTCTGCCTCTACTTCGGGGAAAGGAGTAATTTCGAGACGCGATTTCACCGTCCAAATCTCTCCACGATAACCAGCATTCCCGAGGAAGATCTGAATTTCGCGAAGTTTTTCTTTTTCCTTTTCATTCTTCGCATCTATGTTCTCCTGATTCCTCCTATCTCCTGACTTCGCCTCCTGTCGCTTTAGCAAACTTCTTCGAAGCGCTTCTTTAACACTGCTAGTGCTAGTGCTGTCGTTGTCATATCCCGAAGCCGTTTCTTCCCATTTTCTTGGCGGCTTCGCTTCGAGTTCGAGGATTCCCCGGTTTCAGAAGTTCTCTTCATTTTTCGTTGAGAGATTCCATGGCTTAAAGACACAACTACCTGTAGTACAGGAGCCCATGCTACGACTATAACATATTCCGGGACTGTAGACCCTTCTGTCGCTTCTCGACTCTGTTATTTATTTACATAACTCACTCTTTACTAACATGGAGCTGCAATGAGTCATGGGATATCTAGTAATGGAATTGCGAGAATGGAACGAGTAGAAGTGCGGATAGGGGATTGATACATTGCTTTCGAAGTGAAGAAATCCCGTTTTCCCCTTTCCGCCGCCATCTTGTTTTTTAGGACGGTGCGGACCTCTTAGGGTACCGGACATAATTTTCGCGGCAAATTCAAATCTAAAAATAACTAGGTCAGGAAATACGCTGCCTCAACCATATAGGTTAGATGAAAGCTCCTACTTATGGGCTCCTGATTACAGATAAAACCGTAACATGTAAACAACAACAATTTTGATTTGCAGGTATCATTAATTTCTCTTTAGAACGGGGTCTCATTTTGGGTGCAAAAATTGTGAACGGGGTAGCTTTTCTTCAAAAAATCGCTTTAGAACGGGGTCCGCATTTGAAATTCGCAGCGGCACATACCCATACTATTCGCCCCATGTAAGGTAATCCAAGAAGATCTTGTATTCCGGATTCCAGCCTTAGGATTCCGGATTCCAACCTGCTGGATTCCAGATTCCATACCAGTGGATTCCGGATTCCATCACTCTCAAAGAATCTGGATTCCAATATTTCTTTATCTGAATAAATTTTTGAATAACAGTTTTTAACACTGCCAGGCTGATTTTGGCTGCTTTATCTCGGAGTAATAATTCAGATTTACACTAAATTAAATGTATTTTGCTGTTTACTTTTGACCGTACACAACCGGTAATTGTTCGCACCATATAGATATCATTGAATTATAATATATAGATTTAGCCACTAGCTAAAAGCGGAGCTCCCGGTTATAAAATTTTCTGTGCGAATGAAAGGGATTCCCATGTGTACATGGTTTATACTATAGGCTTTTTAAGAAAAAATGTCTCTTATGTATACAACAGTGTTTTCTTCGGTATGTTGCTGCATTGACACAATACAAATACGGGACGAAAATAAGCATCCTGTCAAGTGAGATGACCTCCTTCCGAAAAATTAAGGTATTAAAATTCCTCCAAATGGAATGATTCAAAAGTGCAATAAAGAGAATATTTTTTCAAGCATAGATTGCGTCGTCGATGACGTCATATCACCTGACCACTTCATTTCGCTCATCTGGTGACCTAGACTACACTACCCAAGTTTCGTTGTTTTAGAGTTTTCCCTTCACGGGATATTCATTATTTTAAGCATAGATGACGTCATCGATGACGCCATATCACGTGACCACTTTATTTCGCTCACCTGGTGATCTAGACTACACTACAAAAGTTTGGTTGTTTTAGAGTCTTCCCTTCACGAGATTTTAATTTTTCTAGCGTAGATGACATCATCGATGACGTCACATCACGTGAGCACTTCATTTCGTTCATCTGATGATCGAGACTACACTACCAAAGTTTGGTTGTTTTAGAGCCTTCCCTCCACGAGATATTAATTTTTCAAGCATAGATAACGTCATCGATGACGCCACATCACGTGACCACTTCATTTTGCTCATCTGGTGACCTAGACCACACTACCCAAGTTTGGTTGTTTTAGAGTCTTCTCTTCACGAGATATTCATTTTTCAAGCATAGATGACGTCATCGATGACGTCACATCACGTGGCCACTTCATTTTGCTCATCTGGTGACCTAGACCATACTACCCAAGTCTGGTTCTTTTAGAGTCTTCTCTTCACGAGATATTCATTTTTCAAGCATAGATGACGTCATCGATGACGTCAAATCACGTGACCACTTAATTTCGCTCATCTGGTGACCAAGACCACACTACACTGCTTTTTTATAATCGGCGTCAAGAAACAATACGCTGCATCTTTGATCGTCTTGTTGTTTAGCTGACGAGCGGGAAATCGAGCAATTCTATTCATCGTCGTTGTCTGCCACCAACTGATGCAGGAAAACTTGTTCCTTTATAGTTTTGGCCCTAGCGCATGCGCAGTCCCTCTGAACACACCCACAATATGGAATTCACACAAGCAAGTAGCATACCATTACATAACCTTGCATTGTTCTATTGTAGTAGGAGAACCTTGTTTACTTAGCGGTGGTAAGCGCAAGCGCAGTACACAACTTTAAACAATGAAGTCGATGAAAATGCTTCAAAACCCGGCATGGCATTTTTAAGTAGTTTCAAGCACTGGACATTGCATAATCATTGCATTATTGTCGTTCATGAGGAAACAATAGTTGCTTGTTTAGATCAAGGACACTGCAGACGGACGCAGCATTCTGAAATATGCAAGTTATTTTCACTTTTGGGCTGATTCAAACTAATTCGCTAAACATTTCAGTGCGGGTATTGGCTGTATTGAATGCCAAAAATATTCACACAAGTAAGCTGTTTCTGTCATGGCAGCCAGCTAAAATTAATTGCATATTATATGAAGGGGCAGTTATTTTTTCCCATGGAAAAGAATACTTCATTGCATAACTGAAATGTGGTGAAAACGAAACTATTTATTAGAGGCACCCTATTTAGGAGTGAAATCCGTCTAGCCGTCCATCCGTCACGTCTGTCTTAAAAGTTTTCCTTTCAAACTCATTTGCTATGCAATAGAATAAATGTTTCTACCATGACGGATGGACGGCTAGACGGATTTCACTTTTTAACAGAGATTGTATGAAATATCCGTGGAGCCGTCGATCCGTCTCTCTTAGAAGTTTTTATTTCAACCTCATTTGCTATGCAATGAATTACTTTTTCTGCTACAACGGATGGACGCACCCATTTTCTCAATTCGGAGTTCATAACACTAACATAGAGGTTTTTAGCAGCGAAGTGGAAACTTTGGACCTATCGAAGGCGTTCCTTTTTCTCAGTAATACCTTCTCCAAATCAAGCGCAATTTGTTTACTGGATCTGACAAAGTCTTGTTATGGTCGAGCACAAATTGCACGTCGAGTGTTGGATCAACTGATGGTAAATTCGCCTGTGCTAAGATACACCTGGGAGTGCGAAAATAGGAGCTTGATCGTTTTAGATCGTAAACGAGAGAATCGTCATCTTCATCTCGAGAATCGTCATTATCCGAAACAATAACCATGACATTTCTTTTACTGTTGGAACAGGGTAGTTTGGTTTCCTCGTCCTTTGAAGATACACTATGTGTTTCGTTTAACGATATTTTAGCAGTGACTGTATTGATAGTTTTCTCATCGACGAATTCTATTCTTGCTTCATTGACATAGCTTGATCCTCTCGTCATACACTTCTCCTCCTTGTTTCCTTTTTCTGCAACCTTGTTAATGCTTTGCCGAAATAGTTGTCCCTTTTCCTTCTTTGACATATGCTTTTTACCTCTAGATTTTCGTTCCCTGCTTGCAGTTTTTTCGCTTTGGCCACCTCTGCTTTCTTTTCTTTTCTGACTACCCTCTTTTTTTCCAGTGATAGCAGTGTCTTTAGTTTGCTCTTTTTTTGAAGTGTGATTCAACTGTTTCGCAGCCAGACACTCGGTACTTATTTTGGAAAACAATTGGCGCTTCCTCTTCGAATTCTTTGTGTCATAAATTCCCGCTCCCGAAGTTGTATCAAGTGACTCAGGTTGATGCTTTGGCTTTCTTCCAAAGCTCGAGGTGGTTCTTTTTTTTCTGACTACCATCTTTTTTCTCTGCTATAGTCGTGTCTTGTTTGCGCTTCCTTTTTGAAGTTGGATTCAACTCGTCCGCAGCAGGACACTCGGTATTTATTTTGGAAGAACTTTGGCGTTTCATCTTTGAATTCTTGGTGTCAAAAGTTGTATCGAGTAACTCCGTTTGATGCTTTCGCTTTCTCCCGGACCTCGAAGTTGTTTGAAACTGAACATTTCTGTCAAAAGATGATGCTGGTAGCCACATGTCGTCCTCTGCAGAGTAGCCTTTGAACCTCACTTTGAATTCGTACTCCATGTCTTTATTCAGCCTTCTCCCGACGATTTCTTCCACCTCGTATAAATCTTCGTCTAGTCCGCCGTTTGAATCTTGCGGTACCTCAGGTTCATATGTAGGCCTTTCTCCAAATGGCACGTAACCTTGCTCTTGGAGCTTTTCTTTGCAGTGATCGTGAAGCCGGTAGTGAGTGGGTTGATCGAAAATTGGAAGTAGCTCAACCGAGGAGATTATCGA
This sequence comes from Scolanthus callimorphus, assembly GCA_033964015.1. NCBI lineage: Eukaryota > Metazoa > Cnidaria > Anthozoa > Actiniaria > Edwardsiidae > Scolanthus > Scolanthus callimorphus. Next base: position 27,260,833 of record CM066913.1, read on the forward strand.
GGAACTTGCTCTCCAAGGCGTCAGAATGACATCTTCTGTTATTTGATACGTTTCGTCGTTACATCGATTGTATACACTGCACCTGATTCGTACATCTTTGCTTGCTGTCACACAGAAACTGAGTACTTCTCTTCCATCCTTTATTGACTCTATGGCTTCCACTCTTGCTATAGTGTAAGAAGCCACACCCTGGGCTGATTGCTTCAGAGCTATGTTCCCAAACTTAACTATGTCGTGTTCTGGATTTAACGGTTCCTTGCCCGGAAGATATTTAGATGCCCAATGTCTCTTCTGGCGACTTCGGGACACATACTCCCTGGGCAGCATATTTTGATTGCCTGTCTTATATCTATGAAACGAAACGTTCCATTTTCCATCTTAGATATGAGCCATTTACCGCGACCTTCTGGGTGATCAGTAATACTTCTACTTTCTGTTTCAGATTCCTGGCACATCTCGTTTTCTCCTTCGCCTTCTTCTTCTGGAAATTGCTCCATGAGCGTTTCAACACACTCCAGTTCGTCCGTCTCTGCCAAGAGTGCATTTTCGACATCAGCTGTCATGTTCCCAACCCCGACGTCTAGATGAAGCTTGTTGTAATCACAAGGGAGAGTGTCGTTCAAGATCTTAACATTCTTGGGATGTTCAAATGTGTATGGCATATCCCAGTTGCCGCTCTTTTTTAACAGGGTGACGCAAGCATCTGGCATGTACTTTTCGAAGATTCTTTGTCCAGCCTTTACTCCTTCGCGGTGAGCTTTACTTTGCATTTCCTGAAATTCGCAATAGGTGGCTGGATACGAATACGAAGAATCCATTTCTTTCTGATGAGACTTAAAGGCAAATGCCATGCGCTTCTTCTTGGACGTGCTTCGGACATTTACTCCAGCAGCAGCAACTCTGGTTTTGGCATTGATATTAAATTGCACCTTCGAGCTTTTGTCAAGCATATCCCCAAATGTCGTTTGCGCATCAAGGGATTGTATGTCTGTTGTTTTGCCTTGCAACTCGCTGATGATCCTTTCCGTAGTCTTCGTTCCAGAATTGTAAGGTGACGCCCAAAAAGGACCTACATTTTTGAAGTGAAGATACAGTGCGAGTTGGTGCAGTGTCGCGGCCGCAAACAATATTTCGGCGGTGGTGTAACTTCCATAAGTCACATATTTACCTCTCTTCGAAGGATTGGTCTTTGCACCAGGTTTCGAATGCAAGGGAACCTTTTTGAGCTCCAAGGCTTTCCTCCACAAGCGGAATACGGTTATTGCCGATGAGACGGACTTTTGTACTTCCTCTGGGTTTCCGAAGTTAGGCTTTCTGAATGGTTCGATCAAATACATTACAGCTTGAATGTATAGGCTGGTACCATGAGAACCAGGAACATGTTCGTCTAATAAATCTGCAATTCTTGGTTAAACAACCGTTCGCATGCATCCGAGTTCTGGTCACAAAAGTAAATAAGAATCAGATCGCTCGACTTCAAACCGGATTCGAACCCCAACTGTTGACATCGGTGTTTTAGATCTTTAAGATGCGTTATGGTTGCTGTGCGTATGGACAATCCATGGTCTTCCCAGAAACTGAGATCCCTTGTTTCGTACTTCAAATTCTTAAGAAAAAGACGCTGGGCGTGGTCATAATCTAGGTAACAAATTGCAGGAAGAAACCAGTAATATGGAGCTAAAAACCTTTCGTCTGGTACACCAAGACCAAGATGGATGACGCCGTTCTGGATGTCGTGTGGGTCTGGGGTCATCGTTGCTAGAGCTGCCGACAATGAGAAGCCCACCGAATCAGTTGAATAGCCAAGAAGATGTATTGGGGACTTCCTTTTTTTTCCATTTTCATCAAATTAAAGAAGCCTCCTCAGATTTTGCCAGTAGCGCATCAGATGTTTTCCAGTGTATCCTTTGTCGATTGTTGGCCACATGCAGTATGTAACAGGTTTCTCTACCGAAGTCATACAAGTCAAGTTGTGGACTGAAACTGTCTTAGCCAACGAGTCGTTGACTGTTACAGTATCACTATAACGTTTCAGTGCACTAAAATCATCTTCATCCCCTTTCGCCTTATCTTGCCGTGGAGCTGAAACTTGAAGGGAATTCCAGGTTTTTACATCAGGATCCCATCCTTGACCAACCAAGACAACCTGACCATCTTTATTTTGTCTTGCATGCAAAAACCTCAGGGACCGTGCCCCATCACTTGATTCATTTACTGGCAAATTCTGATATATCGCGGCCGCGCGATCAATGGCATCTAAATTTATTCCTGGATCCAGACGACTTTCTTTGGCATGCTGATTAGCTGTTGTCTCTCCTGCCAATCCGAAAGCTTCAGCTAACAACATATAGTTTGTTGGACCAAGTTGATTTTTAAAGGTGCCACTCAAATCCTTTATTAAAGAGACATAATGGTGGTTGTTATTTCTTGACAACTTCGAAACCAGGTTTCTAATAACGAGAATTTGAACTGGCATCTTCTGAGAAATGCCTGTCTTAAACAATCTAACCAAATCAATGACAAGCTTTAGCTCGTCCCCTGAGATGCAAGAATCCAACAAGCTATTCTCTATATCCTACGGTGAGAGCTTGACCTTAACCAGCTGCATGCTTCCGACGAATTTCCTCTTTTTCTAGAGCTGCTTGTACTTCCCCGTGTTTTGAATACCTCTTGTTGAATCCAACAAGCCCCAATCTGTATTCGTATTCATTTAGCTTTCCTTTTCTACGGTGCTGAAGAGTGTTTTTCAAGTGCCTTTCTTGCATTGCGCAATTTGCCCAGGTGTATGGGTGATTACCTGTGGTAGATGACTGTTCCAGACAAGGAGGGTCCACTGATTTTATTGCCCCAGTCAGATGTATATCGTTTCCAAAAATACTGATGGTGCAGTTTGTTGGAATGTATATAGACCTCGGATGTCCATTTGCTTCTTCAAGCAGCATCTTATACTCTCCTGGGTGCGCGTTCGACCACACTCTATAGTCAGTACACTTCTGGTGCCTTGTTGAATATCGATGACAATTTATGGTGCCATCTCTGATTTTTTTGCTGAAAAGGATTTTTGCAGTTGAGCGCCTAATTTGAGTATCAGTAGAAAAATATTTAACGACCTCTGGATCCCAATAGTAAAAGCATCTTAATTTACCACCATTTCCTTTTTCTTGGAAACGTGAGGCAGAGGTCTTACTTAGTTTAAAGGAACAACAGTACTGAAATACTTTAAGAGGGTAGCGGCAGGTTTATCGTTTACTTTCTCGCTCATGGGCAACTTTGCTTTAATAGGAGGTAGTATTCTTTCGAAAAATGCAAGTGCCTCTTGATGCGCTTTCGAGGCCGCATGTTCCTGTAGCTGTGCCACACCGGAATGCTGGATTGTAGCCGTGCCATTAATGATTCCCTCCATGCTCACTTGCTTTGACTTCAGAGCTGCACGAGTCACTCCTTCCTTTATTGCATACCTCTGAAAAGGTACGCAAATCTCGCACTGAAACGTGCTCTTTCCATGATGAGTAAATTGGGGAAATATATCGCCAACATCGGTGAAGTCAAAATAATTCCCAGCAACCTCTCCAACTGTAACAGGCGGAAAGGTCACTGCAATAAATGCTCTCCGTGCACCATCTTGGGTATTTTTGGTCGGACAACAGTTCCTTTCAATTTCCTGTCGATTGACATCAATGTAACATCTAGTGGGATATACATGAGCTAAAAAGCTAGAAAAAGACTTTGGATTTCCAGGAAGCTTTGAGGACGAAAGGGTACTCAGGTAGATTAAGGCACGGGTCAAAACCCCGCTCGAGATATTTAATCTCCCTTGCTGTCAAAATCGTCTGCGAAATTGTATCCGAGTAATCCGAGTGCTCGTGTCATTCGTCACCTGAAGTGCCTGTGTTATTCGAGTCGACAAAAACGCGCCGTAGTAACAGTATCCAGCGGATTTATTGAAAAATGCATGCTCTTTCATGCTGTTTCTATGGAGATAGGGGAAAGTTAAAAGTCTACTTCAGCTACAAGAGTAGTTTTCTCGCTTTTGCGAAGGATAAAGGGGCGAATACATGGCTTTAACTTCGTCCTCATGAGCCGTGAATATTTGGTAAGTGAACTATTTATTTATTTACATGCCGCTGTGCTAACGAAAGCTATAGTGAGCTTTGCGCTCATTGAATTTACACTACATTCGTACGTCCAAATTATTTTGTTTGGAGTAAAGTTATAGCTAGCTATTTACATATTCACATAAAGTTATATCGGATGCCCGAGTTTTCTCCAAGCTTAAAGAGTCTCTGTCAGCCTAGCGCGCAAGGGATTATGGGGCGATCAGACGCCATTTTGACATCCGAACAGTTCTTCTAGATTTTCGAATAGCTTTTGAATTTTCGAATCCAAGTCCATCGCCGTGTACGTGCTCTAAAATACATGATATATTTGATAAATTGATCCTAAAAGATCATTTAACAAATCTTGGTAATTATTTTGGGATTATATATCCATTTTCGGTATTTATTTTGCGAGCCAATGTGAGCTCGATTTCAAGATGTCTGGCGCGAAGCCTCGCCGCGGCCGACCTACAAAAAAGGAACCATTGGCAAGAATTTCGATCACCAACTCCACTTACAAGCTCTGGAATGAAAGGAAACAGTCTCTGGGGATAGCTGGCATTACAAATAATGCGTTTGCAGAATTATTGCTGCATCAAAACCTTGAGAACCTTCGACAGTGCAACCAGTCCGAACCTGGTCCCACAACCAGTAAGTAAAACTGCTTCTGTCTGCTGCTTGTAATCTTTATGGACATTCCAATGCATTCAGAATTGTATGTAATCGCTTTCTCTGTTGTAGGTAAGCGCAGACAACTCTTCCAGTCAACTCCGGCCAAATCTGCTGGCCAAGAAGTGTCACTGGAAGTGGAAGAACTCGCACTTTCGCCTGTGCGTGTCGACCACAGTCGTGAATCGTCAAGTGATGAAATATTGTAAGTACTACTCTCTAAGCGAATTGATTGCTAAAACACTATTGTTTATATTATATGCTAGAAGCTGTTACTTCACCGAATCAGGAATAAATTCTATCCTAAAATTCTATAAACTGAGTACACGCTGTACTCAACTAGAACTGTTGGCAGCACGAAAGGCTCTTATGAAGTCGTAGACTAGAGTGTTGTCTCTCTCGGTCAGTTTATATCTGAGTCCTTTCGATTTTGTTATTGTATTTGCGTGTAACGAAATATGATTATTTTTTCAGTGTCAATGTGACCAGCACTTCTTCTCAAGACAGCAAAATTCCAGTGAAGAAGTTCCTTTCCTCTATTGCCATCATGCAGAGGATAAACCCAATGTTTGCTGCTTTGCCGGAGGACCCCTTTGATGCACAAGATAGCAGCAAACAAGAGGGGTAATATATAATAACTAACTATCAAAACAGGAAGACTAGGTTTGCATGAATATGCAGCAATATTGAGCAGTCTTGCTTCTCATCAAATCCACAAGTTCTACCTAATTACATATTTGGTGTTTATGGAAGTTCTTCCCACTGGTTTGTCCCAGTAGTTTGTGTCATGCCATGTACTCTACTTCATTATTAGTTGGTCAAAGTCATGACTGCTATACTTTTGAATTGACCTCTCAGAACTGATGATGACAGTGATAATGATGTGATCCTCGAATACATGTCTGATGCAGATGATGACTTCAGTGCTAGTGATGCTGATGATGAGACAGAAAGTGGGGATGAGAATAGAAGTGGCGATGAGGAAGAAACTATATTATTAGAACCAGAATCCAGGTACTATACATTCACTCTTTTTCCAAACCAACTGTAATCCTGGTACCAGTAAATGGTTCACAGGAAAAATAGGTGGTCCAAGTGGACAAAACATAACAGCTTTATTCAAGTACTTGGGGCTTCCATATTTCATGTTATTATATAGACACAAGTGTTTTACTGGGAATTACGCCCCTTGTATATCTCATAAGCTACATCCAGGAGGCTGAGTGACCTATTTTTATCGGTCAAAACAAAAATGCTTGGAAATCAATTTAGAATATTTTTTCTGGTTTGTCTATATAATAAAAAGAAAATTACACGGTGGCTTGAAGATGTGAGTTTTATTATCTTGTGTCGAAAAAAAATATTTTACTCATCGGCTGCACTCGTTCATAAAATATTGTTTTTGCCACTCGTAAATAAAACTCATATCTTTGCACCACCATGTAATATCCCCTATGTATTGTGCCTCCATAGCCAAAGCTATATTTTGTTTGTCCACATTTTGAAGGGGAGGGGGATTTATCATGCACAACAAGTGTAAGACATACTTTTTGACATGGTAGGATTGATATATAATTTTTTATTCACTTTCAATGTATCACACCAATACTTGTGAGTGAAGAACGATATCAAAAGGTTGCCATACAATGTTTAATCAGGTTCACTATCATTAAATAATAAGTGCAATACGCAGCTACATACAAGTATTTTTAATTAACAGAAATCAGAATAACCTCTTTCTTCTTTTCATGCTGCAGTGCCACCCTGACTGCACTAGAGATTTTGCCAGCAATGGATAAAAGCACTGATGTGGAGGATAAGGAGGGGGATTTGGTCCTCCAACTCATGGTCAGCATGTAAAGAGGGTACAGAAGGAAGTAGAGTGTTCATTGAATGAGCTTCAAGTTATGGATGGAGAGGATAACATCAAATTCAAAAAAGTGCTGGAAAGGGAGAGGGTTGTTGCAGATACAGGAAAGATCGAGGAGCTGTTCACTCAGCAATGTCGTGTGATTGGGTGCAACAAAGCCCAAAGGATCGTTGATAAGCAACTTGAAGCTGGTGTCCTTACCATAGTGTACACATGTGGAAACAATCACTTTGGAACATGGGATTCATCTGATGTGATAGGCCATAAACGAGGGCAAAAATTGTTTGCTACATCAACCCTAATGGCAGCACTTGTTTTAATATCAGGAAACAATTATGAGAAAATGAAGTTGTTTGCCAAAGGTCTCAACTTGTCATTTGTGTCCTTGTCGATGTTTAATAGGATACAGACACATTATGTGACTCTGTGAAAAGCCTGTGGGACAAAATGAAAGAGAAAGTTTGGACAGTCTACAGAAATGAGCCTCTTATAGCAGGAGGGGATGGAAGGATGGACTCCCCAGGATTTTCAGCCAAAAACTGTGCTTATACAATAATGGAGGAATTCCTGAAAGTCATCATTGACCTGGAAATCGTGGACATGCGGGAAACAGGGGGAACATCGACAATAATGGAGAATTTAGCATGCAAACGACTGCTTGAGCGCATAATAGGTGTGCTAAACTTCCATGAGTTTACAACGGATGCATCAAGCACAATAATAAAGCTTGTTCGAGAGCTGAAAGGTGATTTTGTACAACCTCATATTCGTAATAACAGTGTCAATACCCATTAAAATAGATGGTGATAGCATAGAAATTAGGATGCAAAGCTTAATTTAAAAACACTATATGGTAAGACACATAGCTGTGTGGAAAGTAATGATCGGCTAATTATTGTTTTATATTGTTGGTTTGTTAATGCCCATGGGGTGTAACAGCATGAAAATTGGTGTCATCCAAATGCCCAACTCATTGGTTAATCTGTTCGACTAATTGTTTTTTATTACGGGGTAGTCTTATTGCTATTGAAAAGTCACTCAGAGAATGTGTGGTCATGTGACTTCACATAACCACACGTCTTTGTGAATGTGGAGCTAAAAATTTTACTAATTACTATACTTTTATTGTATATTTCAGAACAGCACATATATGTTCTAGCAATGTTTTTTCACAACCTGGATATCTGGCACAAGGCTGTGAAACTAACAACTAAGTTATCTGCTGTAAGTTTTCTAATGTCCAGGGTGCAATTCCAGAAAAAATCTATTTTCTTCCAGAGCGGTGGGATGTGTAGTGTAGTGTGGATATCTGGTACAAGGCTGTCACAAGTTATCTGCTGTATGTGTTCTTATGTTCAGGGTACAATTCCAGAAAAACATTCTTTATTTTCCAGAGTGGGGGGGGGGGGGGGGGGGGGTGTTCGAATGGTTATGAATTTGTTTTTCGGGAATTGAACAATGCAATTTTTATAGTAATTACCAACCAGTGTGAGTTGGAACTGTTCTGTTTCTTTTCCAGTTTTATGATTGCGTTAGCCTTTTTTCAATTGGTATACAAGGATTCTTTAGGGTCATAATGGATAATGGAAAATAAAGGACACAGGAAATCATAATACCACTTAGCAAAATGGACTTTTTAAGCTCCCTAAACAACCCTTGCTTGCATGCCATACTTAGTGGAGTGAAGGTGTTTTGCAAATAGAATAAAATGAAAGTTATTTCCCTTCACTTGTAGGCTGCTAAGATTAAAGGATGTGAGGCTCTTGCCGATTGAGTGCAGCCTGTTAGGAATCACTTTTGGCACTGTGCCCAGTCCTGTCAGGGTGATGCAGACAATTTGAAGGTTAGTAATCAATTGCATCAAAGCTAATTTACCTTGAAGCACACTTATTAAGAATACATGTGATATTTAATTATTATACTGCAAGATTGCGCAGAATATTGCCTGATACTTAGCTGACAAGGGATGCAGTCCCGGGTTGGTGAAATCAGACAATATGCTGCAAAAATCGAGCAGGATATGGTTTTATTATTCAGCACATTAATAGCACAAAACAATGCCAGAAATGATCAACTTTTGCATATTAAAAATGAGCTCAACACATCATATTTCCCTCAGAGACAGATATCACAGGATATAATTCCATGTACAGAAGACAGCTATTGCCCCCCCCCCCCCCTCCCCCTTCTGGGTCTGCCACCTATGGACAGCTTTTGTATTGTTTGTGGCGTTGATATTGACCGCTTGCATTTCTTTATGTTGAGTTCCTGCCGGTATATAAGTCCATTCACACAGCTTGAAAGGTGGAGTTTACCAGGATGACAGTATGTCCCATGTAACATTTCATTATGAGAGCAATATGCAGACCACCTTTAGACCTAATGATTTTGATTCTAGAACATGTGGATTGGCGTGATCCATCACGTTTGTGGAGAACACGAATGGGAGGATGGGCAGTGCTTGCATGGTTCAATGACTAACAGTACTGAAGAGACGAAAAGGATTTTGGCCAAAAACAGCAAGGCTGCTGAGGAGCTAAGGAAGATTGTATTTGATTGCACTTGGCTCAAGAGCCTACAGTTCTATGTGAACTTCAGGTAACTTGCTCAGTATTATAAAATCAAAACCTACTATTGCATCTACCAAATACATACCATGTATGAGCTGTGATTTACTTTTAATCATCAACTAACATGCAACACATACCAGTACATACATTTAATATTAGGTTTCATAAACGTTTTAAACACAAGAACAAGATATGTTATTTCCATAACCTGAAGAGGCACCTTTCATACATGTGCATGCCGATTGACAAAGGATCATGTATAACCATTCTCAGTCACGGTCAGCCAGGAAAAAAGTTTGCAAGTGAAAACTTGTCCCCCTTTTTTCTCTGAGCGCGACAAGCCGGCGAAAGCACATGCGTTGCCATGGAAACTTTAACAAAAAACGAGTTTTCAATTTTAAGCTTTTTTCCCAGCGACCGCGCGTAAATGAGAATGGAAGTTGCTATATATTGAAACTGATGATGCATGATGTCATATTTTATGACCATTTTAGTTCTAATCTTTCCTATGTGTAATGGTATTGCTTTTTTGTTCTCTGTACAGACACACAAGCAATTTGGAAAATTTTAATTCAATGCTTCTGAAGTATGCACCCAAGAGAATAGGATTTTCGTAAGTAAAGAAAATATTTTGTGAACAAGAAGTGAGTTTTCCCTAATCCTCGTTATTATTTTTTTATCCTTACAATATATTTATCTGAATCACCCTTATCCCCCCTAAAACTCCCACAAGTGAAAGGTCAGGGAAAATTTTCTTAAATTCCATGTGGTTTGGGGAATGGGATAATATTGCTGACCTTATACTCAGGTTTATAGATCTTTTCTGGAACCTACATTATTCTAAATGCATTATTGCATTTTGATTTTATAGATATGAAGTGTTCAAAGCAAGGGTTCTACTGGCTGCATTAGACCACAACTTTCACCTATTCCGCGAGGTAGTACCAGGAAGGTTCAAAAAGGTTTACTCAAAACGATCCAAAAACTGGCACGTGGAACCTGTAAAGGTGGACAAGCAGTACAAGTACTGGCCAGTACTCCTTGCCGACATCCTTAATAGGCGCTTGGATGATGAGGCTGCTATTTCTAGACATGTGGTTGTTTCCCCAACTCATCCATCAAACCTGGCACCCACTATTGCATTGAGGCAGCCACCACCCACATCTCAGTTGGTTAATCAACGATTATCACGTTTCAAGAAATAATCATTTAATTCTTATTAGCTTATTTGCATTCTCAGACAATAGTTCTTGTCTCAAGATTTTAGAAGCTGTTATGCCAATATACATATAAAATATCATGTAAATAAAGCTTATTACAAAAATTAATGAACATTCAACAGCAAATGTCCTGTTCATCTGCAAATAATGTCTGTTGTTTCTCTGTATCTTTCACATAAAAAAAACATAACATAAATACATAGTACATATTTCTGAAATAGGTTGCACTGTCAAAATGGTCTGTCATAGCCTGTAATGTGACATGGGAGCAAATTGGTATACCAGGAGAGAATCATTGACACTATTTTTTAAGATAAATAGCCATGCTTTTAGCCCTGCATATATAATGCCAAATGATTATACAGTACTTCCTCCCATGATGCACTGCTGGGTACAACAAACAGTTGTGATGGCACAACCTTTTTCAAATAGAACTTTATCACATTCAATAATATGGCTAAAAAAGTATTTCCAGTCATCACAAACAGCCCATTATGAAATTCAGCTGCAACATATTGGTGAAGATTCTAAAATTTAAAATACAGGCAGGGAGGGCACCAATTCCTCCTGCCCATCCTGGTTTTGGTGTTTTGCCAATACATTTCTTTATGTAAAAAAAAAATGCCAAAGCAAATTCATTTCTTAGTTTTCATGTCATTTTTCCAAAACTTTGCAGTTTAACCTATATGGATGTCCTAAATTCTGTTTCCTTCTAAAAAACCTTGAGGGGCTTACTTTTTGACACTGGATTTCCACAGGGCTCATGTTATAGACTGGATTTCCACTGGGCTCCTGAAATAACTAACAGGGTAAATAAACTGGAATTCCCACGGGTCACACAAGAGATTCTGGGGTAGAGCAGCTGGGATTTTCTCAATAGGGGGTTATACAAAGTCTAGGTGTGGCCCATTTTAGGAAATGCATGCTCTTGAGTTATATTTTTGCCTGCAAATGGCTTATGACAAACATTTTTCTTCCGAAGTACTCAGTTATGTCATGCCAAGGATGCAAGATATGTTCATGATCTTCTAAATCCCATAAACTGCTCTCCCGGTCGTGAATACTGACTTCGAATCATGTTCACCACACAAGCTGGCAGAACTCTCCGATTGCCCCTTCCAAGTTTTCCATACTTCCAGAGACAATATTGGCGGTAAGCTGCTTTTCTATAGGAGTTTGTGGAATAGTCTGGCTGCTCTGCCCGGATGTCGCATCTTGCTCTTATTGCGAGCTGCAGCACTTGTATATCAAGACAAATGTTCCTGAATATGGCACTAGATGTGACGCAGCGCGATGTTTTTTTGCAGCACACATTCTCTTGTTCGGTTGGCATAGGTGTACACACGTGACACCTACACCAAGGAGGCCTCTCCACTGCAGGCTCTGGATCTTGGTCTGGTGGCTCCTGCGCATCCTGGAGGAGGTTTTGGGCAAAGTCCAGGCTTCCTCTACCTTGAGTTAGCAGCCGCAATAAAAGAAGATCTTTGTCTTCACTGTTGAGCTGGGCAATAAAATCCTGACATGAAAAAAATAGTCTTAGAAAAGCCAACAAGCAACAGAAACATTAGTGTACATAATCCAAGCCGTATTGAGGGTGAGAAAATATGTTTTTGGTGATAAAAGGCAACTAGTTTTTATGTTCAGCCCTGATGCTATTATTGAAGTAAAAGAAAATGACCAGGTAGAGAAAAACAAATGTTGATTGTTGCAGATTTCATTGATTGTTCAGTCTAAGCCTACATCATTTCTGTTGACTTGCGAAAAATCCAAAAATCTATACTGGTCACTGTGAACTAAAACCAAATAACAAAATGTAGTAAACTCACAATCAGTTATCTGAAATCCGCACTTTCAATCGAATCGACAATTATACTATTTTCTCACCTTCACTTCAACTTCTGCTGTCGCCATTTCTTCCTGGTGCCGAGCAAATGCGCTCGGGTTTCTGTTGACGACCTCTGTCTCTCCTCTGTTTTTGCATGCGAGTTTTGCAGTCCCACACTTACAGTTATTAGAACATTTTGCATCCGCAGTTTTACATGGACAGCCTGTTGATCTGGCCGATTGCTTTCTGCTGCAAGTGTTTTTGCATTGACACATGACCTGGAACAAGAAAGCCGTAGACGTTTTTATTTCAAAGACTACGTCGACATGGCCTCGATGAATGTTGAGTATATAGTAGACACAACTCTCGATCATTTAGAAACGTTTGACTTGTGCAATACTGTAAAATAAAGCTGCGATAAGACTTTATTTGTTACGACATGAACAAAAACTTCGATAACACAAAGCAAAACTTACCACTGGCGCTTCAGCGCGAACTCGTTCGGCGGGTCTTTGTATCGGGCTACCGTATGCATTGAATTCAACATCATCATTCTCGATGTCGATTTCCATGCTCGCAGACATTTCTGGTGATTCAGCCATGGTTTTGTGAGCGTAAAGAGGTTCTTAGGATCTAGAGGATCTGCGCGCGTTCGCCAGCGTGAAGTTCGCAAGTCGAAGTGGTACGCACGTGAGTGAGAAACCGGGACGTCCAAGGGTCAATGTCCCGGATGTAAACAAAAACAAAGGAGTGGCTGACAGAGACTCTTTAACATCTAATTACATAATGTCCACAGTAAAATAAGGAATGAAATTGCTGCTATAAGCTTATTAGTAAAGCCAAATCAATTGTACCATATCCATATTTTCACTGATTTCAGACTGGCGCTGAAGTTTTACGTTTGGTATTCATTGACAATAAAGGTAAGCTTAAATTGCATAACAAGATAAAAAAATCCCCACGCCACTGTTCACGAGAAACAATCAAAATGTAACCTGAATTAAAAGCGTATCTTCCAATGTTTCAGTAGCTGCTTGCAAAGTCTTTTTTGCTTGTATAGCTTTGAAGCTCTCTTGTCAGCACAGATATCATCTACAGTAGGCTTTACACAATCTTTGTGCGAAAAGAGAAATGCCTTTTCCCATTCTGCTATTTCTTTTTTCAAATTTCTGTAACCTGACAAGACTTTAGCTTGGGCAATGGCAAGTTTCTGGTGGTAGTTTTCTTGGCATTCCTTGTCTTGTGGGTGTTGCCTTAGCTGTACCCGAGCCTTATCCAGTGAAGCATCAATATCGCCGGGAATAGCATTGAAAACATTTTTTGCAAGTAACGTTTGTATGTTAGGCAATGCTGTGTTGCTTCTGTCATCTGTATCAGTCTGAACAGGATTCGTCAAGCTATTACAGCCTTTACAATTTTCAACATCAAACTCAGCTTCATTGAACACATCAGTGTCAGCACACGGGACAGGCTGTAGGTCGATATCTTCATCCTGTGGTTCCCCTTCATTTCTTTCTTTGGCTTCTTCGTCCAAAACTTCTTCCTCAAAGCTATTATCTCCACAATTATCTTCATCATCTTCATCCTCTTGGAAGAAGTTTGTTTTCCTGATCTCTTTTAACTCTCCATCTTGGTCATATATCTTAACAATGCTATGTGGCAGGGTCACATTCATTGAAAAGCAGCTTTTCCAGCATTCTTGTAGATAACTTGCTTCAGATTGCAGAGTCTGAGAACGAAAGTGGTGTAATGGTGGTCCTTCAGGTCTGGAAGATGGTTCAGCAGGAGCATCAAAGAACTCGACACCATTCAGCACTTGCGTCCACCACACACCCTCTCCACACAAAAGGAAGTCAGAAATTCTCTCTAAATGAGCTTGGTATTCATTTGGGTTCCGGAGGATTATTCTATTTGGAATTATGGTATTTTGTAAATTTTCAGTTTTTCTTGCAATCTGGAGAATTTTAGACTCTTGCTCCCTGAAGCTGTTGCGGTATTGCTGGTCTTCCAACTTCAATTCAGCCTGCATGCGGACTATTCCTGGTGTTATGATCTCTCCCGGTCGCCTACTCGAAGTAGCCTGTGCAATACTCTTGAAAGTACCAAAATGACGCTCTTGTTGCTCAGTATTTACTGATCGTCCACTTATCAATCTTGTTTGGATTGGTGAGTGAGTGGTCAGTGAGTGGAAGTAGCGACAATACATTGTTCTCCTTGTGATGATGGTTGGGTTGAGGCCTATTACTTCTTTACAAAGCATAGCATGCAGGAAACTTTGATTATGGAGTCTTAGGATGTTTCTTTGGCATCTCGTCTCTGCCTTTTGATACAGAATCCTGGTGATCTCATTAAGAGTGCTCAAGAGCTCCATAGGTTTTGCTGAAAGAAGACCTGTAAAATAATCAAACATTAAAAAAAAATGTTCAATACCACTTTTAAATTAGCTGAATCATGCAAAACAGGTGCTACATGTAGGCACTTTATACAGGATCGAGAGAAGTACTGGTATTTTTGAGTTTCTAGAAAGATGCCCAGGGCATTATAGATAGCCTTTTAGTGGACCATTGCCACCAGTATCCGGTAAAGGTTTTGTGCTCATTGATTGATTACAGTATGTTTCTAATATTAATATCAAACGTATTTCTTTCCCTCCTTGCTTTTTATCTGAATGTTTGTTTACTACACTGTAAGTTGTTTATTCATTTGCACAGTATACCTGTCATTTGCTTGACCAAGAGAGTACATATTTGTCTGTAGTCAGTGCCTCTAAGTTGATCCCTTGTTCCAGATATTGTAGCAACAGTTTCAGTTAATGCATTTTTCTCTTCTTGGTTTAGGTGTTTTGGTAGTTCCTTGAGCACATTTGCAATGTGCTCCTTGACATCATGTAATGGCTCAGTTGGAAGAACTTCATATGAACCTGGAAATTAATAATCAAGTGGTATAAAAAACTTGTTCAAGGTACGGTAATTGGACACATAATTGTTGGAGTGTGTGATTATGCTATTTTAGAAATGATCTATGTGCCACCTTGGAGGGATTGCAAATTCCAGAGCGGTGGGAAAGAGGGGCCAATATGTATGTACCTCTTTCATGTATCTCATAAAATATTATGTATAAATTTCCAAAATTCCAGAGGGTTCAGTATTTTTAAAGGGGCCAAAATCCACCCTGTCCATCGCGCACTGCTATGCTGGCATTTTTGATACCATTGAAACTTAGATACTCATGATTATTTTTGTCAGCCTGTCACATTCTGCTCAACAAACACGAGAAAGACTTATCAATTTGAAAGTACAAATCCTTTGTGTAAGTCAGAATTTCTGATGCACTGAATGATTTGCACCAACTTACAATTTTACTTTAAGTTATGGAATCTCATAAACTCCTTGAAAAACATTTTTCCCCATGATACTTAAATACTTAAATACAGTAGTACAATAGCAATTTTAATTATCTAGAATCTAAATATCCTCACCAAGATTTAGGTCTTCCAGCTTCTTTTCTTGGTCTAGAAACATCATGGTTGGTACTCTTGTAATCCCTCTCAGTTCTTCATCGAGGCGATCTTGAAGTTCTGGCCTTAATCCAGCATCAGAAAGACCTCTCCCCCTGCACTCTTTCTGGAGCTCATCAATTTTTAGGTTACGAAAGGGTTTTACTCCCCCATTCCGTCTGTTTCTTCCAGCCGGGCCAGCAAGGACTTTCTTAAGACGGTCATCCAGAGATATCAATTTGGACCGAAAGCAATATGTTATGTCATAATATCTCCTTGCATCTCCACTACAGGCACAGCATCCATTGTTCCCCCCTTTCTTTTCACCACTCTCATACTCTTGCTCTGGACCATCACCATGAAAAAGGCGCATTATGTCTTCAACCTCTATGCCATTGCTTGTCTTCAAGTGATAGCTTAGTTGCTCAAGGCAGTCCCTTCGTGTTTCTACATATGCCAGCTTTTCAGCTTCTGAGGAACCACATCTTCCCAAGATGTAAATTTGGGGCTTTTCAACCAAATCTACTACATCAACATCACCATACCCACGCTCCTTCATCTCCTTGCTGGTATAGAAGAAGGCCTCATCATACAGGACTTTGAGAAGAAGAAGAAGGTGGCCATGGTTCATAGCAGTAGCGTTGTCACTCCAAATTAGCAATTGCCTTTTTCGCTCTAGGCCCTTGAGCTTCTGCTTCAAATCCTCCATATTGGAATGTTGTTCATTCACATCATCAAATTCACCAAGCTCTTGAAGTCTTTTCACCACTCCTTCTCGGGTCATGTTCTTGTAATGATCATCATTATGTCCACGGATGAGCCCTAGTTTCTCATGCCTTTCTAACTGTCTCTTTCTTATTTCTGTTAGAGGAATCTTCCTGGCAAAACTGTAAACTCCGCCTCTTTTAGAGATCCATTGGGTGATACTGTGAGTTTTTTGTACTTCTTAGGTACCACCAACTCTCCAAGAACATACTCCCCACTCTCAATTTTGGCCTGAAGATAGATAATTAATTAATTAATTAATAATAATGTGATAATATTAATAATAATTTCATTTTTCTTGCATGCAAAATAAGATAAAATTATGGGCAGCATTCTCATTCGCAGCTTAATGTATATTAAAATAGGATATATATTTTTGTTCATGATAATAAGTCATATAATGTGAGACGTCATGCAGAAATTTGTTTCTTTTTTACCTGTAGTGTCTGCTTGATCTCCTCGTTTTTTCGAGGGACAGGAACAGTTATTTCACCACCATACATCCTCTGCAGTTTTCGTCGCACCCTGGGTGCACTTGCATAGTTGTAGTGCTGAAATTTTGTCAGGTCAACTCCTTTGTTAGTCAGAAATTCTTTGACCACCATATTGCCCAGTTTTGTTTTCTCTGTTGTAATTCCATGTTTTCTTGCCAATTCAGAGAAGTTGATCTCAAAAATAAATGACATAAAATAATGAGCTGTATCCACAATCAGCAACATTGTTATAAAAAAATTAGCTTATTTTATGAAAAATGTGTAATTCTAGAAATTAGCCTTACTCAACCAAGGAGTTAATTTATGACCTTCCCCCTCCCAACTGGAAATTCACATTCCCGTTGTGATGGAGAAATGGATCTTTTCTGGAATTACCTATTGGTTTTAAGGGCACACAGACCATCATACATTACGGGTGACCATCTTTCATTTCGTTCACTTCTTTCAGAAGACCCTCTTTATCAAAGTCAACGTCACATGGGGGAGGTGAATGACGCTTCCGTTTACACTTCCCAAGGTCTTCAAGCGCTCGTCGTTTTAAGGACCGTGTCTGCGCATCAACAGGAGTTTCAAAGTACAAGGACCTCCTTTGCTTGTTCCTCTGACTGTAGGATTGTCTTGTGCCCAGAAAAATGTCGCAATCCTGTTTGGCCCATTGCTCTTGTATGTTCTGTTTTTCCTTCGATGCTCGTTGCCTCAGTTCTTGCTTTCGTCCAGCCTTAGACTTTCTTTGCTGTAAGTTAAGGCTAGGAACTTTTGTTTGAGCTACCGAAAAACTTACTTTAAACAACTTCTCAAAAGGACCATTAATCTGGGAATAGATCTCTTCAGTGGCTTCCTTTATAGCCTTGATTGTTGGTTCTACAGCCTTTTTGCACTTTTTTGGCTTAAGTAATTTCTTTGCAACTTTTTTGGGTTGAAGGTTATTTTTTGCCTGTTCATTTAAAGGTAGCGGGAATAATACATGATGAACATAGTGATGAACGAGGCAAGCGTTGCAGTCATTCAATGTGTGCTGTTGTTTCTCTGTCTGTGATAGAGCATTCCATTTGCTTAGTTCAAAGTGTTCCATATATTTGGCCCTGATGGCTGAATTCATTTTCCAGAAAGACTTTATCAGTGTTTTTGACCTCTTGTTAAATGTCTCATAACCAACATCAAATGTTCTCTTGTAATCTGCTCCAAATGTATTGCTATAGTTTAACCATCGTTGCTTGATGTCTTGCTCAGTTTGGCCATTATCCTTGACATAACTCGATTTAACAGC
This sequence comes from Scolanthus callimorphus, assembly GCA_033964015.1. NCBI lineage: Eukaryota > Metazoa > Cnidaria > Anthozoa > Actiniaria > Edwardsiidae > Scolanthus > Scolanthus callimorphus. The sequence goes on from CM066913.1 coordinate 27,279,106, forward strand.
TGCTCGTGCAAAACTGCACCCGAAGGTAGCCGCCATAATGGCCGCTTGCCCTTACTTATACTCTGTGATTGTAATCGGTAGTGAAATGAGCTTTCCAAAAGCAATAAAATGTAAAATCTCTGAGAGTATGTGAACGTTGTGTTTACGCGCGGAATTCGCTGTTACGTTTGACTTCGAAAATCCCGCCTGAATATGATCTCTTGCGCGTGATTCCTCCTTATATTTCCTGTCAGATTGTGCGATAAGAAAGATTTGAATTTCATGTTTCGAAATTTACCTTTATTCAATCTTTTAAAACAATTGTACCAAACTCTTCGAATGTTTCGAGGCGCACGAGAGAACTTAGTTGTTTCCTCTCAAACCTTAGAACGGAGATGCGCTTTTGCCATTTAAAAAACACATTCTAGCGGCATTGAAACCTTATATTTTCTGTTACAATGCTTTTTATTAAAATAATCGTAGTATACATACACATTTGCTGCTTTGGAAGTTGTACTCTGCACATTGTGTGATCGGTCCGCCATTTTCTTCCTTGGTATCCGGGCCTTGTATACGTTTTTTCTGGATTCCTATTGGCTCTTACGTCGCTATAGAAACGTTTGACTGGTACCCAGTCACCTATCAGTGTTTTTCAAAATAGCGAAGTCATGTTTCGTGACGACTCGGAATTTAGACAGAAATTCGAAAAGTCCGAGTCCTTCTCACCGAATTTGTGTCAAAATTTTGGCGGTTTTGAACTTGCACAGATTGTCTCCAGAGCTTTACATCTGGATATATGTAGGATTCATCACATAACAGCCCTAAATCAGACGGACATGTCTGGTTTATCGCACATTTTCGAGCTGATTATTTATGCGTATTTTATTCATTGACTTTGGGTTGTTAAACGTCTTATATACCGTTTCCGGGAAACGTTGTCACTGAAAAAAGCAACAAAGCTTGGTGCGCTAGGGAGTATGGGTAGAGATTTATTTGAATTTCTGTAAAATATTAGAAAAAAACATACTTTGAAATGTGCTGAAATTTAATGATTTTACCTGTGGTTGCGATCCTGTCTGAGTTCAGACCAAACTGTAACAGTTTAGATGCCCCCATTATCCTTTGCGCTTCAAGCTTATAGGCTTTTTGGGTGACAACTTTTCCCGGAAACGGTATATCCAGATGAGAAAACCTTAGTCAAGATAAAAACTGTATTAGAAAATTTGTTAGACGCTTTTTACTCATTCATCCGCGCGCGCAGCGCAAATGAAGGAGTATTTGTATGATGTGGGACTTCTGCGTTAGCACGATTCTGCGTTAGCACGATTTCGATTCGATTAGCGCCATTCGATTATCGCAAATAATCGTTCCACTTTCTTTCAACCTTTCCACTTATCGTCTCTCCAGGTTGACTACTTACAACAGTTGCGATTTCGCAGTGGTAACCCATCCACTTTCTAACCTCGCCCGATCGGGCTTAACTTGGCCTATCAGCGCTCAAGTGCTATACACGGCTTGCCATCTTGCCATACAGTTGCTAACTTCCGGTACAAAAATAATTTTATAGTCGATGCCAGCAGATCTCGCAAACGTCACTTCCGGATCAAATTTCAAGATGGCGGTAAACTACAACTCGGGATAAGGAAGTTTCCAAGCACAACTAGTCTTTCCTAAGAGTTTACCGTGGGGTTTTTGCTTTCTGAGAAAACTGGCGGATTGCGTTACGATAATTACTCATATAGAGACGTCTCAACGATTAGCAGCTCTGCAAAAGTTCGCATATTGGGAAGCATTTCTTCTGTATTCATGCACTCCCAGGCAGCTTCAAATTTAGGTGAGTCCCGTGAATCTGTGGTGGAGAGAAACTATCTTCTGTTTTTCGTTAAGACATTCGTGAAAGAAATGGACGACAAAGTGGAGGGGTTATTTGATCTTGGACTTTCCCGGGGGTCGGGCTCTTTGGTCATGAGTCTGGTAACTATCTCGTAGGTTCATTGCCATAAGTCACACGACTGACAAATTTGATGAAATCATGCAGCCCGGGGTAGGAATATTGACCAAGATTTGACACTGTATTTTGACCCCCCCCCCCATGCTTTACAATTAAGAAAAAAATTGAGTGAAAATTCAGTAGGCCGGATCCAATTTGGTTTTCCTGAGGAATTTTGAATTCATTTTTTTCATTGAACAAGTATGGAGCCCTGTTATTTATTAATAATATAGCATTCATACATAGACTTAAACTATCCAATTTCAAAATAATTGGACACTCAATCTGCCAGCACTATTGGATTTTGTGCCTGTATATATGCTTGTCATGTCCATGCTAGGGGTAAACCAACGTAACTATCTCGTAGGTTCATTGCCATAAGTCACACGACTGACAAATTTGATGAAATCATGCAGCCCGGCGTGGTAGGAATATTGACCAAGATTTGACACTGTATCCCCCCCCCCCCCCCAGCGGCTTAACATTGTGTGTGGGGGGTGGGTTGTGAAAATGTATCAGAAAATAGGGTCTGTATACAAAATGGTACAGTTTACATAACAGGACTAATATATAGATTTAGGCACTGCCTAAAAGCGGAACTCCAATGTTTATACCTCTTACAGAACGACTAATTCTTATACAATGCAATAATATCATAGCAAATTTCTGACAATAATTGCCCTACTTCACTATGACGTCATAACAAAACACTCTATTGTTTTTGCGCTATGAGTCATGGTCGCCAGAGGGGACAGCCACATTTAGAAATGATCAAAACTAGACTATAATGGACTATAATTGATAAGCCAGTTGGCTAAGGCAAGTAACGTTTCTGTGCTACTTGTCCTGATGGGACTAGTGATCAAAAAAGTCAAGGTCGAGCACTCACTCATATCAGTTGGGTGGGGGTGCTTGTTGGACAAATAGAAGAGCTGTGTATTGTGGACATGTATTTTAACCCCAGAGAAACATAACTTCCCATTACAGAATCCTAGAAATCTGGCAAAACCTAAACATCTGAAGATTTTTTTCCTTGGAAAGAGTTGCTTAATAATACTGAGTTTCCTAGCTACCCCTAACAGAATCCTAGTCAGAAAAGTCAGAAAAAAAACCCTTAAAAATCTGTACTGTCAGTAGTATAAAAATCATAATCATAATCGTGTTTCCAAAAAATATCCTTACCCCCTCTATGCAATTTTCAAAGAAAAAAACAGTATTTGTATGGAAAAGATCAGGTAAATTGACAGCATTTCCAATCCCTTCGTAGGAGAGTATGGATAATATGGAACCAGACATTTCCAGAAAATATCCCCCCACAAAGAAGGGTGTTGAGAGGAGACCCCCTCCCCTCATCCCTCCAAAGAAAGTAAATTGACTCCCCACTCTCACCCCTCTGGGATTTCCAATGTCCTTCCATGACCTACGGATGGAAAACGGGAGACAAAGCAGGTCATTCAACGTGTTAGAAAAAAATAAAGAACTGAAATGGAAGAGCAATTTATCCTACCCAACTATATGAACTCTTCCATACCACAGAAATCAAAACCAAAATCAATTTATGTCAAATGGCCCCCTTGGATGCATCACAAGAATAATGTTACTAAAATTAATAGAAAATAATCCGAAAACATAGCAAAATTTTGTATCAAATCATTATTATTTCTTACAGTTCCGAATAAAAAATATATCTAAGTATATCTCATTGTAGGGGGATTTACTGGAACTCCAGTGAGCAATGGTTTAATTCCAGTTTTAAGCCTTATTCTGGTAGGGAGCAATCATTATTTATGCCAGGGGGTAGGCTGGCAAGATTTTTCATTCAGCCCCCCAAAAACTTCACCCCCCTCAAAGTATCAATAAAAAACTCAAAACCCCTTTAGGCAATATTTATAATAATCATGATAGCCCCCTCTCCCCTTAGATGAGGAAGAAATGTTGCGACATCTAGATACCAAGTAGACAACAACCAGTATTTTTAAGACATTTTCCTGATGCGTGCATAAACAGTTTGTTGAAATTTTACAGGTGTGTAACCTCTTGTATCCATATATTAAATTAACGTCGTTGCTGCCATAAAACGTAGATGAATCCTCACACTTGTTTTTATATCTGGTGACCCTCTACCTGAACGTGCCAAATTTAACATGGTCCCCCTTAATAATTGCCAGCCCACCCCCTGGCATAAATAATGAATGCTCCCTTAAAGTAAAAGTAAACGAAAAACTACAAACAGAAAAATGAGCATAGCCCCCCTTACCCACTATAAGGTGATATGCTGCTTTGGAATAACATATCAAAATAGTTCCCTTGAAAAAGTGTCGACTCCATTCCAGTAAGTTTTTCAATATTTCTATTGACCTAGAAAACTTAAAACTCAACCAGAACTCAGATACACTTGAGAAAGGATGATTATGCAAATTTTCCCGAGGGGGGACTCCCAATATTTTAAACGGGGGTGCTCGTCGGGAAAATTGATTTTGACCCTAAGGGATAGCAAAATGGGTGTGGCAAACAGCAAATTTACCCCTAAAAGAAAGCAAATTTGGCGTGGCGACAGCCGAATTTACCCCTAAAAGATAGCAAATTTGGCAGGTCAAAATAAATAAAAGCGAAATTTTAGGTCTTTTAGGGTTTTCAACCAAGTTTCCTTTGTAAATATCGGTTCTGGTGTCAGTACCAATATATTTCTGGGCAAGGATTGGTCTGAGACTCCCCGTAGGGATAGGTCTGATTTTAAACACCCCTCGGATAGCACGTCTGTCAATTTTATACCCTAAGGGATAGGACGAGCACCCCTGTCTGAAAATATGGGGAGTCCCCCCCGGGCACATTTTCCACTGTGTTTTTCATGGTCAAGAACCTGGAAACAAGGCAGACAAGACACCACAGGAAGCTTGGTTCGATGTCTAAAAAGGAGGCATGTTTGAATCACAATACTGATAAAGTACAAATTCATGGTCTAGTTAAAAGTATGTACGTACAAATAATCACTAAGTGTTTTGAAATTTTGCTTTTTTGCACTTGGGATTTCATAATTATGCGAACACCAAAAAGGAAAGAGTTTGAGTATAGGCTATACTTTTAAGTTGATGTGTTGCATTCATTTTTTTTGTTACAAGATTGAAAAAATACTTCTGGAAAGGTGGTATGTTTATATGAACCAAGCCACATTCCAGGGTTTTTTCACAGTGCTTACTGCAAATGGAGTCTAGAGTTACAGGATGGGTTAGCTGATGCCCTGGAAAAAGTCTTGGCTACCTTCTTGCACCTTGTGTTGCAATTCATGTGTGAACCAGCCCTAGCATCAGCACCTGAGAGCTGAAAAAAAAATCAAAGTCAAACGGGACACCTACAGCTAAGTAGCCTAGTCAGTAAAAGAAATTTACAGGCTTGGAGGGTTGGATCATCAAATACCATAACTGATACCTTAAAGTACCTTTAAAGTCCTTGAAACAGCATTTAAAATTCCACAGAAAATTTAGAATGTGGTGACAAATCTTAACCTAAGTCTGAATTCTAAGATTCCAGACCTCTAGCAAGAAAATCAGAAAATCATTCATTTCATGGAATCTCTAAGACCAGGGACGTCAACCCAGGGACTTAAAAAATCTGGAGATTGTCTTGAAATGGATAAATTTCCTGAAATATTCCTGGGAGAAATACAGTAAATGTATGGCAGTCATCTTGAAGTGTGCTGGGAAACGAAGCGAAAACTCTTGAGACGCTTGGCCAACTGAAAGACAAACGTGTTTCCACTGTTTTAAAGTATTTACTGTTGTAATAACATTTTTTCTCAACAGAGATGACAGGCCGAGACATTTTCTTTATTTGAAGGCAGCTTGTTAGGAAAATGTGAGTGCTTTTTCTCCCACGCTGTATAGATGCAAAGTTTGCTTGTAGGCATTTCGAACTGTGGAAAACCAGCAACTGAGGAAAACCAGCAAATGTCCAGGGGTTGGGGGGATTTTTTTTATTGCCAAGGCCTGTTGTGCCTGGGAACTTTGTTATGCATGTCATCAGATAAAATCAAGAAAATCCCTTGCATTTTCTAGCAAACTGCCTAATAAAAAAAATATCTTAGCCTGATCTCTGTTGACAAAAAATGACATTACCAGAGGATTAAAAGAGTGGAAAATGCTTTTGTCTTTCAGCTGGCTGTGATGCTGGCCACCAACTTTAAGCTTTATTATCATGATACAATGTTACATTCAATCATTATTTATTTCTGTTTATGATTTCAAGCCAAATGCACACCCCTTTTCAGCAAAAACGTTTTCACCAACACACAGTCTCATCCACAAAGCTAAGCTTCAAATATTGAGTTTCCAGTAGTCAAATTAAAGAGAGTTGCTGAATGAATCACAGGGGACTGAAACACGATTCCAATGTGTATTTACAATTATCTTATGCAAGCACAAGGGATATCAAGTATAGATAGAGTAGTTTAAATAGGATCCTAGCGATTCATGTGTTGCATTTTCAATGGAGAACAAGAAGCAAAGAGATCAGTAAAGCACTCAACTTTGGAACTAACTTACTTTAAAACTCACCTGAATATCGTATCTTTTCTTCTTGAAGGAATCTTGATGCCAAAGCATTTCTGTCGTTAGAAACTTAGTTGTTCAGCTCCAATTGGCTCCAAGGATGTCCTTGAGAAGCGAGTCGTACATTGTTCTTTCCATGTACAAATGTTGAGACTGCAAAGGCTGGCTAAATTCCGCGAGAATTCCGTGTCTATGCCAATTAAATTTATTCCGTGCTTGAGCTGTAACAAAGCTGCAAATTATTTTCCTTGTTTTTGTATTATCTAGAATGATTCATAGCTTGATTTTATAAACCTCTTAATAACTTAATTTCTTTCTGTTATGATCCCGGCTGAATAAACCACTTTATCGATTACTCATCCTTCCCTGATCCCAGTCCATTCTGCCAGCAACCAAAGACAGGTAACCCAAAGGCTTCATGTATCTTTTCCGAACATCCCCGAAAGTTCTTTCAAAGTTTTGTGGCCAATAACAATGATTCAAGCTACAAGAAACTGCAGATGGCGGACAAAATCTTGACTTGCACAAGGGCCGCCGGCCAAAAAGTGAATATCGTAACCCATGGCAACACACCGTGTACGCACTCAGAAATAAGCCGACGGTACACCAGCGGCTGTCCAACGGAAAATACAACCACTCGAATTCAACTCGATGGGTTACTTTATTTTTTTTTGATTTTTTTTTGATTTAATTTTTTTACCGCTACTATGAGCGTATGAGTATTATATATTGGACTCCATGCTTTACAATTAAGAAAAAAATTGAGTGAAAATTCAGTAGGCCGGATCCAATTTGGTTTTCCTGAGGAATTTTGAATTCATTTTTTTCATTGAACAAGTATGGAGCCCTGTTATTTATTAATAATATAGCATTCATACATAGACTTAAACTATCCAATTTCAAAATAATTGGACACTCAATCTGCCAGCACTATTGGATTTTGTGCCTGTATATATGCTTGTCATGTCCATGCTAGGGGTAAACCAACGTAACTATCTCGTAGGTTCATTGCCATAAGTCACACGACTGACAAATTTGATGAAATCATGCAGCCCGGCGTGGTAGGAATATTGACCAAGATTTGACACTGTATCCCCCCCCAGCGGCTTAACATTGTGTGTGGGGGTGGCTTGTGAAAATGTATCAGAAAATAGGGTCTGTATACAAAATGGTACAGTTTACATAACAGGACTACTATGAGTATTATATATTGGACGCCATTCTTTACAATTAAGAAAAAAATTGAGTGAAAATTCAGTAGGCCGGATCCAATTTGGTGTTCCTGAGGAATTTTGAATTCATTTTTTTCATTGAACAGGTATGGAGCCCTGTAATTTATTAATAATATAGCATTCATACATAGACTTAAACTATCCAATTTCAAAATAATTGGACACTCAATCTGCCAACACTATTGGATTTTGTGCCTGTATATATGCTTGTCATGTCCATGCTAGGGGTAAACCAACTGGATATCTCTTTCAAAGGCAATACAACAACATTTGAACAAAAATCAGAGACATTTTCTTGAATTGCCCATATCTTCCAGGTGGCTATTGATGAGAACTAACCACATGCCTGTATCCAGTATTTTCCCAGCGGGGGCTCCCCTATTCTTGGGACGGGGGTGCTCATTGGGAAATTTCGATTTTACCCCTAAAAGGTACCAAACATGGTGTTGCTTAGTTGATTTTGACCCCTAAAAGGTACCAACAAGACAAATTTTCCTGATATAAATTCATGTCCAAGTACACCAACATAGATTCACCCAACAAACCACCTATACCAGTCTATCACTATCTATCATCAAGGGTTAGGTTAGGGTCAGGTTTAGGGTAGGGTTTGGTTAGGGTTATACCTAAAAGCTACCAGAGGCCTGATTTTTAACCCTAAAAGGTACGACAGGCGGGCCCCAATTAGATAGGGCAGTCTCCTCCCAAATTATTTTCAATATCTGAAAAATTATCCATTCACTAATTCCAAATTCATGAATGAGTTGGCTCATAGAGCCCTTTGATTCATTAGGATCTTGGAGTCGGAAATTTTGAAAAACTGTGGTCGTTATTTTAACCGCCATTCCGAGGACATAAAGTGGGTATCGTATTTCATGTAACTCTTTCAATGGCACTGTTCGATTAAAACAACATGTTTCTATAAACTGACAAATTTTTATAGGAATTCACAGAATTCCTGCAGAGATTTATTTTTTTGGTATTTTTCTTATTTTTCTCGACTGGACCCATGCCTTAATCTACGCGAGTATTACTGCGGTTTTCTTAATTCTGCGAACTCTCGCTATTGATTTCCAACCGTCAAACCGCCTTCTGGCTTCCGTCAATCAAACTCCCGAGTCTTTTCGTCGTTACTCTGTGTGGTTTTTGATTGGCCAGCGCCTAAGCAGTGCTAAAATGGCTTCCTGTCGCGACAGCAACGTTACGTGCTGGCCAATCAAAAAGCACAAAGAGTAACGATGAAAAGACTCGGGAATTTGATTGACGGAAGCCAGAAGGCGGTTTGACGGTTGGAAATCGTTAGCGAGAGTTCGCAGAATTATGAAAAACGCAGTAAGATTTTCCCAACACTTATCGTAAAATGCCTTCCTCTCTTCATTAGTAAGAATGACATGCTCTTTATGATCACTTTCGATATACTTATCTTCAAGTACATCCACTGCTTCTGTTTTTCTTTCTTTGCGCGGGGTTTCTACACCCTCTTCACTCGAAGTACTTGTTAAGTGATGTAGCCTTTTGTTTGGTCTTTCATCGCTAGACGATTCTTCGTATTCACTACTACTGTTGCTGCTTGGTTCCTCTCTGTGCCAATTATTACTACTTTGACTTTCATCTAACGGTTCCACATCATCGTAATCGTCATCAAAGTCATCTAACGGTTGTTCCACATCAAAGTTATTCTCGTCACCCACCTTGCGTTGCTGCTTGGGGCTTCTTATTAGTGACTTGTCACAATAGTGGTTGTTACAATCATCCTCGTTGTCTTCTCTGTCACTGCTAGCTTGTTCTACTCCCCTCTCAAGTTCTATTGCACTATGACGATCTTGTCGCAGTCATTTAATACCTTTAAATGGAATATTGCCGCCTTTTCTCGTGAAAAACTGCTCCACCTTCATGAAACTAAGTTCTTTCGAAAACACATCTCTTATATCACTGATGAAGTCCTCCTTTTCGAAACCAGTAACTTGACCACCATAGCTGCTGCAATAACTCTTCCAGAGTGCTTCCCCTGTTAAAATGTTACATGAATTGCCGGCTGTGTACCTCTTCTGCATCCAATCTACTATGCGCATGCGTTCACTGTTGCTTTTTTGCCGTAACGCAATGCCCGAGTAACCTATCTTCTTTCTTCGCTTTCGCACGATGCCATATGTCAATTTGGTATTCTTAATTGACAGTCCAAGGACTGAGAGGAAAACATCACGAAATGTTTGTGCGCATCCGGAATAAAGCACGAATTCCTGCCAGAGCTCTTCGTTAGACAATGAGGAAGTGGACTCACTGATGACCGTCTTCGTCAGCCATCTTCTGACAAAGGGCTCCTTTAGCTGTTGGAAGTATTTGCTTGTCAGTTGGCAATAACATTTAAACATGCCAACAATGATAAAAAGCACGCATTACCATTGAAAAATCGTCTTCCTTTGTGGCGTCACTCATCCCGTACAGTGCTTATGGGTGTTAACAAACTTAAAATTGATGTTCCTTAAAACAACACAAATCGAACGAATACAAATACCACTCGAGAAACGATAACATATTAATTACCACATTTATCAATAGAAAATGACATGGGACGGAATTAATTTTCAAGTAGTTCGCACAAACTTCACCAACAGAATCTACGGGGCGTAGCTTTATTTTTTAAAGTACAACCTTTAACTGGCTGGAATATATATAGAGAGCAACTGTAACTACGTTATGAATAATAATACTAATAATTCTTTATTCCATAAAATACCAATTGCACGGTATATAGGATACACTAACAAAAATATAGGTACAAAAGAAAAAAAGTGTTTTGCTTTGTGCCCCTCCCCCTCCAAAAAGGTTATGTTTGTCGATACATTTAGCGAAATTGAGACAGGTACACTACTGAATCCCTCGTTTTGATTTGTGGAGCGTTGTGTGCAAATGCAAGATGATGTCACTTCACAGGTGAAAAATCATTTAGCCCTTTTGAAAGATACTCAGAGATCACTTAAAGGGAGTTTTAGTCGTGTTCTGCTTCCAATGAATTTCCTGAAACTTGTTTTTTTTTTTGCGCGGGGATGATCTTTCAAGGAAGGGGCCCATTTAAGCTCAGATATTATTAAAGTATTAACGCTAATGGAGATCTGATAATGATCATATTTTTGATGTCCTCACGTGTGAAGGATATCGTGACGTCATAGCCCGCGGTTTTCAGTTTTTGTCTATATAATAAAAAGAAAATTACACGGTGGCTTGAAGATATGAATTTTAGTTTCGAATGGCAAAAGCAATCTTTTGCCACTCGAAAATAAAATTCATATCTTCGCGCCACCGTGTTATATCCTCTATATATTCTACATGATTGAAGTTCATAGCGAGAATATTTCTAAAGACGAAAATATATTTTCTCGAAATGCGCTCTTTCGCATGAGTCACCTTAATCTCGCTATTTCTCGATCCATCCGACCAAATGTTTACGTTTTACATATTCTTCAAAGAGTTTTCTGTTAGGATGGTCTAAACAGTTTTGCTCAGTGATCGTTCCTGGAGCATGCGCGTCTCGTGACAGCCTCCCTTTAAGAAATTCTACTAAAAAACTCGTCCATAGATAATTTCGAGTCGCATAAAATGTAAATATAGTATTACTCGCATAAAGTTCCCCAACACAAAACAATGTTGAAGGTTCGTAAATATTTTTGCTGTAACACTAAAATGCACATTTTCACTTAAAAGTAACAAACTACACATTTAAATTCGAGTCGCATGAAATGCAAGTATAGTATTACTCGCAAAAAGTTCCCAAACCCAAAACAATGTTGACGGTTCGTAAACATTTTTGCTGTAACACTAAAATGCACATTTTCACTAAAAAGTAACAAACTACACATTTGAATTCGAGTCGCATGAAATGCAAATATAGTATTACTCGCATAAAGTTCCCAAACCCAAAACAATGTTGAAGGTATCGTAAACATTTTTGCTGTAACGCTAAAATGCACATTTTCACTCAAAAATGAAAAACTACACATTTGAATTCGAGTCGCATGAAATGCAAATATAGTATTACTCGCATAAAATTCCCAAACCCACAACAATGTTGAAGGTTCGTAAATATTTTTGCTGTAACACTAAAATGCACATTTTCACTCAAAAGTAACAAACTACACATTTGAATTCGAGTCGCATGAAATGCAAATATAGTATTACTCGCATAAAGTTCCCAAACCCAAAACAATGTTGAAGGTTCGTAAACATTTTTGCTGTAACACTAAAATGCACATTTTCACTCAAAAGTAGTAACAAACTACACATTTGAATTCGAGTCGCATGAAGTGCAAATATAGTATTACTCGCATAAAGTTCCCAAACACACAACAATGTTGAAGGTTCGTATAAATATTTTTGCTGTAACACTAAAATGCACATTTTCACTTAAAAGTAACAAACTACACATTTAAATTCGAGTCGCATGAAATGCAAGTATAGTATTACTCGCAAAAAGTTCAAAAACCCAAAACAATGTTGACGGTTCGTAAACATTTTTGCTGTAACACTAAAATGCACATTTTCACTAAAAAGTAACAAACTACACATTTGAATTCGAGTCGCATGAAATGCAAATATAGTATTACTCGCATAAAGTTCCCAAACCCAAAACAATGTTGAAGGTATCGTAAACATTTTTGCTGTAACGCTAAAATGCACGTTTTCACTCAAAAATGAAAAACTACACATTTGAATTCGAGTCGCATGAAATGCAAATATAGTATTACTCGCATAAAGTTCCCAAACCCACAACAATGTTGAAGGTTCGTAAATATTTTTGCTGTAACACTAAAATGCACATTTTCACTCAAAAAAAAAACTACACATTTGAATTCGAGTCGCATGAAATGCAAATATAGTATTACTCGCATAAAGTTCCCAAACCCAAAACAATGTTGAAGGTTCGTAAACATTTTTGCTGTAACACTAAAATGCACATTTTCACTCAAAAGTAACAAACTACACATTTGAATTCGAGTCGCATGAAATGCAAATATAGTATTACTCGCATAAAGTTTCCAAACCCAAAACAATGTTGAAGGTTCGTAAACATTTTTGCTGTAACACTAAAATGCACATTTTTTTACTCAAAAGTAGTAACAAACTACACATTTGAATTCGAGTCGCATGAAGTGCAAATATAGTATTACTCGCATAAAGTTCCCAAACACACAACAATGTTGAAGGTTCGTTAGCATTTTTGCTGTAACACTAAAATGCAGCACATTTTCACTTAAAAGTAACAAATTACACATTTGAATTCGAGTCGCATGAAATGCAAATATAGTATTACTCGCATAAAGTTCCCAAACCCAAAACAATGTTGAAGGTTCGTAAACATTTTTGCTGTAACGCTAAAATGCACATTTTCACTCAAAAATAAAAAAACTACACATTTGAATTCGAGTCGCATGAAATGCAAATATAGTATTACTCGCATAAAGTTCCCAAACCCAAAACAATGTTGAAGGTTCGTAAACATTTTTGCTGTAACACTAAAATGCACATTTTCACTCAAAAGTAACAAACTACACATTTGAATTCGAGTCGCATGAAATGCAAATATAGTATTACTCGCATAAAGTTCCCAAACCCAAAACAATGTTGAAGGTTCGTAAACATTTTTGCTGTAACGCTAAAATGCACATTTTCACTCAAAAATAAAAAAACTACACATTTGAATTCGAGTCGCATGAAATGCAAATATAGTATTACTCGCATAAAGTTCCCAAACCCAAAACAATGTTGAAGGTTCGTAAACATTTTTGCTGTAACACTAAAATGCACATTTTCACTCAAAAGTAACAAACTACACATTTGAATTCGAGTCGCATGAAATGCAAATATAGTATTACTCGCATAAAGTTCCCAAACCCAAAACAATGTTGAAGGTTCGTAAACATTTTTGCTGTAACACTAAAATGCACATTTTCACTCAAAAGTAACAAACTACACATTTGAATTCGAGTCGCATGAAATGCAAATATAGTATTACTCGCATAAAGTTTCCAAACCCAAAACAATGTTGAAGGTTCGTAAACATTTTGCTGTAACACTAAAATGCACATTTTCACTCAAAAGTAGTAACAAACTACACATTTGAATTCGAGTCGCATGAAGTGCAAATATAGTATTACTCGCATAAAGTTCCCAAACACACAACAATGTTGAAGGTTCGTTAACATTTTTGCTGTAACACTAAAATGCAGCACATTTTCACTTAAAAGTAACAAATTACACATTTGAATTCGAGTCGCATGAAATGCAAATATAGTATTACTCGCATAAAGTTCCCAAACCCAAAACAATGTTGAAGGTTCGTAAACATTTTTGCTGTAACGCTAAAATGCACATTTTCACTCAAACAAAAAAAACTACACATTTGAATTCGAGTCGCATGAAATGCAAATATAGTATTACTCGCATAAAGTTCCCAAACCCAAAACAATGTTGAAGGTTCGTTAACATTTTTGCTGTAACACTAAAATGCAGCACATTTTCACTTAAAAGTAACAAATTACACATTTGAATTCGAGTCGCATGAAATGCAAATATAGTATTACTCGCATAAAGTTCCCAAACCCAAAACAATGTTGAAGGTTCGTAAACATTTTTGCTGTAACGCTAAAATGCACATTTTCACTCAAAAGTAACAAACTACACATTTGAATTCGAGTCGCATGAAATGCAAATATAGTATTACTCGCATAAAGTTCCCAAACCCAAAACAATGTTGAAGGTTCGTAAACATTTTTGCTGTAACGCTAAAATGCACATTTCACTCAAAAATAAAAAACTACACATTGAATTCGAGTCGCATGAAATGCAAATATAGTATTACTCGCATAAAGTTCCCAAACCCAAAACAATGTTGAAGGTTCGTAAACATTTTTGCTGTAACACTAAAATGCACATTTTCACTCAAAAGTAACAAACTACACATTTGAATTCGAGTCGCATGAAATGCAATATAGTATTACTCGCATAAAGTTCCCAAACCCAAAACAATGTTGAAGGTTCGTAAACATTTTTGCTGTAACACTAAAATGCACATTTTCACTCAAAAGTAACAAACTACACATTTGAATTCGAGTCGCATGAAATGCAAATATAGTATTACTCGCATAAAGTTTCCAAACCCAAAACAATGTTGAAGGTTCGTAAACATTTTTGCTGTAACACTAAAATGCACATTTTCACTCAAAAGTAGTAACAAACTACACATTTGAATTCGAGTCGCATGAAGTGCAAATATAGTATTACTCGCATAAAGTTCCCAAACACACAACAATGTTGAAGGTTCGTTAACATTTTTGCTGTAACACTAAAATGCAGCACATTTTCACTTAAAAGTAACAAATTACACATTTGAATTCGAGTCGCATGAAATGCAAATATAGTATTACTCGCATAAAGTTCCCAAACCCAAAACAATGTTGAAGGTTCGTAAACATTTTTGCTGTAACGCTAAAATGCACATTTTCACTCAAACAAAAAAAACTACACATTTGAATTCGAGTCGCATGAAATGCAAATATAGTATTACTCGCATAAAGTTCCCAAACCCAAAACAATGTTGAAGGTTCGTTAACATTTTTGCTGTAACACTAAAATGCAGCACATTTTCACTTAAAAGTAACAAATTACACATTTGAATTCGAGTCGCATGAAATGCAAATATAGTATTACTCGCATAAAGTTCCCAAACCCAAAACAATGTTGAAGGTTCGTAAACATTTTTGCTGTAACGCTAAAATGCACATTTTCACTCAAAAAAAAAAAAACTACACATTTGAATTCGAGTCGCATGAAATGCAAATATAGTATTACTCGCATAAAGTTCCCAAACCCAAAACAATGTTGAAGGTTCGTAAACATTTTTGCTGTAACACTTAAATGCACATTGTCACTCTCAAAAGTAACAAACTACACATTTGAATTCGAGTCGCATGAAATGCAAATATAGTATTACTCGCATAAAGTTCCCAAACCCAAAAGAAGGTTGAAGGTTCGTAATCATTTTTGCTGTAACACTAAAATGCACACATTTCCCCAATTGGAAACTCATAGACGCACAGCCATAAAATAACGAAATCTCTACTGACGAAGCGGTATCGTGATGTTATTTTGACCTACTGTCTCATCCTCAGATAGGGCATAGTAAGTATGCCAATCCTCTACTAACTATGGATAGGATTTGTAAATTATGTTTCGCGGAATATATTGCAGCATTTAATTGTTCGGCGATCCCCGCAAACGCAATTTTTTTTTCGGCCGTGTGACTTTTAGCTCGTTTTTATTATCAAAAATACTTTTTTTGAAAGCACTCTAAGTCCATGGGAATGCTGTTTTTACGCTGACATTTCATTGACATTTGATTGCTAGCTATCCTCGCCGAAAATGAAATTTCTCATATAAATCAGTTTTTAACTTGGCGATCGACAAGTTATAAAACGACAAAAAGTTCGCAAACCCAAAAACAAGTCAGGCATTGATGCCGAATTTCGCAAATAGTTTTTACTAACATTTTAAGTAAAAAAAAAACACTTTGGTCAGAAAAACCTTAACCATCCCGGAGACTAAATATACATTTAAAACACTAAAAGAAAGATAACATTTCGAAAGACTGACAATTTCTGATCAAA
The DNA here is from genome assembly GCA_033964015.1 of Scolanthus callimorphus. NCBI lineage: Eukaryota > Metazoa > Cnidaria > Anthozoa > Actiniaria > Edwardsiidae > Scolanthus > Scolanthus callimorphus. Next base: position 27,295,511 of record CM066913.1, read on the forward strand.
TTGTCATAGAGCACAAATTAGGGGAAATAGGCCTATTATAAACACAGCACCTATCAAGAGCAATCCCAATGCAATTATCTCATTAAATTATCTCATTGCATCAGGAACGCCTCTTGATAAGTTGCAGCATTTGTACTAGGCCTTATTAAGCTGATATGACCGACATAGCCAGAAAGATCATCCCCCAGTGCGGTCTCTAGGAGTTCGTACATCGAAATTGCTGTTAGTATATTGCCTTCAATTCGTGGGTGTTCCATTGATTGACAAATTTTCTATCTGCCGAAAAATGTCCCTAGTGCTCAGGGTAATTTAATGACCGATCACGCTTCATTTTTCTACTCCCTAGTTGCTGTTGCCTAGCCTCGTCCCCAGGCTACCCCTCTTATGTCAGCTCCATGATTTCGAATATGACGGCCGCTCTTCAAGCTGAAGCAAAAACCAATGACGTCATAGTCGGGCAAAGCGTGACAGCCCCGAGTAGCCTGGGGACGAGGCTAGCTGTTGCCAAAATACTTACTTTGGCCTAAAGCATGGAAAATACACCGATTGCAGAAAGCGTTAGAAGTTTGCTCATAGTATATGGGGTTTATATTTTCGTTACGAAAAGCTTAAGAATTAGTTAAAAATCTTTGTATTTCGCTTTCTTTAATCGAACATTTTGAAATCCATAGGGAAAAATGCCCACTGTTTGGTGATTAGCGAAGACGGGATCGGTCTATAGCGCACGCACGTGCGTAATAGCAAAGGGGTATGCAGCCAGCGATAATCACTCGTCTTGTTACGACCGTAGGCTATTTAGGGTTGGTTTTCACTAGCAACACAAGCATAAGCGTAAGCATAAGCATAAGGATCAAACTAACTATTTTCTTTAGTGCGGTTTTCACTACGACATAAGTGTAAGGATCAAAGGTTTCCGTTCTTCTTATGCTTATGCTTACGTCGCTTATTGTCGTAGTGAAAACCAACCCTTACTACGCAACTGACGATGTGAAGCTTTGTACATATCACGATTGACTGCGTATATTTTTAGAGCCATTTATATCGCTGAGCATGATTTGACTGGTGACGTTATTAACAATTTTAAGGTTCAAAAGGTTGGCACAATTTTAATTTTCTGTTGTGGTATTACCTTTATACTATTATATACATTTTTTCTCTACCAGCTCCCATTCCTGAAAACGTGGATACAACTCATGAATCCCGACTTTTTTTTTGATATTCCCGACGAGGTGATTTTGAAACGGAACTCCCGAGAGAGCTATCATCCCCGTAGATAAGGAAATCACGAAACATGTTCTACTCACAAAGCTGCATTGTGGTTCAATGGCAAACAACATGAAAATAGGAATGTAAACCATGTCTTAGAGTGAAACATAATTTCGGAAAAGAATGAGAGTTATTTAGCACTTATTCTATTTCAATTGAGGTGGATAGTGGCAGAATATTTACCGAGAGCCGCAGGCTCGAGGTAAATATTCCTAAAGCCACTATCCACCGAAATTGAAATAGAATAAGTGTTTTAGTATATACCAGCAAGGCAACCTGCCGAATTTTCAGTCGGAAAACAAAGAAAAATTGTGTTAGTTTTTAAATGTACGTGCGTGACAAAACTCACGCAAACTTTATAGATGATTTGCATAAGCACGTTTTTGGTCGATTTTGACAGCTCTAGAAAGTTTGCAAGCATTTACTTCGAAAAGCTGCGGAAAAAAGTGGACAATTCAAGGGATTTTCAACAAATTTGGACATGTAGCGAGCAATATATTGCATCATTTCAATTCAAGAAGGAATATAGCTGCAAATTGGAGAGCATTTGTAAGCAATTCGCCAAAAGTTTCCGAGATGAAAATTATTTGTCGGCAGCCACTCGTTGCACAAGTAACTTAAGTTTAATTAGTTTGCTGGAAAAATGGAGTGAGCAAACACCGTAAATACTGGATATTTGAGGGAAAAACGATTTAGCAGGATAAAACAGCTACACGAAACCTTATGAAAAGGCTTATGGGGATCATCAAGCAAGAAGAAGGAGAACTAACTACTAACAGAAGTCTCCTTTGTGGCGGACAGTTCGCTCGCAAAAAAACTACAAGAAAGCTGCCGATCAGTCGTTGCAAGACACAAACCATCCTCAGGTACTTTGAAAATTAGCTCTTTCGACTGTATTTTCTCGACATATTGTAGATTATAATTTTGATTTTTGTCAAATAAATAAAATAAAGGGAAAGTACATGCCTAAAAAGAATTTTCATTCATGCTTTGCCAGCTAAAGTTTTTCAACTCGGGTTTCACAGTGCAAGCGTGTTTTTCACAAACAATGCTCAGACGATTTGTGAGACATATTAAATCCAGAGAGACCGATTTTGAGACAAAGAAATCTAATTTGTTGCTTCTTTAGTTTTGTTGACTGACATTTCTTCGCCTCTACATGAAATTTGCTTGCCAACACAATATCTACTGTTTCGGAGGTAAATAATGTCTCAGATTCCGAGACTCTAAACCAATCAAATTGGTCGTTCTTAGGAGGTTGCCGAGCTGGTATATACTAAAGTCGGATAACCTAAGTGATTATAACAATTTCCGCACACCTATTGGTCGAGAGGTTTGTTTTCTGTTGCTATAACCACCAATCATAATTATAACATTGAAAGGATTGTGAGTGCGCAGGAGTTTTGTTATTACCGTGAAAAAATCCAACAAAAACAAGGGTTTTTTTTGTCTAAAGAACCTTATGAATCACTTGAGTAAATTATACTTAAACAATTAGTCGCCTCAGGCTCCGTGATTATCGTCTCGAGGTGATAATCACGTCGCTTTCGGTGAATAAAAATAAAGGAAAGAATAACTTCGAAAAACATGCAATTTCTGATTAAATTGGTATAGAGCACAATGTGGGCAAAATATTGCTCACTTAGCCACTAGCAACGCATAAAATGTTTCTTTAGATATGGATCCGTATTTTATATAAAAGTTGTTCAACATTTGAATGTTCAGAATCGAGCATTGTATTTATTTAAAGCGAACGATGAACTTCGTGCTTGACGTTTGACAATGTTTTTCCATAGTTTTATTGAACTGTGATGATATGAAAATTGTCTGAGGTCACACGGATACTTTTTGCTCCGTTTTCAAAAAGATTTGCGTCCACACTTATCGTTTTCGTATTGTTTTCGCCGTTTTCGGTGAATGTTTTCGGCGTTGTAGTGTGGACGATAGCCGTATCCGGAGCAAAAAGTATCCGTTTTCGGTTGAAAACGGTGTAGTGTGGACGGGGTCTAATTCACTAATCATATCAAAGCCACCCTCCTCCAGTCATCACTCACTTCTCTCTTTCTTTGCTATTTTAGCCTTCTCTTACATTCTTTCATATCATATAGTATCTTTTTTAAGTGCAATTATCTAACATTGAAGTGTGAATAAAAATTGAATTGAATAGTAAAGTACTTTGCCATCCTGTTTGCTGGTGTCAATAGATTTCAGGAATTATTTGTGGAAGTGATAACAGTTCGTAAAGCGTTAGAACATTTCTTCCTTAAACCCAGTGCGATAAACCCAGTCCTATGTTCTGGTGACGTTGAAGTTACTGAGAGCACGCTCTACTCTCTCCACGTCAGAGGAGGGTGGCCACGGTCCGCAAAGGATTGTGGGTAATTTCGCGCTCAACCGCTGAAGCGTGATCATATCGATTTGACCTTTGTGATGTGATGAGCTCCCGCCAGAGATCTTGTGGAACATTAGTGACGCTCGCTTGCGTCAAGTTTTTCGCTTCCTGGTAGTTCGTAAACAACGCCAGATTTATTGGAAATGGGTATAAAAGGTCTTCTAAAATTACTGAAAGGAGTCACCAATACTGCACACCTAAAAGATTATCGTGGAAAGACTGTGGGAATCGACTCTTCGTGCTTTTTATACAGGGGCGCAATTATTCCTGTGCAACAGAACTTGCCCTGGGAATTCCAACTACAGAGTAAGTAAACTACGCTTTACGATCTGGAAACCAATGATTTATATCGCAAGAGATATTTCAAGAACGCTAACAGTTTTCAACTTTTAGGTATTTAAACTGCATGTTAGAGGTGATAGAACTTCTGCGGAAATACGACGTGAAGCCTGTTATCGTGCTAGATGGCCAGAAACTTCCAGCCAAGGAATTCGTAAACAGTCAACGCGAAAGGTAAAATGCCTCCTATTCTCTGCTTCGTTCTTTGTCCACTAAGCGCCATGCAGTAAATATGAAAATTATTTCAGCTAAAGTCGGTGAGGATTGAATCGAACAACGCAAATCTGGAGAGCTGAATCTGGAGGGAAAATAAGTTTATGTATCAGTCCATTGCAGCGCTGACCATGCCCCCCCCCCCCCCCCCCCCCGGGCAACCCCCGGGATTTTGGTCATTTCTAAAAATAAAACTGAAAATTCCCCGCCCCGGGCTAGCAAAAATGCAAAATACCCCACGGCGGGGAACACAAAAACCGGAAAAATGCCCCACCCCTGGGACGAGAAAAAACGGTAAGATTCCATTGACTCTGCGTGACAAAGCTTCGCAACAAAAACTTCAACTCCATTTATACTGTCCGAGCATGTATAATTCGTTTCAGTAAATGTACTTTAGTTTTCTCGTCTTTGAACGAGTTCTCATTTCACTGAAAGTGAGACAAAATATAAATAAAGAAGTGAAACTAAGGTATTAGTACAATATCGGTAGACATTCCTAGGCCATTCGCCGTTGTAGCCATTTCTGCAAATTGTCTCCGGAATCTCTCAATGCGAAATTTACCTTTATTCTATTTGCAGAGCAACTATTTCACAGTTATGTTACTTGACTTTTTGCGAAATTGGAACTCTTTTATAGTGTCAATTCATTTTTATGTTTTTCCACTGAGACGAAATTGCGAAATCTGTTTCTTCTCTATAGAAGACGTTAACTGCGAAATGTGCAAATGTGTCTTCTCCAAACGTGGTGTATACGGGCCATGCTCTGCATTATATTTTATGTGGCGTTATTTTCTGTAACTGGGACTTTGTAACTGCCAAACGATAGTTATTGTAACTGGTGTTGTAGTTCGCAAAACCCGACGCGCTTGAGATGAGAAAACCAAAATTCCCCACCACCCTCCCCCGGGGAAAAACAATTCCCGACCCTGGGGCCAGCAAAATTTTCAAAATTCCCCACCCCAGGGAAGGCAGTGGTGTGCAAATGCCCCACGGTGTCCGGGGGGGGGGGGGGGGGGGTCACCGCTGGAATTGACTGATACATTAATCCGACAAATTATTTCCTGTTCACAATCTGAGGTGTGAAATTTTATAGACTGCAGCTGCCTCCTTCGACTTTGGGGAGGAAAGTTCAACGACATGGCCCAGTATTATATTTAACCGTAATGTTTTTACCGCACCAGGGATCGACAGGGTGCATTACGTAAGGGAAAGGAGGCATGGCATTGCAATGATAGAAGAAAAGCAATTACTTTCTTCAAGCAAGCTGTGAAAGTAACTTTTCCAATGAAGCAATCTTTGATAAAGGTGAGAACTTTTAAAAATTAGCTTAAGCTTTTTTAAAAGTGTTCACATGAAAATGCAAAGCATTATGAAATTATAAAACCATGGGAATCTATGCAAAAAGTCCGAAAAGTCTACCTACAAACGGTGTGCATGTTTATAAAAACTACTTTATAAAACTAGGAAAATGTCAGAAATAAATGGCTATTTGGAGAGTTAACCCTACTTGGTATAATTTCACAGAAATATTGTTTTCACTCTTGTCACATCATTTTTATAACTCTGTATTCAGTCATTTTTATAAACTTTGTATTCAGTCATTTTTATAAACTCTGTATTCAGTCTTACCCCTACTTTCTAGACACTTCATCAGTCCTTGAGCATATTTATTCTTATTTTAGGTTTTATACAAGCTTGAAATGAATGGGAGTTGTGAGCTGATAAAGAAGGAGAATATTGGCAAAGCCTTAGACTGTCGGAACTTCAAATTTGAATACCTAAGATACATGTGCATCATTGCTGGATGTGACTACTTGCCTAATATACCCACCATTGGTATCAATAGAGCCCACACTTTTATAAAGAAATTCAGCAACTCCAACAAGAATATTGAAGAGGTATTATTATGAAATGTTTCTTGGCTATTACTCTTACTCCTTATGCATCTTTAATAAGCTGCAATCTTCCATAGACTAGACTCAGTTAAAGCCACACCCATTGTGGTACCTTTTAACAGACCCATCCCTATTCTTAATGGGCTGGCACAAAATAATCTGAATTTCCGAATGTCAGTTACTCACCCCAGAACTGTTTACGTCACCTACGTAACCTTGGAATTCCAGATAATTTCTTCATGACCACCCTGAAATATTATTCTTTATCCACCCTGGAATTGCATATTTTAGTTTACCCAGAAGTCTCCCAATTACAAGCTGCCCTGATAACACCTGGAATTTCCAAATTCCTCAAGATGGTGTTTTTTGCTCTGCCCAATATAGGTCATCCAGGCGTAATGGTTGAATTTTGTATCACAAACAAATTTTTTTATGGATTTTATCGATGTAATTTGTTTCCTTAGCACTCATGTATCATTATTATTTGCTTGAACATGAACATGTAAAAAAAATCATATTTACATTTGTATCTACAGTCACTACCCCGCATGGCTGAGCTGATAGGAGTGAGAGTGCAAGTGCCAGATGATTATGTTGAGAAATTCCAATTGGCAAACCTCACATTTCTTCATCAAACAGTCTTTGATACCACTAATCAATCGGAATTGCCATTGACACCAATCCAAACATATGTGACTCTAGATAAGACAAAATTTTATTTGTATCCTTGTCTGTTATGATCATTTAGAATTCTGTACCAAAATAATATTGGTTTAATAATAATAATATTGGTTTATTGCTACATATTTATCCTAGTAGTATTAAATCCCTTAACTAAAAACTAGTGAAACTGAAAACGTAATGGATCTGTGCCTGGGAAATATTGATACTGATACAGGCTTAAAGGTTGGGAACTTTTCTTTGGAAAGTGTACAGGTAAGAAGTTGTATTTTCTGGTGTCACACATGAGCAGTTGGCTTAAGATTATGGCCATATATGTTAAAAATGGGTTGAAGTTAACCCCTCCTGTAGACCCAGGCTGTATGCAAAACCCACCCTTTTAAGTAAGTTTCCAAGTTAAGTTTCCAAACCAGTAATGTGACCCCATAACATATATGTACCCCCCTTGTGGAAAATATTGCAAATTTCTAAGGAGAGGGGATCAATGTGGCCAGGAGTTTTCATATAAACTCTCTATTTTCTTGTGGAAATTCCTGAGGGGCGAGGACTTCCATTGTGGGGTTTAAAGAGTTGTAACATATTATCATTTTATGAGCGCTCGTCTGTAAATATCGACCAACTCGCGAAATTCAAAAATTTGCAAAATCGCTCAAACTTCATCTATCTCTACCTCTAGTGGATCTTTAACTTCTGTGGGAATTTTAGTTCGATCAGATAAATATTTTAGGAGAACAGGGGCCGAGTTTAATCACTCCGCTGACTGCCAATTTTGAGACCCGGTTTTGCCTTTTCTACCATACCTCAAAAGTCAACAAAATTCTAACGCTCGGGCTTAACAATCAAAAGATAACTACATTAAATCAAAAGAATAGACAATGCTTGCTATTCTGAGAGGAATTTGACATCAATAGGGTAAATACTGAATATTTTACGGATTTTTTAATTATTTTTAATTTGTTCACATTGGTTTCGGGGCTGAATTTCGAGGGCTTATTTCTCCGATGTAACCCGGAAATCAGTTGATTTGAAATTGCCATTCCCTAGAGCAATGCTTAAGGTCCGTATTTGTCAAATAATATTTTGGGCCAGGCAAAATGAAAAGTTTTAGCACGCCTACGAGTGAGCCCATTTGGAGACTAATTACTGACATCTTCCAGACACATCTCGATCACGTACTACTGGCTTTGTAATAAACCAGAACCTAATCCTGAGCCAAAAACATAAACAAATTCATGCAAGGACATTTTTATTACGCTTTATCTTACTTACAGTTCAGAAGTTTCCATGAGCGTGAGTTTACAGCTGAAAATTGGTCTTAGCATGGCCCTCGAACGACTCCATTGACAGCGGGATGACAGGGAAAACATTGGAACCTTTCCTCAAGCAGGCTAAAATGTTCGGGTTTCTTGGTTAATTCTCCAATCTGGTGATCCTCCTTCAGTTTATTAAGTTCTTGACAGGAAATAAGACATACTTTGCCTTATTTCGAGGCGAAGAAACCGAAACGTGAGCCATTCCTACCAAACAAGTCGGCGACAACAAAGGTCAGTAAAAGTGGAGTACGTGACATAAACTAGTAATAGTTCTCACTAGAGCTGCCCCCGTGCTTTTTAAACTGTAGATGTAATAAGTATTCAATTAACATTTTTACAGCTGTTTCAGACAACACGCGAACCCACCGTTATCAGCTTGTTGGAGTTTGTCAGTTGTATTACAAAACCGTTAAGATACATGTGAAATTCTATAAGCCGAAACTCTACAAACAATTCTAACCAAAAGTACGAAAAGCCATCAAAACTGTTACGAAACTCTAGCGAAATACCGAAAATTCTTCTGAAAACTATTGTGTCACAATTCCAAAACGACTATTGATACACATTCTTACTCAGAAACACTTGCGCACAAAAATCTTGCTTGAAAACTATATGAATATGAATACTTGAAAGCTTAAACCCAATTGATCTTTCCGGAAATACTTACCACAACGGAGAACAGAACACTCGTTGGCTGTCTCTGCTTCGCGACTTCTCTGCTTTTGCTCTTTTTCAATCGCTGCTCCCTAATAACCTATATCTGCGTTTTTAGCGGAACTCCTGTGGAGCCCCATAGGCTAATGTGTGAAAAAAATAAAATAAAATAAACATGAAAAATAAAATAATAAAAGTAACCCATCGAGCTGTATTCGAGTGGTTGTATTTTTCGTTGGACAGCCGCTGGTGTACCGTCGGCTTATTTCTGAGTACGTACATGGTGTGCTGCCATGGGTTACGATATTCACTTTGGTTAGCGGCCCTTGTGCAAGTCAAGATTTCGTCCGCCATCTGCAGTTTCTTGTAGCTTGTATCATTGTTATTGGCCACAAAACTTTGAAAGAACTTTCGGGGATGTTCGGAAAAGATACATGAAGCCTTTGGGTTACCTGTCTTTGGTTGCTGGCAGAATGGACTGGGAAGGATGAGTAATCGATAAAGTGGTTTATTCAGCCGGGATCATACCAGAAGAAATTAAGTTAAGAGGTTTAAAATCAAGCTATGAATCATTTTAGATTGCAAAAACAAGGAAAATAAATAAATTTAATTGGCATAGACACGGAATTCTCACGGAATTTAGCCAGCCTTTGCAGTTGGCTTGTTCAAGAAAAGAAAACATGTCGCTCGAACTGTTAGGAGAAAACTCAATATTTGTACATGGAAAGAACAATGTACGACTCGCTTCTCAAGGACATCCTTGGAGCTGAATAAGTTTCTAACGACAGAAATGCTTTGGCATCAAGATTCCTTCAAGAAGAAAAGATACGATATTCAGGTAAGTTTTCAAGTAAGTTAGTTCCAAAGTTGAGTGCTTTGCTAATCTCTTTGCTTATAGGGCGTATATGCTCTCCATTGAAAAATGCAACACATGAATCTCTAGGATATCATATTTAAACTACTCTATCTATACTTCATATCCCTTGTACTTGCAATAAGATAATTGTAAATACACATTGGAATCATGTTTCAGTCCCATGTGATTCATTCAGCAACTCTCTTTAATTTGACTATTGGAAATTAGACTTAACTTAATTAACTCAATATTTGAAGCTTGGCTTTGTGGATGAGACTACATGTGTTTTGGTGAAAACGTTTTTGCTGAAAAGGGGTTTGCATTGGCTTGAAATCATAGACAGAAATCAATAATGATTGACTGTAACATTGTATCATGATAATAAAGCCAGCATCACAGCCAGCTGAAAGACAAAAGCATTTTCCACTCTTTTAATCCTCTGGTAATGTCATTTTTTGTCAACAGAGTTCAGGCTAAGACATTTTATTTATTAGGCAGTTTGCTAGAAAATGCAAGGGATTTTCACTGCTCACATGCATAACAAAGTTCCCAGGCACAACAGGCTTTGGCAATAAGAGCGAGCAACCCCTTGGACATTTGCTACAAGCTAACTTTGCATTTATAGAGCGTGGGAGAAAATCGCTCACATTTCCTAACAAGCTGCCTTCAAATAAAGAAAATGTCTTGGCCTGATCTCTGTTGACAAAAAATGTTATTACAACAGTAAATACTTTAAAACAGTGGAAACACGTTGTCTTTCAGTTTGCCAATATGCTTTTATTCACTGTGCATTTTTTAATGCCAATTTAGCTTGTAGATCTCATTTCTACAAGCTAATTCTAAAGAAACAAAGTTATAACCACCTACGGACAATTAAGAAAAAATCATTTGGGTCTGGACTTTTTTCCCCGCAAGCAGGGTAAAACGAAACAACCAATCTGACTCCAAAGGGGCAGGGGGGGACGCTTGTGCAGATTTTCTTATTTACTTCTACCTGGAATATGATATTATGCAAAGATACTATCATCTTTCTTTTTTCTTGCATGAGTCTTACAGGAACGTCAACCCTCCCGGTTTTGCGAGGCATCTCAATATTATCGCTTCGTTTCCCAGCAAAAATTCAAGATGACTGCCATACATTTACTGTATTTCTCCCGGGAATATTTCAGGAAATTTAGCCATTTCAAGACAATCTCCAGATTTTTAAAGTCCCTGGTTTGACGTCCTGGCCTTTGAGATTCCATGAAATGAATGTTTTTCTGATTTTCTTGCTAAGGTCTGGAATCTTAGAATTCAGACTTAGGTTAAGATTTGTCACCACACTCTGTGGAATTTTAAATGCTGTTTCAAGGACTTTAAAGGTACTTTAAGCAGTTATGGTATTTGATGATCCAGCCCTCCAAGCCTGTAAATTTCTTTTACTGACTAAGGCTACTTAGCTGTAGGTGTCCCGTTTGACTTTGATTTTTTTTTAGTTCTCAGGTGCTGATGCTAGGGCTGGTTCACACATGAATTGCAACACAAGGTGCAAGAAGGTAGCCAAGACTTTTACCAGGGCATCAGCTAACCCCCCTGTAACTCTAGACTTCATTTGCACTAAGCACTGTGAAAAAACCCTGGAATTTAAGAGGTCATATCTAGCCTGCCTGTGGCTTGGTTCATATAAACATACCACCTTTCCAGAAGTATTTTTTCAATCTTGTAACAAAAAAAATGAATGCAACACATCAACTCACAAGGATAGCCTACTCAAACTCTTTCCTTTTTGATGTTCTCATAATTATGAAATCCCAAGTGCAAACAAGCAAAATTTCAAACACTTTGTCATTATTTGTACTTATACTTTCAACTAGACCATGAATTTGTACTTAATCAGTATTGTGATTCAAACATGCCTCCTTTTTAGATATCGAACCAAGCTTCCTGTGGTGTCTTGTCTGCCTTGTTTCCAGGTTCTTGACCGTGAAAAACACAGTGGAAAATGTGCATATCATCCAGTTTTCTAGGCCAATAGAAATATTGAAAAACTTACTGGGATTCCAAATATGGTATGCAGATATTTCCTTATAAGGAAGTTGGAGAAAGTCAACACTTTTTCAAGGGAACTATTTTGATATGTTATTCCAAAGCAGGATCTCACCTTATAGTGGGTAAGGGACCGATCTATGCTCATTTTTCTGTTGGTAGTTTTTCGTTTACTTTACTTTAAGGAGCATTCATTATTTATGCCAGGGGGTGGGCTTGCAATTATTAAGGGGGGCCATGTTAAATTTGGCACGTTCAAGTAGTCGGGTCACCAGAAAATATGAAAACAACTGTGAGGATTCATCTACATTTTATGGCAGCAACGACGTTAATTTAACATATGGATACAAGAGGTTACACACTGTAAAATTACAACAAACTGTTTATGCACGCATCAGGAAATGTCTTATAATACTGGTTGTTGTCAACTTGGTATCTAGATGTCCCAACATTTCTTCCTCATCTAAAGGGGGGGAGGGGGTTATCATTATTATAAAAATTGCCTAAAGGGGTTTGAGGTTTTTATATTGATACTTTGAGGGGGTTCAAGTTTTTTTGGGGCTGAATGAAAAATCTTGCCAGCCCACCCCCTGGCATAAATAATGAATGCTCCCTACCAGAACAAGGCTTAAAACTGGATTTAAACCATTGCTCACTGGAGTTCCAGTAAATCCCCCTACAAGGAGATATACTTAGATATATTTTTTATTTGGAACTGTAAGAAATAATAATGATTTACATTGGCAAAACTCCAATAAAAAGTACAATAATTTTTGCCTAATTTTGATTGTTTAATTTCACTTATTTGTTCAAAGAGGGGGTTCGAAGGCTTGTCATGATGGAGTGATTTTGCAAAGTAGTTGTTCTTGTTCTGTTTTGGTTGCCCATACAAAATTTTGCTATGTTTTCGGATATTTTCTATTAATTTTAGTAACATTATTCTTGTGATGCATCCAAGGGGGCCATTTGACGTAAATTCATTTTGGTTTTGATGGTATAGAAGAGTTGATATAGTTGGGTAGGATAAAATTGCTCTTCCATTTCAGTTCTTTATTTTTTTTCTAACACCTTGAATGACCTGCTTTGTCTCCCGTTTTCGATCCATAGGTCATGGAAGGACATTGGAAATCCCAGAGGGGTGAGGGTGGGGAGTCAATTTACTTTCTTTGGAGGGATCGGGGGAGGGGATCTCTCTCAACACCCTTCTGTGTGGGGGGATATTTTCTGGAAATGTCTGGTTCCAGATTATCCATACCCTCCTACCTCCTAGGGATTGGAAATGCTGTCAATTTACCTGATCTTTTCCATACAAATACTGTATTTTTCTTTGGAAATTACATAGAGGGGGTATGGATATTTTTTGGAAACACATGATTATGATTATGATTTTTATACTACAGTACAGATATTTAAGGGTTTTTTTCTGACTTTTCTGACTAGGATTCTGTTTGGGGTAGTTAGGAAACTCAGTATTATTAAGCAACTCTTTCCAAGCAAAAAAAAATCTTCAGATGTTTAGGTTTTGCCAGATTTCTAGGATTCTGTAATGGGAAGTTATGTTTCTCTGGGGTTAAAATACATGTCCACAATACACAGCTCTTCAAATTCCATTTGTCCAACAAGCACCCCCACCCAACCGATATATGAGTAAGTGCTCGACCTTGACTTTTTGATCACTAGTCCCATGAGGACAAGTAGCACAGAAAAGTTACTTGCCTAGCCAAATGGCTTATCAATTATAGTCCGTTATAGTCTAGTTTTGGTCATTTCTAAATGCTGCTGTCCCCTCTGGCGACCATGATTCATAGCGCAAAAACAAAAGAGTGTTTTGATATGACGTCATAGTCAGAAATTTGCTATAATATTATTGCATGTAAAAGAATTAGTCGTTCTGTAAGAGGTATAAACATTGGAGTTCCATTCCATATTATAGCGGAACTCCTGTGGAGCCCATAGGCTAATGTGTGAAAATAAAAAAAAAAAAAAAAATAAAGTAACCCATCGAGTTGTATTCGAGTGGTTGTATTTTCCGTTGGACAGCCGCTGGTGTACCGTCGGCTTATTTCTGAGTGCGTACACGGTGTGTTGCCATGGGTTACGATATTCACTTTTTGGCCGGCGGCCCTTGTGCAAGTCAAGATTTCGTCCGCCATCTGCAGTTTCTTGTAGCTTGTATCATTGTTATTGGCCACAAAACTTTGAAAGAACTTTCGGGGATGTTCGGAAAAGATACATGAAGCCTTTGGGTTACCTGTCTTTGGTTGCTGGCAGAATGGACTGGGATCAGGGAAGGATGAGTAATCGATAAAGTGGTTTATTCAGCCGGGATCATAACAGAAAGAAATTAAGTTAAGAGGTTTATAAAATCAAGCTATGAATCATTCTAGATAATACAAAAACAAGGAAAATAATTTGCAGCTTTGTTACAGCTCAAGCACGGAATAAATTTAATTGGCATAGACACGGAATTCTCGCGGAATTTAGCCAGCCTTTGCAGTCTCAACATTTGTACATGGAAAGAACAATGTACGACTCGCTTCTCAAGGACATCCTTGGAGCCAATTGGAGCTGAATAACTAAGTTTCTAACGACAGAAATGCTTTGGCATCAAGATTCCTTCAAGAAGAAAAGATACGATATTCAGGTGAGTTTTAAAGTAAGTTAGTTCCAAAGTTGAGTGCTTTACTGATCTCTTTGCTTCTTGTTCTCCATTGAAAATGCAACACATGAATCGCTAGGATCCTATTTAAACTACACTATCTATACTTGATATCCCTTGTGCTTGCATAAGATAATTGTAAATACACATTGGAATCGTGTTTCAGTCCCCTGTGATTCATTCAGCAACTCTCTTTAATTTGACTACTGGAAATTAGATTCAATTAACTCAATATTTGAAGCTTAGCTTTGTGGATGAGACTGTGTGTTGGTGAAAACTTTTTTGCTGAAAAGGGGTATGCATTTGGCTTGAAATCATAAACAGAAATAAATAATGATTGACTGTAACATTGTATCATGATAATAAAGCTTAAAGTTGGTGGCCAGCATCACAGCCAGCTGAAAGACAAAAGCATTTTCCACTCTTTTAATCCTCTGGTAATGTCATTTTTTGTCAACAGAGATCAGGCTAAGATAATTTTTTTATTAGGCAGTTTGCTAGAAAATGCAAGGGATGTTCTTGATTTTATCTGGTTATTTGCTGGTTTTCCTCAGTTGCTGGTTTTCCACAGTTCGAAATGCCTACAAGCTAACTTTGCATCTATAGAGCGTGGGAGAAAAAATCACTCACATTTTCCTAACAAGCTGCCTTCAAATAAAGAAAATGTCTCGGCCTGTCATCTCTGTTGAGAAAAAATATTATTACAACAGTAAATACTTTAAAACAGTGGAAACACGTTTGTCTTTCAGTTGGCCAAGACGCTTTTATTCACTGTGCATTTTTTATGCCGATTTAGTTTGTAGATCTCATTTCTACAAGCTAATTCTAAAGAAACAGCTAATTCTAAAGAAACAAACCCTGCCTACGGACAATAAAAAAATCATTTGGGTCAGGACTTTTTTCCCTGCAAGCAGATTACCCCTGATGGACATTTTGCACATTACCCAGGGTAAAACCAAACAACCAATCTGACTCCAAAGGGGCAGGGAGGAACGCTTGTGCACATTTCTTATTTACTTCAACCTGGAATTTGCTATTATGCAGAAGATACTATCATCTTTCTTTTTTCTTGCATGGGTCTTACAGGAATGTCAACTCTCCCGGTTTTGCCAGGCGTCTCAAGAGTTTTCGCTTCGTTTCCCAGCACAACTTCAAGATGACTGCCCTACATTTACTGTATTTCTCCCGGGAATATTTCAGGAAATTTAGCCATTTCAGGACAATGTCCAGATTTTTAAGTCCCTGGGTTGACGTCCCTGGTCTTATAGATTCCATGAAATGAATGATTTTCTGATTTTCTTGCTAGAGGTCTGGAATCTTAGAATTCAGACTTAGGTTAAGATTTGTCACCACATTCTAAATTTTCTGTGGAATTTTAAATGCTGTTTCAAGGACTTTAAAGGTACTTTAAGGTATCAGTTATGGTATTTGATGATCCAACCCTCCAAGCCTGTAAATTTCTTTTACTGACTAGGCTACTTAGCTGTAGGTGTCCCGTTTGACTTTGATTTTTTTTCAGCTCTCAGGTGCTGATGCTAGGGCTGGTTCACACATGAATTGCAACACAAGGTGCAAGAAGGTAGCCAAGACTTTTTCCAGGGCATCAGCTAACCCATCCTGTAACTCTAGACTCCATTTGCAGTAAGCACTGTGAAAAAAACCCTGGAATGTGGCTTGGTTCATATAAACATACCACCTTTCCAGAAGTATTTTTTCAATCTTGTAACAAAAAAAATGAATGCAACACATCAACTTAAAAGTATAGCCTATACTTAAACTCTTTCCTTTTTGGTGTTCGCATAATTATGAAATCCCAAGTGCAAAAAAGCAAAATTTCAAAACACTTTGTGATTATTTGTACGTACATACTTTTAACTAGACCATGAATTTGTACTTTATCAGTATTGTGATTCAAACATGCCTCCTTTTTAGACATCGAACCAAGCTTCCTGTGGTGTCTTGTCTGCCTTGTTTCCAGGTTCTTGACCATGAAAAACACAGTGGAAAATGTGCCCGGGGGGGGGGGGGGGGGGGGGGGGGGGGGGGGGGGACTCCCCATATTTTCAGACAGGGGTGCTCGTCCTATCCCTTAGGGTATAAAATTGACAGACGTGCTATCCGAGGGGTGTTTAAAATCAGACCTATCCCTACGGGGAGTCTCAGACCAATCCTTGCCCAGAAATATATTGGTACTGACACCAGAGCCGATATTTACAAAGGAAACTTGGTTGAAAACCCTAAAAGACCTAAATTTCGCTTTTATTTATTTGACCTGCCAAATTTGCTATCTTTTAGGGGTAAATTCGGCGGTCGTCACGCCAAATTTGCTTTCCTTTAGGGGTAAATTTGCTGTTTGCCACACCCATTTTGCTATCCCTTATAAGGGTCAAAATCAATTTTCCGACGAGCACCCCGTTTAAAATATTGGGAGTCCCCCCCCCTCGGGAAAATATGCATATCATCCTTTCTCGAGTGTATCTGAGTTCTGGTTGAGTTTTAAGTTTGCTAGGTCAATAGAAATATTGAAAAACTTACTGGAATTCCAAATATGGTATGCAGATATTTCCTTATAAGGAAGTTGGAGAAAGTCGACACTTTTTCAAGGGAACTATTTTGATATGTTATTCCAAAGCAGGATCTCACCTTATAGTGGGTAAGGGGGCTATGCTCATTTTTCTGTTGGTAGTTTTTCGTTTACTTTTACTTTAAGGGAGCATTCATTATTTATGCCAGGGGGTGGGCTGGCAATTATTAAGGGGGACCATGTTAAAATTTGGCACGTTCAAGTAGAGGGTCACCAGATATAAAAACAAGTGTGAGGATTCATCTACGTTTTATGGCTAATTTAATATATGGATACAAGAGGTTACACACCTGTAAAATTACAACAAACTGTTTATGCACGCATCAGGAAAATGTCTTAAAAATACTGGTTGTTGTCTACTTGGTATCTAGATGTCGCAACATTTCTTCCTCATCTAAAGGGGGGAGGGGGCTATCATTATTATTATAAATATTGCCTAAAGGGGTTTTGAGTTTTTTATTGATACTTTGAGGGGTGTGAAGTTTTTTGGGGCTGAATGAAAAATCTTGCCAGCCCACCCCCTGGCATAAATAATGATTGCTCCCTACCAGAACAAGGCTTAAAACCGGAATTAAACCATTGCTCACTGGAGTTCCAGTAAATCCCCCTACAATGAGATATACTTAGATATATATTTTATTCGGAACTGTAAGAAATATAATGATTTACATTGGCAAAACTCCAATAAATATAAAAAAGTACATTAATTTTTGCCTAATTTTGATTGTTAATTTTCACTTATTTGTTCAAAGAGGGGGTTCGAAGGCTTGTCATGATGGAGTGATTTTGCAAAGTAAGAAATAATAATGATTTACATTGGCAAAACTCCAATAAATATAAAAAAAGTACATTAATTTTTGCCTAATTTTGATTGTTTAATTTCACTTATTTGTTCAAAGAGGGGGTTCGAAGGCTTGTCATGATGGAGTGATTTTGCAAAGTAGTTCTTCTTGTTCTGTTTTGGTCACCCATACAAAATTTTGCTATGTTTTCGGATTATTTTCTATTAATTTTAGTAACATTATTCTTGTGATGCATCCAAGGGGGCCATTTGACATAAATTGATTTTGGTTTTGATTTCTGTGGTATGGAAGAGCTCATATAGTTGGGTAGGATAAACTTGCTCTTCCATTTCAGTTCTTTATTTTTTTCTAACACCTTGAATGACCTGCTTTGTCTCCCGTTTTCCATCCGTAGGTCATGGAAGGACATTGGAAATCCCAGAGGGTGAGGGTGGGGATCAATTTACTTTCTTTTGAGGGATGAGGGGAGGGGGTCTCCTCTCAACACCCTTCTTTGTGGGGGGATATTTTCTGGAAATGTCTGGTTCCATATTATCCATACCCTCCTACGAAGGGATTGGAAATGCTGTCAATTTACCTGATCTTTTCCATACAAATACTGTTTTTTTTCTTTGAAAATTGCATAGAGGGGGTAAGGATATTTTTTGGAAACACGATTATGATTATGATTTTTATACTACTGACAGTACAGATTTTTAAGGGTTTTTTTTCTGACTTTTCTGACTAGGATTCTGTTAGGGGTAGTTAGGAAACTCAGTATTATTAAGCAACTCTTTCCAAGGAAAAAAAAATCTTCAGATGTTTAGGTTTTTGCCAGATTTCTAGGATTCTGTAATGGGAAGTTATGTTTCTCTGGGTTAAAATACATGTCCACAATACACAGCTCTTCAAATTCTATTTGTCCAACAAGCACCCCCACCCAACTGATATGAGTGAGTGCTCGACCTTGACTTTTTTGATCACTAGTCCCATCAGGACAAGTAGCACAGAAACGTTACTTGCCTTAGCCAACTGGCTTATCAATTATAGTCCATTATAGTCTAGTTTTGATCATTTCTAAATGCTGCTGTCCCCTCTGGCGACCATGACTCATAGCGCAAAAACAATAGTGTTTTTTGTTATGACGTCATAGTGAAATAGGGCAATTACTGTCAGAAATTTGCTATGATATTATTGCATTGTATAAGAATTAGTCGTTCTGTAAGAGGTATAAACATTGGAGTTCCGCTTTTAGGCAGTGCCTAAATCTATATATTACCAGCTATCACGTAAAGCTGCTAAAGAGCTTATAATAGAACTTAATTTAACAGAACTTAAAACGCGTTCCGCCCTTGCCAGATTTTCCGGTCAACAAAGGTACTATTCTCACTGCATACTAATGAGAGCTTCGTATAAGAACACGCTCAGGAATAATTAATTCAGTCCGTTTCAGCCGCTCAGTTGAAGTGTTCAGACGTTTCTCTGGCTTCAGTTTGGTCAACCGCCTCCACCTCCCATATCCTTCCTGTTGGTTTGTAAAATCGCTTCTCGGGCTTTCTACTCATCTGGAATGTTATTGGCGTTGTTATAGAAGCTATTTCGGTTTCTTCATTGCGTTTTCGCTGCTGTTATTGCATAAGGTTTGTTGTACCGCGAGCGGTTTCTATCAAGGGCCTCGTGGAATTACAAGTTGCAGGAATGGGTTGTGACTGGCAAAAATCACTGGAGTGGCCAGAATTTCCCTGGAGTCTATAGGTAATTTTATCTTCGGGTGGTTTTCTTAGGGCTCGTTTGGGGTTTGGTTTATTTAATGCTTAGTACTAGTTCGTCACATTTTTAGTCTCTTCCTCTTGGTTTTGTACGGGTGCTTTGTGTTCTTAGATGCCCTTGCCGTATTCACACATATCGCTCGCAGTTACTCGTTGCTTTGGGAAGTGGTTGTTCCACGTTATGCCGTGGCTATTTCGTCAGGGACATTGTCTCGTTGCCGGATTTTGTGTTTTCCGTTACCGTTTCTAGCTAGGTCAATTTTCCCGTCTCTGTTCCCTCTCCGTTGGGTGGCCATAGTAGCTTATTTATTTTCCATAGCGTTAGTAGTATACAAGCATGGGATAATTGGTAGATTATTTATCACGGGGGTACTATTTATGTGTGCATTAGATTCCGCACTCGGTGCGGGGAGGGTGATTACCACAGTACTATTGTGCGCGCATAGACTCCGCGGCAATCGGTGTGTGGAAGGTGATTATCACAAGGGTAATATTGTGTGCGCATAGACTCCACACCCGGTGTGCGTGGAAAGTTATTATCACAAGGGTAATACTGTGTGCGCATAGACTCCGCACTCAGGGTGCGTGGAAGGTTAATATCAAAAAAGTGGTATTGTGTGCGCAAAGACTCCGCACTCGGTGTGCGTGGAAGGTTATTATCATAAAAGTGCTATTGTTTGCGCAAAGACTCCGCACTCGGGGTGCGTGGAAGGTAATTATCATAAGTGATATTGTGTGCGCAAAGACTCCGCACTCGGGGTGCGTGGAGGGTTATCAAAAGTGATATTGTGCGCGCAAGGACTCCGCACTAGGGGTGCGTGTATGGTTATTCTCATAAAAGTGACATTGTGTGCGCAAAGACTCCGCACTCGGGGTGCGTGGAAGGTTATTATCACAAGGGTAATATTGTGTGCAAATAGACTCCGCACTCGGGGTGCGTGGAAGGTTAATATCACAACAGTGATATTGTGTGCGCAAAGACTCCGCACTCGGGGTGCGTGAAAGGTGTTTATCACAATGTTAATATTGTGTGTGCATAGTCTCCGCACTCGGTGCGTCGGAGGTGATTACCATAAGGGTAATATTGTGTGCGCGTAGACTCCGCACTCGGTGCGTGGAAGGCTATCACTCGGAGCGTGGAAGGCTATCTATTTATCTATCATACGCAGACTCCGCGCGTAGTGCGTGGAAGGTTATCTATTTCTCTATCATACGCAGACTTCGCGCGTAGTGCGTGGAAGGTTATCTATTTATCTATCATACGCAGACTCCGCGCGTAGTGCGTGGAAGGTTATCTATTTATCTATCATACGCAGACTCCGCGCGTAGTGCGTGGAAGGTTATCTATTTATCTATCATACGCAGACTTCGCGCGTAGTGCGTGGAAGGTTATCTATTTATCTATCATACGCAGACTTCGCGCGTAGTGCGTGGAAGGTTATCTATTTATCTCTCATACGCAGACTTCGCGCGTAGTGCGTGGAAGGTTATCTATTTATCTATCATACGCAGACTCCGCGCGTAGTGCGTGGAAGGTTATCTATTTATCTATCATACGCAGACTTCGCGCGTAGTGCGTGGAAGGTTTCGGAACAGTGTGTACGCAGACTCCGCACGTGGTGCGTGGAAGGTTCCAGGGGGGTACAGTGTACAAAACGTGGCACGTTGAAGGTTATCATTCGCAGGAAATAACACTTGGGATCCAAACTCTTCGATGTTGTTGGGGGGACCATTTAACAACGGTCCTGACAGACATAGTCTGCGTCCTGGCTCATCGAAGGGTTGGGTTTCCCTGTGTTTCTGTTTCTTTTGCGTTCGTTTCCGTCTTTTATCTAGGAGACACTTTAGGCTATTCACAGTTGGGTTTGTAACCACCAAGTCTTATGCCGGACGGGCGTTGTTCAACTCAGATCCATCACATAGGGATCCCAACCCTTCGTTGGGCTACTGCCGTCCCCCTAACATGGCCATGATGCCCAGTTTGACTCTACACGTTTAGTAGAGACCCTGTACCCAGTCTGTGAGAAGTTGTAGTTTTCTTCCTCGTTTTACTCTTCATATGTATATATATATGTACGTGTATATACTTGTATGTGGTTTTTCATAAACTTCTTTTCTTTCAATTGTACTATTAGTTCACGTACGCGTTTTAACGAGCCTCACGCCCTAGGTGTTGTTACGTGGTTCAATTTTATATTGTTCAGGAGATTTGGATTTTCTGAGGATTGGGAGAAGAGATTGGGATTTCTGAGTTTCGGGGTTTAGTTATGAAAGAGAGAAGAGATGGGTGTGGTGATTTTAGCCTGCCATCGGTAGATGGCCTAGCCCCTAGGTTCGGTTTCCAGCCGTGATGGTTTTGCGGAGCCTTTATCAAGGTTTCATCAACCCCGCCACGGCTGGAAACCGAGCCTATAGATGGTCGTACTATAATATTTTGTGGAGCGGCACGAGCAGATCACCCCATACCTTAGCTTCTATTGCGATGCGAACAATAGTATGCAGTGAGGATATAGTACTATTATGAGGTTTAGAGCTCTTAGCTTTGTGAACATTCAAGTTTACACAGCCACAGCAGCTCAACATTTGCTAATTCTGAACTATGGATTGCACTGACTGACTTCGGCTGAGCGTCTCCTTAGAGTTTTTGGTGATTTGTTAAATGTCACGACCAGTTTGTTGTGAATGTTTAGAATTTTTATTGTCCGCCAGTGACAACAGTAGAGGTCTCAAACCCACGCTGCGAGTCACGTGATCTGGTCATTCAATCATAAACGTTACCCAAGACCTTTGCGGGCCCTTTGCGAGTCACGTGATCTGATCATCCAATCATAAACGTTACCCAAGACCTTTTGCGGGCCCTGCTCCGACGGATCGAGATTTTTTCTGCCATATGTACCATATACCCTTATATTTTCTCTTTACGCGGGGGATTCTATAATGCCTCCTCGGGTTTGGCCTCTGGGCCAAAACCCTGCGGGGGCAAAAAACACCTCCAGGATCGAACCAGAGAACTTGTTGAAAAAGGCGTGGCAAAGAACGGTGGCAAAAAAGGGGGTCAACTCTGGGGTCAACTAGAGCTGGTCAGTTTCTATATGCAAACTTGCAAAGTGTAGCGATAGGGGTTTGCCGCTCTGACACATCCAATATCGTAGTATTGCGCGCCAAGAGAAAACTCAGGTCTCTTGCAATCCTTAAGTGATAACTGCACGACACGGATGATGGCTATACCGACCTTTCTACAAAGAACTTCTCAACGCATACAGCTGTGTTTATCAAGTGATGTAACTTAGTAAAAAGTCAAAGAGTGTAGACGAGAAAATTTTCAAAGTGGTTTCCTCGTGTGCATCGATAATAGGTCATAATAGCGCAGGGGATTTCTTTGCTTTGTTTTATATTTGTTAACATAAAAACGAAACCATCGATAATAAACAAAAACCGGGTCACACTCCGGTCATCTGGTAGCATGTGCGCTGCTCGGTCATTGTGCGCTTATTTTGCACGGGCGGGCTGCGAACCGCAAGATTACCATACTCGCGTTGTTGTATATGGGGTTATCACAAACAGGGCTCATACATCAGTAGAGTATGAATAGGCATTTCAAAATTATATTGCCGCTTTTATGACTGCAATATTTGCCTCGAAAAAGGCGATTTAAAACGAGCCTAAATGAAAAACAGAAGACCATACGTGTGGGTTTCCTGTGGTTATCGTATGTCACGCGCGCTGTGCTCACACGCTTTGTTGTCGTCCGACTTGATGTCGTCCGACTTGATGGACTGAGTTTGCTGGCTTTATTTGGCTCCATCGCCTCGAAATATGAACAAAATTGATCGTACGTCCTTTCAAGAACTTTATGAACTGAAGGAGGATCACCGGATTCGGGAATAAGCCAGGAAAACCTCTTGAGCAAGGTTCGATTTCGGGTCATTTGTTTTCCCTGTCTTCCCGCTGTCAACGGAGTCGTTCGATGGGAGTTTACCTTTTGGTCGAGGGTCGAGGGTCGAGGGTACTTGGTCGAGGGTCGAGGGTACTTGGTCGAGGGTAACTGGTCGAGGGTCGAGGGTAACTGGTCGAGGGTAAATAAATACCTCCGAAATAAATCCACACACAGAAATGCTTCAAAACAAAGTGAAATAAATCCAGAGGACTCTTAGTTTTGAGCTGTTTAAAATAATAAATCCAGAGGACTCTTAGTTTTGAGCTGTTTATCCGCACAACAACGAACATGTCGACGGCCGCCATGTTTCTTTTGGTAGACTGCGATAGACTGGACCCTAACTTCACAACACAGGTATCCCAGAACACACAACACAGTTTCCCGCCAACAGTCACTGAGTTTCCCGGATAACAGTCGCACATAAGATTTTCGCACATCTGGGATTTCGCACATGTCTGTGTTGGCTAGATACTTTGAAAAGTTTTCCATCTATTTGTAGCGATTTTTGTCAAATGCCGTATGCTTTTTGAACAACAAAAATGAACAGCGAGCTTCTAAAAGCTGGATTCCAGATAAGTTTTAACCCCGCCGGGAATGGAGACTGTTTTTTCGCTTCTGCGGCACATCAGCTCGGGACAGTCACGAGCGCAGTGAAGGATGCCACATTTTTCTACCTGGAAAAGCATCAATTTGATGTAAGTAATAATCGGTTAGTGCCATACGTTTTTTACTTGATCCAAGTACTCCGGACAAGTCACCAAATTCACCCTACCTACCTACAATGTAGATCCGCACCGCATGTAAGAGAATCTGGAAAACGATTGATGTCAGAAGATTTCAATGGAATCCTTCATCGAAATACTTTCTGCTTGTTTGTTTCGCTGTCGTTATTGCAATCGCATACTAAGTCTAAGTTATTCAGTTAAGTCGGTCGTGTTTTTGCGGTCCTTTTTATTGATCTACAGGATAAAGGAATGACAAATTTGAGTTCCTCAGCAAGGAGGACTTTTCTGACGACGTGAGACCTGAGAGTTGGGGTGAAGCGTTGGAAAAGTTGAAGAACGACTTTGCCGTCGATGTGACAGTCCAGGCATTTTCTGACGTTTTTCACCAGGAGCTGGTGATAGTAACCGTATATCAGGTGAGGAAAGAAAAATCTTCCGCGAACAACTCGTCTGGAACAGAAAAATTGTCTCACAAGACTATGACAATTGGGGTTTCGGGTCAAATTTTCGTATTCTAAACTGCATGTTTGATGGTCAGTACATGCTTGCGGTATACTAAAGGAAATCAAGGGGGTACTCCGTACTTTTAGTGACGGGGGGAGGGGAGGGGGTCCGAAGGGTTTTTTGGTTTAAAATTTTCGATTTTGGGGTGTCTAAATGTAGCATGGAATTTTGGGGGTCTAGATTTTGCTCGGAATTTTTTGGCTGCTGAAAGTTGAGAGCTGGCACCTTTTATTTTGGTTCATGATGTTTTGCGGCTCACCTACCTGAATAAGCGTGAAAGCTTTGGAGTTAGATTTTTGGACACAGTATTTTTTGGGGTGCCACTTTACTCGAGGGGGATTAAAAGATGTATAGAGTACCCCCAGGGATATCCCATGCGTCACTTGTATTTTCACAAGCCTTGAGGTGAGTGTATATGATAAGAAAATTCAAGTGACAAGTGGGATATTCTTCAGTATGCCACAATAATTAATTGTATTTTTTTCCCTTTTTTTACTTCATTTTTGCTTGCCAGTCTTACATCTTTCATTTTTCTTTCTCTACATAAAGAATCAATTGTATAACTATTTGATATCAGGCAAAATTCCTTCACTCAAGAATTTTATTTCATTTCATTACATCATAAAATATATCCAGCTTGAATGACCATTACAGTTTTTCCTCATTAATTTAGGATGATAAAACAGGAGCATGGCACCATAACACGGAGGTCAAAAAAACCCGAACAGGCATCACCCTTGGACGGTTGCACTTTGGCCATGATAGAGATGGGCTTCACTATGTTGCTATTACAGCAGTAGGAAAGGTGCAGTCAATGTGTGTTTCCAGAATTCCATGCAGTACCATTTTACATTTTAACAAAAAATCTCTTCAATTTTTCTATATTTGATAATATTGATAATGGCATTTCATGTAATTATGGTGTTGTGCCTTTCAACAATGAAAATTTACTTACATTACTACCTATCCAAAAATTCTATGTTCTATAGCTTGATGGATATGATGCAAGCAAAACTTTATTCTATTGCATTGGTGCATTCTAAGCCAGTTCCTCAATACCAGAATTGCTTGTAAATTTTCCCATTGCCATTTTTTACATGAAGGGTATCAGTTGTTCCAGTGCTGAAGTGATGACAAGCTCATGTTCTTCCCAAGTGACACATGTAATGCCTACATCCCCCAGAAAGGTTGATCTGAAAGGTGGCAATAAACAAAAAATGCCCACAAAGAAAAGGGTATGTTATTAAAAAATACAAATAACAACTCACTATAATAATATAACCAATGAAAAATTCACACAATACATGTAATTATATTGATATGATATATCTCAGGCAAATGTGAAAATGAATAATAAATAATCTTGCTTGCACACTCTCTCCTTTATGTACAGTACAGGCTAAAAACCCTTCATATTTAATTATTTCCTTATATTTCTAGAAGAGTCCAAGAAACGAAAGAATTAGGGTAAAGAATGAATGTTTTGAGTCCTGGGATACCTATGAAGACTATGAGCCTGGAGCAACCCTCTGGAAAGGACAAGTTCTAGAACCAGCAGGAAGCAATCTGACTAAGGTGAATCTCAAACTTCCAAAGTACACATAATATACTGAAAAATGAAGACTTCTGATCTTATTACAATCACAGCTGATGTAAAGTAACCTTGAGTTAAACACATACAGAGGGGAACCGCTGCTGCTCCCAGGAAGGGGGCATGCATCAGAAACTAAACAGTATCTAGTCTGTGGCAATAAGGAAGGCAGGGGGGGGGGCATGGTTTTGTTCGTGCAGGATTTTTTCCCCGAAGTAGAATAAGGGAAGAATTGTTTTTTGTTGTTGTAGACCATGGCTGTGCAGGCTATTTTTTTCATTTTATATATTTGTCTGCAAAAACACGTTCTAAAGTGATCGATAAAAAGACAAAGGATACATATAATGTATTTTTTCAGGGTAGACAGTGTTGTTGCAAAAGAGTGTAATATCGCAATGGCAGTCCATTTTTTTCGTTGCTCTGATACATGCCACGCTCCTCCTCTCTCTAAAATGTCTAATGGTCCATCCCTAACCTCTATAAAGAGAAAATTAATGTGTGAGTGCCCATCAGAAAAGGACTTGTTACACCTACAGGTAACAGCCTGATCATGCTGTCCATTGAGATGTTTTGTGCCATAATCTGTCACAAAACAAGGAACAGAATCTTACTGTAACTTTCTCTACAGGAAAAAGAAGTTGTGGTGATTTTGACATCTGATGAAGAAACCAACATACCTCCAAAAGTTTCCAACAAAACTATTGCTGTGAGTTCCATAAAAATGCTACTGTAAAAGTACAATAACTATGAGAGTGTCTGTTAGATCGATGTATGTCAGTTGCTAGAGAAAAACTATATCAATTTCATATTGCTTGTGCTGTCACACCTTCATGTTGTTCATCTTTTCAGCTCTCCTTTAATATGATGTTTTTTGTATTTTTAGGATGATGCAATTGATGACCTTGCCACCTCTATGAAAAATCTTAGCTCAGCAGAAAACACTCCCATTAAGACAACTCCTGTCAAAAATCCAAGACCAAAGTAAGAAGCCTAAAAACATGTTTTCGTTAAACCTTGCACGATCCCAAGCTAAGAGTATGATCGTGCTAGAAAGACCAAGTGCATAGCTGGTGATTTTTGGTATTATTTCCATGCGCCCAAGGCCAACACCAGCAGCTGCAGAACCCTGTTATATAAAACCACAAATACACTACACAACTAGCCTGCATACAGGCATTAGCGTGTTTTGTGCACCCAGCTAGTGTTTTCCTCCTCTCAACCCAACCCCCTTTTTCTGGCTGCATGTCACAGGAGTTCTGAAATGCACTAAAAGCCATTGGAGAGTCTGTTTCACAGGCTACTGTTACTACAGCTATACTGAATTGCTGATTTAAAAGAAAACATACAGTATCAGGCCAATTTCTGTTGCTTTCATTAAAGAGCCTGTGTCAGCCACTCCTTTGTTATTGTTTTCCTTTGATATTAGAAGACAAATTACGTATAGAAATCTCTATATAAACATCTAAAAACAAAGTTTCCGATTTGATTTACCAAATTCAATCGAGAAAATTGCTCTATATTCTCTAAATCAGCCGATGGAAACGGATGATTTCTCCGACTTGGTGTGTTGCTATGCTGTCAAAATGGTGGCTGACACAGGCTCTTTAAATGACTGCAATCTTTGAATATTGTTATTAGTAAAAGCAATGATACATCTGCTCTGTAAAAAAAGTTAATTGTCTAACTTTTGTTTTCTAGGAGTAAAGTAAAGGCTAGTAAAGTGGCTAGGAAGATTTATGTGCTTGACAGTTCAGATGATGAGGGGTCAGTGCCCTGCAAAAGGTAAAAACAGATGCTTGTGCTTGTGAATGAAATGGACAGTGGTATCTACTTTAAATTCCATTTACACCTAATGAGAATTTAACAGTTTTGGTGACCCTCTGCAATTGGTGTAGCTCACAAAGATTAGTTGTTGTGCCCTGTCCCTTATCTGTTATTATTCATTGGCAACTGACACTGCTGCAGGTCTATACAATATTCTTTGGTGCCAATAAACCATATTCCTTATGTGTCTAAATTCCAGAAGTCATCTTCAACCATGAGGGGTGTGGGTCCCCAAGCACTTACTTAATACTCCCTGCTTATTTTATACTCCCTGTGTTTTTTAGGTCAATGTGTGAAGTTAAAGAAGTGACTCTTCTAGAAGATTCTGATGAAGACATGCAACAATCTGTTTTTGGTGATAACTGGTGATTTGACAAAAAGCACTGTTTTGTCACACTTAAATTTTTCAAAATTGTATAAGAAACATTATTCCTCTCAGAACGTCTTGATTAAGCACTGAATTTGAGTCAGAATCTCTGGTTGCTCTGGGTGAGAACCAACATTTTAGCACAAAGGCCAACCCCCTCTGCACCCCCTCTTAATTCCTTGTCTTTTTAGTCCTTGGGTAAAAAGCAAGATTTTACTATTGGCTAACAGCCTAACATTACTGTATTTGTTCTGACATCCATTAACACTATGTTGCAGTCCATCCTTGACACCCAAAGTGAAGACACTGGATACCCATGAAGAGAAACAAGTTGTTTCTAAAATCAAAAGGTGCAGACCCTGTTTTTGTCTTATTTTCCGTGCTATTTTTTAATGTCCATATGAGTAGCTTCTTTCATTTTGTCTGTATTGTAATGGAAAAGGAGGTCCTTTAAAAACATGCAGAAGAATATTGTTTTCACGATCTTAAAATCCTCCCCTCTTTGACATTAATTGAACATTGGTTCACAGCTACATGTATCCAAATAAACAATTAACATTCGGATCCCTAAATTGAATAGCAGTTTTGAATGAGGCTGATGCATATGCAGATGTTGGTAGGACCCCCCTCATACACACACAACCCCACACCCCTCATCCATGGTACCTGTAGTGGGATCTCCGCTTACTATAATTCCACTTAATGTTTATTGACCTAATTAATACAAATAACCTACATGTAAGTACAATCCATGAGATTTTTCTGAGAGGGTAAGCTTAAAAAAAAAACAGTTTATAAACTGACACCTTTTTTCTTTATTTAGACAACAAGAGGAAGGATCAGAATCAGACGACTCTGTTGAAGATGTGTACCAAACAAAGAAGCAGCGAAAGATTACAGTGTCTTTATGGAACGATGTGCCGAAGGAAAGAGTGGAACCTCTCCCTGTTGGAATAGATGGCCTCAAGGTATATGAAATCAGAAGCTTAGAAGAAAATCCTGATTGTCTAAAAGATGGGCGAAAATGGAAGAAAAACGCTCCAACAGAATGGAAGAATCACAGCCGTGTGAGGTATGCAGATTGTAAAGGCTCATACCAATGTTGTGAAAGGAAATGCCCATTCAAGATGGAATTTGGGGTCATAAACAAAACACAGTTTGAGAAGAAGCAGGGAGTGATGTGCTGTAAAGGTTGTGGCGAGAGAGGGGAACATGTCCCTTGCTCAGCACGGAGATATTTGAGCTTCCAAAGTCAATCAACATTGGTCTACCACACAGGCGATCACACATGTCCAGTTAGTGACAGTATGAAAAAAAAGGAAGCAGCAAGCATAGAAGCTATCATACGGAACCAGCCTAACATCAAACCATCAGAGGTTCAATCAGCATTTGTCCTATCAGCATTTCAACAACAAATGGACTGGGACACTGTTGAGAAGGAAGCCACTGCAGTGCTTGACAAAAAAAGGGTATCAAATATCAAGGAAAAATTGAAAAAAAGTACAGAGCCTTTCGGTCACAATTTTGAAGCTGTTGTTCAATTTAAAGAGTATGCTGATACAAAGGACCCCCTTTATGTATATAAGATAAATGACAAGAGAGGAAACCCAGATGTTCCATCCTTTGTCTTCAAAACAAGCTCAAACAAAATGAAAATGGCAGCAAACATGAATAAAAATGGTGAGCATTTCCTTAACAAAGAATATTGCTTTTTTGACGGGAAACGGAAGCGGTGTAATGGATTTGTGACCCTGACAGCCAGTATATACCACCCCTTACTCCGCAAACAGATAGTACTGGCTACCATGGAGGCAGAGAAAGAGGACACAGAAAATGTTGAACTGTTTTGGCGTTTATTTGGAGAAGCGCTAAGAAAGGCTACAGGGTCAGACACCACACAATTTAACCCAATTGGATGGTGTAGCGACATGGGGGGAGCAATTTTGGCAGGCATTACAAAAGTCTTTGGAACAGACATTGATATAAAGTCCTGCGAATTTCACTTCCAGGACCACAGAAACAAAAAAGCTCAAAAACTTGATGGTGAAAGTGCGGAAGAATTCAAGCAACTATGCAACAGGCTTCTAACAAGCACAACAGTTAGTGGCTACAGTAAGGCCAAATTGGACATGGACGAATTTGTGAAAAATGATGAGAGAAGGGCATTTCTAAAGGACTGGGTTGAATGGTGGCATAACCGTCGTGGATTTATTTTTCGAGCATTTACAAATCCCATTTCTCCTCATATGAATCAGGCAGAAGTCATTCATGCTGGCTGGGATCACAGAGATCGCCCTAATTTATCCCTTTTGGATGCTTGTCGTGCTGATGTACGTGATACTCTATTGCTAGATGTCGAACTAAAAGCCTACTCCACTGGTGCAGCCCCTGGAGGGCGTGGACCTTCCTTTGCTGAGCGAGCACACAAACAGCATGACGCAGAGGTGAGGAGGGCCAAATCAGCAGGAAGGGAAATGTTTTCCTCCAATCAAGGATTGCTGATAGATGAAGGGGCATCACATAAGCCACCTGATTCAAAGAAGAAGAAGAAGAAGCCTGCCAACTCCAAGGGATCAGCAGCAGTACCACCTCAACATGTTTTGTCTCAACCATGCCCACTTCTACAGCAACACCCACTTCCTCAGCAAGAATACCAGTTTCAGCAACAACAACCGCAACCTCAACAACCATTTCCACAGCAAAACCAGTGTCAGCAACAATACCAACTTCCTCAGCATGGCCAAATCCAACAGCAATATGGCCAGCTTCCTAATCAACAATGGCTTCCACAGCAGACTGCATTTCTTCCTAGGCCACATCAGCCATATTCTACATCCTGTGCCACACAACCAACATGGAATTCTGGCATGTCCCCAGGCATTTATGAGCTAGTACTCACACCAAGCAACGTCAGAAAATGCTATGGCTGTGGTAGTGAACTTGGAGATAAATATAAGTTTCCGCCAAGTAACATCATTGTCAAACATGTGGACCGAAGGGTGATTGGAAAGGATGCTATTGGTCAGCTTAGATACAGTTTGGACTATTCAAACACATATTACCATCCTCTGGCATCTCACATTTCCAAAAAAAATCCCTTATTCTCCGGGCAAGTTTTTATCAAGATTGAACTTTTCACATCATTAGATGAGAGACAAAAGAATTACCTAAACACTCTCCAAGGCCTTGTTGTTACAATGAAGTAGTTTGCATTGCCGTATGACATTGATTACAGCCAGACTAGCTACTGGTAAATCTACAGTATAACTATATGTATCAAGATATCAAGAATGATAGATCTACAAAACATCAATAACTATATTACTTTAAGATAGGTCACAAACAACAAACCAACCAACAATTTGGGGGTTTCTACCCTCAAAAGAGGCTTCCCTATTCTTTGATTTCACAGGTAAAACGTTTCAGTAAGTTATTTCAAAGTTTAAGTTAGATTGATTATTATTACTGAATCTCTGTATTTCGCTGCATGTCACATGGAATTTCTGCAGAAACGCATCCCCAAGGCATAAGCATGGGAAGTGTTCGGAATTCATATGGATAGCCATGGAAAATTAGAACAGTTCCCATTCTTCTATCATGAGGAATTCAGCTTTTCCTATGGATGACCAGGTGCGTGTCAACTAAACCAGGCAAAATGATGGCGAAACCGCGAAAAGACAACTAAAGTGAGGCTACATTGAGTAACTCGTTTAAAATATTCTTGACATATACCGTAGGTTTCATACGGTAACTTACCTTCTGTGTGCTGTCTTTATAGCGGAGCTCCCGCGGGCGCCGAAGGCGCCCGCGAGCGGAGCCCCATAGCTACATGCAGGAGAAAAAGGAACAAAAAAGTGTATATGCATCCAACGATTCTGTCATGGACTTCCGGTTTGTGCGTTCGTTCGTCCGTTCGTTCGTTCGTCCGGAATGACGTCATCGAAACTAGAAAAATCAATATCTCAAGAAGGCAACATCGATAGGTGACCAAACTTGGGTAAAGTTATTTTGGAGGTAAGGGGGGTGCACCACCAAGGTCACGTGACATGACGTCATCGATAACGTCATCGAAACTAGAAAAGTCAATATCTCAAGAAGGCAACATCGCTAGGTGACCAAACTTGGGTAAAGTTATTTTGGAAGTAAGGGGGGTACACCACCAAGATCACGTGACATGACGTCATCGATGACGTCATCGAAACTAGAAAAGTCAATATCTCAAGAAGCTAACATCGCTAGGTGACCAAACTTGGGTTAAGTTATTTTGGAGGCAAGGGGAGTGCACCACCAAGGTCACGTGACATGACGTCATCGATGACGTCATCAAAACTAGAAAAGTCAATATCTCAAGCTAGAAGGCAACATCGCTAGGTGACCAAACTTGGGTAAAAATATTTTGGAGGTAAGGGGGATGCACCACCAAGGTCACGTGACATGACGTCATCGATGACGTCATCAAAAGTAGAGAAGTCAATATCTCAAGAAGGCAACATCGCTAGGTGACCAAACTTTGGTAAAGTTATTTTGGAGGTAAGGGGGGTGCACCACCAAGGTCACCTGACATGACGTCATCGATGACGTCATCAAAACTAAAAAAGTCAATATCTGAAGGCAACATCGCTAGGTGACCAAACTTGGGTAAAAATATTTTGGAGGTAAGGGGATGCACCACCAAGGTCACGTGACATGACGTCATCGATGACGTCATCAAAACTAGAAAAGTCTATATCTCGAGAACGCAACATTGCTAGGTGACCAAACTTGTGTAAAGTTATTTTGGACGCAAGGGGGGTGCACTACCAAGGTCACGTGACATGACGTCATCCATGACGTCATCAAAACTAGAAATGTCAATATCTCGAGAAGGCAACATCGCTCGGCGAACAAACTTGGGTACAGTCGAGAAAACATCCGGAGTATGTCGGTATGGAGCTCTTTGAAATGCAACATAAAAAAAATCTGAATTTGCAAGTATGGCAGTGGAGAACAAGAATGTTTTCTGTAGAGTGACGTCGCGACACGTCACATTATTAATATTTTGCAGGACTTATAATTTTCCCTAGCAACGGCCCAACAAGATAGGTAAACGCACCCTTTTATAAAAATATGTAACCGGGAGCTCCGCTTTTAGCCAGTGGCTAAATCTATATATTATGATGAGATTAAAAGTGCTTGTTAATGTTTATAATCCAGAAGGAGAAGAAGCCATTTTGTGTCTTGGCGCCGGCCGGTCAAGCCATGTTCTTGAATACACGGATAATAAACAGTGTTCTTGTACGAATGTAACAGTTTGAGTTATTAATTTTCCTTGTTGGCGTTTTGGACATAAATTCGAGGACATTTTGCGAGAAAAGGCGTTATATTTTCTCACCAAACTTTTGTTTTATCTTACCTGTTCTGGGATACCTGTGTTGTGAAGTTAGGGTCCAGTCTATCGCAGTCTACCAAAAGAAACATGGCGGCCGTCGACATGTTCGTTGTTGTGCGGATAAACAGCTCAAAACTAAGAGTCCTCTGGATTTATCATTTTAAACAGCTCAAAACTAAGAGTCATCTGGATTAATTTCACTTTGTTTTGAAGCATTTCTGTGTGTGGATTTATTTCGGAGGTATTTATTTACCCTCGACCAGTTACCCTCGACCCTCGACCAGTTACCCTCGACCCTCGACCAAGTACCCTCGACCCTCGACCAAGTACCCTCGACCCTCGACCAAAAGGTAAACTCGTTCGATGGCCATGCTAAGACCAATTTTCAGCTGCAAACTCACGCTCGTGGAAACTTCTCAACTGTAAGTAAGATCAAGCGAAATAAACATGTTCTTGCATTCATTTGTTTATGTTTCTGGGTCAAGATTAAGGTTTAGGTTTATTACAAAGCCAGTAGTACGTGATCGAGATGTGTCTGGAAGATGTCTCCAAATGGGCTCACTCGTAGGCGTGCTAAAACTTTTCATTTTGCCTGGCCCAAAAATATTATTTGACAAATACGGACCTTAAGCATTGCTCTAGGGAATGGCAATTTCAAATCAACTGATTTCCGGGTTACATCGGAGAAATAAGCCCTCGAAATTCAGCCCCGAAACCAATGTGAACAAATTAAAAATAATTAAAAAATCCGTAAAATATTCAGTATTTACCCTATTGATGTCAAATTCCTCTCAGAATAGCAAGCATTGTCTATTCTTTTGATTTAATGTAGTTATCTTTTGATTGTTAAGCGCGAGCGTTAGAATTTTGTTGACTTTTGAGGTATGGTAGAAAAGGCAAAACGGGCCTCAAAATCGGCAGTCAGCCGAGTGATTCAACTCGGCCCCCGCTCTCCTAAAATTTTTATCTGATCGAACTAAAATTCCCACAGAAGTTAAAGATCCACTATAGGTAGAGATAGATGAAGTTTGAGCGATTTTGCAAATTTTTGAATTTCGCGAGTTGGTCGATATTTACAGACCAGCGCTCATAAAATGATAATATGTTACAACTCTTTAAACCCCACATGTACAATGGAAGTTCTCGCCCCTCAGGAATTTCCACAAGAAAATAGAGAGTTTATATGAAAACTCCTGGCCACATTGATCCCCTCTCCTTAGAAATTTTCAATATTTTCCACAAGGGGGGTACATATATGTTATGGGGTCACATTACTGGTTTGGAAACTTAACTTGGAAACTTACTAAAAAGGGTGGGTTTTGCATACAGCCTGGGTCTACAGGAGGGTTAACTTCAACCCATTTTTAACATATATTAATCTTAAGCCAACTGCTCATGTGTGACACCAATTAGAAAATACAACTTCTTACCTGTACACTTTCCAAAGAAAAGTTCCCAACCTTTAAGCCTGTATCAGTATCGATATTTCCCAGGCACAGATCCATTACGTTTTCAGTTTCACTAGTTTTTAGTTAAGGGATTTAATACTACTAGGATAGATATGTAGCAATAAACCAATATTATTATTATTAAACCAATATTATTTTGGTACAGAATTCTAAATGATCATAACAGACAAGGATACAAATAAAATTTTGTCTTATCTAGAGTCACATATGTTTGGATTGGTGTCAATGGCAATTCCGATTGATTAGTGGTATCAAAGACTGTTTGATGAAGAAATGTGAGGTTTGCCAATTGGAATTTAATAATAATAATAATAATAATAATAATCGGTTTATTAGCACCTCTTGTAAGATATACTTAAATTACAGGTGTGGTCAGCAATAGGGAGAACAGGAATACAATAAGGAGAACAGCAAGCTAACAATTTATTATACACTTAACAGTTACAAAGTTCTTAAAGCGGTCTGTTCTGACAGTTCTGTGATAGTGCGGAGCTTGGGTGCGAAGGGAGTACTGATGTTGAGGTATTATAAGAGGGCCATATATTAACTTAAAGAGTGGGTTTCCTGGTGAGATCCTGCTTATAAACCGTTGGCAAGCAGCCACTCTACGTGACGCTAGAGTTTGGATGCCAGCCATCTGCAAAGCGTCGTCGTAGGTGGAATTTGGAAAAATAATGGAAAGTGCGCGCTTCTGGACTGACTCCATTCGACTAGATAGATATGATGGTAAGTTGGCAAATGCGGCCGAGGCATATTCTAGCGTAGAGCGGATTAACGAGCGATACACATCGACCATATCGGTCTGGGGAACGCGGCACTAATCACAAGCTGCCTTAGAGCGTACAAGCGGCGGTTAGCTTTCTTGATTACATAGTCCGTATGGGCAGCCCAAGACAGGTCTTCGGATATGTAAACGCCCAACAGCTTGAAGGACGCGGCCTGTTCGATGCCCGAACCGCCGATGACTATGGGCTGCCTCATACAGCTATTGTAATGCAAAAATCCACCTCCATTACTTTACACTTGACAGGGTTAAGCGCCATGTTGTTATTATATGCAAACTCAGTTATATCCTCAACAATATAACGCATGACTGATGGGGAGTTTCTCGGGATAACCTCCAATGCTGTGAGGTCATCCACAAACTTAGCCCTAGCGCCCCATGAGACCAATAGGTCATTGACCATTACGGCAAATAAGAGGGGACCGAGCCTGGTCCCTTGTGGGATACCTCCATTGAGAATAAGAGTACTGGACCGGGATGAGGAGATCTTTACATACTGCGATCTTTCAAGCAGAAATGCTGTGATCCAGCGTAAAATACATGGATGGATGTTAAACTTAGATAGCTTGTTGACTAGAATTCGGTGATCAATGAGATCAAAACCCTTCCTAAAATCTGCAAAAAACAGACGCACGCAACATAATCATCTGGCACTTGCACTCTCACTCCTATCAGCTCAGCCATGCGGGGTAGTGACTGTAGATACAAATGTAAATATGATTTTTTTACATGTTCATGTTCAAGCAAATAATAATGATACATGAGTGCTAAGGAAAACAAATTACATCGATAAAATCCATAAAAAAATTTGTTTGTGATACAAAATTCAACCATTACGCCTGGATGACCTATATTGGGCAGAGCAAAAAAACACCATCTTGAGGAATTTGGAAATTCCAGGTGTTATCAGGGCAGCTTGTAATTGGGAGACTTCTGGGTAAACTAAAATATGCAATTCCAGGGTGGATAAAGAATAATATTTCAGGGTGGTCATGAAGAAATTATCTGGAATTCCAAGGTTACGTAGGTGACGTAAACAGTTCTGGGGTGAGTAACTGACATTCGGAAATTCAGATTATTTTGTGCCAGCCCATTAAGGATAGGGGTGGGTCTGTTAAAAGGTACCACAATGGGTGTGGCTTTAACTGAGTCTAGTCTATGGAAGATTGCAGCTTATTAAAGATGCATAAGGAAAGAGTAATAGCCAAGAAACATTTCATAATAATACCTCTTCAATATTCTTGTTGGAGTTGCTGAATTGCTTTATAAAAGTGTGGGCTCTATTGATACCAATGGTGGGTATATTAGGCAAGTAGTCACATCCAGCAATGATGCACATGTATCTTAGGTATTCAAATTTGAAGTTCCGACAGTCTAACCCGCACGAAAATGTCTGGGCTGACAAGAGCCTGAATTCGGCCTGACAAATAAGCAGGACATTAGCCGGTCAGAAGCATTACATGAGCCTGACGGACACTAGCGGGAACTAGAATGACACGAGCATGACAGAGAGCAGGAAAAAGAGCGTGAACTAGCGTTGCAAGAGCCTGACAACATCGACCGTGAATAGCGCCTGACATAGCGGTACGGATCCATCATCGCCTCAGAATAAAGCAACGATATTATTGGTGCAAATCCATCATCACCTTGGTGCCGTCAGACCTGTTAACTGCCGGAAAACTACTACTTTTGATTCACTTTTGACAGAGTCGCAAATCAGGAAATATTTTACTAACAGGAGAAAACCGAACATGTTATCTAATAATAACTTACTTGGCCGAAACTCACGCAAAAAGCGTTATCAGCTGATGCAAAGGTAAACTATCTCTCTCCAATTTATGAATATCATGACACAGACCCTTTGCACCGTAGAGATAATATGTTAGGTTTTCTCCTGTTACTAAAAGAACGCAACACAGAGTTTATTTTACACGAACTGGTATTGCACGAGACTAGAAATGAAATTATTTCTATTTAACGTAGCCGATCCCCTTTTGCCGTTTCGCATTTTTTGTCGCATGTATATTTTATCAGTTGTTCGCGTGAGTCGTCGAACAGTATGCTATTTAATTACCTGTTAACTTCACATTCGAGATTCAAGAAAAATAATAACTAAAAATAGCCAAAAATGTGCGTTTCTAATGTGTTTTTTTACAATTACAGCGCTTTAGTCAGCGGAGCTAGCTTATGCACGTATCTCATGTGGTTGTTTCATTACAATAACAGCGATACTCAGCGGATTCAGGTTGTTTGCGTGTGTCGTGTTGTCGGAGCAAGCTGATAGCTCATATATTTACTTCACAGTTGGGAAAACGAGAAAAATAACGCGAGACGCGCATCTCAATGCGTTTGTTTCTTTACAATTACAGTGTCATTTCCTTATGAAGTAACGCGTTTCTAGTGATCTATGGCCGAAAACTGTAGGTCCGTTATACACAACTATTTAAAATGGCGTGATTTTAGAGTTGTTTGAGTCGAATTTGCCCTTTTTCAAACTGTCAAAAAGCCGCTTAGGCAATCACAAAATCTTCAGTGTTTGCCTGCCGCATCCACTTTTATTTGTGATACAAATGTTAGACATTGCTAGTACAAGTCAAAGTGCACTTACCTTTCTTCTCGACACTTCTTTATACCATCCCCTTCAATCAGACTCGACTGCTTTGACTGCTTTGTTCGAAGGGCCTCGAAATTTAAACTTGTTTTTGAGAAGGACCATATGTCAACTCGTTTTGTTGAGCTCAGTACACACAAGAGAAATCCATTTGGTTATTTGTTGCTTTTCCGCCATTTAGCTAGCAAGACCTTTTAGTAAAATCTCCCCCATTGCATCGCGCTTCGTTTTTCACGAAATGGCAACCGTAACTGAAAATCGTTATCAGTCCGCCAAAATGGCACTGTAATTATATAGCATACCATGTTATGTTTAATAAAAAAACAAAGGTTATCTCAGAATGTCAAATATGCACACGCAACACACAGCAAACGTTTTGTCAGTGTGCGGTCCTGCTCGTGTCAGGCTTATCAATAACGATGTGCAATTACCACGAAAATAAGGCTCTTGCGATGCTCGTGTCACGCTCTTGTCAGGCAGGGCAGTACTAGGGCATGAGCCTGACACTGTCTTGCTAAGCACTCACGAGCAGGACAGATTTTATGTCAGGCTCGTGTCCTTTCGAAGTCAGGTCCTTACAGCGGGATTTTGACCGGAGTCAGGCGGGATTCTGGCTATGTCTGGGTCAAAACTTTCGTACGGGAAGGCTTTGCCAATATTCTCCTTCTTTATCAGCTCACAACTCCCATTCATTTCAAGCTTGTATAAAACCTAAAATAAGAATAAATATGCTCAAGGACTGATGAAGTGTCTAGAAAGTAGGGGTAAGACTGAATACAGAGTTTATAAAAATGACTGAATACAAAGTTTATAAAAATGACTGAATACAGAGTTTATAAAAATGATGTGACAAGAGTGAAAACAATATTTCTGTGAAATTATACCAAGTAGGGCTGTTTTCTAATAGTACTCAATGGTACTATTCAGTAAATAGTGTTTTGTGGATTTACAGTTTTTGCTCATGGGTATTATGTGGATAATTTACAGCTATGGTGAACTTATTATTAACATTAATAGCTTATTCCCCCCACAGAGTATGGCTTAAGGTCATTTGACTTTCAGAAGCCAGATACCATTTCAATTACATCTCATGTATGTTTTTGAAATAAAACTGTAAATTATTATATATATATATAACAATATACCTCACTACATCCAAAAACCAGCAAATCACTATCCTCTGTTATTACTGCATCAATTAGGTTTTGGGATTCCATGTATGCCAACTGTGCATCAAATGGTGCAACCACATAATCGATACCATTTTTTCAGAGATCCTATAAATGAAAGATTGGATAAATTCCATGGGAAAATGGGCAATTCTAGAAAATATTTGTACCTATTAGAACCCCACAGTAATGGCATCTGATTTTGTGTCCCCTGTGCAACAAGAAAATGTGTGAACGCTTACAAAGCGATTTTCAGATAGTCCAACCCCCATAAGTTAACTCTCCAAATAGCCATTTATTTCTGACATTTTCCTAGTTTTATAAAGTAGTTTTTATAAACATGCACACCGTTTGTAGGTAGACTTTTCGGACTTTTTGCATAGATTCCCACGGTTTTATAATTTCATAATGCTTTGCATTTTCATGTGAACACTTTTAAAAAAGCTTTAAGCTAATTTTTAAAAGTTCTCACCTTTATCAAAGATTGCTTCATTGGAAAAGTTACTTTCACAGCTTGCTTGAAGAAAGTAATTGCTTTTCTTCTATCATTGCAATGCCATGCCTCCTTTCCCTTACGTAATGCACCCTGTCTATCCCTGGTGCGGTAAAAACATTACGGTTAAATATAATACTGGGCCATGTCGTTGAACTTTCCTCCCCAAAGTCGAAAGAGGCAGCTGCAGTGTATAAAATTTCACACCTCAGATTATGAACAGGAAATAATTTGTCGGATTAATGTATCAGTCAATTCCAGCGGTGACCATCCCCCCCCCCCCCCCCCGGACACCGTGGGGCATTTGCACACCACTGCCTTCCCTGGGGTGGGGAATTTTGAAAATTTTGCTGGCCCCAGGGTCGGGAATTGTTTTTCCCCGGGGGAGGGTGGTGGGGAATTTTGGTTTTCTCATCTCAAGCGCGTCGGGTTTTGCGAACTACAACACCAGTTACAATAACTATCGTTTGGCAGTTACAAAGTCCCAGTTACAGAAAATAACGCCACATAAAATATAATGCAGAGCATGGCCCGTATACACCACGTTTGGAGAAGACACATTTGCACATTTCGCAGTTAACGTCTTCTATAGAGAAGAAACAGATTTCGCAATTTCGTCTCAGTGGAAAAACATAAAAATGAATTGACACTATAAAAGAGTTCCAATTTCGCAAAAAGTCAAGTAACATAACTGTGAAATAGTTGCCCTGCAAATAGAATAAAGGTAAATTTCGCATTGAGAGATTCCGGAGACAATTTGCAGAAATGGCTACAACGGCGAATGGCCTAGGAATGTCTACCGATATTGTACTAATACCTTAGTTTCACTTCTTTATTTATATTTTGTCTTACTTTCAGTGAAATGAGAACTCGTTCAAAGACGAGAAAACTAAAGTACATTTACTGAAACGAATTATACATGCTCGGACAGTATAAATGGAGTTGAAGTTTTTGTTGCGAAGCTTTGTCACGCAGAGTCAATGGAATCTTACCGTCTTTTTCTCGTCCCATGGGTGGGTCATTTTTCCGGTTTTTGTGTTCCCCGCCGTGGGGTATTTTGCATTTTTGCTAGCCCGGGGCGGGGAATTTTCAGTTTTATTTTTAGAAATGACCAAAATCCCGGGGGTTGCCCGGGGGGGGGGGGGGGGGGGGGGGGGGGGCATGGTCAGCGCTGCAATGGACTGATACATAAACTTATTTTCCCTCCAGATTCAGCTCTCCAGATTTGCGTTGTTCGATTCAATCCTCACCGACTTTAGCTGAAATAATTTTCATATTTACTGCATGGCGCTTAGTGGACAAAGAACGAAGCAGAGAATAGGAGGCATTTTACCTTTCGCGTTGACTGTTTACGAATTCCTTGGCTGGAAGTTTCTGGCCATCTAGCACGATAACAGGCTTCACGTCGTATTTCCGGAGAAGTTCTATCACCTCTAACATGCAGTTTAAATACCTAAAAGTTGAAAACTGTTAGCGTTCTTGAAATATCTCTTGCGATATAAATCATTGGTTTGCAGATCGTAAAACGTAGTTTACTTACTCTGCCCAAAATACTCAGACTCGGCAAGTTTGCTTCGAATTTTGCTGTTTAACTTTAGAGATTTCCACGGTTAAACAGAAGATTTTGCTTCCCTTCACGTGCAGTCTAATTAGCGAAGCAAAAGGTTTGATTGACAAATGTCTGCGATAAGAAAACTTGTAGCGGCAAGTCTGAAGAAACATCTGCAAGAACGCTTTCACCAACATGCGGGCATGTGAGCGAATAAAGCGGGGAAAACCGAGAATTTGCATTTAAAAAAGAAATCGACCCTGAGAAAAAGAAAAAAAAATGGACATTTTACCCTCGACCCTCGACATTTTACCCTCGACCCTCGACGTCTTACCCTCGACACTCGACCCTCGACCAAAACCTACACTCACAATACGCGGCTCGGGCACGTCAGGCTCTTTCGATTAGAGCCGTCATGTTAAAGAAGAATGAAAAAGATTCCACTATTTCATGTATTGTTTCATATTATATTTTCAGTCGCCCCAAGGGAAACCAACAAGAAAAACGATTAATGTCGCCCTATCCCCTACTCTTAATTTTGTCATATTCATACTTCCATCCCTATTCTCACCGCGGAAATGCGGAAAGACCCTATAGCCGGCATAGGCAATATATTATGATATATTATATTATTTTGGACATCCTCTCCCTCCCCTCTAAAAAATAATCATTTCATGTTGTTATTCCAAAATATTCAGCTCAGTAAGCTACCGGTGCCAGAAGACGAGCTTGTTTTGGGGCGGCCCTTGCTGCCTGACGCGCCACAGTCTTTTTACTGTTTTTGACCCACTTGGCGAGATCTGAATTGCAACTCAGCAGTGGAACGAAAAGATTTTCGTGTAGCGCCCAATCTGCAGCGCCACATGGATCCGAAGAGCTGCCAAAAGAGCAGTAGCAATCCATTTTGCATAAATGCGACAAAGATCACAGTGAATTTCGCAGAATTCATCGCGCTCTTCCCCAGGCCCACTGCGCTCCCGTCCAAGATGGCGTCCACGCATGATGGAGCAGTCTGGCGTGACTTGAACTGCTTTTATGCATAATTCGGCCTTTTGAGGATGAAATCCGATAATTCAGGCGACCTTCTATCTTGTGATCTTTATTACAAGCACGATCTGGTATTGTTTGATTCATTTTCGACGTCTTGTTTAACTGGAAATGGTCCTCGATATTCGGGTCAGCGAATGTGGATCTGTCTTCATGGAGGCTGATTTTTATCAAGAAATGTACTTTTCATACTGTGTTACAAGGCCCATAGCCGTGAACATTCTTGTTTAGTGACGGAAAGGACTTGAGGAAGGCAGAGTGCACATGTATGCCCAAAGCGGCGATAATTTGACTGTGTTATTGTCCCACAAATGACAGACCATGTTGTGCTTCCAGGCTCAGGACACTTGACAACATTTTAAGCAGGTCAACATATAAGTGTATCTTTAATGCCCTAGGAACACTAGTCGATGTAATTGCTAGCTTATTTTATCAGATCTGTCAGATTGAGCTTTTGGAGAGAAGAAAAAAGTCGAAACATTGGAAAATGTGGTATTTCTGTGCTTTCCGGTTGTATTCTATGCATCGCCAGGGACATTGGAGTTTGATTTAGGCCAAATGACAATTTTTATTGATGATCAGATATATGCTGAGAACAAATACAAGTGATTGGTGCTATTATTTCTACGAATTCTTTGGATTTAGTGATAAAAATGATCTTTCTTCCCCAATGACTTATGTGTCACCGTGCCTAATAAATGGCCTTAAAAAAGTAATTTATTCAGAAGTGCCCAATTTTTTCTCAACTGATTTTGTTAGTACTAGGGTCAAAGTCATTTGTGGAAGTGAAGTCATTGCCAGATCTTGTTGCAGGTAAAAAATAATAATTTCTAAAAAGTTGCAATTTTCAGTAGTTCTTTCCATCTCAAAAATAGGCTAAAACTAGGGCCAGGCCCTTCTCGTCCAGGCAAAGCTATGCCAACGACACATATATTTTCTGATTAACAGTAGATAGTTACCATGCAGTTTATTATTTCAGGAGTTATATTGTCTTGGTGAAATAACCATGATAATACAACTCCCAAAAACATGAAAACTTGGTGGTCAGAGGGCCAAAAGTAGGACCTCCCCTGTAACTTTGAAACAAAATCCCAGAAAACAAAACCAAAGTGGCTTTTGTAATATCTCATCAAACCTAACTTCTGACACAAGTTTGAAGGAAATCGGTTGACCCCCACTTTTTTGACCTGGAACACTTTCTCAGACAATGGCTCTTAAGTAGGCGAGTAAAAATCGAATAAACATCAAATGGCCTGCGCTGAAGAGATAATGCTAGTGTATTACGTGCTTTCTAGCGAAGGCAAATAAATGACTTTGATCCACTGGATTAACAGTCTTTTCAAAGAAGTTCTTACCTTAGAGACGTCCTGGCTCACTGCGCGCCCCTACCTCAGTAAGAAAACCGCGTAACACCCACCACTATGCGGCTCCCCGTCTTCACAAACTTTGATCGCCCAACCTTGATACCTCTCAATAAATCGACTCTGCGAAATTGCAATAATGACTGAAATACTAACTCGTTTCTGCATACGATCTTGAAAAAG
Organism: Scolanthus callimorphus; assembly: GCA_033964015.1. Lineage (NCBI taxonomy): Eukaryota > Metazoa > Cnidaria > Anthozoa > Actiniaria > Edwardsiidae > Scolanthus > Scolanthus callimorphus. The sequence continues at coordinate 27,339,921 of CM066913.1, forward strand.
GCACAAGTAATCTTACCTTTACATAAACGCATAGGATGAATGCGAGGCTGCACTCTGTCTAAGCTCTGAGGCTAAATAGATATTGAGCTCGCGTAGCATGCACAAAGGGAAGAAGAGGGGTGATTCGGACGGAGAGAAAAGCGAGCGAGCGGTCACAATATTGAACTTGGCCCAGCCCCAATTCAGACCGCGTAACTTTACCTGCCATGACATAATCTCCATTAATATATTGTGATACTAAAACTGCAGTCACGACACCCCTGATTGTGTTTCGTTAATTGTTTGCGTTGACCCACTAGGAGCACAGGCAGTACGCATGGTGGCACGCTCAGCCAATCATGCTTAGCTATAATACCAGAAGTGAAGTACTTGCCAGCTAAATAATGAGGTCAATATCACGCAATAACAGCCATCAGCGATCAGCGAGCATGCGATTACTAAATCCAGCCAGACGTGTAACATTTGGTTAAATTTCCTAGCCAGGAACCACTATATTAAAAACTTCAGCCAGGAAGGTTCCTAGATTCATTATGTTCCAGCCAGCAGATTTTCTTTATGGGGAACGGATTTTTTTGAGGAACGGTTCCGGTTCTAGGTCTACACAGCGCTCAGACTTGAACTGGTCTGATACAGCAACAAATACACCACCACCTGAAAACGACTCCCGATTACAGCGGTAAACAAGATAATTTAGTGGGAAAACTTCATTGCCTTTAATGTCTGCCCTTAGCCAGGACTCGGTGCCAACAATCACATCGGGTCTCGAGCTGAGTCATCTAACCGCCATTTTGAAAATGACCGAGAAGACCCTGGGAACGAGGTTGATTAGGGACAGGGCTGAATAACATCTACGCATGCGCGAGACCCTGTGGAGTTTTGATCTTTTCGCGGTTTTCTGGAAGATACTGGAAGCTGGAAGATAGCCTGCGTAGCAAGCGTTCCCGTGTGTTTTGAGGGAAAAGAAAGCCGAGAAACGGAGGAGAAAGCTGCGAGAATTAATAAGCGCCATTTAAGGAGGAGCTTATCAAACATATGACAGAGAATGGCCAATGGTTTTTAAGAGTCTATTTCTCTAGATATTTTTTGAGAATATTTATATTTGAAATTGTTATATATATATATTTTTTAATACGATTTATCTACACTCTCTTTACATATGTCTCTACCAAGTCCCCTGTGAATCAGTTTACGGAAAAGAGAAAAAGCCTGGGACCCCTACGGGTGTTTACTCTGCACTACCTAGAATTGCTGCGTTGCCAGCGTGGTTGTCCTCGGTGGTGTAGTGGTTAACACATCCAAACCGGAATTCGGAAGCCGTGGGTTCGAGTCCCATTCGAGGCGATATACATTTTTCTCTTTTCCTTTGATCCTGCTGATGGCTCAAGAACTTCGAGTTGGCGTGACTCCGTACCTTCTATACTCTACTATAAACTCTCCTTTGCGGATGTCGTCCTGTGAATCCGACTATGTGATCCTCGTCGTTCTCATTGGTAGTTGGCTGGACTTGGACCTATCTATACTCTCTCTACATATGTCTCTACCAAGTCCCCTGTGAATCAGTTTACGGAAAAGAGAAAAAGCCTGGGACCCTACGGGTGTTTACTCTGCACTACCTAGAATTGCTGCGTTGCCAGCGTGGTTGTCCTCGGTGGTGTAGTGGTTAACACATCCAAACCGGAATAAATTCTCCTCTGCGGATGTCGTCCTGTGAATCCGACTATGTGATCCTCGTCGTTCTCATTGGTAGTTGGCTGGACTTGGACCTATCTATACTCTCTCTACATATGTCTCTACCAAGTCCCCTGTGAATCAGTCGTTCTCATTGGTAGTTGGCTGGACTTGGACCTGTCTATACTCTCTCTACATATGTCTCTACCAAGTCCCCTGTGAATCAGTTTACGGAAAAGAGAAAAAGCCTGGGACCCCTACGGGTGTTTACTCTGCACTATGCCAAGTGCATCTAGCGGAACTTCGGTATAAAAGTACCAGACCAGAAATACTCGTGGCCAGTGGGTTAAGCTCTGCCTTGGTACGCTTGTCATGGCTGCTCCTAACGAAGTTCAAGTGGTTCTGCCTCCGGAAGGAGAACCCGAAGCGCGCTGAGGAACAACCAGTTGAAGAACCGCATCCTCAAGGAAATGAGGTTCGTAGTCTTTACGTGTTATTTTACCTTTCTCGTTTCTTTCGGCTTTGGTTGGGGCCGAAGCAACCCTTTCAAGTTTTACTTAGTAAGCAACCCTTTCAAGTTGTAGGTCTTTTTAATTTAGTAAGCTTATATTTTGCATGTCTATAGCTCTATGTCCTTTACTTGCTGAAGTTTTCATTCCCGTCGGTCTTTTGAAGCAGTTTACGGGTATAATCTCTCGTGTCGGTTAAGGCCGGCAACGTTCAAATGTGCTTGTGCATATTTCATAGCGGAGCTCCTGCGCGGGCCGAACGCGCAAGCGGAGCACCATACCTAAGGAAATAGCGTCTAGCATAACTATGGAGTTGATTTTCAAACGTCACGGGCTTTCTTGCTCATTTTGCTTACGTTATTGACGGCGCCAAGTCAAATGATTAGGGCGTTAAAATGGTATCGCCCAAAAGATGAATGTCTCCAAGTTTGGTTGCCACAGGTTGTTCCCTGTGGTTCCGTTTCGCAAATTAACGTTTCGCAAAATCCCGTTTCGCAAATTACCGTTTCGCAAAATCCCGTTTCGCAAATTACCGATTCGCTCCGGTTTCGTTTCGCAAAATACCGTAAGCCAGGAAACAGCAAGCGTTTTCTAAAATTGTCGGCCAACATGTGCCAACGGAGCACTACTTTGATTTCCGTGAAATACATGGCAGTCGAGGATCAGTCAGTCTGAGGGCAGAAGTTAGCTTATTAAGTTGTCGATGTTCCTCTTGTAGCGTACTGCTGTGGTCTTTTTATTTGCCTATTCATTTGCTGTTCGCTAACAATCATAACAATTTTTAGCACTTCGTGGATATGTACGCCTGCTAGCTTGGCACTTCATCGTGTGCTTTGCTATTTTTGCACCCTGGCTCTAAATCACTAGACTAGTAAACGATTTTCATTGAGGTAACCAGGCCGCTCATTGTCTCGGTCGTGTGGGATTAAGTTATGGGAAATGGGTTGACCGAGGTAAAGAGCGGCTGAAGGCGGACGGAAGTACGCGGTATATATTACGTCGCCGAAGGGGAGGTGGGTGGGTCGAAATCTACTAGCGACTCACGGGCTTACATATCTTCTTAGTGAAAAGGCCATGAATCAAAGTCAGGATTCCTTTAAATAAGGCAAGACTTGTCAAAGGAATGTATCCTTAATTCAACAACACGCTGTTACATAAGAGTGTTATGTAACCCACACATTTCAAGACTTCGCGGCATAATTACTCAATGAAAATAGTAAAAATATTTGCTTCATTTTGGCAAAGGGATAAAGTAAAAGCCGTTCTTGTCGGTCGTGTCAGAGGAAGATTTCGTATTTCGTGCGCCTTCTGCGTGTATGACGTAATTTGTTTACTTCTCTCTGATTGGTTGATTTTTCGCGCGAAAATCTAAAAATAGCCCAAGCTATAAAACACGTGAGAACCACCCAATAGGGGATGCACGCTCCTACTTATGAGCTTCTGGTAAAGTTATTTTGGAGGCAAGGGAGGTGCACCACCAAGATCACGTGACATGACGTCATCGATGACGTCATCAAAACTAGAAAAGTTAATATCTCGAGAAGGCAACATCGCTAGGTGACTAAACTTGGGTGAAGTTATTTTGGAGGCAATGGGGGTGCACCACCACGGTCACGTGACATGACATCATCGATGACGTCATAAAAAGCAGAAAAGCCAATATCTCAAGAAGGCAACATCGCTAGGTGACCAAACTTCGGTAAAGTTATTTTGGAGGCAAGGGAGGTGCACCACCAAGATCACGTGACATGACCGGGAGCTCCGCTTTTAGCCAGTGGCTAAATCTATATTAGCGGAGCTCCCGAAGGCGCCCGAGTAGCGGAGCCCCATAGCTACATGCAGGAGGAAAGGAAACAACACGAAAGTGTATATGCATCGACCTGTTTTTTCATGGACTTCCAGTTTGTGCGTCCGTACGTTCGTTCGTCCGGCATGACGTCATCAAAACTAGAAAAGTCGATATCTCAAGAAGGCAACACTCAAGTATATTAAGGCATGGGTGCCTTTTCACAAAAATGCGAAAAACACTGAAAAAATTCCCTAGAGTAGATAAAATATCATATTACATCATCACAAATATAGCTATTCGCAAAACATTTTCAGCCAGCCTCGTTAGATCAATAATCTACACTAGATAAAAACACGATCACACACTCAGGGGAACGATTTACCTTATCCCCATCGAATGCAGAGAACACTTTCCAAGAAATTACATTTAAGGTCAGAGGTAATACATTTGTTACCATAGAGATCAACATTGGTGAAAATGATCGAGAATGACCAAAGGTATGGAAATGCAAATTGACTGGATCCCTCAGAGGCATTGGTTTAGAGATAGACTACCCCCCTCAGTTTTACGTCCGCCATTTTGGATTTGGCTTCCATCCAGGCCTTAAGTTACCTGAGCATCGCTTCGTGACCAAACTTGGGTAAAGTTATTGTGGAGGCAAGGGAGGTGCACCACGAAGGTCACGTGGCATGACGTCATCGATGACGTCATCAAAACTAGAAAAGGCAATATCTCGAGAAGGCAACGTCACTAAGGCTGCGTACACACTTGGTGCCCGGGCACAGTACCCGAGTACGGGCACTAATGTGAACACTCCAGTTTTTCGAGTGCCCAAGCCAAAATCCCGGCACAGCACTGGTGCCCGAGTACAAGGTCCGGACCTTGTACTCGGGCACTGCTAGTGCCCGGGCACCAAGTGTGTACGCAGCCTAAGTGCCCAAACTTGGATTTAGTTCTAGTGGAGACAAGGGGGGTGCGCCATCAAGGTCACGTTGCATGACGTCATCGCTGACGTCATCAAAATTAGAAAAGTCAATATCTCAAGAAGGCAACATCGCTAGGTGACCAAACTAAGATAAAGTTATTTGGGAGGCAAGGGGGGTGTACCACCAAAGTCACGTGGCATGACGTCATCGATGACGTCATCAAAACTAGACAAGTCAATATCACGAGAAGGCGACATCGGTAAGAGCTCAAACTTGGATTAGATTATTATGGAGACAAGGGGGGTGCACCACCAAAGCCACGTGGCATGACGTCATGGATGACGTCATCAAAATTAGAAAAGTCAATATCTCAAGAAGACAACATCGCTAGGTGACCAAACTTGGCTTAAGCAGGGGCAAATTAGATGGGGCGTGACTATTCGATACTGTAATGCGTCACATCGAATTGGTTTATCAATCTATTTTTAGATTAGATCCCGCGGGATTCAAATCCCGCGGGGAACGGGACCTGTTCTCTCCGACGTCCGCCTGAAAAACACCCAAAGATTGCGGCGGTTGTGATCTACAACTTTTTGTATTTTGTTTACAATAGTATTAGACTTCTGACATCTGTAACTTGAAACACATACAACAATGATTATGTATCCCTAAAAGAAAATAACAGAAAAAGACATTTTCAGGGTTAAAACGCGGCTTTTCACTTGAACAACAACACAGTCCGAAAGCAAACGCGGATGAAGAGCGGGGAACTACGGAAAAGAAAAACGTTTAATGCTCAGCCAAGTAGGTGTAGAGAGAAACTGTAAATCCTGGACTTCCATGCAAAATCGATCAGTCTTTTGCAGTCTGTGTTTTGTGAAATAAGAAAAGGCTGTCACAAAAATGTCACAGAAACGCTTTTACGTGAAGGCTGTCATAGAAAACAAATAATGATTTGCCCGTGAGTTAATGCAGATAGTGAGAATTGAACTGGATGATTCATGGCAATGAGATCCTATTTGACACTGTTTGAACTCCATTGGAAACCTTACAAGCGTAGGAAAATCTTGAAACTAGAAAACTCTTCTGATATGCTTTAATTTCACCTTGTGTAATTTAGTTTATGAAGCAAGTCATCTGAATCAAAAATGATTTTAGCGATGAATCCAACGGCAACAACCCACGGAGAATCTCGCAGGGGAGTTTTTCCCGCTTGTTCAGTTCTCTCAGAAGAGCTTATGAGCTCTGATTTTACGGTGTAATTTCTTCTCCATTCAAGTTTGTTGTGATATCCTCTCCTTTCATGTGTTGTCGTGAAGATTTTCCGCCTGATCGTACTAGCTCGTACAACTTTTTTCAAACAGTCAGTTCAGTCTTCCTCGCTGCAAGATTCCTCTATTCCATCCATCTCAACCGCTTTCATGGTCGCTAAGATCATTTGATTCAGATGACTCGCTGGATTCTAGTCTACATTTAAGTCCAAATCTTTGTTAAGACTAGCGCCAAAGGAGAGTGGATTTCATCTCCCTTTGCAATCTTTGAAAAGGCGCGAAGGGCGGAGAAAGTGCTGCATTCTCATTGGCTAGTCGTTCCCGGGCGCTCATTCGCTGATTGCTGCGGGATCTCGCGGGATGCAGTTTCTAAAAATAGATTGATAAACCAATTCGATGTGACACGTTGCCATATCTAGTATCACGCCTCATCTAATTTGCCCCTGGCTTAAGTTATTTTGTGGCAAGGGGGGTACACCACCAAAGTCCTGGTGGCATGACGTCATCGATGACGTCATCAAAACTAGAAAAGTCAATATCCCGAGAAGGCGACGTCACTAAGTGCCCAAACTTGGATAAGGTTATCATGGAGACAAGGGGGGTGCACCACTAAGGTCACTTGGCATGACTTCATATGACGTCATCAAAATTAGAAAAGTCAATATCTCAAGAAGGCAACATCGCCAGGTGACCAAACTTGGGTAAAGTTATTTTGGAGGCAAGGGGGTGCACCACCAAAGTCATTTGGCATGACGTCATCGATGACGTCATCAAAACTAGAAAAGTCAATATCCCAAGAAGGCAACATCGCTAGGTGACCAAACTTGGGTACATGGGTTATTTTGAAGGCAAGAACCGGTGCACCACTAAGATCACGTGACATGAATCGATGACGTCATCAAGAGTAGAAAAAACCAATATCTCAAGAAGGCAGCATTGCTAGGTGGCCAAACTGGGATAAAATTATCTTGGAGGCAAGGGGGTAGGGGTGCCCAACCAAGATGACGTGGCATGACGTCAGCAAAACTAGAAAAGTCATTGATGACAGGGAGATCCGCTTTTAGGCAGTGCCTAAATCTATATATTACACCATGGAAGTGAGAGCCCATGCACAAAATTTTATAGATCATGGAAGTTACAGCCCATGCAAAAGAAACTATGGATGATGGAAGTTATAGGCCATGCAGAAAAATTTATAGATCATGGAAGTTACAGCCCATGCAAAAGAAACTATGGATGATCGAAGTTACAGGCCATGCAGAAAAAAATATAGATCATGTGAGAGCCCATGCAAAAAAGCATTGGTATGAGGAAAACAAAGCATATGGTCTGCGGGGTGCTAGGAAGTATACGGTACCAGGAACATGCGGGGTGCTAGGAAGTATATTATCATACCAGGAAAATGTTCAGTAGCAAAAAAAAGAAGGGTGTATTGAAAGGGTGTATTGAAAGTAGGAATAAAAAAAAAAAGAGATCCATAACATACACCTAACAATATTAGTAGTTTCACTAGTGCATGTCATTAAAAAAATCCTTTTCTTCCAGTTTCCACTTACCTGACGTTCCAGGGGCCTGACCTTACATACTAGTCCAATACTCTGACAAATTTATGCATGGTATTGTTCTCCTCCATTGTATTGCCTCGTTCTATAATACACTCCATTGCACTCCATTGTTTTAGACAATGCCTTGCATAAATTTGTCAGTGTATTGGACAACCCTTCGTTTCTAGCATTTATCTATTTTTTCTGTGATGTGTAGTTGCTTCTGTTTTCACTCGCTTTGCCACTACCTTAGGGGCGAGATGGAGATCCCCGCTTACCGAGCTAGGGATCGGATCCCCCTCCCTGATCATGTCAGTCTTAGAATTGTTTCCATTTCATTTTAGTACGGCAGGGGAGCATGTTATTCCTATCACTGGGGACCAGCAGTACATATATAAGATATCAACTCATTAACATACTCAGTTGGTTTGAGAACGAGTGCCCGTCTTAGACGTTCCTCCAGTTCGACTCAAGTCTGCACTCTACTCTTCACAAGACTTCCCTCTATCAACACTCAAGTTCTTTATTTTCTACTGGCGTCGTCTGCACTTCAACGTCAACTTGGTGTTCGAACGTGTTCCTGTCGCAATCTCCGTTCAAGCCTGACTCGCCGCCCTTTCTCTTCTGAAGCGTCCACGAAGGAACACCATGCCTGCTGTCTCTTCAATTCTACTTCCCCATCCGTCTCAAGTCTATGCAGAGAAAAGAGGGCCTCTGCTAGCAAGGAATCTCAAGTCCATCCATCTCAAGATAAACCTTGGGTTTATCACCGTCTCCAGAACTCCGACAGATTCGGTATTTAATTTCATTGTTGGCGTTTCATTTTTGCATTTTTGCATTCTTAAATTGTATTGTTTGCTTTGGTTTCCAGCTTGGACGTTCTGATTCCTTTAACTCCCGGCAACCGACCTAGAAAGCCCGGACACATATTCTCCCTATATTCAAAGATACTGTGAGTATTCGGTTGCCCTTAATTATTTTCCCACGTTGCTTTCTCGTCGATATTTCAGGTATTTTTCGAAGCATGTGCTCGGCTCAGCGTTTTAAAGAAGTTTGACAACAGAGTTGTTCTGCAAAGCAAAAAGTCGCTGAAATTTTAGTGTATTTCAAGCATTATATTGTTTAGTTGAGTTTGGCTACAGAGTTGTTCTGTTCTGCCCAGCGAAACGTCGCTCAAATTCTAGTGTACTTTAAGATGATAATATGTTGTTCAGTTGAGTTTGGCTACAGGGTTGTTCTGCCCAGCGAAACGTCGCTCAAATTCTAGTGTGAGTTTGGCTACGAAGTTGTTCTGCCCAGCGAAAAGTCGCTCAAATTCTAGTGTGAGTTTGGCTACAGAGTTGTTCTGTCCAGCGTATAGTCGCTCAAATTCTAGTGTATTTTAAGCAATTATTGGATGAGGTTTTTGTGATTTCCAGAATAAACAATGTCGAGACAAGTGGAATCAGGCGAGGCCGTAAGGCCGAGCCTGATTCCACTTGTCTCGACATTGTTTATTCTGGAAATCACAAAAAACGAATTCAATAATTGTTTTATTATACATTGATTGAGTAAAAATCCTTCTTTTTCTGTCAAGCAATTTCTTTTACACAAGCGCCTTGTTAGATAGGGAAAACATTCAAGTGCTCTAGTCCCATTATGCATTGCGCGCGCAGGATCAAGAATCAGCTAGCTGATTCTTCAAGAAACAGCATGCTGATTCTTGGAGACCCTCAAAGTGCGCGATTCCCAAAGTAAAGCGCGCGCTTTTAGCAATCAGAATCGAGATAGTGAGTACAATGTATAATAATTAAGATTATGATATACCAGCGTGACGAAAGTAATGCGGTAATGTGAAAGTAAATGCTATGACAATCTGCCATAATAAGGTCTTTTTATGATTCTGCATCTTGAAGGCTGGTTTCAGTGAATGTCTTTGTTTTCTAACAGAAATAGCTTATAAATTTCAATGAACGTTTTATCGAATTACAACATTATTATTGGCACATAGTATTTTAGGTGACAGGTGGAGTTAACACCTGCGCTAACCTCTTAGGAAACAGGTCGATCCGAGCGGATTATGTAATCAACACCGGGGAAACATTGTACGTTAAATTTTTGACTTTTAGTGTGGTATATTTATTTATTTATTACTTAACCTTATGGCGAAGGTCCCTCAAATTTTGGTTGTACTAATTTCTGGATAACCCTTCTTGAATTTTGGGAGGACAAATAATACAAATAATTGTACTAAAGTAATAAAGTGTACTGCTTGGTAGTGTGTGTTATTCCTAATGGTGAAAGTAAATTCTATGACAATCTGCCATAATAAGGTCTTTTTTAGCGGAGCTCCTTAGCGGCCGAAGGCCGCAGAGCGGAGCACCATACCTAAGAAAAAAGCGTCAAAATGATCGCAAATAGAGTGTACGATATAAAATCCACAGGGTACCCAATACCTGAATAACGCAAAGGATCGCAAAGGGGTCGAAGTCATTTTTCAACGTCAAGCAGAATTTTCCGCGCGTGTCTGTGAAGCCAGCCTCTTTCGCAGCCATCCTGATTTTTATAGTCACCTTCGCCTGGCTTGCTGTCGCGCGGCCGTGACGTCACAACGTCGCGCGGCCGTGACGCCACAAGAGCCGGGCGAAACAAACTCAAAATGAGGGGGGGGGGGGGGGGGGGGGGTGGCCAGGGGGGGGGGGGGGGGGTCAGGGGGGGATGCTCTCGTGAAAGTGACGTCACAATACAGTGAACCCAAATACGGCAAATATTATGCTTCATCACTGATTATTCGATTTTCCGATCGCCGCCAATGAATGAAATACTACTGCAAGCGACTGGAGAACCAACTAGAACCGTACTACGCAAATGTGTCGGGACTACAAGTGTCTGTAGAAATCAAGAAAGTTTCTTCTTGTTCAAAAAGAAGGCGGGCAAGTGAGACTTTCAGTGGCGAAGTTGTAAAGTTGTAACTGGTCATTCGCCATTCTTCGGTTCGGGGTTTCATTTGACAAATCTGTGGCGTTTTAGATACACTGTAAGCTTACAGCGGCTTTTTCAAGAAGAAAAACTACCTGGGAAACTACGGCACAGAAAAAGGTGAGTTTTCGTTCGACTTGTTGTTTGGCTTCTTGTTGTTTGAATTTGGAGAAAGTATTTGGCGGCCATGCAACATTCGTTGGTTCAAACTCAGGGGACGTGATCAAGTCTCCCGAAGATTTTTCGCTCCGTCTCCCGGGAAAAAACCAAGAAGACTGACCTGGATAACACTTTGTTTATAGGGAGATGGCAGGACATTCCCAAGTTCCGAGCAGGATAAACACTGAAGTTGTTTCTACACGGGAGAAAAAAGCTACTCAGAAGAAAGGTAAGCTAAAGTTTATCATGTTTTTTTATCGAGTAGAACGTGAATTCAAAAGTTCGCGGATTAGTCGGGACTCAAATTGTTTTTGACAGTTTTTAGCTTTTTCCAGTTTTTAGCTTTTTCCAGTTATATGCGACCCTAAAAATCTAGAGAATTCTAGTTGTATTATTATAGTTTTCAACAACGAAGGCTAATAAAACGCTTCTGTCCTGCGTGGAAAGGGAAAACATCAGCTTATTTTCTGCAAGTGGCATTCAAAAATTAAAACTAGAGAGAAAAGCTATACAAAACGCCTGTCATTTTGCATCAAGCAAGACATCCTTTTCTGATTCACAGATATACAAACATCCACCAAAACGAATTTTTCGATCGACACGATGAGGAAATCTCTGCTCGCTGCAAATCCCTGTTGTGGCAATCGATGGTGGTGGAGTCTTGCTCTTTTTACTCTTGGATTTCCAAGCGGCAGGAAATTGACTTATGGTACTGAAAAATAGTTTACTTAGTGTTTCTTGTACACAACAAAAGGGCAGAAAAAACGTTAAAGGCTTTCAACTTTAAAAAAAATTTGTATTGTATCTCTACTCTGATTATTTACTAGTCTTAAATACCAGTAAAAAAAATGTAGGAAAACAAATGAATACATGTAAATTAGTGCATTTTGTTTGCTGGCATTTTCATAGCCGTCATGCCTTCACTTAAGCCTGGTGCACACTTGCAACATAACAAGCGAACAAAATTTAGTGGTTTCGGTGGCCAGGGGGGAGGACATTGGGTGGTCAGGGGGGATGCTCTCGTGAAAGTGACGTCACAATACAGTGAACCCAAATACGGCAAATATTATGCTTCATCACTGATTATTCGATTTTCCGATCGCCGCCAATGAATGAAATACTACTGCAAGCGACTGGAGAACCAACTAGAACCGTACTACGCAAATGTGTCGGGACTACAAGTGTCTGTAGAAATCAAGAAAGTTTCTTCTTGTTCAAAAAGAAGGCGGGCAAGTGAGACTTTCAGTGGCGAAGTTGTAAAGTTGTAACTGGTCATTCGCCATTCTTCGGTTCGGGGTTTCATTTGACAAATCTGTGGCGTTTTAGATACACTGTAAGCTTACAGCGGCTTTTTCAAGAAGAAAAACTACCTGGGAAACTACGGCACGGAAAAAGGTGAGTTTTCGTTCGACTTGTTGTTTGGCTTCTTGTTGTTTGAATTTGGAGAAAGTATTTGGCGGCCATGCAACATTCGTTGGTTCAAACTCAGGGACGTGATCAAGTCTCCCGAAGATTTTTCGCTCCGTCTCCCGGGAAAAAACCAAGAAGACTGACCTGGATAACACTTTGTTTATAGGGAGATGGCAGGACATTCCCAAGTTCCGAGCAGGATAAACACTGAAGTTGTTTCTACACGGGAGAAAAAAGCTACTCAGAAGAAAGGTAAGCTAAAGTTTATCATGTTTTTTTATCGAGTAGAACGTGAATTCAAAAGTTCGCGGATTAGTCGGGACTCAAATTGTTTTTGACAGTTTTTAGCTTTTTCCAGTTTTTAGCTTTTTCCAGTTATATGCGACCCTAAAAATCTAGAGAATTCTAGTTGTATTATTATAGTTTTCAACAACGAAGGCTAATAAAACGCTTCTGTCCTGCGTGGAAAGGGAAAACATCAGCTTATTTTCTGCAAGTGGCATTCAAAAATTAAAACTAGAGAGAAAAGCTATACAAAACGCCTGTCATTTTGCATCAAGCAAGACATCCTTTTCTGATTCACAGATATACAAACATCCACCAAAACGAATTTTTCGATCGACACGATGAGGAAATCTCTGCTCGCTGCAAATCCCTGTTGTGGCAATCGATGGTGGGGAGTCTTGCTCTTTTTACTCTTGGATTTCCAAGCGGCAGGAAATTGACTTATGGTACTGAAAAATAGTTTACTTAGTGTTTCTTGTACACAACAAAAGGGCAGAAAAAACGTTAAAGGCTTTCAACTTTAAAAAAAAATTTGTATTGTATCTCTACTCTGATTATTTACTAGTCTTAAATACCAGTAAAAAAATGTAGGAAAACAAATGAATACATGTAAATTAGTGCATTTTGTTTGCTGGCATTTTCATAGCCGTCATGCCTTCACTTAAGCCTGGTGCACACTTGCAACATAACAAGCGAACAAAATTTAGTGGTTTCGGTGGCCAGGGGGGAGGACATTGGGTGGTCAGGGGGGGATGCTCTCGTGAAAGTGACGTCACAATACAGTGAACCCAAATACGGCAAATATTATGCTTCATCACTGATTATTCGATTTTCCGATCGCCGCCAATGAATGAAATACTACTGCAAGCGACTGGAGAACCAACTAGAACCGTACTACGCAAATGTGTCGGGACTACAAGTGTCTGTAGAAATCAAGAAAGTTTCTTCTTGTTCAAAAAGAAGGCGGGCAAGTGAGACTTTCAGTGGCGAAGTTGTAAAGTGTAACTGGTCATTCGCCATTCTTCGGTTCGGGGTTTCATTTGACAAATCTGTGGCGTTTTAGATACACTGTAAGCTTACAGCGGCTTTTTCAAGAAGAAAAACTACCTGGGAAACTACGGCACGGAAAAAGGTGAGTTTTCGTTCGACTTGTTGTTTGGCTTCTTGTTGTTTGAATTTGGAGAAAGTATTTGGCGGCCATGCAACATTCGTTGGTTCAAACTCAGGGGACGTGATCAAGTCTCCCGAAGATTTTTCGCTCCGTCTCCCGGGAAAAACCAAGAAGACTGACCTGGATAACACTTTGTTTATAGGGAGATGGCAGGACATTCCCAAGTTCCGAGCAGGATAAACACTGAAGTTGTTTCTACACGGGAGAAAAAAGCTACTCAGAAGAAAGGTAAGCTAAAGTTTATCATGTTTTTTTATCGAGTAGAACGTGAATTCAAAAGTTCGCGGATTAGTCGGGACTCAAATTGTTTTTGACAGTTTTTAGCTTTTTCCAGTTTTTAGCTTTTTCCAGTTATATGCGACCCTAAAAATCTAGAGAATTCTAGTTGTATTATTATAGTTTTCAACAACGAAGGCTAATAAAACGCTTCTGTCCTGCGTGGAAAGGGAAAACATCAGCTTATTTCTGCAAGTGGCATTCAAAAATTAAAACTAGAGAGAAAAGCTATACAAAACGCCTGTCATTTTGCATCAAGCAAGACATCCTTTTCTGATTCACAGATATACAAACATCCACCAAAACGAATTTTTCGATCGACACGATGAGGAAATCTCTGCTCGCTGCAAATCCCTGTTGTGGCAATCGATGGTGGTGGAGTCTTGCTCTTTTACTCTTGGATTTCCAAGCGGCAGGAAATTGACTTATGGTACTGAAAAATAGTTTACTTAGTGTTTCTTGTACACAACAAAAGGCAGAAAAAACGTTAAAGGCTTTCAACTTTAAAAAAAAATTTGTATTGTATCTCTACTCTGATTATTTACTAGTCTTAATACCAGTATGTGACCAGGTCACCAATCAGGAAATTGGTGGTAGGCTTACTACCGCTTAAGTTCAGTTTATTTAATTAATTTCCTGTTAGCGGCAATGGGGCCTTTGATTCAGTCAGCCTAAATTAAGGTTGGGTTATTTTAATTACTGGTGCGCTGGTGCTATTCACATTCTTATAGTTAGAACAATTTAGTAATGCGCGTCGTTTCCGGAGGAACTATCCTAAAAGCTAGCGGCAAGCGTCCTTTAGCTCAGTAGAGTTTTGGAGTTTGTGTTGAGAAGAACTGAGTTGGAGCGAGCAAGCACAAGAAGCTATGTATAAGGGAGGCTACAAGATAATATTTCTAACGAAGAACTACTTCTGGTAGTAGAGGTATGAGAACTTCCCCTATATTACTTTTAGTTACTCAACTCAGGTTTAGCTATTTTTCATGTGTTCAGACTTTGTTGGAGTTTACCGCTACACGTGGCATTCGTGTCAGTTTTGCTTGGAAAGCTTCTGTAGTTTTGTTACCATAACCAGCTCGGATCTTAGATAACTTTTGTTTACAATTCTGTGCACTTCGCGTGTTGCACTTTTGCAGGATGTTGTTGTTGTAATTCACTCGGGGAATAATTTCGGCTTAGAGTTGTTCATATGCTTTTTAGCTCTGTTATCCATTATCCATTTTGTTGTAATCTAGCTTAGAGTAGTATTTCTTAGGTTAAGCTTTCGCTATTTTAGTGTTCTCATTCAGTTTTGAGAGATTTTCGGGTTTTGTAAACAGCAATAATTATTCAATGGACACGTGTGTTCATGGCTGAGTTCCGATAGATTTATTCGTAGGTTAAAAGGTTATTCTACATTCTTATTACATTCTTAGACTTAGTGAGCTCACCTTTCATGCAGGAGACTAAGTTAGTATTACATTTTCTTGGAGTTTCGTCTTTGTACAGCGAGTTATTGCCAGAAAGTAGCGCTGGGAATCACCGCATTTCGCTTCGGTAGTTTCTGAGCTTTCTGTCATTGGATTGCATTACCCATGAGCCTCTCCGCGCTTTTGTGTGATGTAATTTCCGGTGCTATTAATAACTTTCTGGAAAGAGTTTTCCTTTTGTTTACATAGTTTTAGCACAGTTTCTTTATAGTATTTTGGGGAAATATGTTTTGTAGGTTTAGTAGACTCTTTCTATAAATCATTGTTACTGCATCTGCTATGCAGTGGACTTATATTCTTCTATAATGGTATATTTTGGAGCCATTTATATTCAGTATATTTTGGAAGTATTTTCATGGAATTTTGTAGTAAAGAAGGTTTATGGATTCCTGCGAGCTCAATTCAATTTTAGCTTTCAGAATGTAATTTAGGAAGTAGTTATAAATAGTTATTAATGAGAAACTGTATTAGAGTTAGTTGTTAAATTGTTCTATCTATTTTGTGTACTATAGGTTGGGTCCTAGCTTGTTGGTCCCGTTTCTAGTGATAATAAAGTAGTTTCATATTCAGCTCAGACCTATTGAATCTTGCGCCGCCTGCCGCACGGTTACATTTTGGTACCAGGAGTGGGGTCTGAGTGATTTTTGAAGCTGCTTAAGTTGAGTGTGGGAAACGGGATCAACAGAGCATGTCAGCAGAGGACCAGATGAAGGCCTTGGAGGCTAAGCTGAAGGCGTTGGAAGAGCAGCTCCAACAGGCATCCATTGGCAGCAGCAGTAGCAGTCAAGGCTCAGCCCAGGCACAACCAGAGATCAGAGTGACCGTCCCAAGGGAGCGTCGGTTTGGCCGATATGGTGGAGTTCGGGATGATAAAGTGTTGGAGGACTGGATAGCCGATGCGACGAGAGCAGTAGCTGGCCAGTCCGAGGCAGACGCAGTAGACAGCCTTGTTTACCACCTGGACGGTGCAGCGAAAGATGAAGTGCGGCTGAGGTCCCACACTGAGTGGTCAACGAAAGATGGGGTCTTCGCCATACTGAGGGGGGCATTTGGGGAACACCTGACGCAGACCCAGACACTAAGGCGTTTCTTTGGAAGGCGCCAAGGTGAACGGGAAAGCGTTCGGGACTTCGCCCAAGGATTGATGGTTCTCCTGTCTAGAGTTGAAAAGCCAGCAAGTGAGAAAGACCAACTCCTCAAAGATCAGTTCATTGAAAATTTGAAGAGCTCAACCAAGCACGCAGGTGGAGCCGGGACCATCCCACAAAGACCTTTCAAGAGGTTCGGCAGGAAATTGAGCTCTGGGCCGCAGAGGAAGAGGGACCCACCCGGCGCGCAGGTGTACATGAAGTCGAGACGAGCGGGGCTGAATGCAACAGAATCTCTGCCCCGGTTGACCACCAAAAGCTACTTACTGACCTCATAGCAGGACAGAAGCTGCTGGCGGAGGGACTGGGCAAGCAGCAGAAGGCACTCGCTGACCATGTGGCAGAACAGCAGGTAGTTCTAAACCGACAGCAAGGTATACTGGACCGCCTGGTGCAGCAAAGTGGCCTTGAGGGGAATCAGCAAGGGAGACCGCAGATCAAATGCTTCGGATGCAACCAAACTGGCCACATACGAAGAAACTGCCGGATCTCGCCATGGCCAGAACAAGCACCCCCGGCCGGTAGGAGGGAGCAGCCGGCTTTAAACGAGCAAACTCCGCGGCAGTGAGCCCACCCGCGGAGGGAGAAGACAGTGGCTCACATTCACCAATGAACTTGGTGGGGGGTACCCCCACCATATCCGTAAAAATGGGAGGAGAGGAGGTGATGTGTCTCGTGGACACAGGCTCGACTGTGACACTTATATCGGAGGCATTCTACCGAGAGAAGCTACAGCCAAGGTGTGGGGGAATCCAGAAGATGGGTCACCTGTTCCGTCTACATGGAGCCAATGGGCTAGAGATTCCATACCTTGGCTTCCTGGAAACAGAAATCGTGATTGGTGATGTGACCGTGCCGAGGTGCGGGGTGCTTGTCCTCAAAGACACACCGGTCACTGTACGGAAGAGAAGCAAGGTCCCAGGGTTGCTAGGCACCAATGTGCTGGCGAAGGTGCCACAGTTCAGTGGGGTGCTACCTCCAGTGCATGAGACAAGCCAAACCGGGAGAGGACAGGATTCGTCAAGGTGGCAGGAGTGCACAATGTGTGGGTACCACCCCATACTGAGATGGATGTGGCAGTTACTGGCCCCATGTGGGGTACTTGTGCACTCGTAGAACCCTTAGACGTCCCTATACAGGGAAACCTAACGGTGTTAAGTACTCTTGTGGACACTAAGAAGTCGTGTTACGTGATCCGGGTAGCTAATGAAGGGTCAAGAGATGTATGGCTACAGCCCAAGGCAAGGATCGGAGTAGCGCGAGAAGGAGCAACGGTTGGAACAGGAGAACAGCTGCAGCTCTTGCAGGAGAGCAATGAGGTAACAGTCTCCCTCAATCCTAGTGTTAACCCCAGCGAGCCACCCTCACGGGAAGCTGAGGAAGATGCACGAAGGCAAGGGGAGGGGGAGCTCCCAACCGGGATTACCGAAAAATGCTTTCCTGGGACCGAACTGCAGAAAGCTCAAGCTCAAGCTTTGTTTCGGAAATACAGTGGTGTGTTCACCAAGGACTCTAAAGACCTAGGATGCACCACTGCCACATACCACAAGATAAACACCACCGACGAGATACCAGTCGCCCAGCGGCATCGGCGGATACCACCAAACCAATTGGAGGAAGTAAAACAACACCTGCAAGACCTCCTTCAGAAGGGTGTGATCCGTCCCAGCAAAAGTGACTATGCGTCGCCGATCGTTCTTGTCCGGAAGAAGAGTGGTGCCCTGCGTCTATGCGTGGACTACCGGCAGCTCAATTCCAAGACTAGGCGTGACGCATACCCATTACCCCGGATTGAGGAGTCGCTCGACGCACTTCGGGGAGCAAAGTTTTTCTCAGCGATCGACTTGGCGTCGGCCTACAACCAAGTTGAAGTCGATCCAATGCACCGACACAAGACCGCCTTCACCACACCCATGGGACTGTTTGAGTACAATAGGATGCCTTTTGGGCTGTCGAACGCTCCCGCCACCTTCCAGCGACTAATGCAGGGGATATTCCGCGACGACATGCTGCAGACTCTGATGGTGTACTTGGACGACATAATTGTCTTCGCATCAACCATGGACGAGCACCTAAAAAGGTTGGAGACAGTCTTCAGGAAATTACAAGACCATGGCCTGAAGATCGAACCAAGCAAGTGCAATTTCTTCTGCAGTGAAGTCACCTACCTTGGCCATGTGGTGTCAGCGGCGGGCGTGGCAACAGACACAGAAAAGACAAAGGCAGTACAAGAGTGGCCGGTTCCAGATAGTCTGCGCGACTTGAGGTCGTTCATCGGGTTTGCGTCTTACTACCGGAGGTTCGTCCCTAAGTTTGCACAGACTGCTGGACCGCTACACAAGTTGGTAGCCGACCTTGGGGATGGCGGAAAGAATAAGAATCCAAAGAAGAAGATTGAAAACAGATGGACGGTAGAGTGTCAACAAGCTTTCAACAAGTTAAAGACACTGCTCACTTCGTCACCAGTACTGGCATATCCAGATTACTCAAAGCCCTTCATTCTGGAAACTGACGCCTCAAACGAGGGATTGGGTGCTGTGCTATCTCAGGAGCAAGAGGGAGTGGTCAAGGTCATCTCCTACGCAAGCCGAGGACTTCGAGGGGCTGAGAGAAATATGGAAAACTACTCGTCACGGAAGTTAGAGTTGCTGGCTCTGAAGTGGGCAGTGTGTGACAAGTATCGAGAGTACCTGATCGGCAGCAAATTTGTGGTCTTCACAGACAACAACCCGCTGACGTACTTACAGTCGAAGAGCAAGTTAAAGGCGGTGGAGCAACGCTGGGCATCAGAGCTGGCAAGCTTCGACTTTAGTATCAAGTACCGCCCCGGGAAGCATAACCAAAATGCAGACGCTCTGAGCCGCATCGGGCAAAAGGCTGAGACAGGTGATATTGAAGTTGCCACTGTATTAGCGACCAGTACTCAGACCACTAAGATACCGGAAGAGGTGAGGCAACATCTTCTTACGGCTGCGGCTTTCCTGGCCGACACCTGTCCTGGCAATGTCGAGGAAGTTCAGGCTACGTCACTGCCAACTTTGCCTGCAGGGGACTTAGCAGAGCTACAGAAGGAAGACCCCAACATCAAGCGCCTCATCCACTATCGTACCCTAGGCCGGCAGCCCACCAGGGAGGAGCGGCGTCAAGAGTTAAAGCCAACACTGAAGCTGTTGAACGAATGGAAGAAAATATGTGAACAAGAAGGAGTGCTTTATCGGCGTACAGGGGACAAGGAGGAGGAGAACGACTACTCCTAGTACTCCCTAGGACACTACGCAACCAAGTATTAAAAGGGGCTCATAACCAAAGTGGACACCAAGGCCAGGAGAGGACTGAGCAGATTATCAGACAGAGATGTTGGTGGCCTGGTCTCCATGGTGATGTCAAGAGTTGGATTGGAAACTGTGAGAGGTGTGTTGTTGGGAGAGGGATCTATATACCAGTTAAGACCCCCATGGGTAGCATCACAGCAACCCGCCCACTTGAAGTGCTCGCGATGGATTTTACGCTTCTCGAACCAGCGTCAGATGGGCGTGAAAATGTGCTGGTACTGACAGATGTTTTTACCAAGTACACCATAGCGGTACCGACAAGGGATCAACGGGCGCCAACAGTGGTCAACACCCTAATCAAGGAGTGGTTCCTAACCTATGGTGTCCCGGAGCGGATCCATTCAGACCAAGGAAGGAGCTTCGAGGCGGAGGTAGTCCAGGAACTGTGCCGGACGTATGGGGTGAGGAAATCCCGGACGACACCCTACCATCCCCAGGGAAATGGCCAATGTGAGAGATTTAATAGGACTCTCCATGAGTTGCTGAGGACCCTTTCTCCAGAGGAAAAGAGGAAGTGGCCCCAACATCTCAAGGAGTTGTGTTATGCATATAATGCTACACCCCATTCAACAACTGGTTATTCCCCTTATTACCTGATGTACGGGAGAGATGCCAAACTTCCCCTGGATATACTCCTACCAACTGCTCCCTTGGAAGATACCCGTAACCAGTCCTGGGTAACTACCCATCAGCAACGTCTGCGCAAGGCATATGTGTCAGCTGGCAGCCACCTGAAGGAAGCAGCCATAACCAGGAGGAACCGACATGCAAGAGGGAGGGAGTTTGCACCCCCACTGGATGCTGGGATGCGAGTGCTCCTACGTAATCACAAAGTTAGAGGGCGCAACAAAATACAAGACAACTGGGAGAGTACCATCTACAAGATTGTGGAGAGTCTGGAGAATGGGACATATGTAGTCCAGCGAGCAGATGGCAGCGGAGGAGACAAGGTTGTGGGACGGGGTGAGATCCAAGTCTGCCCTGCTGTAATTGCGGAACCACGCCAACGACCAAGGGCACACAGGGAGAGAAATCCCACTACTCGAGCTCAACCTGAGGAAACATCGGATGATGACAGCGAGGGTCCTGGGATGTTGAAATCCAGGTTGCCCTACCACCACAATACCAGGAGACTGATTCTGAGCGTACTGTAGAGGATGATATCCACTCTGATGTTGAGGACCCACCACTTCGGCGGAGTAAGAGAACAACAGCTGGTCGTCATGGAAACATGCACCACCAACCGCAATCAGTGTTGCTATGACAGCATCTGTGAACTACATATGAACTGATCTAATGATCTAATTAGGTAGGCAGCATATATAGTAGTACAACATATGTTATGTTTCATTGTTAAGCTTGCCGCAGGGGCATGGCAAGCAAAAGAGGGGTGGGTGTGACCAGGTCACCAATCAGGAAATTGGTGGTAGGCTTACTACCGCTTAAGTTCAGTTTATTTAATTAATTTCCTGTTAGCGGCAATGGGGCCTTTGATTCAGTCAGCCTAAATTAAGGTTGGGTTATTTTAATTACTGGTGCGCTGGTGCTATTCACATTCTTATAGTTAGAACAATTTAGTAATGCGCGTCGTTTCCGGAGGAACTATCCTAAAAGCTAGCGGCAAGCGTCCTTTAGCTCAGTAGAGTTTTGGAGTTTGTGTTGAGAAGAACTGAGTTGGAGCGAGCAAGCACAAGAAGCTATGTATAAGGGAGGCTACAAGATAATATTTCTAACGAAGAACTACTTCTGGTAGTAGAGGTATGAGAACTTCCCCTATATTACTTTTAGTTACTCAACTCAGGTTTAGCTATTTTTCATGTGTTCAGACTTTGTTGGAGTTTACCGCTACACGTGGCATTCGTGTCAGTTTTGCTTGGAAAGCTTCTGTAGTTTTGTTACCATAACCAGCTCGGATCTTAGATAACTTTTGTTTACAATTCTGTGCACTTCGCGTGTTGCACTTTTGCAGGATGTTGTTGTTGTAATTCACTCGGGGAATAATTTCGGCTTAGAGTTGTTCATATGCTTTTTAGCTCTGTTATCCATTATCCATTTTGTTGTAATCTAGCTTAGAGTAGTATTTCTTAGGTTAAGCTTTCGCTATTTTAGTGTTCTCATTCAGTTTTGAGAGATTTTCGGGTTTTGTAAACAGCAATAATTATTCAATGGACACGTGTGTTCATGGCTGAGTTCCGATAGATTTATTCGTAGGTTAAAAGGTTATTCTACATTCTTATTACATTCTTAGACTTAGTGAGCTCACCTTTCATGCAGGAGACTAAGTTAGTATTACATTTTCTTGGAGTTTCGTCTTTGTACAGCGAGTTATTGCCAGAAAGTAGCGCTGGGAATCACCGCATTTCGCTTCGGTAGTTTCTGAGCTTTCTGTCATTGGATTGCATTACCCATGAGCCTCTCCGCGCTTTTGTGTGATGTAATTTCCGGTGCTATTAATAACTTTCTGGAAAGAGTTTTCCTTTTGTTTACATAGTTTTAGCACAGTTTCTTTATAGTATTTTGGGGAAATATGTTTTGTAGGTTTAGTAGACTCTTTCTATAAATCATTGTTACTGCATCTGCTATGCAGTGGACTTATATTCTTCTATAATGTATATTTTGGAGCCATTTATATTCAGTATATTTTGGAAGTATTTTCATGGAATTTTGTAGTAAAGAAGGTTTATGGATTCCTGCGAGCTCAATTCAATTTTAGCTTTCAGAATGTAATTTAGGAAGTAGTTATAAATAGTTATTAATGAGAAACTGTATTAGAGTTAGTTGTTAAATTGTTCTATCTATTTTGTGTACTATAGGTTGGGTCCTAGCTTGTTGGTCCCGTTTCTAGTGATAATAAAGTAGTTTCATATTCAGCTCAGACCTATTGAATCTTGCGCCGCCTGCCGCACGGTTACAAGTAAAAAAAATGTAGGAAAACAAATGAATACATGTAAATTAGTGCATTTTGTTTGCTGGCATTTTCATAGCCGTCATGCCTTCACTTAAGCCTGGTGCACACTTGCAACATAACAAGCGAACAAAATTTAGTGGTTTCAAGAAGTTGAAGTCAACAAAAAATAACATAAGATTGCTTTGGTGAAGTAATCTAATGCAGATCCATGGAAAATATTGATTGTTTCAATTATTTCCCTGTGCTTTTTCGTTGCAACATAAGGTCCTTATGTCGCTAGTGTGCACCAGGCTTACAACATAACTGGTATGTATGAGTGTGATAGTATGTATGTGCCCTCTGATAGGATGAAACCTAAGTTTACATTTCCCTGTGCTGTTGCACGGTTTGGACACAGCTTTTGGTAAATAGAGATGAAACCACCAAAAATATATGGTACAAATTTGCATTGCCATTACAATATCTAATTATGCTATGTGGCATACGTGTGTCTAAAATGTACCCATTATGGGGTTATCCGAGGCAGGAATGAAACATTTTCTTTTCTCTCTTTTCTCTCTCAGTGATATATTATTGGTTTCCATTGTCTTTGACATAATTTTCAATGCTTTGGATAGAGATTAATGTAACTGCAGCTTCACTATTGCTTGGATTGGATATGCTGTTCAAACTAGCATCTAACTAACATTATAGCCTACTAGTAGCGAAAAGTGTCGGATTTGAATGCCAGAAAATGGCAAATGACCAGAACAAAAACATTTTTTGGCTACACATTGACCTACTAGTGTGATTTGACTAAAACAATTATTCCTGTCGCCCTCATGGCCTCTGAGACCCATTCGGGCTGGAGGAATAATTGTTAATTATACATGATTAGAGCCCCTGATGGAAATCCGCCGACTGCAAACACTGCAGGCCAGAGAGCATAGCAACTGCCTTTGGGTGGAAAGAAGAGTGATATAGACTGTTGGAATAGGTTTACATTTACCTTTAACATTTTTTAACAGATATAGTAATAATAACAGGTCTTGATTAATTTTTAAAATCTTTTGTGTGTTTTGAACTGTACTTAATAAGATTAACCCACCTAGTGTTTCAGGAGGGTGAAATTGGAAAAAGTATTTGGCAGTAATCTGGTGCACATTAACCTTATTTTTTTAATTTCTAAATCAGGCTGTCACAATCAGGCTGTCACAAGCAAACTTTCTCATTAATTTTTTTTTTTAAATCATGAATTATTAATAAGAGCAGCACAAAAGAAATAATAATCATAGGATCGTAGCCTGTTGAACAGCCACTAGTGGTTGTAACTTATTTGCATAGCAACTACCATGAAAGATATCTTAAAGCTCTGCCAAATTTACAAGCAATGAATGGCATCTCAGCATTTTTAAGTAGTTTACAACATCAGCATCTGTGATGTATCAGATCTACATCATCACCTGCCTGCGACTCATGTTGTAAATCTGATACAACATGGGTGCTCATGTTGTAAACTATCCCAAAATAATAATTAACACTTATTGGATGAGGAGCATGATAGTGAGATTTGGCAAACGCCGAGGTTTGTGTTATCTGCCGCTGAGGCGGATAACACTAACTCGAGGCATTGACAAATCTCACTATCATGTGAAAACCGAATTCAATAATTGTTTTATTATTAGCTAAACGAAGTCAGTGATGAGGCCGTGCACGGCGACACTGTTTTTCAACTTCAGCTTACGTCCATTGGTATTTTCCTTTTGTATTCAATTCAAATAGCCATAGTTGATGTTTAGATATCCTGAGCAATGATCTCTTGGCAAAAATCATAATAGATTCAACGATAATATTCGCAAAACCGGCTTTCAATTTGTAAATGAAAAACAAGATGGTGGCCAAACCTATTGGCTTGCGTTATGAGGTCATTAGAGTGCATCAATCCTAATGTCTGTAGTATGACGTCAGGCACTGCGCGCCAACAAGGTTTCGCTGCGTACTCTTAGCCAATCAGAACCGAGATAGTGGCATGGCTGAATAATAATAACTCTTAAATACATACCAGTAAAATTTTGTTACTGCACCACAAAGGGGCCCCTGAATTTTTTGTGCAATTAAAAAGGGGGTGGGGGGGGGGGATTTGAATTTAATGTTAGGAAATGAGATATAGGTCAGAAGTTGATTATTGTAGATTTACACTCTGTGATGCATAGCAATTTGCTAATATCATACACAAGCAAATAATATGGCATAGCACCTCTCTAATAGCAACCCTCCTTTCCTGTTACTGTTATTCTCTTATCCATTTTTATTTCAAATCATTTAAGCCTTTTTAGTGTGTGGTAAGGAGGGGGTATCTTTATTTTTGTTATTCGGCATGGGGGGGGGGGGGGGGGGGGGGGCAAAAATGTTTTTAAACTCTGTGTGGAAAATTGTTTTAACATTTCGAGTGTTTCTGATCAAGCCCCCTCCCCCTGATAAAGAATAAATGGAAGAAAATGGGAGAAATGTTCACTGCAGTGCTTTTTTTCATATGAACGGACACGAAAGGGCAGTTTATGTATAACTTACAGCCAAATCATATTTGGCATCTGGTAATGCATTTTTGGCAGGTTTGTGATATTGAGAAACAGAACAGCATTAGGTTACCAGTAACAAAAAAACTATATATGTACCATCTTTTATTAAGGCCCTTCCGGTTTCCACTTAGAGGTGGGGGACCACGGTTCGGCGGGGTAACTCACCTTTTCATATAATCTCTCTTATATTTGCTTTGCTTGTGTTCACATGAGAGGTGGGGTAAACCAATGCTGTCTTGCCAGGGCAGGTTGCCCGCCTAGGTGGGGTTGGTTTTCTCCATGTAAACTATCAACCCAGGGATGCTGGGATGAGGTGGTCCTTAACACTGTTTCTTAATTTGATTTGAATGGGCTGTTCCATTTTATATCCGATGCATATCATTGTGTTTGCCCCTGGAATTTCCACAGGGGTAGTGTTTTTTATCCTAAAAATTCTACAGGGCCTTCATGTCACCTCGGAATTTCCACAGGGCATTCATTTACAACTGGCATTACCCCTTATCGAGGAACCTGGAATTTCCATAGGAGTTGTTGTGTTTGACCCTGGAATTTCTGCAGGGGTAATACTGTTTTGAACACTGGAATTTCCACAAGGCCATTCTTTTACCATGGAATTTCCATTTTTTGCAAACTTTGGAATTTTCACAGGGGCCCACAAGAGAATGTGGAATTTTCACAGGGGGGCCTGGAATTTACACGGGTAGAGCAATTTGTAACATTGAGTTCCTCAATAGGGTGTTTTGGAAAAGCGCAATACAACAATTTTTAAATTGTACGTTTTTAATCATCAGGGACTACTTGAATCAATTTAAAGTGCCACTAAAGGCAGAAGTCAACTACATTTCATCAAAAAGATCCATTATCCAAGGGAACAGTAGCGAAACAAAAATGTGCTTTACGCGCGCCGTTAATATTTTATTGATTTTTGAATACTTTCGATTGGCGTTTTTTTTTTCGTTCAACTATGCGCGATGCATCTTGGGGGAGAAGTTCTTCAGAACAATGGTTCCTATGACGCATGAAGAAGACATAGAAAATACAACAAAGAAGGTCTTTGTTCTTCTTTCATTGTCTTCTTCGTGGTCTTTGTTCTACTTTCTATGTCTTCTTCATGCGTCACAGGAACCATTGTTCACCTCACATGAGGCAGAACGCATAGTTGAACAAAAAAAAATCGCCAATCGGAAATATTCACAAATCAATAAAATATTAACGGCGCGCGGTAAACACATTTTTCTTTCGTTACTGTTCCTTTGGATAATGGATCTTTTTGATGAAATGTAGTTGACTTCTGCCTTTAGTGGCACTTTAAAGGATAATATTATCAAGGCAATACATTTTGAGTTCATAGCAAGTTGATTTTACCGACGACTGTTAATTGATGTGTTTCAACCTCACCAAGCTGGGGTACCCCAGCTACCCATCGTCCCACATCTTCATGTTAACAGGCCCTAAATATAATTGGGAGCTCCGCTTTTAGGCAGCGCCTAAATCTATATATTATGATTCTTTAAAACTGCATCTTGAAGACTGGTTTCAGTAAATGTGTTTGTTTTCCAACAGAAATAGCTTATCGATTTCAATTGAATTTTTATCGATGTGCAACATTATTGGCACAAAATATTTTAGGTGACAGGTGGAGTTAACACCTGTACTAACCTCCTAGGAAACAGCTCGATTCGAGCGGATCATGCAATCAACACCGTGGAAACATTGTACGTAATTTTTATTTTTATTTTATTTTATTTAATGTATTTATTTGTTTATTAATTAATTTTTTTTTTACCTTTTAGATTGGTTTATTTATTACTAAACCTCATA
The DNA here is from genome assembly GCA_033964015.1 of Scolanthus callimorphus. Taxonomy (NCBI): domain Eukaryota; kingdom Metazoa; phylum Cnidaria; class Anthozoa; order Actiniaria; family Edwardsiidae; genus Scolanthus; species Scolanthus callimorphus. The sequence continues at coordinate 27,367,123 of CM066913.1, forward strand.
TGGCAAAAGTCATGTGCGATAATTTCTGGATAACCCTTCTGAGTTTTGGGAGGAAACCAGGCCTTGCCTCCCACAAGAGAGGTGCAAATAACTGTGCTAAAGTAATAAAGTGTACTGCCTGGGAGTGTGTGTTATCCCTTAGGATGGGGCTAAACTACGCTTGTGGTGAAGTTTGTCCAGTTGTTTGCAATGCAACTAAAATCTTGTATTATATATCATATCGAGTTGTCTTTGTCGCTCATGTCGAATTGTTAGTTCTATCAGGATTATCCCACCTTCGTTTACACAATTCACTAGACGAACAAATTTAACGTATGAATTAGACTCTTTCATGATATGCAACTCTCTTCCCAATACTCCTGGAGGGATCTTCTTCGGTCCTATGGACATTTTGTCCAGTGCTCTGTCCTCGGACGGGGCATTTCTGTTTTTTTTTGGGTTTGGGGTTGTACCCTTGAGCTTACATCATAACCTCTTGTGTCAATAAACTGTTTGAATATGTGTATATGGGCAGGGGTGCAGCCCCGGACCCAGCAGCCCTTAAGCATTTTCGCCTGTAAATTGTTACACTATACATCCCTACTCATTGACTAGTTGTACAAAGTCATCATATTTTCTGAGATTCTGAGTTTTGGGAGGAAACCAGTGCCACTAAAATCTTGTATTATATATCATATCGAGTTGTCTTTGTCACGCATGCTGATTGTGAAGTGTTAGTTCTATCAGGATTATCCCACCTTCGTTTACACAATTCACTAGACGAACAAAGTTAACGTATGTATTAGACTCTTTCATGATATGCAACTCTCTTCCCAACACTCCTGGAGGGATCTTCTTCGGTCCTATGGACATTTTGTCCAGTGGTCTGTCCTCGGACGGGGCATTTCTGGGTTTCGTGGGTTTGGGGTTGTACCCTTGAGCTGACATCATAACCTCTTGTATCAATAAACTGTTTGAATATGTGTATATGGGCAGGGGTGCAGCCCCCGACCCAGCAACCCTTAAGCATTTTCGCCTGTAAATTGTTACACCATACATCCCTACTCATTGACTAGTTGTACAAAGTCATCATATTTTCTAAGATTCTGAGTTTTGGGAGGAGACCAGGCCCTGCATCGGGGATGCATGTGTTACTTCTTCAGGGTGTGGCTCTGTAGGGCACTATGACTGTCAGAACTAGGTGTCATATGTATATAAATCAGGGTTTTACTGGTTTGAAAATAAGAAATAATTCTTGACTCTAGGACCAGGTGCAACACATCTTTCTAAATTATGGGATCCTTGAGTTTTGGGATATTTCTGAGTTATGGGATATTGTGGAAGTTAGTAGAAGTTATAGAGAGGTTTAAGATAGTAAGAGGGGTTCAAACCTGCACACACCTAAGTGGCACATAAGCGGAGCCAGGCCTTTTCTCCCATATCTTATATAGAGTACAATGGGACCCAGTGAGAATATATTACTATTCCCACTGGGGACCAGCAGTACATATATAAGATATCAACTCATTAACATACTCAGTTGGTTTGAGAACGAGCGCCCGGAATGACGTCTATGGGAGACGTCATATTGGTGGTGGCCTGTGGTCTCATTGTGCTCTCCCTTAGACCTGGTGGTGCCTCTTGGCTTTCTTTCCCCCACCCTCCCTCATTACCACGATACTTTTTAATATGCTAGTAGTGTGCAAAAATACAAAACAAGATATGCAGCAAATAAAAATTTCTGCAAACCCAGAGTAAGAACAAATATAGGCAAGCAATCAATTGCTTTCATGGCGCCTTATATCTGGAAAGATTTACCATTTCGGATTAAGGATTCTAGCATCTTTGCTTTTCCAAAACTTGCTAAGCATCATCTACTGTTTGTTCAATGACTAAATAGAGAATCATAAAATTATTTATCTGCTGTACTAATAACCTTGATAAGCTCTTATATATATATATTTTTTTTTCTTTCTTTTTGGGGGGAGGGTTCAGCGTTCTTTTTCATCTGCTCAAAAAAACAAACTTTTTTTACGTATATTTGCTAGCAAAGTGTGTGAACCCATGTATTACTGGCAGTATATTTCCAAATCCTGTTTTCTTGCTGTTACCACTGTCTCCCGCCATTTTGTTTGGGTTAAAAAACTTAATAAGCTTTGCTCTATCAGATTGCATTAGATCTAGAAGCCTTCAGTTTATTGGCTAGCAAAGTGTGTAAACCCATGTATTACTGGTAATATAAAAGATTTTATCACATAAGACTTCATTTTGGCAAGTCTACGAGACCAGAAATTGCAGTACTCCTTGGTAGACTTCGGAAGGTGATGATGTCCGATGACTTCCCGATAATGTCGTGTGAGAACATTCATTTCATGCTCGGGTGAAGGTTGGCTCTCAGCGTGCTAACCCCAAGTCACATGGTTACTATCATAGGGGTTGGTTGCTTAGGTAAACATTTTCATTGATCTCATTGTGCTCTTATTAAGTTATGGGAAGAGACCTGGCTCCGCCCCTGCGACGCTACAGGATTATATGACTTCCCATGGGACACTGCCTATTCTGTCCCCAGCCAAGTCTATTCCAAAACACAGAACCACTTCATAACTCAGAACCCCCACAGACCCTCTCCATAACTCAGAACCCCCACAAACACTCACCATAACTCAGAACCTCCACAAACCCTCTCCATAACTCAGAAACCCTCTCCATAACTCAGAATCCTAAACAACTAACCCCTATGATAGTAACCATGTGACTTGGGGTTAGCACGCTGTTAGCCAACCTTCACCCGAGCATACAATAGTAATTCCAGCACTCGTTGCTGGGGGTCTTGTTACTATTTTCATTGATCTAATTAGTGCGAATATAAGACAATCCATGCTTTAGCATAATCATTCTGGTTCCGACTGCCGCAGTCAGGCCGCCTCTCGACGCCTGTGTGCGGGCACGCGGGTGGCCTTTCTTGGTGGGGATTTCAGGAGCGGACAGGAGCCGTTTCACCAAAAATAGTAACAAGACCCCCAGCAACAGGTGCTGGAATTACTATTGTTAGCATGCAATTCTTGGTTTCACGTGTCACATGACCAATGTAAAACTCCCTAAAATATGTATTTATTTCAAAATAAGGACAGCACCCTTTAGATACTGCCATATATTTGTGGTTAAGCGAGTTTCAGGTCAACCAAGTAAATATTTGTCGAGTTCTGGTAATAAACGATTTTAGTAAGAAATGACTCGGAACTTTGCGATTCGGTGCCTTATTTATTTCTCTGATGGCATCTTTGAATAACATCTAATTCACACACAAATATAACCATGGCAGTTGAATGTATGGAGCCGCCATGTTTGTGCCCCTTGCGGCCAAATCTGGAAGTCTCTTAAAATCGAATGACATGTTTAGTTACGCGTTTGAGGGCACCGACAGCTGCAGAGATCTTTTTTGATTTTTCCTCAATATGATTGTCCCATGAAAGCCGGGTGTCAATTGTTACGCCCAACGATTTGGCGGTGGTAACCCGCTTTTAATTTAAACTAAGACGATTTGACTGCAGCCATTTGTTCAGGTTCTTCAAGTCTGAGTTAATCAAGGTTTGAAGATAATTTGGGAGGTCGTTAATGTAGATAAGGAATAATAGGCAACCTATAATGCTGCCTTGAGGGACACCACAAGTGATCGGCAAAGGGTTTGACAAATAGCCATTGACATTGCATTTCTGGTTGCGATTGTTAAGGTAGGACTCAAACCACTTGAGGGTGGGGAGGTCAAAGCCATAACAACTTAATTTACGCAGAATAATTTCATGGTCTATTACTGAGTACAATGAATAATAATAGCGGATATTGGTAGAATTTGACCTACTGAATAATGTCTGCTCGTTAGTGGAGTTCAATTGGATGTTACTAAAACGAGGAACGGGTATCCGGGGAACGGGGACCCGCGGTCTGTGGACGAGTTTCGATGGATTTTTTCGTGGAAAACCACACTGATAGTCCAGTCATTTTGTGAAATGACCCACGACTAATTGAAACAGAAAGTTTCTCAACGGTTTCAGGGCCAGAAAGTCAACCTAACAAACATACTAAAAGTCCTAAAAAATCCATGTAGCGGAACATCTCAAAATTCAAGTTTGAAAAGACGACACAATTTTCTTTTGTTGGCGGCCATCTTGTCCTTTGTTATTAATGAGTTTTGCCGCACTTAGTTTTGCGAAGCTATTGATATTCGCTATACTGTACAGTATTCCCAGCTAAGTGTTTAAATTTTTAGTGGTTTAAAATGGACTCATTCGTGTTATATATACTTTGTTAGGTATGTTATTTTTGCAAACTACGCTTTAACTAAGAGAAATTTCCAATGTCATAATTCCAATACAGTGCCTGGTTAGGAATCTTGAAACACGTTTCCATAAACAACTCAATACTTCTTAATAATGGATTCGGTTGGCAAACATCAATAGACTCTATACAAGGGTAATTGCTATGTAAAGGAAAGCGTTAGAATATTTACCTGTAACGCGTTACAGTCTAGAACTAGTTTCATCAGCGTAGAGCTATAAGTGCCGTAAACCTCATTAATAACAAAAGCCAATATGGCGAAGAAAACTGTTTCCGATTATTTGAATAAATCCCTTTTTTTGAGAGGTTGCCGTTTCGGGATTTTGGACGACTTTTGATATGTTATCAAGTGAGTATAACAGAGACTAAATCCGTTGAGATTTGTACTGTTGCAATTTGTTCCGGGTTAGCCTTATTATTCGCGTAAAATGACTGGACTATGATGCGAGAACCAATACGTCCATAACTGCATAGATGTGCAAAAATGAAAATAAAAGATAATTGTTTCTGATGTCAGAGAAAGTGCAGGGGCGTAGCCAGGAGGGTGGGGAGGGTGAGGAGGGGGGAGGGGAGATTTTCCCATACACTTACTGTATTTGCTGGAGGAAATTTGAACATTTTCGTCCCATGTTTTCACTATCCAGCCCCCCCTTCAGAAATTCCTGGCTACGACGCTGAAGTGAGAACCATTATTACGTTTGCAAGAGCAAGTTGTTTAGAGAGCTTAGCAGTACAAGTGGGATGTTTTCATCGGCATGCTATCATTCTTCTTGTTAAAACAAAAGCCTGCAAAGAAAATTATGGAAATCCAGGAATCATGTTGCTGAGAAAAGGAAGCTGTTATGATGTATAGGAGGATGGAAATTACATGACTTCGCACAACTTCACACAGGTAGGGGATGTAAACAAGACTGCATCACCTCGCTGAACTTATGATCAGCAAAGAAGAGTAAAACTCCTAGAAAAGCAGCTGTGGCTGCGACTGAAATCCATCGCCAACAACACAAATTCATCTGCTTGCCTTTGACTGATTTTAAAAAGGTATTTTGTAGCACGAAAACCAGTAAAACGGCTTGCATTTCTTCGAAAAGAATTTCCACTCACAAACGGCGGCTATGGTTATATTTGCAAAATGGGCAAAACCGCTGAAAACTCGTCCCCATACCGTGGGTCCCCGTTCCCCGGATCCCCGCTGCCCGGGTCCCCGTTGCCCGTTTTAGTAACATCCAGTTCAATTGTGGTATAGGTTTCAAGGTAGGGGCGTTTCTCGTTCGAGTTCCAAAACCACAGGGTACACGAGTATGATTTTATGAATACAATTCCTATTTACTGCGAGTATGACCAAAATTGAATCCTACCTACAAATGCCGCTATGTTGTAATACAAAGCATTGAAAACATCTTCACCAAATTCTGTTTTATAATAGTAACTCTTGATACCTGTTTTCTGCGGCCGAAAACACCAAAATATGGTCACACGGTCGCCATTTAGGAGCCGCCTTTAAAATCGGATGTTTCTACTACCTGGTTACCAAGTCAAAGGCCAGGCTACATTTTGTTGCGTATTTTATCCCCACGCTTATCGACTGTGTAAAAATTGTTCACTCAAGTGTTATGTAAAATCAAGACCATGTTTCCCTTCCGGATGGTCGCTTGATAGAGGCGATCCCGTGCTGTAGTTATCAAAAGGCGTCAGCGCCTTTTTATTTTCTTGATTCTATCCTATCTGATTTTGTTAGAGTATTTTTCACGTGACATGTCCAGGGCGTTGTCACAGATATTCTTGTGGATGGACAGAAACAATGGTAAATAGGCCATGTAATCAAGGAAGGAGATCTGCAAGAGAAACAATGATAAATTGGCCATGTAATCAAGGAATAAATATTAGTCCAGTCAATCTATGCTCACAAAGTGGTCAACCGGGAACGCATATAAAAAATAAGCTGTCGTTTATGCCAATGCCTATAAGAGGACTTGGGCGAGCCGCGCAGGTTCCCTGTGGATGCTACTACTGGTTTCGGCCGTGTTCAAAGTATTTTTTATATGTAAGTTTTTTCGACGGTCTAATACCAAAATTAACATACTTGAAGTCCCCAAAAAACGGAGTATAGTACAGGAACACGCCGAAAACGACCAATTCCCAAACAGAGTTTGTATGAAAAACCGCAGGGAGCCCATATCGCTTAAAAATGCATAATATTTAACTAGACTCGTTTGGTGAAACTTTCCGAAGCATAGTTTTAAACACAAATGGTGGTATTAAAAAAAACCCATTCAATTCTACTTTCGCAAGAGTTTGATATCTCGAAAATATGAGGCGCCGGCTAGGGACACTTTTGTTCGCTAAATTATTGCCTTTGATAACGGCACTAGATCAACATACATTTAGAGAAAATAAAAAAGAAAAAAACAAAAGAAAACCGTTTAATTAACTGACCTTTTTAGCGCCTGTTTCCTGAAACCCTCATATGCAAAGCAATTTATGTTAATATAGATTATAGATTCTTAGACATTAATGACCCTGAATTCATCTTCAATATTAATAGCCATAATCAGCCTACGATGGCATATTCTCAGTCCGTGTTCTCAGCAAAGATGCCACATCGCGCTCTTACGGGATGACAAAAGGCAAGGCCTTCAAGAAGCATACCCGCTCTCCATGCCGGCGTCGGCAAGTAGCAACATTCGATTCCGCGACAGCAGTACTTTTCGGTGCTCTTGTCGAAAGCACGACCTTGAGTTTAATACTGCTTGCAGACAATATAAGGCCTGTAAGGGATCCGCGTGCACCAACCCGCCCATGCCGTCTTTTCTGATGACACGGACTGAGACCACGCAAGCTGGCAAAATTGCTCTTCTCTTTGAGACTATATAAGTAACTAGCTGATGCTCGTGAAAAATTCACGGAGTATATAAAGGGGGCAATTTATTTTACTTTTAGTATTAATATTCGCTTTAAAAAAGTAGTGTTAGTTACGGGATGATATTTTAGAGAGAATATTATTTATGACTTTAGCGCGCGCTCGGCGAAGCAAGCCTGTCATATGGTACGTTTGTTCAAACTTGAATGAAAATTTTTCTAGGCTCAAAGCTTTCCAATTGAAGTTATCCCGTTACATAACTGTAAATAATCTGTAATAGCACCATTTAGGTTTGGAATGTCTATGGTGATTTCGGCTGTGCGAACTGAATTCTTTTTAGTTTCTGTGGAACACTTCAACATGGCGGCGACGGTGGCTTTGTCCCTCGCTTAAAAAATCGCTTGAATTAAAACTTAGCCCAAGGCGAATCTTTTCCAGAAAAAAAAAACACGCCCAGTGGATATCTTTCCTCCTTCTCTTCTGGTTTGTGTCCTTCGCATTGTTATACAGCGTCAGGATATATACTTAGAGAATATTATCCATGGCTTTGGTGTGTGTAAATGTGTGATTTCGACTTGGCGCGCGCTTTGGAAAGAAAGGCAATGGTGTACATTGTTTAGGTTTGAATGAAAATTTTTCTCAGCTCAAAGCTTTCGAATTAGAATTAACCCTGCACATTCCTGTATGTAATCTGTAATAGAACCATTTAGGTTTGAATGTCTATGGTGCTTTTGGCTGCGCGAACTGAGTTCTTTTTTTAGCGGAGCTCCTTAGCGGCCGAAGGCCGCAGAGCGGAGCACCATACCTAAGAAAACAGCGTCCTAACGATAGCAAATGTAGCACATGTATGATATCCAAAGCGTACTATCCACAGGGTACCCAAAATGTCGGGGGTCGGGGGGAGGGGGGGGGGGGGGGGGGGGTAGGCTGCTCACGTGACAAACTACAGGGAATCCAAGGGACCAAATATTGGTGAATTCTGCTTGAAAATAAATTGCAGAACTGTTCTAACTGAAACGTATGTTTACAAAAAAGCCAGGGACTACGAGTGTCCTGTCCTGCTAATGGCGGCAGAGATTGTTACCTGGCCATTTCTTCGCCCTTTCTTACACAAAACAGGGGCATTTATAACCGGACAGAGTTTTGTCGAAAGGTAAAACTAACTAATGAGAAGCTGCATTTGTACATTACGGCAGTAGCGTGAGTCAAAAAGGTTTTATTTTGAGAATTAATTTGTTTTGAGAGTCTATGGCGGCAAGTTGTTCAAACATTTCGATTCGTGGATCAAAGTCACTGGATAAGAGCAATGTTTATATATATAGGACATTCACAAGTTCCGAACAGATTTACATTCAGGTTGTTCCTACACGGGGGAAAAGTTACTCAGGATGAAGGTAAAATTCGCTGTTTCTTTTTCGAGCATGTTGACTTTTGTTGAATCTGAGTGTTACACGTAGGCAATCAGTCAATCTCGAGGAACCGTAAAGCATTTATCGAAATAATGTCGGTACAGCCTGAAAGTGAGGCGAGAAAAAAAATAGGTGTGGCCGATTGTCACGTGATACTAACTCCGATCTCCCCAACTTTTGTACTGACATGTATTTCAGTCTATGGGTAGTATGTATTTTATATTGGCTGCGCGACAGAAATCAAACTGTTTTTATACGAGAGGTTCAAAATTGGTTGGCATGGGTGCAAAATTACTGGGTCGATCCACTTGAAGTTGTTTGTTAGAATTTCATAGCCTTTATGCATTCACTATTTACAAAGTCATTGTTATTAGAAGAAGTATGCCTATCTCCCTGTGGAAATCAATGTTATACACTGTACAAACAGGGGTTTACTTAGATTAAAAATACCAATTAGCCATTGAGACAATAAAATTTAACACCAAATTTTTCCATATTAGTAGTATAGTAGGGACCGAATTAGCGTTTTTTTTTGTGGTGGAATACTAGTTTTGTGGTGGAGGTCAAAAGTCACGTCAGAGCCACGTCAGGAATGTTGTGGTAGAGGTCAAAGGTCACTTCAGGAATGTTGAGGCGGAGGTCAGGAATGTGAAGAATGTAGGGTATCAGGTTACCTGTAGTATGGGGTACCCTCCCCATACTTTTTTTTCAAACAAGGGGTACCCCGCTCCCCCTCTTTTTTTTTCAAGTAAGGTAGATACCCTCCCCCCTACCTAGAGTTATGTGGCGCTAGGGGTATCAGGTTACCTATAGTTATGTGGATATACGCCACTTGGGGTATCAGGTTACTTATAGGCTAGGATCTCCGGATAGGTAATGACGTCATAGGCTATTTTTAGTAACACATGGTTTATTCTCTCTTTACTATCCATTACATTCCATTCCATTACATTTATTACATAAAATTCTATGACATAAAAATGTCCCTCCTACCACTTTAAATAAAATAGTAATAACTATAAAATAAGAGTATTTATTACATAAAATGTCCCTCTGGAAAATGTCAGTGTAGCGATACCCTGGACTGTCAATTCAATAGCGATGGTAAAATCGTCCACCCCACTTTGGCACTTCTGGCTGTTCTGGGATAGGTTGCTTCTTGAACATCTTGTTGAGTAAAAATTTCGCTTCTTCTGCGCTAATTCGGTCCCTCTTATACTACTCATATTGCATACTTTGTGTCTAAAATTTAGCCATTGGGCAATTCCAGAAATGATGTACATGGGTTTTTTTGAAGCTGGAAGCTAGGTTAACGTCTCAGGAATTCTATATGCATGGAGGGGGGGGGGGGGGGGGTTACCCATTTTGGAAATTCTGGATGCATAATCTATTGTTTCTCTTACTTCTCTATAACATTTTGTTACTACATTTTGTTGCCGCCCGTGGTGGGGGACATATATTTTCTGGAATTGCCCATAATGGGTTATCAGGCAGTGTATCCGATGGGGATTGAAAATTTTGTATTTTCTCTCTTGGTCGTATAATGGTTTCTATTTGTCTTTGAAAAAAATTTCACTATTGCTTGGCTTGGATATATTGTTCAAATTAGCGTCTAAATAACATAGTCTCTACACGGTTAGAGCCCCTGATGGAAATCCGCTGACTCAATACCGTGTAGCCAGGCCCAATAGTGCAGTGACCACGCTTGGAGGGGAGCAGAGCAAAGGGCACAAAAGATGGGCGAGATAGGTAATGTGGGAAGGTTTCTATTTCTTTTGATATTTTTTAAATAAGAACACACATTCAGAATTACAAAGTTACGCAAAGTAGTAAAATTTTACATATTCCATGTTTTGCCAAATGGTATACTTCAGTCTAAAATTTATCCCTATGTGTTTGAGGCAAACCCTAGACTTGCTCCAAGTCAACCTCTCATAGGATACAAGCAGGCAAAAATTTGAAGGACTTTGAGGAAGTCTAGGCATAACCCATGGGGATCGAAAAATGTGTCTTTTCACTGTTAGTGGTATAATACATTTGTATTTGACATAATTTTCAATGCTTTAGAAAAACATTTAATTTACCCTCTTCACTATTGCTTGACTTGGATCTGCTGTAGAAACTAGCAACTAAGGCTGTATTCCATTATGTATGGGGGGAGGCAGGTTAAATTCTAAGGGGATACACATATTTTTCCGAAGAATGAGGGGGATGCAAGTAACTTGTTCTAAGTTCTGTTACATTGCCAGCCATACTGTGAAATTCAAATTTCAACGATTTCTGTTGGGAAGAATGCCCCCTCAACCCCCTTGAAGAGGTTACAGTTTACAGTACCGTATACAATAATTAAAAAAACTCATTAATATTCAACAGGCATTTTGTCCAATCGAATGACCTCCTTTAGTCACGAGGATGTGCTTTTATACCCATAAAATCCTCAACATTTCTAAAGCCGGGGAGGGATTTGAAAATCGGCCTCAGGGAAAAATGGGGTACAATGCAATAACAATGAAATGAAAATTAACATGAACCTTTATATAAAGACACATGTGTCTTTATATAAAAGTTCATGATAATTTACATTTCATAAAAGTTCACTAATAAAAAGAAGGGAAAGAAGGGACTGCGGACAATGCAGAAACCTGGCTTTGTCAAAGGAATTTCACTTGAACGATCTGATTGGCTAGAGTGTAAAAGATCTATCAGCGCCGCGCCAATAACCGCTTAGGTGCTGATGTACATAGACCGTGACGCGTTATCCCTGAGAGATTCTGACTCTCTATTCTAGTAGTGATTCCGCTCTACCTTCTCCGTGAAGAGAGCAACATTCTGCAGTTACATAGACTACTTGCAGCCCTTCTCCGGCGAATGTCCGCAGTCCTTTTTTTCGGGGTGTCTGTAAAAGCAGGAACCCCAAGGAACTCTCCCAGAATCCCCCGAACCCCCCCCGAAATCATCCAGGATAACCCCCCTCAAAATTTTTATAAATATACATTTAACTAAAAATACTAGAAAAAAAGATAGTCTCCGGAAGGGAACATCGCTAGACGATGAAACTTGGACAAAAAGTTATCTTCGAGGCTTGAAAGGTGCAACACCAGAGTCACATGACATGACGATTTTTATCCTTTTATCTCGAAGGGAACATCGCTAGGTGACCATACTTGGACAAAGTTATCTTCATTGCAAGGTCCAGCATCATGCTCAAGTGGCATGACGTCATCGATGATGGCATAAAAAAAATTGATATCTCGAGAACGGAACATCGATAAGTGGCCAAACTTGGATATAGTTACATGTTCGAGGCAAGGGAGGTGCAAAACCATGACGTCATCAAAACTAGATTTATATCGAAAAGGGAAGATTGCTAGATGACGAAACTTGGAGAAAGTTATTTTCGAGGCTTGAGAGGTGCACCACTAAAGTCACAGTGACATGACTTCATCTCGCAACAACAAAGTCAAGTGGCATTACGTCGTCATCGATGACGTCATGCCACGTGACCATTGCGTTGGACCCTTTTGCCACGAATACTTATCCAAGTTTGGTCACCTAGCAATATTGCCTTTTCGAGATACTAACTTTTCTAGTTTTGATGACGCCATCAACGACGTCACGTCATGTAACTTTGCACCTGCTTGCGAAGATTACTTCCAAGTTTTGTCATCTAGTGATGTTTCCTTTCCCGAGATATCATTTTTTCTAGTTTTGACGGTGTCATCGATGACGTCATGCCACTTGAGCATAGTGCTGGACCCCCCTTGCCATAAAGGTAACTTTGTCAACGTTTTGTCACCTAGCGATGACATCATCGATGACGTCATGTCATGTGACATTGGTGTTGCACCTCTCAAGCCTCGAAGATAACTTTGTCCAAGTTTCATCATCTAGCGATGTTCCCTTCCCGTGAAATCTTTTTTTTTTCTAGTTTTTGAAGTAAGAATGTGTATATTTTTTAATTTCGAGGGGGTTCCGGGAGGGTTCCTGGTTTTACAGACACCCCTTCTTTCGGCGTTTTCCCCCGTGGCACGTCTCTCCCTCTTCAGAGAAACTCGACACTTAAATTGTAAACAAATCGAAGCATTCCGATTTTTTCTTAATGTTTTCTGTATTTTTCTTCTAAGGGAATCGGTCAGTCCGTGAATTTTTCACGGGCATCAGCTAGTCTATATATTAATGCCGTAAGCCAAATCGTGTCCGCACTCACTCCGCTTAGCCCTGAAGCTGCGCCGCAAAACGAAGTTCACAAACCTGAAGAGAAGATGGAAATCTCGACAGTGGTCGTGTTTTTGTTGAAAAAGATCCACATTAGGCTAAGTTCCAATTCAAGCGTTTTCTTAAGCGAGGGACAATAAAGCCGTCACCGCCATGTTGAAATCTCCCACAGAAATAAAAAAAGAACTCAGTTCGCACAGTCGAAAGCACCACAGACATCCAGACCTAGATGGTTCTGTTACAGCTTACAGGAATGTGAAGGGATAATTCTACTTCGAAAGCTTTGAGCTGAGAAAAATTTCATTCAAGCCTGAACAAACGTACACCACTGCTTTGCTTCCCAGAGCGCTCGCTAAGTCGAAATGACACATTTACACAAACCGAAGCCATGAATAATATTCTCTAAGTACAAATCCGTTTTTGTTGGAAAATATAGTGCTTGCGTTAAGTTCTAATTCTAGCGATTTGTTAAGCGGCGGACAAAGCCGCCATCGCCGCCATGTTGCCAAGTCTCCCACAGTAACAAAAAAAAAATTATTTATCTGTATCTTCTCCTCCCTTACTGAGATATGATAAACATATAAACAATTCCGAACAATTGGGGCTCACTTTACTTTATTTGGGCATGCGGATCCTCATGTTGAGGGGAGGTTTTAGTATTAAATGCAAATCAAGCAGTTTACAAAGAGATTTTTTTTCCATATCAAGAAAATGATGTCGTTTTTATGGCAAATCCGGGCGGGTTGCCTCTTGTGTTTAAATCTCAAATCTCGTTTCAGGCCCATCGGCGGGGAACAAAAACAAAATGGCGACCAAGAGAACGATATTTCTCTTTTTTTTGGATGTGAAAGGATTAGCACTGTGGTTAAAAGAAAATGGTGGAGATGGATAGGACATGTTCTTAGGATGCAGAGGGACCATCACTGTGTGACGGCACTAACATGGAAACCAGAAGGAAGGAGAAAACGTCGTGGGAAAGGGTGAGAGTCCTCGCTAAGGACAGGGCCAATGGCGAAGTAGTGTTGAGACCTTATACGCAATAGAGCGCGACGAGGTGAGGTAAGGTAAGGTAATCTGCAACGTTTGGTAAATTTCCCTGCTTTTTTCCGCTAGGATATGGGAACATACTTACAGACCTTCCAAATACGCCAGTAAGTTAAGTAAGACAACAAGTCAGGTTTTCATCCACCACAAACTTTAATCAACATAGCGGCCATGAGGCCCGAACCGTGAACGATGAGAACAGGTCACGTGACCGGAGACCATGTAGTCTATTACACAGGGTGCCCAGAGTCTCCCTATATAACAACTACCTAACCTGGCCTTACCATGGCGCAACCTGTTTTTCTTCTCTACACCCTTTTACAAGAGGAAACTAAAAATGACAGTACTGGAATGCTAAATACGATGGATACAAATAAAATAAAATAATATGCGCAGGCAACTGAAAACTAAACTGTGCATGATACCTGGTGGGAAAGTACACTGGTACGGCTACAGGGTTCCAATAATAAATTATAGAGTAAAATACATATCCGGGGAACTCTAGACAAACAGTGATTACAAACAAACACTGTACACATTACTCTACACTACAAGTACATTACAATGGTGATGTGTACATGCTACATGTGTGTTACACAGGTTACAGGTACACGATGGAGACAGGTGGATAACACAACATAACATACCATACATGGCTAATGGTGGTACCATGTATGGGGGTGGGGGTGACCACTTTTTTTCTCTTCTTTCCTTTCCTTCCCCCTCTGCGTTTCCTGAGATGGTAATGGGGTACATATGAAAATACAGCTGTGAATACAAACAAGTGACCATGACATGAAATGAGGGAAGTACAGAACTATATGATTGAGGACATGATGGGGAAACAGTACAATCAAAGGTACATAATGGACAAATAAGGCAGGATAACAAGACAAAATGTAGCAACAGAACTGAGTCTAGATCTATGTGAACTAAATATAGGTAATGGCAGCTAAAGATGTAGGATGTAGGACTGTTTAGGTATTCAAAAATATGCTGGTAACAGTATGCTCTAGTCATAAGAATTATGAGACGCTATGTAAACAAATAGTGAAATAAATAAATGAAAACAAAAGTAAAAAATATCTAGAACTAGAGTCCAGAGTGGTGTCCATGATAAATTAAACCAGATTTAGGAAACAAGTTAAACTATCTAGAGACAAGCTAGAGTCCTAGGGCAGCAGTGTCCATGATCTTAAAAAGGACTGGTAGTAGGGCTGGCCGAAGAGGATAGTAGGTAAAGCAATTTGTATTCGACTTGGGGATGGTGTTGTAGTACTCATGCTTGACTTGCTTTGTAATGTACAGTACATGCTTGACTTGAGGATGGAGGGAAAACTTATTGTGGTTCTTGAAGTAAATAGGAGACAAGGCCGGGTGTAAGTACGAGACAATGCCGGATGTAAAGTGTTGACAAATCCGTGGGTTAAATTAGCGAAAATGCGTTAGATCTTGATTGCAGTTCGCTTGAATCAGTTTCCGTGAAAAATGTTAATCAATCGTCTGTAGTAGTCTGTGAAGCAGTAGTCGTGGAACACGGCCCGGGCCAATTTGCCCTGCCAGATGAACGATAAAGCTGCTCCAACCGGCCAGTTTTGCCAGGCGTGAAGTGTGCAAAGCTCAGCACCCAAACCGTCCTAAATGCCATTGTGGTATGTATATATCTTCCGATAACCTCCTCCTTTGGGAGGCCGATGACTTAGGATTCTTCTAACCCACCGTAAGACACCACGCCATAACGAGATGATGACATAGAGACAAGTTTACTTCACCACAGGTTTTACTCAAACATCATGGCGGCCATGACCCGGACCGTGAACGATGAGAACAGGTCACGTGACCGGAGACCATGTGGTCTATTACACAGGGTGCCCAGAGTCTCCCTATATAACAACTACCTAACCTGGCCATACCATGGCGATACGGTAAGAGTGAATTTCATAAGAACGAAATTTCGCAACGTCGGCAAATCGACAGCTTTTGGCGAAATGTTCTTCATATGTTTTTTTTTCGTTTTATATAGATACTAGCTGATGCCCGTGAAAAATTCACGGAGTGTAAGGGGGTAATTTATTTTACTTAAAGTGTTCTCTGTTTAAAAAAAACGAAAAAAACATCACAATGGCCATATGGATGTGGGGAGGGGTTCATGATTTCCCCCTTCCATAAACTGCTGGATTTACATTACTAATAACCTCCCATCAGCATGAATACCCCGTCCACTATTCCGAAATAAATGAAGTAAGCCCAAAAAGATTTGTTTTGCACTGGTCTCCCTGATTGGTGCGACAAAATCACGCGTATGTCCGTCTCTCAAGTCGGTCAAAGAACCCGTGAAAATCGAAAGCGCAATTTGACTTCGGAATTGTTTGTATGTTTATCATATCTCAGTGAGGGGAGAGAAGAAACAGGTCAAGTAAAAATGGTCTAAGGACTAATAGTCCAGTCAATCTACGGTTTGACCGGGAACTAATTGCAACAAAAGCTTTTTCGACGGTTTTGTGCTACATTTAGTCCCCAAATGAACATACTAAAAGTCCCAAAAAATCGGAGTTCAGGAACACGCCGAAAACGGCAATTGAAAAATCCCATACAAAGCTTGTATGAAAAACCACAGGGAGCCCAAATCTCGAAAAATGCAGAACATTAAAATAGTCATTTGATGAAACTTTCGACAATGCAAATGATTCGAATTATTCCGAAACACAATTTTGAACATAAATAGTACAGGTTTCAGTTGTATTTCGTACTTTTTATTAAATAATCACTCAATTCTATTTCCTCAGAGTTTGATATCTGGAACTAATAGGAGTCGCCAGCTAGTGCCGCTTTTGTTCGATAAATTATCTCCGTTGATAGCCATACTATCTCAGATTAACAAATATTTGATGTTAACATGGATTACGCAGACATTTAAGACAATAACAAGAGAAAAATAAAAATAATCGGGATCGAGATGTCCGCACGAGATCGTTTAGCTGACACGTTAATGCACCAGTCAATTGTAACCACCACCCCCCAACCTCGGGGAAGGGTGGGGGCATGGATGTTCAGCTGCGCCATACTAGATTTTTGTCCCCACCCTGAGGCGAAATGTGTTGGAAATTCCCCCACCCTGTGGGGCAAGGACTCCAACCAAAAATGCTCTGAAGTGATAGGCCTGGCGGGCAGTCAGCAGTCAGTATGTTCGAAAGAAGAGTAAGCGTGAGTTCGACGTTACAGAAATTCGTCATTTGGGCCGCACTTCACGCAAATGAATAATATAATTTCGTCAATTCGGCGCTCAATCGCGCGCATGAAAAATAAAACGTACAAAAAATAAACTACATAAAAAACGGAACGTTCATCTACACTTTCTCTGAGACCCCGTCCACACTAACGCGTTTTCGTTTGAATCCGTATACGTTTTGATACGTTTAGGCATTGTCCACACCAACGCGTTTTCAAAAGTATTCGTTTTCAAACTTATACGGATTCGATGCGTGTTAGTGTGGACGGGAGATTTAGCTCCAAACAAGAGATCAGTTTTTATTTGATGTTGGCGTGTACAAGCCTGTAAGGACAGTCTCAAATTAAGTGGTACAGTTGACGTCATCGTTTTAATTTTTATCCGGATTCGACCGTCCACACTGAAACGATATGTATACGGATTCGTTTTGATACACTTTCGAGAGCGCTTCCAAAGTTATACGGATTCGATAGAAACGATCAGCATGTTAGTGTGGACGGAAGGCCTAACCGTATCAAAAAGTATACGGATTAAAAAAAAACCGCGTTAGTGTGGACGGGGTCTTAGGCCTTCCGTCCACACTAACACGCTGATCGTTTTCATCAATCCGTATAAGTTTGAAAACGCTCTCGAAAGTGAATAAAAACGAATCCGTATACATATCGTGTTAATGTGGACGGTCGCCATCCGCCATAAAAATGAAAACGATGACGTCAACTGTGCCACATTTGAGACTGTCCTTGCACATGCCAGCATCAAATAAAAACTGATTGCTTTTTCTGGAGCTAAATTTTCCGAATCTCCCGTCCACACTAACATGCTGCGAATCCGTATAAGTTTGAAAACGAATACTTTGGAAAACGCGTTAGTGTGGACAGTGCTTCAGGCTAGGTGAAATGCGTTTATCAAAATTCGGGCGGCGATCCCCTCTATCTGTAAATTGTCTGCTACTAGGTCAAATAGAGGGCGGGGGGATCACGAAAACTTTTAACTGTTCTGGTTGGAAGTAAAAAAAGGAAAAACAATCAGCGACAACATACGACAAATATATATTTTATATATATGATCCTTCAATCTTTTTTCCCTGGTTGGTTGTCGCTACTGGAAAATTGGCCGGACATTTGGCGTTTTAGATCGGACATTGTTGAAGTGGGCCACCGCATCGTATATTTTGAGAGTATACACTGACAACACTTTCGAAAATTATTAGGGAAAAATGATGAAAGCACCTCTGTTAAGTGGGCGCTGACGTCGCCAATTCAACTTTTGATACAGGGCTCCCTGTGGTTTTTCATACAAGCCTGTATGGGAATTTTCAATTGCCGTTTCCGGCGTGTTCCTGCACTCCGATTTTTTGGGACTTTTAGTATGTTCATTTGGGGACTAAATGTAGCACGAAACCGTCGAAAAAGCTTTTGTTGCAATTAGTTCCCGGTTGACCCCTTTTTGAGCGTAGATTGACTGGACTATAAGAATTTTTTAGTTTATATTATTTATATTTTTTCGGCTTTATCCCTCGCTTAAAAAAATTGCTTGAATTAGAACTTTTCCGACAAAAACATGCCCACTGGAGGGATTTCGTCCTTCTCTTCGGGATTGTGTCCTTCGTTTTGCGATAGAGCCGTCAGGATTTATACTTAGAAAATATTATTCACGACTTTCACGGACTTTGTTTTGTAAATGTGTCATTTCGACTTAGCAGACTTAGCGCGTGCTCTGAGGGAAGCAAGGTAGTGTGTACGTTTGTTGAAACTTGAATGAAAATTTTTCTCAGCTCAAATTCGTCAAGTTAGAATTATCCCTGCACATTCCTGTATGTAATCTGTAAGAGAACCATTTAAGTTTGAATGTCAATGGTGCTTTCGGCTGCGCGAACCGAGTTCTTTTTTAGTTTCTGTGGGAGAATTCAACATGGCGGCGATGGCGGCTTTGTCCCTCGCTTAAGAAATCGCTTGAATTAGAACTTAGCCCGAGGTGAATCTTTTCCAACAAAAACACGCCCATGGTCCAGATTTCCACCTTCCCTTCGGGTTTGCGAACTTCTTTTGGCGGCACAGCTTCAGGGCTGAGCGGAGCGAGTGTCGACACGATTTTCCTTACGGTATTAATATATAGACTATAAGTAAAATAAATTTCCCCTATACACTCCGTGAATTTTTCACGGGCATCAGCTAGTATTGTTTTAATCCTTAAAGGTGTTTCTCAAAAACCGTGTCTGCGTGTTTTAGAATTTTGCTTAGTTCAAAAGCCATAGCCCGCTAGTCCATTTTATAAGCTTTCCAACGATATATAGGTTGACATGTTTTGGGTAAACTAAGGACTTGTATGATTAAATGGCCCTCAAAATATATGATTCATATCTTTCAATCTTTTCAGTCGATGAAATTAGTAAAATAGTTCGGTTTCAATGAAAGAATGAACCTGTTTGGTTCTGGTGGAAAAACAGAGAATACTACATGGAAAGTGCGCGCGGGCATTACATGTAAGCACTTTTCCATGTTATATTTACTTTATTATTATCATACTGAGACATTTTGCCAAAAAAGAGAGAATACAACAGCCATTTAGCTCAAATATGCTGTCAAATGAGGTAAGTAATGTTGTTCACTTTTCACGTAATATTTTAAGAAGAAATCAAGAAGCATATAGGCAAAGACAAATGTACTCGTAACTTAAGTTACTATGAAGCCATGATTTTGCGTAAAGAATTTCGACTTCACTATCCGTAGTGATGCGGCTTTCTGTCTCCATTGCGTGATTAGCTGTATTCACACTAGAGACGGAAAGCTCATCTGAGACGAGTTTCTCGTCAGAAAAAGTTCCTGTCTTATGTCAATTCTACCGAGAAACACTTGCTTGTTATCTGTCTAAACTTTCTCCTTCAAAAAAATTGTTTTCGCGTGATCACAGAAGAACAGGGAACCATTTTCAAGGCGAGAAACTCCTCTCAGACGAGTTTTCCGTCTCTAGTGTGCATACAGCTATTTTTTGTTGTTGCCTTGACTGGCGCCGCTTTCGAGTGAGTTAAAATTAGTTGTCACTAGCCGTATTCACACTAGAGACGGAAAACTCGTCTGAGACGTGTTTCTCGTCAGAAAAAGTTCCTGTCTCAGGTCAATTCTACTCAGAAACACTTGCTTGTTATCTGTCTAAACTTTCTTCTTCAAGAAAAATGTTTTCGCGTGATCACAGAAGAACAGGGAACCATATTCAAGGCAAGAAACTCGTCTC
This sequence comes from Scolanthus callimorphus, assembly GCA_033964015.1. NCBI lineage: Eukaryota > Metazoa > Cnidaria > Anthozoa > Actiniaria > Edwardsiidae > Scolanthus > Scolanthus callimorphus. The sequence goes on from CM066913.1 coordinate 27,387,425, forward strand.
AGACGAGTTTTCCGTCTCTAGTGTGAATACGGCTTTTTTGTGACATTAGCCGTTTTCACACTAGAGGACGGAAAACTCGTCATGACGGGTTTTTCGTCTTACGAGTTTCCCGTCTGATATGAATTCAGACGATTTCCCGTCAAAAATCCGTCTCGTCCGGCCGGTTTCACACTAAGATTTCCCATCAAAAATCCGTCTCGTCGCGGTTTCATACTAAGACGAGTTTTCCGTCTCTAGTGTGAACACGGCTATTGAGAAATCTCTCAAAACTGGCAATTTAGCTTCTCAGACGTCCAGGCTGGTATTCTCTACCGTCCGTTTTTTTACAGACCGAATAAAATCCACCCTGTATTGATCAATTTCCTTTGGATGAATGTCATGAACTTCACGTTCTTCGTGTCTTATCTGCAAACGTTTCTCTGAGCAGTTTTAATTGATGACTAGTTTTTTTCTTGTGTTTTTGTTTTCCGGGCAATCAACGAAGTCTCCCACAAACTGTTTAGTATAGAGTGACTGACAAGTCGACTTTCTTCCATTGTTGTAAAGATTGTTTTGGAAATCAAAAACTGCGACTGAGTTTGAGACAGTGAATGACAACACAACGCAAGCGTGCATTGTCGCTGCAGTGAAAAAAAAAATAGGTACCCTATGGGTACAGTAGTCTTCGGCACTTTTATTACTGATCTGTTCGGACAATCTTATTGTTTCATTCTTACTTTTGAAACTAACCAAGTAAGAATTAGAAAACAAGCTTCCAAATTTTATGGAAAAGGAGGCTACAATAGCATGGCAGAAGCTAGTGTAAACTAATTTAAAGTTAACAACAATAGAAAAAATAAAAGCACAAGTTAAATCCGTTTAATTGTCATATATATTTAATATGCTTATTACGTTCAACTACATATTGTTGCTTTTTTGTTCACATTGTCCTTTCCAATGAATGCATCAGTTGAGAATTCTTTGTTCTAAATAAGCAATTTCAAAAAAATAAATCTGCATCACGTGGTACATAAGCAACTCATCACGTGGTACACAAAAAGGTGATTTAATTTAAGACAGCCGCCGGCGGGCTGAAAAATCGAAGGGTGTAACGGTCTATTGGGAAGAGTAGTACTGAGGACCAACTTCCCACCCAGGAAATTCCTTTAAAGTTGTCCCTGCCTTCCCTAGTCTAGAATTCAAGTGAATTACTATGATGACCACCCTGGATTTTGTTTTACCCTTACTGGAGACTCAACTTTTTTAGGATACACACCCAATAATTTTACTCCCTGCATAGGATCCGGAATTGCAGGGTACCAGAAACATATAACTTAGTTGAAACGTGTAACAGACGAATGAATCTGATGTGACAACCTGCGAACAACTCGCGATCAATAAACACCATATTTGGAAAACAATGTCCTTGCATGCAGCCAATCAAAATTCAGATGTGACTTTTCACTGCACACGGAGAGCACACGGCAGGCTTCGGTGCTCGTTTTGCAAAGCTACATTCTGATTCATCGATGCTTGCAGATTTTTGGAAGGCTTACCTGCTTTTCTACGAGATTTCCTGCTGGAAAACCAATTAACTTTGTAAGAAGAACTTCTAAGCTCAACCAAAATGCATAAATTTCTCAGAAGGAGAAAAATAACTCAGGAATTGAGCATATATATTTGCAAAGTAAACTCACACCACAACTCTGAGTTTCGGGACTTCAAGAAAAAGAAGTTGGCCAAGCAGAGTTTTTATGGCTAGGAACCAGAACGGGAGAAATGAATTTCAACGTCGGCTGGATTCTGTTGTCGTTGATCGAAAAGGAACTAATTTACACGTAGGAACGAAGGAGAAAAACAGCTCGGCTATTTGCAAGGGATCCGTTCTTGAAACAACAAACACAGAAGAAGGGAAATTAGAGTAGTTCTCCACTGCTCTTAGTTATAAACTTCAAGATATGTTGTCGTTGAATTTGTACTGGAAAATGAGATGTCAAAGAAAGAACGAAGGATCCAATCAAGCTAAAACAAACAAGTAAGGCTCGACAAAGAATGTGGTTGTTTTTTTCTTTCTGACAGTAGTGAATTTAAAAAAAACGTTTAGTTTATGAATTAACTTATCGATTTTATTTCTTTATAAATTGTTGTCTTTAGATTTTCATTTGTTCTTCTTCATGGTGCTTTTAAGCCTGATTTTTGATAGATTTTGAGCATGGAAAAGAAACATTTTCTCAACTCATTTGTGCTTCTGTTGTGGGGAGTTCGCGCGCGTTATTTTTAGAAAACATGACGAATAACATCTCCCGTTGCTGATTGGCTAAGCGATAAATCGGTTGCTTTCCAAATATGGTGTTTATTGATCGCGAGTTGTTCGCAGGTTGTCGCGCTGTTACACGTTTCAACTCACTTATATGTTTCTGAGGGTACTCAACGACCACCCATCCCTGAATTCTGGAGGTCCTCAGTAGGAGGTTGTGAATTTTTGTGTGTGACTGCCTTAAGGTGACTCATTCGAAATTCAAAATGCACCCAACTGTGTCTAGAGCGCAAATCTGCGTCGCCAAACTCAAGGCTATAACTTTTGTGTCTTTTCCTCTATTGTTATAATTCTTTTTTCAAATCCTACTTTAATGATGTATAAATAAGTTATTAATAACCGATCTCCTTGGAAACATTTTTAGAAGTCACAATCTAAATTTTTGTGAGGCCCTAATTTCATATTCAGGTCGTACTAGAAAAAAAAATTTGCCGGTTTTTTTGGCTCAAACTTCAGGAATCGATTCCAGTTGAAGTAATCTCAAATCAAGCTACGTTACAGAAAATTCGTCGGAACAGAAACGCGGTAATAAAAATGCCGTCAACTTTGGCCAAATTAGAAGCTGATTCTGCTCGGCTTGAATTGAATTTAATAGTGCCCCGTAAACTCATTATTTGGGCTCTTCCTTCGACACTATATTGTATAGTAATGTAGTAAACTTTACGGAAGGTCAGATTGTAAATACGATGAACTACTAAAGTGTTGGAAAATTATTTACCGAGGAAAGAAATCGTGAAAGCGCAATGAATTATTACAAGAATGTCGCGTTAAACTGTGTCGTTATTACGTATTATTTCTTGCTAAGATATATATAGACGTTAACCTTGTGGCATTGGTAAACCTTAGTAACCAAGTTTGACCATTATATGTGCTTATTTGTTATAGAGGAAAATTACAAAGTTACGACATTCACCCTCTAGTCTTGCACGCAGATTTGAAGCTCTCTTGTTTATGAATAATAATGAAATCTGACGTTTTTCCAGGGGGAGCTCATTAGGCCAAATCTAATCAATAGCAGTCACGCTCCGAAAATAGCAATTGTTTATTAAGTCCTTATGGAACATAAAAACTTGCTATGATAAAAGCTTTCTTTGTTCGCTGATTAGAGTAGGCCTAAATGTGCTCCCCCTGGCGAAACGTCAGATTTCATTACCATTCATAAACAAGAGAGCTTCAAATCTGCGTGCAAGACTAGAGGGTGAATGTCGTAACTTTGTAATTTTCTTCTATACCAAATAAGCACATATAATGGTCAAACTTAGTTACTAAGGTTTACCAATGCCACAAGGTTAACGTCTATATATATCTTAGCAAGAAACAATACGTAATAACGACACAGTTTAACGCGACATTCTTGTAATAAATTCAATGCGCTTTCACGATTTCTTTCCTCGGTAAATAATTTTCGAACACTTTAGTAGTTCATCGTATTTACAATCTGACCTTCCGTAAAGTTTAATACATTACTATACAATATAGTGTCGAAGGAAGAGCCCAAAATAATGAGTTTTCGGGGCACTATTAAAATTCAATTCAAGCCGAGCAGAATCAGCTTCTAATTTGGCCAAAGTTGACGGCATTTTTATTACCGCGTTTCTGTTCCGACGAATTTTCTGTAACTTAGCTTGATTTGAGATTACTTCAACTAGAATCGATTCCTGGAGTTTGAGCCAAAAAAACCGGCAAATTTTTTTTCTAGTACGACCTGAATATGAAATTAGGGCCTCACAAAAATTTAGATTGTGACTTTTAAAAATGTTTCCAAGAAGATCGGTTATTAATAACTGATTTATACAACATTAAAGTAGGATTTGAAAAAAGAATTATAACAATAGAGGAAAAGACACAAAAGTTATAGCCTTGCGTTTGGCGACGCAGATTTACGCTCTAGACACAGTTGGGTGCATTTTGAATTTCGAATGAGTCACCTTAATTGCTGAATTGGTGCATTACTTTGAGTTGAGAAAATGTACATTTGGAGAAGCACGGTTCACTTTCGAAAAACCTGGAAAAGAAAAACAAGATATACATACTGGTCAGTATATGTTAAAAATTATTGAGTTGAACCAGTCATTTACCATATATCAACTTGTCCACCTAGAAGAATCTTCACTAAATACCCTTGTCAGGGAGAGGGACATTCACAAGGCCTTCAAATTTTTAACCTGAGTCAGAAAAGAATGGGCTGTTGTCATTGAGTTTTCAGATCACTTCCTTGCATATAAATTGGTTCTTGTGTGAAAACCTTGCCTAATGGTTTTATTTCATTACCTTATCATAACACCATAAACTTCCACTTTCCCAAGCTGTTTTGTCATATCATAAAAGTAAATATTGTAATTTTCGCTGGGAAAGTCCATGCAAATCAAATCCGATCACTGAGAGTCAATATCTATCACCGGAAAGCGTTTAGTTATTGAAACTAAAAACAATAAATGGGGCCAGCAAAAGTTGTCATTTAAAGGCTGAAAAATTCAATTAAAATTCTATATTTAATTAAATTTTCACAAAAAGCAAGGACTGGAATTTTGTATCACCAATTCTCGCTTGTCAGGGGCACAGCCTTACTTTATTTGGTATAGCATGCAAAGTCAGAGTGATTTTATTACAACTTCTGATGCTTTCAGCGATAAATGCATACTATATTTCAAATTCTGCTTACAAAATATGTACTGTACCATATTAAAATGCCATGGCCCGCATAGCTCACTAAGAAAGAATGTATCACAAAAACTTTTTTTAAGCATGACAGGGTGGTGATAGAGAAAATATAAATGCTCTGAATTATTTTTTACCCTCAATTTCCAGAATTCCCTCCACTCCCAAGATATTTTCATGTCTAATTTTTATGACAATGTGTGGTTCCAAAAAATATCCATACCCCCTCCACGGAAGGGTGTTGAAAAGTGACCCCTCCACCCCTCTGGAATTTCCAACGAGAAATACAGTACTTGTATGGAAAAGATCAGGTAAAGTGACCCCCCCCCCCCCCCACCCCTCGGGGTATGGATAATTTCTGGAACCACACAATTTCACTGAAAATCGAGGACAGGGCTAGATAAATAAATAATGGCGGCTAAACGAGATTATTATTCAGCCATGCCACTATCTCGGTTCTGATTGGCTAAGAGTACGCAGCGAAACCTTGTTGGCGCGCAGTGCCTGACGTCATACTACAGACATTAGGATTGATGCACTCTAATGACGTCATAACGCAAGCCAATAGGTTTGGCCGCCATCTTGGTTTTCATTTCCGAATTGAAAGCCGGTTTTGCGAATATTCTCGTTGAATCTGTTATGATTTTTGCCAAGAGATCATTGCTTAGGATATCTAAACATCAACTATGCCTATTTGAATTGAATACGAAAAGGAAAATACCAATGGACGTAAGTCGTAAGTCTAAGATGAAGTTGAAAAACCGTGTCGCCGTGCACGGCCTCATCGCTGACTCCGTTTAGCTAGGTAAGAATTCTTGGTTCCTGAATAATAAAACAATTATTGAATTCGGTTTTCGCATGATAGTGAGATTTGGCAACGCCTCGAGTTAGTGTTATCCGCCTCAGCTCCGCTTCGGCAGATAACACAAACCTCGGCGTTGCCAAATTTCACTATCATGCTCAACCTCATCCAATAAGTGTTAAATATTGTACATACTGCAGTTCTTGACTGACAAGCTAATTTTTGAGTGTTTGGGACAGGAATTTTGTATTTCTACTTTTGACTTTTGAGCATAGATTTCAAGATCAAATAAATCACACAGAACCTTATCATAGGCGTAGAAATCGAGGTTGAATAAGCTTAAAATCAAATTACATAAATCATAAGAATATTCTTACCTGTCTGTTCATATGGTTGCCATTCGATTATCGTCACGTCGGTCGTGCGGAGTTTGGAGATAAATTGTTTCACTGTATCCGTACACTGAAAAATCCAAGACAGGGCTAGATAAATAATGGCGGCTAAATGAGAATATTGTACAGACTATACAGTTGTAGACTGACAGAGACTGGCAAGCTAATTTTTTAGATTTTGTATTTTCTTCTTTCGACTTTTGAGCGTAGATTCCGGAAGGTTGGATCCAAGATCAAATAAAATCACACGGAAACTTAATAATAGGACTTTTGAGCGTAGAAATCGAGGTAAAAAGAAATCACATTAAGACTTGCATAAATCATAAAACATATTCTTACCTGTCTGTTGGGTGCCATTTGATTCGATCAGGGAGTTGTGAGATCAAGGAAATGTTATTTTGATCGTCACGGGTCGTACGAATCCTTCAATTAATTCAACCTAATACTCTAGAAAACACTGCCAGACACGCTATTCCTTGTAGCACAGACACCATCCGATGCCTCTGACAATTATGTAGACTGATGCGGAATGAAAAGAAGTAAATTTTGCCTTTGCTTTCCTAAAACTTGATGTACAGTAATCACAGGTGACCCAGGACAATTGTTTGTGTACTACAACATCGAAGTATGGACACTATTATAGCGGAGCTCGTCAGCGGCCGAAGGCCGCAGAGCGGAGCACCATACCTAAGAAAAAAGCGTCCAAATGATAGTAAATGATCGCAAATAGAGTGATATAAAATCCACAGGGTACCCAATACCTGAATAACGCAAAGGATCGCAAAGGGGTCGAAGTCATTTTTCAACGTCAAGCAGAATTTCCGCGCGTGTCTGTGAAGCCAGCCTCTTTCGCAGCCATCTCCTGATTTTTATAGTCGCCTTCGCCAGGTTCGCAGTCGCGCGGCCGTGACGTCACAACGTCGCGCGCCCGTGACGTCACAAGGTGGAGCCGGCCGAAACAAACTCAAAATGGGGGGGGGGGGAGTGGGTGGTCAGGGGGAGGAGATTGGGTGGTCAGGGAGGGGGATGCTCACGTGAAAGTGACGTCACACTACAGAACCCAAATACGGCAAATCTGCTTGATCACTGATTATTCAGTTTTTTGATCGCCGCCAATGAATAAAATACTACTGCAAGCGACTGGAGAACCAACTAGAACCGGACTACGCAAATGTGTCGGGACTACAAGTCTCTGTAGAAATCAAGAAAGTTTCTTCTTGTTCAGAAAGAAGGCGGACAAGTGAGAGTTTCTGGCGAAGTTGTAAAGTTGTAACTGGTCATTCGCCATTCTTCGGAGTTTCATTTGACAAATCTGTGACGTGTTCTGTGGCGGTTTGGGCGTTTTAGATAAGCTTACAGCGGCTTTTTCAAGGAGAAAAACATACCTGGGGGAAACTACGGCACGGAACAGGTGAGTTTTCATTCGACTTGTTGTTTGGCTTATTGTTGTTTGATTTGAAGAAACTATTTGGCGGCCATGCAACATTCGTGGTTCAAACTCAGGGACGTCAAGTCCCGTCTCCCGGGAAAAAATCAAGAAGACTGACCTGGATAACACTTTGTTTATAGGGAGATGGCAGGACATTCCCAAGTTCCGAGCAGGATAAACACTGAAGTTGTTTCTACACGGGAGAAAAAAGCTACTCGGAAGGAAGGTAACTAAGCTAAAGTTTGTCATGTTTGTTTATCGCGCAGAACGTGAATCCGAGATGTCGCGGATTAGTCGGGACTCAAATTGTTTTTCACAGTTTTGAGCCTTTTCCAGTTTTTAGCTTTTTTCAGTTAAGCTTATATGCGATCCTAAAACTCTAGAGAATTCTATTAGTATTAAGCTTATTGTAGTTTTCAAGAACGAAGGCTAATAAAACGCTTCGGTCCTGCGTGAAAAGGGAAAACATCGAGCTTTCTGCAAGTAGCATTAAAAAATCAAATCTAGAGAGAAAAACTACAAAACGCCTGTCATTTTGCATAAAGCAGGGCATCCTTTTCTGATTCACAGATATACCAACATCCACCAAAACGTATTTTACGATCGACTGTTGTTGCTACACTACACATTGGCCGGCAATCGATGGTGGTGGAGTCTTGATCTTTTTACTCTTGGATTTCCAAGCGGCAGGAAATTGACTTTAATGGTACTGGAAAGTAGTTTACTTAAGGCTTAGTGTTTCTTGTACACAACAAAAGGGCAGAAAAACATTAAAGGCTTTCAACTTTTTAAAAAATATTGTATTTTATCTCTACTCTGATTTCAACATGCATGGACTGTGTCATGCATGTAACTTATTTACTAAATACCAGTAAAATTTTTTTTAGAAAAACAAAGAAATGAATACATTTAAATTAGTGCATTATGTTTGCTGGCATTTTCATAGCCTTCATGACTTCACTCACAACATAACTGGTATGTATGAGTGTGATAGTATGTATGTGCCCTCTGATAGCATGGCACCTCAGTTTACATTTCCCTGTGCAGTTGCACGGTTTGGAAACAGCTTTTGGTGAATAGAGATGAAAAGACCAAAAATGGTAGAAATTTGCATTGACATTACAATTAAGCAATAAATGTACTTTCCGCGTGCTCTCTGCTTTCTTACAAACACGAGGGAGATGTTGGGAGAACTGATCAAAACTTGAAAGACACGAGCCGCAGGCGAGTGTCTTTCAAGTTTTATCAGCTCGACCAACATTCCCCGAGTGTTTGTAAGAAACCAGAGACCACGCAGAAAGTATTTTTATTGCTTTTAGAAAATAACATACACACACGCGACAGCGTTGCGTGACAATCATGTTTCTCAGGTCTCTTACAAACACGCTTTTTAACCAATCAGAATGCGCACATTCACAATACAACATAGGTGTTATTTTCTAATATCTAATATACCTCCTCGGCTTGGGCGCAATGTTTTGCCCATTTCAGATCACGTGGCATTCCCATGAGTATTCTCTCTTTGTTTGGAATGATTCCATATTCATATATCCTTTGGTGCATAGCAGAAAAAAGAAAGAGAGAATACTCATGGGAATGCCATGTGATCTGAAATGGGAAAACATTACGCCCAAGCCGAGGAGGTCTATTATGCCATATGGCATCCTTTTGTCTAAAATGTACCCATTATGGGATTATCGGAGGCAAACATTTTCTTTCTTTTCTCTCTTAGTTGAATATAATTGGTTTCATTGTCTTTCACATTATTTTCAATTCTTTGGATAGAGATTAATGTAACTGCAGCTTCACTATTGCTTGGATTGAATATGCTGTTCAAACTAGCATCTAACTAACATATTATACACGGTTAGAGCCCCTGATGGAAATCCACCGACTGCAAACAGTGCAGGCCTTTGGTAAGAGTGAAGTGAAGGGCATGAAAGAAGAGTGATATAGACTGTTGGAATAGGTTTACATTTACCTTTGACATTTTTTAACAGATATAGTAATAATAACAGGTCTCGATTAATTTTTAAAGACTTTATTGTGTGTTTTGAACTGTACTTAATAAGATTCCCACCTAGTGTTTCAGGAGGGTGCAACTGGCAAAAGTATTTGGCAGTAATCTAGTGCACATTAACCTTATTTTTTTAATTTCTAAAGCCCAATAATGGAACCAAGTTACAGGCTGTCACAAGCAAACTTTCTCCAATTTAAAAAAAATCATGAATTATTAATAAGAACAACACAAAAGAAATAATAATCATAGAATCGTAGCTTGTTGTACAGCCACTAGTGGTTGTAACTTATTTGCATTAGCAACTTCCATGAAAGATATCTTAAAGCTGCCAAATTTACAAGCAATGAATGGCATCTCAGCATTTTAAGTAGTTTACAACATCAGCATCTGTGTTGTATCAGATCTACATCACCTGCCTGTGATAAATCTGATACAACACAGCTGAGCTCATGTTGTAAACTATCCAAAAAGATTAATAACTCTTACATACCAGTAATTTTTTTTACTGCACCACGAAGGGCCCCCCGAATTTTTTGTGCAATTTAAAGGGGGAGGGGGGACTTGGGTTTAATGTTAGCAAATGAGATGTAGGTCAGAAGTTGATTATTGTAGATTTACACTTTGTGATGCATAGCAATTTGCTAATATCATACACAAGCAAATAATATGACTTAGCACGTCTCTAATAGCAACCCTCCTTTCCTGTTACTGTTATTCTCTTATCCGTTTTTATTTCACATCATTTAAGGTTATTCCCCTGTTTTGCACGGCGCACGCTGTTCTGCGCATGGACACGCGATCAATTCGTTCGAAAATGACGCAATCGAGCGTGCGCGCGCAAGCTAAATACCCCATTTGAGCGAGAAACAGCAAGAAAAAGTCACTTTTTGGGATATTGCGCGAAAACAAGATTGGGCACCCCCATTTTTTATTTTAGCATTTTGATAAGACTATCATTCCCCTGTTATAAAAAACGTTTAAAGAAATTTCCACGACAAGTTTTTGAGCTATCGTCATAAAAAGCCCCAAAATGAGACACCAAAGACTCTCAAATTATCACGAGCGGTGCGCACATTTTTGCACATTTTCAAGAGTAGCGACAACACACATAGAAAATTAAATATTCCACTGTTCGTCCTAGGTAGTGAAGCATCCAATAGTTCTGTTTAAACTTGCAAGCGAACTGGATTGCTTCATTAGTGAGCGTTTTATCACAATTTTCTTGTTTCACATATTCCTTCACAAAATAGCCCTCAGCCACTAAAACTGGGGTATGTTTGCGCCATCACAGTTTCTAAACGAGCATGGGCACCCCTCTTTTTATTTCATATTTTCATTCCTTATATACTAAATAGTAAATAGACAAATTAAGAAAAAAAATTCTACGACAAGTTTTATTTCAGGGGAATTACCTTAAGACTTTTTAGTGTGTGGTAAGGAGGGGGTATCTATATTTTTGTTATTCGGCATGGGAGGAGGGGGTATCTATATTTTTGTTATTCGGCATGGGGTAAGCTATTTTTTAGCCCTTCCGGTTTCCACATAGAGGTGGCGGACCCCGGTTCAGCGGGGTTACTCACCTTTTCATAAAATCTCTCTTATTTTGAATGTCCACAGTGGTAGTGTTTTTGATCCTAAAAATTCTACAGGGCCATTCATGTCACCTCGGAATTTCCACAGGGCATTCATTTACAACTGGCATTACCCCCTATCGAGGAACCTGGAATTTCCATAGGAGTTGTTGTGTTTGACCCTGGAATTTCTGCAGGGGTATAAATACTGTTTTGAACCATGGAATTTCCACAAGGCCATTCTTTTACCATGGAATTTCCACAGGAATCCATTTTTTGCAAACTTTGGAATTTTCACAGGGGCCCACAAGAGAATGTTTCACCGAGAAGGTTTCACTGGGAATTTTTACAGGGGGGCCTGTAATTTACACAGGTAGAGCAATTTGTTAAAATCGAGTTCCTCAATAGTGCAATACAACAATTTTTAAACTTTTTAATCATCAGGGACTACTTGAATCAATAAAAAGGATAATTTTTATCAAGGCAATAAATTTTGAGTTCATAGCAAGTTGATTTTACTGATGACTGTTAATTCATGTCTTACAACCTCACCAAGCTGGGATACCCCAGCTACCCATCGTCCCACATCTTTATGTTAACAGGCCCTAAATATTATTGGGAGCTCCGCTTTTAGGCAGTGCCTAAATCTATATATTAGGGTTTATATGGGGATTGTGGTAAGGATGTTTGGACCTGGAAATTTTTAGGAAATTATCAAAAAAAGTTACTGAAACTTACCATGTTGTTAGTTGTGGTTGTCATTAATGCTCATGTGAAGTTTCACGGATTTATCATCAATTCGCCCCTCACACAGAGAGAAAGACAAGGTGGGAGGCTGAAGCCCAAATCGGCTCGTCGGATCGATCGGCAGAACACACTTCAAGACGGATTTTTTCACAAAATTCGAATTCAACAACTAAACAAACACACCAGGATCGTAGATATACATTTTACCGAAGCAGCAAAATCAATAAATATCCTGCAGTTACATACGCGAAGTAGCAGACCCCGTTAAACTCGCACGACCCCCTTCGTAACGGTCCGGTATCACCACAACTTGGACAACCAAAATGGCGGCCGTTAAAAACCAAAATGGCGGCCGTTACCGAAAACTCCTCAAGAGGGAGGGGGACCTAGCGCAAACTCATGCAAATCAAATTGTGCTTCTCCAAAATAAATCCATTACCTCCCGAACAAAGGGATTTTTTTTTACTGGAGAAGAATGGATTTGTAGCAAATTTGGCCTAGGGAGCAGCCACTTGGCGAGTTTGCGCTAGGTCCCCCTCCACAGTAATTGCAGCTTCCAAAGACAGCTTGGTGACCAGGCCTTGTTACGGACGGACAGAGGCGATGACAATAGTCTTCGCTAGCGCATGCGCGCTGCCAAAGACTAAAGAGTGAAAAAATCCGTTCGCGGTTCGGGAAGCACGGTTGGCTCAGCGTTACGGCGCTGGGTCTCTCACCGCTGTGAATCGGCTTCGACTCCTGGCCGGGACAGAGGAAATTTTCTTTCTGTTCTGGTTTCGGTCGAAATTGGTTCATATTGTGAGTTAACGTTGTTCTACACAACTGGATGGCTGAGAATGTTCATAGTCATGTTGTTCTACTGTGTTTCACGTCTTTCGGATGAGACAATAAACCGAGGTCCCGTCTCGCCTTTCTACTCTACTCAGTTTCAGCACCGCATCTTTAACCGTGGACGTTAAAGAACCACTTGGGGGTGCAATAAACCCGCTGGCAGTGACCACCCTCAGTGTCTGTGCTTATGACCGCTTGGCTGCCAGTGGCGCCGTTGGGACTCAGCGTTTATTCAGCTCAAGAGCTGCAAGTTCTTGTTAGCGGTCGCAAATATTTATTTATTTATTTTTATTTACTCTGATTGGAAGTATCATTTTCGTCACACGTCAAAAATGCCGTTCGCCACGCTGTTTGGCATTTCCAAACGAAGATTTAGATAAACGATATAGATAAACCGTGCGTAAATCTCAGTATGTATATAATAAGCTAGTTTCTCGAATATGTTCATATTTTGTATTTTTACACGCAGCCTCTGAAACAAAGTAACAACAAGATCATAATTATCAGCCATACGTACTCTGATCACCCTGGGGGCTGAACACATAGAAACATATACCTACGACGCAAAAGTAGCCATCTCCAACTCATCGTTACATGCAAAGGTTGTATACAACTGTCATCTACATAGAAATGGAAAGACCATGCTTTCGTACAAAATCATTCAAAGGCGCGAACAAAATCCAACGCAGAAAAACGTTTGCAGCGTATAAGGCTGCATTCATTATGTATACTACAGGGTGGGGGGGCAGAGGATTTTTTTTTGACAATGCAAAATTTTCAGATCCTCCCAAGGCACAACATATTTTTTTACGAATCCCCCCTCTTGGTCAGAAGGAAAAACATGCCCCCCCCCCCCCGACATTTTTTCAAGTTATATGTCGAGGTAGGGTCGCGTCAATAACATTTTTTCAAAAGATGCAGAACAAGGCTCAATGATAAAAAATACAAAGCGTAAAAATGCAAATAAAAATCATAGGTGCCTGTACTCTTTTGTGTGTAGTGACTTTCTACCAAGCGTTCTGGTGCGCTTCTCGATTGGAACCTTACTACATAGACTGAGTATGATTTATTTTGTATTTGATTTGTTTTCCAGCAATTTTGACATAAAGCTACAAGACTATTAATCAAACGTCCAAAGGCGTTTTTGTCTGGCAGACAAAAGCCACTAAAGAGGACCTCGAGGAATTGTGGTAAAACAAGAAGGCCTTTTACAATTTTTTAAGTTTATAAGTCTTTATGCGCGCAAAGCGCGCAGCTATTTTCAACATATCAGTTGAAAGAGGGTAAATACACGAGAATAGTAGTGCAAGTCATATTTCTTCAGGAGGTTCAAACTCGCTGTTTAAAATATATATAATACCTCAACAAAAATATGCATCCCCCCTTCATGTTATGAAAAAAAAAACGTGACATCCCCCCTTTTCCAGTTGCTAAATTTTGAGATCCCCCCTCAAAATCCTCTGCCCCCCCCCCCTGTAGTATACATAATGAATGCAGCCTAACGTTCTTGAACATAAATTGGAGACTATTGCGAGGAGAAAACAAAGGGTGTAGAAAAGCACGGTGTTATGAAAACGGAGAGATTCTCCCGATTTTTTCTTAGTTTGGAAAAAAGAACTACAATATTAAGTGGATTCATATCATATTTTGCACGTTGTTTCTGAAAATGAATTACAATAAATTTATACACTGCCCTATAAAGTAACATCTGCCGCCTTTTTGTGCATGTTCCAATATAAGGTTGTCCAAAATATTTTACCCTTTAACGTGACACTTAATAAATGAAGAATGTTTTGCAAAGTTCCCAGCATTTAGAACATATGTTTTTCAGAGGTATACTAAACCCCGAGTTAGGATTTCGAGTTGGATTCCGAGTTGGATCTCGAGTTGGATTTTCGAGTTGGATTTTCGAGCAGGAGTCAAAACGCTCTGATATTCTAAACTTACAAATACTAGAACAATTTAAAGTTAATCATGAATTAGTTGTTGTTTACTGAGTAATAATAGCTAAATTGTAAATAACTTAAACGCATCACTTGATCAGTCGCCGTATAGTTGTATCAATTCACTTGTGTAACGTGCAGAGTATAACAAGACGTGTGTTCAATACTAAGACGTTTATTGGAATGAATCAACTTCATAAGGCATTGAATTACATTGCTTTGGTAGCGTGGTTGGTCACGTGCATTCTATTATAAAAGGCTGTTATATAATCTAACTAAGACAAATACGTCAATCACGTAACATCCCCCTTCCTTGGAGGATCTGTAACTGGTAAATCTAAGAATATTTCCTAAAGACAAAATGTTCCATCTCTAAATCAATATAAAAAAACAATAATCATTGTCCTGTCCAATTTTGTCTTATTCAATGTTTAACAAAGTTAAACAAGAAGGCTCTCTAATCGACCTCTGTGGTCGCTGATTGGCAGGTGCTGGTACTGCTTTTGGTTCCTTAGCTTGGGTCACTGGGTTGTCCTGTTCCTTGTCCGGGGTTGGTCTTGGGTCTATTTCCTGTGGTGCTTGTGTTGGTGGTGTAGGTGGTTGCTTCTGTTCCTTTAAGTCCACTCGGTTTCTCCTGTAGGCCCTTTCATTGGTCTCGACCTCATACGAGTGTTCGTCGAGCCTCTTGGTGACTGTCGCTCTGTCCCAGTCTTTCTTTCCGAGTCTAAAAGGACGCATCCTCACAACATCTCCTTCTTCTAGTGGAGGTAGGTCTCGTGCCCCTCGGTTGTAGTATGAGGCTTGCGCTGCTTGTTTCGCTTTCGTCTCCTTTACAACTCTATCAGTGTGTACAGCTTGAGGTTTCAGTAGCTGTGCTGTCGTAGGTAACTGTGCCTTACAACGTCTTCCCAGTAGTCTTTGTGCTGGGCTGTTTTCCGTGTTTCTCAGCGCGAGAACTGCCAAGTACAAGTCACCTTTAGTGTGTTTGGCTTTCCTTAGCAATCGCTTGGCGTCTTTGACTGCTGCTTCTGCCTTTCCGTTGCTCTGCTGGTGTTCTGGACTTCCCGGCTGGTGTTCGAAACCCCACTCATGTGCGAAGTTGGTGAACTCCTCAGAATGGAATTGAGGTCCGTTGTCACTAATGACAGTATCGGGTATCCCCTGTCTTGCAAAATGCACTTTCAGTTTCTTGATTACTGTAGAGGCCTTAGCGTCATTGGGAAGAGGGTCGAATTCCCAGAAGTTTGAGAAGTAGTCCACAGTTATTAAGTACTCCTTGCCATCTATCTTGTAGAGGTCTGTTCCAATCTTCTCCCATGGTCGCTCTGTTGGTTCATGGCTCATCAAAGTCTCCTTTTGCTGTTTTGTCCCATAGGTGACACAAACTTCACACTGTGACACATGCTCTTTAATCTCGGCCGTCATTCCTGGCCAAAACATACACTCTCTGGCTCTCCTCAGGCATCCGTTAACTCCCGTGTGTGGGCTGTGCAGCAGTTCCTTCATTGTCTGGCGCATGGACTTAGGAATCAATTGCCGCTCTCCTTTGAAAACTATTCCATCATACACACTTAGTTCATCTCTGTAACTATAGTACGGTGCCACTACGGCTGGTAGCTCTTTCTTTTCCTCTGGCCAGCCGCTCTGTATGACATCCATCAGCTGTTGCAAACTGTCATCCTTGAGTGTAGCTGTATTGATCTCCTGCTGCCGCTCTTCCGTCATTGGCAGGTGCTTCACTGCATTTATTCGTTCAAATTCTCCCTGAGTGTTCTGTGTTGTGGGTAGAAATGCCCTACTTAGCGTATCTGCAAGGTACATTTCAGGCCCAGGCTTGTACTGTATGTGTACATCGTACTTCTGTGCTTTCAGCAGCATCCCCTGGAGTCGTTTCGGTGCACTCCTCAAAGGCTTGATCGCAATCGCGGCTAGAGGCTTATGATCAGTCTCAACCGTCACCAGTCGACCATATGCATACTGGTCAAACTTTTGTAGTGAATATACCATAGCCAGCATTTCCTTCTCAATTTGCGCGTAGCGAGTCTCCGCATCGGTGAGTGCCCGGCTGGCAAAGGCGACAGGTTACCCATTCTGCAGTAGGGCTGCGCCCCGTCTCTTCTTGCTTCATCGCACTGTATGGTCAGCTCTTGTTCAGGGTTGTAGTACCTCAGTAGTGGTGCAGTCGTCACCAGGTCCTTCACTTTCTCGAAAGCTGTGTCGTGCTCGTGTCGCCAGTTCCACGCGGTCTCCCTGTGTGTTAGTTGCTGGATTGGCTCTAGTACTTGGGCTATTCTGGGCAGGAATTTTGCAAGGTAGTTGACGAACCCACAGAATCTCCTCACTGCCTTGACGTTGTCCGGTTTTGGCATCTTTTTCACTGCCTCAATCTTCTCTGGGTCTGCCTTCAGTCCCTCGGCCGTGATCAGGTGGCCCAGATATGGTATCTCTTTACATTGTAGCTTCAGCTTTTTCTTGTTCAGCTTGACACCAGTCTCCTTGCAGCGCTGTAGGAACTGTGCCAGCTTTCTGTTGTGGTCTTCTGTAGCTTCTTCCTCGGTGTCTCCAACTCCATATATGACCATATCATCGTGTACAGTCAGGAAAACAATCCAATTTGTCGAGCGCTTGGTGAAGTTTCTTCTGGAAGATTTCACTCGATATTGAGGCCCCGAGCGGGAGTCGTCTCCAACAATACCTGCCGAAGGGCGTGTCAAACGTTGTCAGCTCGCTGGAGTCCTCGTCGAGCTGAACATGCCAGTAGCCATTTCGTGCATCCACCATTGTGAACACCTTAGCACGCGCTTGGTCCGGCAGTACGTCATCAATGACAGGCAATGGATAGCGCTCCCTCTGAAGGGCTTTGTTTAGCTGTTTCGGGTCTAGACAAAGTCTCAGTTCTCCTGATTCTTTTGTGGCGATAACTAGGTTGCTAACCCAATTAGTTGGCTCGTCAACGGGTGCAAGAACCCCTAGCTCCGTCAGTCTCTCGAGCTCAGCTTTCAGCTGACGGTACTCTGCGTGACGGCGCAACATGAGGCGGTACTGATGTATCCACAGTCAGACGCTGTTCTCCTGCTAGCGTCCCTAACTCGCCTTCAAACACGTCCTTGTATTCCTTGATTATGTCCTGTGCTGAACGTTGGATCTCCGTCTTTGTTGATGAGATTATCTCAAAGTTCTCCTTGTGCACTTCAATTAGGCCCATTTCCTGTATTACATTGGCGCCTAACAACGGGGTCAAACCTTGCTTGACAACCATGAATTCGACTGAGTACTTCCGGCCATTCTTCGGGTTCGTGACAGTCACACAACACGTCCCTTCCGGTTTCAACTCTGTCTTGTTCCACTTTTGCAGTACTCTCTTCGTTGGCTTAATCTTTGCGTTGTTAGCGTATCTTTTCGGCAATACGTTTACCGAGGCTCCGCAATCGACGTGGAACTTGATTTTCTTTGTGCCAATCTGCATATTAGCGTAGATCTGTTTGTTGTCAACACGCGCTGCTCCGACCTTGTTAATCTCTTCCGGTTCAGCGTTACGGAGTAGCCATACTCCAAATCGCTTGAATCCTCGTCTGTTTCATCTCCGAGTTGATGTGCTTTCTCTTGCCGACATTGTTTTGCGAAGTGATTTTTCTTGCCGCACGACTTACACGTTTCGCCATACGCAGGACAGTTATCTTTGCCAGTTCTGTGTTTACGACCACAGTAACCGCATGGCTTTGTGTCTTGCTTTTGTTTGTCATGCTGTTTCCTGTTTGGAGGCTTTGTTTTCTGTTTCTCGTGGTTCTTTCCTTTCAACTTTAGTATGTGAACTTCTTCAGTCTTGCTTCCGTGATCCATATTTCGTATTTGTTTCGATGAAACCTCGTCACTCCTCACGATCTCTATGCATTTCTGTAGCGTAAGCTTCGAGTGTCGCAGCAGGCGCTTTTGTGTGTTGGCATCTCGTATTCCTAACACGAGTCTGTCCCGTATTAGCGAATCCTGTAAACATGCACAAAAATTACAAGACTGCGCTAAAGTTCTCAGCTCCGCGACGTATTTATCAATACTTTCTCCGTCCTCTTGATCGCGGCTGTTGAACGGCTCATACGTCTCGTTTGTTTCCCCAACTGCGTACTCATCAAACTGCTTCATGATTTGGTCGAGCTTCCCTCGATCTTCTCCGGTCATGTCAAAGCTATTGAAAATCTTCACGGCTTCGCTTCCGATTGAGTATAGAAACAGCGCTACGCGATACTCCTCTGTCTGCTGGTTGAGTTTTGTAACGATCGAGTAGTTCTTCCACTGCTGTTTATACACTTTCCAGTTGGCTCCTTTGTTTTTCACCGTTAAATTCAGCCCATTCGGTGGCTGGATTCCTTGTAACATGGGCGGCTGGTGCTGTTCTGCCGCCGTTTCGGCGTTCTCAGTCTCCGGCATTGTGTTGTAGAATGCTTTCTCTACGTTCGTTTTCGGAATTTCGCTATGATTTAACCGCTTGCCACCATGTAACGTGCAGAGTATAACAAGACGTGTGTTCAATACTAAGACGTTTATTGGAATGAATCAACTTCATAAGGCATTGAATTACATTGCTTTAGAAAATAACACCCATGTTGTATTGTGAATGTGCGCATTCTGATTGGTTAAAAAGCGTGTTTGTAAGAGACCTGAGAAACACGATTGTCACGCAACGCTGTCGCGCGTGTGTATGTTATTTTCTAAAAGCAATAAAAATACTTTCTGCGTGCTCTCTGGTTTCTTACAAACACGAGGGGGATGTTGGGAGAACTGATCAAAACTTGAAAGACACGAGCCGAAGGCGAGTGTCTTTCAAGTTTTATCAGTTCGACCAACATTCCCCGAATGTTTAATTAATAGCGTGGTTGGTCACGTGCATTCTATTATTAAAGGCTGTTATATAATCTAACTAAGACAAATACGTCAATCACGTAACAACCTGGAATGCCGTGATTAACAGCCCAGCTAGCAGAGCTGCCGTCGGAAAGTGTGACCACTAAATTGATCAGCGCACTGTACACCGGAAGCAAGAAGTGCCTTGCGAAATTCCGAAATAAAACGCTCTTTGTAAATGTAATATGCCCATCGGGCCGCGGTAATAAAAACAAGGCTGGAGCGAGCGTGCGGACCAGGCGAACCATACGCGATAATAAAGGAATATGCGGCTTCCGTTCTCCAAACTGAATAGCTTTCATATGCTTAAACGTAACTATAAGGCCGTGCTCGTTATTAGTGGCGACATCGCCGCGGATAAGATCACGAGACGAGTCAAACATCCACTCGGCTTTATCCCCTTAAACAATAACAGGTCCAAAAATCCAAATCCAACTCGAAAATCCAACTCGAAAATCCAGCTCGAAAATCCAACTCGAAATCCAACTCGAAATCCTAACTCGGGGTTTAGGTATCCTCTGTTTTTCAGTGTCTTAAAGTTGTAAATGTTTAAGGGCGTTTTCTAAAATGGTTTAAAACTCATACATAATTAATGAGCCAAACACAAAGGAAATCACAACCGTGCACGGCCTCTGTATATATAGGTTAAAAACATAGGAGGAGGTCCGTAGTTTTCAACTTGTTTACATACCTACCACACCCAAATTCTATTGTTTTTATGGAAAGCTCATTATCACTGTTTTATCGATTTCTGTGTGCCATTGACAGAAATGGCAGAAATGGACAAAAAGTCCTAATAACGTTACCCCGAACAAAAGGTTTGTTAACAAATGTGTCTTGTTCTATAGAAATTCTATCCAATAGCAGAGCAACACAACGAGTCGCCTTTTCTGAGGCTTGGCAGTGGATATTTGAATTTCAGATTGCTTCATTGCTAGCCGTGTATACATATACCAGTGTTTTGTTAAAGTATTTTTCATTCTTTTTCTTCTTCTTTTACTCTACGTTTTCATTGTTTAAAAATGTTAAAATGAATAAATGAATGTGTAGTTAGAAATTAAATGCAATGTATGAGAAAAAAAGATCGTTATGAAAACTATGAAAAGCGAAATGTAATAGGAAACGAAAATCAGATAATTTAGGAAATGTAAGTGGAAATAATTACTGCGATTTTCCCAATTATGGAACTCTACACCGACCACCAAACCACGGTTTGGCTTCCGTCAATCAAACGAGTAAACAACTTTGGGTGATTTCACGGGGGCTTTGATAGATCTTGTGAACTGGTAGGGGCTAGCTAGGCTTAAAAACACAATTTGTACTTGTAAAATGCAAACCAAATTCACAAGACATGCGTGGATTTGACTTAAAAGGTTTGATTGACGAAAGTCAAAACGCAGTTTGACGTTCGGAAATGTCAAGTGGGAGTTCGCAGAATTATGGCAATCGCAGTAATCCAAAGGCGCAGTGTACAAAAGGATCCAAAACGGAGCTGGGGTACCCCGAAGCAGAGAGAATGAGAGGAGGATGATGTGCCATCTATTTGAACAAGTTGCGATTGGTCGCTGAGATAGGACTGAAACCAAGCCAAGCCTTTTCCTGGATGCTAAATCTAGATTTTCTATCTATGTAGTAATATTGCATGGTCCACAGTGTTTCGTCCTAAACGAAAGTTTTCGGTTATTTTGATGTGAGCTAATGGGAACGCAAATATATGACGTAATAACTTGTAATTGCCTAAGATAAACAGTACTTTCGTTGAGTTGTCAGCACTCCAGACAGGGAGCCCGCTGTCAAAATGTGTTGACATATGGTAACCAAAAATTTACTCCCATGTAAAAAATAACTTTATGTGTACCCAATTCAATGCAACTGCCTCTCACCTCAGTCCTTAAAAAACAAAATCACCAAAACTTAGTTAAGCCCAGGCCTGCCAGAGGCGCCAATGGGTAATATCAACTGAATTTCTAGGTAAGGTTAGAAGGCGCCCGCGTAGCGGAGCCCTATAGCTACATGCAGGAGGAAAGGAAACAACAGAAAAGTGTATATGCATCGAAACGTTTTGTGATGGACTTCCGGTTTGTGCGTCCGTCCGTCCGTTCGTCCTACACAGGCAACCCAAAGGTCATCAAACGAGAAAGGTGTCTATCTCACCTTTACTCCAGCGGGCGTCAAAAAACAGCTTGACAACATTTACACGCGCAAAGCCGCAGGCCCGGACGGGTTACCTGCTCGCATCCTGCATGACCTGTCAGGTGATTTAGCTGGGATGCTGTGCTTTCTCTACCAACAGAGCTTTGACAATGGCACTCTTCCGCGGGACTGGTCCATTGCCATGGTCATTCCAGTCTTTAAAAAAGACCTGAGGGATAATCCAGCTAATTACCGCCCAATTTCTCTGACGTGCCTCGTGTGTAAAATAATGGAACACATCGTTTCAAGCCATATTCATAACCATCTGAGCTTCTATGGTATCCTATTACATCTACAGCATGGTTTCCGACGAGGTTTCTCATGTGAGACCCAGCTTATACTGGCAGTTCACGATTGGGTGAGCACATTGAACTACTTATGCTTGACTTCAGTAAAGCCTTTGATAAGGTCTCCCACAGGAAACTTGCTCTCAATGCCAACTTAATCACCTTGGTATAGGGGGCAAAACACTACAGAGGATTGTGGCTTTTCTTTCTGATCGGTCTCAGTTCGTAGCTGTGGACGGTTCTCATTCCGGCCAAGTTCGGGTATCTTTGGGCAGCGTCCCTCAAGACACAGTCTTAGATCCAATTTTGTTTCTTATCTACATCAATGACATTGTAAAACAATGCAGTTCTAATATGCGATTGTTTGCTGATGACGCAGTTGTTTAACGGAATATCACTACTCAAGATGACCACCATACCCTCCAACAAGACCCTTCACAGCACGAAATCCTTACTTTACGGATGCGATTTGGACGCGAAAAGGTGACGTAAAGGAAGCATTTACAGACATTTACGCAACCTTTTCTTTTGCGTAAATATATACTTTACGCAGCGATAACGCTTTGCGTATAGGCTGCGTAATGACACAAAAATCCGCAACTTTACGCTTACCATAATGAAGCGTAAAGACGTTCTTAACGCAGCTTTACGGAGAATGTAAATTCTAGTAAAGAGGGTCTTTACGCTTACCATAATGAAGCGTAAAGTCGTTCTTAACGCAGCTTTACGGATAATGTAAATTCTAGTAAAGAGGGTCTTTACGCTTGGGACATGTGCGTATTGGTTCGAAAATGCGTTTATAGATTTTCTGTTATACGGCGAAACTTCGCGTTTAGACAGCGTTAACTTCATTTGGAATATGCTTTCTATTTGTACTACGTTTGTTCACACAGAGGGGCAGCTTGTTGCGCTCCTGCAGGCCTGTAATTTGTTTCACCCAAGAATAGAGAAAGCCTTTCACCTCGCGATTAAGAAGAAATGTCCCTGGTACGGTGAGGCGTGGTATACAAAATGAGCATTGTGAACCTAGTCATGAGGGCAAGCTGCACTGCAGCACAAATACAAGCACAATGATTTTGAGAACTGTTCTTTTATTAGAATTTACCTTCCAATCTTGCCCTTATATAATATATTATTAAGAAATACAACTTTGCCCATCATCATTTCAATATTATTGTTTAAATTTAAGCGAGAAGAGGAACATTTTCATCTTCGCGGAGAACGTCGGTTGCCAGACGAACTCTTTCAACAAAATTATGAGTGTTTCCGCGTCGGAGTACAGAGCGCTCTTGTCACTTCTGGCGTAGTACATTGTACAGATGCATTCGCTTGGGAACTTTGCTCTTTCGGTGCGCCTTTGTCCATAACGTTTCAGCCACTCAAAGTCGATGGTTAACTTTCTGGAGAAGAAAGCAATAGGAGCATAATGAGTATGAAACAAACACCAATATTTTGGTTTTGGTTTTATCTGGGATAAAACAATATAGAGACATTGGTTGTGACGCACATACCGGTACATGCATATGCATTTTACCATACTCTTCCCCCCAGTGCATGTTACTAAAACGGGGACTCGGGGACGGGGAATAGCGGTCTGGGGACGAGTAACCAGAACCAATACGTCCCATAACTGCATAGATGTGCAAAAATGAAAATAACGGAGATTTGTTTCTGATGCGAAAAAAAAAAACGGAAACCATTATTACGCCGTAAAAATAGAGCTTTGTAGTGCAAGTGGGATATTTTCATCGGCATGTTTTCATTCTTGTAAATCAAAAGCCTCTTGAGAAAAGGTATATTTTGCTCTGATGTATAGGATGGAAATTACACGACTTCGCATTACTAACAGGCGAACACAGATATGCTAGGGGGAGTTGACAAGAACGCATTTCCTCACTCAACTGCCAGACAGTAAATTAACATGAGGCATCCTGATTTCCTGGATACAGAAACATTTGAGTTCTCAAATGACCTTGAGTGGGATAAGCTTGAACAAAGCAGCTATGACCTGTATATTTTGTGTTATTAACTTCTCCAGTGAGACTGAAATCCATCCCCACCATCATCACAAATTCACCTGCTTGCCTTTGACTGCATTTAAAAAGTTCTTTTTACAGCCGATTGTGTTTGAGCGTTTTACCCTAACAGTTCGCACGTTATGTTTGAACGTTTAAAAGTTGTGTTTCTAGGATGAAACGAGACGTTTGTATGGCGAACCAAAGAGTTCTGTCCTCTCTGATTGGTCAGTGAAAAATACACATGGCGGTTGCCTTTGGAAACGTCCGACTTTTTGTCTCACAACGCAACTTTCAAACGTTCAAACGTAACGTGCGAACTGTTTGGGTAAAACGCTCAAACGCAATCGGCTGTAACACGAAAACCGGCAAAACACTTGCATTCTTCAAAAATAATTTGCACTCGTGAGCGGCCGCCATGTTTATATTATGCAAAATGCACAAAACCTGTGGTTCCCCGTTCCCCAGATCCCCTCTCCCCGTTTTAGTAACATCCTCCCCAAGTAGACTGTTACGCCTTTCGATTTTTCAGGCTGCCGGCAGCTGTCTCAAATAGACGAGTTGCGTATGTATGTACCACATGATCAATATTTGGTAGCGCTAACTTTGAGAGATTGGCCAGACAAATAGACTGCTTTCAGTATATTAAAATTCCTACTTGAATATGAGGGTCAGGGGAATAACACAAAACAAATAAGTTATTCATTTTTCGATGCCAATGCAGTTTCTTTTTATTTATTCCCCTGAGCCTCGGCTTAAAATAAGAATATTACTATATCGAAATTTGTCGATTGTTTTGCTACTTTCCAACAAAGTCTTCGGCCAAAATTGTAGATCACGTGGTATGTAAACAACTTGTCATGTGGTACATAAAAAGGTGACTCGCTTGCGATCAATTTGAGACAGCCACAGGGGGGCTGAAAAAACTGAGAGGTGTACTAAGGGTCTACTGGGAAGAGTAGTACAGACTCCAAAATCTAAATCAAGGTTTTCTCAAACAAACTCACTTTACACACAAGGCAAGCTTTAAGCCTGCAGCCAAGGGCGTGAAAAGGATTATGGTAGGTCTCCCCCTTCCACCAAAACATAAATCAAATTTGAGAAATTTCCGAATGGCCCCATTGTGGGGTACATGTTCTGAAATTGCTCCATAATGACTTTATAATATAGAGCAAATTTTAACGCAGTAGAAGTAATGTGGTTTATATTTTAATTAAAGTCATAGCATTGTTCCAGCTAAGGGGCCGACCATGAGAAGCGGTGGATGATTTGTGAAAAAAATATCCTGCACAGCATATTTGTCATAATCCTCGACTAATTTTACGAAATAAATATTCTACAATATCTTAGAGACGTAAAAAAAAATCTTGCAAAAAAAATCATCCACCCCGACACACCAAAGCAAATTTTGATTCTGATATTCTCAATTCCAGGGATAGGGGTGATAATTTGGCTCTATGTTGTGTATTCTTTGTAAAATTTGTTGGAAACTTTGAGTGATCTGGTAAATCATTAAAATGCTGATATTAGAAAAAAAAACATATTTACTATTATGGTATAAATTTATTAGTTTACTGTAAAATATAAACAAAGTCTTATTTAAGACTATTGTAAAGACTATTTGAGCAATATCGTTACTTCAGAGTTTGATTCCTATTGCCTTTACATCAGTTTGTTTTGAAGGTTCCCATGAAAGGAATAAGCAGTGGTAGTCGTACCAAAAAATATTCATGGAGACCTGAAAACAATTTTTTAAAAGTTTCCTGAAATAATGAATAGCAACTTTTTTTATGCCTTCCTGTTCAAATTGCTCAAAGTTCTAACACAATCTGTCTTAAATATTCTCATGTAATTTTGCAAGTCTCCTGTCTTCCAGGCACTAATGATATTTTCACAAAAAAATAAATTTGTAACAAACCTCTCAGCAAGCCTTGGACCAAGGGCATCTTTCCTCCCCTCCATGGTCAACAATTACTGTCTCTTTGACTTCATCTCTTGTAGCCATTTGCAGCAGATTCTGACCTGTTGAGTTAGGTAATCATATTAAATGTATTATTCACCTGACAGTCCTTAACTGGCAACACCTAGGATAACAAGAATAACTCCTGCTTTCTCAAAATACTTCATAAGTACCAATCTACAAAAGTACTGGTACATAGGTCTTTCCTAGGATAATGTGGATGATCTACTGGAGCCACGAATAGCTGTGTTACAGAACGAGTAACTCCTTAAATAAATGAACCACAAGTCTTCTAGTAGCTGTAATGTTTTTGTCTGCATTCCTTTCTCCGCAGGCCACGTTTCAGCTATAACAACTTTGCATTGTAAAATGGAAACTGGCAGTTTAGAAAGGAACTTTGTTGGGGTGGTGACCTTTACAGCAGCCCTGTGCAGGCCATCTCTTAGTTTGACCAATCAGATATCAGATGGAATTTATCATCTGAACTGAGCAGCTCGTCTCTCTCTTAACCAATCAGAGGTCTTAGATTTGAAAGGTGATATTGCTACATAAATGGATCACCATTCATGCGTGAAAATTGTGGTTTATTGCTTTCGACACTCTTCAAAATGTCAACGCTTTGTCTGTCTTTCTACAATAAGGTATTTTAAGATACAGTAAATTGGCGGGATAATTTGTGGCGCCTTTTAGTATAAAGTCATTCGTGTTGTACGCTATATGAACGGCTTTTAAAGTTTATAAAACTAGTTTCTATTAAGGATGCAAATGCATTTAATATAAATATGTAAGTTCGTTGTTAAAAACGCTAGAAAAGATTTACCTGTAAGGCCAAATCATTCCCGTTGTTGTCGGATTGCTTTCCCAAGCTCCTTCTCTATCTCTGAGACGAAACTTCTCCTTTTCTTTGCTGGGACTAGTCCGAAACGAACAGCAAAACTTCCAAAAACGATACATGATTGTGTTAGCTCCCTGTGATATCGATATTTCAATAGATCACGATGCTTTAGTGACGCTGAACCAGGACTTCATGATCCATCGACTCGCGGCAATCGAAGATGCGGCGCTAGACAAAGAAATGCTGGGTCACGGAGAACTTGTAAAGCTGATATGGGACAAGTCAGAGCAGTCCTGTTCCTGTGATAGCCAATCAGGGCACGTTTCGTGAGATAAAGATCGGTATTGTGTTGAATCTAAAACTCACATGGCACTGAGAATGCGTGCTTTTCAAATGGCTTCTGTTATACTATGGATGCTGAGACGTTCTTCCGTAGGATGCATTTGAAATAGGCTCTTTACATTTTAGAAGCGAGAAACATCTTCCAGTTTCGGCGCAAATCATACTAGATCATGAAGCACAGTCAAGGGCAGCGCAGTTCTTCTCTACGAGAGCCAATCAAAGCACAAAACATAACAATCACATAATCTTGTTTGCAGCGGAAAGGACACCAAAAGCAAAGCTAGTTGTAGAGCCTTCTCCTGAGAAAATAAAATGTTTACGCCTTTTATCAATTCGCACTTCCTACAGTGGGACAGAAGTCGAAACAAATTGAGAAAGAACGACTCTTTCTAGAGGCACGCGCAACTCTGCTCCGCTTACAACCAATCACCGGTCTTATTAACGATTGAACCGCCATCACGTTCCACGAGGTTATTACTAAAACGGATGATAAGTTTGCCATGAAATAAAGATTATTTTATTCTAGATTTCCAGACTAGCTCACTCTCTGCTATTCTGTTGTACTGTAATACTCGCCTTGTTGTGCATGTTTGAAATGCAGTTCAAACGCGAATCTGTAATTTTCCGGTTTCCGGAGCATCTCTGCTCCGCTATTAGCCAATCAACTGCGGTATTTAAGGTGACAGCCGCGACCACATGACATACAACATATTTGCACTCGTCAAGAGTATAAAATATATTGTAGCTAGCTGGGTTCTCAGATCAGAAAATTCCAAATGCTCCTTACAATTTTCGCGACAATGAATTTATAGACACTTGTCCAATACAATACACCACAATATCAAACGTGTATATAACGCGAGCCAGCCGCCGTATTTACGTTATCAAGCACCGACATTGGCGCAGCTCTTCTCAGTGAAGAGCAAATCACGTTGCTCATTTAGATTATTAAGATGCTATTTTTCATCTATATCCGGACTTTCCGTTTCATCCAGAGATTTCCCGAACACTAAATGTATTTTCGAGACCATGAATTTACAGGCTGTTGTGGTATCTAGTTTATACATTACACCTACATTCTAAATAATTTCTATACAGTTGCTATGTGATTGCGGCGGCGCTACAATGGAATGCAAGGTCCACGACAACGCTACTGCTGAGTTTAAGGACAAGTCAGAGCAGTCCTGTTCCTGTGAAAGCCAATCAGGGCACGTGTCGTGAGATAAAGATTAGTATTGTGTTGAATCTAAAACTCACATGGCATTGAGAATGCGTGCTTTTCAATGGACTTCTGTTATACCATAGTTTATTGACTATGGTTATACTGTGGATGCTGAGACGTTTTTCTGTTAGGATGCGTTTAAAATAGGCCCTTAACGTTTTAGAAGCGAGAAACATCTTCCAGTTTCGGCACCGATCATACTAGATCTATAATCACCGATAACTTTGGTTAGCGCAGTTCTTCTCTGCGAGAGCCAATCAAAGCGCGTAACATAAAAATCGCATAATCTTGTTTGCAGCCGAAAGCCCACCAAACGCAAAGCTAGTTCGAGCGCCCTCTCCTTAGAAAATATAATGTTTATGCATTTTATCAATATAATTTCGCACTTCCTACAGTGGGACAAAAGTCCCTCGAAACAAATTGAGAAAGAACGTCTCTTTCTGGAGGCACGCGCAACTCTGCTCAGCTTACAACCAATCACCGTCTTATTATCGATCGAGCCGCTATCACGTTCCACGAGGTTATTACTAAAACATACTAAAACGGATGGTAAATTTGCCATGAAATAATGATTATTTTATTCTAGATTTCCAGACTAGCTCACTCTTTGCTATTCTGTTGTACTGTACTACTCGCCTTGTTGTGCATGTTTGAAATGCAGTCGGTTTCCGGAGCTCCGGTTTCCGGAGCATCTCTGCTCCGCTATTAGCCAATCAACTGCGGTATTTAAGCTGACAGCCGCGACCACTTGACATACAACATATTTGCACTCGTCTAGAGTTTAAGAGATGTGTGGAGCCACACCATACCGTTTCAATGCAAATGTTAATGACCCGATACCGTTCGATTTCCCTGAAGTTGCTAGATAGTGTCGAGATATAGTCTTGCAGAACGGAATCGATCGGGCCGTTCTCTGTATAAAATCTATTTTAGCTAAGCTCTTGCAATAACGGCCAAAAAATACCAACTGCTTTCTTATTATTCTTGCGACAATGAATATATTCTGACAAGTCAGAGCAGTCCTGTTCCTGTGATAGCCAATCAGGGCACGTGTCGTGAGATAAAGATTAGCACTTTTAATGTTAAATATGACATGGCATTGAGAATGCGTGCTTTTCAATTGACTTCTTTTACTACGGATGTTGAACAGTTTTTCAGAGGATGCGTTTGAAATAGGCCCTTAACGTTTTAGAAGCGAGAAATATTATCCAGTTTCGGTGCCATTCGTACTAGATCATGGCGATTGAAGCACAGCCAAGGGCAGCGCAGTTCCTCTCTACGAGTGCCAATCAAGTATCATGTCAGTTGCTATTTGCGTCTCTTCAAGCTGATTGAGACAGGACCTCAATCCCTACGTTTCTATCTGCATTCTAAGGAAAATAAAATAAAAATACTAGATACCTTTTTGTTACTAAATTTCGGGGGCACCTTATTTCGCGATTTGGGTCTTACTTTTCGCGATTTGCAAAATTATTTTCTAGGAAATTAATTTTCGCGATAATAAAAAAAAACATTGTATTTCGAGAATTTATTAACATTTTACACTTCTTATTGCTGAAAATCATCAACTCATAACAAAACAAAACCATAGAAGCCGCATCGTGTACCATAGCGAAGTCAAACACATCCTTGTGCTTACCACTGTATGCATTGATACGCGACCTCAAAATTCACTTTGCGTGCGATGGGCTGTCAATCGAACCAAAAACGCTGGATTCGGCTGCTTCAGTAGGTCGACATTGTATCATATTGTATTTACATATTTACATTGAACTCATGAATTCTTCATTAAACTGAGAAAACAAGAAATATAGGAGGGTATTAAATTTCGGGGCATTAAAGTTCGCGGAATTTTTTTTCACACGTCGCTTTACAGCTGTTTTGAGTATTCTGCCAACTCTCGCGTTCGACTTCCAATGGGGTTTTGGCTT
The DNA here is from genome assembly GCA_033964015.1 of Scolanthus callimorphus. Taxonomy (NCBI): domain Eukaryota; kingdom Metazoa; phylum Cnidaria; class Anthozoa; order Actiniaria; family Edwardsiidae; genus Scolanthus; species Scolanthus callimorphus. The sequence continues at coordinate 27,417,795 of CM066913.1, forward strand.
CTGTCAATCAAACTCTCGGGTCTTATTTGAGTCTTAGCCGACCGTAAGTTAGGCCATTGTTTAGAAAAAGATAGTAACAAATGCTGTGTGTTGGGGCATTCCACTTGGATGGCGAATACCTGAATTCTACGTATTTCAAAGGGTTTCAAAGTTCAGTTGACGGAAGTCAGAAAGCGGTTTGACGGTTGGAAATCGATCTCGAGAGTTCGCAGAATACTCAAAACAGCTGCAAGTTCGCGATTTTTTCAAATCGCGAAATTAAACCGAAGCGAAAAGCGGTACTTCGTAGGCGAAAACTATTTACACTTCAGGATCACGAAGACCACCCAGCGGAGATTATTGCCATTTGTCGTCAATAATCCGGTCAGCAACGATATAGCGGTAGTTATCGACGTCGTCCTGAGAATGTAAAGCAAATATATCAGTACAGTTTGGCTCCGGTTTGATAGGCGAAATAACACATTTGGTAGTACACAAATTCACCTGCGTGAATTCCATTTCTTGTCGAATACAACACAATCAGCAATCTATAAAAAAACATTTAAAAGATATCCATTAGTGACGGACCATTAGAAAAGTGATGGGGGCGGGCGAATTGTTTCGTCCCCCAACAATCCATTTTAAAGACTTCACTTTTGCTTGCAGATTTCTACACGTTATCGTTTTGTAATATCTAATGCAAACGAAAACAAAGGTGAACCAGTTCCAGTACTGGTCTGTGACGCCTGTTGATCAGCGCGACGTTCATTAGATCGGCTTTTTCTTTATAACAAGTTCGCAATATCAGTTTCATCGGTCTTGTTCTCGTCAGTTTCGAAAAAAGGTTCAGAGAAATCCTGCTTTCCCATGGAGTTGCGACACTTCATCTTTATTTGCTCCATTTATCTTTTTGAAGGCAAGTTCGCATTAGATAGCATGCTCTGTAGAGGGGGTGGGGTAATCCTGGTTTTGTACATGGGGAGAGGCCATTTTTCGCGACGTTTGTGCAATATCTCAATAAAATACGGATTGGTAGAGACAACAGCAAAATAAAATAATAAGTTTCTAACACATTTGACTTAATAGTGGGGTCTCTTGCTTCCTCTATTGCAAGTATAGTGTTTTGTTCTCGTCCAGTGCAAAATGCAAATGCTGTGATTTTTCTTTTCTTGTATGCATTTGTTTCCTTATTGTATTGTATTATACTTATTGTACAATAAAATATGCTAAAAAAAGATCAGAGAGAGAGAGTATGATCACTCGCCAAGACCTTTGCAATAACTTTAAATACCTTTAAGACATACGCTCCACAGCTCGAGCCATCAGCTTGGAGGGGATGTGGGATCCACGTTTGTTTGAATTCTCCTTTTACACCTTTGTCGCTCATATAATTTCTTTAAAAAAAAATGCATTTGTGTTTACTTTCTTTCAAGTTGGGTGATCTCACGGGATAGTTTGCGTGTTTGGTGCACAGGGTTTCCTCGAAACATACCCCACAAATCAACGGGTGCTTTTGATTTGTTACGCTTTTATTAATTCAGAATATGCAAATACATTACATAAGGTTTGGCTTCCTATCCACCAGGCATTTGAACGAGGTGAAGTATTGGCGTTCTGGAATGAAACTGAAAATTACAGCCAATACACTGACTCAAAAGTCAGGTTATTGAAATGTGCAACATTTATTGTCTTTGTTGTACATATTCCCTTGAATTCTGATAGTTCTTGTTTGAAATCTGATCACTAACCTCACAACATCAAACACCTCGCTGTCATCCTTGGTCTCCAACTTCAGTGGATCAACCAAGGCAATCGTTAGGTGTTCCATGTCTACAACCTGCATAGGAATTTGTAACGCTGATTAATTGTGATGGAAGTAAAAGGTTTTTGCGCTTGCTTCTTCAGCTTGCCCTGTTAAAGGCGATTTCTCACGGTGAGGCCTCACAAGAGAGACCGAAGTTGAGGTAACAGACCATCTTCGTGGTATTTTTCGTTAATGGCATGATTTCTTCGATCACCTCAACTATGGACACTATATTTCTTTAATTTGATAAAACGCAGATTTTTACTGAGTTTCCTTTCCAACGCGTTAGTTCAAAAAGTTTCGAGAGTTCCACGAACTGCCTTTGATCTTTATAGGGACGGGTCATGATTTAGCGGGGGGATGGTTCCTATTTTTGTGGGGGGAGGGTTTGTATTATGTTGTATTATGTTCAAGGGGAGGGTCCTAATTTCTTTTAGCCTTGTTTGAATTTGGAGCCCCCCCCCCCCCCCCCGCTAAACAATGACACGTCCCTTAACACGTTTCACGATGGGCTTAGATTGTTCTAAATATCGTGGATTTTCAAGCCAATTCTGTGTGTCCACTAGGATTTTTTAAGAGAAATTTAGAAATTCTTCGAAAACCATAACTTATAACTTAATACCTGACAGGGTTTTCTAGAACACTGTCTTGGCCAACCCTAAATTGGTGTCCAAAAACGATAGTGTTGTATAGGGGGGGGGGGGGGGGGGGAATTCTCAAAAGTTGAACTGATGGACAGGAAAAGGATGTCCGTAAATTGGATCTGTAAAATTGAATACCAATATATATCATAGTTTAGTCCACGATATAAGCTTTAAAATAATGTACCACTTGTCAAGATAGGACTATGTTTCGTAAAATTATGCCATTTTACAAAAAAATGTTCCCTGTGGTGTCCCGTAGCCTTAAAGGGGCTCTCGCACGCTTGCTGGCCACTTCTCTGACAAGAAAATAGCTCAAATCGCAATCCAATTCCATCCTCTTGATAACAGGTCAAAACAACCTAGAATTGCATTTCTCTAACACTTGAAAGGTTTTTCTATTAATCTGGAGGATTATTTGATTACTACAGGCAAATGTACATGTGTTTTCACGACTACAATTTGACTTATTTTATGTCCACGGTGGACGAATATTAAGCGTGCGAGAGCCCCTTTAAACAGGGAACGTTTCTCTCTTTTACTGTAATTATTCTCGTAATTCGTGTAACAATGATGTGAAACGTTTGCGTCCGGGGTAGAGGGACTTCAAGAAAAAAAAAGACGGGGTACGTGTAAAATTGATTTTAATCCTAAGGGATAGCAAATTGGGTACAGTCAACCAGTGAAGAACAACGGCGAGGATGGCAGCAACCGTCCTATATGTTACAAATACAAATAAGCCTTTTGAGCAATAACTCTTCTCATCAGGGACCAGTAATAGCAAATTCGACACCTTTGGCGTGACATCCCTTAAAACCCCTACAAAATAGTGAATTTTATACACCGACGGATTGGACGACCACTCTCCGTATTTCTAATTGCCGTTATGAGCTCGAATGATATTTTACAGTAAAAAGGCCACTTAATTCAATGGCATGTATGAACTTACACAAAGCCTCCAGTGAAGTGTTGCACCAAACTGTCCGGGAAACAACAGTTTGCTATGTTTGTCCAGATCAAGCTGTTGGAGAAATAAAACATATTTTATAATATATACGCTGTCCAAGAATACCATTTGATATTTTCTTGTTTATTTTAATAACCATCCATGCAAGAAGGAAATAAAACTCCATTGTTGTACGGCATTGAGGGTTCCCCACATAGGATGTGTCCCATTTTTTGCCCAAAAAAGTTGTCATGACTAGTAAAGTAATAAAAGAGAAACAATTATAGATATTGACTTGCTTGAGAAAATATGACGATAACACGTCTCCAGACCAATCACATTAAAACAACAAAGGAAGGAGAATCACTACTTTACGCTAGGTTCCCCATATACGAAGTCTTTTAAGGGGCCGACCATTTGACTTTTGAAGGGGGGGGGGATGATTTTTTTGCAAGATTTTTTTTTTACGTCTCTAAGATATTGTAGGATATTTATTTCGTAAAATTAGTTAAGGATTATGACCAATATGCTGTGCAGGATTTTTTTTTTTTTAATTTTCAATTTTTTAACGGTGACTAGCGAGCAGCACAAGGAGTGACACTTGAAGTTGTAAAAGTAATTTTCATTTAATTCCGACGCGTTTCGTCTCTAATGGAGACTTCTTCAGGGAATAACTTTTTACAACATGTATAAGGCATATATAACACGTAAATTACTGGCGTACAGGACGTTCCTAAACGCCCAGTATGTTTACGTGCTCTTGTAATAAGATTTTTGGGGACCATACGATTAGCGCTATCCGTGCAGGATATTTTGTTTTCAAAATCATCCACACCCCCAGACTTGCCTTCTTTCTCCACTTTCTTTGAGCTTCATCGATTTGAAGAGATTGCTTGTCCCTGTCACTATTAATTTTTGGTGCTATAATGATATAGTGATATTTATCAGTAGTAGGAATCATGAACACGATCGGAAAAATGAATAAAAGTAAATGAAAGCAAGATAGTATTGTAATAGAACTTCGTCCACATAAGCGCGCGTTTTAGACAAAGCACCCTAAATTAATCAATATTTTAACGATTGCAATAATTCATATATATTAAGTGAAAGGCAAGAAAAATGACCAACCTGTTTGTTACGTAATTTATTTGCTTTCTGTTCTAACATTTGGAAGAAGGCGTCAACAATCTAAAGAAAAAATATAGATTAAGTTGTTAGCCAAAATAGAAGGCAAAATGCCACCGTGATATATTCAGTACTACGGAATTCACCGAACCGTGGTTCGCGTAGAACAAATAACGTAGACGTTTTTCTCGACGCGCAACAACGTTCGGTGAATTCCGTAGAAATCTACCTCGTCGTTTAGCCACCCTTGTTGCCAGCCTTGTGGGACATGCTTGTTAGCTATAAGCATGGCGACGTGTTCCTCTGGCATATTTAGTTGCAGCGACTTGAGGTCTGCCCATTTCACCTTGCCGATAGGCTTATATGGGAATTCTGCATTTTCCCATACTTCGTTTACCTAGGAAAATAATTAAGACAGACAAGTAATTAAGAGATTCGAGGAATGCTTTAGGGCAATCAACATTGTTATTAACAAGTTCGATACCTATTGCCTTTATTTTGGTCTGGTTTTGAAGGTCACAAGGATACGATAAGCAGTGGTAGTCCCTCTAAAAAAATCTAGTAAGGACCCGTGTAATTTTCATAATTAATTCATGAATGTTTCCATGAGAATTGTTTGGCGGGACCATCACACATTATTCACACATTCAAAAAACATTGAGCAAAAGTGCAACGTTTGGGTAACAAGATTGTTGACTGCTTCTTGTTCAAATTGATCGAAGTTCTAGAAGAAAAAAAAAATGGTCAGATCCTACAAATGCTAAAAGTTCAACGTCAGTCTGTACTGACTACAATGCTAAATAATGAAAGCCCCACGAATCAACTACATCACTGCATTTAATCACAACACTTCTATGCAACTCGCCTTCGCTTTAATTTCTAAAAGCTTCAAAGATTGTATGGTGTCATGGAATAACTGAACGTCGATCTGTGAAGCTTTTCCAGTCGGCGCTAGATTTATTCCCTTTGAAAAATCTGATTTTCGAACACCTCCTCGTCCAGCGCCTCTTTGGGCCAGTCATACGTCTCGTTCGCCAACTTGACTAGGAAGCGAACAGTCATCTTTTGGGACCCAGACAGATTGCCGATTACCTTCCCCAGGTAAAATTCCCGCGAGTTGGTGTAAGCTACCGCAACGATATCCTAAAAAGAAATTGAATATGACATAAATATAAACAAGCCAAGGAACATTTTTGTTATCAAATTATCTAGCTAGCTACTTTTATTGACGATCTATCGGTAGCATGTTATTCCTGTACAAACCTGATTCTTATCGTCATCCTCTTCGTCTCTAGACACTTTGCATTGCAATTCATCTTCTTTCTGTGAAAATCATTTCATGTACACGTCAGTGTTGTAGTACTGTATAACTAAAAGTTTGTGATATTTTTTTTTCAATCAAAAACAAGATTTTTTGGGTTAAATTTAATTAAAACTTATTTTGCCTCAGGAATCAAAATTTACATTCATTCTTCTAGTTCAAATTGTCGATGGTGCAATTCTATTGCACAGGAGCAAAGTTCATCCGAATAGGGTTATCTTCATTACAGGGTCCTGAAGGGGGGGTCCCAATCCCGTTTCCCGGCCGTTTTTTGGGCAAAATCCCGTTCCCAGTAGGTAAAATCCCGGTCCCGGTAGGATCAATAGTTAAAATCCCGGCGCGCGAAAACTGCGATGTTGAAATTGAGATTTCTGCTTTTATGGGCACTATCTCTTGGTACTCTCAATTTATCGAAACTTTTAAAACGAATTTAATATGTCTATAAGCCGTTAGCTGACTCGGGGAATGTTTAAGGCAGGCCTGATTTCGATAAACACAGTTCTTCAAGCCTCAAAGAAAAGGTCGATGAACATTGCATTTTTTTATGTAGTCAATAAGGCCTGTAGGTTTTATTCTTCATGCCGCCGCAAATGACGAAATTGTTATTATTGCGGCGCGCAGAATTTTTGGGTCATGATACAGCTCTCGTAAGACCTAAGCCTATTGGATTGATACCCTCAGTGCAAAACATTAGACGGTCATACAATAGAACGAGGAAACAATGGGATGCTTTGTTATGCCTATCCAATCACACAATATCTTACGAGTAGCTGCATCATCATCATCACTTGGCAGTAAAAAGGGAATGTTTCTTCTTTATCGTTTACAAACAAGACAACGATTCTGCTTACCTCCGCTAGTTTTCTTTTTGGAGTGGAGTGTCTTATCTGCAGTAGAAATTAAAATTTCGCGTTAAGTTATTTTTCTGTGTCAAGTCAAGGGGGACAGAAATACCGTGGTGCTAACGGTCACTCAATAAACCATTTTGGCCGACTTTAAGAGTGTGATAATGTAACTAAAGTGTGATTTTAAAGAATTTACTAATCGGCGTAGCGCGACAAGTGAAACGAACTTGACCAAGGAGTATTGATTATTTTGCCTTGTTAACGAGGTGGGAAGTGTGCAGTAAATAAATAAATACATTCACTGGATATGCGACCAGATCAACTGGTGCAAAGCCGACGGTGGATCCAGGATCTTTTAAGGGGGGTCGATTTAAGGGGGGACGGGGTTGCAGCACTAAGTTGGACTGGTTTATGATCCATACTGAGCTCAAATAACTACCACCCAAATATCTATCACTCTCATAGGACGGACAGGGCCAGGGCGGAGCATGCTTGAAAGTGGGGGGGGGGCTATATTTGGCTTATCTCCGGTGTAATAACCTGTGAGTGCGCACGAACTGCGTCACAAAGCTTCCTTTGTTTGGTAGAACGAATCAGGATGAAATAAGAACTGAACACGAAGGTGTCCTCTGGGAATGGTTATTACACCGGAGTTAACCCCTATATTTCTACTGTCGCCACCATAGCCGTTTTCACTATTACGCTATCGGTGCATGGACAGTGGTCATACCACTTCACTTAAATTATTTTGTGTGCGGAAAAAGTGAGGGGGGGGGGGGTTAGCCCCTCCCTCTCCTCGGGCCCTGTAACCCCTCCCTCTCCTCGGGCCCTGTAACCCCTTCCTTAGATCCGCCCCTGTACGCCAAGATCGCGTAAGACACGCTGAAGAAATCAAGGTGTTTGCTGTTTTACCTTTGTTAACGTTCCCGAGCCTTTAGGTAGGATAGGCGACAAAGGAATTGCTGACTTAGCATCATCGCCTAACTCTACAGGACTGCCAGGAATAGGCAGTTCAACCTGTGGCGCCATAAACGCGTCATCCGACTCACACAGTTCGAGCCCCAGTCCCGATGAAGTTGTTACCTATGATAAAAGTAAATAAACATATGTATTTTGCAATAGGCCGTAAAATCAGTACCTTTCAGTATTTCTTCATACCTCGTGGATTTTCAGGTCTTTGTTTGTTTCAAGCAGGGTACCAGAGGGGCCTGCAGGGTTGTTGCCATGCTGCCTGTCCTGCTGAAACAATATCTTCTACAAAGAAGAGAAGAAACGAAATGTGAAGGGAATAACTTGAAGCAAAAAAAGCCCAGTATTAATAATGGTTGTCGTTACCTTGTTATTCGTTCCACTCTTGGCGCCATTATCTGTCGTTTCCACTATTTCGGGTGGCTCAAATTCAACCTATGGGTTTACAGTTTTCGTGAGTTACCTGCACCGTATGATTGCTAACGCGACCTCAAAAAACGCTGTTGCGATTGGCGAGTTTACGCAAGAAAATTGTTATGTTAATTCTCTTGAACTAGAAAGTTAAACATTCGAGACAAGGAAGCCAAAGGTTAGCTTAGAACCGGTTTATTGACCAATCTGGACCCACTGATTAAGTGACTCAAACCAGCTAACATTGGCCAATTGCCCATCGCAAGATTTAATTTTCTGGCCGCGTAGCAATGCATGCAGTGGTAAAAAGGCCATTATAGAGGTGTAACATGGATGTCAATTCAGTGTATAACTTACAATGCTTTTTGAGACGTATTCATTCAATTGCGCCTGGCAATCACGAAGCCTCTTCTTTAACCCGCTTTCAACCTATTTTATAGAATAGGATGTGTACTGTTACACCTTTCGTCAGAGAAAGTGGTATTAACACATAACTAAGTGACATTTATGGAACCACTGATCAATCTAATTTTCGACTTACTTCTTTGTGATCCCTGAGTTCTTTACTCTCTCGGGACAAAAGCGCATCTAAAAATTGTCTTGTCTGCCTCTCCTCCTTTTGAAGCTATATAAAGAACACGGTAATCATTGCTATGCAAAGCGACATACACATATTACAGTAGCTTGCTAAAACTAATTTCTTTTTCTTTTATTAGTTTTAATGTTGGAATTGATTTTGGTGGTCGGTAACTTAACCGCTTAGAGCAAGTAAATCAAAGCTGCATCATGGATATTATTAACAATGTAATAAATCCAGTATTAAATGATAACAGAATCATATAACTCACTTATATGTTTCTGATGACAACAATTATTAAAAACTATGCAATAGTGCCGCCAGTAACACCTTCTGCCCCCAAAACTTCATAGTTTAGCTATAAGAACGCTCGTATTAAAAGTCGAAGTTTCGTGAAGTCACGTTGCGACCGCCTATATTGTAGATTTGCCGAAACGGTGTCCAAATTGTTTATTTTCATGATGGTGTTTCTAACAACCGTGTAAGAAAGATAGATTATTCGATGAGAAGACGATAAATTAGAAACAAACACGGAAATGTCTTGATGGGTATCTTTCACCTGTTACCTGTATCCCTCGCGCCTACTTGGCACATAAGACCTCATTTTTTAGGTTATCTTTCAGGGTATCTTTTAGGGTAATAATTTTGAGCCACGCCATGGCCCGCCATGTTTGGTATCTTTTAGGGGTGAAACTGAAAATTTCCGACGATCATCCCCGACTAAAAAATGTGAGAGTCGACCTCTCTAAGGATACTATACTAACGAGTCGGGACGAGCATCCGGATGAACACCTACCGTTTCGCACTTGCTTTTAAATCTTTTCACTTCCTTGTTCGCAATAGCAACGCTATTTTTAAGCTAGGGAATGCAAAAAAGATGTTAGCAATTATATTACGAGTTTATATTTGGAGTTTTCTAAGGTTGGTTACCATCTAGGGTTTACTAAAACTTCCAGCGCGGTCATTGAACAACCAATGATAAAGTATTAATATTTTGGGACAAGCTGAAAATCATATAATGAATATTTGACATTAGTATCACTCACCAATCACATTCTGATTGGTTACTCTATTAGGGGACTATTATCAATAGACCTCTAGTAGCGAAAGCGCCGATTTTGAACATGAAAACAATGGTGGCCGCTTCTCGTTTTGTCGAGGTTTCTGGTAGTGATTTTTTAACACAATTTTTCCCTTTTTTGTTTGTCGAACATGTTGGATCAGTGATACTAAAACAATTAGACCTCTCGCCTTCAAGGGCCACGGGTCAAAAGCCCTTTCGGGCTCGAGGTCTAATTGTTAAATAGAATTTGTCAAAGTAGTACCTCTTTTATCTTTTCTCCAAAGATGTGTTTTGCTCTTGGAAATACTTGACGTCCTTTTGTAAACGGTCCACCTACGACACGAAAAAAGGTCGCGACGTATTTGAGTATTTGTCACGTACCACTCGTCGTTTATAGTGTTAATCAGTTACGTTGATCGATTATTAACAACTATCCCCCGAACACTGAGGTTTATATAATAAATACTTTTAAATTATATAATGATATTAAATTGTTTTGTAATATTCAACTTACCAGATCACAATTGCCTTTCAGACGATCCCTTTCTACCTCCGTTTTCGAGATGCGTTGTTTTAACTTGAAAGGATAAAACAGAAATTTTCAGATAAATCAACTGATATCAAAATTGCCGACTATGCATGTAGGTAAACAAAGAGCTTTCATGTATACCTCCTTTATTTCTTTTGCAAACTCCTGGTTTTGCTCTTTTAGAATCATCTCCTAAAGCACAAGAAAGCCTTGTAGTTACGTGGCAAAATGAGCAATATGACAACAACAGCATGGTCAATTAATTTACGAGGAAGGGAGAACGCGAGGTTTCATCCAAAACTATTTGGTGTTTAAAAGTACTCAAAATGAGATGACGAATATTGCGGTGCACACTAGTGAGATAAGAACATCACGACACAAGTGCGCGCGCCTTTATGTTCAAGTGTGAATGGTTTTGACATAACATAAGCTCGACATAGGAGAAAAATCATGTTTTTTTTACACTTATGTCGTTTTGTTTATGTCGTTATGCGAGTTTATTATAGGGTTCATATAAAAGAAGTCATTTTCAATTCAACAATTCAACAATTGAAAGGTTATAATCAACTAAAGATGCAATCTACTACAGAATCGCTACTACCACACTACGTCGGCTAAATTTATTCTCGTACCCAGAGCTCCCCGGCTTGTCGCCTCGCAGGGGGAGCTCTGGCGACATCCATTTAAGGGCCTTCGCGGATTGGATGAAATGGCGATCACACGTCAACGAAAGTAGCTTAATCTCGCTTTATAAAAAAAATCGTATCTGTCAAAATAACACTGGCATTCGTTTCTTAGTCGTCTCTCAAACCTTTGCCTCCGACTTGAACGCTCAAAAAGTAATTATGAGGTATAAAACCACCAGCGAAGGCCTTCAAAGGGATGTCATCAGAGCCTCCCCTGCGATGCGACGAACCGGGGAGCTCTGGAAACGCACAAAAAAGGCAGCTTAGCGCATGTGCCAATTGAGAAACGAGAGGCCGTGGTCATACCTCGCAGCTGTGTGATATTAAGGCACTGTTTTCGAAACTGAGTTCCGTTTTTGCCGTACACACAAAACGCTTATCCGGCGCCTCCACTTTATCCACTTTCGGCAGCGTTTTCGAAAAAAATATGTTTCTTTGGGAAATTTAGCCGTTATGTAGTATATACTACAAATAGTTCTCACCAAAGCTGCCCCCTCCTTAGTACGGTTTGAATTAAATATTTCTACTGATACCACTGTTTTTGTTTCTAAAGCAATTATTTGTTGTCGCTTCCGGAACATCCGGCGGAAGTCTTTCAGAACTTACACTACAGAAGTTGCTCTGAAACAAATATACCAGAGCAAACTTTGAGATTGGCTTTATAATACACCAATTGTTTTTAACCACTGCACTAGTTTTCTATGTATTTTGTGTCTTTCATATGACTAAGGAATTATGTCTGAGTTCACTTTCGTCACGACAGAAAGATAAACTTAACAAACTCAACTTTGAAGACATCAATCACAATTTCGGACTCCTAACCCGACTTCTAAAAAGCGGGGCCAGCTCTAGTGAGCACTATTTCTTGTGATCAACAAGATAGTGATATTGATAAGCAAGTTTTACTGAATTTTCCAGTGTCCCTAGTATACAGCAAAAATAGTCAGACTTAGCCCTTATCGCTAGATCTCGACCCTACTTTGGTTGGACCGAGTTTAAATTAATTGGCTGTATATTGAGTACGGTAATTGTAGAAAGGCATATTTAATGCAACATACCGTTTCGGTGCCGCTGCATTCTTCCTTTTTACTTTTTGGGCAAGCGTCTTTCTAAAAATAAAAGTTATTCCCAGTTACGCGGAAAACACATACTGGAAAAAAGAAAAAAGCAACGAATAACGGCAAATAACGTTAAGCGATACTGTGCAAAATAAGGGCAAACGTATCAAACTAACCTCCGTTAATAGTTCGGATATCGTTACCCTCTCCTCCAGGATGTCATTGAGGATGGAATGGATATCCTTCTCTTCCATCGATGTCTTTATAAAGCTAAACGTATACTGGCTTATCTTGCCATTCTTTGAATACTTCTTTGGGTCGCTTGCAATTCGCATTATCAAGTGAAAATTGCGGTTGCTTTGACGTGCTATTCTGTCATAGCGTCTTAAATCCTGAAATAGTTAAAAAATCAAATGCTAAGTAAGATGTACTGATTCTACAAAAACTACTTAACAATTTTCACAAATGTTTTCACTTTCACGTTAGGACAGAAAAATCGTCAGAACTTACATTTGCTTTCCCAATTTCGGCCTTGTAGTTGTTTCTCCAGAGAGTCAATATTTTCTTGTCGTTTGATGGCTCACCAGTGGTGCCTTGTACATCGAAAAGTTTAGCTCTCATAGCCATTACCGTTAACACAAAATCGGGGACTTGGTGCTTTTTCTGTCCTTCATACTGCTGTAGTCGCTGGTAAGGGTCTATAGCAGGCGCTATTAGCCTAAATGATGTGCCTTCTTTAACTGGGAATTCTAGAGCAGGGGGATCCGGAGTAGCCATATTCGCGAAATACTACAGAGAGCAGGTTGGGTTACGGTTTTTGAACAAGAGGGCAACTTGAAAGAACTACTGTATAATTGACAAGCACTCCCTTTAAAGCACTCCCGTGCCTACGTGATGTATCAGCGTAATGCTCAAAGTATTCTGAAGACTTCCTAGTATCTTATTTCTAATTAAAATAAACAGCATTGGGCTTTACACTTTGCTCGCTGTCCCTTCTTCGGCGAACGTCCGTAAATCGAAATTAAAAGTCCCTAAAAGGGAAATGTTTTTACCCGGGGTGCGCGACCCAGGATCGGGAATAGCTCGACACCGCAAACAAATCGAAGAGCGCCGCGGGTAAAATACATTTCCCTCGATTCACGGACGTTCGTAGCCTGCTCAACATGCGCTATCAGTGATACTTTAGGAAAACGGAACAAGTCCGTTGCGAGGCGCAGCGCGCCGGAAATCCGCTCGCGATGGATTTCAAGCCGAGCTTTTGACCGAGCGCTAGGAACAGTTTCAGAAACACTTTTCTCGGGAGTTTTCCGGAGCGCTTTCCGAGAGCCTGTTTCGGCTAGGACGTTCGCCGAAGAACATAAACTAATTTCTTATCGGCAGTAGTTACCGCAGAAGGCTAAAGAGAGTTCATGGTATAATAAATTGCTATAGTCAAATGTAATTTATTAAATGACAAACGACTTTAGTACCCGTATGGTGTATATACTTCAGCCTGCTTGCAGAACTGTTCTATTGAGTAGGATGTTGGCCTACCGTCACATAAAAATACCAGATTTGATAAGGCTGCATGCGTTTACGTACTTATGTTAACCGCCTAATTGATGTGATTTCATTGGTAGGCTTTGCGCCTTTCTGCTCTGTAAAGTCAGACCACTCTCATGCATAATTTGAATGGTTTTCTAAGCTGGACTCGTGACCTATTTTAACCAATTCGATTGGTGGGAAAGGAGTCGGAGTGTTCCATGATAGCCAATGGCTGCAGTATTTTAAGGTTCAGGCGGGTAATTCGAAATTGCGCGCAAAATGTGCTCCGCATTATACGTATGATCATGGAGAGGTCAGAGCAACTCGAAGTTGCGAGTCTTTGTTTTCTCCTTATTGTGTTTATGTGGTTGATAACGGCAAGCAGGTACAAGCTAAATTTGCCAAAGAATAGCAGGAAACGTTTTCTGAAGTCTTGGATAAAAGCAACGCACCAAAGATGCATTCAAAGGGTAAGTTTCACGCTCAAAGTGAAGCCTCAACATGAAATTAATGTAATTAGTTGGTTAGCAAGACCAACGTCTTTATTCGAACTGTTCCAGGAGTACGTCGATCAGATGACCATACACGAAGTTACTCATGTACCCTTACGTCTTCGAGGTGGCGGTAGTACCGTAAGTTTCAGTCGTAATTGGTAGTGTACTCGGCAAAACATCACAAGGCTAGCTGGTTTCGACTTATTGACCCCTAGTCATTCAACGTGTCATTTATCAAGTTATTTATCAACTTGTTTGATCATTGTGTTGTTGTTTTGATTATAGTTTGTCCCAGAATCAGATGAGCAGTACGAGGGCACCGATCAAAATGAAACGGTAAGCAAGAAGTATTTCTAGAGGCCCAAGTTTCAAAGTCACAAACTATATCTTTTATATATTTTTTAAATTACGTGAGCGACAATCATAATGCGCCACAGGAGTCTCACTCTTAAACAAAGCTCTTGTATTGTACACGCCTGTATCCCCCCAAAAATATTGAAAATAATTTAGAGGAGACTTACTAGGAGATTTTCGCAAATGTCGAAACGAAACTGCTAACTTTAGAGACTATAGCTCACGAAACAACACTCGCGTGATTAACTAAAAGGGCTCTATATCTTTTCCAGGTTGAAAAGAAAATGTCTAAAAGGGAGCGATATTTAAAAGAAGCTCGTTCGAGGGAATTCAAGAAATGCTGTAGAAAGAACTGCTTACTGCGAGTCCTTGACGGCAACGACATCGAAAAGTGCACAACACTGTTTTGGAGGAAGTCGGAGGAGGATCAGCGCTTGTTTATATTAGACAGTCTTTTCCACATGAGCTACAAGAAAGAATACGGAGGTTATGGATACCAGTATCTGGTAAACGGCAAAAAGATATGTCAAAAAGCATGGCGATGTGCATACGGGATCAGTAACGGGAGGTAATACTGACATTTTATCGTAAAGAGGAATTAAAGAGCCGCAGTCAACCGCCATTTTGTCAGCCTAGCAACATGTATCGTCGGACAAATCATCAACTTCCATCGGCTGATTTAGGGAATGTGGCCGGTGTGATATTTTCGATTGAATTTTGGTAAACTGGGTATAAAACGGTGTTATTACTGGCTGATTTAGAAATTTCTACACGTAATTTGCCTGCTAATATCGAACAAAAACAAGAACAAAGAAGTAGCTCACACGGGCTCTTTATATAGTAATAGTGCTTTCATATACTGCAGACTCTGCTGACGTAAATTGAGCAATAATCTGGCAATTGTAATGTTGTATCACCTACAGATTTCACAAACTTAGGAAAGCTTTTGAAGACGGATGTGCGACGCACATTGGCAACAGAGGCGGACCGCGGCCCAAGTCAAAAACCTACATGTCAGCAGAGCTATGGTTTGACGAATTTATTGAAACAATGGCGGACAGCATGCCCCATGAAGAAAGACGCCATCTTCCTTCGTGCTTTACAAAGGAGCGAGTTTATCTCACTTATAAGGAAGCAATGGAAAGGATGAAGAAGCGATTTTTAAGTAGCTCACAATTTCGGAGAATGTGGAAAAGTGGTTATAAGCACGTTACGATACCAAAGGTAAAATTAAAGTAGCGCGAATATATTATCAATTTGACAACTTTGCATTTCATCGTGTAGTGTATGATGGCATAGAAGCGCTCATGCCTAATTTTAAGGGTCCTTTTTTGTGATCAGTGGTTTATGCGTATTACCACCACTGAAGTTAATTCGTTTTTATAGATAAATAGATTCACGAAATGTGGGGTCTGCACCTTGATTAAGGAAAATATCGTGCACGTCAAAGACAAAAAGAGACGCTTAACCTGGCTGGAAAAGAAAGACCTTCACTTAAAGCAACAATCGTAAGTAGTAAATTAGAAATTAGAAGAAGGGGCAGGATTACGAAAAACACCTTAAAACTTTTTCCCTCGTGTTTCAGAGCGGAGAGAAAGAAATACCAGAAACACAAAGAGAAAGCGCAGAGGAATCCAGAAAAGTATTTGTCTATAATAATAGATGGGATGGACCAGGCAAAAACGAACATACCGCACTTCTACACCAAGTCAAAGGTAGTCAAATGGCGTGTCGTATAAAAAATACCACACGCCCTTTTTTCCGCTTAAAATCGGTCTGAGATTGTATCAAACTTATTGTACTGTGTTTGCTTTTAAGATGGAAGGGGAAAATGCTGACTTTTTAAAGACTCATGTGACCGGAGTTATTTCCCATGGGCTCAATCGAGCTTGGTGTCTTCTCGATTTACTTCGTTACCCAGGCGACGCGAATGCCAACATTTGCGCTATGATGCACGTTTTAAACAGTACTGTCAGCCAGGTAGGACGGCAACTTAACAGGCAAGATGTCAATATTGAAGATAATGATGAGAATTACACATTTTGGTATAAAAAATGTTGTGTGATTATGGTGAAATACTTATTTTCAGAATGGCAGCCTGCCTCCCGTCCTTTACTGGCAGATGGACAATTGTTATAAGGACTGTAAAAATGTGTATATATTTGGCTTCTGTGCTTTCCTGGTCATGATTGGGGCTTTTCGAAAGGTATATTCATTTTTTTTAGTTTCGCCTCGTCCGGTTTCAGTCAGGGCCTATAGCTTTTTGCTCATCAGCAACTTTTGTGTTTGTAGGTTAAGCTGTCCTACCTAATGGTTGGTCACACACATGAAGATGTAGACCAGGTAAGCCACGCCCAATATGACCCGTGAGGACAAAGTTGAAAAGTGGATGTGTTTGCTTTATAACTATTTTGGCAGCATTTCCGTATTTCTGTGCAGATTCCATTTACTTTGAAAGCATTTCTCAGTGATTCTCAGTGTTAACACTACCACCTATGAAATGCTGCATCGGCTTATTTTTTTTTGTTTCTATTTCTCAACTTCAGATGTTCAGCAGGATATCGGGGGGACTCCGGAGGACGAACGCGGAGACACTGGAAGCACTCCGTGGTGTTATAAGACGTAGTTATACTCCCACTCCTTGTACATCATTGTTCACAATGATACATGATGTCAAGGAGTGGTTGAGACCATATATTATGGGATTTAAAAACCATAGTACCCCTCATTGTTTTCGTTTTAAAAAAAACAATAGAGGAGAGGTAGAGATGGTTTATCGGCTTTGGGCAACACACAAAGAATGGCGTCCTGCACGCCAACCCTTTGTAGTTATGCATACTACCCCTGCCGGTAAACCACCTCTGCTTAGGCCTGAAAACCTCAAAAATCCGACGCCAGAGGTAATGAGGGATAAGTATAGTCACATCAAACCACGCCTAACATCCTCTCACCAAAAGTGGTGGGAAAAGTTTATTGAAGACGAAGAGGCAAGGCGCAGGATGTGGAATACGATGACAGACGATGATTTGGAGGAAGGTGGGCAGCTTGCTTTTAATATCGAGCGGCTGAGATACAAGGAGCCCAATAATGCCGATAACGATGACGACGAAAGGATAACCCTGGCCGAGCAGACCATCTTAAAGCAGATCAACAAAGAAGCTAATTGTCGAGAGGTTAGACACCTAAAGACGATGTGACCGATGGGCGTGACAAATAGTTTCGTAGCCCATAAAACTTTAACGGTAAAAAAGTGTAAATCAATCCGTTTTAATCTCCTGGAATTTCGATACATCCTTTGGTTGAAAACTGATTCATGTGATACGAAAAGTCATAGAACAACCACCTAATGGTGTTACTTTTGAAAGTTTCGTACCGTATTTTTATAAAAACACAACACACCAATCATAACAATAAATTGTCACACCCATCGGACACAAGGACCTTTAGAAGTCCGTGTGGGGATACTCCTTGTCCTAGTGAAAGTGGTTTATATTAAAATGATTTCTTTCAGAGGAGCCAAAGATCAAATCACGATCTCGGCTTAGGGTATTTTATCAGGGGATCATTTTTTTAAATTCCCAGACTAGCATCCCAGCATACCATGAAATAGGTGCAAAACCTACCACCTTTCTCAGAAAACAACGTAACCAGCGTGACCAATACTCGTACTCACTGATTGCTCGACTTGCATACCTGCTTTAACTGATTTCGGGTACAAGTCATGAAGTAGATATATCGAGTTAAAATGTCTCACAAAACCGACGTTCTCTTCCCAGGTTATAATGTCAAACGGACCACCACAGAAACCAAAGAGACGCAAGCTCGACACCGCCGGCAAAGAGAATTAGTACACTGTCTTTGTGAAACGTCATTCAAAGCCGTGGCTCCTAAGGGGCCGGCCATTTGACTTTTGAGAGGGGAGGCTTTTTGGTACAAATCCTCCAAATCCCTTTTTGGGATGAGCAGGATATATATTTTTTTCAGTAGTTGACAATTTTTTTCCTTGGAACAATGGATGCAGGATCTTTTTTAAATGGCTACCTCCTCCCACCCCCCCCGCCCCCCCAAAAAAAAGTCAAATGGGCGGCCCCTAAGTAGACAATTTCCGACTGCACGCAAAGTTAGCTGATGAGCACATTGTACATTACTAGACAAATGCAAAAATGGTAATGAAGGCTATACTATGAAAAAGTTGTTTTGCTGTTCCTGAACAATTTTTTTAAATCGCAAATAATAGGCCACTTGCAATAACTGGGTCACGTGACCCAAATCCAATACATTCTCAGTAAAATCTTGAAAATTCAACTCGCTGCTATTTGCTCCACGTTGGAGATTTTATAGGAATTCAAAGCTTCAGGAGGCTAGATTCCGCTAAGAACATAGCACGAAAAAAGCGATATCGCACGAATCGCGCAGCGAAGAAGGCGATATCGCCTTTTTGAGTGCTATTTTCGGCGGAATCTACCGACTAAACGCTTTAAATAGACTTGAATCCTATGACATCTCATCCTCAATTTACACAAGAGATATCATAGTATTGATATGACCTGAGATTTAATAAGCAACCCGATTGGCGTTTCAAGGAGAAGAGTTGCTCCGTTTTCACGCTGTGATTTTCTGTTTAGTGTCTGTGAAAGTCATTGTCACTATTATTTGTATTATCGCAAGAATAGTAAAAGTGCATTTGCCAATTTTCTATCTGTCTGTGAATGCTACCGGAGAGAAGCAGCTGGTCAGTCTAAAATACAGGATAATAGTATTTTAAACACCAACTTTGGTACATAGGATACATTTATACAGGGAACGGCCCCAAACGATTCGGTTCTGCCTCGAAACTATTTAGCAACTTCAGGGAAATCGCACGGTATCGGGACATTAACATTTGCATTGAAACGGTATGGTGTGGTTCAACACATCTCTTCGACTCTTTACGAGTGCAAATATGTTGTATGTCAAGTGGTCGCGGCTGTCACTTTAAGGCGCAGTTGATTGGCTAATAGCGGAGCAGAGATGCTCCGAGATGCTCCAGAAACCGGAAAAATACAGATATTGCATTTCAAACATGCACAACAAGGCGAGTATTTTACAGACTTTACAACAGAATAGCAGAGAATGAGCTAGTCTGGAAATCTAGAATAAAATAAGCATTCATTCATATCCGTTTTAGTAATAACCTCGTGGAACGTATAGCGGTTCGATCGCTAAGACGTGCCTCTAGAAAGAGTCTTTCTTTCTCAATTTGTTTCGACTTTTGTCCCACTGTAGGAAGTGCGAAATTTTATTGATAACAGGCATAAACATTTCATTTTCTCAGGAGAAGGCTCTCCAACTAGCTTTTTCTTTTGGTGTCCTTTCGGCTGCAAACAAGATTATGTGATTGTTATGTTTTGTGCTTTGATTGGCTCTCGTAGAGAAGAACTGCGCTGCCCTTGACTCGACTGTGCTTCATGGTCTAGCACGATTTGCGCCGAAACTGGAAGATGTTTCTCCTACGGAAGAACGTCTCAGCATCCATAGTATAACAGAAGTCAATTGAAAAGCACGCATTCTCAATGCCGTGTGAGTTTTAGATTCAACACAATACTGATCTTAACCTCATGACACGTGCACTGATTGGCTATCACAGGAACAGGACTGCTCTTCAACTCTAGACGAGTCCAAATATGTTGTATGTCAAGTGATCGCGGCTGTCAGCTTAAATACCGCAGTTATTGGCTAATAGCGAAGCAGAGATGCTCCGGAAACCGACTGCATTTCAAACATGCACAACAAGGCGAGTAGTACAGTACAACAGAATAGCAGAGAGTGAGCTAGTCTGGAAATCTAGAATAAAATAATCTTTATTTAATGGCAAATTTTTCATCCGTTTTAGTATGTTTTAGTAATAACCTCGTGGAACGTGATAGTGGTTAGCGGAGCAGAGTTGCGCGTGCCTCCAGAAAGAGACGTTCTTTCTCAATTTGTTTCGAGGATCTTTTGTCCCACTGTAGGAAATGCGAAATTATATTGATAAAATGCATAAACAATTTATTTTCTAAGGAGAGGGCTCTCGAACTAGCTTTGCTTTTGGTGGGCTTTCGGCTGCAAACAAGATTATGTGATTGTTATATGGTGTGCGACGATTGGCTCTCGCGGAGAAGAACTGTCCTAAACAAAGTTAGGTGATTATAGATCTAGTATGATCGGTGTCGAAACTGGAAGATGTTTCTCGCTTCTAAAACGTTAAGAGCCTATTTTAAACACATCCTAACAGAAAAACGTCTCAGCATCCATAGTATAACCATAGTTAATAAACTATGGTTAACAGAAGTCCATTGAAAAGCACGCATTCTCAATGCCATATGTGAGTTTTAGATTCAACATACTGATCTTTATCTCACGACACGTGCCCTGATTGGCTTTCACAGGAACAGGACTGCTCTGACTTGTCCTTAAACTCAGCAGTACGCGTTGTCGTGGACCTTGCATTCCATTGTAGCGCCGCCGCAATCACATAACAACTGTATAGAAATTATTTAGCATGTAGGTGTAATGTTTAAACGAGATACCACAACAGCCTGTAAATTCATGGTCCCGTTAAAAAATTTAGTGTTCGGGAAATCTCTGGATGAAACGGAAAGTCCGGATATAGATGAAAAATAGAATCTGACAATCTAAATGAGCAACGTGATTGGCTCTTCACAGAGAAGAGCTGCGCCAATGTCGGTGCTTGATAACGTAAAAACGGAGGCTGGCTCGCGTTATATACACGTTTGATATTGTGGTGTATTGTGTATTGTATTGGACAAGTGTCCATAAATTCATTGTCGCGAGAATAATTAGGAGCATTTGGAATTTTCTGATCTGAGAACCCGGCCTGCAAGACTTTACCTCGACGGGACCTCGACATTATATGGGACATTAACATTTGCATTGAAACGGTATGGTGTGGGTTCTCTTCAACTCTTGACGAGTGCAAATATGTTGTATGTCAAGTGGTCGCGGCTGTCAGCTTAAATACCGCAGTTGATTGGCTAATAGCGGAGCAGAGATGCTCCGGAAACCGGAAAATTACAGATTCGCGTTTGGACTGCATTTCAAACATGCACAACAAGGCGAGTATTACAGTACAACAGAATAGCAGAGAGTGAGCTAGTCTGGAAATCTTGAATAAAATAAGCATTCAAGGCAAATTTGATATCCGTTTTAGTAATAACCTCTGGAACGTGATAGCGGTTCGATCGATAGACCGGTGGAGCAGAGTTGCGCGTGCCTCTATAAAAGACGTCTATAAAAGGGCCGTTCTTTCTCAATTTGTTTCGACTTTTCTCCCACTTTAGGGAGTGCGAAATTTTAATTATAAAAGGCGAAACATTTTCCTTTCTAGGGAGAGGGCTCTCGAACTAACTTTGCTTTTGGTGTCCTTTCCGCTGCAAACAAGATTATGTGATTGTTATATGTTGTGTGCTTTGATTGGCTCTCGTAGAGAAGGACTGCGCTGCCCTTGACTGTCCTTTCGGCTGCAAAAAAATGATGCGATTGATATAGTCATAATCTAGTATGCTTGGTGCCGAAACTTGAAGATGTTTCTCGCTTCCCTATTTCAAACGCATCCTAACTGAAAAACGTCTCATCGTTCATAGTATAACAGAAGCCATTTGAAAAGCACGCATTCTCACTGCCATGTGAGTTTTAGATTCAACACAATACCGATCTTTATCTCACGACACGTGCCCTGATTGGCTATCACAGGAACAGGACTGCTCTGACTTGTCCCATATCAGCTTTACAAGTTCTCCGTGACCCAGCATTTCTTTGTCTAGCGCCGCATCTTCGATTGCCGCGAGTCGATGGATCATGAAGTCCTGGTTCAGCGTCACTAAAGCATCGTGATCTATTGAAATATCGATATCACAGGGAGCTAACACAATCATGTATCGTTTTTGGAAGTTTTGCTGTTCGTTTCGGACTAGTCCCAGCAAAGAAAAGGAGAAGTTTCGTCTCAGAGATAGAGAAGGAGCTTGGGAAAGCAATCCGACAACAACGGGAATGATTTGGCCTTACAGGTAAATCTTTTCTAGCGTTTTTAACAACGAACTTACATATTTATATTAAATGCATTTGCATCCTTAATAGAAACTAGTTTTATAAACTTTAAAAGCCGTTCATATAGCGTACAACACGAATGACTTTATACTAAAAGGCGCCACAAATTATCCCGCCAATTTACTGTATCTTAAAATACCTTATTGTAGAAAGACAGACAAAGCGTTGACATTTTGAAGAGTGTCGAAAGCAATAAACCACAATTTTCACGCATGAATGGTGATCCATTTATGTAGCAATATCACCTTTCAAATCTAAGACCTCTGATTGGTTAAGAGAGAGACGAGCTGCTCAGTTCAGATGATAAAATTCCATCTGATATCTGATTGGTCAAACTAAGAGATGGCCTGCACAGGGCTGCTGTAAAGGTCACCACCCCAACAAAGTTCCTTTCTAAACTGCCAGTTTCCATTTTACAATGCAAAGTTGTTCTATGTAAATCTGTAGCAAATAAATCTCACTTTATATTTCCTTTGATGTCTCTCGTTATAATCAATTTGGTGGAGGGAATCACTTGGAATCGAACAGAATTTGCGTAACTCTTGGTACATGTATGACTCACTTGGATTGCCAATTGGAAGGGATCTAGGGTCATTCAAACTGGTTCCTAGTCTGCTAGTTTCTCTCTACTATAATACCTACACAAGGTATTCAGCAAAATGCTCGACAATGGCAATGCCACTCTAAAACTATACCGGCCATGAACTTCACCAAGTTACACACCGAAAACCTATGTACTCATTTCAACTTAACTCCATTTCAGTTAACTCAATTTCAGTTAACTTTCAAAGAAGTTTGAACAACAACTTTAACAACTGGAAGCTGTTTCGGCTCCTCTGGTTTGGTAAAATATCATAAATTTGCAGCTAACTTGTGTTGTTAATATACATTGATATTATATTGATAAAGTAGGGAAGTGAGCGGAAAATAAAGCAAAAGGGATCATCCAAATGGCAACCCAATTTAGTGTTCAACTAACAATTATGCAAGTTCCATTGGATTGAGGGAGTTATTTCTCCCTCAAGTTGAATATACGAGAGACATACCATAAGAGGAAATAAGTGAACTTTTTTACAACCACAAACATAATAAGCTTTAAGCCAGCCTTCGGTTTGATAGGATGCTCTGAGGGAAGTCAATGTTCACTAGGTTGGTGTGTATTATTTGTAAAATAAGCATAACTGTGCAAGCTGTCTGCGGGCTTCAAAGTGCTTACCTGCTGTAGTTATTAGTTTCAATCCTTGCTTTGTACTGTCAAGTTGCGCTTTAAGTCTTCATATAACACCAGGAAAGCTTTATTCCGTCTGATACAGCGCTAAAATGCCCACAAGAAGCGACAAACAACGACGACCAACACTCGTGTTGGAAAAGAACGGTTTTCCCGCCGATGCTCAGAGAGCATACGTACTGGAGATACCGCTGAAGCAGCACGCAGTCACCTTGAAAATTACCCAGAAGAACTTGCGATTGGACGACATTCGCCGCAGTCACTCTAAACGTATAACTCGGCGCTTTCTTTTGAAAATACGAGGCGAAAAGTGTTTTGTTAAAACAACGCTAGATTACTCCTCTTTTGGGGAGTTATTTTAGCTCTAATCAAATTCACTCAAGCGAGTACTAGCAGTACTTCTCTTCGAAATTCTTACTCCTGTCATTTAGTACTCCCGAGTACTCCGTCATAGGGGCTATTCTAAATTAAAAACAATTATACTCCACAAAGTGTTTTTTTTTTTTACCAATCGTTGCTGAATAGACTGTTTGCAGTCCCATATTTATGACAGTGTGTGCATAGCCTTGACGTGACTCAACCGTCTGTCACACAAACACAAGTGAATCACATGTGTTAAGAATCATTTTTCAATGTAAATACTGTAAAAAGGGTAGAAACCTTCGCCTTCGCACCAATGCTGCAGGCGATCAAGAGTGCGCTATTTGTCCGTATATCCGTGCTTTTCCGCATTGTATATTTTCTTGATTTGAACCTTGATTTTGGACATTTTAGCGCTGTATCAGACGATTTTGAACCTGTCGCGAAAATTATTCAACAGAGTGTTATGTTTGTTATCCGCTGTTAGTTTGCTGTTCGACTTCTCCTATTTTGTAAAATCGCAACTTTTTAAAGGCTCCTTCTTTACAGCGACTTGTTTTGCGTAAATGTCTGTAAAGAACGCGATCCTAAACGCACATTTACTTGTTGCGTAAAGATTGTTGGGTTTACACAACTTTACGCTTGCGTAAACGTTTACAGTCACTGAGTACGAAAACCGTGAATACTTGAAATATGCCGTGAAGTTTCGTTCGTTATTCGCTGTTAATTTGCTGTTCGAGCTGTCTTTTCGTAAAAAAACGTAACTTTTAAAAGGCTTCTTCTTTACGACGATTTATGTTTCGCGTAAATGTCTGTAAAGAACGCGATCCTAAACGCACATTTACTTGTTACGTAAAAGATCGTTGGGTTTACTCAACTTTACGCTTGCGTAAACGTTTACAGTCACTGAGTACGAAAACCGTGAATACCTGAAATATGCCATGAAAGTTTCGTTTGTTATTCGCTTTTAATTTGTTGTTCGAGCTGTCTATTATCGTAAAAACGTAACTTTTAAAAGGCTTCTTCTTTACGGCGATTTATGTTTCGCGTAAATGTCTGTAAAGAACGCCATCCTAAACGCACATTTACTTGTTACGTAAAGATTGTTGGGTTTACTCAACTTTACGCTTGCGTAAACGTCTACCAGTCAAACTATGAAAAACGTGAATACCTGAGATATACGCCACGAAACTTTATCAGTATTTTGACTTATTCAAAAGAGCTGGTAGGAGCTTCAAGTCTTGGTATTGGTGCTCTTTATTTAATTCTTTCAATTCTTGTTCTGAAAATTATTTACTATAAATATGATCCATTTTATCAGTGTTCTACGCATGCAAGAATTCATAAAAAACATACTTCAGATATATTTCAGGTGTTTACAGTTTTCGCAGTTTGTGTGTAAAAGGTTTACGCTTCTTTAATATCTGCGAAAAGGTCGCGTAAAGGTATTTTAACCTTTTACGCAAGTTTACGCGTCACGTAAAAATGCGTAAATGTACAGGCTACCTTTACGCAAAAATACGCCGATAGCAAAATTCCGTAAAGTCCTCATTTCGTGCTGTGCTTACAAATCTCGAAGCCTGGGCAAATACATGGCAAATGCAGTCCAATACAGCCAAGTGCCAGCTACTTGCCATCACCAACAAACGGAACAGCAGTCTATTCTCGTACACATTGAACTCTGATCCCCCCCTACACACAACCTTAACTTGGGTGAAGTTGTTTAAGTGGAATGGGGGGTGCAACGGCATGGTCACGTGGTATGACGTCATCGATGACGTCATCAAACGAGAAAATGTTTATATCTTTTGAAGGGATGAACCTCGGACAGCCAAACTTGGTTGAAGTTATCTAGGGGGTAGATCAGCGTGATCACGTAGCATGGCGTCATTGATGACGTCATCAAACCAGAAAAGGTATAAATCTTGGGAAGGGATGAACCTAAGACAACCAAACTTGGGTGAAATTATCTAAGTGGCGTGGGGGTGCAATGCAACTGCGTGTGGTCACGTGGTATGACGTCATCGATGACGTCATCAAACGACAAAAGGTATATATCTTGGGAAGGGATGAACCTCGGACACCCAAATTTGGGGGTGTGTTTATCTATTTCGTTGCTATGGTTGCACGGTTGCTATGCTGGGAACATGTTCGCGGGTAGCCTGCGGTTAATGTTCAGTCTTCAGTGGTGCGTTTGTACACTAAAGATCGGACTACACTGGACGTTATCCGACTTCTTTAGGAAAGGAATTATTGAAATGAATATCACAATCTGTAGTTCATTCTTTCCCCTTGTATCTTTATAAAGTCCTGCTGCCTGTTTTCCCCAAAAATGCAGAAAATACTTAGCCGACATGTCTCCCTCATGCCCCTGACGTGTTGATGTGTTTTGACACGATAAGCTGACACGAAATGTTCAATAAAAATAAAATGCTACGTGATATTGCCAGAAAATATTACAATCTAAAACCTTTTGAAACTGATGGATTACGTTGGATTTGCTCCATACTGATAAATCGGGAATTGACTTATTGACACTCCGCCTGCTGAGTAACTGATGAACCCGGAATTGACTTATTCTCACTGCCTGACAATGAATCAGGCATTGACTCATTTGCACTCTGCCCCCTGAGTGCTGATGAATTTGGAATTGACTTATTTAGACTGCCTGCTGATGAATTTGGAATTGACTTATCTGCACTGCCTGTTGATGGATTCGAAAGTGACTTAATTACACTTTGTGGATAGATTTAACTCTATACCTCAGTACTGACATACTGATCGGTATTGGCCCATATATTTGCTTCTTTCTTAGATTAATAGTGTAGTCATAGTTTAATTTTGTCCTCCTTTACCTCTCTTGTTTACAGCCATTTTACTCTAGTTTATTCCCTAGTCGTTTTTATGTTCTATTTAGTTACTTACATTATCCATATTTTTTTGTCCCTATTTCGGACAATAATTATTCACATGATTTTCCGCTTGAAAGCCCCCCGTCCATGTACACGTATGTTTATGTACATTTGTATATTTTGTGTTACCCGGGTTCGGAACTTACTCGCGGCCGTGGATTTGTTTTCTTTTTTCTCCTTTTTCTTCTTTTTTTCTTTGTTTTTCTCTGTAAATTACCGTCAGTTGGAAATTTCTAGGGGAAATAACCTACAAAAGTTTACATTTAGTGAAAGTATCGGGATTTTTCTCTGAGTAAAATAGCCGTAGGTTTGATGCCTAAAAAGTCTAGATATCTTTACGCAAAATAACAACAAATGAATCAGAAAACTAATTTATTTACACCCCCGAAGGGGAGGGGGACTCCCCTATTTTGAGGGCGGGGGTGGTCTTCGGAAACTTTGGATCTTACCCCTAAAAGGTACCTAAAATGGCGTCACTTAGTTTATTTTGACCTCTAAAAGGTACCAACAAGACGTTTTTTCCCTCGAAATTTTATCCCCCTTTTTTTTACAAGGGAAAATACGTCTTAAATTCAAGCTACCAACAAGTGTTATTTGCTTGATTTGAACGGACCTCTAACAGGTACCTAACTGCAAAAAATTGCAAGTTTTCGAACTTTACCCCCTAAAAGGTACCAGATGCCTAGGTACGCAAGCACCCCCGCCCTAAAAATAGAGGAGTCCCCCCGGATTTACACTTTAAGTTATATGGCGTAAATGGAGTATCCAAGACGACTCGCTTTGTAAATGACAAAAATTCGTTGTTATCGTTTGAAAGAGAACCCGACTTCGTAAGTTCGCCTTGCTATTTTCAATAATCTCGAACTGCTTGTCATTAATTGTGGAATCAAATATACTACACCTTTATCTTAAATCAATATTTAAATGATTTTTAGTCAATGTACCACGTAGGTACCTTTATTTTTACACGTTTCCCCTCTTGCTTTAAATAGTCGCCATTTTGAATGTCAACTTCTTCTCACAGGGAGGGGCGCGCAGATTTGTCACTTTACCATTGTACCTGCTGTTAAAAGACACGATATTTCTGAAAATTGCGTGGCTACCCCTATATGTTTTTACATCATTCGAAAAAAATAAACCCTCCGCACCGTATTTGCAATTTTTTAACGTGCGAAAAATATGCTGAGGCTGTTTTTTTTTTAACGCATAAAGTAGCTTGCACTATTTCGAGATACAAGATACGAAGATACAGAGATACAGGGATATTGGGTTACCAAAAAAATCGAAGATACAGAGATACAAGGATATCGGGTTGCCAAAAAATCATGAACTAACAAACGCTGGATGCGACTCAAAGCACGAAGCATACCCTCAAAGCACGAAGCATGTTCGACATGTTCCGGGATTTTATATCATTGTACTATCTGAAATTATGTTGCTAGGTCAATGAATGACTGCCATCAATTGTCATACAGAGCAAGACAATATTGTCGTGGAGGGATTTTGACGCTCGCCGCTTGAATGTACATAAACCAACCTCATAATCATCGCTTTCAGAATTCGCTCCAGAATTCGCTCGTCGTGAATGTACATAAACCAACCTCATAGTCATCGCTCTCAGAATTCGCTCCCGTAAGACATAGCTTTAATTTTGTTGTATTTGTTGTATCAGTGGAAAAAGATCGAAATAGTAGAAGTAGGGATTTATGGTACTTTTATAGGTGTTTTTGTAGGGTTAGAGTGTATCTGATTACGGCAGCGAATTCTGAGAGCGATATGAGAGGTAAACACGAGAGATCGCGGCCGGCGCGCCGAGCTGCAAGTCAATACAAACTACTGGATGGTCTGTGCATAAACTGTACAATGAAATGATATTTTTAAGCTAAAATTTGTATTCTGTTTCCATTGAATAAATTCGTTCTAGATTTGATTTGATAATGAAACCATGAACTCGAAATTCAAGAAATAGGAGAGGAGCAGGTCGTCTGATCTTCCAAAGTTTGTTGAGAGCGTAAAGCCTTTGTTCAGAATGACCACGAGAATGTTCTGTGAGCCTTTGCTGGGCATTCAACGTTGGCGGAAAGTGGTACAGTACCTCGAGCGATGATTATGAGGTTGGTTTATGTACATTCAAGCGGCGAGCGTCAAAATCCCTCCCCTCCTCGCCTTGATCTGTATGACAATTGATGGCAGTCATTCATTGACCTAGCAACATAATTTCAGATAGTACAATGATATAAAATCCCGGAACATGTCGAACATGCTTCGTGCTTTAAGGGTATGCTTCGTGCTTTGAGTCGCATCCGGCGTTTGTTAGTGCACGATTTTTTGGTAACCCGATATCCTTGTATCTCTGTATCTCTGTATCTCTGTATCTCTGTATCTCTGTATCTCTGTATCTCTGTATCTCTGTATCTCTGTATCTTGTATCTCGATATAGTGCAAGCCGTGTCAGGCTTGATTTTGGGCCTTTTGTAGACATTTTACCCCCTAAAATACCTTTAAAAGACGAAATTTACAAATATTTGTTATGGAATCCAACAAATGTTATAAAATCTGCTGCTTTTACGAGCGAAAGTAGAATTTAAATAAAACTATGGAGTAAAATTATTTGTTTTCGTAATTTCTAAATTCTGCTTTTCTTAGGGTGTTGGGGATCCTTTTTTATCGGAAATAGATAGCCTTTTACATGACCTTTTATTACCACATAGTCATTAAGTGCGAAAAACATATTCGTTTTTGTGGGCGCTGTCCTTAAGTTATTTTTATGTTAAAAAACGTTGCACCATTAACATACCTTCCCATCGTCACTAGCTTGGCTGATATGTCTAATCACATGATCCTCTTGATTCTGACTCAATCCTCCGGCTTTCATCTCGATACGCAAGCTTTCGTCTGAGATAAATGTAACCGAGCGGTCTCCAGTTACGAAGAACATCTCCTGTCAACAAATAATAAACGATTTCAAGTTTTAAAAATGTATTTGTACGCAGTACAATTGTAGCTGAAAAGTGTTCTTCATTTAAATAGAAATTTCTGAAGAACCCCATCCGTGGGATTTGTCATGGGAAAATCGGGAATTCCCATGACAAATCCCAATCGTGTAATATCCGAACACTTTCCAATCATGGGAATATAATGACAAATCCCACGCTTGGGATTTCTTTCACGCAACGGGAAAACCGTTCCCATCCTTGGGATTCGAATTGCCCATAGCGGAGAAAAAAGAAAAAAATCCTAATGCTGCAGCAGTGGTTCGAACTCTCCAGTTGATAAAAGCGACGGATTGAAGGTTTCAAGGCCGACCAGGAAAAGCCACGTCAAATCATAGTGCGCTTTTTGCGTTACCCTGACCGTGAGCATGTATTTTCAAGAGTCAGTAAGTTGGCGAAAACAGGTATCGCAATTTCACCGGATCTTCCCAAACCCTTAGTGGATATTAGAAAGAAACTAGTCCCACTGTTAAAACAATCAAAGAAGGATTGGAAAACCGCTTATTTTAGTAGGGCTAAACCTGACCAGCTCTTTGTTAATGATAGCCTATTCACTAGTTAAGTTTTTCTTTCTTACTACAATGAGTTTATCATGCTCGTAATATTTCAGGTTTAGTTTATCTTTAGTAATTCATTTACACAAGGAAAACAATTGAGAAAGGGGCAATGAATTAGCGGTGCGTCTTTTCAAATGTTACTCGAGGGAATAAATTAGCCGCCCAGATGCGCGCTTGTATTCTGCTCATATGAGTGTTTGTTCTTGCCTTTCCACGTAATTAATGTCGGCTTTTTTATATATATTAGTACCGTCGCCTTTTAATGGCATGCATTATTTGGTCATTCTCGATTAGTAAGTGGCTTGAAAGTAAAATCGAAGGTCAAAATTTAGATTGTACAATGCTTTCCTTGAATATATTGGCATTATTGTTTGGTGAAAGGCTAAATTACAAAGTAATCTCAGAGCATGGTGACCCACCCTGATGGCCGCTTTTTGCATTGCTTGATACAAGGAGAAAGTTTCATATTGATTAATTATTATGCGCCTAACGAAGGAAAAGGATCAGGTGGAAGCACTTCAAAAAATTAGCGCACATATCTCTGATTCTAATTACCCGGTTGAGCGACATGTCTGTTGGGAGGAGATTTTAACCTTTTCTTCGACGAATCATTAGAAGCGTCTGGGGGTAATCCGAAACTGAAAGTAAAATCGACAGAAAAGGTAGCAGCATATATGCTAGATTTAGATCTGTGCGATATTTGGCGAACTCGGAACCCAGATAAGAAACGATTTACTTGGAGAGGGACCGCGCAAGGGCGACGAAGTAATTTGAGTTAAACTCAACGCAGACTAGATTTATTGGTTAAATTCGGACTGCCTGCAGCCGGTTATCGATAAGGCAGATATTATCGCGGCTCCGTCTACCGATCTCGGCGATTTCTATTTCCTTTAAACCAATCAAAAGTTTTAGCCGTGGGCCAAGTTACTGGAAGTTTAATAATTATCTTATTAATGATAATGGCTTTGTCGAAGGTCTGGAGGCCCGTATTAAGGCTTACAAAGTTGATTTGGCTAAGGAAAATATAATTAACCCTCAACTCCGACGGGAATTGTTGAAGTACGAAACTAGAAAGTACTCGAGGCGTTTTTGTAAAGAAAGAGCAAAACGGTTTCGCCTCAGTTATGTTGATATTGAAAAAGAGATTAAATTAATAGAGAAAACAGAGGGTTGGGTGGACTGTGAACTGCTGTTGGCTAAGCGCGATGCGTTACAAAAAAAACTAGAAGAGCACAGTAATTACTTTACTGAGGGCTGATGGTCCGCTGAAAGGCTAAGTATGTGTAATTCGTAGAACAAAATAATAAATATTTCTTGTCGCTTGAACAGAGGAATCGGACAAAAACATGTATACGAAAGCTAATTAATGAGCAAAAAGAAGAAGTAACAGATCCTCAAGAAGTGCTGCAAAATATTCACACCTACTTAAAGATTTGAACTCGTCTAAGAGCAAGAAAACGGAGGAGCAATGCTTAGCTTTTATTTCTGATCTCAACATGCCTAAGTTAAAGGAAGACGAAAAACGGCGTTGTGAGGGATACCTCACTGTTAATGAACGTTACTCGGCCATACAACAAATGGGTGCCTCAAAATCACCCGGCAACGATGGCCTTAGTAAAGAATTTTACGAAGCCTTTTGGGGGCTGCTATAGGTACTGATCTTGTTACATGTTTGAATGACGGCTTTGATAAAGGGGCCTTAACCACAACCCAGAAGCAGGCCATCATAACTCTTCAAGAAAAACCCGACAAAGATATGTGATGGATAAAAAAATGGAGGCCCATTAGCTTAATTAATGTGGATGCTAACTAAGGTGTGCAGTAAGGCTTAATTATTCGCGGCAACCAGTCAGCGTTCGTTAAGGGGATACTAATCGAAGAACCAATACGAACTATAGAGGATGTGATGAATTATGTGCGAAAGAAAGGAATTTAAGTGTCTGCTTTTCGCTACGGATTTCGAAAAAGCGTTTGATTGCATTGAACATAATTTTGTTTTTGCAACCCTAAGGAAATTCGGATTCGGCGAAGGCTTTATTAGATGGATTCGGGTGCTTGTTAGCGACACTTCAAGTTGCATTTTGAGTAACGGCATGATGTCACCTGATTTCGGGCTAGGGCGTGGCACAAAACAGGGAGATCCGATCAGCCCTTGTGATTGAAGTTATGATTTCTATGGTTCGTGAAAACAAAGAGATCGTTGGAGTAGACATAGATGGGTGTGTTTAAGATGAGTGACGTATACGGTCATAATGGCTATTTACATGGAAGGAGGTGGTCGACGAGCTAGCGATCAATCCTGGGAATTTTTTACAATGGAATAATCTAATTTCTTGTCTTCCAAAGAAATGGAAGGATCAGATTAAAACAACAGATCATAACAACAGATCCATAACAACAATACGTTAAATACTTGCGAAGATGCAGCCCTCGAAATATGTATGGGAGACAAAGTGCTGACAAAATTGCTGTTTTAAACTCAACTTCCCAAATGTTTTCAAAGTCATCAGGCGCTATAACTTCTAGTAATTTTCATGTCAAAATCTGAAATAGCATAAAAGTTTGAATGTGTGGCGCCCGACTGCGGGATACCTGTGGCACGTGACATGGCGCGTGCCACTGCGCGCGCACCTTGGGGTATGAAATGAAGATGGCGGCGAGTTTTGTGGAACGTAAACAGCTCGGTAAGGAATGACCTTTTGTCGAGGTAACATTGTTGTTAGGATTAACAATACTTAGATTTATATGCCTTTTTTGCCATAGGAAACCGCTGTCAAAGATTGGTAGAACAGTGTGTTAAGGAGTTGTAATAAATTATGTTGTCGTTACGAAACTCAAAGCCTGGTGTCTTGTACCCTCGCGGTTCGCACCCACAGATCGGCCGTGGTCTGTGTTGGTGACAGTTTCCGAGCTCGTTATTGGAATTAACGAAGGATTTAAGCTCGTTATTGGAATTAACGAAGGATTTGAGCTGAACTTTACTGGATTTGAAGTGTAATTTGATGTCAACAACGGTCGGAGAATCGATAAGATTTCACAAGCATGTCTACTGCTTCAGGTCCTGCGAGGATCGCTGGAGCTCGGTCTAGGAGTTATAACACACGTCGGAATCAAGAAGAAGATGCGGCAGAGAGGATTATTCGAATAAAGCGTTCGAGAGCTGGTTGTCTCGGTTGTTTAAGGAAATTTCGTGGGGAAATTGACGAACTAATACACGAAGGGAACTGGTCTGAAGTTGGACGTAAACTTCAGTCTTCTCATGAAACATGGGTAAAGTTTGTGCGTTTGCACTGTGATCTCCTGGATCTAATGGAGGAAGGTGAGGAAAATGGAGATTAAAAGAGTTTATGACATAGAACTCACACTGAAACTAGAACTGTATTCTGCTATTGAGGAACATGATATGGAAAGTGGATCTCAAGTCTCTGAGAAACGTGCAAAGTCAAGGGTGAGTGATAGGGAAACTAGGTCCCATGTATCTAGTAGACGTAGTTCAAGTTCAAGTGTTAAAAGTGTTGCTGCCTTAGAGGAGAGAGCAGCATTAAGTAAGCTGGACCTGGACCATTTACGAAAGAGACAACAGATTGCAAGAAAATTTAATGATTTAAAGTATGCTGATGAACTTTTGGAAGCAGAAGTGAAATATGAAAAGGCTCAGGCTAGTTACAGAATTTATAAGAAGGAAAGGGAAGAGCTGACAAAGGATCAGGGAAAGAAGTCTTTATCTCAAGATAAATTTGAAAAGCATGTGTCTATGGAAAATGTGAGAGCAAACCCTAGTGAAGGGGTAAAAGAGGAAGTTATTGTGAAAGAGGAACCTGTCTTGGAACTTTGTACAGTAAAAAATGAGGGTGCACCCCGTAATGCGGAATCGATTGAATCCTATGGGCATGCTTGTTTATCATCCGAACTAATAGTTAACGAGAGTCATGAAAGTGAGAGGGTGGTTCAGGATATCAAAGGCCATGTGCGGAATGGCGATGAAAGCAAGGTAAACAGTGAAACTCAGGAAGACAGAGCTGGATTGAATTTGTCTGATTCCCGATTACCTACTAACAACAACAATGTAGTATTTAATAGTGGAGAGCATGTGGCCAAGGTACTTTCTCAGGTAATGAATACCCTAAGATTGAATATATGCGTTTTGATGGCAATCCCATAAACTTTGTTTCATTTATGCATAACTTTGAGACTTGCTTAGAGAGTCTGAGCACCGATAATTCTAGGAGATTACAGTATCTAATACAGCACTGCACGGGCAAGGCGCGGGATGCGATTGAAAGTTGTGTGAACTTGCCCACTTCGGAGGGCTATGAGGCAGCGAAGAACACTCTAAAAGAAAACTTTGGCCTTCCACATATTATCGCTAAGGCACACTTGAAAAGGTTACAAGAACTCCCCCCATTGTGGAATGGAGGAGGGCAAGCATTACTGGAGTTTTCTAGACACCTGGAAGTAGCATACCGCACATTGTCTGGTATGGGGATGGATTATGTTAGGGAATTGAACCACACAAGTACCCTTAGGAAACTGAACAGTAAACTGCCATATTTTATGAAAGGGAAATGGACTGAATCTGCAGGAAGGATTATCGAATCAGGGGCAAAGCCCAAATTTTCAGATTTTTTAAAGTTTGTCAAGGAAAGGGCCCGACTTGTGAATAATGAATTTGGAGAAGATCTTGTGACAGCTAGTTCACAGAAGGGGAGGAAAGTAAATGACGGTGTAAAAAACCAAACCCCTAGAGCTAGCATGGCGACGGGAGTGACCCCACCCCAAAATTACGAACATGCAAGGGGACGTGAAAATGTAAGCTGGAAATGTGTTGTTTGTACAGGATCTCATGGACTATGGAAGTGTGAACAGTTTAAAGAACTTAACAGTGGAGAGAGAAACAAAGTAGTCTTGTCAAATAGATTATGCTTTAAGTGCTTAAGCGGAGGACATTTTAAAGACAAATGTCCTAAGACAACCTTTAGGTGTCAAGTTAAAGGTTGTGATAAGGAACACCACACATTGTTTCACCCATCAGAGCGAGACAAGAGAGAGGGTACAATTGATAACCGAATAAACAAAACACCCAGACAAGCTGGGCTTAGCGTATCATTACCATCGGATGCGACACTAAGTGACGCAGGTGCTAATTCGGGAAGTGCTAATGTAGCATCTGTTACTGTTGCAACTGGGGCCGGCGAGAGAAGAGTGTGTTTAGGGGTGATACCCCTCAAGGTCAAGGTCAAGGATGGTAACAAGGTGTTAGAAACATATGCACTGCTAGATAGTGGGAGTGAGGTGTCATTATGTAAAGAACAATTGTTTGTTGACCTTGGATGTGGTGGCACCAGTATGCAATTTGAACTTGTTGGTGTAACAGGAACAAGGAAACTTGAAGGCCACATGATTGATCTTGTTATAATGTCGCAGGATGGGATGGTGGAGAAAGAGCTGTTAAATGTCAGGACAGTAGAACAAATACCTGTATCCTCTAGTTGCATACCCAGAAAGGAAGATATTGAACATTTTCCTCATTTGAGAGATATTGACTTGCAAGAATGTAGTTCATCAGAGGTTGGACTCATTATTCGCCTTTGTCACACGGCAGCCATCTTGGATTTTTTCTTACAGAAATGACTATGCGTGGGTGAGCTTACACGCTTGGCCTCGCTCTCATGCCAGCTTCGCTGTATTAGAAAATCCAAGATGGCTGCCGTGTGACAAAGGCGAATTGGCCTTAAGGAAAATCCAATGTTGTTTGTCCCACTAGAACACAAGGCTGGGAGTGACGGAGAACCAATAGGTGTGAGATATTCACTTGGATGGACAGTGATGGGTCCCATGTGCGGAAATAGGGACAGTGAACAGTGCTCAGTGAATCTTGTCAATGTAACTGACAAGCAGTATTTTGGCGAATTATGTAAAGGAGAACCCTGTGATGCATTGCACACCCCCCTGGTAGATACCAAGCTCGCTGAGCATGATGTTACTCTTGCAAAACAACATTGTTCATTTGAGGATAGTACACTTATGTCTACAAGTACTGGGAGATTGAAGTCTACAGATGCAGAAACTGAGAAGGAGATCAGTAATGAGCTACTACAGCAACAGTTTGAGAGACTCTGGCAAACGGACTTTGCGGATTCAGTTGTTAGTTCAAACGTTTGTCCTTCCATCGAAGACAAACGTGCACTGCAGATAATGGAGGAAACACTAGAAATAGTCGACGGACACTATAAGGTAGCACTGCCTTGGCGGCGAGACCCGCCCTATTTACCATACAACAGGATCATGGCGGAAAGGAGGTGTGGTCTTCTGAAGAAGAGGTTTCTTAGAGATGGAGACTTGTTTGATAAGTATAAAGTCACAATGAATGACTACATAGAGCGTGGACATGCGGAGAAGGTACCGCCAGAGGAGTCAACAAAGACGGATGGGCCGGTGTGGTATTTAAACCACCACCCAGTGACACACCCATCAAAGAAGGATAAGATTCGAATAGTTTTTGACTGTGCAGCTAAGTATGGAGGGACTTCGTTAAATGAACAATTGTTGCAAGGACCGGACTTGACAAATAATCTTGTTGCTGTGCTAAGTCGCTTTCGGCAAGACAGAATTGGATTAGTCGCTGACATAGAGTCAATGTTTCATCAGGTACGGGTAGATCCCAAGGACTGTGATGCTTTAAGGTTTTTATGGTGGTCTAACTCTGATTTATCTGGTGAGTTGGAGGAGTACAGGATGGTGAAACATTTATTCGGAGCAACATCATCGCCAAGTGTGGTTAACTATTGTTTGACGAAGACAATAGAACTTGAAGGTGACACCAACCCGGAAGTATTTGACACCATAGCTAGGAATATGTACGTGGATGACCTTATGAAGTCTACAGACACTACTGTGAAGGCGGTCAAGCTTGTGAGTGATCTCAGACAACTGTTAGACAAGGGAGGGTTTAACTTGACAAAGTGGTGCAGTAATGATAAAGATGTGATTGCGTCGGTACCAGAGAATGACCGAGCTAAGTCCATGATGAACGAGTTGGAGCGACCTCCAATGACTTCAAAGCTCGGATTGAAGTGGAATGTGGAAGATGACCAGTTTGTATGGGAAGTTGCAGAAAACAACAGACGTGCAAGGGAGAAGCCAGCAACCAAGCGGAGTGTACTATCAATCGTCTACTCGTTGTTTGATCCCCTTGGGTTTATTGCTCCCTATACCATGAAAGGAAAGCTGCTTTTGCAAGCACTAACCAGGAAGAAGGTTGGATGGGATAATCCCATGGACACTGATGATTCTGCCCAATGGATGCGGTGGATGGAAGATCTTACAAAGCTAGAGGAGGTGAAAGTGGATCGATGCTTCAAGCCGATGGAATTCAAAGAAGTCAAGGACACGCAGCTACATGTATTTTCGGATGCGTCAAGACAAGGCTATTCCGCGGTAGCATACCTGCGACTGGAAGATCTCGAAGGTCGTAAGCACTGCTCATTCGTCATGGGGAAGGCGCGGTTAGCCCCCCTGCGAGAGATATCGATACCAAGATTAGAATTAACCGCTGCTGTCATTTCGGTTAAGTTGAGCAAGATTATCCGTGAGGAGCTGGATCTCAAGGTAGACAGAGTGACTTACTGGACTGATTCAACTTCAGTGCTAAAGTGGATCAAGAATGAAACGAAGAGGTTTCATACCTTTGAGTCTAACCGTTTGACGATCATACATGATGGTTCCAAAGTCGAAGAATGGCGGTATGTCAATAGAGATGACAACCCAGCTGATGACGGTTCGAAAGGGCTCAAAATGGAAGCTCTAATCAGAAATGATCGGTGGTTGAAGGGACCAAGCTTCCTGTTAGAAGACGAGGCAAACTGGCCAAAAATGATCACGGTCCCAGAGATTAAGGATGATGACCCAGAAGTCAGAAAGGAAGTGCAAGTGTACGCGACATGTAACGAGAAGCGGAGAGATGTAATTGATGACATCATCATGTACCACTCGTCATGGTGGAAGTTGAAGTTATCGGTTGCTTGGTTACTGCGGTACAAGCGGTTCTTAAGGAGTAAGGTGTTGCGAAGGAAAGAAGCCCCAAACTCGAGTGAAGACGGTGTCTACGGTAGCGACGCGAGCGAAGAGGCGCAGACTGGGAGACTTCAAGGTGACGAGCACTGAGCTGATGCGTCCGGTTACCAAGTTATGCAAACTTGAGATGGATTAGTATTGAACTGCGTACTATAGTATAGTTGTCGGTCGCTGTTATCAGAGTGTAACGAAAACTTAGCTGTCGTAGTTTCATTTAGGGGCCGGTGTGGCGCCCGACTGCGGGATACCTGTGGCACGTGACATGGCGCGTGCCACTGCGCGCGCACCTTGGGGTATGAAATGAAGATAGCGGCGAGTTTTGTGGAACGTAAACAGCTCGGTAAGGAATGACCTTTTGTCGAGTTAACATTGTTGTTAGGATTAACAATACTTAGATTTATATGCCTTTTTTGCCATAGGAAACCGCTGTCAAGGATTGGTAGAACAGTGTGTTAAGGAGTTGTAATAGAGCGGATTTCAGATGACCGTCGTGTTTGCAATTGGTTTGCTTTCTCATTGGCTGCTTATTTCTATCAACCAATCAAATTGCGAACTAATTACAAGCAAGGAATTACTAGCCAATTGGTTCGGCTCCTGATTGGCTGAGCTGGAAACCATTCAGCAGTAAGTTGTAATTACTCTTGTTTCTGATTGGCTAGTGATTGCACAATTGCGTTTACTTCACGATGGTCATCTGAAATCTGCTCTAAATGATGTTGTCGTTACGAAACTCAAAGCCTGGTGTCTTGTACCCTCGCGGTTCGCACCCACAGATCGGCCGTGGTCTGTGTTGGTGACAGAATGCCTCATGTAAATGAGCGGCGGCCATTATGAAAGAGGTGTATACCCTATTTTCCTTTCAACCTCTGGCAAAACCAATGGAGTAATACTAAATATCATGATGTCTAGTACTTGTGTGCCGAATTTGGTGGACTTTCACTACTGCAAATTAGGTGCGAGTGGCACTTTAACAAGCCCAGCACTTTGGTTGGGCGATAATATGAAAGGATAAAAAAGTGGACCGTTGATATGGGCAGTGCTGACAGTAATCTACATAAACGTCGCATTAAACAAGCGGGCGTACAGCGTAGTACAATGTGGAAGGGGACGTTCCTGGCTACTGCAGTCCCAAAATGTTAATGATGAATTTTCTATTCCGGCTTTTTCTTGCCCGGTTTTCACTTTAAAAAGAGCATCTGCGACTCTGTTTTGCCTCTGCTGCAAGGAAAAGCTAAAAAATCTGACTTAAATATGAAATTCCAATGCTCACTGAACGAGACAACATTTTACTACTAAATTGAACAGCTCGAACTCATTGGGTTTGGGGGATTTTTTTCCTGCGTTAATATGTAACAGTAACATTTCCTATGATACACCATATGATAACAACTGTTTCTAATATGTGATTTTTTTTATCACAATAGTCCACTTGCACTAACTGGGTAACGTGACTCCAAGAACCGCTTAACGAGATGTTGTGTCAAAATCAATTCGCTAGAAATACAAAGAATTGACATTAGCCAGAAACTCAAGTTTCAGCATAATACATCTAACCTGGCGCAAATGGCAGCGAGTTGAATTTTCAAGATTTTACTCAGAGTGTATTGGATTTTGGCCACGTGACCCAGTTAGTGCAAGTGGCCTATTGTCTGTCCCGAAAGCTCTTTTTTTCTCTTTAATTACTGAAATTTTACGTCACTTGACTATTGGCTATAAAACTAGCGATGATGCGCAGCGCGACATTATTCCAGATGGGGAGTATTTAATTAGCCAACAATTTGTCAGTTACAATGATATTATCACTCTTTATGAAATACTAGCTGATGCCCGTGAAAAATTCACGGAGTGCAAGGGGGAAATTTATGTTACTTATACCGTATTATTCTCTTAAAACAAACGGGAAAAAAAGAAAAAACTCACAACGGGCATAGAATATGATTTTTTTCTGGTGCCATTTCCATTTTGCGTGCGCTCTGCAAAGCAAGGAAGTGGTGTACGTTTTTTCTAACATGAATGAAAATGATTCTCAAGTCAATGCTTTCCCTGCAAGTAACTGTAAGCAATCTGTAACAGAACCATTTGGGTCTGGATGTCTTTTTTAGTCCGTGAGAGACTAAAACATGGAGGCTTTGTTCCTCGCTTAAGACATCGCTTGAATTAGAACTTAGCTCAAGGCGACCCTTTACCAACAAAAACATGCACACTGGTGACACTTTCTCCTTCTGTTCAGGTTTGTGAACTTCGTTTTTTCGGCTCCAACATCTCGGTGTTTAGATTTGATTTCGAAAGTTTTATACCGGGCAAAAGGCTGTCAAACGACTGTTGTTTGTGAACCGAGTGTTTATTTATAAGAATGGCGCGCGGCTTCGTGCAACGCGCCAAAACCTTTGAATGGGATATCTGTTCACTTTGGTCTTTTTGAAAAAACTACTTTTGCATGAAGATTACTGTGTGATTTGTGTGAGAATCGCGTAGGTTTCTAAGTCTTTGTTGCTTTCGGCTGCGAGAAATCATAAATTGTTGGGTTTCTGTGGAAGACATAAAATGGCGCCTTTGCGAACTCGATCTTCTCGCTTTCGAAAACGCTTGAATTAGATTTTCCTTCCACTTTATCATTTTCCAATAAAATGTATCCTGTAACACAGTTCCCCTAGTATGCAAGAACATGGCGTGGTTTAGAAGTTCCGTGGTGCAGCCGTTTTTCCAGGCTGCTGGGCCAACAGTTTGACCTTGACCCCGCCCACATCACGTATTATATATAAGATGAGTCAGTGCAATCCCGAAACTCACGTATTACTAAAAAATATATCTCGACGAAAGATGAAGATTTAGTCTAGTCGGTAGAGGGGGTTCACGTGCACCCCCGGAACTAGTAACGAGACGTACATTTTTGGAATCCTTAGGATGTCTAGAAAATTTAGATGTTAACAGCTCGAAAAAGTGTCCCACATCCCTATTTTGCCAGATTTTTGTTTTTTAATTATATTCTTTTGTTATTTAATGAGATTCTTTCGTTATTCATGAGGCAATTTTATAGACTGTAACACTGTTCAAAAAAGCTCTTTAGATTCTAAATCTATACTTATACGATCTTCGGAATACTGATCACATGTAGACAAGTTAAATCGCTGCCTCAGCCTTTTGCCGTCACATAGGCATACATACAAAGGATGACAGGGTCTTAGAAACATCTATTATCAGTAAGGAACCTAACATGTATAAAACGGGCATGTAAGTTGTACATATGTGTTCAGTCTAATGACACTTTAAGAGTATAAGTAGTAAAACTGGAATGCTTTTCTGGACAGCGCTACAGTCTATAAAATAGCCTTGTTGAATATCAAAAAATCTCATCAAGTTAATAACAAAAGAATATAATTAAAAAAACAAAATGTCGCAAAAAGGGACGTGGGACACTTTTTCGAGCTGTTAACATCTAAAACCATTTTCTAGACATCCTGAGGATTCCAAAAATGTATGCCTCGTTACTAGTTTACGGGGGGTGCACGTGAACCCCCTCTACCGACTAGACTAATTAGCCCGCGTGTCGTGACATGCTTGTTGGTGCAACTTACCCTATAAAAGTTCAATTTCCACTCCGTTTCCGTCAGATCTAGACCTTCTACCATTTCTTTTACCAAATAACTAGAAGCAGAGACATATCAGTGAGTTTTCATACAATCATGAATTAGGAAAAGGAAAGGTACAGAGAGTTGAAGCTATTTTTCGCCGAATTGTGAATTACGTCTTTACAGTTAGATAAAGACTAAGAGAGCACTGCTGATGTATTACAGACATTACAGGACAAATGCACTTGTCTTTTCTCAAAGTCCATCAGAAGCTGGTTAGAACAATTTCACCCACAATATGAACCAGTTTCGAAAACTGTCCTCTGTCCCTGAAGTAAGTCATGAATCGGAACACAAACATTTCTCAAACGCCTGAACTTTTTCGGGCTCTTAAAAGTTCCTTACTCACGTTTCTTGGGCGCCCGAAATATGCAAGTTAAAGGGTTTGTTGTTGGCAAAACAATTCTTATTCCACGCAGAAATCAAATGTTCACGAACAAGAATCGGCCGACCTCGTTGTTACATTAACAAATTTGCGTTACAGGGGACGCAGTCAATTACAAAGGCAAAGTTGTCACGGCCTGGGTCAGCTCATCGCTTCTACGTAAAATAAGAGTAGTTTTCCCAACAA
The DNA here is from genome assembly GCA_033964015.1 of Scolanthus callimorphus. Taxonomy (NCBI): domain Eukaryota; kingdom Metazoa; phylum Cnidaria; class Anthozoa; order Actiniaria; family Edwardsiidae; genus Scolanthus; species Scolanthus callimorphus. The sequence goes on from CM066913.1 coordinate 27,460,529, forward strand.
GAAGCCATTATAGCCAGTACTTAGAGGAAATATTGTTCTAGGCTGCAGTATTTTCTTCTCTTAGCGGACTTTTGATTGAGAAATCCGTCTTGCGATGTGCTTGGTTCAACGTGACTGTTCAGTGGAATTTGGTCAAGTGGCGGCAACACAAGGTCATCGATCGCTTTCACGGCTTCAAAAACGCCTCAAATTTCTTCCAGATGATCTAAAGTCCTACTCTATCCTCAAAAAGGTCATTTCGAGAGTTCAGTGGAATTAACTTTTTGTATCATACTTACTCGAGAGAGGTGACCCGCTCACATAGCGCCGTAATAACTGCGAACATCTTGAAGCTGATTCTTGATATTGTGGTGATCTCTAAAACCTATACACATATACGATCAGAGTTTTATAGAGAAATTTATTATGGAATTCAATGTTTTTTTAAAGTTGAATTCAACAAATCACAGGCAAGCCGATTGGTTTGCACGTTTTTGTGATTCAAGAAATATTCATCGTCTAACAAATGAACTCCACGTCGAATTTCACTCATGTGATATCGTTTTTTCTCGTGAAGTTTAATAATACTGTGGAATTCACTCGTGGGACAATGAAAGTTCGTTACATTTTTCTAAGAAAGTTTGATAATACTTTACTCCCTTGTTAAACACGGAACGGGAGGGGGGCAAAGCTCCTACCGTACGTTAGATATAGGGTATCTCCTTCGGGGTAATCAATTCATACCACGTAAGAAGGCTTTACGTGAAGGCTTTACACCTCCGAAAGGTAACTTAAATTTTAATGTACATGGCGAATCTTATTCCCCCCTTGGTTTTAGTAAGTAACATAATAATAATAATAATACTCCTTTTTCCACTTCAACCTTACTAGGTACATGGGGAGCACAAACTTACCTCTAACAACTCAAATTGACACATTAAATCACATATAAATCTAGTCGTCAAAGGAACTATCGATTCATCTATCATAGAAACACACTAAGATCTCTATCATTGAAAAGAGAAAACGCTGAATTCACACTCTTCAGGCTATGCAAAAAATTGCTCCTGATTATAGAAATGTCTTCATTTGAACAAAACGAAAAATAATGTAACTCATCCCCCATCTCATCTAAATCACAGAAAGCACACTTCCTCAAGTTATACTAATCGGTTCCCGTGGTATCTTCCAAGCTTCAACCGGGAATCGATGCGCAGAAACTCTAAATTTTGTAACCGCTTGTCTACATTGGACATTGGAATCATAAAATCGCTTAGTTTTCCTAAACCTCCACAATTTACTGCAAAATCTGAAATAATCACCCCCTCTGACAATTGGACTGAGTACCCCATCTCGCTGCCTTCTCAATGAGAGGGGTATCCGCATAAACAACATGTGAAATCCGTAGCCAGTATTTGACTGCTCTTGTAAAATTTAAAAAAATTAAGGGTCTTCTACCCAACTCTGTATACACTCTAATGTTTACTGATTTGGTGTGTATCCCTTAAGAAGCGTTAAAATTAAGTTGTAATCTCTCTATAGCAGTTATCTTCTTAAATAATTTCTCAGATATATATAGACAGACAGACAGACAGACAGACAGACAGACAGATAGATAGACATATAGATAGACATTACTTTATTTAAGGAGAAATTCAAGCACCCAAAACTTCACATCAGTAACATAAAACCGAAATCACTACTGCACAAGTTGCAGTGAAGTCCCAGTGCACAGTCATAATAGTCTTTCTGCATAGTTTAAATATTGAAGTCTTCCTTTTTGTAATACAGTGGTTTTTTTTTATTATAATTACTCTATTTGGAATTAGAAGGGCAAGCTTTTTAATCGTTTATGGAAACGTATTACAGCAAAGCTATTGCAAAGTTATTTCCAACTGAAATTAACCTTCGGAAAATTATAAGAAATGAGCTAGACATGTTCTTACCTGTAACACGTACTTAAGTTGCTGCCTTGACATGCCACAAATAGTAGGTACTCCATCAAGCGCCATCAGCATTTGCTAAGTAATGTATAAAAACGACTGAGAGTTGGTTATACTACTCATAAAACGTTGACAAAAATAAACATTGAAGTAGAAAAATCATAATTTCAAAGTTCAGAAAACGTATAGATTTATGCACTGCCTTAAACCAGAGCTCGAATCAATACACTCACATTGGTTACGAACCACGTTAATGAGGAAACTAAGTGCGCTTCTGCGCAGTACGTTCAAGCTCCCATTTAATTGATTCAAGAGACAAATTAGTATTCAACTTGAGAAGGCAGACTAAAACGGAGCATAGCAACAACAGTGAGAGCATTTGTTTTTTCCTTTATATTTCCCTGCAAAGAAAAGGTTGGCGCCCTCTAATTAATCAGACATTACGAAGAAGGATGACAATATCCCATGCAGTGGACGGTTTAAAGATCGACAATTCTTTGAATGAATAATTTTGCTCAAAGCGTTGCTATGCAAATCAGGGTTATCTGGAAAACCTGCAAAGCGCATGCAAACTTCTTCCGCAATTTATGACTTACTCGGCATTTTCCCAACAAAACGAAACCTCACACAATTTTTATCAATGTTTCCTTGAGATAATGTACTATAACTCATTTTAATCTGGTACGGTTAAAACGTATTATTCCACAAGTTTTGATACCCACTTCCTCGCAAAAGTTCCACATGAATAGGCTCATTGTCATGTTGTTGCTCCATAATATTGCTTGATAAATTTGAAAACATTATTATGTTAGCCTCTAAAATTCATTTCGCTAGCTGGAAATTTAATCAGAAAGTAACCTTCTTATTTGTGCTCGGGACTTGGGGTTTCTTTTGTAATATATACACTGCAAATGCACTCGATCTCGGTCAAGAATGCTACACATGATACACAGTGACGTGAGCCCTGATTCAAATGAAAATCAAACGCAACACTCAAAATTCGCGCTCTCAATAAATAAATTCAAAGATGGATATTAAGTCCATAAGCAAAACAATTTTGCTGGATAACTCTAAAGCATGAAAGCAGTATGTGTGTGCCTCAGCCTAATGATAAAATAAAAATAACCAGCACTAAAGCTAACGTGACCGTGTCAATACCGTGGATAATCGAGCCAACGCGCCTCTTGCTTGGAAACTTGAATGTTAACTTTTACACGATGCCTGTTATTTTATATATAGAAAGTATCGATAAATAAGCCTATAGTTCGTTAAGGGATGTTTCAGAGATTGTCTCCGAGGCGCTTTTTTTTTTTAAGCCAAATTTATAGCATATAAATTTAAGTTAATGTGACAACCAGGAAGTGGCTTGCCCCCAAAGCAGGAAGTTGATTTTATCTGCACTGCTGTTCAGCCTTTAGTCCTCTGCATTTGATAATGTTATTTTGTCTCATGTTACATGTCTCTGTAACTAAACAGCTCTAGAAACAGAGACCCATTCATCTTGAGCAAAGTTCACTTTGTGTTTGTTACATTACAGTACTCTTTTGTCATTCTACCAATCACAGGCTTACTTTATAGCACTGTCAATCACTGACACTGACTCTCTAACGTTTCCTTACACATTTTGTGCTGACTCCTGGACAAAGTGTCCCTAAATCACTCGATTTTACTCTGAATCCCACCCTCCCTCCCACTGGTTATGAACTAAGCCTGTGCATTGATGCCATTTGTGAACATACTAGGTTGAAAATACTTGCTAGATCCTAGATGTAGTAAAAGTTGTTTTGTTGAGCCCGATCAAAGGAACATTGGTGCAATTTCCTAAGATCAGCAGGAGGCTTCAATAAGACACTGGGGACAACACAAGTGATTGTGAACATAGAACTATGAGTGGAACTGTTATACCAAACCACAACGTTGGTTCTGTGATTATGAAAATGATTTGTATTTTGCGATCGAACCGATATGTATGTTTTACCAGTGTACAAACTATTAAATCTGGGAAGGGGTGAAGTGCTCCTTACAGAACACTTTTTGGGCCCATAGACTCTCATGGGCTATTTTCAACTGGGATTTTTCTTGTGGCCTGGTTGCCATGGAAACATGATCCTTGCTTCCTCGCGGTTGAGAGAATGATCACCTCTCATGGTCCAGGGGGATGCTTGGCCCCACTTAGGAAGCTTGCATAGGGATGGTTATTCCAGGGGGATGTCTTGCCCCCACATGGGATTTTTGCCCTTATGATCATTGTTGCCATGGTAACTGGTATTTGCCAACTTAATCCAAAACATTTAAAATTCCTTAGGAGCACTTTTCTCCCTTCCCCTTATCCCACATATTTGTCTCCTCATCTCTTCATGGGTTGGGAACATTAACCGCTATTTGCCTCATTCTTTATCCTCGGACAGCACTAGATAGGCTCGTGGGGAATACCTGTCTCTCTACGTCCGTCTACATGGAAATTAGACAGTTGAACTTTCCAAAGAACACACCCAATAACTCAGAACAGAAAGTATAGTGGCTAAGATAAGCAAGGCAAGATTCAGTGAGGGTGTGAAATTTCCGATGAATTTTGCCTAGGGATGTGCCGCTAAGTCTAGAGAGGAAACCTGTTCTAGAGAATCTGTGAAAATTCATACATATATCCTGGCTTAGTGAAAAAAAACGTAAATTTCCCTACATGGTTACGAAGAATCTTTGAAAATACGCATAAATCTATAACCTTTTCTAGAAAAAGTAGCGAATTTATGTACCCTGTCCCAGCACAAAAGGGCAGTAACCCTACCCTGTACAGCGAAAAGGGAGTACCCCCCTAAAAATATACTTGTAAAGCTCGTCCCTACGTCCATCCACATGGAAATTCGTGGCAGTCGATCTTTACCAAGAACAAATCCAATAGACTAATAAACTACAGGAACTTCAAATTCTCGCGTCCCATCCTTAGAAAATACTTAGCAAAACTTTTCCCAGACGTTAAAACATGTGATTCCCAGTTCTTTTCTCTATCCTACCATGAGAACTTAAAAGAGGAGAGCAAAGATAAAGCCTAAAAGAAGCTTTTTCGCGACAATACCTAAAGGTAGTTCTTCTGCCTAGACAGAGGGCGACTAGAGAAAGACTCCGAGTTTATTGAATTTGGAACCCCACGCCCTTTAACCCATCGGGATTAATGCTTGCAACCCATGAGAGAACAACTACAGAATGTGGGGTGAAGGAGCTCGGAATGAAGCACTCCGACTCGGCAAGTCGTGGACAGAATTTAGGTGTACTAATCATGCTAACATGAGAGGGGGCGCTTTCTCTAGGGGGCTGTGTTTCCCCCAATAACTGTCAAACTTGGAAGGCCCAAAGCCGGACATGGCCAATAGTTGCCTAGTCCTTGCGGTTAGTGATGGCCTGAGAGATTCCTGCCCCTGTCACGCGGAAAGGTTTGCATAACTGTCTGGCCCGAACGGAATGGGTCTTACAGCTTTAACCTTAACTGACATACTTTCAGGCTGAGAGTGGTTGGTTGTGAAGGATAGATCCCCAGTAGACAAGTGGATCTCAGGAGAATATGGCGAGTTGCATGTTTATCTCTCCCAAATCCGGTTCTTTAGACCAAAAACGCTTTTCAAAAACGTGTATCCGCCTCTGTTGTGATAGTTGACTCGCGCTCAGCTCGCTCGATGCCCCGGCAGATAGTGAGCTGCAGTCGTAGGAGCATTTTGAGAATCAAGTGTATTGTCCGAGCAAATATACAGGGTCGAACTGATGCCAGGTAACTTTTGATTGATGAGTGGCACACGTTTAATAGGTAACAGTGTCTTTACATGGTACACATTTTCAACTCTGTCACTGTTTTAAAATGCAAATTCCTAAAATATCGCCATCTACCAACTATGTTGTTTCTCTATATAAAGCTTTCTTTTGAAAGCTCACAGATACACACAGCATTTCGACGAGTGAGCTCGGTTCTACTGGAGTTTGAACCCAAACCAAGAACTCTTTAAAAACTCGTCCAGCCTACTCCAAGTCACTGTGGAACAGGCCAAACGAACAAGGGGAGACCTCGTTGAGTTGGTCAAGAGGAACGTCGGTGTTTTCCTAGATACGACTTTTGAAACCTTTTTATAGATAACAAAATATCGCAAAATTTTCTGCAAAATTATTGAAAGGAAAACTTTACTCCGACTGATGAATTGTCGCCGCTAGCAGCTGTTACCACATGATACCGTTGACTGTTAATGTTTAGCTTACCAGAGCAATTACAGTGGTAAACGAATGAAATAATTTTATGATCTTGACAGTTTATCCATATCTGAATTTATTATATTCCGGAACCCCCCTCTCCCGCAGCGGAACCCCCCTCTCCCGCAGCGGAACCCCCCTCGCCTCTGTTCTGGACCGACTTATTACTAAAATTCGGTAAATATTTAATAGACAACAAATAAAACTCTCCAATAAAATGTAGCAAATTTCTTCAAACGCTAGTTTTTCCCCGAGATCAATATTTTTGGCTGGGTTTCCTGTGGCGAGAACGGAAAAAACACGTCCGATCTATGTGGAGTTTTTATTTTTTTTAATTTTGGAACCCCCCTCTCATAAGTGCTGGCTACGCCCCTGAAAAAAACATTGGTCATAAAAATCAATTTGACCAATATTTATTTGATCAATATGACCACTCGTACTTGATCAATATGACCACTCGTAAATTGACCAATTTTAGTTTGTTTACCTTTCCTCAGTAAAGAGCCCGAGTCAGCGATTACTTTCAGTTATTATGCCATTTGATATCAACATATACATTCAAGTTTTCCTAATCGAAAATAGATGCTTTCTATGACCAAGCGATGCTATGCTAACAAAAATGGCGACTGACTTTGGCTTTTTAACAGCAATTTACAAAAAGGCACATTATGCTTTTCTCAAGTAACAACAACTTTAATATAAATGCAAAAGAAACATTTTATCGCGATATACATTTCAATACTATGTCGTCGTCTTAGTATCAGCTCCTGTTCAACGCTTGACACGGGAAGTGATCACATCGACATCAATCCTTTAGAAACACCACAAATATTTCAGTCATTAAGCTACTCAATGAAGAGGAAAAAAAATTCAAAGGCCATTGATAGGATAGTATACATCAGTATCATTGTGGAACCGAGGAGTTTTTGTGTGTAATAAATCGATTGAAATGGGTTCGTTATTCAGCTTGCAAAACTTCACCAATCGCCCCGAAAATGGGACTTAATACAGCTAAAACCTACTCAAAGTACACCTTCAATTGTTCATCTAGTCCTAAATACAGTTATTTTTTGCTTACCGGTCTGTATGATATGTTTTTCCCCTTTTAAATGAAGAGCGGATTCGTTGTGTATTCTCTCTGTTCAAGTGACGCGCCGCTAAGTTAGGTATTCGGCCTAACTGACAAGCTACTAATTTAATCGATAACCAACGCCTTTGCTGTATTTAGTAGTTTTTAGCTGTATGAAGTCTCATTTTCAGGGTGATTCGTGAAGTTTGCAAGCTGAATAACGAACCCATTTCAATCAATTTATTACACACAATAATATTGATGTATGCTTTCCTATCGCTCGTGCCTGAATAAACGATTCTTCCCGCGATGAAGGTATATAACTTAAAGCTAGTCGATTTCACACACTGATCTTGTTTAAATAAGCGATCGTTTGGTCTAAATACTCACCACATAACAGCCAAAGTCTGCTATATATTCCCTCACGATTAGTATGGTATCCATATTCTCTGGAATTTAGGCGAAAGTTCTTATAAAGACGGCTGTAAATCCACCACACGTCCTAACGGCTTGTTTGCTTGAGTATAACCGCTCAAAGTTCAAATGCGGGTCACATGACACCAGCAGACGTTGAACTCCGAGTAGGAGCCCCCGCACTTCCGCACGCCACAGGTATCCCTGCCTTTACTAGTTTCATTAAATAATATGATTTGATATCTAGACTTGTCAGTAAAAAATAAAGAAAGGAAAAACGATTTACGGGAATCAGTTATTTTTACTTTTCAGTTCTGTAAAATCAATTTAGCTGCTCAGCTTTATTGCACATCCGGAACAAAATTAACATTTAATCCATGTACAAGCCTATGAAGATATGAACAACCGATCAGAACGCACATGAACAACCGAAAACACAAGTTAAAAAGCACATTTATTCGGCAAAAGAACGATATTGCCGACCAGTTGACATTTCTTTTGAACATAAGAATTTGGTTGGATCAACCAAATCTTTTTGGTCACTTATTATAACCAAATTTCCATGGTTATTTCAACCAATTGCGTTTTGTAAGTATGACCAATTTAGTTTGGTTAAAATTTCAACCAATGTTTTATTGGTCACAACAACCAATTAAAATTGGTTCTAACCAATACTTTTTGGTCAAATTGACCAATCCATTTTTACAGTGCAACAGTGCTTATATAAGCTATCAACTTATTAGCATACTTTGTCAGTTTGTTCTTGATCTCGGACACAGAAGTCGTACCTCTGGTTCGATCGAACTCCGTACTTCTCTCTTCACAAGACTTCGCAGTCAATTCAAGAATTAAAACTCTACTTCTTCTCGTCGTCTATACATTTATTTCTTCTCCTGCCTGCAGCACTCAAGTTCTCGACGACTCGTTTGGCGTCAATTCTTTGGTTTGGTGTTTGTTCATCTTTGTGTTACTGTTTTCTACACTATTCTTCGCTACAACGTTTAGCACATGCCTTATCTTTATTTGTATTTGACTGGTTTCATTTTATCTATATCCTATAGGTTTGCAGCGCTGGAAGCCGATACCTCCCTATACTTTTCCGTCTGAGATGCCTTTCGCCCGGGGACGCGTAAATGTGCTTCGTTAATTCTGCTCAGATTAGAACGTGTAACAAAATGGCAGACGTTCGTGGAATGTGAGTTTTTATCTATGGTTCTACTTCTCCTTTCCATTCTTTTACCCAACAGTTTAGAGGCGAGTAGTCTTGCCAGCATGTTTGTTTCCAACTTTTCCCTTGCAGGGAAATGTAAAGGAAAAAACAAATGCTCTAACTGTTGTTGCTATGCTCCGTTTTAGTCTGCCTTCTCAAGTTGAAAACTAATTTGTCTCTTCAATTAATTAAATTGGAGCTTGAGCGTACTGCGCAGAAGCGCACTTAGTCTCCTCGTTAACGTGGTTCGTAACCAATGTGACACTGTCATCGAGGTATCGACTTTTCTAGTTTTGATGACGTCATCGGTGATATCATGCCACGTGATCTGACGATGCACCCCCTTGCCTCCAAGTTTTGATTACGATGTTGCCTTTTCGAGAGATTCGCTTTCCTAGTTTTAGTGACGTCATCGAAGACGTCATTACACTTGTGCTTCCTCTTGCCTCCAAGACCTAGTGATATTGCCTTCTCGAGATATTGACTTTTGTAGTTTTGCTGACGTCACTGATGACGTAACGCCACGTGAACCTTCGTGGTGCACCCCCTTTGTCTCTAACATAACTTAACCCAAGTTTGGTCACCTAACGATGTTTTGTTCTCGGGATATTCATTTTTTCTTTCTTGATGGCAATCCTGTGGTGGTATCAGGGACGTCGGACAGACGGACGGACAATCTCGTACCCAGAGCCCGTCATCTTTTGGCCAGCGGCAAGAGGGTTGTCCAATACACACGACCTGGGCCAATTGGTCAAGTGGCCTTGACGGGTGGACAAACCGGAAGCCAGGTGGACATTTTTTCAGTAGGATAATAGTGAGAGAGGGCCTGGGGGAGCATGTAACTGAATAATTACCCATGCTATGATCAAAATTGAGGGGGAGGGGTTCTCTATGATAATCACGAACTGCCCTATACAACTGCAAGTACCATGGGACTTGAGATTGGGCACGTTTTGAGAACGAGGAAAATGAGGAAGGGCATATTCCAGTGGTAGGGATGCCCTATACAACTGCAAGTATCATGGGACTTGAGATTGGAGGTATACCCCTTGCCAATTGGCGACGGATGGTCAAAATTTGCCAGTTGGTAAAAATTGAGGGGGAGGGGTGGTCTATAATAATCATGAACTGCCCTATACAACTGCAAGTATCATGGGACTTGAGATTGGAGGTATACCCCTTGCCAATTGGTGACGGATGGTCAAAATCTGCCAGTTGGTGAAAATTGAGGGGGAGGGGTGGTCTTTAATAATCATGAACTGCACTATACAACTACAAGTATCATGGGACTTGAGATTGGAGGTATACCCCTTGCCAATTGGCAACGGATGGTCAAAATTTGCCAGTTGGTGAAAATTGAGGGGGAGGGGTGGTCTATGATAATCATGAACTGCACTATACAACTGCAAGTACCATGGGGCTTGAGATTGGAGGTATACCCCTTGCCAATTGGTGACGGATGGTCAAAATCTGCCAGTTGATGAAAATTGAGGGGGAGGGGTGGTCTATAATAATCATGAACTGCCCTATACAACTGCAAGTATCATGGGACTTGAGATTGGAGGTATACCCCTTGCCAATTGGTGACGGATGGTCAAAATCTGCCAGTTGGTGAAAATTGAGGGGGAGGGGTGGTCTTTAATAATCATGAACTGCACTATATAATTGCAAGTACCATGGGACTTGAGATTGGAGGTATACCCCTTGCCAATTGGTGACGGATGGTCAAAATTTGCCAGTTGGTGAAAATTGAGGGGGAGGGATGGTCTTTAATAATCATGAACTGCACTATACAACTACAAGTATCATGGGACTTGAGATTGGAGGTATACCCCTTGCCAATTGGCGACGGATGGTCAAAATTTGCCAGTTGGTGAAAATTGAGGGGGAGGGATGGACTTTAATAATCACGAACTGCCCTATACAACTGCAAGTAACTTAGGGCTTGAGATTGGAGGTATACCCCTTGCCAATTGGCGACAGATGGTCAAAATTTGCCAGTTGGTGAAAATTTAGGGGGAGGGATGGACTTTAATAATCACGAACTGCCCTATACAACTGCAAGTAACATGGGGCTTGAGATTGGAGGTATACCCCTTGCCAATTGGCGACAGATGGTCAAAATTTGCCAGTTGGTAAAAATTGAGGGGGAGGGGTGGTCTGTTATAATCATGAAATGAAATGCGATCCAGCTTGACCAACACAGCAACCTAATATTTCAATGTTTTTAACACGAGGTGAGGAAAAAAGCAAGCTCAAGGAGTTATTTTGTGTCTACAAATGATTAAAACATCTAAGAACAGAAATGAAGTACTTTCTCGTATATAAAAGCCAAATTCTGTGGCCAGTTAGTGACTAACAGTAGGTCTAGAGTCACTACAACCGTACCAGATTCATTCTCAGAATACCAACAAGGTATAACATTACAATATTTGGTGCGAAATACATTGCATTTCTCTCTCGATTTTTGTAGGAATTCGTGAAATTTCAAAGTTTTAAACTACCCTATGTGATAAATAGTATGACCAGCATCAAATTGTGAAATTCTGGGGAGAATTGAAATTTTGACAATGACCCTTCCCTTCGATTAATCATCGATTGCCAATATCAATCGATATTAACTGATTTCCTCGATTATTTACTCCGGGCAGAGGAGTGGCCTGTATGCGTACAATAGCCCCTTTAACAATGAGGAAAATGTGATAGGTTAATATTATATATTAGTATATACCAGCTCGGCAACCTCCTAAGAACGACCAATTTGATTGGTTTAGAGTCTCGGAATCTGAGACATTATTTACCTCCGAAACAGTAGATATTGTGTTGGCAAGCAAATTTCATGTAGAGGCGAAGAAATGTCAGTCAACAAAACTAAAGAAGCAACAAATTAGATTTCTTTGTCTCAAAATCGGTCTCTCTGGATTTAATATGTCTCACAAATCGTCTGAGCATTGTTTGTGAAAAACACGCTTGCACTGTGAAACCCGAGTTGAAAAACTTTAGCTGGCAAAGCTTCCTTTTTAGGCATGTACTTTCCCTTTATTTTATTTATTTGACAAAAATCAAAATTATAATCTACAATATGTCGAGAAAATACAGTCGAAAGAGCTAATTTTCAAAGTACCTGAGGATGGTTTGTGTCTTGCAACGACTGATCGGCAGCTTTCTTGTAGTTTTTTTGCGAGCGAACTGTCCGCCACAAAGGCGACTTCTGTTAGTAGTTAGTTCTCCTTCTTCTTGCCTAATGATAACCCCATAAAGACTTTTCACAAGGTTTCGTGTAGCTGTTTTATCCTACTAAATCGTTTTTCCCTCAAATATCCAGTGTTTACGGTGTTTGCTCACTCCATTTTTCCAGCAAACTACTTGTGAATCGAGACATTATTCCTTATCTCCACTCTGTTGAACTTAGTGCTACGCGGCCACAGGCTTGCCTGAACATCTACATATATTCACTTCATTACCGCGAACATAACATCTAATTTACCCCGACCTGCTCCAGTCTGACCTGGATAGCTCAGCTGGCAGAGCATCGGATGTACAATTCTGAAGGTCGTGGGTTCGAATCCCTCTCGGGGTCAGAGATTTTTTCTCTTTCTCCGCTTACTAGGGCTAACGCTCAGAAGCAAACATGGGACATTTCATTAGCACTTAAGCTTTCACACAAGGTTAATTCCTTATCTCCACTCTGTTGAACTTAGTGCTACGCGGCCACAGGCTTGCCTGAACATCTACATATATTCACTTCATTACCGCGAACATAACATCTAATTTACCCCGACCTGCTCCCAGTCTGACCTGGATAGCTCAGCTGGCAGACCATCGGATGTACAATTCTGAAGGTCGTGGGTTCGAATCCCTCTCGGGGTCAGAGATTTTTTCTCTTTCTCCGCTTACTAGGGCTAACGCTCAGAAGCACACATGGGACATTTCATTAGCACTTTAGCTTTCACACAAGGTTAATTCCTTATCTCCACTCTACTTGTGAATCGAGTGGCTGCCGACAAATAATTTTCATCTCGGAAACTTTTGGCGAATTGCTTACAAATGCTCTCCAATTTGCAGCTATATTCCTTCTTGAATTGAAATGATGCAATATATTGCTCGCTACATGTCCAAATTTGTTGAAAATCCCTTGAATTGTCCACTTTTTTCCGCAGCTTTTCGAAGTAAATGCTTGCAAACTTTCTAGAGCTGTTAAAATCGACCAAAAACGTGCTTATGCAAATCATGTATAAAGTTTGCGTGAGTTTTGTCACGAACGTAGTTTTAAAACGCTAACACATCTTTTCTTATTGTTTTCCGACTGAAAATTCGGCAGGTTGCCTTGCTGGTATATACTAAAACACTTATTCTATTTCAATTTCGGTGGATAGTGGCTTTAGGAATATTCACCTCGAGCCTGCGGCTCTCGGTAAATATTCTGCCACTATCCACCTCAATTGAAATAGAATAAGTGCTAAGTATAAAGGGAATGTTTTAAGAATGCCAAAGGGCATTTAGATTTCACAAACTTAAAAAATGTAAAAATCTATTCGACAAAGGGTTACCGTTCCAGATTCATTCTCAGAATACAAACAAGGTATAACATTACAATATTTGGCGCGAAATACATTGCATTTGTCTCTCGATTTTTGTAGGAATTCGTGAAATTTCAAAGTTTTAAACTACCCTATGTGATAAATAGTATGACCAGCATCAAATTGTGTGATTCTGGGGAGAATTGAAATTTTGACCATGACCCTTCCCTAGTACCTTAATATATATCAACATGTGACTATCGATTAATCATTGATTGCCAATATCAATCGATATTAATTGACTGATTTCCTCGATTATTTACTCCGGGCAGAGAAGTGGCCTGTGCATGCAATAGCCCCTTTAAGAACGAGGAAAATGTGATAGGTTAATATAGTATAAAGGGAATGTTTTCAGAATGCCAAAGGGCATTTAGATTTCACAAACTTAAAAAGTGTAAAAATCTATTCGACAAAGGGTTTGATTCAGTCACTATTGACTGGCCGAAATGTGCTACGAATATGATTTAGATTTTAGACCATAATGATACTTACACATCGCATTTCGAAGAAGTTAAACGTCAAAGGACATACGTTCTTGTCTCTCTCATCGCACCTACCAACTAACTCCCGGAAATGTGACCGAAGGCGAGAGGAGAACTAACGAAAGGCCATATAAACTTACGAGTGGGACGACCTGACAAACATGGCCGACGAACTGACACCACTTGACAACCATAACCGTGAAATAATTTGGTCTCTAAAGCCAAATGAAGGTAGAAACATATTTAATTGTAACAGTGCCATAACATTGTAAGTAATCGAGGGTTTTAGGCTGGATAAATATTAAAATTAAAGCCCATTTGGAACGAAGTGTCACGAACTGGCAACATGTACACAGCGGTCAAACCGACGCGCACGCGCAGTACGTTCCAGCTCCCATGCCTAAAATTAGTACTGTAAACACGTTCCAATGAACATTTTGCCCGTTTTTAAGGATTTGTCTGAATATTTAAGCTCTGAAATTTGTGAGTTTGTTTACTGAATAGTCATCCGTGTTATGTTAGTTTCTAGATTTTTTTCCTTTTTTCTAGATCGTGCTTTAGAGCTTTGAAGTCGCTGGTTGTCTGTTTTCGCTGGCAGGTCCCTGTGTAATCTCGGCAGCGGATGTTTAGTTAAGCAAAAAACTCGAAAACAAGACTTTGACAACAGTGTTTTTCTGGTAAGGGCAAATAAAAAAGCTTTCATGAGCTGGAAACGTATTCGACATCGAGATATCTCATCCGGAAACACGACAAGAAATAGTAGGTTCCCTCTCAAGGATATTCTGCTGCACAGAAAATTATTCTGACATCTGCCACAAAATGTTGCACGAATTGCTGTGAAAATGAAAAACTGATGGGAAACTACTGCAATCTCACATCAAGGAGTTTTATCAGGTCGTAAGTGCATATTTTTCGACTGGAACTGGAATAGTATTACTGGAAGTAATATCACATTTTCAGTAATAAATTAATTGAGCATAAATGTTTTGTAGTCATGTGCACCAGTAATTTTAAAGCCCCAGGGGGTCGTTTCTCGAAATCGCCCGATATTTTCGGGCCCGATAAACTTTTCGGGTGGTTTTTCGGGAGAAATTTAGGAGTCCCGAAAAGTGTTTCTTGAAACTCCCAAAAAAACCCGATAATTATCGGGAACCCGAAATCAAAATTATAATTTCCAAACTTTGCGAACACTTTGCATAAATGAACAATGAAAACATAGGAAACTTATCGATTCGTCGGCGTCAGGGGACAAAGTGTATCGCCATGTTGGTATTTCCATCGATAAATGCCAAGAAATTAGATGAAATGTGCGAAAAAGCAAGCATTTTGCACAGAATTCTTGTAGATGCATTGGTACTTTGTTTACAACATGTCAAAAAAAGTTTGACAGCCGCTCGTCAAATTTGACAGGCGAGCTGTCAAGAGAATGAATTTGATTGGTCAAGAAGCGAGATGCTTGCACCTGATTGGTGTATTTTATCGGGATGGCGGTAAAATCAACTCGGGAGAGTTACCGGGAAACCATTTCGCGACAAAGAAAGAAAATTTTGGAAACAAAGCAAGACACCTTCATAAATGTCTGTTTTACGACAAGCAACATGCATTTTCGGGGAAATTCAACTTCGTAGGTACTAGAGGGATAAATAAAGTCGCAGAGGAGTGAAAAATCTTAGTTAATTTTGCTATTTTTCTTCCCTGCTCTGAGGATTTTCGGACACCCGAAAAAGTTTAGGGGAGAAGGGTTTCTCCCCTTATTAAGGGGTGAAAAATGACGCAATTTTATCGGGCGCGAAAAACTCGGGAGTTTCGAGAAACGCAAAATTCGTCATCCGCTCGCTTTTCGGGTAATTTATCGGGCCCGAAAAGTTTTCGGGCGTTTCGAGAAACGACCCCCAGACCCCCTACTGGGGGATATCCAAGGCTTTCACTTTTACCTTCAGTGAAAGCCCGGCCTCTCGGGGCAAATGTACCCTTTTGGGAAAACTAAACACAGTATGAGCATTGCAAATCTTATTACCAGCGGGGAGGGGGGGGGGGACTCCCCTATTTTTGGGGCGTGGGTGCTTGTCGGGAAATGGCGTCCCTTAGTTGATTTTGACTCCTACATGGTACCAAAAACTTGCATTTTTCCCTCATAATTTTCTGTCATATTTTTTTAAGAGGGAAAATATGTCTGAATTCAGGCTGCCAACAAGTGCGATTTGCTTGATTTGCTAGAACGGACCTGTTAAAGGCTCTAAGAGGTACCTATCTGGAAAAAATTGCAAGTCTTCGAATTTTACCCCTAAAAGGTACCAGAGGCCTGTTTTTAAACCCTAAAAGGTACGACGAGCACCACTGCCCAAAAAGTAGGGGTCTCCCCCCAGAGGTTTGAGCAGGGGGAGTCCCCCCATTACATGATTCCAAAATGGGATGTTGCCACAGACAGATGTAGTTGTGTTCAAAACCTGGGAGTACTCCCTCATGCCAATGACACAGGGATCCTCCACCTAAAAGGGGTAGGGTTTTGAGGCTCAAGTTATATAAAAGGGTAGCAAAAAACACTAGATTCTTTTTTTTGCACCTGTCACTGGAAATCCCCAAACCCCCCAACCCTTCAGGCAAAAGAAAAGTACTAAACTACTGGGCAATACGCCAAAGTGTTAGTGTTAGGGGTTTTTGTGTTGCAGTATAGAAAAGGGTTTCAATAGTGCGCTGGGTTCTGGAGCTTTTAAAACGCATATTCAATTCAGTATGTATTAAAAGGTAACTTTTTCCTAATTTACTATACAAAAGGGTAAGGGGACCATCCGTGTACATCACCCCCTCCCCTCTCAGGATTCAGAAAATCAACTTAATCAACTTAAATCTAGATAAATCAACTTAAAAAATGAGAGCTTAGACCCAAGGAGCATACTGCCACCATAGCCACAGGAAACACCCCATGTATATGCATAAAGGGGCACTGAAACAACCGTGATAGTGCCCTTTTAAGTATAATTACTCTAGAGGCCATAACAAATTATGTGTGCTGATTGGTTGAAAGTTTTGTTTTTTCTTCTATAATCACCTACTGGTGGCAATAACATTGAAAGCATTGGGAGTGTGTGCATGAGATTTGTTACGTCATGGAAATATCCAACTTAAATAAGTGTTTTTGTGCCAAGATCTAATGAGCAATCATAATAAAATTAAGCATTCACATTTCAGTGTTTTCACCAGTCCACACACAATCAGTAGTCTCATTGAGGACCTTAAGGCTACAGAATTCCAGGGTAGGTGTTCTTAAAGAAACCTGGAATTATAGGGTTTGTATTGTAGTACATGTGTAAAATTCCAGGGTTGCTATTTCCCAAAAATGGAATTCCAGAATCAAAAGTTGGTTTCCAGTTAATGGAGCTACTGGTATCACATGGGCTTGATATTTGATAAAAATACCAGACAGAAAATTCCGCCATAAGAGGCTATAGGCCCTGGGCAGGGGTTTCAATAAGTTTTGAAGTAGCAGGCTAAGTTTTGGAAGTAGGTGGCTGGGTTTGGGGTTCCCATAGGAAGGCCATAAGCCTTCTATAAGGGGGGTACAGGGACATGCTCCTCATGAAATGTCGGTAGCAGAAAAGGCCATTTACTGCCTTTTAAAGGCAAGATAATTGGCATATTCATGTTTTGAGAGTAGATGGCGGTTCACCACCGGTAGCCGTCCTCTATCGAAACCCCTGCAGGGGGTACTCATATAAAAATGACAGGGGTTCCAATGGAGCTCCAAATTTCATACCCCCCAAAATACCAGAGCTATAAATTTTATACCCCCAAAAATACCTGCTCCCAAAAATTGATACCCCCAAAAAATACCCAACTACTACAACTTTCAAGACTGCAATTCTGAATATTTCTTTGAGAATAATCTTTCAATCTAAACACTAATTAATGACCAAAATGGTTCCAACACCTGCTCTTACATGGAAATTATTTTGACAAATACAATGGAAATAGTGCAGCCTTGATTTGCAGAAACATGATTGTGACAGAATTTGAGGTTAACCGCACGAAACCTTTGTGTTCAGCTCTCACTTGACCATGATTCATTCTACTAAACAAAAGAGGCTTTGAGATACAACCTGTGAACAATACACAGGTTCTTACACCGGGGTACAGCCAGATTTGTAGCCCAAAGTAGAGACTCACTGTCTATCTAAAATAAATATATAGATTTAGCCACTGGCTAAAAGCGGAGCTCCCCGCGGTTACACATTTGTCTGTGTCAGTTAGAGAAAAAGGTCGCCATTGAACATATATAGACTTGCACCGTTATACTACGTGACCATTTTACTAAAGTTTGGTTGTCTGAGGTTCAAAGATCTATACCTTTTCTCGTTTGATGACGTCATCGATGACGTCATATCACGTGACCACGGCAGTTGCACCCCCTTGACACTTAGATAGCTTTACCCAAGTTTGGTTGTCTGAAGTTCATCCCTTCCTGAGATTTATTCTTTTTCTCCTACGATGACGTCATCGATGACGTCATACCACGTGACTAGGGTGTTGCAACCCCCTTGTCACTAAGACAACTTCACCAAAGTTTGGTTGTCTGAGGTTCATCCCTTCACGAGATATACTCTTTTTCTCCTATGATGACGTCATCGATGACGTCATACCACGTGACTTCGGTGCTGCAACCCCCTACCCACTAAGACAACTTCACCCAAGTTTGGTTGTCTGAGGTTTATTCCTTCCCGAGATATACTCTTTTTCTCCTATGATGACGTCATCGATGACATCATATCACGTGACCACGGCAGTTGCACCCCCTTGACACTTAGACAGCTTCACCCAAGTTTGGTTGTCTTATGTTCATCCCTTCCTCAAATTTATTGTTTTTCTCCTAAGATGACGTCATCGATGACGTCATGCCACGTGGCTAGGGTCTTGCAACCCTCTTGTCACTTAGACAACTTCACCAAAGTTTGGTTGTCTGAGGTTCATCCCTTCCCGAGATATACTCTTTTTCTCATATGATGACGTCATCGATTACGTCATACCACGTGACTACTGTGTTGCAGTCCCCTTGCCACTTAGACAACTTCACCCAAGTTTGGTTGTCTGAGGTCCATCCCTTCCCGAGATATACTCTTTCTCTCCTATGATGACGTCATCGATCACGTCATACCACGTGACTTCGGTGTTACAACCCCCTTGCTACTAAGACAACTTCACCCAAGTTTGGTTGTCTGAGGTTCATCCCTTCCCGAGATATACTCTTTTTCTCCCATGATGACGTCATCGATGACGTCATACCACGTGACTACTGTGTTGCAGCCCCCTTGCCACTTAGACAACTTCACCCAAGTTTGGTTGTCTGAGGTTCATCCCTTCCCGAGATATACTCTTTTTCTCCTATGATGACGTCATCGATGACGTCATGACACGTGATCATCCAGTTGCACTCCCCCCCCCCCCCCCTTGCTCTTAACAGAATGCCCCCTCCCAACGCAAGTTTGGTTGTCTAAGCTTCACCCTTCCTGGGATATGATTCATAAACGGAGAAGGGTCTTGGTTTACCTGTGGTGGGGCACGCAGACTCGCAGACACGCACGGACGTGCCAGCGATACTATAGTGGGAATACCGCTAAACGATGAAAAATGAAGTCGATCGTATACCTCAGTTCTACTTTGAGCTATTGAGTCCTTCCTGCGATACCTATGGTGCTCCGCTCTGCGGCCTTCGGCCGCTAAGGAGCTCCGCTATAATTTCAAAGTTAAGATCATTTCAAAGTTAAACCAACAGTCACCAGTTTGAAGAGTAATTCACATGGAAATAGTGTTCATCACATGTTCTGTATGCAGTACAGTACAGTTCTCCTTTGTGACAATAGTTACCCAGTGGCCTGCTAAATCCTCATTTGTACTGCGTAGCTCACTTTGCCTGGTGTTACCATCAACAAGTTTGCTTCTTCACCCACAGGTCTCTGTAATACATTCTTGAGGGAAGGGCAAACAGTATCTTTTTCATGAGTCTCGTGCTGTGACCTCTGCACAGGTGGGCAATCCAGTGGAGGTGCTGAATAATGACCTGGTCTTTGTTTTGTTATTCTCCTGATATCTTCATTGGAGTATACCAAAAGGAACAGTCATCACGACTAGAGAGCCCAATCATGCAGCAGTTGTAATAATCAATAACTTGTTTGCATGTTTCCACTGAACACAATCTTCTCCTTTTTATTTGTATGGATTTTTTGGTACCCTTGTTGGCAAAGCGTATTATCCATCCCATGCTTGTAAATAATTCAGTCAGCAATTGGCTGTAAGGATAAAGTACAGGTAGTGAAAATGTTTCAAAACAATATGGAGAGAAAGATGAAGGCAGAAGGCTTGGAATGGATGATGTTAGGAAGGGCAAAGCTATACATATGTTTATAAGATCATGGATCGTTGAAAAGACTTTTCTACGATCCATGATAAGATTAAGCTTATGCACCGCTAGATTGCTCAGCTAAAGTTAAATTTTCTATTTGAATGAAAGCATATCACAAGGTTTTTGTGTAAGCTCTCTTCTTGGCGTGTTCAATACAGTAGTAATAGCGTTTTTTGTAAATACGATTCTATGGGAAAAGAGTCGTGCTTGAAATGGTTAAAGAGTTCAGCAACAGTTAGCTTGTGCCTGGCGTAACGTAAGCTTACCTTTTAGTTTTAAGAAATAGGGAAATATCCGCTGAATTCTGAGTTTGGCAGCCAATAACAAAGTCGCCGACGCACAGATCGACAAAATAAAAATATAAACATGTACAACAATCCTCTAATGTCCAAAGTTGTTCTTCTTTGAGAAGGTGAACAGAAGTCAGTGGCTAGAAAAGTACAATTTCTCCTTCGTTTCATGATTCCCATTGCTCGAATGTCCGCCCATCTGCCCGCCATCTTGGATCTCATTCTTGAGGATGCGCAGTGTTTGACCGCTGTGTAGGCAACATGGCACTCCGGCCGCCATCATGGTCAGATGGCCTGGTAACCAAGCCAGCTATTTGACTTCCGGTGTAAAGCGATCCCGTTCGATCCCGAGAGTGCAACACTCAGCGGGACGCGGGACGACCTGGCTTTCGATTTGACGGGTCGCCACGGCAGTTGACGTTGGCCCAGGTGGAGTGTATTGGACATATCTGAGCGGCAAGATTCAGGGCTCTGGGGGAATCGATTTTTTTTAAACCCAGATTCTTGGTTTCCGGTTTGAACGTTGTATGAAAGTTCGTTACGTTTTTGACCTACCACGCATGCTCACAAACTAGCTGGTGGTTTTGTGGTGTTTTCCGAGACAATTTTATCGATGTAGTATGGGAGCTGACCCCAGAAAAAAGTGGTCTCGTTCAACTCACTTTACATATAAGAACTTACTGTTGATTTTGGCTGCCAGATGACTGAAGATCATCGCCAGGTAGTTAGTAAATTCAAATTGTGGTATCAGTTTCGTGCTACAGCCAGATTTGTCAGGGTGGGGGGTCTTTTCAGCCACCAAATTCTCAACCAAATTCTCTTTTTCAGCATGTTGCAAAATATCAAATGAGCATATCTTTTGACTGCGGATTGCAAATCGATTCATATTTATCTGTTATCCATGGAGGTCTTTCTTTTGCATTTGTCTTATGTGGGATTTATCGTAACCATGGCAACGATTGCCGGGGAATGAGTTTCTTGGCCTTTGGGCAAACATTTGTGCTCGTAGCGATTCTCAGCATGCCCTGTTGCGTGCATAGTGGACTCAGAAACAATTGTCATATTATTCCAAGTGTGGGTGCCCCCAAAGGGAACATATTAGGAAATAGGATCCTTTGAGCACTGTGCCACCTTGCGGTGAAAGTCGAAAGTTGCTAGAACTGCTTAACCCCCCCCCCCCCCCCCCCCTTACTATCTCAGTTAAAGCGAAACTACAAATATATATATATATATATAACTTTTGGCTATGTGATGTGGAGCAGATGATATTTCGCTATCGTAACCAATTTATTGAGTTCTTTCTTTTGCACTAGTTTTATGTTTGTTTTCCGTAACCATGACAACAGTTGCCAGGGGCATAAACATTGCTAGATTTGCGTAAATATTTTTGGTGAATAGTGAATTTTAGGTGCATTTTCGCATCTTTCAAAACTCTGAAACCATATTAATCATATCACTCCAAGTGTAGATGGCCCTAAAGAGTAACATATTATAGAATAAAAAGAATTGGAGCATTGTGCCATCTTGCGTTGAACATCAAAAAATGATAAAACTGCTCAAAATCCCACTTATTATAACACTTTTGTTGAAACTATAAGAACACATTACGTTTGACTATGCCAAGTAAATTGGTTGATATTTCTCTATCGTAAGAAATCTATCAATATCTTTCTTGTCTATGTTGACTTCGTAACCATGACAACGGTTGCTAGGGTTAATGGTTTTTATATTTGCGCTAAATAGCGAAGTTTATGTGTTTTTTCGTACTTCTAAACTCATAAAACATGGAAATCATATTCCTTCAACTCTAGATTACCCGAAAGAGTGACATATTACGAAATAAGGCACTTTGAGCATTGCGCCACCTTGAAGTGAAAGTCAAAAGTTGCCATTACTGCTCAAAACCCTTAGGTATATTAAGGCATGGTTGTTTTTCACAAAAACGCGAAAATACTGAAAAAAATTCTCTAGGGTGATCAAAATGTCTTGCGCAGAATGTTTTTCGTTAAGGTTGGTACACCCAGTGAGACGTTTCATTTGATGTATTTGGTTACCATGTCAACGGGTTGCGTGACTTGTAAGGGCGTGTGAAAAAGGCACGCTTTTCTTTCAGGTCTCTGCATTCGATAGGGGTCATACCAATGGCTTCCCAATGTGTCTTATTATGACCAGTGTCGGGCGTACATTACCATTCCAACGAGGATGGGTGTCCAAGCTATCCATATTTTAAGAAAAAGAGAGGTACCATATTACATCATCACAAATATAGCTATCCGAAAAAACATTTCCAGCCATCCTCGTTGGATCGATAATCAACACTAGATAACAAATAATGATACACTCAGGGGAACAATTTAACTTATCCCCATTGAATGCAGAGACCATTTTCCAAGAAATTAAATTTAAGGTCAGAGGTCATACATTTGTTGCCATAGAGACCAACATTCGTGAAAATGATTGGGAATTATTAAAGGTATCAAAACGAAGATTGCTTCAATTCCCCGAAGGCATTGGTTTAGAGATGGACCACGCCCCTCAGTTTTACGTCGGCCATTTTGGATTGGGCTTTCGCTTGAGCCCCACTCTGTATGTCTGTTATTGCGAAACTGTAAAAATATATATCTTTTAACTAGGTGATGTAAATTGGATGATATTTCACTATTTTAAGAAATTCGGCGGGTTCTTTCTTTTACACTAATTTTATTTATTTTTTCGTAACCATGACAACTGTTGCCACGGACAGGAATTTTGATGAACTTGACATGTTAGTATTTGCGCTTAATGGTGAATTATGACACGAAAACAAGTGAATAATTAAAGGCCGTAGGCCAACTCGTGGCTTGTTCACCTTGAAAAACGTGCAGAATATCGGAAATACTGCACTTCTAGCTGCGTTCGGTTAGTACTATTTTGCAATTTATTCGACAGGGGACATGAGCTTACTATTACTTTCTAACCTCACAGTTTATGAATGTTCTACTCAAGTTGTTCTATAGCCAAAGAAAAAAATGCTAAATTTTGCTTATTTGGAGGACGTGATCTTATATATTAAACTTAGGGAGAGGTGATACTTAGATAAGAATAAAAATATATGTTTTACCATCTTTGTGCAGAGAAGGTAAGGTCCATGGGTGGCACAATGCTCTAAATTTCCTTTTCCATAATATGTTACTCTTTAGGGTCATCTACACTTGGAGTGATAAGATTAATGTTTTTGAGTTTTGAAAGATGCGAATATGCACCTGAAATTCACTATTCACCCCAAACATTTACACAAATCTAGCAATATTTATGTCCCTGGCAACCGTTGACATGGTTACGGAAAATCAACATAAAACTAGTACCAAAGAGAGAACCGAAAAAATTTGTTACTGTAGCGAAACATCATCTGCTCCACATCACATAGTCAAAAGTTATATATATTTTTGTAGTTTCGCTATAACTGAGATAGAAAGTTGGGTTTTGAGCAGTTCTAGCAACTTTCGACTTTTACCGCAAGGTGGCACAGTGCTCAAAGGATACTGTTTCGTAAGATGTTACTCTTTGGGGGCACCCGCACTTGGAATAATATGATTTACTTGTTTCTGAGACATGCACGAAATAGGGCATGTTGAAAATCGCTATGAGCACAATGTTTGCCCAAAGTCCAAGAAACTCATTCCCCTGACAACCGTTGCCATGGTTACGATAAATCCACATAAGACAAGTACAAAAGAAAGACGTCCATGGATAACAGATGATGTCCAAATATCAATCGATTCGCACTCCACAGTCAAAAGATATGCTGATTTGATGTTTTGCAACATGCTAAAATTGCTAGAATTTGGTGTCTAAAAAGACCCCTCTGACAAATCTGGCTGTAGCTCGAAACTGATACTACATTTTCAATGTACTAACTACGTGGCGAGGATCTTCCGTCATCTGGCAGCCAAAAACAACAGTCAGTTCTTGTATGTTAAGTGAGTTGAACCAACTCGTTTTCTAGAGCACTTTTTGGAAATCAGCTCCCGTACTAATGAGTGTAAAGAACAAACGAGTGCGTAAATTCCGTAATATATAGATCTAGCCACTGGCTAAAAGCGGAGCTCCCGGTTACATATTTTACTGTGATGAGACAAAAAGGTTGCCATTGTACAAAAATAGCCTGTCACCGTCATACCACGTGACTAAGCACTTGCACCCCCTTGCCAGTTAGATAATTTCACTCAAGTTTGGCTGTCTGCCTGATGTTCATCCCTTCAGGAGATATCTTCTTTTCCTCCTATAACGACGTCATACCACGTGACCACACAGTTGCAACCCCCTTACCACTTAGACAACTTCACCCAATTGGTTGTCTGAGGTTCATCCATTCCCGAGATATATTCTTTTCCTCGTGTGATGACGTCATCGATGACGTAATAAAACGTGACCACGTATTTATACTCCTCTTGCAACTTAGACAACTTCACCCAAGTTTGGTTGTCTGAGGTTCATCCTATTCCTGAGATTTGTTAATAAACGGTGAAAAATGTCTTGGTTTACCTGTGGTGGCGC
The DNA here is from genome assembly GCA_033964015.1 of Scolanthus callimorphus. Lineage (NCBI taxonomy): Eukaryota > Metazoa > Cnidaria > Anthozoa > Actiniaria > Edwardsiidae > Scolanthus > Scolanthus callimorphus. The sequence continues at coordinate 27,485,656 of CM066913.1, forward strand.
ACGCACCAGACACGCGCCTGCGATACCAGAATGGAAATACCGCTCAACCATGAAAAATGAAGTCGATAGTATACCTGAGTTTCACTTTGAGCTATTGTATTCTTCCTGCTATACCTATGGTGCTCCGCTCTGCGGCCTTCGGCCGCTAAGGAGCTCCGCTACAAAGCACTTTCCATGTTGTATTTACTTTATTAGATTCATACTGAGACATCTTGCAAAAAAAGGGAGAGAAAACAACACCCATTTATCTCAAACATGCTGTCAAATAAATAAGGTAAAACTTTTCACAATATTTTACTGTAATAAGAAATCACGAAGCATAACTTAAATAACTTAACCAAAGGCAAATGTGCTCGTAACTAATGTTACCTTGAAGTCATGATTTTTCGTAAATTATTTCGACTTCACTATCCATTACGATGCAGCTTTCTGTTTCCATTGCCTGAATTTGTCTTTGTTGCTTTGACTGGTGGCACTTTCGAGTGAGTTTTCCAGTTCAAATTCGTTGTCATTTTGTGGCACTGACTTGGTTTATTTCAGCTTCAGAAATCTCTCAAAACTAGCGATTTAGCTTCTCAGACTTCCACCGTCATTCTTTTACAGGCTGGATAAAATCCACCATGTATTGAACAATTTCCTTCCGATAAATGTCATGAACTTCACGTTCTTCGTGTTTTGTTTCCAAACCTTTCTTGAGCAGTTTGAATGGATGACTAGCTTTTTCTTGTGTTTTTGTTTTCCGGGCAATCAACGAAGTCTTCCACAGAATTAGTTAAGAGTGACTGACAAGTCGACTTTCTTCCAGTGTTGTAAAGATTGTTTGAGAAATCAAAAGCTGCAAGTGAATTTGGGACAACGAATTCTTGGAAAAATGAGCGAACTCCCTCCAAAATACAACGCGAGCGCGTGTTGTCGCTGCAGTGAAAAAAAGCCGTTCGCGGCTTCTGATTGGACGAATCGTTTTCGTCACGCGCGAAAAATGTCGTTCGCGACTGCTGATTGGCTGGAAGCCATTTCCGAACGAAACTTTACGATATAGCTAAACCGTGCGTATGTCTCAGTATGTATATAATAAATATTATTATTTACAAATTTTCATGCATTTCTGGTTGTCTTGCGGCCTAAGAATGACAAAGTTTCCTATGGGGGAGCATTGCCTGAAATGAACAATCAGAATAATCGGCCCATCCCCCCATAGCTTAGTTGATCACTTATGTATATAGTTCATGTTACATGATTATAGCAGGATTGTGTTTCATTAGCTGTGCAGCTGTGCTTACCGAGGATACTCGCTACATTTTGATTCAAGAATACCAACAATTTTATAGTCTATATTTTTACATAATGGCTAATCGCTCTCGTCGTAATGTATCGCCGTTAGACTACGCCACCATTGAGGCTAGAAGGTCATCCTCCCCCAAGATCGCGTGTTGAATCAGCAGCGCCAGTAAATGCGACTGCCATACATACATACACACATTTATTTATACACGGTTAAAAATCATCAGTATAACATACAAACATATAGATAAAATGATTACATGTAACTGTTTTCCATGATTGCCGTGTGTGAGTTCGGTAACTACAAAAATTGGGTGATACCCTTCTTAAATTTCCCCAGTGAATCTGATTGTCTCAGTTCATCTGGTAGACTATTCCAAAGTTTGGCCCCGTTGTAACTGAAACACCGTTTTCGGTAGTTTGTTTTCGGCATCGGTAGTGCCAACTTATTATCCTGGTTTCTTAGATTATAATGAGATTATAATGCCTTGCGCTCTATGGACGGCATTCAACAACAAGCAAGGTCTCTGCTTCGGACTTTAGGGCTACAGTCCTACTCCAGGGATTCTTCTAATAGTTCTGATGAGGATATTAGCCGCGGGGATCGTCGCTCAAGTTCCACAAGTAAACGCGAGCGGTCCGGTAAGACCGACAAACTAACGGGGAAAGTCACGCGGAAGCAAATTTGGCCGCACAGTCAGCTCAGTTTGATGTACGTTACTAAGGACGTTGCTTGTGATAAACTAACTCTCGCGGAATTTGCGGACGGGTATGCCTCTATTTTACGGCTTCCGCATCTGGACGAAAATGAGCGTATTGCGCGCACTTAGCATTTTGCCAGCCTAATGTATTTCGCAACACAGTATCCGTGGCCCGCAGTGCTTCAGTTGCATGCGGCCGTGCTTTTTGAGATCGAGTGTGGTCGGTTCTGCTGGGGGGATTCTTTGACTCACATGGAATCTCGCATGCAGAACGTGGCGTTATTGCGTTCTCGGTCTCCTTTTGTTAGCGGCGACAAGGGATCAGGCCCGCGTTCCGTTTATTTCTGCGGCGCCTATCAGCGGAGGAAATGTTTCTCATCTAAGGATCATTCAAGCATGGTGAAAGGCGAGTCACGATGGGTTCAACACATTTGCGCGAGATGCCTGCTGGAGAAACAAGAAACACATCGGCATCGCGAGGGAGCAACTGAGTGCCCATTTACGGCCAAGGCTCCTACTCCTACTCCGGCTCCGTTATCTGTTTGACTTACCGACCTGTCTGTGTCGTCCAGTGTTGGTGTTGCTCGTAGTCAGAGTGTTTGTTTGAATTAGAACAGTCAGTAAATTGTCAAGTCCGTTCATCTGCAGTTGTTCTCCCTCTGCCAAGTACGAGTTCTAGTTGGGAGCCGGAGGGCTCCCGAAGTTTTTCCTAAGTTTTTCCCGTTGTGGATAAAAGTCTATTGTCGGTTCAAGAGCAGTGTTGTTTTCAAGTTGAACCGGAGTTGGATCGATCGGGACAAGTTGTGTCCAATATTCATGACCCTTCCCAAGTTTCTTGCTCGTCGGGTGACGAGTGCAGTGAATTAGTCCAGTTATTTGTGGGTCGGACGTTGGACAGTTTCTCAAAAGTTGTGCCAGAGTTTAATAATGCAGAATTATCGAGTGACTGTTTGGAAGTTCCTCACGCGTTACGGCTTTGTACTGAAGAGTTGGGTGTGTGTGCAGAGAGCTCAAGCTCGTCACGTCTTTCCTCTGGCTCGTCACAGGAGCGCCCCACTGTGTTTTTGCAACAGTTTATTGATTTGCATGAGCGTGTGCGCGCCTCGGGGGTTCCCAACTTTGCGTTGTGTCGTTTCGCGGAACCTTCAGGCCCTATTTGGCGAGTGAAATTACGAGACTATTGGGACCATAGACGGTGTGATTATTTGGAGCATGGCTAGCCGGTAGGGTATGACTATTCCTCCTGTAATTTCCTATCGGTGAGTCTCGTAACCACAAGGAGGCGTTGTTGTTTCCCGGGTAAATTGATCGTTATTTGTACAAGGAACGATGTTATGGAGCTGCCATTGGTCGGTTTGATGGAAATCCTTTTACCGGGCCTTACGCAGTCTCGCCGTTGAACTCTGTTCCCAAAGGTGACTCGATCGACGGAGCGGCGTATAATCTTGATTTAAGTTGGCCCCTTGGCTCCTCAGTAAACGCCGGAATTTCTACGCAACAACATTATTTGGACAAAGACATTTCTCTCGTGTATCCGACAGTGGATTTAATTGCGTCCATGATTTGCGAAGTAGGGCGAGGGGCCTTGATTTACAAGCGCGATCTGCGTCGGGCCTATCGCCAATTTCCTATTGATCCTTTTGATTATCCGTTATTGGGTTACGAGTGGGAGAATCAGTTATCTTTTGATGTTGTTCTACCAATGGGACTAATCTGCTGGGAAGATTGTACCGCCGTCTACTGTCGTTACGTGTTTAGGTGTTGAATTTGATACCGTGAACATGACAATGGCCGTGACTCCGGCGCGTGTGGCTGAATTGGAAGCGTTGCTTGGTTCATGGTGTTTGAAACGCTCTGCTAGGAAAGCAGACTTTCAATCTCTCATCGGGAAACTGTCGTTTGTGACGAAATGTGTACGGCAAAGTCGTTTATATTTATCCCGGATGCTGGATTTTCTTCGAAACTTAAAGCGTAATCACCATCGTACTCGTATTACGAGAGAATTTCGAAGGGATATATTGTGGTGGGTCAGAAACATATAAGTGAGTTGAAACGTGTAACAGCGCGACAACCTGCGAACAACTCGCGAAAAAACACCATATTTGGAAAGCAACAGATTCTTCGCTTAGCCAATCAGCAACGGGAGATGTATTCGTCATGTTTTTTTAAAAATAACGCGCGCGAACTCCCCACAACAGAAGCAAAAATGAGTTGAGAACTGTTTCTTTTCCATGCTCAAAATCCATCAAAAATAAGGCTTAAAAGCACCTTGAAAAGAAGAACAAATGAAAATCTAAAGACAACAATTTACAAAGAAATAAAATCGATAAGTTAATCGATTACGTTAAGTCGATTAATCGATTAAGTAAGAGTTAAATACCGAGGGCTGAGGCAATATGACATATAAATACCGAGGGCCGTAGGCCCGAGGTATTTATATGTCATATTGCCGAAGACCGAGGTATTTAACTGACTTATTACATGATCTAAGGTGATTTTACTATCGGGTGGAGCGCATTTCAATTAAAAAATCGAAAATACTTCGTCAAATAAGCGATTTTTAACCATATAAATCAACCAGGGATCTTTATTTTTTCCAGTAGAGGGATATCCCCTGAGGTAGTCGTATCGGAACAAAAGGTTGAAAAATGTTTTGAATGTCTTTTTTCTTTTCAACTTCTCACAATAACGTGTATTTTGCGTGGCAATTTCACTACAGAGAAGGTGCCTTTCACAATAGATTTGTTTGCATTCTAAAGCCCCCGTTTCATTAAATTAAAGAATATATCCCTAGAGTGGTTGGGATACTACAAAATTTTTAAACGACCAATGGAAGTACTTCTTTTTGTACCAAACAACAAAAGAAATCAAAACACCTGTTTTTCGCGATTTTAGGTCGTCATTTTGTAGGAGTCAGTGCTTGAGTGCTGAACTAGTAGTTCTAAGTCTGCGACTGAGAACAAGTTTCGGAGGAAAAAACAACGCTTGAGGTCTCAAGACTAAAAGGGTGCATTATGCGCGTGAAGAACTCGGCACTCACTGTGTGGTTTTAAGCTGTTCAAGAGATAATACATTTCAAAGTGTCCTGTAGTTGGCGATTGAGAACGACATGGTAAGTTTAACTAAAGTTCTTATTTATGGTAATTCCTTTTATTATAACAGTTGAAATAGACCGGTCTGGTGAATTTAAATTGCATGACTAACTTGAACGTATTAGACCTGTGTGCCGTTGATGCTGCGACGTACGAGGTCCATCCTGAATTTGACAAACTGGTAAAATGTATTGACGAAAGAAATTTAAAATGTGTTGTGCAAATGTATTGTTATGAGCTTAATGTTCTAAGTTATTTTTATTTCTATTTCTTTCACAGTTTGTTTGAGCGTCAAGCAGAAATGGAACCGGCTAGCAAGGTTACCTATAACATCTACTTATTCCATATTAATTATAGTTAAATTTAGTAGAAAAGTAGAAAGAATCGCCAATTTGCAATTTAGAGACACACTATTCAGTTAAAGCTAGTAATTACATTTTTTTGTTCAAATATATATATTTATTTTCAATTTAACCTAGCAAACAATTTTGTAGTATTTATCATTTAGCTGTAAATGTGTTTCAGCATCGGAAGGGTGGGGCGTTATTTGTCTAATTAGTCATAATTGCTCCTCATTATAAATGCGCCGGGTCATTTATGAGAATCAATTGTTCCATAAAGACCCGCGCATTTATAATGCGGGTCATTTATGACTAATTATTCAATAATAGCCCCAATCTTCCCTGCTGAAACTTCAAACCCTCCCCGTTCTTTAAGAATGTAATTAATTCATAGGGATTTAAGTAAAATAAAGGGTCTTGAATAACAATAGAAAAGGTGTCAATCATGTAATAAGTTAAGTTTAAACACCGTTTAAACGTTTTTTAATTCACTACTGAAAGAAAAAAACAACCACATTTTTTGGCGAGTCTTACTTGTTTGTTTTGGCTTGATTGGATCCTTCGTTCTTTCTTTGACATCCCATTTTCCAGTACAAATTAAACGTTAACATATCTTGAAGTTTATAACTAAGAGCACTGGAGAACTACTCTAATTTCCCTTCTTCTGTGTTTGTTGTTTCAAGAAGGAACGGATCCCTTGCAAATAGCCGAGCTGTTTTTCTCCTTCGTTCCTACGTGTAAATTAGTTCCTTTTGCATCAACAGAATCCAGCCGACGTTGATATTCATTTCTTCCGTTCTGGTTATTTCTTCAATAGTTTCTCAGAGTTCCTATCCATAAAAACTCTGCTTGGCCAACTTCTTTTTCTTGACGTCCCGAAACTGAGTGATGTGAGTTATAACTTTGCAAAATATGCTCAATTCCTGAATTATTTTTCTCCTTCGGAGAAATTTATGCATTTTGGTTGAGCTTGGAAGTTCTTCTTACAAAGTTCATTGGTTTTCAAGCAGGAAATCTCGTAGAAAAGACGGTAAGGCTTCCAAAAATCTGTAGGCATCGATGAATCAGAATGTAGCTTTGCAAAACGAGCACCGAAGCCTGCCGTGTGCAGTGGAAAGTCACATCTGAATTTTGATTGGCTGCACGCAAGGACATTGTTTTCCAAATATGGTGTTTAGTGATCGCGAGTTGTTCGCTGGTTGTCACATCAGATTCATTCGTCCGTTACACGTTTCAACTCACTTATATGTTTCTGGTGGGTTCGTTTCCTGCGTGCTTACAACGGCGGTTCAGTAATCCGGTCAGTGCCGTGGACTGAGCCTGACTTTGTGTTGTCGACGGGCGCTTGCCTCACAGGCTGCGGTGGGGTCTCTTAGTCTGAATATTTTAACGCGATGTTTCCTTGAGGACGTACAAGCCAGCCTCGCTTTTATTCATCGTCTCGAAGCGCTGGCTATTCTGGTCGCTTGTCGCTATGGGGGCATTCATGGACAGGACTTCGCATCCAAGTGCTCTGTGACAATCAGGCGGTGGTCGCCTCACTTTTCTCGGGGAGAGTGAAATATTCGTTACTTGAATCTTGTCTCCGTGACATTTGGTTCATTGCCGCTCAGTTTGACTTTGAATTGCACGCCGTGTATTTCTCCACTGACGATAACCGTGCAGCACACTTATTATCGCGCTGGCATACCGGACCCGAATTCCGCAAGAGTTTTCTCCAACTTCCACATACTTCTCAACTGCGTGATGTGACGGTGCCTGCTACTCATTTTCAGCTCTTTGACTGTTGAATATTGCTCTGTTCACAGATAAGGAGCTTCAGGTTCTGGTAAGGGAACTCAAAGTCACTCGCAAGGCAGCCTTTGCTGCGGGCACTCAAAAGAATCATCGTACATAGTGGCGGACATTTTTTTATATTTTGTCTTTATTTCTCGTTGGAGCCATTACCGGCCACGGTTGATACAATGTCTCTTTTTGCAAACCACCTTCCATGCGCAATTATTTAAGCGGGGTGAAACTTTTACATGTAGGAACTGGGTTTGTTTTTCCCCCTTTGAAGTTTTTGCCTATTCAGCTTACGCTTCGTGGTATAGACCACTTGGCCTTACATTGTCCTCTCAGGGCCCCACCTATTACACGATCATTGGTTTTACGCTCATTGGTTCTATGTAGCCCTGAGCACGGCGACCCGAAGGCGGATGTTACATTTTCCTGCCTTTTTCCTGTTTGCCTTTTTCTTGTTTGCTCGTATTTCTAATTTACTGTCTTATTCCGCACGTTCTTTCGACTCTCGTAAGCATTTGCGACGTAAGGATCTTAAGGTAGCGCCTCACGTGCTTTCGGTTGTTTTCAGATGGTCAAAAACTAACCAAGCGGGCTCGCGCAAGCTCATTTTGCCACTTATTGCGAATCCTGGTTCTTCAATTTGTCCGGTGGCCATGTTTCACCGCATGTGTACTTTAGTGCCCGCTCCCCTTGATTCTCCTGCTTTCATGCTTCCATCTAAAGATCAGTCACTTCACCCTGTGGTTAAGTCTCAGTTTACCGCAGTTTTACGCCACCGTCTCTCCCTAATTGGTGTCCCGTCTCCTACAGCCTTTCGCGGGCATTCCTTTCGCAGAGGGGGTGCCAATTTGGCCTTTTCGTCTGGTCTCCTAGGAGAGTTAATTCAGGTTTTCGGTGACTCTTCTTCTGATGCGTACAAATGTTACTTGGAAATTGATATGCCTGCGAAGTTGTGCGTGTCCGAACATATGACCAAGGGGTTTGGGGGTTTGGTGGCCAGAGATTTGTGATTATGTTTTTGTACGTTTTCGATATCTCATTTGGAAATAAATCTCTATTCTCACCGCGGAAATGCGAAAAGACCCTATAGCCGGCATAGGCAATATATTATGATATATTATATTATTCTGGGCATCCTCTCCCTCCCCTCTAAAAAATAATCATTTCATGTTGTTATTCCAAAATGTTCAGCTCAGTAAGCTACCGGTGCCAGAAGACGAGCTTGTTTTGGGGCGGCCCTTGCTGCCTGACGCGCCACAGTCTTTTTACTTGTTTTCGACCCACTTGGCGAGATCTGAATTGCAACTCAGCAGTGGAACGAAAACATTTTCGTGTAGCGCCCAATCTGCAGCGCCACAGCCTGCAGTGCTGCCAAAAGAGTAGTAGCAAGCCCGGGAGCAATCCATTTTGCATAAATGCGACAAAGATCGCAGAGAATTTCGCAGAATGTATCGCGCTCTTCCCCAGGCCCACTGCGCTCTCGTCCAAGATGGCGTCAACGATGGAGCAGTCCGGCGTGACTTGAACTGCTTTTCTTCATAATTCGGCCTTTTGAGGATGAAATCAGATCATTCAGGCGACCTTCCATCTCGTGATCTTTATTACAAGCACGATCTGGTATTGTTTGATTCATTTTCGACGTCTTGTTTAACTGGAAATGGTCCTCGATATTCGGGTCAGCGAATGTGAATTTGTCTTCATGGAGGCTGATTTTTGTCAAGAAATGTACTTTTCATGCTGTGTTACAAGGCCCATAGCCGTGAACATTCTTGTTTAGTGATGGAAAGGACTTGAGGAAGGCAGATTACGGGCACATGTTTGCACAAGCGGCGATAATTTGACTGTGTTATTGCAGTGGCGTAGCCAGGGGGGGTCCAGTGCCCCCCCCCCCTTTCTCGGAAATTTTCCCATACATTTACTGTATTTGCTGTAGAAAATTTGCGCATTTTCGTCCCATGTTATCACTATCCGGCCTCCCCTTCAGAAATTCCTGGCTACGCCGCTGTATTGTCTCACAAATGACAGACCATGTTGTGTTTCCAAGCTCAGGACTCATGACAATATAAGCAGGTAAACATAAGTGTATCTAGGAACATTAGTCGATGTAATTGCTAGCTTATTTGATCAGATTGAGCTTTTGGAGACAAGAAATAAGTCGAAACATTGGAAAATGTGGTATTTCTGTGCTTTCCGATAGTATTCTATGCATCACCAGGGACATTGGAGTTTGATTTAGGCCAAATGACACTTTTTATTGATGATCAGATATATGCTGAGAACAAATACAAGTAATTGATGCTATTATTTCTACGAATTCTTTGGATTTAGTGATAAAAATATATATTTTGGCCTAATGACTTATGTGCCACCATGCCTAATAAATGGCCCTGAAAAAGTAATTTATACAGAAGTGCCCAATTTTTTCTCAACTGATTTTGTTAGTACTAGGGTCAAAGTCATGTGGAAGTGGAAGTGAAGTCACTGCCAGATCTTGTTGCAGGTAAGAAATAATAATTTCTAAAAATATGCGATTTTCAGTAGTTCTTTCCATCTCAAAAATAGGCTAAAACTAGGGCCAGGCCCTTCTCGTACAGGCAAAGCTATGCCAACGACACATATATTTTCTGAAAGGGCATTAACAGTAGATAGTTACCATGCAGTTTATTATTTCAGGAGTTATATTGTCTTGGTGAAATAACCATGATAATACAACTCCCCAAAACATGAAAATTTGGTGGTCAGAGGGCCAAAAGTGGGACCCCCCTGTAACTTTGAAACAAAATACCAGAAAACAAAACCAAAGTGGCTTTTGTAATATCTCAACAAACCTAACTTCTGACACAAGTTTGAAGGAAATCGGTTGACCCTCACTTTTCCTGCCTGGAACACTTTCTCAGACAATGGCTCTTAAGGCGCGATCAAACGGTGACGAGAGCTAATGAGAGGTGCTGAGAGCTTCCCGTTTGATCACGAACTCTCATCGACACGCATATCCGCTCTCATGCACTTTGAGTTGTTGACCGTTTGAACGCGCGGATGAGAGTTTTTCAGTCAGCAGCTACCGCCGAATGAACACCACACTTAGTCTTTTCTACAACCCTGTCCTTTGCCATTAAGTATCCAGACCGATGTCTGGAATATTGATATAAGCTTTCAATCCATTTCTGTTACACAGACCAGAAAAGTGATCGCCATGACGAGCGATAAATTGGCGGGGGGTGACCCGATGACAATGCGATTTTAATAGTATAGATATCTCGAAAAGGATAAAACGTGAGAAAACCATTCTTGGAGAGAATTATATAGGGAGCAAGAGGCACATAATGCCTGGCTGACGTGACGTGACGTGACGTCATTACCAATGCCGTGAAACTACTGTTGGCGGGGAAATGTCTAGATCCGGCGCGCGCGCCTGCTTATCTGGGGGACTGGGGACTTTGTTTTGAAAACAATTTTCTTCGGCAGATCAAGCAACACATTTCTCTTTACACCTGTGCTGTGGTTAGAATTCTGAGCTCTTTCGTATGCATTTTACAATCAAAGGGAGATGCAGTCAAGCGGAATTAACTCGGAAGGAAAATGACATGAAAAAAAAGGGCGACTTTTGAATGACGAACGAGTGAGTAAATCAGCGTAACACAAACACTCATCTAGAAACCAAGCGCTTTTGATTTAGAAGCCATTTACGACAGAAATTGGAGGAGAAATTGACTGGGCATGAAACATTAAAAAGCTCCTCTTATAAGAGGAGGGAAAAGCAACATAGGCAACACAACAACATTCTATAATTTAAGGTAACTTACTGGTAGTGTTTCTTTTTGTAGATATTTTTACAGTGTGAACATTTTAGCAAAGCCACACCTACTTGCATATATCTACCATCAAAGTTTTAAGTTTTTTTGACTAGCAAGAAAAAATATTTTGAAATGCACTTAAAATTCACACTTCACACCAACGTTTTTTCTCAGAGGGAAGTATACTCATGGGTAAAGCAAAAATTATCGATGATAATGCCAAATTACCTAACCATGTGAAACTGATGTGATGTGGATGTAAAATTGTAACTGATGTGAAGCGAGTGTTACGGGGAGAAGCTTTATTTCACATGATTAGACTTTGCAACCAGATCCTAGTAATTTTAAATCAAAACAGAATTACAGCCACCATCAATTAAACGTTGTTCTGATTGTTGATCGAGAGGAACCTGGTGTCGAGTGTTCTTCGCTTCCGATTGGTTAACTCGCACTTTTGAAACAGAGGCGGCCAGCCACAAACGGTTGGTACATGGAAGTGTAATGCTCGCATGGCATGGCCCGCGGCTTTTTATGGCAATATAAACTTCGTTACAGAATCTGCCGATTTTTTTATGGTTGTACATTTCTCCCAGCATATTCCCGAAAGATACTACCAAAGAATAGCGCGGATATTACTGACATATAATATGTAGAGGTGAGTTATAATTGTTATTTTCTCAGGTCTGTAGTCTGTATAGTATCTGTACTGAGCTTATATTCCCGACATAACTTAGATAATCCTTGTTTTATACAAGAAATATATTATCATGGTGAGGGCAGCAAATCACGAGAACTACCTAGTCCTGACTTGATTTTGTTTCGGATCTAGGGTTTGGTTCGCGATCAATATAATCGAACTTATGAACGAGGTGAGAAATCCCTTCGCAGCTTAGTAATATACTCTTTTGATCGGTTGGTCATTAATCTCGCCCCAGCGGCACAAACAGTTGATCTTAAACCTTTTCTAAGCTAGGGGTTACTCGGTTATTCCACTCTTACGTTCAGTGTTCTGTTAAGAAAATTAACCTTTACTTTTGATACTTATTGTCTTACCAGTAAAATGTTGATGAATAATGCCTCCAATGTTGAGGCATAAAATCGATCACAAGCCTATACATTTGTGCTACGAAATTAATTAGTTGTTTATACTCTCGCGTTGTTACTTATTTCACAACACATAACAGCGGCTATTTAATGATATCACGGACTTCCGGTCTAGACACTAATGTCTGAAACTGAAAAGACATCCCTTTCTGCATTGTTTGCGGCACACAAACTTTTTTACATTCGTTTCACATGGTTTTGCATGATCTTACCAGACACAGACAGTTTTTATGTAATTTTAGCAGGACCAAAACGTGAAAACCTCACACCAATTTCACGTTTTATATGTATGATGTGAGAGGGCACCCGTACGTTCATATCGTCTTTTTACAAGGCTAGTAAAATACCTTGTGAAATATACTTATTTCATTCACATGTCCATTTCACATGCATATGATATACTATTTAATAGTGGTAATACACTTTGTCGTTGCTCCCGTTAAAATGGTGAAGGTACTCCTAAAAAGTAGCAGAATCTAGCAGAATGTGGGAAGCTTCTCAAGATTCTCCTGGAGTCTTCCGAAGTCTCCAAAAGTCTGGGAGAACCTGGGAGTCATTCCTGGATACATATATGTTGGAGAAATTAGGAGAACTTGGATAATTCTCCTGGGATTTCCTAAGATATCCTAATCAATCTATGGGTGTGATAGAATATTGGAGTTCCTAGGATTATCCAGAATCCAAAAATACCGTGAAAATTCACACCTTGAATCTTAGGAAATCCTAGAAGAATCTGGATACTCCTGCCCAAATTTGACCAGGATTATCAAAATCTTCCCAGGAGATCCTAGATTCTCCAAACGCTATTTCGCAGTAGAGAGAGATATAAACGCGTTTGCTTATTAACTAGCCTGTAGGTTGTTTTTTGTTAGAGTGGTAACTTGAAAAGTGGCCCTGAAACCCTGAAACCTTAGAACAGGGTAGGATACACGTTGCGCATGGATACAGATCTAGAAAGGGTGCATCATGAAAAAAAGAATTTGTTGCATTCATGCTTAGATAGTGCAAGCGCTTGCTTATTGCATTACCTCGTAAGTGAGGATGCCATCCTCGTCCTCGTCTTCCACAGCAAATGTCCGTCCGTACATCTCGATCTTGGCACGGTCCACCAAACGATACTGCGCTAGGTAGTCGATGGTAGAATCTGTGGCAAGGAATATCTCAAATTAGTTTAAGATATCAGCGCGCTTGTCGTGTGTAGGCATTGTTTTTACCCCCTGTCCCAATGTTGATATTAAGCGTCACACCATAATGATCTTTAAAATAGTCTTTTATAAAAAAAACACGTCAGTTTTAAATATCAAAGCCGCTGGTAGTTTCTTGGTGTTACGGAGCACCAAGATGGCGTCCATGACCACTTGGTGCACCACCAAGATGGTGTCCTCGCTCACATTCTCACTGCACCGCATGCATCCCTTATCTCGTAGCATATGTTACAGAGCACCGACATGGCATCTCGTAGTTCAAATGCGCTTTACAAAACAGCGAATCAATACCAGCGAATGCCACTCAGTTTTGTCGGCACTGACAAACCGATAACATGGTCAAACACTTATATCAGACACGTAGCTATCGCACAGAGGACTGACAAACCGACAAAATATATTTTATCAGTTTTGTCGGCACTGACAAACCGACAAAATATTCAGACACTTATCTCAGGCACGTAGCTATTCCAAAGACGACTGACAAACCGACAAAATATATTTTGTCAGTTTTGTCGGCACTGACAAACCGACAAAATGGTCAAACACTTATATCAGACACGTAGCTTATTGCAAAGAGGACTGACAAACCGACAAACCGACAGACTGACAACCGACAAAATGGTAAAACACTTATCTCAGACACGTAGCTATAAGAAGGAGGACTGACAACCCGACAAAATGGTCAAACACTTATCTCAGACACGTAGCTATAAGAAAGAGGACCGACAAACCGACAAACCGACAAAACATATTTTGTCAGTTTTGTCGGCACTGACAAACCGACAAAATATTCAGAACTTATCTCAGGCCATAGCTATTCCAAAGACGACTAGCAAACCGACAAAATATATTTTGTCAGTTTTGTCGGCACTGACAAACCGACAAAATATTCAGACACTTATCTCAGGCACGTAGCTGACTGATAAACCGACAGAATATATTTTGTCAGTTTTGTCGGCTCTGACAGACCGACAAAATGCTCAAACACTTATCTAAGGCATGTAGCTATCGCAAAGAGGACTGACAAACCGACAAAATAGATTTTGTCAGTTTTGTCGGCACTGAGAAATCGACAAAATCGACATGGTGAGACGCACCCGCTCTACCGTTAAGACTTCGGAAATCAAGGATATCATGCAACAGGGGTAGCGATCACGAATCACGGACCCATTTTTCGTTATTTCACGGATCACGGAGTTCTGAAAACGCTTTTCAGGAATCACAGATTAAGTAACATTTTAAATTGGTTATACAAGTTGTGTTTAAAGTAAATATAGCGATAGTAGTTCAATGGGCGCCTAGTGAGCTAAGTAAGAGGGATGTCAAAGGTCGCGTTTACTGACAAAATGGCGCAGTAAAGGTTAATATTTAGTGTTTCAAATGTTTCACGTTTCACGAATCTCTAAGCCTGTAATCACAAGTCACGTAAGAGAAATTCGTAAAATCACGGGTCACGAAGGCATGAGATTTCACGGATCACGGCCATAATTTTCCTGTTTTCCAAATTTTGGGTGAATGCGTTTCACAGAGAACCCCTTCGGCCCTGATGCAAGAACTCACAGGTGAAGCGTATTGTTCCATGTACGTCCGAGGGACCGCGACTCGCGCGTTCCTTCATCCCGACAAGTATGAGGAAGCGTTTAAGCCTAGAGGACACATATATTGTGGAATCGGAGGCTACTGTAAAGCCGTTCGACGTGCTTATAAAGCTAAAAGATGAGTTGTTCAGTTTAGTGAAGTTTATTTTTTTTCTTGTATTTTCAAGACCCCGAGCTAAAAACTACCTTGTTTACTTGAGAAGCTCCAGACCACTAGCGGTTTGATGCACAATTTCACACTTTGTCGGATTTTCGTCTCGGAGAAATGAACTGCAAAACCGTTTTAGCGACTATCGATATTTTGCATATTTACGAAAATATTAGGTCGCGAAGTTGAAAAACGCATTTTCTTACTATTTTCACTGATCTGATTAGTGCGAATATTAAGGAATCCATTCATTAGCATAATCACTTTGGTTCCTACTCCCGCGTTGGCCGGACCTCGTCATCCTTCCTGCTCTCCAGTGGATCAACTCTTCACGAATACCAAATAAAATAAAAACGCTTCCCTTCTCTGGCTCTTCACAAACCTTCCCGTTGCCATCTACTGGTTTTCTGCTTAAGCACGGTGTCTACAATTCCTCAATCATTTTCCGTTAAGAGTTTCAGGTTAGTATTTTTCACTCGGTCGCCGACGCTACACGTGGTTTTCTAGCCATTTATTGCATGTCCACCTAGTTTTCCATGTTTTCCTGTTATCCTAGTTTTCTCTCCTAACTAAGCTAATATTTATCAGTTGTTTGTGCCACAATATTCTCCATTTTTAGTCTTTTTCCTTGACCCGCTTGTGGTTTAGTTTATGTTACCGTTATTCATCTCTGTAACAGGTTAGTCTTACGTCTTGCTAGGCTTCTATAGGTTTATTTCTGGCCTATTTTATTTCGTGTAACCCTTGTTTAAGCTTTGTATTTCACTTTTATTTGCTCTAGTTCGCTCTAGTTTTTACAATTTTTCTACGCATTTCTCGTGTTTGTTTTGCTCTCAGTTTTGCATTACAAAGCACGGCGCTGGCCGCCACGCTTTTCTGCGTCCGTACTAATTGCCTTCTTCTTTTCCTTCGCACAGTTCATTCTTTCTCTGGTGGTCCAGCTTATCACGTGAGAATCTACAAAACGCCAGTCTACATCACAGAAGTTCAGCTGCAAGAACAACATTTTACAATATACATAGAATAAAAAGCATTTAAAGTGACTTCCCCTATAATGGAAAGATAATATAGAATGGAAAAAAATAGACAGTGCTCAGGGATTTAAAGTTATTTCCCCTGAACTCATAAAAAAGCACCCCAAAAAATAGAATTAAGAAAATAAAAACAACAGAAAGTGATCAGGAGTTCTCTTTAAATTAAAAAAAAATAGAATGAGGAAAAAAAAAGAATGGAAAAAATATAGAATGAAAAAAGTAGATTGGAAAAAAAATACAATGGATTAAAAAAAAGAATGAAAAAAAAATTGAAAGTGATCAGGTTCAGCGAGTTCCCCTGAAATGGGGAAAATGTATAGAACAAAGAAAAAAAAGTACTCAGGGATGTAAGGTCAGTTGCCCTGAAATGGAAATATATAGATTAAAACGAAAATAGAATTAAAAAAAAGAGTAAAAAATAAATAAAGTAATCAAGGATTTAAAGCGAGACCCTTTTAAATGAGAATGAAAAGAAAAAAAAAGGAGAAAAAGATGTTCCCTGTAAGTATACCGTACCAGGAAATTAAGATATATGGTATCTCGCTGCGTCTGTGGAAGTCCCTGCACGTGGAAAACAAAAACATATGGTGCAAACAAAAGTATTTGGCACCAGGAAAAGTGTCTAGTACCAATAAAAAGAAAAGTGTATTGTACTTAGAGTAGAAGCACAGAAGACATAAGATCCATCACATATACACCTTAAATATTAGGAGTTTTAGGAGCGCGTCGCCATAGTTTTTAAGAGACGTGACATAAAAAAAAATAATAATTCCTTTCTCCCAGTTTCTACTTAGTACCTGCCGTACCAAAGGCCTGTTCTAATCATGTGCCTTATTACCCCCCTCGGGAGGTTCGGTCCGGCTCTACGGTAAGTGGGGACCTCTCCCTGCATTTCCATCCTTTGTCTACGTTTTATATTATGTGTAGTTGCTTGTATTTTCACACGCGGTACACTTACCTTAGGGGAGAGATGGAGATCCCCACTTACCAAGCTGGATCGGATACTTGTGACCATTTTCTCCATGTTATTTTTAGTACGGCAGGAGAGCATGCCATCCTATACACATTTGGCCAAGGGGCCTGGGCATAACTTTATGTACACCTGCATCTCTCTGGCGGAAACATGCACTTCCTCAAAGCTCAACTTGGCAGATGTTTCGTCTAATTTTATTTCCGTCCCTCACACTTACAGACTCTAATCTTACCAGTTATCAGTCCTGGCATGCCCAGGAAAAAATATAGAAGTCAAGGAAAAAAACGCTTTAAAAACGCTTAAAAAAACGCTTTAAAAAGTCTGAAGAAAATGGCAATACAAGCATGGAGGAGGAATAATTGGGGCTTTCAAACACACTTTTGCCTCACATCTTACATTGTTATTATGTAAAAGACAAAACTCAACATTTCTTATTACCAAAGCTCTGAGAACATATATTTCTTCCGCCAGTTGTAATGGAAACCTGTTCAAGTAACATGCAAAGACACAATGTTTAGCTTTAGGTTATTGGGATCCTTATTGGCGTGTTCTTAAATAGACCTCAAACCTATTGTTTATTATCACGTTATTATCACTCCGGGTCATAGTGGAGACAAAAGAACAGCAGATTAAAATTGTGGCTTATATCATTTATCTATATATATATATATTTTTAGCTGTGTTTGACAATTATCTTGAATTGAATATGTTAATAGAAAGTCTAAAAAACAGTGCTGATGAATGGAGATACCAAAGGATGTTTATATATACCGTTTCCGGGAAACGTTGTCACCCAAAAGCCTATAAGCTTGAAGCGCAAAGGATGATGGGGGCATTTAAACTGCTACTGTTTGATCTGAATTCAGACAGTTATCGCAACCACAGGTGAAATGATTAAATTTCAGCACATTTCCAAGCATGTTTGTTTCTAATATTTTACAGAAATTTAAATAAATCTTTACCCATACTCCCTAGCGCACCAAGCTTATATGCTTATTGGGTGACAACGTATCCCGGAAAGGGTATATGTCGTTAGAGAAACTCACTAGACGCAAGATGCTACCAATTAAATATCTTGGAATACCTTGGTGTGTATGGAATTATGCACTCACATGTGTTTATCAGATTAAGGAGTATATGCTGGGAGATATATTTTTAAGCATAGATCAGGTGCAATCAAATTTAGTTTTGCTGCAATAATCCTTTAAAAATTATGACTTGCAACAATAAATCAATAAATGTCCTAAAGCTCTGTTAATTCGGCATTTGACTTTGGACAATGAAGTTTGTGACAATGTATTATTTTAGATCTGGCAATAAAAAAAAACAGAAAAGAAAAGAAAATTAGGTAAGGCAATAAGGAAAGTGGGAGGGAGGGAGGGGCAAAGAAGGAAGCCCCGCCAGGTTGGGTGAGCACAAAGAGACCAAATCCCAACATGATTACCCGCATGTCCGCACACAGGCTTTGAGAGTCGGCCGCGGGAGTAGGAACCAAAGTGTTCCAAACCAAAGTACTTGGCATGGTGGTTGCTCTGTCAAGGGTGTCGGAGCGGGCTCTTGTTCGTAGATTCCATCCTCTCTCTTCACTAAGGGGTGGACCATTAGAAGTTGGGGGAGGGGGGGTGGCAATTCCCAAAAAAAAATTCGCGCAAGGCCATTCCTTCCAAAAAAAAAATCTTGCAGAGATTCAGGCTAGGAAATAAAAATCCTACAAACACATGGCTTGGGTTCTCATTAAAAAGATGTCTTAAGTAGTTATTCCAGCAACTTCTCTTTTGCATTTTTCTACTTCACTTAATTAAAAATTTCGGCGCGCTTCGCGCGCATTTAAAATACCATCAAATATATAGTCGGTGAGAACTCACGCACCGAAGTCACCCTCGCGCCGTTTACAAGAACAAGTGTATCTTGCCGAGGAAAAACAAGAACTCTCCCAAAAAAAGCCCTGTAGTGATAGGCCTGGCAAGCAGTCACTATGTTCGAAAGAATCACACTTAGGTAAGCGTGAGTTCGACGTTACAAGTATAGAAATTCGTCATGTGGACCGCTTCACACAAATGAATAATAATAATTTCGTAATTTGCGGCATCAATAATAAAACCTACAGGCATTGTTTACTATACACAAAAAACGGAACGTTCGTCTACCCTTTCTCTGAGGCTTGATGAAATGCGTTTATAAAAATTCGACCGCGCTTCGCGTGCAACGGAAGAACAAGACGTCTACCATGTCAAATAGGGGCCGGGGGATGGCGAAAACGTTTAACAGCAACAATATTTTCTTAAACCTTTTCTGAACCAATATAGTATATAGTATAAGACAATTTTGTTGATTTGTTGATGCGGATTTGGACGGCCTGTGGGAACGGAACGCCACGGGAACAGGTAGTGCTCGATGCGCAAGATACCCCTCGTGGGTTTATCCTTTTCCACCTTTTTTTGACGGTGTGTCTGCGAAAAAAAAATTCGTACATGGCCTTCGAGTCCGAAAAAAAATTCCTGCACAACCTGATCCCCGAAAAAAAAATTCATACGCAAAAATATTGCCACCCCCCTCCCCCAATTTCTAATGGTCCACCCCTAAATACTCCAAACTCTGTGCGATTCCTTAATGTTCGCCAATGTTCTCTTTTAAATCTTCCAACTCCCGAACCGTCAGGCAGATTCCTCTTGGACACGGTGTGTAACTTCCGTTCTGTTCTTTCTTGAACTCTCGGATGTGAAATTTAACTTCTTTTCTGAATACACACACGAAACTGTACAATCCGTTAGAACCAACTGAATACAATTGTTCTCCATTGGATCGAACTATTTTGGAAGCCATTTTGTATTTTGAAGTTTACTGAGGTTTAGTAGATTTGATGAATTTGAATAAATCAATTGAGCAGAGTATATAACTCTTTCTCCTCCTTCAGTTTTAGGACGGAAGGTTACCTTGGTGATTCGTGATGTCACTCACTCCTTGTTTGAAAAGAGAAACGGGTCGTTTTAGACTCGGCCTCCTTCCGCTCAGTAAGGAGGCTTGTTGTCACGGTGTTACGTGACGTCACCCTCCTTCTACTCTGGAAGGAGGATTGTTACCATGGAGATGCGTGACGTCACTCCCTCCTTCCCGAACTCGTGTTCACCTCTCCGTATCCTCAAGGTTTTTGGATATCGAGAGGTACCTCTAATACTACTTACAGCTATAACTGCCCTATTGGTGGTTGGTTTTGTACTGGCAGTTCACATTGGTTATACACCTATTTTAGAAAAGGACTGCACCTTCACAACTCAGTGGCGGATCCAGGTTTTTCCAAGGGAAGGTTCCGTTTTCCCACTTTTCCCAAGATGCAACAATATGATTATTTGCGAGCGAATGTTTTGTGATTCGCAATAGGCGAGTTCCATTGTTTAAATGAAAAATAATATAGAACAGCATGCAAATGAACATTATCAAGAGTCGACATATATTCATATATTCATTTATGTATTTTTATTATTATTTAACTTAAATACAGGGGACCCTACTCGATAAACCTGATGGTTTCATGGGCCCCCTGCCACCTCTTTTAATCTACCTACTCTACCTGTCAAATAGGTGATAATCTGTGTGGAAATAAACTCAAGCTTTACATTTTGACTAATTTGCAAAAGCATCAACCAGAATCAGGCATTCCAACGCCGCTGCAAAGTTATCGGTTCTGAATATCAACAGGGCCGTCAATTCGACTGGATCCCAAACGCCGCATCAAAAAAATAATTTGAGTTTACATTATTATTTTCTTTGTGACTGTATTGATTTTTAGGGACGAGGTTTATAAGGCAACTACTACTTCCGGCGAAATGGCGCACGCTCATTCGCTGTTGAGCGGGCCGGATCCTCTTGTAACGACCGCAGGCGTTAAAAAAAAAATTCTCCGGACCGACGACGAACTCGAGAATCGTCTAAACTCAGTCACAAAATAACACAAAACTCAGTTTTTATTTAAGTTATCATTGCACAATTTGTGAACGCTTCCCTGTCACATTTCACAATGAGTGAAGAGGAATATTCAGACAGCGGTTTTTATTATCCAGAAAACAACAAGCGAAACAAGCTGAACACAACAGCAGCTAAATGATTGCAAGTTTTGAGGATGGCGAGAGTAAGAGTAATACTAATAGCCTGGAAGAACTGTAGTGCAGTTTGTCAAGGAACAAAAAGCGAAAACACTGTGAAAAAAACATCTAGCGATATGAATGCATTGCACCGTTTCCTTTCCAAAATTGGCAAGAAAGAAACTCAGCTGTTAAACTTAACGCCAGAGGAGCTAGACCACTTGCTGACAAGTTTTTTAAAGACGCGAGGAAGCAAAATGGCGAGGAGTACGAACCAGGAACACTGACGGGTTTCCAGCGAAGTATCCAGAGGTTCCTCGCAGACTCGAAGTCAAAGTTAAATATCCTCAAAGATGATGAATTCTCATTTTCTCGGAAAGTCCTTGAAGCCAAACGGAAAAACCTTGTGGTCCAAGGAAAGGGAAGCAAGCCAAACGCAACTCGCTCGTTGACGGAGCAAGAAGAAGACATAGCTCTTTAACAGTGGAGCTTTTGCCTCGGAAAATCCCAACGCTTTGCAAAGCACTATTCGAATGAACCAACCGGAATCTCCATTTTTTCTCGCCGTAAGACACGGAGAGCGCCGAATAAATCCCCAGACTTGGCACACGAAGTCAGCTCTCGGGAAAAACGAAATTGGCAAGTTCATGACCACAGTTGCGAATGAAGCCGGCCTGCAGAGAAAAGGAGCAAACCACTCAGTCCGTAAAACGAGCATTGGTAGATTGCTTGATGCAAACACGCCAGAGAATTTCGTTGCCTAGTTGAGTGGCCATAAGAATCTCCAAAGTCTTTAGTCCTACAAAGTCGCTAACGACCACCACCACCACCAGCGCCAGATGCCTTACATCCTGAGTGGGGAACATACTCCACCATCTCTGGTTCTACCTGCCTCAGCATCCACCACTACCAGCCAAATTACCGCTCCTCCTGCCAATTGTCAGCTTGCGAGTTCTCTGCAATTATACCACAGGTGACCCCATCTAATTAGAAATGACCGCACCGAAAATGGGGTGGGGGTGTGGCAATTTATATACGTGAAAGTTATTCTTTTTCTGAGCGTAACGACTTGGTCCCATCTCGGCTAGAAATGATCTGCCTTGAAATATTTAGACCTCATAGCAAATCTTTCTTGCTTTCTACATGGTACAGACCACCGAACGCATCAATAGATTTATTTGGAGATTTCGAAGTATTCCTTAGGAAATGTGAGCCTAATGAATTAATAATTTTTGGTGATATGAATGCAGATTACATCAAAGCCCCATTAGAAAATCACACCAAACACCTCCAGAATTTATCTTCGATATACCAATTTCACCAATTGATAAATGAACCGACACGCGTCACTCTGACATCTAAAACGTGTATCGATCTCATTCTTACAAACAAGAAGGAGACCATCTCTCGGTCAGGCGTTGTCAGCCTGGGTGTGTCTGATCACTATATGGTCTATGCCTGCCGTAAGCTCACTATTTCAAAATCTCGTCCAGTTGTAAAAGAAATCAGAAATTTTAAGCACTTTTAAGAGTGACGAATTTATAGCTGATTTGGAGAGTGTCCCTTGGGACACTGTAAATAAATATAGTGATCCAAATTCGGCTTGGCGCGCGTGGAAACTTGCTTTCACGGATGTTCTTGATCGACACGCGCCCATGCATAATAAGCGAGTTAGGACAAACTCGCTGCCCTGGATCACCAGTCAAATTAAAAAGGATATGATGAACAGAGACCTCCATAAAAAGAAAGCTGCTAAATATAGCTCGGAAAATCATTGTAAGCTTTATCAGTCGTATCGAAATAAGGTGAATACTGAAATGCGTAAATCCAAATCTAGATACTTTCGGGAAAAAATCGATGCTTGCTCGAAAACCGACCCACAAAGTGCCTGGAAATTGGTGAATACCCTTCTTGGGAAAAGTGTTAAATCGACCCACGTAGCTGATCTTATCGTGAACGATCAATCCATAACAAATGCCAAGGATATTTCAGAGGCCTTTAACTCATATTTTATTAATATTGGCTAAACTAAACACTTCGGCTAAAAATCATCGCGACTACTGTAATGATATTGCACCTAATTCTTATTCTGACTTTAGCTTCAAAGAAATTCCGATATCAAATGTAGTCTCGACTCTTCAAAACTGAAGGCATCTAAGGCCACGGGACTCGATAAAATACCTGCAAAGGTTCTAAAGATAGCAGCTGAGGTCATTGCACCATCGCTCACTGCTATTTTTAAT
This sequence comes from Scolanthus callimorphus, assembly GCA_033964015.1. Taxonomy (NCBI): domain Eukaryota; kingdom Metazoa; phylum Cnidaria; class Anthozoa; order Actiniaria; family Edwardsiidae; genus Scolanthus; species Scolanthus callimorphus. The sequence continues at coordinate 27,509,037 of CM066913.1, forward strand.
CTTTCTCTTCGCATGGGGGGCGAATTGAAGATAAATCCGTGAAACTTCACATGAGCATCAATGACAACCACTACTCACAACATGGTAAGTTTAAGTAACTTTCATTAAAAATTTCCTAAAAATTTCCAGGTCCAAACATCATTTACCACATTCCCCATATAAACCCTATAATACTGTCAATACTTCGATGTTGTAGTACACAAACAATTTTCCTAGGTCACCTGTGATCATACAGCTTTTACCAGACCCCCGGTCTAGTCAATCGATAAAAATCGTTATCGATAAAAATCGTGATTTTTATCGATTGTTCGGTGAAATCGTTAGCCAAAATAAGGGTGCGGAAATAGTTAATATCGCTTTTTCCGGATTTATCGATTTCTAACGGAAACTAAAGAAAAATATTTTTTTTAAATCAATTTGGAAAAGTAAAAAGAGATGACAACATTCTGCTAACTCTTGAATAGCTACTAACAGAGATTGCGCATTGAAACGAAAGCGGCTATAACGTTGAGAGCACTTTATTTTGAACAAAAATTAACACGAGAAACAAGTGTAATGTTATGTTTATTATATAAACATCAATGAAATACCAAATTCTAATTTAAGCGTAAAAAACGTTTAAGCGTAAAAAAAAACGAGTATTGAGCAAAAGGCAAGTGTGATATTTTCACATGTGAAATAACATGTTATTCGCACGTGCTAATAGTCCCTACTGTGGCGAGATTCAGCTCCTCGCTCTCGCATGAAAACGAAAAGGAACGGACTTCGAGTCTGATCTCAAAGCTAAGGATAGCATATTTATAAAATACGTACATTGAATACGGAAAGCATCTGTTATCGGCTTTATTAACTTGTTGATGTGTTTGGTGTTATTTATGTTGAATGGTAATAAATCGATAAAAATCGACAACTTTTCTTCAAGTGCGATCGATTTTTAACGATTTTAAACCCAATCGATAGAAATCAATAAGACTTTAACGATTGGTAACGATTTATCGATTGGTAAATCGGTATCGATTTTTATCGATTGAATTGACCGGGCAGACCACAAATTCCCTCAGTGTAAGCAATACGTAACGGATTTCCCCAGGTCGCGAGGCGTTTTTAGCGAGACAAATATCAGCAGTGTGTCGGAATGCCAGTTCCATGTATTTCACGGTCCCGTGTAGATTGTTCACGAAACAAGGAAACGGCGATTGACTTTTTCGTCTTTTTCTGCAGTGTAGAGACTACAAGTTGTTGTCACGTGTTTTCACAACACTAAGCTCAATTCTCTCCTTTGGCATAACTTTGCCTTACATTTAAAAGCAATCGTGCCTTGTAAACCCAGAAAGGATTTCTCCTTTTCCTTCTGCCGTAGAAATCGATTTCATGTGGTGAATATTTCACCTTTGTAAGTCATAAACGACGATGAAATAAAGATGAAAGTTGATATGAAAAAGTCGTTCTGTTGATCTTTTCGTTGCTCTGGTTCGGCCTCACTCTGAAGTGAACTCTGATTGACAATCACACTATTTTGTCACTACAGTTATTATCGTGTTTTCTAAGTGTCTGTTTTTTTTAAGGATGGGCACACTCCTATCCTAAAAGACCGACATCAAAACTACTCAGCTAACACTTTTGCACACTAAAATCTGTTTTTGTACATTCAAAAAACGTTACCTTGGGATTTGGTCTTCGGGCGCTATGGTTTGGTGTTCACTCGAGCAAAGATTCCCATTGTATTCCGTACGCTTCAATATAGTTAGTAGAGGGAGAATAACTATGGCTTCGACGACCAAATCTCAAAGAAACGTTAATTGCATTAGTTGCATTTTGCGTCTTACCTCTTCGTACTCTAACATCTGCATCGGCTATCTCATTATTCAGCGCTTGACTGAAATTGAAGATAAACATGTAATTTTTTGAACTGACATTTAAATTATATTACTTGCTGTAATACCATGATCGCCTCGGTTTCTTTTGTTCTCCGAGGGACATTTACTAGCTAAATTCCCTCATCATAAATGCCAGGGAAATCTAGTACACAAAATAATCCTTTGTCTTTTACTAAATTTCCTTCTCGTGACGTCACGTGGGGGAAATTTAGTAAAAGGCAAAGGATTCTTTTGTCTATTAAATTTCCGTTGCATTTGTAATGAGGCAAATTTGATACAAAAAGAATCCTTTGTCTTTTACTAAATTTCCCTCTCGTGACGTCACGACCGAGGGAAATTTAGTAAAAGACAAAGGGTTCTTTGATCCAAAAGCTCTTGTCTTCATCATATCTCCTCCAACTTGTTGAGAGAATATCGTTGAGAACAAAGCCTTTGTCTTCTTGGCATAGTCGAACCAAGCGCTGTTGTTACACTGCGCGTATTGGACGACTCGCCGGAGTATCAGCGGTGTAAACTGTGACGCAAACTTGGTTCTTGCTTGAGTATTGTATATTAGGGGTGGCGAATGGTAAATGCGAGATTTTCCGAGACGCGAGATCGAGCCTAAAAAAAACGAGATCGAGACGATAAATGTTGCTTCTCATACATTCTCTGTATTTTGCGTTAATTTGTTAGAAAACGAAATTGCGAGCTCTCTAAAAATGCGAGATTCACTAAGAATTTCGCGAGATTCTGAAATTTCCGAACGACCATTCGTCATCCCTTATATTATCCACCCTGCTTACTCATTAGCATTAATTAAGTATGGAGAGTCACCCCTTTCCTTGCAACACCACAGGTGATAAGCACCATTCTGTATCTCCTACACAATAACAACTACTTTATAAGACTCCCAACCTTATCCCAAACCTTATAAGAGCGTTAATAGCGGAGCTCCCGCAGACACCGAAGGCGCCCGGGTAGCGGAGCCCCATAGCAACATGCAGGAGAAGAAGGAATAAAACAAAAGTGTATATGCATCAACCTATTCTGTCATGGACTTTCGGTTTGTGTGTCTGTCCGTCGTCGCATAGGAAACCCATCAGTTTTATAGCGGTGCTATAATATATAGATTTAGGCGATGCCTAAGAGCGGAGCACTCAATAAGATTTGATGACGTCAGATCACGTGACCATGTTGTTGCTAAACACCGTTTCGACAATTTGATGACGTCAGATCACGTGACCATGTTGTTGCTAAACACCGTTTCGACAATTTGATGACGTCAGATCACGTGACCATGTTGTTGCTAAACACCGATTCGACAATTCGAATCTCTTTGAATTGTCAAAGTTCTGATATCGTACCACCTTTCGTTCCTGAATTTTACTTGGTTATTACATGATGCCGCAATCAATGACGTCACACCAAGGTGACCATACTTTTGCATTTCCATATCCAGATAGTTCCCTTGAAAAAGTGTCGACTTTCTCCAACGTCCTTATAAGGAAATATCTGCATACCATATTTGGAATCCCAGATTGCTATTGCTATTGGCCTAGAAAGCTTATTGCTCTTGGCCTAGAAAGCTTAAAACTCAACCAAAACTCAAATATACTCGAGGAAAGATGCTATGTGCATTTTCCACTGTGTTGTTCACGGTCAAGAGCCTGGCAACATAGTAACAAGATACCACAGGAAGCCCGGAAAATCTCTAGAAAGGCGACACTGCTATCTTGATATGCGCCGCATCTACACAATTTTTTGAAGTTTGTCTAACTTTGGTTGTCCTACCACCAGTCCGGTTCATTACCAGTTTTGGTAATATCAATTTTGCTCATTACGCATGCATAATAGGACAAAATGGCGGCTGTAGCTGATGTTAGCGTACCCTTCATAAAATGTACCTTTTCTTCCTCTAGAACGTCCCTACCCATGAACCTTTGCCTGAAAGACATGACAAGGGCAACAGGAACTCCATATTGCTTGCGAAACTAACGAAATCGGAGCGAAGTACGAAAATATTTGAAGATTTACTGCTGCCTCTATCAAGTTTTTACACTAATTTTTGCCTGATCGTATAGGGAAAAGGCCGAATTGAAGTAGGTTCCACCCATATTTACAAAAAATGCACCCATAGGCGTGAAAATATAGTAGTTTTGCTTCCTATATATACAAGAATTACTTGGGTACCCGGCGATTTCGTGGGGTACTCGCGATGTGAAGTCAAAATCTCTTCGCCATCGGTAGATGTACTCGAAGCGAGTAGCAACGCCACGTCAGAAGTCGAGCCGTTTATATGTGCTGGTCTCGTGAAGTCGATAATAACTACCAGAGGAAAAAGGCAAGGGGAAGAGCTCATCAAAGATCAGCAAGGAAACGAGTTTCTGCGTTCAGTTCCATCGTCTTTGGTTTTGATATGGACCCGAGAGCTCGCATTAGCGTGTATAAGCTTAATTATCACCAGCCGACAAATGACCCAAATTATAACAGGGTAAATACAAAACCCCATACAAATATGGCTACCCTTTTAAAGTTATAAGGCACTGACCAACTAAACTCGAAGCGAAAGTCCGCGGTTTCAGCATCGTTAAACACAAACAAAGCCTAAAGCCATATAACCGTCCGGGCACTCGAGTTTGGCAGGGATATTCGACTGCGCCATGCAGTGACCAACGGCCAAGCCTTGAAACAACGGATACTGAATAGCCAGGAGTTTTCTGTTCACCTAGTCTTCTGTTTTCCATTGCAGATGAGGCTAATTTCCTCGATAGGACGACACATAAAGCCGTGAAGGGCGAAGTGGAAGCAACCCCGGGGCGATGCCAAAAACCCGCTCGAATGATAACAGCCGAGACCGTTTAATTGGTTTCAAGGGTCTGTTCTTGCCTTACAAACTAAAATACATTACTTCTCTGTCAAAATACTAAGGCCGGGTAACGAGGATGATTTTCCGTGAGTCCTGTTCGATTTTATAGCCGTCGTTTTATTAAGCGCTGCCAGTTTTGTTTTGAAAGTACATGGAACTACAGTGGGGGGAGGGGGAGAGTTCTGTGATCTGATTGGCCGAGCGGTTTGTTTACAACATATTACCAAAACTGGTAATGAACCGGACTGACCACCTTTCCTTTCTTAGATATTAATTTTTCCGTGTTTATACGAGGGCCCTTTAATGATGACGTCACATCACTAGACCACGTTAGTGCATCCACTTTGTCACCAAGACAGCTTTGTCGAAGTTTTGTTGTCTTATGATTATTTTATCAGCCTATTATTTTTCAGCTTTGTTTACACGAACGCTGATGACGTCATCGGCGACGTCACATCACGTGACGATGAACCCCAAATTTGGTCCTCTGAACATTTTGCCATCAGAGTTTTTTTTACGGGTGCACGTTTGCGACTATTTTCCAACCTAAAAATGGGATACACTGTGGCAAACGGAAACACACACACACACACGCACCACGATCAAGTGAGTTACCAATTTCGTGCAGGACTGAGAGAAGCTGTGTTGTACAATAGAGACCCAAAGCGTCATATGGTCCACTGAGTGCTGTGTAATGTCGACCGTCATGTACGAACTGTGTTACCCTGGGCAATAGGAATATTTAGAGAATATCATTCATGAGTTAGCGCGCGCTCTGTAGGCAGTGCCAGGTGTAATTTGTTCAAACTTGAATGAAATTTTTCTCAGCTCAAATCTTTCTCGAATTAGAATTATCCCTACACACAAATGTAAGTAATCTGTAATAGAACCATTTAGGTTTGAATGTATATGGTGCTATCGGCTAAGATTCCGCGCTTGATTCCGACTTGATTTATTTTCTATTCTGGAGCGAGCGCGCCCCAAAGACACCCTATAGCGCTGCGCAACGATGACGTCACATTCATTAAAAACTCACAAAGAGCAAATACGTTTCTCCCAAGTTTTCTCTCTAAAGAACGATACAAAACGAATTTGTAAACCTGTACTTTCCGTCATTATAGCAGAGCTGATATGTACTCCTGCCCTGGCTCGTATTTCGAGCGCGATTTCTGAAATGGGATTACAGAGGGTATCGTGATCAAATGTTAGAACCTGTGCGCAGCGCTATTGCGCCTTTGCGTACCGTTATCACCCACAAGGTTTTGCCGACCAATCAGTATGGTCCACTGAGTGCTGTGTAATGTCGACCGTCATGTACGAACTGTGTTACCCTGGGCAAGCTCTATTTATTTATTTTATTTACTTTGCCAGTTGCTGGATCACCGCAACAGCTTTCACAAATTACTGCGGGCCCGTGTGCCTGTTAAGCGGGGGAAATACCATGAAATACTTCATTTCAACTGACTAGAATTGTAAGGAAAGAAGCAAACTGTTGCGCGACAAGTTATGTGTTTAATGAAAAACGAGCAACAAAGCCACAATTTGTGGCTCAAAGTAGACCCGTGCTCTACTTCACGCAAGAATGTTTACAACTTGCAACAAATGTTTTTGTTGCGTGACAAGTTATTACGGGAACGCGCAACATCGATCATCAACAAGTTGAGGGAGTTTGTGCCTTCTATATATTTTCCCGGCTTTAGTAAACCCTGCCCGAGGTTGCGGCAATTTCCCACGGTTCCCATGGTTCTTTAACGTCCCTCACGTTCCGATTAGTGAGTGCAAGTGAAAGACGGGACCTACGGTTTTACGTCTTTATCCGCGAGAACACTTGATGCCATTCTATGCGAGCGAAGCGATCCGAAATTTTTATTATGTATTGAAGTTGAGTAGAAAACGCAAGTGATAGAGGAGTTGCTGAAAAAAGGACCTTCTCTTTAGACACGCCAAAAGAAATTAGGACCCTCCCCACAAAAATAGGAGCCCTCCGCCCCCGCTAAATAATGACACGTCCCTGCAGCTGGACTACCAAAAAGGGCGTTGCTCAAATAGGTGTTTATCTTACCCGTCAATAGAGTCCTAAAGTGATGACATCACAAACAAAATTTTTCGATTTAGCAATATTTGTCCCTCGATTTCGAAAGGGCATACCGAATGAAAGCTACACACCAAAATGAGGCAAATCGGTTGCAACGCGAACGAGCTTGGTTCAGTTCATTAAGTTCTGAACTGTATCTAAAAATACAGTGATTTGTTAAAGAAAATTATGTATTCAGTGGGCCATATCTCGGTTGAGTTTCAACCGATTCACCTCATTTTGTGCCGGCGGGTCTCATTTGCAGGTCGCAGGTCGCAGGTCACAGGTCGCAGGTCACAGGTCGCAGTCCGAGATATAAAATATTTTTTACAAGTTTCCGAGATCACACAAACTCCTGTAGTGGTTCTACCATTTTCTTCGAGCCGTATTCATAAAGCCGTATTCACGGACTGATAGAAACTTTTATTAAACTGCATTTCACTTTCTTTTGAGCGAATTAACATTTGTCTTTGGGAACGGGAAAATTTACGCGCGAAAATCAATATGTTGCTGATGTATGTATTTTATGAATGCATGCGTGAAATGCAGTTTCATAAAAGTTTCTATCAGTCCGTGAATACGGCTTCATGAATACGGCTCGAAGAAAATGGTAGAACCACTACAGGAGTCTGCGTGATCTCGGAAACTTGTAAAAAAATATTTTATATCTCGGACTGCGACCTGCGACCTGTGACATGCGACCTGTGACCTGTGACCTGCGACCTGCGACCTGCGACCTGCGACCTGCGACCTGCGACCTGCGACCTGCGACCTGCGACCTGCAACCTGTGACCTGCGACCTGCGACCTGCGACCTGCAAATGAGACCCGCCGAATTTTGTGCATGCAACGTTCTTCGAAGTTGGTCTTTCATTATTCCTGGACTAAAATCTGAAATTCGAAATTTTTCAAAGTTGTGACGTCACACTTTAGGAATCTATGTTGCCATGCTTTATTTTGTCTAGTAAACCGTGTTGTCATCGAGTGCTCTCTCTATCTTTCTTTTAAGGTTTGGGCTTGCCACAGCAAACCAAGCGTACTCTAGAGAGAAAACTTAACAAATGGGAGAAACTAGACTTTTAATGAGTGTGACGTCATCGTTGCGCAGCGCTATGCTGTCGTTAGGGCGCGCTCGCTCCAGAATAGGAAAGAAATTAAGTTTGAATCAAGTGCGCACTGTTTTCTTTTTCACGGTCGTGAAAAGGCAATATTCCGTCACGTGCTTTTCACAATAATCGCGCGTTATTTTCTTTTAGGGAAACAATCATCGAACTTGCCGAAACGAAAGAATCGATAGAAGTGTCATCCCTTTTAAAGCATATCGTTATTATCATAAATATATTAAAATAAACCACAGCATTATCAAAATAATAGAACACCTCCGTAATTTTTTTTGCTAACGTTAGATGTTGTTATGGGAGCCCTGTGTACTTTATGGAGTGTTGTTGTGAAACTTGAAACCTTTCATAACGCAGTCACTAAACTAAAGTCGTCTATTGTGGTCACCTCGCAGTAAATATGAGCGGTAGGGAAGTTCAGACGGCAAGCCCACAGAAGTTATCGCAACTCAAATGCAATTTTAAAATGACTGTTAGCTTTCCGATTCATTTCAGTGTGACGATATATTTTAGTTTTTCTTTCGGACTGAAGTCGTATAAGCCGGCGGTTGAAGTCATCTTGGTAGGACATAAATATATCCAAGAACCGAAGTTCCAATGGCTCCAATTTTTCTTTGTAGCTCTAAATTGCTTATTCTTAGTTTTTTGGGGGAACACAGAGGAATATTTGCGACAAGACGTGGAGAAAAGTAAAATTTCAACGCAACTCATTAACGAATTCAGCTCGTCACGCACGATAGAGAACAAGGTAAGAATTTTCATTTTGATTATAGCGGAACTCCCCGTGCCGAAGGCACGGAGTGGAGCCCCATACGTATCATTCAACGTCACATGAGAAAGCAACCCATCCAAGCCAAAACGATACGTTCAGCGGCTTACGAAAACATCGCGGGCTCTTATTTACGCATGCGCACTTGCGTTAGTGGCGACCCGTGTACACAGCCAATCACAGTCCGTCTTGGATCACTGAGCGCGCGCGTCATTTTGTCCTCCAGCACAGCGCCGCGGTGCTTTGTATGACGCGTTGCTTGAGTGCTTGGCAGAGGACACGGACCGGAAGTCGCTCCTTCATTTTCCCGCCGAAATAACTCACAAAACACGCGCCCGCGTCGGCTCGCTCGAGTTTCAGACGAAATATACGTCAAACTGAATACGTCAAACTGAGACAAACTCGTGGGTGATGAACCACGCCAAAATTTGCTCAAAATAATTCTCTAATGACTGTCAAAATACTTCGGATTCGATTCCTTCGCCGATATTTCATAATGTTGTTTAGTCATTTTGGAGAAACTATGATTGAGTTGCAAAAGATTCAAAGGCTAGATTGCAGAATACCCGGCCCACGGCGAAGCAAGACTTCGGCGTTCTTCTGAAGAAAAACAAACGACGTGTTCTTCGAATACTCATATCAGATCTACGAACAGGGAGCCAGAACTGGATTGACAATCACAGAAAATTGCAATGGTTTTAGCCGAATAATACTTATTTAGGAAAATTGGCTTTGTGCAAAAGCTTGCCAAGTAAGAATGAATTCAACTCAACACGACGGAGACTTTCGGAGGAAAGAAACGACTTCACTATCAGTTATCGGTAAGCACAAAGCTTGAAATTGCTTCTTATGCTATTTATATTTTTAACTTCCAAGTTTACTGCATTCCTGATGAGAAAATTCTGGCTTTACATGTAACTTTTACGTTTTGCTGCTTTAGTTGGCTCCCTCGAGGTTTCTTTTTCTCCGGCTAAACTCGAATTAAGTTAGTTTTGAGTAAGCTTGACTTTTTGGCCCTGCTTTGCCTTATAGATTATGTAAACAGGTCATTTCTGATATTCTAGCATTGATTTTCCTTTGTCACATGTTAGATTTAGTTAGTACAATGAGACAAATACTATGTCAAGTATTCTTTATTGTGGATTTCGCTGAAAATCTTATTTTTCATTTTTATTTCAAAGAGATTATCTTTTGTCGGTCGTGAACTGCGACTTGTAAGCATATCAGAACGCGCTAATACTATCATTGCCATATAATGGTAACATGAATTTTCTTGATTTAAACTGTAAAAGTGAGCTCCCTGTGAGTAAGACGTGGGGTGTGTATGATTGGAGTTCCGCTTTTAGGCATTGCCTAAATTTATATATTAGAATTTAAACTAAATAGGAACACAAAGATAGATTATGGTTTTCTTCACGGGATATGAGATAGATTATAGCTTTTTTCATGATCATAATATCTATATTTCCCTTCGTAAACAATGAGTTTGCCATACTTGCGGTTGAGACTGCAGACCGTGATTGTACAGTCAGATTACTAGCTGATTAATTAAAACCAAGAGGGGAAGTTCTAATGATTTCTATTTTTCTTTCTAGCTCTAAATTGACTTTTCCTAGTCTTTCGGGGAACTAAGAAGAATATTTGTGGGAAAACTTAGGGAAAAAGTAGAGTTTTCCTTCGCAAATGCCGATAATCTCGTCCGATCATCTGGGGTCAAAAGGCCTCAAGTGATGTATTTTGAAGCGCTCGGAAATATTTTTGTTTTTATTTACCCCAATTTTTTTTTTCGATAAATAATAAGATGAATCCCTAGTCTGTTCTGAAATAAAGTCGTTGGTATTGATTTTCAAGTAACATCTATCATTTACGACTCTTGAATTTGGTCTAAATTTCGACCCTTCGCTACCTCCGTCAATTGATAAATTAAGAAATTCTCTAAGAAATTCGAGATCAGATTAATTTCAAATCTATCAACGCCAGGGAACTCTTCGAAGGTTATACTTTAATCCCAAGTCAGATGTTTTAATAGTTGGGCTTTTGTTTTAAAACCAAGACGAGCTGAAGTAGCCGTAAATTCAGGTCATTTTGAGCGCGCGGAGGCCCCAAAATACGAAAAATTGAATTAAAAAATAACTAAAAATCCCAACGGCTTCAAACTTGCATTTTAAAATATTGCTAGCAGAGACCTTTCATTTGACAGAGTATCAAAAATTTCGAACTTTCTATCTTTCATAGGTATAGGCGATGGTTACAGCAATCCTCTCTTACAAATGCTGGCTTTACAAGTATGACACGCAGAGTCCTCCAGAAACTTAAGTTAAACCCTCAGCAGTACGCAGGTCACAGCTATCGCATCGGTGCAGCAACCAGTGCTGCTGCAGCAGGCCACCCGGACTGGCTTATTAAGACCCTAAAGGTCGGTGGGAATCTGACTGCTACCGAACTTATATCCGCACACCCCAAAACACTTTAAAGGGGGCAGCACAAGCTCTAGCTAGAGTGTCAAAGTAACTATCCCCAGTTGATTATCCCCAGTGGGAACATTAACACATAGATCGTTGCGTAGGATATACATTATCCCATGTAAAAATCAAAGACAAAAAAAACCCAGCGGAGTTGGAAGCACCGTTTGTAACTTTTCCCCACCACATCCACTGCACTCAATGCACATCCCCTTCCCCCCCCAAAAGACGAATTTGTAAATTAACTTCACTAGAAAGAGTGGTTCGACCACTGCTGGGATCGTTTGCCACGTTGTATGTTTTGTTTGAAGGACCCAAATCGTTGGACACTACGTCTGCCCGGTGTTCCTAAAAGTAAAACTGTATTCCTCCGTCTTGACATTGGGTTGAGTGCATTCAAAGCAAAAATCCAACCCTTCTCCCTACCCAACCTCACGTTGGCATACCCTAGTCTTGACATGTGGAGAGGTGTCGCTTCACCACTGTATTCTCCAGTGTTGACATTGGGTGGAGCGCATTCAAAGCAAAAATCCAACCCTTCTCCCTACCCAACTTCACGTTGGCATACCCTAGTCTTGACATGTGGAGAGGTGTCGCTTCACCACTGTATTCTCCAGTGTTGACATTGGGTGGAGCGCATTCCAAGCTAAAACCCAACCCCTCACCCCACCCAGCTGCACTTTGGTAGACCCTAGTCTTGATAATAATTTTTTTTTACCATTTAAAAGCACTATCACCTTCAACCTTGGCTATCACAACCAACGTGGATACACCCCCTTTTATGGGGATAGGTCACTTCGTTCCCATGGGAAAAGTCCCGGGCCCGAAGGTCGCACGCAAGCTTCAGATATGAACAGACTTGAGGCCCTCTCTTCGACCTCTACCACATTGGCCTAACTCTTGTTTACTGTGTTTCTTCGTAAACATCTGTTCTACAAGAGAGTCGCGGTTGTAAACAAACAAATTCTAAGGAATGTCAATTGGAGCATTCAGCCCTAGGATTCCAAGATGGCGGGCTCTCCGGTAAGTCTTATGTCTAGGTCTGTGCAAACTCGGGCATCTGTCTATATCTATCTTTATATAGAATTGAAATGTGAAAAATTCAAGGCGTAGTTATTGGTGATTTATTAAGCGGCCTTTGTTTGTCACGCAATCCATGGAGGATTCACCAGACACGTGAATCGAGCGACTTCGCTAACAACACGGCAGTGGTTCAAGCACAGGTTAAATACGAAATTAAATATTTCGGCGCAGTTTGCTTTAAATACAACCATATTTCATTTTCGGAGTTACCATGATAATATTAAACCTTTTCTTAACATTTCAGGGCTCTATTCAATTAATTTAGATGCATTTTCCACGAAAACAAAGCCCAGTTTGTTCCATATAAACAATAAGACATAGCTATCTACTTCCCAAACAGCGCATGCAGCGCTATTCAGATGGAGACTCGATCGTGGATGGTTCGATGACTCGTGAAGTAAGCATACTCCATTCCGCACAGAAAATAAAATAACACAAAATAAATCTGAATGAAATATGGAGAAAGATATAACCACAAAATAACACTAAACTGCGTTCGGATGCAGAGTCCAATAGTCCATGAGCCAAATCTCAAAAGAGGCCTGGAAAGCGGGTTTCGTAGCACCCCCCTATGGGACATAGTGAAAATGGTATGAAATTGAAGCTCTTGAACTATATTTTCCGAATTTACTTGTTTGCCATTCTCAAATTGGAGCATGAATTAGATCGTGCCACATTTCCACAGGGGGTAGGGTTGGGGAGATTTGCTCAGCTAGATTTTTGATTAAATTTTTTTGGTCTATAAATCGGCAACAATCTTATCAACCCAAATTTTCAGTACGTTGCTTTACTCCATTGAGTAACATAAAAACACATTCTGGCCTAAATATTGGGTTTCCATGACAACGCCATAATAATACTATTAGATTAGGATTAGGAGGAAGGACCCTGGAAAATCGCAACATAGCACATCTTCCGAGTACGCTTGCAACTATGCTAGTTGAATAGCCACATGTCCAGGGAACCTTTTTAGCTACGATGTGTTAATGGGCTGCTTGGACATAGTGTTAGGGGCTGAAATGTTATACCCATTATGGTCCCTCTATAATTGGGCATATATTATATGTCCTTCTTGTTAAAACTTTGAATGTAAATAACTCGTTATAGTATGGTGCGATAAACTTTGGTGCGATGGGCTGAAGTATTTATATGGTGAATGTTGTTACAAATGTCTGCCAGAGTGACAAAGTTTCCATGGCAACCGTTGCAATGCGAAACTATCGTTCACCGAGAAATCTCATTAAAAATGAGAATTTCGGCGATATTTACCGTTTCGTTGATCTTTTTTCATTGGAATGATTCCTACTCATTGGTTAATTATTTCATTTGCATTAAGAGCCGGGTTGCACATAAAATGTACCTTTAAATACCTGGGTGGGCCTCCTTAAAAAGAGCCGTTAGCAACAGAATTACCTTGCTGGTGTAAATGTAACAATTTTGCGTTCGAAGCCATGACAGTAAAAAACATGCTGATTTCATTTGAGCAAAAACAAAAACATTTAACGTATGTTGATTGATTACTGTTGTACTTACGATAAACTATACCGCGGATGATGTAATTTGGCCACAAATTACAGGACAATGATGAGAAAGCTTGAAAATATATATTTTGCAAGATTACCATAAGGTACGGCTTCTGTGACTGAGGGGCCCGAGTAATAAATTATAATTTTAATTTATCGTAAATTTGAACCTGTTCCCACAGCGCATATTCCTGGGAATTTTAGTATGTTATTCTACACAAGGTCCACATTAGTTTCCTCAAAAAGGTCTACTTTAGCAATTACTTCTAGGCTAATTCGTTCATGAACTAGACTATTTGCCCATAACAAAACTTTGGGAACAATTCAGAATGCCTTTTAAAATACGCTTTCTGGACATTTCGGCATATCCTCGCAACTCGGAAAGTGTCGCAGAATTTTCGACCATCCCACCTCCCCTTCGGCGACGTAGCTCAGCCACGCCGCGTTCTTGGTGCATCCAGCCGGTATTGCCTCGCCAAAATCGGTTTCCCATAACTTAATCACGCAGAGATAATAAACGGCGAATTCCGGAGTGAAAATTGTTTATTTTTTCACAGTTTCCATAACTCGCCAGTTGTAACTGTATATTCATAGCCTCAATAAAAAATGTTTGGAGCCTTGGTGAAATGCTGGCGAAACAGATACATTTGAAGCATTTCAAAGATTTGTGACGAGGTTTGTGTGCTTTGGGGATATTGACAAATTCCCCGTCACGAAACATGCAGTACTTTTAGTAATTTGATATACGCGTATCCGAAAAAATAACGGGGCGCATTAGCGTACTAACCTGAGCACACACTGTAGTCGCTTGCTCAACTCTGATCGGTTCTTGAATGCAGCGTTCACACGGTGTACTCCACGAACTATTGAACAAAAAGTAACAGGTCAGTAGAGAAGTGTCTCTGTATCTCTTGTCCGCCTATAATGTATTAGGTCTAGGTACTAGGTCAGTAAAATCGTTGGAAGCAAAGTACCTATTTTAGAAAAATAGGCCAAAAACACGACTGAAACTCTAAAATAGGCAATTTGCTTCCAACGATTTTACTCAAACTTCAGTCAAACTTCAGTCCAACTGACTTCAATATGATTAAGGAAGTTTCGTTCAAAAATACCAGCAACTTTTTTATGAGCGGGGTTGATCTCTGAAGGGGTCCATTTAAGCTCAGATATCATTAAAAATATTGACGCTAATGGAGATCTGATAATGCGTACATATTGCCAAAAGATACCTGCTTATATTCTCCAAGATTAAAGTTCATAGCGACGACATTTTTAAAGTTGTTGACGAAAATATATTTTATTTCTGACTTTCGCATGAGTCACCTTAAAGAGCGCTATCACACGTCTTTGTATGCTAAATATAAGGAGAACAACAGTGACAAAGAGTCGACCACCATAATGGCGGCAAACTCGAAAGGAGAAGGAATTTTTCCTATCTTGTGTAGAGCTACAACAACAACAACAAATTCTTATTTACATATTAACACTGAACATTATATACAAAATGAATAACAACAAAAACATGCGTTAGATATGATGCTGCCTAGAAAATAACTAACAAGCTAATCGAGCTAGGCAGCAGGGCTATATGTACGATAAAATGAAAAGTCAGACGAGCACAAATACAAACAACACAAAACAATAAATGCAATATAGACGACCCAGGACAAAAAAACAAGCATTACGTCGGTGATGACAAGTGATGAAAGAGAAAAGGAAATGGGAGGGACTAATATCAATTTAGAAAATTGGATTTGATATAAAACTTAAATTTGTTTAGGTTAAGAGATTTGAATGATTCATTTATGCTATTCCAGATTATTGCTCCTTGGAAACGAATGTTAAATTTACCATAATTAGTACGAATTGAAGGTAGAGAATAGCTTGACCTTGAGGCCAACCTAATATTGTATTTGTGCCTTGTTCTAACGCTTGAAAAAAAGTAAAAGACTTGCATTGAATTTATACATAAATATAGAATTACAATAGGAAACTATATTTTACAGAATTTGAGAATATTTAGCTTTTTGAATATAGAAGAGGAATGTTCAGTATATAAAGAAAATGTAATAATCCTCACAGCTTTCTTTTAAAGTACAATAAGCGGTTTCAAAGTTGTTGGATAGGTATTCCCCCAGACTAAAATACCAGAAATTAAAAACGAATATATAAGAGAGTAATAGAGTTGCAGAAGAATATTCTGAGGGACACAGTGGCGGAGTTTGGATAAGAGTCCAACACCCCTAGATATTTTCTTTGACAACTGACTTATGTGCTCTTTCCAAGTAAGTAAGTAAGTAAGTAAGTAGTAAGCAAAGCTTTATTTATCCAAGGTAGATCCTTCAGGTAAAGACTATAATAATACTCGAGAAATCTATTTATAAATATAAGAAAGGAAAAAAAAAAAAATACTACAAATATATAAATAATAATATGAGAAGAAAAAAAAATTAATAATAATAACAAAAAAACCCTGCTTTTCAAGGATGCCGTGTCACTAAAAGGCCGTGCGTGACCCCGTCTTTAAATTTAGTTAGCGATGGAGATCGCCTCAATTCTACCGGCAAATCAAACAGTGCCGCTCCACTGTAACTAAAGCTTCGTTTACCATACTCAGTACGAGGGAGCGGCACCGTTAACTTGTTTTCAGAGTTCCTTAAATTATAACAAGAATTGTCTCGCCAGGAGAATTTGGAAGTGAGATAGCTCGGAGTAAGGTTATTGAGTGTTTTGTACATAAATAGTGATTTAGTTACTTTGCGTTGATCACTCAAATTGAACCAACCAAGCTCTTGAAATAGCGTATCGGCACCGGTATCGTAGCTAGAGAAGGTTATGATACGCGCAGCGCGATTCTGGAGCTTCTGGAGCTTATCACTTAGGCCCCCGGCACAGTCGCCCCAAACAGTACTACAATAGTCGAAGTGTGGTTGGACAATAGCATTGTACGTAGTAAGCAGGGTCTCGCGGGGAACAACAGACCGAATACGTTTAATGGCACCAATGCCAGAAGAAAACTTTTTAGATATTCTATTAATATGTTCCTCACAGCCAATATTTTTATCGATCATGACACCAAGTGATTTCGTACAAGGTACTTGACTGACCGGAGTGCCATCAATAGCAAGACTAAGAGAACCCGGTAGGTGCGCTAATCTTTGCCAGGAGCCAATGAGAAAAAACTCAGTTTTAGTCATATTAAGTGTCAACTTATTAGCGGCTAGCCATTTTTTTTTAAGTGGGAATCTAATATTACTCCAAGGTATTTGATGTTAGATTTTTGTTTCATTGGCTTCTGGTTTATTGTAATAGATAGAGAGCTTGATAACTTCTTTTGAGGTGGATGAAAAATTGCAAAATTTGTTTTGTCTATATTTAATGACAATTTGTTTGCGCACAGCCAGGGATTGACCTTTTTCAGTTCTGAATTTATATTCAATTGTAAAGAGTCCAAAGAAGACTCTGTGAAGAGCAAATTGGCGTCATCTACAAACAAATGGATGTCAAATAGCTTGGAACAATTATTAAAATCATTTATGCATAAGACAAAGAGAAGGGGGCCTATGACAGGGCCTTGTGGTACACCACATGACACAGGTTGAGATGCTGATGAAACATTACCAAGAGACAGAAATTGCTGTCTATTAGACAAGTATGAAATGAACCAGTTATGTACAATACCACGAATTCCATATGAGTATAATTTAGAAAGCAAATTTTATGATCAACGGTATCGAATGTAGATTTGAAACGCAAGTTATATTTAGTATGTATTGTTTGATTGTTTAAGTGATCTATTAATCATTAAGTCACGCTGCCACATGATTCTTTTAAGTAATTTGAGCCTTGCGGGGCACAACCTACATGTATTCTAAGTGAAGCTACTTTAAAGTCTATCTACCAAAGGTCTACCTAATAATACGCTATTTCCACGCAATCAGTACACCAAGTAAGTGATCGCTTTATTATTATATTATACTATACCATGCCCTGTGATTTCTGTGATCAGAAGGTTAAGAATAGTTTGTATGATTGTTGTATACGCAGTGATTCTAGCATGTAAATAACTAATTAGGCCTTTTAATTCTATTTCTAGTTCGAACCGATTAACTTCTATCCAACCGATTCAACCCAGCAATCCTATCCCATATCACTAGTATTTTATCGTCTGCGATTCCTGTAAAATCTACGCGAATAAATTATTTTATTGATGAGTGTTAGAAGTCGCGTATCGAATTGTGTTCTGAATTCTGGCTACCGAATGCTAATTCATTAAACTGTGACCCTGTACCCGCTAGATGAATGCGATGAGACTATAACCTATTTTCTGGCGGTTACATTAGTTCGAATTGGGCTGGTAAACTTGTTCGATTTATCTATGCTATACAAAATCGCCTTTCCTTAGCTATTGTCTGCGAATTGGCTGTAATTATAACCCGAACTGTAGAACTTGACAATCCTACAAATTAATATGACCGTCTTTAAGAACTAAAGTGTACTATTTGTCGTTAAAAACATACTCTAACGCCTGTTGCTATCCATATTGTTATCACATCGAGTAAAATCAGGAACCGGAATGGGATCGACACCTGGAGCGCATTCGGCGCCGGTTGACAGCGAAAATATAACTTTCCGGCGAGGTAAAATGGAACCTACAGATTTCGACTTCGACATCGGACCAGAAGATTCGATAAGCAATGCCGGTTCAATCTCTAGCTCAGCAATGAGCATAGTAAGTTCGAGTGCATTTATTAGGAGAGCAAAATTGGAGGCAAGAGAAACTCTGCTCGCGTCGCTTCACGAGGTCGAACTGGAAGAGCTTAAACTGTCACAGAAAAGGCGCGATATGGAGCTCTCGATAAACATTGCCGAAGCTGCCGCCGAGGAAAGAATTCGCCACTTCCCCGATCACGATCCAGTCCCCAGACTCGACCGATTCCGACACCACGCCGCCCCAAGCAAGCAATGACTGAAGTCCACGGCTTGGTAAATAGGCAAGAGACCCGCTTCTCCCTCGACCCAGACGTCGAGGAATGGCGTTACCAAATGTCACGCAACTCCTTTCCACAAAACTACCACAGGAGTACCGAGAATGCGTACGCAGCACCTCCCGACAACTCGGAATTCGTGTCAAAGTTGACGGACGGATTCGCGCAATTATTTAAGCAGCAACAAGAAAACACTGCAGCACTCACCCTCCCGCAACCGCAAGTTCCAATATTTAAGGGCGAAGCGACCAACTATCTCGAATTTGTTAGGGCGTTTGAGAACCTTATCGAAGCCAAAACGACCAACCCTAGCTCTAGGCTTTACTATCTGGTACAGTATACCAGCGGAAATGTACAAGAACTCATGAAAAGCTGCCTGTCAATGCCTACTGACAGGGGATACGCTGAGGCTCGAAGGCTTCTACAAGAACGATACGGCCAGCCGTACAAAATTGCCGTAGCGCAGGTCGATAAAGTTTTGAATGCCCAAGCAATAAAATTTGAAGACGGAGCTCTATTACAAAATTTTGCAACTCAGCTAATGATCTGCAGGAATACGTTAAAGGAAATTAGCTATTTAAACAAGCTCGAAAATCCGGAGAGTCTGAAAAGGGTAGTATCTAAGCTCCCGGTGCTCCTGCCTAAGGATAACTACATCTCTAAACTCATACTATGCCATCACCAAGCGGCTTCAGCTCATTCCGGTATTAAGCATACGCTCTTCCTGGTACGTCAAAGATACTGGGTCATCGGAGCCAGGTCTATGCTGAAGAGTATGATCCACACTTTTGTGACCTGTCGCAAACACAACGCTCCAGTGGCACGCCAGAAGATGGCCGACCTTCCAGTCGACAGGATAACACCTGGTAAGCCACCGTTCACATATGTAGGCGTTGACTGTTTCGGCCCATTTACGGTCAAGCGGGGTCGGAGTTATCCAAAACGATACGGCGTTATATTCACTTGCTTCGCTTTGCGAGCAATCCACATCGAGGTCGCCGAAAGTCTAGATACCGACTCATTCATCCAAGCATTGAGGAGATTCATTGCAAGACGAGGAAGCCCTGCGATAATCCGTTCAGATAACGGTGGGAACTTTGTCTGCGGAGAGAAAGAATTGCGAGAAGCCATCGAAGGATGGAACCAGTTACAGATCCACGAGTACTTACGAGGTCGCGATACGCAATGGATCTTCAATCCTCCTGCTGCCTCGCACCATGGAGGCGTGTGGGAAAGATGTATTCGTACGGTCCGGAAAGTGATGAAGGGACTGTTGTCCTGTCAGACACTGGACGATGAAGGTCTGCGCACACTTATGTGCGAGATAAAAGCTATTGTCAACGGGCGCCCCATAACAAAGGTGTCTGACGACACGCGTGACTTGGAGGCACTTACTCCAAATCACCTTTTGCTACTGCGAGCCAGACCAGGGTGTCCACCTGGTTGCTTCGACAAGGCTGACGTATACAGTCGACGCAGATGGCGACAGGTACAGTATCTTGCTGATGTCTTCTGGCGTCGCTGGATTAGAGAGTATCTACCTGCACTGCAGCAAAGGCAGAAGTGGTCAGCGACTATGCCCAACTTAGTTGTGGGTGACGTGGTACTCATTGCAGATGACACGAAACCTCGATGCTCCTGGCCGCTGGTTCGCGTCCTAGCGGTCAACACGTCTTCCAAGGATGGTCTAGTACGCTCCGTTCGTGTGAAGACCCAAACATCAGAGCTCGTCAGGCCTATCAGCAAGGTGGTATCACTGGAGGTAGGCAGCTAGAGGGACAAGAATAGGGATAATCGTACTCACGAACATTAGTCTATTGTACTCAATTGTTTTGTTATTTCGTTTCAAAGGTATTCCATAGGTAAAGGCTGCATGTCGCCTTTAGGGGCCGGTATGTAGATTTGAAACGCCATCGAGACTAAACGGCTGACTGGTCTTTCCCAAATTATCAAGGTTTTGACTAAAGACTCCGGCACCCTCGATTGGTGCTTAACCAACAGGCCCGACTTATTCCAACCTTCACGACAGCTGCCTAAGTTGGGTTCTAGCGACCATTTCACCATCGCTATAGTACCCACTAATAACAAGGCTCTTGTTAAAAATAGCACCTCTTCTGTATTGAGGCGGGACCTGAGACCTAGCAGAATACGTGACTTTGGGAACTGGATCTCCCAACAAAGCTGGCAGACCGTCTTTGATGAGACCCTTGTGAGTGACAAACTTAAAGTGTTCTCCAACCTGATGTGTGCTTCCATCGATAGCTATCTGCCCTAAAATCAGAGTGTGCTCGTCTGACAAGCCTTGGATCACTCCCAAACTCAAATCGCTCATCTGTAAACGACAGAAAGCCCTTCACGCTAATGGCAAGGACTCTGTGGCTTACAAGACCTTTAGAAATGCGGTACAACTAGAGTGCGCTATGGCCAAGAGGGTTTACTATAACTGTAAAGTTGCTTCCTTGAAATCCACCAATGTCAAGCGGTGGTGGAGCGAGATTAATAGATTGAGCGGAAAGTCGATATCTACACCATGGTACTTACAGATGTTGGACGACCAGGTGCCTAACGAGGGGCTACTAGCCGAGCGTTTCAACCAATTTCTTGGCAGTCTAACCATTGATTTTACTCCATTGGATCCCCCAATCCCTGGTATGTTTTATGAGGTGCCGCCTGATCTCCTAATAGACGATCGTAAGGCATATCGCGCTCTTAGTCAAGTCAAGGCTAACAAATCTCCCGGCCCAGACAGTACTCCTAATCGGCTGTGGTCTGAATTTGCCTTCGAGCTTGCACCGGTAGTTCGTGACATCTATAACTCGTCCATCATCCAAGGGTTTATTCCATCCCCACTCAAGGAGACCATAGTGTGCCCGGTTCCGAAATGTAGCACTCCCAAGACGGTTGAAGAGGATCTACGGCTAATCTCTCTAACTGCCCAGATTGCTAAGGTCCTTGAAGGCTTTGCCTGCACCTCCCTCTTCTACCAAGTCTGTGATCGGCTGGATGCTAACCAGTTCGCCGTGGCCGGCAAGTCGACGACACACGCTTTGGTATACTTCATCCACATTATCCTTGAGTCCCTCGACAGGGGTGGGATGCCAGGATTCTCTTCACTGATTTCAGTAAGGGGTTCGACTTGGTGGATCATAAGGCCTTACTACACGAGCTTGAGGTATTAGGCGTACATGATGTCACCATACGTTGGATAAGCGCCTTCCTGGTAGATCGTCAGCAGCGTGTCAGGATCAACGGTCAGTTGTCCTCGCCCATCTCCCCTCGTGGTGGTATCCCTCAGGGTACAAAGCTAGCACCAATTCTCTTCGCCATCCTGGTAAACAGGCTAGCTCGTGAGTGGGTCACTCGCCTCAAGTATGTTGACGATCTCACCTTAGTAGAACTGATCCCTCGGAACTCCATCAGCTACCTCCCGATCATCGCTAGTAATGTAAATAGGTATGCTTTAGAGCGCAATATGAAGTTAAACCCAAAGAAATGTAAGGAAATGATAGTAGATTTTCTTCAGTATAAACCATCTTGTCCCAGTCCCATGTATATAGGGGGCTCCCTAATCGAAAGGGTTTCCCAGTATAAATTGCTGGGTGTCATAATTTCTGAAGATCTCACTTGGAAGGCGCATTGTGAGTATATATTTGACAAAGCCATCAAACGCCTCCATGGCCTGAGAATACTGAAGAAATGCGGTCTCCTGCCCGCCGATTTAATATCTGTGTATTGTGGTACGGTACGCTCTGTAATGGAGTATGCGTGTCCTGCATGGGCGGCGCTACCCTCTTACCTGAGTGATCTGTTAGAAGTAATTCAGAAGAAGGCCCTATATATTATTTTTCCCAAGCTCAGCTACAGCGAGGCACTTCAACGTGCTGCCATCCAATCTCTCTGCGAGAGAAGAGTTAAAGCTTGCCGGTCCTTCGTAACAAGCTGCCGCGAGACAGGAACTCTGTGCAATATTTTCCCAGCGCCAGTAGTCTGCAGCCATGGTTACAACCTAAGGTCTGGGCCCCAGTCACAACTCACTGCCACTGGAAACACTGAGAGACTCAATAACTTTATAACTTTTAAATATCAGTAACCTTGTATGGCCTCCCCTTATAATTCAGCTTTACTGCCTAATAGGGTGAATAAACGATTGATTGATTGATTGATTGATTGATTGATTGATTGATTGATTGATTATAATTAGTGTGTATTGTTTGATTGTTTAAGTGATCTATTAATCATTAAGTCACGCTGCCACATGATTCTTTTAAGTAATTTGAGCCTTGCGGGGCACGACCTACATGTATTCTAAGTGAAGCTACTTTAAAGTCTATCTACCAAAGGTCTACCTAATAATACGCTATTTCCACGCAATCAGTACACCAAGTAAGTGATCGCTTTATTATTATATTATACTATACCATGCCCCGTGATTTCTGTAATCAGAAGGTTAAGAATAGTTTGTATGATTGTTGTATACGCAGTGATTCTAGCATGTAAATAACTAATTAGGCCTTTTAATTCTATGTCTAGTTCGAACCGATTAACTTCTATCCAACCGATTCAACCCAGCAATCCTATATCACTAGTATTTTATCGTCTGCGATTCCTGTAAAATCTACGCCTATGATCCTGAATCTACTGAATAAATTGTTTTATTGATGAGTGTTAGAAGTCGCGTATCGAATTGTGTTCTGAATTCTGGCTACCGAATGCTAATTCATTAAACTGTGACCCTGTACCCACTAGATAAATGCGATGAGACTATAAAAAAAAATAAACCTATTTTCTTGCGGTTACATCGAATGCTTTACAAAGATCTAGGAAAATACCACAAGAAAAGAGGCCACCTTCAATTGCTCTTTCGATTTTGTCTATAGCAAGAGTGCATGCTCTGTTGAGTGACCAACACGAAAGCCAAATTGGCCAGAATATAAAAGTATTTAACAAGTCTATTATACATGAGACGTTCTAATATTTGATTAAAGATAGATAATAGTGAAATGGGTCTAAAATTAGAGACAGAAAAATGTGATCCAGATTTGAAAACTGGTATTACGCGAGCAATTTTGAAAGAGTCTGGGACAATACGTCAGGAAAAAGCAAGATTGTATAATATCTGTAGAGGAGGTTTTGAAATCACGGTGTTTAATGTTTTGAGTAATGAGGCTGGTAAACTATAGGGGGCCATAAGCCTTCCCAAGCTTAAGTCCAAAAATAATTTCTTCAATCTCATCGGTTTCTACAAAGGTCAAAAGAAAGCTGTAATGAAGTGGAGCTGGTAGAAAATCAGAGAATGAAGCATCCACCTTTGATATAGAAAGGCTCACATTTTCCCCTAATTTGCAAAATAATTATTGAACCCATTTGCTATATTAACTGTATCTAGTAATGTTTTATTTGATGTTATAAAATAATTTAGATAGTACGCGCGCTCTGATTGGTCGAGAGCCGTGTTTACATTTCCCTGTGCAAACACAGTTGTGACGTCACCCACTGGCGAGCTTCGGGCCGGTAATTTGTAATAGCTTTTAGAAAAAAGTAACATGTTTTAGGCAAAATCATTTATTAAGAAGTCAATATTACTTGGACATACATTTGATAAATCACATTGAATTCACATAAAGCATGAGATTCGTGAAATAACATTGTTTTCGCTTCTTTACCTGAGCTGAGTTCGGCACACAGTTCGACAGTTCAGTCTCGTTCAGCAGATCTTGAAAAAATGCTTCCAAAAACTAATCCTGGATCGTCGTATAATGTTTGACAAGACAAGATGGTTCAAATAAGTGGATTCCTTCCTTCTTTTCCATGCTTGCCGTAAATAAAGCGTTCAAAGACGCTCTTCCAAGCAATTCCGCTGTCACATGCAAGTTCTTTCTCGGGAGAATTTTTTTCACAGACGAAGAAACTGGGCCAACACACATGTAAAACAACGGCTTCTGTAGTTAAGTCTTCTGTTCACTTTCTGTCGTAATTATTTTGTGTTTTGAAAGGAAGAAGTCTCCATTTTGAGCAACAAATGTCATTTTAAATCCACTTCGCTTCGCGCCATCTCAGAAAACTTGCAGTCCGATCAGAAAGAGATTGACAAATCATGCGATAGACGGAGCGCTCTGATTGGCTGATGCAGCCTTTTCATCTGTATGGAGAATTTAGAGTCTCATCCGCTTCAAAAACTTACTATTCCTGTCCACGCGGATTTTATTTATGTAGATAATTATGTTATAAAACAAATAAAACACAGTTTCCGTGACTTATGCAAACCTCGATGTGGTTTGGAGAATTCTCGAGCAGGTGCAAGCACTCGCCTGCGGCTCGTGTTTCCACTGATCTGCTCTCGAATTCTCCCAACCACATCTCGGTTTGCATAAGCCCGTGCAGTCACGGAAACTGTGTTTTATTTGTTAAATGTAATTATCTTTTATGGTGTTGCATAATTTTTTACTTAAGGGTTACCAGCTACTTTATACCAATCCAGATATTCTTAATGTTTGACTTGTTGTGAATAAAATAATTCTGATAATATTGTTTTTTGCTTATTTTAATCAAGTGATTTAGCTTATTTCTATAGACTTTGTATTTAGCAAAAACACATTGATTTCTAGTTTTCATAAATTTTCTATACAGCTTATTCTTATAATTTATTAAAGTTCTGATTCGTGATGATAGCCAAGGTTTAGATTTAAATTTAATTTCCTTTCTCGACAACTTTTTTAAGGGGGCATGGGCATAATTTCACTAGATTTTGAAAAGAAAATGGAGAAAACCTCATTAATATCATGTGTACCATAAATCAAAATTGCCCAATCAACATCTTGAAAGTCAGAGATCATTGCATTATTATCTAATTTGGAAAAGTGTCTATATACATGCTCTTATACATGTAAATACGGGATCGGGCAGCTCGTATGGCTCGGCCAAACTGATAACAGCATTGAATCAACAAACCCGTCGACTTAAAAAGTAAAACAATCGACATGTTGATAACGAGCAAGTCGATACGTGTCGAGACTTACGAGGTGGAGATTAAATCTATCAGCGGAGATTACAAGATGGGCGTAAAGCTAACCAACGTTAATAAGAGTGAGTTGCTTAGCGTGACCAACCCGCGTTACTCTGAGCTAATTGAGAGCCATGCTTATTTACATACATACATATTTATTTATTTAAACACGCTTGTTTCATCAATGTAACATTGTTTTTCGTGAAACCTGTGACAAAAACATATATAAGTAATAATTTACAATAAATTTCAAAATCTAAAATAGCTTTCAATGTTATTTACAATTCAGCATAAGGTATTTAAAATAGTGTTATTAAGGCTACAAAGAGGCAGGGGCGGGGAGAGAGCGCAGATCCTTCTTGAATTGACTTTAAGTTCCTTGCGGCCCTCAAGCTGTTCGGTAGATTGTTCCATTCCCGAGCACATCGAAAAAATAAACGCCAATTTCGTTAGCAAGGGTCTACGACCCCCTGGGACTGGCGTCCCCCTGACTCTGGAGGGTAAACTAATTTACCGAGACCTCTGCAAACTGAAGGCTCCTTGGGACCAGAATCTGCCTGATGACCTACTCAAGCGTTGGCTGAAATGGGGGAACGCGTTACCGAAGGCGTTGGAGCTGCCGCGGGCAGTAGTTGACTACAAGCAACCAATCCGTAACCTCGAACTTCAAGGATTTGGGGACGCGAGCACTCGTGGTGTCGGCGCGGCGGTGTATGCAGTAACTCGCCAGTAGAACGCAACGCCTAGTTGCTGCCAAGGCGCGGCTCGCCAAGGATGGTTTAACCGTGTCCCGCCTGGAACTGATTTCCGTGCATATGCTAACTAATCTTTTGGTTAACGTACGAAATGCACTAGACGGGATATCCACGCCAAAGATGCATGCCTGGCTAGACAGCACGGTAGCACTGTACTGGATCAAGGGCCAGGGGGAGTACAAGAAGTTCGTCTCCAATCGTATAAGCAAGATCCAACAGCACCCCGAGATCGAGTGGCGACACGTACCCGCCTACGAGAATCCAGCAGACATAGCGAGCCGCGGCGGAAAAGTATCTGGAGAGTAGCTGTGGTTGCAAGGGCCGGTTTGGCTAAGTGATCGTGACCAGGCGGACAGCGAGCTCAGAGGCGAAAGCAGAGACCAAACAAATCAAGGAAATCCTCGCAGCAGCGGTCGAGGAGAGCGATGCCCTGGACGAGCTGCTCGAGAAGTTCAGTTATTGAAGAGCCATGCGTGTCACGGCATGGGTGCGGCGCTTAACACACAACACACAAAAGGCCAATGATCAGTGCATCTTGGGACCGTTGACAACTGTAGAATTGGATTGCGTGGAACAGTTCTGGCTACAAAGAACTCAACAAAGAGCAACGGACCCTGTGGCAAAGGACAGCGTTGCACTGAACCTACAAGAGAACAACGACCGGATACTCGAATGTCGTGGGCGGGTACAAGGACTGTATCCAGCGTACAACATTTAGAAATCAATGTGTTTTTGCTAGTACAACATGCACACAAGTCCACTTTACACGGGAGAGTAGGCTTAACCATGGCCAAGGTTAGAGAAAAGCACTGGATTTCCCGGAAATCTTCCTACGACTCACACACAAGGGACATAAGCCTATCAAAAGACTACATAAGCCTAACAAAAGTACTTTACTGATAGCCTAGAGACTCATAAGGGAAATCCGCGGAAAACCTGGGGTCTGACAAATGAACTGACTTCTCGCAAATGCGCATCAGGTAGCATTAACGAGATCAAAGTAAAGAATGCGAAAATCAATTCTCCCCAGGAAATGGCTGAAGCCTTTAACGACCACTTTATTAACGTAGGTCCTAGCTTATCCAGGGTGTTTCCAGAAACAAATGTTAGCCCTGAAACTTATCTAAATGGCACAGACGAAACCTTCTCATTGAAGGCACCATCTGTAAGTGCTGTCAGCAAGCTAGTCTCAGAAATCAATGAAAAGAAAGCCGCAGGCCTTGACAAAATTCCCTGCAAGCTCCTCAAGCTTTCAGCGGATCTTGTCGGCCAATCTCATTGTAAGATCTTTGAATGTTCAGAACAGGGATTTTCCCGGACAAGTGGAAAATGGCAAAGGTAACGCCTATTTTCAAAAAGGGGTCCAAAGCTGACCTCAATAATTATCGCCCAATATCCCTTACCTCTGTCATTTCCAAGATATTTGAAAGGGTAGTTTATAACCAATTCTATGAGTATCTGAGCGCGAACCAACTCTTAGTTTCTTGCCAATCAGCGTTCCGATCATTCAACAGCACCCTTACAGCACTGCTTCAGGCAACGGATGAGTGGTCCCTCAATATCGACAATGGTCTCCTCAATGGGGTAATTTTTATCGACCTCAAGAAGGCCTTCGACACCATAGATCATGAGATTTTATTGAGAAAACTTGTGTGCTATGGCGTTGATGCAAAAACTCTGAGTTGGTTTGGTTCGTACCTTTGTAGCAGGCTGCAACAATGTCACGTAAATGGAGCTATGTCAACTGCAATGCACTTTGGAGTGCGGTGTGCCTCAGGCAGTATAATTGGCCCTATACTATTTTTACTATATATTAACGATCAGCTCTTCTGCTAGAAGCCTTGCTGAATTGGAACCAATCATAAATTTGGAGCTTGACAATTTAGCCTTGTGGCTTAAGGTTAACAAATTAAGCCTGAACGTAGCTAAAACAGAGTTCAAGGTAATTGGTTCTCGGCAGAGGCTTCAAGCTGAGGGCAACAGTGAAATACTTGCTAGCATTGATGACATCCCAATCAAGAGAGTCGATCACACGAAATTCTCAGGACTCGTAATAGATAATCGGCTTTCTTGGAATCAACATATACTGCACGAAATGTGCAAAAAGGTTGCCTCCGCTATCGGAGCACTAAAACGGGCAAGGCCTTTTATCACCCAAGTGGTTGCTGTCCAGATTTATAAAGCCCTTATCCTGCCCCACTTCGATTATTGTAGCGCGGTTTGGGATGGCTTAAGAAACCACTTTTCGGATAAAGTCTAAAAGCTTCAAAATCGAGCGGCCCGTGTAATAATAAGGGCAAGTTATGATACTAGATCTGCAGCTCTGAGGGAGAAATTACAGTGGGACTTGCTTTCTGTTCGACGAAATAAGCAGAAGGCAGTCTTAATGTACAAATCCCTCAATGGGCTGGCCCCCTCATACTTACAAAATCGTTTTACCTTTCATCAAACGAACTACAGTCTGCGAAACTCTGACTATAAACTTAAACCTACCCAAGGACAGACTTTTGTAAAAGAAGCTTTTCCTATAGCGGAGGTACAATTTGGAACAGCCTACCGCAGCATTTGAGGACATCATGTCGGTCACTAAATCATTTTAAAAATAAGCTTAATCGGTGGCTGTAGACTGGTTTCCCAACACGGCGATCACGTAAAACAGTTTAGCTATTTATTGTATTTTTTCGTTTTTATCTCTCTATACATTATACCTTATTATAACTGGTAGTTTTACCGTGTTTTTTAAATAAACTATATGTATGTATGTATGTATCAAGTGGTCGGGGTCGACTTTACGGGGCCCTTGCGATGTCGGAGCTCGAAGAAGGGGGAAAGTAAAGCCTACGTCCTTCTGTACTCATGCAGCTTGACAAGAGGAATTTCGTAGATTTACTGCCCAATCTCGAAACTCCAGAGTGTATCACAAGCCTCAGGTACTTCATCGCGAGAAGGAGAAGACCTACGAGGATTTTCTTTGACAATGGGCGAACCTTTATCGACGCAGCTGCGTGGATGCGAACGGTGATGAAGGATGAGCGATTACAGGAGTTTCTGGCAAGTAAATCAATCACGCGACACTTTAACCTACGTCGTGCTGTCTGGTGGGGAGGGCAGTTGGAGAGGATGCTTGGCCTCGTTAAAGTTGCTCTCTATAAGGCCATCGGGAATGGCATGCTTCACTGGAAGGACTAGGAGGAAGTGATGCTAGACGTTGAGATTACCCTTAACAACCGGCCGCTCTGTTACCTTGGTGACAACGATAAGCTCCCAGTGCTGACACCCAACTCCATGCTGTTTGTTAATGACAACACATTAGCAGAGATGGCACCTCATCACATTGTGGACAAAGATCTCCGAAGACGCGCAAAGCACCTTTTAAAGTGTACTGAGGCCGTTTGAAAACGCTGGAGCAACGAGTACTTGAGAGGGCTGAGGGAGCGCCATCAAGTGCTGGTCGGTGGAGAGTGCACGTCGCCTAAGGGAGGTGAAGTCGTTATCATTAAATCAGATGACAAGCAAAGTGGACCCTGGGAGGCGTCGATAGTCTTATCGTTAGGAGGGACGGCGTAGCGCGAGGAGCCAGATTTCGTGCTGGCAAATCCTACCTGGAGCGCCCCGTACAATATTTGTACCCCCTTGAGCTCTCTCGCCAAGCGAAAGCTCCAGTCGCAGTTGCCCAGACCTTGGAACTTCGACGTCTAGGCAGAGGACTTTGATTAGGGCCATAAAAACTGTAATTTTATACGCCTGTTACAAGTTCATATCATCTATCGGATATATTTAGCCTAGAGACCATTTAGAGACCATTCGCGTTTGTATCGTATAATCCCCTCCGGGGACGGTGTCGGAGATTATGAGTTGTAAATCGGTATAGCGTGAAAGACATATATGTACATATTGATTTAGGCACAGCCTAAAAGCGGAGCTCACGTTATATGCCACTGTGGTCTCAATGTATATTTGCACACACTGTAAGGATGTCACTATTTACCTATTGTGGGGGAAGTATGGATTTGGAATCACAAATGAGAATAAAAATTGTGGCCTTCTTGTCCGAGATTATGAGTTGTATGCCTATTGTAATCGGTATAGCGTGACCCATATAGATACGTGATGTATCTATTTAAGATTGCTTTCATATGACCTTTATATTCATATAACCAATCATTTAACCTGTTTGACTTATGGGGGCCAACGCCCTATTTGAGAGCATGAAATGTAACACTATGATTGAAGCGACAGAACAACTATGTGACTGAGAGAGAGACCTCTAAACACTAGCGTGGGATAATCAGATACAATACTTTGATAATACGATAATTAAATACACTTGTTGTTGCTATAAAATTATTGAGGGGCATGGCCCCTTCCCCACTGCTGCCAACGACAAAACCATGAACACCAGGAACCCATGAGTAAGAGTTTCTATCCCACATAGGGTCCATGAGGCAGAGTTTTTAATGAACGATCTATTTTTAGAACACTTCATGGCACAATGCTCTACGTATGCTCTCTAGCGTAACCAGCAAACAATTTGTTAACCTAGCAAATCTATTCATAGAATAGATAGGTCAGGAAAAAAAGGTGCCTCGATAATAAACCAGTTGGAGGCTCCTACTCATGGGCTCCTGTAAACACCTGAATTCGGAAAGTTCAAATATTGTAGCTACAAGGCTCCAGTACCGATTGCAACCATCCAGAGGCGTGAAACCCATGATAAAAAAAGCAATTCCACTAAACACCAAATCCCTATGGAAGGGATTGCAAATCCCAGAGAGGGGGGACTTTTCCTTTTCCATATTTTCCATACACTCACTGTATTTCAAAGGTAATTCCAGACGATGTTGAGGGATCGCATGAATGTGTTGACTTCATGTTTCATGGCGTAGGCGGCGCCTACATTACTTCACTCGGCGAGGAGCTACATGTAGTGGCAGATTTCCAGCCAGATAATATAATTATCTTGGAAATAGGCACTAATGACCTGTCTGTTTCTGGACCAGAATTTGTCTGCTTACATATAGAAGAATTTATGCAGCAGCTTTTGCATGATTTTTCTTTTCGTGTGGTGTGTGTTTGCCACGTTATCCCCCGGGCTCCATATCACCATAATGCCTATTATCTAAACCAAAGAGCTGTGATTTTAAACCCATCTTCTGCCCATCTTGAAGTAGCCGTGAAATGCAGATTTGGACAAATTTAGCGCTGCTGATCGAACTTGGAAGTTAGTCGGCTTGCTGGACTACACTTTTGGTTAAGCTGGTTGCAAGTTGTTTTTCTCTTTGCAAAGTTACGACAAAAATCGTAAGTTAAAAAAACAATTATTTTATCGTCATTTTGCTTCTTTTTGTTTAGTTCTTTAATTTTTTTCGCGAATGTCAAACCGAATTAACTTGAATTGAAACAACCAAAACCATTACATTCTCAAACAACTTTCTTACCATTGAAAATGTTCACAGCCTGTTTAGTTGACTTTTTTGTGTTTTACGGTGTCGCCTCAGCCACCAATTCATTTTCCGTATTTCATCAACATTCTTAGACAATAACCTCCAGCTGATCTGGGAAAAAAATATTAGCCAATCACACTGTGCGAAAACACGGAAATCACGACATTTCCTGATTCATAAATTTTCGTTGATACGCGGCAAATACTGGAAAATCTGGTGTGTCTTGACGTTTCTTACCCAGTATATGTGGCACGACACGTGTATTGGAGTATCATGGTACGAGATACGCGCTACGTGACGTGTCATTAAATTTATTGATACCCGACACGAACCACGCGGTGTGTCTTGCAGTATCATGATCCTGAAACTTCCGACTTCTCGTGTCAAGAAAAATCACGAGACGAGGCACGTCCATGACACGCAATCCAAAATGTGTCTGGAAGAATCATGTTCCTGACACGCCGACGTCTCGTGTCAAGAAAAATCACGAGACGAGGTACGTCCACGACACGCAATCCAAAACGTGTCTGGAAGAATCATGATCCTGAAACTTCTGACTTCTCGCGTCAAGAAAAATCACGAGAGAAGGAACGTCCATGACACGCAATCAATAACGTGTCTGGAAGAATCATGTTCCTGAAACTTCTGACTTCTCGTGTCAAGAAACGTCACGAGACGAGGTACGTCCATGACACGCAATCAATAACGTGTCTGGAAGAATCATTTTCCTGACACGCCGACTTCTCGTGTCAAGAAAAATCACGAGAGAAGGAACGTCCATGACACGCAATCAATAACGTGTCTGGAAGAATCATGTTCCTGACACGCCGACTTCTCGTGTCAAGAAAAATCACGAGACGAGGTACGTCCATGACACGCAATCAATAACGTGTCTGGAAGAATCATGCTCCTGACACGCCGACTTCTCGTGTCAAGAAAAATCACGAGAGAAGGAACGTCCATGACTCGCAATCAATAACGTGTCTGGCAGAATCATGTTCCTGACACGCCGACACTTCTCGTGTCAAGAAAAAAAAACGAGAAGGTACGTCAATGACAGACAATAAAGAACGCACATGGTAGAACTATGTTCCTGACACGCCGACGTCTCAGCGGCGGACAAAAGTATCGTAAACACCCCGTTTCCCTTCCAATGTTGGAGCATGCCAATTTGAATTGAACACTGCGCGCACCAAACCGCTTTGAACAGGGGAGCGGGAAACAGCCTGGATAGCTAGTGTTTTAAATAATGTCTGGCTCCGATTGTCTCGTGTCAAGAAAATTTACGGAGACAAGTTACGTCCATGACACGGTGTAATAAAAAACGTTCTTGACACGTACAGGAAACGCCGGCCACCCTTTTACTAAAGTGAATGAAACGCAATGGATAACATGTCTGGTTGAACCATGTTCCAGAAACGCTGAGCTCCCTTGTACGTTTTATAGAAATAACAAATGGATTGCCACAAGACACGTGACAAGACGAAATTTTTGAGTGTTTGACGTCATTCACTTTTTCGTCTGTGCTTAAAGATCCGGTGATCTTGGCGTTTGTGTTGGAGCAACGAAACTCTTACTCCTTTTGGATAATGTTTCTCAACATTATACAACTGTAAGGGAATTGGAGCATCAACTTTACTTACATGTGAAATTAATGACTTCACCAATCACCTACTGCACATGTGACACGTACGGGGAAAAATTCCTAAAAATCATAATGTACTTCCCATGAAAACCATTTATGGCTTTTCCATTTGTTGCATAAAAACCATTAATGGTTACTGTTTTCCCATAAATGGATTATCGCTTACAAAAAACATTCGATCCAAGTATGGGTTTTGCGCAAACCCCTAAATGGTTACCGTTTTGGATTTGTTTTTTGTTGTAAAACACATGAATGGATTTGGTTCTCCAAACCCATTCACGGTCTTGAACGGTTTTTCGAACAAAAACCACCATAAAAACCATAATGGTTTTTAGAAAAATGTTTCCTGTGTACAGCCAATGATAAAGATGGACCAATCTGAATAGCATAAGGGTACAATATCAATATACATGTACATTACAGTAGAAGCATGTGATTTACATAAGTTTGAGTACAGCATAAAACATGCTGAGAAGTGGATTGAGCGAATACTTTATGTAACACCTAGAAATAAAAAGAAAGAAAATATCATGCTCAATATCATAATTTTCTTTGTTGAGGATTGATGAATACTTAATGAGTTTAAGAAATAATATTGACTTATTTTTGTTGATTTTTATTTTCGTTTTAGCTAATGAGAAGAGAGCATTCCTGTTGTACTATGCCATTCCTCTTCTGCAGAACAATGTTAATGACGAATATTTACTGCATTTTGCTTTCCTGGTGGGCTCAGTGCACCGTCTATTGAAGGACAGTATTTCCAAGGCTGAACTGAAGGAAGCAGAACACTTCTAAAACTGTACTGTGCCCAAGCTCCAGATATTTTTGGTATGTTTGCATACTTTAAGCAATTATTGGATGATTTTCAGCATGCCATCGTCTATTAGCAAATCCAGGGCCTGTTATCTGCCGAAGGCTGAGGCAGATAACACAGGCACCAGGTTTTGCCTACTTACAATGTCATGTGGAAACCAAATTCACTAATTGTTTTATTATACATTTTAAAGAGGACAAATTGAAACGATGCCAAAAGACTTTATTCAATTTTAAAATTAAAACAGGGACAAGGAACGTGACAAGGGAAATGACTGATTTTGAACTTGACATGCTAAATGCAATATCTACTACAGATATTTCATTTACCATCTCAAGTTCATGCGGCATTGAGAGTTGTTTGCTCTCAACCAATCAGATTTGCAATTGTGAGTTCAACAATAATGTACAATCGCGGACAAAATGTGTTGTCGCCTATGTCGAAAACTGCTCATTTTAGCGGCATTGACAACTTAAAAAAAATGTTTCTCCTAAAAAAAGGTTCATCACAACCCCCCTTCCCCCACACAATGTTGTTGATGAATAGACTTTGAAATGCCAACATGATCATCCCCTAGGCACAACATTGAACGGGGGAGAGGGGGAGGGGAAAGGGTGCCTGTGTATATGCTCTGAATTATGTATGGTTTGTCAATTAGGCGACAACAATTTTGTCCCGGATTGTATTTAGTACGTTTTTCGTTTTCTTTAAAAAGAAACAAAGAAGCATGGGCTGATATATCGGTGGTGTATGAGACTCGATAGGCATGATATAAAAGGGTAATTAGATTTGCTGTAATTGTCTAGCAACAATGAAAATATGATCAGTTTAAGAGAATTTTGAGTCACGCGCGCGAGCAAAGAAATGGTACACGAGAAAAATCGGATTCGAAGCCACAACTACGGAAGAAAAAGAGCTTAACCTGGGCTTTCTGCGATCTCAGACTGGGATGAAGTGTTCAGTACTCTCGAAAAGATATTGTATAACAGCGGAAATTCCAGTATATTGCGAATTCCCAGTAAAAAAGAAAGGAACAGACGGGAGAAAAACACTCCAGATTGAAAAATTCGGCACAGCGAAAGGAAGGCGCTGGTACGGCCGGGAGAGAAACTGTACGCAATAAACCTATAAAAGATAAAACTATAGAAACTTTCCTGAAGAATAGTCAAAATCATCAACAGAAACGAAAACGGCTTACAAACTAAGGAATGAAACGTGAACATTGCGTTTTTTAAATTCCCAGAAATGAACCGGATATGACGTAATGCTAGAGCGCACGGCTTTATATCGCACACTAGCTTCTAGAAGATGTTAATATTAATATGATTTAACGAGTTATTTATTTTTTTATTTATTCATTTTTATGATTTGTTGTAAATATGTATTTACAACAGCACTCACTTGTAACATATACTCGTTATGAAAAAATTGCACGGCTGTGAACAAATCGCCAACGGGTTACACGGGTAACGCTTCGGCAACAAAGAAAAGTAACTAGAGTCATTATTCATCTTTTTTAATCTAGTGTTACTCGTGTTACCCGTCCCCGGTCTCTCTCGGTTGAATCTAGTGAGTTTATTACTGCATCGGCAAATATTTCACGAGTTAAGAATTTATCAATCTTTGCTTTGCTATAAGTTGTGAAGTCGTCTTTTCGCACTTGTTTTGAGTGCAGTTTTTAAGCCTACAAATAACTTCTATCATACCACAAACACCTTGCGCTCAAATCCGAGTTATTCGCCTGAATTTCATCCATTTCATAACCAAAACAGCACCAAACTATTCTTGAAAACTTGAATTGACACAAGAATTGCTTCAAGTTCTGAAGAAACGTGCCTAACGTAATCAAAAGTAGCCGCTTTTATGGGAACGCACGTGCTAGGTAGCAAAAACGTTTCAAACGTCCTCTCCCACGAGAAAAAAAATTCGTCTTTTTTGCCTGTTCTTCTGGAAACAAGTAAAGGAACAATGAAAACAACGATTCCAATTTTCACTTCCACCGCGTTAGATTCGATATAGCTAATTACATCGGTTACGTACAGAGAAAATTTGAGAAATACGTAGAAAAGCTCCAAATACAATCGCGGACAAAATGTGTTGTCGCCTATGTCGAAAACTGCTCATTTTAGCGGCATTGACAACTTAAAAAAATTTTTCTCCTAAAAAAAGGTTCATCACAACCCCCCTTCCCCCACACAATGTTGTTGATGAATAGACTTTGAAATGCCAACATGATCATCCCCTAGGCACAACATTGAACGGGGGAGAGGGGGAGGGGAAAGGGTGCCTGTGTATATGCTCTGAATTATGTATGGTTTGTCAATTAGGCGACAACAATTTTGTCCCGGATTGTATTTAGTACGTTTTTCGTTTTCTTTAAAAAGAAACAAAGAAGCATGGGCTGATATATCGGTGGTGTATGAGACTCGATAGGCATGATATAAAAGGGTAATTAGATTTGCTGTAATTGTCTAGCAACAATGAAAATATGATCAGTTTAAGAGAATTTTGAGTCACGCGCGCGAGCAAAGAAATGGTACACGAGAAAAATCGGATTCGAAGCCACAACTACGGAAGAAAAAGAGCTTAACCTGGGCTTTCTGCGATCTCAGACTGGGATGAAGTGTTCAGTACTCTCGAAAAGATATTGTATAACAGCGGAAATTCCAGTATATTGCGAATTCCCAGTAAAAAAAGAAAGGAACAGACGGGAGAAAAACACTCCAGATTGAAAAATTCGGCACAGCGAAAGGAAGGCGCTGGTACGGCCGGGAGAGAAACTGTACGCAATAAACCTATAAAAGATAAAACTATAGAAACTTTCCTGAAGAATAGTCAAAATCATCAACAGAAACGAAAACGGCTTACAAACTAAGGAATGAAACGTGAACATTGCGTTTTTTAAATTCCCAGAAATGAACCGGATATGACGTAATGCTAGAGCGCACGGCTTTATATCGCACACTAGCTTCTAGAAGATGTTAATATTAATATGATTTAACGAGTTATTTATTTTTTTATTTATTCATTTTTATGATTTGTTGTAAATATGTATTTACAACAGCACTCACTTGTAACATATACTCGTTATGAAAAAATTGCACGGCTGTGAACAAATCGCCAACGGGTTACACGGGTAACGCTTCGGCAACAAAGAAAAGTAACTAGAGTCATTATTCATCTTTTTTAATCTAGTGTTACTCGTGTTACCCGTCCCCGGTCTCTCTCGGTTGAATCTAGTGAGTTTATTACTGCATCGGCAAATATTTCACGAGTTAAGAATTTATCAATCTTTGCTTTGCTATAAGTTGTGAAGTCGTCTTTTCGCACTTGTTTTGAGTGCAGTTTTTAAGCCTACAAATAACTTCTATCAGACCACAAACACCTTGCGCTCAAATCCGAGTTATTCGCCTGAATTTCATCCATTTCATAACCAAAACAGCACCAAACTATTCTTGAAAACTTGAATTGACACAAGAATTGCTTCAAGTTCTGAAGAAACGTGCCTAACGTAATCAAAAGTAGCCGCTTTTATGGGAACGCACGTGCTAGGTAGCAAAAACGTTTCAAACGTCCTCTCCCACGAGAAAAAAAATTCGTCTTTTTTGCCTGTTCTTCTGGAAACAAGTAAAGGAACAATGAAAACAACGATTCCAATTTTCACTTCCACCGCGTTAGATTCGATATAGCTAATTACATCGGTTACGTACAGAGAAAATTTGAGAAATACGTAGAAAAGCTCCAAATACAATCGCGGACAAAATGTGTTGTCGCCTATGTCGAAAACTGCTCATTTTAGCGGCATTGACAACTTAAAAAAAATTTTTCTCCTAAAAAAAGGTTCATCACAACCCCCCTTCCCCCACACAATGTTGTTGATGAATAGACTTTGAAATGCCAACATGATCATCCCCTAGGCACAACATTGAACGGGGGAGAGGGGGAGGGGAAAGGGTGCCTGTGTATATGCTCTGAATTATGTATGGTTTGTCAATTAGGCGACAACAATTTTGTCCCGGATTGTATTTAGTACGTTTTTCGTTTTCTTTAAAAAGAAACAAAGAAGCATGGGCTGATATATCGGTGGTGTATGAGACTCGATAGGCATGATATAAAAGGGTAATTAGATTTGCTGTAATTGTCTAGCAACAATGAAAATATGATCAGTTTAAGAGAATTTTGAGTCACGCGCGCGAGCAAAGAAATGGTACACGAGAAAAATCGGATTCGAAGCCACAACTACGGAAGAAAAAGAGCTTAACCTGGGCTTTCTGCGATCTCAGACTGGGATGAAGTGTTCAGTACTCTCGAAAAGATATTGTATAACAGCGGAAATTCCAGTATATTGCGAATTCCCAGTAAAAAAAGAAAGGAACAGACGGGAGAAAAACACTCCAGATTGAAAAATTCGGCACAGCGAAAGGAAGGCGCTGGTACGGCCGGGAGAGAAACTGTACGCAATAAACCTATAAAAGATAAAACTATAGAAACTTTCCTGAAGAATAGTCAAAATCATCAACAGAAACGAAAACGGCTTACAAACTAAGGAATGAAACGTGAACATTGCGTTTTTTAAATTCCCAGAAATGAACCGGATATGACGTAATGCTAGAGCGCACGGCTTTATATCGCACACTAGCTTCTAGAAGATGTTAATATTAATATGATTTAACGAGTTATTTATTTTTTTATTTATTCATTTTTATGATTTGTTGTAAATATGTATTTACAACAGCACTCACTTGTAACATATACTCGTTATGAAAAAATTGCACGGCTGTGAACAAATCGCCAACGGGTTACACGGGTAACGCTTCGGCAACAAAGAAAAGTAACTAGAGTCATTATTCATCTTTTTTAATCTAGTGTTACTCGTGTTACCCGTCCCCGGTCTCTCTCGGTTGAATCTAGTGAGTTTATTACTGCATCGGCAAATATTTCACGAGTTAAGAATTTATCAATCTTTGCTTTGCTATAAGTTGTGAAGTCGTCTTTTCGCACTTGTTTTGAGTGCAGTTTTTAAGCCTACAAATAACTTCTATCAGACCACAAACACCTTGCGCTCAAATCCGAGTTATTCGCCTGAATTTCATCCATTTCATAACCAAAACAGCACCAAACTATTCTTGAAAACTTGAATTGACACAAGAATTGCTTCAAGTTCTGAAGAAACGTGCCTAACGTAATCAAAAGTAGCCGCTTTTATGGGAACGCACGTGCTAGGTAGCAAAAACGTTTCAAACGTCCTCTCCCACGAGAAAAAAAATTCGTCTTTTTTGCCTGTTCTTCTGGAAACAAGTAAAGGAACAATGAAAACAACGATTCCAATTTTCACTTCCACCGCGTTAGATTCGATATAGCTAATTACATCGGTTACGTACAGAGAAAATTTGAGAAATACGTAGAAAAGCTCCAAATACAGTATTTAGTACGTTTTTCGTTTTCTTTAAAAAGAAACAAAGAAGCATGGGCTGATATATCGGTGGTGTATGAGACTCGATAGGCATGATATAAAAGGGTAATTAGATTTGCTGTAATTGTCTAGCAACAATGAAAATATGATCAGTTTAAGAGAATTTTGAGTCACGCGCGCGAGCAAAGAAATGGTACACGAGAAAAATCGGATTCGAAGCCACAACTACGGAAGAAAAAGAGCTTAACCTGGGCTTTCTGCGATCTCAGACTGGGATGAAGTGTTCAGTACTCTCGAAAAGATATTGTATAACAGCGGAAATTCCAGTATATTGCGAATTCCCAGTAAAAAAAGAAAGGAACAGACGGGAGAAAAACACTCCAGATTGAAAAATTCGGCACAGCGAAAGGAAGGCGCTGGTACGGCCGGGAGAGAAACTGTACGCAATAAACCTATAAAAGATAAAACTATAGAAACTTTCCTGAAGAATAGTCAAAATCATCAACAGAAACGAAAACGGCTTACAAACTAAGGAATGAAACGTGAACATTGCGTTTTTTAAATTCCCAGAAATGAACCGGATATGACGTAATGCTAGAGCGCACGGCTTTATATCGCACACTAGCTTCTAGAAGATGTTAATATTAATATGATTTAACGAGTTATTTATTTTTTTATTTATTCATTTTTATGATTTGTTGTAAATATGTATTTACAACAGCACTCACTTGTAACATATACTCGTTATGAAAAAATTGCACGGCTGTGAACAAATCGCCAACGGGTTACACGGGTAACGCTTCGGCAACAAAGAAAAGTAACTAGAGTCATTATTCATCTTTTTTAATCTAGTGTTACTCGTGTTACCCGTCCCCGGTCTCTCTCGGTTGAATCTAGTGAGTTTATTACTGCATCGGCAAATATTTCACGAGTTAAGAATTTATCAATCTTTGCTTTGCTATAAGTTGTGAAGTCGTCTTTTCGCACTTGTTTTGAGTGCAGTTTTTAAGCCTACAAATAACTTCTATCAGACCACAAACACCTTGCGCTCAAATCCGAGTTATTCGCCTGAATTTCATCCATTTCATAACCAAAACAGCACCAAACTATTCTTGAAAACTTGAATTGACACAAGAATTGCTTCAAGTTCTGAAGAAACGTGCCTAACGTAATCAAAAGTAGCCGCTTTTATGGGAACGCACGTGCTAGGTAGCAAAAACGTTTCAAACGTCCTCTCCCACGAGAAAAAAAATTCGTCTTTTTTGCCTGTTCTTCTGGAAACAAGTAAAGGAACAATGAAAACAACGATTCCAATTTTCACTTCCACCGCGTTAGATTCGATATAGCTAATTACATCGGTTACGTACAGAGAAAATTTGAGAAATACGTAGAAAAGCTCCAAATACTGTATTTAGTACGTTTTTCGTTTTCTTTAAAAAGAAACAAAGAAGCATGGGCTGATATATCGGTGGTGTATGAGACTCGATAGGCATGATATAAAAGGGTAATTAGATTTGCTGTAATTGTCTAGCAACAATGAAAATATGATAAGTTTAAGAGAATTTTGAGTCACGCGCGCGAGCAAAGAAATGGTACACGAGAAAAATCGGATTCGAAGCCACAACTACGGAAGAAAAAGAGCTTAACCTGGGCTTTCTGCGATCTCAGACTGGGATGAAGTGTTCAGTACTCTCGAAAAGATATTGTATAACAGCGGAAATTCCAGTATATTGCGAATTCCCAGTAAAAAAAGAAAGGAACAGACGGGAGAAAAACACTCCAGATTGAAAAATTCGGCACAGCGAAAGGAAGGCGCTGGTACGGCCGGGAGAGAAACTGTACGCAATAAACCTATAAAAGATAAAACTATAGAAACTTTCCTGAAGAATAGTCAAAATCATCAACAGAAACGAAAACGGCTTACAAACTAAGGAATGAAACGTGAACATTGCGTTTTTTAAATTCCCAGAAATGAACCGGATATGACGTAATGCTAGAGCGCACGGCTTTATATCGCACACTAGCTTCTAGAAGATGTTAATATTAATATGATTTAACGAGTTATTTATTTTTTATTTATTCATTTTTATGATTTGTTGTAAATATGTATTTACAACAGCACTCACTTGTAACATATACTCGTTATGAAAAAATTGCACGGCTGTGAACAAATCGCCAACGGGTTACACGGGTAACGCTTCGGCAACAAAGAAAAGTAACTAGAGTCATTATTCATCTTTTTTAATCTAGTGTTACTCGTGTTACCCGTCCCCGGTCTCTCTCGGTTGAATCTAGTGAGTTTATTACTGCATCGGCAAATATTTCACGAGTTAAGAATTTATCAATCTTTGCTTTGCTATAAGTTGTGAAGTCGTCTTTTCGCACTTGTTTTGAGTGCAGTTTTTAAGCCTACAAATAATTTCTATCAGACCACAAACACCTTGCGCTCAAATCCGAGTTATTCGCCTGAATTTCATCCATTTCATAACCAAAACAGCACCAAACTATTCTTGAAAACTTGAATTGACACAAGAATTGCTTCAAGTTCTGAAGAAACGTGCCTAACGTAATCAAAAGTAGCCGCTTTTATGGGAACGCACGTGCTAGGTAGCAAAAACGTTTCAAACGTCCTCTCCCACGAGAAAAAAAATTCGTCTTTTTTGCCTGTTCTTCTGGAAACAAGTAAAGGAACAATGAAAACAACGATTCCAATTTTCACTTCCACCGCGTTAGATTCGATATAGCTAATTACATCGGTTACGTACAGAGAAAATTTGAGAAATACGTAGAAAAGCTCCAAATACAATCGCGGACAAAATGTGTTGTCGCCTATGTCGAAAACTGCTCATTTTAGCGGCATTGACAACTTAAAAAAAATTTTCTCCTAAAAAAAGGTTCATCACAACCCCCCTTCCCCCACACAATGTTGTTGATGAATAGACTTTGAAATGCCAACATGATCATCCCCTAGGCACAACATTGAACGGGGGAGAGGGGGAGGGGAAAGGGTGCCTGTGTATATGCTCTGAATTATGTATGGTTTGTCAATTAGGCGACAACAATTTTGTCCCGGATTGTATTTAGTACGTTTTTCGTTTTCTTTAAAAAGAAACAAAGAAGCATGGGCTGATATATCGGTGGTGTATGAGACTCGATAGGCATGATATAAAAGGGTAATTAGATTTGCTGTAATTGTCTAGCAACAATGAAAATATGATCAGTTTAAGAGAATTTTGAGTCACGCGCGCGAGCAAAGAAATGGTACACGAGAAAAATCGGATTCGAAGCCACAACTACGGAAGAAAAAGAGCTTAACCTGGGCTTTCTGCGATCTCAGACTGGGATGAAGTGTTCAGTACTCTCGAAAAGATATTGTATAACAGCGGAAATTCCAGTATATTGCGAATTCCCAGTAAAAAAAGAAAGGAACAGACGGGAGAAAAACACTCCAGATTGAAAAATTCGGCACAGCGAAAGGAAGGCGCTGGTACGGCCGGGAGAGAAACTGTACGCAATAAACCTATAAAAGATAAAACTATAGAAACTTTCCTGAAGAATAGTCAAAATCATCAACAGAAACGAAAACGGCTTACAAACTAAGGAATGAAACGTGAACATTGCGTTTTTTAAATTCCCAGAAATGAACCGGATATGACGTAATGCTAGAGCGCACGGCTTTATATCGCACACTAGCTTCTAGAAGATGTTAATATTAATATGATTTAACGAGTTATTTATTTTTTTATTTATTCATTTTTATGATTTGTTGTAAATATGTATTTACAACAGCACTCACTTGTAACATATACTCGTTATGAAAAAATTGCACGGCTGTGAACAAATCGCCAACGGGTTACACGGGTAACGCTTCGGCAACAAAGAAAAGTAACTAGAGTCATTATTCATCTTTTTTAATCTAGTGTTACTCGTGTTACCCGTCCCCGGTCTCTCTCGGTTGAATCTAGTGAGTTTATTACTGCATCGGCAAATATTTCACGAGTTAAGAATTTATCAATCTTTGCTTTGCTATAAGTTGTGAAGTCGTCTTTTCGCACTTGTTTTGAGTGCAGTTTTTAAGCCTACAAATAACTTCTATCAGACCACAAACACCTTGCGCTCAAATCCGAGTTATTCGCCTGAATTTCATCCATTTCATAACCAAAACAGCACCAAACTATTCTTGAAAACTTGAATTGACACAAGAATTGCTTCAAGTTCTGAAGAAACGTGCCTAACGTAATCAAAAGTAGCCGCTTTTATGGGAACGCACGTGCTAGGTAGCAAAAACGTTTCAAACGTCCTCTCCCACGAGAAAAAAAATTCGTCTTTTTTGCCTGTTCTTCTGGAAACAAGTAAAGGAACAATGAAAACAACGATTCCAATTTTCACTTCCACCGCGTTAGATTCGATATAGCTAATTACATCGGTTACGTACAGAGAAAATTTGAGAAATACGT
Source organism: Scolanthus callimorphus (assembly GCA_033964015.1). Classification (NCBI taxonomy): domain Eukaryota; kingdom Metazoa; phylum Cnidaria; class Anthozoa; order Actiniaria; family Edwardsiidae; genus Scolanthus; species Scolanthus callimorphus. The sequence continues at coordinate 27,553,309 of CM066913.1, forward strand.
AGAAAAGCTCCAAATACAATCGCGGACAAAATGTGTTGTCGCCTATGTCGAAAACTGCTCATTTTAGCGGCATTGACAACTTAAAAAAAATTTTTCTCCTAAAAAAAGGTTCATCACAACCCCCCTTCCCCACACAATGTTGTTGATGAATAGACTTTGAAATGCCAACATGATCATCCCCTAGGCACAACATTGAACGGGGGAGAGGGGGAGGGGAAAGGGTGCCTGTGTATATGCTCTGAATTATGTATGGTTTGTCAATTAGGCGACAACAATTTTGTCCCGGATTGTATTTAGTACGTTTTTCGTTTTCTTTAAAAAGAAACAAAGAAGCATGGGCTGATATATCGGTGGTGTATGAGACTCGATAGGCATGATATAAAAGGGTAATTAGATTTGCTGTAATTGTCTAGCAACAATGAAAATATGATCAGTTTAAGAGAATTTTGAGTCACGCGCGCGAGCAAAGAAATGGTACACGAGAAAAATCGGATTCGAAGCCACAACTACGGAAGAAAAAGAGCTTAACCTGGGCTTTCTGCGATCTCAGACTGGGATGAAGTGTTCAGTACTCTCGAAAAGATATTGTATAACAGCGGAAATTCCAGTATATTGCGAATTCCCAGTAAAAAAAGAAAGGAACAGACGGGAGAAAAACACTCCAGATTGAAAAATTCGGCACAGCGAAAGGAAGGCGCTGGTACGGCCGGGAGAGAAACTGTACGCAATAAACCTATAAAGATAAAACTATAGAAACTTTCCTGAAGAATAGTCAAAATCATCAACAGAAACGAAAACGGCTTACAAACTAAGGAATGAAACGTGAACATTGCGTTTTTTAAATTCCCAGAAATGAACCGGATATGACGTAATGCTAGAGCGCACGGCTTTATATCGCACACTAGCTTCTAGAAGATGTTAATATTAATATGATTTAACGAGTTATTTATTTTTTTATTTATTCATTTTTATGATTTGTTGTAAATATGTATTTACAACAGCACTCACTTGTAACATATACTCGTTATGAAAAAATTGCACGGCTGTGAACAAATCGCCAACGGGTTACACGGGTAACGCTTCGGCAACAAAGAAAAGTAACTAGAGTCATTATTCATCTTTTTTAATCTAGTGTTACTCGTGTTACCCGTCCCGGTCTCTCTCGGTTGAATCTAGTGAGTTTATTACTGCATCGGCAAATATTTCACGAGTTAAGAATTTATCAATCTTTGCTTTGCTATAAGTTGTGAAGTCATCTTTTCGCACTTGTTTTGAGTGCAGTTTTTAAGCCTACAAATAACTTCTATCAGACCACAAACACCTTGCGCTCAAATCCGAGTTATTCGCCTGAATTTCATCCATTTCATAACCAAAACAGCACCAAACTATTCTTGAAAACTTGAATTGACACAAGAATTGCTTCAAGTTCTGAAGAAACGTGCCTAACGTAATCAAAAGTAGCCGCTTTTATGGGAACGCACGTGCTAGGTAGCAAAAACGTTTCAAACGTCCTCTCCCACGAGAAAAAAAATTCGTCTTTTTTGCCTGTTCTTCTGGAAACAAGTAAAGGAACAATGAAAACAACGATTCCAATTTTCACTTCCACCGCGTTAGATTCGATATAGCTAATTACATCGGTTACGTACAGAGAAAATTTGAGAAATACGTAGAAAAGCTCCAAATACAATCGCGGACAAAATGTGTTGTCGCCTATGTCGAAAACTGCTCATTTTAGCGGCATTGACAACTTAAAAAAAATTTTCTCCTAAAAAAAGGTTCATCACAACCCCCCTTCCCCACACAATGTTGTTGATGAATAGACTTTGAAATGCCAACATGATCATCCCCTAGGCACAACATTGAACGGGGGAGAGGGGGAGGGGAAAGGGTGCCTGTGTATATGCTCTGAATTATGTATGGTTTGTCAATTAGGCGACAACAATTTTGTCCCGGATTGTATTTAGTACGTTTTTCGTTTTCTTTAAAAAGAAACAAAGAAGCATGGGCTGATATATCGGTGGTGTATGAGACTCGATAGGCATGATATAAAAGGGTAATTAGATTTGCTGTAATTGTCTAGCAACAATGAAAATATGATCAGTTTAAGAGAATTTGAGTCACGCGCGCGAGCAAAGAAATGGTACACGAGAAAAATCGGATTCGAAGCCACAACTACGGAAGAAAAAGAGCTTAACCTGGGCTTTCTGCGATCTCAGACTGGGATGAAGTGTTCAGTACTCTCGAAAAGATATTGTATAACAGCGGAAATTCCAGTATATTGCGAATTCCCAGTAAAAAAGAAAGGAACAGACGGGAGAAAAAACACTCCAGATTGAAAAATTCGGCACAGCGAAAGGAAGGCGCTGGTACGGCCGGGAGAGAAACTGTACGCAATAAACCTATAAAAGATAAAACTATAGAAACTTTCCTGAAGAATAGTCAAAATCATCAACAGAAACGAAAACGGCTTACAAACTAAGGAATGAAACGTGAACATTGCGTTTTTTAAATTCCCAGAAATGAACCGGATATGACGTAATGCTAGAGCGCACGGCTTTATATCGCACACTAGCTTCTAGAAGATGTTAATATTAATATGATTTAACGAGTTATTTATTTTTTATTTATTCATTTTTATGATTTGTTGTAAATATGTATTTACAACAGCACTCACTTGTAACATATACTCGTTATGAAAAAATTGCACGGCTGTGAACAAATCGCCAACGGGTTACACGGGTAACGCTTCGGCAACAAAGAAAAGTAACTAGAGTCATTATTCATCTTTTTTAATCTAGTGTTACTCGTGTTACCCGTCCCCGGTCTCTCTCGGTTGAATCTAGTGAGTTTATTACTGCATCGGCAAATATTTCACGAGTTAAGAATTTATCAATCTTTGCTTTGCTATAAGTTGTGAAGTCGTCTTTTCGCACTTGTTTTGAGTGCAGTTTTTAAGCCTACAAATAACTTCTATCAGACCACAAACACCTTGCGCTCAAATCCGAGTTATTCGCCTGAATTTCATCCATTTCATAACCAAAACAGCACCAAACTATTCTTGAAAACTTGAATTGACACAAGAATTGCTTCAAGTTCTGAAGAAACGTGCCTAACGTAATCAAAAGTAGCCGCTTTTATGGGAACGCACGTGCTAGGTAGCAAAAACGTTTCAAACGTCCTCTCCCACGAGAAAAAAAATTCGTCTTTTTTGCCTGTTCTTCTGGAAACAAGTAAAGGAACAATGAAAACAACGATTCCAATTTTCACTTCCACCGCGTTAGATTCGATATAGCTAATTACATCGGTTACGTACAGAGAAAATTTGAGAAATACGTAGAAAAGCTCCAAATACAATCGCGGACAAAATGTGTTGTCGCCTATGTCGAAAACTGCTCATTTTAGCGGCATTGACAACTTAAAAAAAATTTTCTCCTAAAAAAAGGTTCATCACAACCCCCCTTCCCCCACACAATGTTGTTGATGAATAGACTTTGAAATGCCAACATGATCATCCCCTAGGCACAACATTGAACGGGGGAGAGGGGGAGGGGAAAGGGTGCCTGTGTATATGCTCTGAATTATGTATGGTTTGTCAATTAGGCGACAACAATTTTGTCCCGGATTGTATTTAGTACGTTTTTCGTTTTCTTTAAAAAGAAACAAAGAAGCATGGGCTGATATATTGGTGGTGTATGAGACTCGATAGGCATGATATAAAAGGGTAATTAGATTTGCTGTAATTGTCTAGCAACAATGAAAATATGATCAGTTTAAGAGAATTTGAGTCACGCGCGCGAGCAAAGAAATGGTACACGAGAAAAATCGGATTCGAAGCCACAACTACGGAAGAAAAAGAGCTTAACCTGGGCTTTCTGCGATCTCAGACTGGGATGAAGTGTTCAGTACTCTCGAAAAGATATTGTATAACAGCGGAAATTCCAGTATATTGCGAATTCCCAGTAAAAAAAGAAAGGAACAGACGGGAGAAAAACACTCCAGATTGAAAAATTCGGCACAGCGAAAGGAAGGCGCTGGTACGGCCGGGAGAGAAACTGTACGCAATAAACCTATAAAAGATAAAACTATAGAAACTTTCCTGAAGAATAGTCAAAATCATCAACAGAAACGAAAACGGCTTACAAACTAAGGAATGAAACGTGAACATTGCGTTTTTTAAATTCCCAGAAATGAACCGGATATGACGTAATGCTAGAGCGCACGGCTTTATATCGCACACTAGCTTCTAGAAGATGTTAATATTAATATGATTTAACGAGTTATTTATTTTTTTATTTATTCATTTTTATGATTATTGTTGTAAATATGTATTTACAACAGCACTCACTTGTAACATATACTCGTTATGAAAAAATTGCACGGCTGTGAACAAATCGCCAACGGGTTACACGGGTAACGCTTCGGCAACAAAGAAAAGTAACTAGAGTCATTATTCATCTTTTTAATCTAGTGTTACTCGTGTTACCCGTCCCGGTCTCTCTCGGTTGAATCTAGTGAGTTTATTACTGCATCGGCAAATATTTCACGAGTTAAGAATTTATCAATCTTTGCTTTGCTATAAGTTGTGAAGTCGTCTTTTCGCACTTGTTTTGAGTGCAGTTTTTAAGCCTACAAATAACTTCTATCAGACCACAAACACCTTGCGCTCAAATCCGAGTTATTCGCCTGAATTTCATCCATTTCATAACCAAAACAGCACCAAACTATTCTTGAAAACTTGAATTGACACAAGAATTGCTTCAAGTTCTGAAGAAACGTGCCTAACGTAATCAAAAGTAGCCGCTTTTATGGGAACGCACGTGCTAGGTAGCAAAAACGTTTCAAACGTCCTCTCCCACGAGAAAAAAAATTCGTCTTTTTTGCCTGTTCTTCTGGAAACAAGTAAAGGAACAATGAAAACAACGATTCCAATTTTCACTTCCACCGCGTTAGATTCGATATAGCTAATTACATCGGTTACGTACAGAGAAAATTTGAGAAATACGTAGAAAAGCTCCAAATACAATCGCGGACAAAATGTGTTGTCGCCTATGTCGAAAACTGCTCATTTTAGCGGCATTGACAACTTAAAAAAAATTTTTCTCCTAAAAAAAGGTTCATCACAACCCCCCTTCCCCCACACAATGTTGTTGATGAATAGACTTTGAAATGCCAACATGATCATCCCCTAGGCACAACATTGAACGGGGGAGAGGGGGAGGGGAAAGGGTGCCTGTGTATATGCTCTGAATTATGTATGGTTTGTCAATTAGGCGACAACAATTTTGTCCCGGATTGTATTTAGTACGTTTTTCGTTTTCTTTAAAAAGAAACAAAGAAGCATGGGCTGATATATCGGTGGTGTATGAGACTCGATAGGCATGATATAAAAGGGTAATTAGATTTGCTGTAATTGTCTAGCAACAATGAAAATATGATCAGTTTAAGAGAATTTTGAGTCACGCGCGCGAGCAAAGAAATGGTACACGAGAAAAATCGGATTCGAAGCCACAACTACGGAAGAAAAAGAGCTTAACCTGGGCTTTCTGCGATCTCAGACTGGGATGAAGTGTTCAGTACTCTCGAAAAGATATTGTATAACAGCGGAAATTCCAGTATATTGCGAATTCCCAGTAAAAAAAGAAAGGAACAGACGGGAGAAAAACACTCCAGATTGAAAAATTCGGCACAGCGAAAGGAAGGCGCTGGTACGGCCGGGAGAGAAACTGTACGCAATAAACCTATAAAAGATAAAACTATAGAAACTTTCCTGAAGAATAGTCAAAATCATCAACAGAAACGAAAACGGCTTACAAACTAAGGAATGAAACGTGAACATTGCGTTTTTTAAATTCCCAGAAATGAACCGGATATGACGTAATGCTAGAGCGCACGGCTTTATATCGCACACTAGCTTCTAGAAGATGTTAATATTAATATGATTTAACGAGTTATTTATTTTTTTATTTATTCATTTTTATGATCTATTGTTGTAAATATGTATTTACAACAGCACTCACTTGTAACATATACTCGTTATGAAAAAATTGCACGGCTGTGAACAAATCGCCAACGGGTTACACGGGTAACGCTTCGGCAACAAAGAAAAGTAACTAGAGTCATTATTCATCTTTTTTAATCTAGTGTTACTCGTGTTACCCGTCCCCGGTCTCTCTCGGTTGAATCTAGTGAGTTTATTACTGCATCGGCAAATATTTCACGAGTTAAGAATTTATCAATCTTTGCTTTGCTATAAGTTGTGAAGTCGTCTTTTCGCACTTGTTTTGAGTGCAGTTTTTAAGCCTACAAATAACTTCTATCAGACCACAAACACCTTGCGCTCAAATCCGAGTTATTCGCCTGAATTTCATCCATTTCATAACCAAAACAGCACCAAACTATTCTTGAAAACTTGAATTGACACAAGAATTGCTTCAAGTTCTGAAGAAACGTGCCTAACGTAATCAAAAGTAGCCGCTTTTATGGGAACGCACGTGCTAGGTAGCAAAAACGTTTCAAACGTCCTCTCCCACGAGAAAAAAAATTCGTCTTTTTTGCCTGTTCTTCTGGAAACAAGTAAAGGAACAATGAAAACAACGATTCCAATTTTCACTTCCACCGCGTTAGATTCGATATAGCTAATTACATCGGTTTCGTACAGAGAAAATTTGAGAAATACGTAGAAAAGCTCCAAATACAATCGCGGACAAAATGTGTTGTCGCCTATGTCGAAAACTGCTCATTTTAGCGGCATTGACAACTTAAAAAAAAATTTCTCCTAAAAAAAGGTTCATCACAACCCCCCTTCCCCCACACAATGTTGTTGATGAATAGACTTTGAAATGCCAACATGATCATCCCTAGGCACAACATTGAACGGGGGAGAGGGGGAGGGGAAAGGGTGCCTGTGTATATGCTCTGAATTATGTATGGTTTGTCAATTAGGCGACAACAATTTTGTCCCGGATTGTAGGTTATATAGGGTTATCGTCACATTGATTATTTTCATGGTATACCATACTTTTCATATACTTTTAAATTCAAATAAATCAAAATTGTAGATGTATATAATGGAAATTGTAACACGCTTATATATTTGAAATTGCATGGCAGACAGACGCTAATGTATATGTAGTGCAGTATGCCCGAGTTCACCGCTTTCCCGAGTCAAATCCGAGTCCGAGTCAAATCCGAGCCCGAGTCAAAAGTCCGAGTCAGCTATATTTTTGTTCCAAAATAGGGAATTTCTGCATTGAAAATATACTATGGCTTTTCCCTGGCTTGATTAGCACAAAATACGCTTAACAAAGAAAATACAAATTAGGTTTCTTCATGTGCTTATGCTTTTTTCAAGTTTTGATGTTCGGCAACAACATATCGCCGCCGATGGTGTTATTTTTGGACAGAAGTGGGTCTATTGCCATGGATCGCTTAAATTATAACATTATCATCAGATAGCAAAACAACTGTATACGAGTTTTAGTGGGCCATAATATAAAAAGAATCGACAATTTTGATAGCGGTAAACAGGCGTTATTTTAGATAATTCAAGCAGGTCTCCGAAGCTTATTTGTTCGCTCTCGAAGCTTCTCTTTACGTTGCGGTTTCTTTTGTTTCTACTTTTCTAAGTGCCAAAAAGCGCGTGAAAATACAATATAGCATATCAGTTATAATTAATTATTTAATGAGAATGAAAGGCCTGACTTCAGCTGACTTGCAGAATGCTAGTTGGTATTTTTAAAATACTTGTAATGCAGATAAGCTCAGGTTTAAAAGAGGACAAACGACGGGCCACAGTCGACGTGTTATAGCGGAACGCGTAGCGGAGCCCCATAGCTACATGCAGGAGGAAAAGAAACAACACAAAAGTGTATATGCATCGACCTGTTTTGTGATGGACTTCCGGTTTGTCCGTGGTTCCGTCGTCGCACAGGTAGCCCACCAGTTTTGAGCGGGAAAATGAGCACGCGCGCGCTTGAATTTTAGTTGTCGATTTTTATTTGAAAAGGGATTTTTTTCTTTAGATATTTTGTCATTTCGTGTTTGAATTGTCGACAAGTGAAGGAAATTTTTTTCTTGTTCTTCATCAAAAAACTGAAACGTTTCTGAAACAAATTGTGAAATCAAGGTATTTTAGACTAACAGTCAGATTTACCGGGATGAAGTCGAGACTGATATGTTGATGAACACGGGAGTTTCACAAGGGAAAAGAAGCGAAGTCTGACAGTGGCACTAGAGACTAGAGTGAGGGAGAAAAACCAGCAGCGAGCGAATGACAAAACGACCGCTCGATCGAAAGAGAACGGGAAATTAATGTCTTCAGTAGGAGGATGGAGGTTACCCTGGCTAACATGGTCGAAACCTTAAGATGTTAAAAAGGCAGAGACTATATAAATACAACGTTAAAAAGTGACCAGAACATTTTTCGTAGTCTCAGAGGAAAGGAAAGATAGACTAGAACAACAGCGCGGGATGACCGAAGGTTGAAACTCGGAAGACTGTCGTCGTGCCGTGAAGGAAAAATATTCTCAAGGTAGGTCCTTGCCCCGAAAAAAGTTTAAGATTCAACCGCAGTTTTAACTTTAAAAGTTTTAACTTTTAACTTTAAAAAGTTTTAAATTTTCATTCAAGTTTTTTTCGCGCCCCGGAGGCTCGCCACGCTAGTTGGAAAATAATTATGAAAGTTCATATAAAAACGATCGTGGCTGCTCGGGTAGATTTGCGTTAGTTGTTTATTTGAGGATTGCAAGTGGAATACCGTCGCATGTTTTAAGTGATTTCAGTTTGACAGCGATTCTACTTCCGTTGCCATAGCTTTGAGTGATATTGTAGTTTGGGAGAATTTAAGTATATTTATTTGCTTGCCAAAAGCAGCCATCTTGAATGAATTGAACGTCGAACTTTACGTCGGTCATCAAAAAAACTATGCAATGGAATCTCCAGACGCTTCCAAACTTCCGATTTAGGCAATGGTACAGTAATTCTTGAATTTACTAACCTGTCACTCTTAAAATTTTTTGAATATTTTATCCATTTCGCTGAGGTTTGACTTCCCTAGCCAGAGTGTAGGTTTTGGCCGAGGGTCGAGTGTCGAGGGTAAGACGTCGAGGGTCGAGGGTAAAATGTCGAGGGTCGAGGGTAAAATGTCGAGGGTCGAGGGTAAAATGTCGAGGGTCGAGGGTAAAATGTCGAGGGTCCATTTTTTTTCTTTTTCTCAGGGTCTATTTCTTTTTAAATGCAAATTCTCGGTTTCCCCCGCTTTATTCGCTCACATGCCCGCATGTTGGTAAAAGCGTCCTGCAGATGCTTCTTCAGACTTGCCGCTACAAGTTTTCTTATCGCAGACATTTGTCAATCAAACCTTTTGCTTCGCTAATTAGACTGCACGTGAAGGGAAGCAAAATCTTCTGTTTAACCGTGGAAATCTCTAAAGTGAAACAGCAAAATTCGAAGCAAACTTGCCGAGTCTGAGTATTTTGGGCAAGAAAAGATTAATGTTTTGCTTTTATTCAATCTTCGGGAAACCAAGATTTCCGCGGTATTTTCACAACCTATTTCTAGCGCTCACTTCACTAGAGTCCTTCGTGAAAGATCGCAAATGATATTCGACCTAACTTCATTTCGCCTCGTTTATTGTGCTACCTATCCCTGAGTCTCCTAAAGTTAGCTGTAGTATAATGAGTAGCATGGAAGCAAAACTAGTAAGTGCTGGGTATAAAATTACGTCGGCGATTGCTTCTGCGCTGGCAGCATATCGTAATGGGACTACCAACACTCCAGTTCATTGCCAGTTGAAGAACGCCGAGTTCAAAATCTTCGAAAAACACCAGTTCGATGAACGTAGAGTGGACTTCCTTTGGTTTGATATCATCTCAGACCAAAAGATGTTTATTGTTGTTCTCATTTGTGTTCTCCTGTTTGAGCAAGATCCGCGTGCCGCACGCTCGGTACGCTCTGTCGAGGAAACTTTTCTCTCCTGGCGAAAAACCACAACAAATCTGCCACAGTTTTAGGGAATTTGATTTTGAAAAAGATTGCCCGAAATGTACGCCTGGAGTTTTCGGGAAACCTTTTGTTTTATCCCGCTCCACGAAGGTCGAAAAAGGTGGGAAAATTCTCAGCACAACTGGTGTCGGAGTCTATCCGCGTATCAGTCAGGAAAACCCAAATTTGCATTCTTTAAAAAATATTTCAACATGTATCACGGGAAAAATTATTTCATTTATTTGCAGAAAAAAAACTGGACCCTCGACATTTTACCCTCGACCCTCGACCAAAACCTACACTCCCCTAGCCAGCGTCAAATGCAGAGAAAAGAGGCCTCTGCTAGCAGGGAAAGGTTTGACTGAGGAAACAAGTTACTAAGCTAACTCTTGACTGCTTGATTTAATTTGCAGTTTTCCAAGATATTTTTCTGGCTCATAAATAGGGAGTACTTCACAGTGTTTTCCACTTATAACAGTGAAGTGGAGATTTTAATCAAAATAGATTATTTTGTTTCACTTTTTCAAATAATATCTTGGATACCAAATACCGATTACGTCCTCAGTTGTAGCGCAAGTTTATTTGAGTTTATTTTTGTAGGCTCCCAAATCACTTTTAAGTTAAGTTTTTAAATAAAAGTGTAACTATACTTTATAAAACCATGGACTATGGAAACCACTCACAAAGTGCATCATTCACAGTTGAAGGGGAATCAAGTGAAAATTTACAGGAAAAGAAACAAATAACGGAATTCAAAATAGCATGTTTTCTTAGAACAAAATATAATCTCCCTCATGATATTTGGCCTTTCAAATTCAATAAAAACCTCGGATAATTCACAGATAATTCACCAGTCATAAAAATGAAAAAAGTGAACCTACAATCATTGTATCTGTGACTAGCTTCATGTAATTTTTTTCAAAGTCATCTTGTGAGGATTTGCTAATTCCTGCAGTCATCACACTCAGTGGAATATCCTCAGTACTGACTGTAAGGCAAAAGCACATAAATTGTGTGGTTCCAGAAAGTATTCATCGCATGAGGGCTTGGAAATTCTAGAGTGGTTGGAGGTCAATTTACCTGTTTTTTTTTTTTTCATGCAAATACTCAGCGATTTTCCTTTGGAAATTCCAGAGGGGTGTGTCACTTTTCAACACCCTTCCGTGGAGTGAGGGGGAGGGGGGATATTTTCTGGAAACACACACAACTGTGCACCAGAAATCCTTGAATTAGTGCCTGCTGGCCAACACTATCAACATAAAACATTCCTAAGCATATTATGTAATCTATCGGAAGCAACTAATTCCTAAAATACTAAATAAAGTTCTTACCATAGCATAAGTACAAATGTGTCTGAAACTAATGCTTCCATTGCCATATGTTGGGATGAAAGAGTCCTCCCAGGCAATCAAACAGTGGAAAGAGGGAGTGATAAAACCTTTTTTCAATATACTCTTTTCAGAGTGGTGAATCTGAAAGACTGAATGTTATTCATTTTTATGGCTTTTACAAAGATAATGGGACTCCAGTATGTTCCATTACTAAAATGTATAATAATATCCATCGCTATATGCTTTTTAGACTGGAAAGAAGATCTGTGTTAAAGTCATTCATCAGACTTATTGGTTACCAATTCTCTTTCAATTTCGGCGAAAGCAGCCAGAGATCGCTCTTGGACAGGCCATCCATGGCATAAGGCAAAAATAATATTAACATAATGACTGTAGTACATGGGCGGCAGAACATAAGTGAGGGGGCTGATTAGAGACTAGTATGGCAATGTAGTGGGCTGGGGGGAAGACAGACAGACAAACATATTTGGAATCGTATACAAAATGTATATAGACTTTAAACCCAAATAAATTTAAATAAAAACGCATGTTTTCCCATTTTACAAACTCTTCAACATAATGTGTTTTAGGAGAGAGAGCACTATCATCTAAAAATTGTGCAATTTTCCTTTGCATTTGAATATTCTTGCCTGTACTTCAGGCTTCTCTTAGGCTTCTCTGTCCCCTAAAACCCAACGCAAAAGCTTGCCTTTTTTTTCTGAAGGAGGTTTTTTTTTACCTTACTTCACCAGGCCAAGCTTGTGCCAGTGTAGCAGGAACATACCAAAGAAAGCACTGTATACATATCAAGAGACAGGATTTCTTGAAAAGCATAATGTAACAAACCTATGTACAATGGCAACCTTGTTTTTGTTTTTTCACACAGAACAATTTGTAACCGGGAGCTCCGCTTTTAGCCAGTGGCTAAATCTATATATTACGGTATCGATGTATGCATTCTGTTCCAAAATAAACAAAGTGTAATTACCTGGAGCCATAGACTCAAATTCTAAATAAGTTATATATACATAATTGCAGTTTTTATCATTGACTCGTAAATTTGACTCGGGCTCGGATTTGACTCGGACTCGGATTTGACTCGGGAAATGGATTTACTCCAGTATGCCCCTTACTCAATTAACTTTCACTGCACTACATATACTTAAAAGTAAGCACACCAGGGTACTTTCATTTGATAATCAATAATTAATCGATTTTTCTAATAGCAAGACCAATTGAGAGAAAATCATATTTTTGAAGTCGGATTAAAGGCTTGTTCTCATTGGAACACAAGCATGCATGCAAGCACAACCGCAAGGATATAAAACTCATACATTGCCCTTTTGTGGCTCACACTAGAATGCAAGCGCAGACACACGCAATAGAAAATTCAAAAACTTTGTTTTTCTTTAGGTAAGAGATTCCAGACCTTTAATGTACACCAACTGTTACATCTGAAGAACACATTCCAAGAACTCGGTCCATTCTGGTACTTCTGTTGCTTCTTCTTTGAAGTATACAATGGGGATTTCAAAGGATACTACCATGGCAGCCAGAATGTACAGGGTCAGGTATGGAAAAATTATGTTTAAAGTTTCTTTACAGACTTCCACTCTAGATAAAGGTCAACTAACAGTAATATATAGATTTCGGCACTGCCTAAAAGCGCACTGCCTAAAAGCGCAAATAACAACAATTAAGCACTACTTCACTGACAATCAGGCCACATATTTATTGAACTACAAATCCCTCATTATTAAGATGTTATTTTACACTTTTTATACACCTACTTCATAAATGAATAAAAAAGGTTGCACATGTACTGTTAAATAGCTAATTATTCACATCAGTATTTTACATGCATTTCACAGATACAGTGTAGTAACCTAATATCCATGGAAAACTGTGCCCGGGGTGGGGGGACTCCCCTATTTATGGGGCGGTGGTGCTTGTCAGGAACTTTCAATTTGACCCCTAAAAGGTACCAACAAGTAATAGCCTGAAATTCAGACGTATTTTCCCCTGCAATTTTCTTTTGTATTTTCTTACGAGGGAAAATACGTCTGAAATTCAGGCTCCCAAAACCATTGTTGATTTATTTGCTATAACGGTCCCCTAACAGGTCTGAAAAAAATTATTGTTTTCACTTGGGATTATGCAGGGCATACAGTAAAACATCATTACTGGGAGTGAATTATGTGGAAAATTTTTGTTGGTGCATAGAAACATATGGCAAATTGTGCCAGAAATTAATAATATGGGGCGTGAAAAATTCTCTAAAGGTGCAGCATTTGCTGGAAGATGCCAATTTCCTTGGGAGGGGGGACTCCCATATTTTGGGGCGGGGTGCTCATCTGGAACTTTCGATTTTACCCCAAAGGGTACCAAAGAGGGTGTGGCTTAGTTGTCTGAGGTGAAGATACCGTAGCCCTTGAACAATTTCCATGTCTCGTGGACCCTTTTCGATATCCAGATCCTGCTTTTATTGTGTTCCCAAGCCATTTTGGCGTAAGGACCTTGATTAGGCCTTTCTTGTTGGGCAGCCATCAGTGAAAATGACGCTCGAGTCTCATTCAATTTAAAACGACAAACAATATTGCATCGACTCCATAATTTGGTCACGATACTAAGGAGATCTCAGGAGAGAATACCCGTTAAGAAATAAGGGTAGATGGACCCCGAAACAACAAGATTTGAACGGATTCTACCAGCGTAATTCCTCCCTCTCACAGCCATCGTTCCGGCCCGGACCAAAGTGATCAAAATTCGCACGTGCGCGTACCGTGACAGTCCCGCTTTTAGGCTACTAACACGTATGATATTGATAAAACCATTGTTGATTTATTTGCTAGAATGGACCCCCAACAGGTACCTTTCCGGAAAATATTGCAATTTTTCAAATTGTACCCCCTAAAAGGTACCAGAGGCCTGATTTAAACCCTAAAAGGTACGACGAGCACCCCCACCCGAAAAATAGGGGAGTCCCCTCTGGGAACTGTGCCTCAACCCTAAAGAAATTGCAACATAAGTTTTATTGTGTGATTCCAGAAATTATCCATACCCCTCCCACGGAACTGGTTTGAGATGTGAGCCCCCACCTCTCTGGAATTTCCTGTGAAAAATACAGTGATGATATGAGAAATCATATGCTTTGGTAATTAAACCAATCAGGAATGAGCAAACCTATAGTCCAGGGAATCTATTGCATCTTTAACACAACTGGATAGTACCACAGGGCACAATAGATCATAATGTGATTCCAGAAAAATACCTTTACCTCCCCAATGGAACAGATTTGGAAATTCTTCCAGAGCGGGAATATATGCTTGTTGTAGAATGCACAAACTTGCTAGCTCTAAAGTAACTGGTAACGTACAGTAGGGAACACCAGGAAATCACTTTCACTCTTAAGGACCTCAGAATACCAGTGGGTTCCAGGGGTTACTAGTACCTCAGGCACTGGAAAGCCTTGCTAGTGTTTCATTTAACCAGCCCTAATGTACCACAGAATATCAGCACCATGAACTATAAAAAAAAGAAACAAAATCAAACTAGGATATCTAGTACATGACAGCCTGAGTTGTTAGATTAGTAAGGCTTAGTAGAGGTCTGGATTGTGAAACACCATGACTGAGGTCTTGAGGTAATATTTAAATGCCCCTTATTCGGACTTGATCAGGGTCCAGTTGCTCGAAAGTGGTTTAGCACTAATCCAGGATTAATTACCATGGTGACTCGATGGTTTTGTTCAGAACTTAACCTGGTTTAAATTTAATCCACCTTTGAACAACCCGCACCAGGATTTCAAAGTCTGCATAACTGATCATTCATTGTTAATGAATTCATTATTCATTAGATACTTTAGCCTACATAAAGGAAAACAAAAGTGAAAACATAGCAAATACAGTTTATTGTTGGTGTATAAAAGCCTGAAACTTGCTTTTTCATGTGACAAAGTGAAATTTGATTAAAAATAATGATATTTGATAAAATAATAACAGTGGATGCAAATCTATAACCCTAGCCGGTAAAAGTAAATCAGAAAATATTTTCAAAATGTGCATGAGCATGCCTCCCCCTTACATTGTACTTCGGAATCTTGTTAGGATACCTAAGGCAGTGATTACATGATACTGGTACAAACTCAGAGTGATCTGTGATCCACTCTAAGTTTGTAGCGGTATTGGCTCTCATAAATTTATTTACATGCATATACATGAAGTCAGTCTTGAAAAAAGTCCAGAGGCTTTGCACACGTTCATTTTGGTTGCTGACCAGACACGAACAACTTTCGAGTCCGTACCGGTCTCACATAAACACAATCACAAAAGGTGATGATTACACGAGACCAATATCAACCCAGGAGTGATCTCAGTAAATACTGGTTTCATGTAATCACTATTACAATCCTATTGAACTTAGCACAGGATGCAAGGTGCAAGGCTCATTGGTGAGAAATGACAGCCATGCCGCACTCCTGGGACTTTTCAGCAGTGAACATTGTTGTTCGGCAAAAACACAGCAATTTTCCATCCACTAAACTCAGCTTTGAATATTCATTTTATTCTTTTTTGTGTGTGTATGAGTTGATGTGTGAGCAAGCTGAAGCACACACGCAAAACTTAAGTTTTGGGGGTTTTATTCAGAAAGTCAAAAGTCAAAAATAAAATATCCATAATCCATAAAATATAGCATTAATTTACTCTCTTGATTGCATTTAATTAGAATAACTGATCTCACATCTGCAGCCATGCAGCAAAGAGGAACATTTTTTTTCTTCAGTGAGAAATTGGTCTGTCACACAAAACCAAAAAGCTCGAAAATAAGCTTAACTTAAAAGCTTACCTGAATATTGCTGCCAAAGCAATGCACCTTCCGGTATTTCTTTGTCGAGAAAACGAGTCGCAGTACATTGTTCTTTCTCGTATTTAGAGCTTGAGTGACTTGTAATTCACGAGCGTCGATGATAATATATAGATTTAGCCACTGGCTAAAAGCGGAGCTCCCGGTTACATATTTTTATAAAAGGGTGCGTTTACCTATCTTGTTGGGCCGTTGCTAGGGAAAAGTATAAGTCCTGCAAAAGATTAATAATGTGACTTGTCGCGACGTCACTTACTACAGAAAACATTCTTGTTCTCCATTGCCATACTTGCAAATGCAGATTTTTTTATGTTGCATTTCAAAGAGCTCCATACCGACATACTCCGTATGTTTTCTCGACTGTACCCAAGTTTGTTCACCTAGCGATGTTGCCTTCTCGAGATATAGACTTTTCTAGATTAATAACGTCATCGATGACGTCATGTCACGTGATCTTGGTAGTGCACCCCCCTTGCCTCCAAAATAAGTTTACCCAAGTTTGGTCACCTAGCGATGTTGCCTTCCTGAGATATTCACTTTTCTAGTTTTGATGACGTCATGTCACGTGACCCTGTTTGTGCACCCACCTTGCCTCCATAATAACTTTACCCAAGTTTGGTCACCTAGCGATGTTACCTTCTTGAGATATTGACATTTCTAGTTTTGATGACGTCATCGATGACGTCATGTCACGTGACCTTCGTATTGCACCCCCCCTGCCTCCAGAATAACTTTACCCAAGTTTGGTCACCTATCGATGTTGCCTTCTTGAGATATTGATTTTTCTAGTTTCGATGACGTCATTCCGGACGAACGAACGCACAAACAGGAAGTCCATGACAGAATCGTTGGATGCATATACACTTTTTTTTGTTCCTTTTTCTCCTGCATGTAGCTATGGGGCTCCGCTCGAAAAACAGCGTCCGTTCGCCTTTCGTTGGCCTGAATTTTCATACCGTGAGGCACTGGGGTCTAGGGGCAGGGCAGAAAAGAGCCGGCGCTACTTAAAGGGCAGCGTAGATCCCCATTAACGAAAAATTTTCGACTAGGTGGGTTACTCTTTATTTTACATTTTTTAATTGATTTTTTTTAACATTTTTTAATTGATTTTTTCCCCACGCATTAGCCTATGGGGCTCCACAGGAGTTCCGCTATAAAAGATTTTGTTGCTACCCAATAGGCCGTGTTCGAATTACGCTCCAATGCCTACAAACAATAACCTCAAGTCGAGGCTCTCTTCTGAAATTACTGTAAATGTATTAGAACTTGGAGAAAGCCTCGATTTGAATCTTTTGTCTTGTGAGCATTGGAGCGTAATTCGAACCTGGGCTATTTGAATCGCCAGACGAATATTTGTTATTTTTGTAAATACATGTACTAGCATGCGATCGGTTAGGTTGTGTGTGAGAAATTGAATGGTATAACTGTGTAGTTGACAGGCTCGGATGATAACAAAAATTATACCTTTTAAAGTGTACTTCATGCAATGAGATTATGGCTGTTTTGTTATGGTAATTTGCTACACGTTTGTGTTGGACACGTTTGTGTTGGCGTATACGCGTGGAAAGGGCAAATACGATTTAAATACGGTCTGTGTGGACATGCTTTTTTTTTAACTGAGAAAAAAATCTCCGTTTTCGAAATTATCCAGATAGATCTGGACGAACTTCTATCTAGATCTAATAGCCATTGCAATTAAAAAAAAAATTGAGTATTGTCAATTGACAGCTACAAGTGGGAAACCTTTCCAGGACTTCCATCACTGTCTTTCAAGTTTTGACATAAAATTGCAATTTATCCAAAGATTATCAAGTCGGTTTGTGTGCACCAAAGCCTACCTCAACTGGCTCAGTCCCTAAAGGACGATTCCCCAGCAGAAAAACTTTACCAGCACCTCCTTTACAAATCACGCCAGTGCAGGTAAGCTATAAATACTGGGATCCGTGGTCTCCTGTGGGAACTCGACGGTTTAATCATATTATATAGAGTAATAAACATTAGTACAATTTATGTCGCCTTCGGCGACTAATTGTCAAATCATAATCATGACTTGGTCTATTATTTTCTTAAACCCTTAGTGTGAATTTCGGTTTTTATATTTAGGACTGTTGGAGAAGAGATCTCCAATGGCATCCATGTGGTCGGATCCTTAGATCGGGTCTGGGAAAACTCCTCTCTTGTCACAGCAGAAGAACGAGAGGAAATAAAAGCAAGGAAATTGTGGGTGTTCAGAAGAGCTTTGGTTCGCGTGACATGGAACTGCAAAGCAAGTCATATGTGAAGTCAAGAGCCAGGAATAATTTCACTGTTCTTTATGAAAAAGGAGAGCAGTTTATGGCTCTTTGATAAAATACATCAAATACGAGGAGATGTGTAAGAAAGCCTCTTGTCTTGCTCTTCAACAATGCGACTGCAATGTGGCGTTGAGGTATGTTGCTGTAATAAATAAGCTGAAGAAAGGAAGAGCCCCGTTACTGCAGTATCATGGAATAGATGTAGTTAGTCACATTCAGCCTTTCAAGGAAACGAATCGAACTGATCATTCCACTCTTTGCCATAAAAGAGAAGTGCCTAAGAGTTGACGTGGGCTCCCAGGTATTTATCTGCAAAGTTCCAAATGTGTATGAAAAGGACTGAGCACCATGAACTGCGGCAATCATGGAAAAAGTACTTTGTTGTACCCTAATCCATGTAATAGAAGTTCAGTATTTCCTTGTGTAGACGCCTTGCCGCTCCTGCTGCTGTCGTTGTTGACGAATATGTAAAAAAATCCCACTTTGGCCGACGCCATCTTGGACCTTAAAGCAAAGAGCCAACTGCAAAACAAATTGCTTAAAAAGAAATATGAAATAATAGATAGATGGCAACAATAAAAGATGTGTCAATTAAGTAACACAAGGATAGTGGTTTGAATGTAATTATGAAAAAAAAACTAACAATAGCATCAAAGCAACAAACAAAAATGAAGTGTAAAAAATGCTGTGACTACTGCCAAAATAAAAGTTTTTGTGGGGTTCAAAGAGTACAAAGAGTATTTTGAAGAGTCAAAGCTACGACAGGTGAAAACAAAGTACAATGACAAAAACCGGTTCGAGCAAACCGAAAGAGTAGAGAAGTTTAGCATTTTTTCTCGGTGCCTTAAAATACTTCAATTAACTCAAGACTTGGAGGTTATCTTTGGTGTATATTCAAGAATAATTTACGGAAGTATCAAAATTTTACATATGAGATTTGTGTCAGAGGCGAAAAGTGTAAGTTTTATAACAAACGGAAGATTTATAATATAATTTCTCAAATTTTGCAGTTTCCTTGAACACAAGCCAAACAAAATCGGAAGCATTATAAGAAGTGAAAATTGGCTGGTACATTGCCTTGGGTTTGTAGATCATTCGGGCGGCAAGGATTTCTTAATTCCCCAGATATTAGCCAATATTTTTCAAGGAAATACTTTGCGGCATAAATAACTTTGACATTTTGGAGGCTGAAAAAGTCCGTTCGAGTAACATAAAATCGGCCCAATGAATTCTCTCCAAACTTGCTGTGAGTAATGTTAGCTACTCAGGGATTAGTGTGAGGGGTGTCATTTTAAAAGTTTAGGTCGCGCAACGCGTCTGATGGCTGCTAATTATAAACAAGGGTGTGGTTATAACGTTGCTCTAGCAAGTCCGATCACAAAAAAAATGCACACTACAATAAAGTTTAAACCCTCCAGGGTAACCATGTGAAAGGTCAGACTGGTACAGGTTTTTGAGCCTGAACAGCAGGCATACAAAGATTGGGTGTTGAGGGCAGAAAAAATTGTAGGCAGCCTCCTTAATAGACTTTAAATAAGCCAAATAGAATTAAAATAATTAAAATATATTTTAAATAGGCGTAAGAAACGTTTTCTACTATTTTGAAATCTTACAAAAAAGCTTTTAAATAGACATTGACTTTTTTAAATCGTAAAAATAGTTTTAAAATAGTTTTAAAATAGGGTTGTTTTGGTACGGGTTGTACTACCAGAAACCATGAGAGGAGATAACACTGAGTGAAAGTGGTTAAGTTGTGAGAGGGATTTCTTGAGAACTTTATGTCGCCAAGCTAAAACGTGTGATCATTTGCTCAGGATATTTTGAATACAGGAATTTAAATACCTCTATTCCGAATTTGAAATTATCTGCTGTATATCAGAACTGTTTATTTGCACCGCTTTGCCCTGTGTACACAACCTAGCTGTAACAATTTACGTCGGTGGTTAAAAAAAAACAAGAAGTCGTTGTGCGTATTGTAATGACGTATTGGCCTGGGTCGAGCTGGTCTGAGTCATGGAAAAATGACCAAGTATGGAGGGCATTATGTTAGAGAAAACGAAGGTGTTTTCCAGGAAAACAGCATATATGCAACTAATGGCTGATGATGGCTGATGATGCCTAGCGTAATAAAAAAAGTAGTCACTCACGTTTTGGCGGTTGCTCCTGTTTAATTTCTCTTCTTGAACTCCTTCTGTCATTTCGTTCTTTTTGCCTTCCTGTTTTACAATTGGGGCTTCCGTCGTAGTTTCCAGGTTGATTTGTTGTTTTTCATCCATAGTTTCCTTTGGTTGATCTTCGATAACGTTGGCGTCAGCCTTCCCACGAGCCTCTTCATCCTTCATTTCACCTCCTTCTTCTTTGTTGTCGACAGGAATATTTTTCTCAAACGACGTCAGTTTTTCAAGATGTGTATTTTCTCCTGTCTTGATGATGACAGTTTTGGCAACAACTTGCTTAGATGCCTGGTATTTGCGTTTACCCTTTACATACCTTGACTGCTGTGGACCATTATGTTCTTCAACTACCAAAACGGAGTTTTCTTTCGAAGTTTCTGTTTCAGCTATCTCATCATTTGTATCCTCGAATTCGGATAAATCCTAAGGACATTAGAACATGGCGCTAGAGAATATATCCCAACCGAACATAAGGTCATTACAGGAAAATCTCAGAATGATGCCTTGTTAAGTACATCAAGGCCGAGGCCTGAGATTTCCCTGTAATGATCAGTAGTATAGTAGGTATGGAATTAGCCTGTTTTTTTTAGGGGAATACTAATTAGTGAGGGGGGAATATATAATGAACTTGATGACGTCATGATCTATGTTTAGCCTTTTTTCCGGTCACGTCACTGTCACGCACGGAAAACTTCTAAGTTCAGATTGGCTTAGCCCACATACACTCTGATTGGTTCAAAGTACACTCTATTGTTCTCATTGTCTATAAAACAGAGCTGCAGAGGCTCCGGACCACTTCATTTGAGGGGGAATATATAATGAGCTATGTAATGACGTCACATGAAGAGACCCTCCCCTCCCCATCCATTCTCAAGCAAGGGGGGTACCCCCCTATTTCAAACAAGGGGGTACCCTCCCCCTCCCAGGTACTGCAAACTAGGGGATACCCTCCCCCTCCCCTATTTCCTCCTCTTTTTTTAAACAAGGGGGTACCCCCCTCCCCATCCTTTTTTTCAAGTAAGGGAGGTACCGTCCCCCTCCCCCTTCTTTTTTTTAAATCAATTGGGATATCCTCCCCACTCCCCTTCCTAAGACTACTGGGTATCAGGTTAACTATAATTTGGCAGGCGCTAGGCCACTGGGGGTATCAGGTTATCTCCGGATTAGTAATGACGTCATAGGCCTTTGCCAAATATGGTATAGTGGCTGGCTCGGGTGATGATAACGGGATACTTGGGGGAGTAGTGTAGGTAGGTGTTGTTACTGGAGGTTCTACAACCACTGGAGGGTTGTGACTTGCTTGGTGCTTCATTCGTAACAATTCGTTTTGAAGCTGCGTGTATCGTATGACCTTTTCACTTTCACTCATAGTTTGACTGTGAAGTATGTCCACACTCTGGACAAACAGCTTTCTTTACCATGATGTTCACACTTCAACCGTTTGCAGGTAAATGGTAACGATTCGGGAAACACTTCTATTTATAATTTTTTTTATAATGTTTGTCCAGAGTGTGGAACAGGATTTTCGCGTCATTATGATATGGAGAGACACAAAAAGAAATATCATCCAAACATTGTTACAGGTGAAAAAAGCAAGCCAGAGCCTTCCACACCTTTCAGTTTTGGTGTTCACGAAGCATGTGGTCCCTTTCAACTCCAGCATCCTTTTACCTGTGTGGTCGCAGGAATGACCGAAAGTGGAAAAACCGTTTGGGTACAGAAACTACTAGAGCAGGCACAAAAAAACAATCTCACCCCCACCCCAACGCATAGTCTGGTGCTATGCTCAGTGGCAACCCGCCTACATCGCTTTAGCCATGTCTATGCCACAAATAGAATTTCGTAAAAGGAATTTCAAATGACATTGAGCAAGACTCGTACTTTGACGTGCATATACGAAACCTCATTGTCATTGACGATCAGATGATTGAAACCGGGAATGACAACAGGATTGCAAACTTATTCACAAAGGGATCCCATCACAGAAATCTGTCAGTGATTTATATCCTACAAAACCTATTTCACCAAGGGAAAGGCAATCGAAACATATCCTTTAAACAGCCACTACTTGGTCCTATTCAAGAACCCAAGAGACCAATTGCAAGTGATGACGTTGGCAAAACAAATGTACCCACGCAACACGCATTACTTTCTTGACAAGTATGAAGAGGCAGTCAGGAAACCTTTTGGCTACCTGTTTGTTGGCTTATAGCCAGCAACCAACGACAGCTGCAGACTAAGCACCAATGTCCTTCCTGGGGAAGTGACAGCCATTGAGAAAAAGGATGACGCCGTTGGGAAAGAGCTCCTAAAATTTCTTAGTTATCAGAATATGGATATTTCTCCAGAGAAGCGGCGAATGAGAGAACTACATGACAAAATGGACGACATCCTTCACAGTCAAACTATGAGTGAAGGTGAAAAGATCATACGATACACGCAGCTTCAAAACGAATTGTTACGAATGAAGCACCAAGCAAGTCACAACCCTCCAGTGGTTGTAGAACCTCCAGTAACAACACCTACCTACACTACTCCCCCAAGTATCCCGTTTTTTTCTAGTTCCTCAACTCTCAACGAAAATCGAAAGTACACTTCGCATAAAGTTTCAATAAACCGTATCGTATTCAGAGGTTTTGAAAGAGTCAGATGAAATTATATGCTTCGTTTATTTGGCAAGATATTACCTTGTTTTTCCTTGTTTTCGCTACGATTCTTAAAGAACTATTGTTTCTCCAAAAAGATTTGCCGCCGGATCAATTATCTAAACTTGCTCAATGCTGTACGCTTATTGTCATGGCTGTTTTTGAGAGTCAATCGTGCAAAGCTGTGTTTCTTCTAGGAGAATAAGTAGTAACTGAGGTAAAGTTTTCACTTTGGTAAATGATTTTTGGGGTAATATTTTAACACGACATCAAGCGAATGTTTTTTATATTTTGGTTTCGGAGTCGCGTTTTAAAAATTTAAAACAGCATTTTTGAGTCAGTGTGGAGGCTTTTTGTGTTTTTCTCTGCAAAGAAACCGTCTCTTATAGAGAGATTCTGAACCGGCCAAGAAATTGTGCCATCTGAATGGCCCGCGGGTACTTATTTGTGCAGCAAAACATATTTTGCAAAGCCAGTTATTGGCTCTCAACTTTATCTAATCGCCCCACCATTTTGCAATCCTACTGACCAATGCTTCTATTTTATAATAAATGAAACGAATTTACGATTACAATTACTAAACTGGCGCAAAATGCTTGAAACAAAACCCCCATTTCTACTTTTTCGTGATTTTTCAAAACTTTGTGCATACACCTAATCCAAAAAAGCATATTGCATACACCTAATCCAAAAAAAGTTGCTTTGGTGTTTGGTCTTTGATCTTTCAATTATAGCGCGAAACAATCGAATTCTTTGCTTCAGTGACCACGAAACAAAGGCGACCAATGACCAAAGCAACCTTTTCTGAATTAGGTGTATACGAAGTCCCTAGCTATTCTACTTCCATTAAGCAAAATTAGGTACTCTCCATTGAAAAAACAGATAAATATGTCTCACACATATTTAGCTAATGCCTATAGCTATAAACCGTCGTACTGAAAATTCGCACTCGCCATATAGTAGTCAACTTTTTCACTAAAGGCCAAGACAGATTTGATGGAGAACAAGAAACGGCATTTAAAAAAATAAACATCGTTAGGAATGCACACATCTCTTGTAAAACTATTGCGAATAATAGATAACACAAAGCATTCTCATCATATGTTCGTACCAGGCCATTCTAATCGCCCTTCTGCGAATGCGCCCTTGCTTAGTCCGAGTATTTTGAGACTTTTTGTAAAACGCATTGACTGCAGCAGGCAAAGGCAGACTGGAAGCAAAATGTTGTTTTTCAGTCCCCCGGGGATTTTTCTTCGTCTCAGTTTCGACAGCACATCATACGCAACATGCTTGGAAACAAATCCGTCATTTTTAGCTTCTTCGTGATTTTTCCAAAAACTAGCTATTAAGGCTCAGTCTGAGCAGGGGCGTAGCCAGGGGGGGGGGCTTTCTCGGGAGATTTTCCCATACATTTACTGTATTTGCTTGAGAAAATTTGAACATTTTCGTCCAATGTTTTCACTATCGGCCCCCCCCTTCAGAAATTCCTGGCTACGCTGCTGCTGAGAACATTTCTACCATACGGATTCGAGAGG
Source organism: Scolanthus callimorphus (assembly GCA_033964015.1). NCBI lineage: Eukaryota > Metazoa > Cnidaria > Anthozoa > Actiniaria > Edwardsiidae > Scolanthus > Scolanthus callimorphus. The sequence continues at coordinate 27,578,132 of CM066913.1, forward strand.
TTAGCAGGCGAAGTTGGCCATTCGAGACTTTGTAAAACGCATTGAATACAGCAGGCAGAGAAAAAACAGCTATTGTGCTTTTGTTGATGAATACAGACTCGACGCACGACTTGTTTTTCAGTCACGAAGAAGCTAAAACTGACTGTTTTGTTTCAAAGCATGTTGCGCCGGTTTAGTAATTGTAATCGTAAATTCATTTTATTTACAAAAAAAGCATTGATCAGAAGGTATCCAAATTTTCGGGGCGATCTGATAACTTGAAAGCCAATAACTGTTTCAGCCAATCAGAAACGTTCCTCTGACAGACGCTATAGATTTAATTAAATAAGATTTAAAAAGTCCACAAATACCAAAAATCGCGCCAAATAAACCCACGGTTGGGATTCTGTTTTCTCCCAGCCAATTAATGCAATTGATTAAATCAAGTACAAATCAAGAAAAGAGCTGATCGTATTGTGTGGAGGATGAATATATTAAAAAGCCCGTGTCAGGCACTCCTTTGTCATTGTTTTCGTTTGATATTAGAAGACGAATTACATGTGGAAATATCTTAATAAACATCTAAAAACAAAGTTTCAGATTTGATTCACGAAATTTAATCGAGACCATTGCTCTATATTCTCTCAATCAGCCGATGGAAATGGATGCTATGTTGCTAGGCTGTCAAAGTGGCGGCTGACACAGGCTCTCAGTGGGGGGGGGGGGGGGGGGGGCATGGTCACCGCTGGAACGGACTGATACATATGATTGTCATTTTTGTTTTATATCTAATAATATAGATTTAGGCACTGCCAAAAAGCGGAGCTCCCAGTGATTATAGTAAATAAAAAAAAAGGATCAAGGTTTTAAGGTAATCTGATGCACTTCAATAACTTCATATGAATCGATAAAAAGTCTGTGGAGGTTTACAGTATTTATAAGTGCTTTTCAGATAACCCTTCTAAAAAAATTCCATGTAAACTTTAATTTTGCTGTGAAAAGTTCTAAAGAACTAGTGTTAGAAAGCACAGTAACTAAAAGTTAATAGCCCGCATAGCTGGTGGTTTTGAATGTTTCCAAGACAATTTTATTGGCAAGTGCAAGGTTGTTTACAAATTTTGAAGCATTTCAAGCTGTCTTAAGACCAAAAATTGCTAAACAAATTAGTAGTATAGTAGGTATGGAATAAGGGCTTTTTTTGCGGAGGAATATATATTATTTGCCGAAAATAAGTCTTTATGCCTTCACTCGGCTAACTAATTTTATCCATTGCTGTAATAATAAGCTTTGTGAGCCTGCGCGCAATGTGCCACAGGTTTGGGGTGCAACTATCACGAATGATAGCTGGTAGCTGTAGCTTGGTGCATTTGCATCCACTGGGACCATCTTTATAAGAAATTTCACCGAGCTTGCAAGGTGAGCATAATTTCATTGTTTTCCCTTCTTCTTTGGTTTTCGTTGACTCTTTTTTTGAGGGGTTTCTTTACATTTAGGTGGAGTTTTGTTTTTGTGGAGTTTTGTTTTTGTCGAGCTCTGTCAACTGGCCGTTCATTCACCGCCTTCCCGTTCGTCTTCAGTTGCCAATATCATATGTTCAACATCCCCGAAAGTGCTGATATTAGGTCATTTCTTCGTTGTAAGGCTCTCGGCAGATTTAGAGAAGGCTTTTGATCCACGGGCCCACCGTACTTTTAACATCTCAGGCCCTGTAATCCGTTTGTATGGCGTCAGTGGTCGAACTGTGCAGAAGTTGAGAGACAGAGGTAATTTGGATGAGGTTCGTCGCTTTATGCCCGACATTGTGTTGCTGGAAATAGGCAACAATGATCTCGGAGATCTACCGGCGCTAAATGTAGGTCAGGATTTGTTGTGTAAATTTTCAGTTCGCGTTGTTGGTTTATTTTGCGCCAGCAGGCTATTGGGTTGCCTGTGGCAGCTTGTAAGGCCCCAGGCCCGCGCCATTGCGCTTACATGCTTGGTTACCCACGCTTGTGTTTGTTCCGTCGACCGGTTAGCGCAGTGGTAGAGCGCCGGGCTTATGTGCGGGAGGTTGGGAGTTCAAACCCGGCCGGACCAACACTCAGGGTCTTTTCTAAATAATTGAGGTGAAGGTGCTGCCTTTGCTCTAACATCTGCAAATAGTTAGACCTTCGAGTCTTCTTGGATAAGGACGTTAAACCGTAGGTCCCGTCTCTCACCTACACTACACTAACCGGAACCAGAGGGACGTCAAAGACCCACGAGGACCGTCGGAAGTTGCCCAACCTCTGTGTCACAGATCTCATCATATTAATACACAATCATGTTTAAAAACTGGTTTCAATTGGATGAGTTATCCAATTTAAAAGCGCATAGAGCTCTTCGAATAAGCGCTATATAAGCACATTCACTTTACTTTACTGGATCAAGTTCTGTGTACTCTTCATGAGTAAAGTCTTATTTGTCGTTTCCCTGTGCTGTTTACTGGCGTGGTGGCAGCGTTCTCGACCCACAAGAGCCTCACAGACAAGAAAGCTGAACAGCTGCGACGAGCCAGCCTAAACTGTGGTTGGAGAAGACTCAGGAAAGTACATTCTGTTGTGACGAAATAAGATAAGTCGATATTCCAGGACTAATAATGACCTCTAGTCGCTCACCAAAACTGAAGCTATTACATCTTTTGAAGCATGGCGGCAAAATCTCCCGTATATTTATCTCGTGAACAAACATTGCCCCATTTTTCGATGAGAATTGCACCTGGACGAAGAAATCCCCGTCCAGTCCCAAGAGGGGGGTTTCAGATGATGGAGACTCAGTACCTGAGGGAAAAAGGCGAACTGCCAAGCAAAAATGCACGTATTTAGAACTCATGTTAGGGCAAATTGCCAAATTTCGCTTAATACGTGAAAGCCTTAACTTCCATGCAAAGTATTTGGCAAGCCATACGACCGCACTTTGGCTTCCAGTCCACTGGAGCCCATTTTCTAGACTTTAGTAACATCAAGCTGGAATCAGGTGAGCGCCCTGAGGACCTTAACAAAGACTAATGTTTTATATCGAGGATAATCTGTTAATAGCCAACAATAATATCACCCAACAATAATATCACCCATATTACCAAGAACCCAATCCAACCCTTGAAATCCTTACTGTGCTCATGTGACTCTGTCTTATACACACTAATCGGTCCGCTCTAATCAAGCGCTATGGAACTGAATTGCGCTCGACCTGTACCCTCCCTTCGTCTAAAGCCAGAGTTATCCCAGGCCCTTGACTCTCTCCTTGATGAGCTGCGCTCCACTGCTTACTCGAACGTCCTACGCGCCAGCTCCGGTAGACTACCACAAAACACTTCAAGAGCAATGTCAAGGCAGTCACCCAGTTATTTGCGCGCAGTATCATGCCCCTTGTACAAATCAACTGGTCGGAACGATAAACATTTCCTTAGCAAATGCCTTTTCCTTCCTTCCGAAGAGCGCTAATACCTCTCAAAAGCTAGATTGACATACTTTTGATGAGGAAGAGCCTGCAAGGGAGAAGTATTTTTTCCTTCTGAGAACCATGAGGGGGAGCTCCAAGCATTTTCGCCCTTTCTGCACGCATTGTATCGAGGCGTCTCAGCTCTAAGCAGTCTCCCTATTTTACCGCATTCTATAAACAACGCCCCGTGAAAATAACGCTTGACGCCAGTGCAGAGACTAGCATGATAAAAGTCTCTCTCGCGCGCTCGCTGGGTGCTTCTATTGAAAAGTCTACGAAACAAGCTCTCCAAGGTATAACCCCCCTTTCTGTGATTGGTGAGAGGCATATCACATTATACAGAGCCAACAAACTCTTCAGCCTCGACGCTTTAGTTGCCAAAGATCTCGACATAGACGTACTTGCCGGTACTCCCTTCCTGGTCGCAAATGACGTCACTGTTTGTCCTGCAATGTCACAAGTCACCATACAGGGGTCAGAGACATTTCAATACTACCCTGCCAATGAAAGTGGAACCCGGTCCCACTCGATCCGCCGAGCCCAGTGCCATACTTTAAGGTCAACCTCCCCTGCTACCGTTGTCTGGCCAGGGGAGTATCTAGAGATTGATGTTCCCCTGGATTAGGAGATGACGATATTCTCGCGATCGAAGCACACGACGAACTACTTCCAGGTAAATCTTATTCGTGGCCCCCGCTACACGTCGAAGCAGTTGCAAGTAAGATAAGCACTGTAAACGACTCGGACGAGCCTCAACATGTCAAACGACACGCCCATTGGCCCTACAGAGGAGCCGCCCTATATACCGGCTAGCATCTACCCACAATCAAGTCCAGCAAAGAAGCAGCAAGGTATAAATCTCTCAGATACCGTCACCATAGACCCAGATTGCTTGTTGCCACAGTCAACACGTCACCAGTTTAGAGAGCTCTGCCTACATTGTGACTCCGTGTTTAGCTCGGACATCACATGCTACAGGCCATATCGAAGCTGTCGTCAATATGAGACCCGTACAGCCCCCACAACGCAAAGGCCGCGTTCCTCAATTCTCCCGTCATCAACTATCAGAACTACAGGCACAGTTCGACGAACTTGAAGATGCCAAAGTCTTCCGACGACGGAAAGATGTCGGAGTGACTGTCGAATGTTTAAATCCGTCATTCCTCGTGAAGAAGCCCTCTGGTGGCCACCGACTCGTTACCGCTTTCGCGGACGTGGGAAGGTACAGAAAACCACAACCCTCGCTGATGGCCGACGTGGACTCGACTCTACGCACCATCGCTCCGTGGAAGTATATTATTAAGACTGATCTGACTCGAGCATTTTAGCTGAGCTTCTTAGCGGCCGAAGGCCGCAGAGCGGAGCGCCATAGGTATCGGAGGAAGAATACAATAGCTCAAAGTAGAACTCAGGTATACGACTTCATTTTCATGGTTCAGCGGTACTCCCATACTGGTATCGCGGGCGGGTCCATGCGTGCCTGCCCCACCACAGGTAAACCAAGACCCTCCTCCGTTTATTAATTATATCTCAGAAAGGGATGAAGCTCAGACAACCAAACTTTGGTGGGCGAGGAGAAAAGTTTGGTTAGTGGCAAGGGAGATGCAACTGCCTGGTCACGTGGTATGACGTCATCGATGACGTCATCAAACGAGAAAAGGTTGATATCTCGGGAAGGGATGAACCTCAGACAACCAAACTTGGGTGAAGCTGTGTTAGTAGCAAGAGGGTTGCAACTGTCTTGTCACGTGGTATAACGTCATCATAGGAGAAAAACAATATCACGGGAAAGGATGAACCTCAGACAACCAAACTTGGGTGAAGTTGTCTTAGTGGCAAGGGGGTGCAACTGCCTGGTCACGTGGTATGACGTCATCGACGACGTTATCAAACGATAAAAGGTTGCTATCTGTATGGGATGAACCTCAGATAACCTCAGATAACCAAACTTTGGTGAAGTTATCTAAGTGGGAAGGGGAGTGCAAGTGCTTATTCACGCGGTATGGCGGTGACAAGCTATCTATGTACAAATGACATTAAAACTGTCTCAAACAACACAGAAAAATATGTAACCGGGAGCTCGGCTTTTAGCCAGTGGCTAAATCTATATATTTTCAGATCCCGTTGTCTAAAGGCTCAATGAAGTATTGCGGCGTTGCTACTCCATACCGGAGAATCCGCGTGTACACACGGTGTGCTATGGGCATGCCTGGATCGGAAACAGCACTTGAAGAGATGATGTGTCGCGTGCTTGGCAAACTCATTCAGGAAGGCTGCGTGGCAAAGCTAGCTGATGACCTCTACTGTGGAGGTGATAATCCGCAATCTCTCTTTTCTAATTGGTCACGTGTTCTCGCACAGCTTCACAAGTGCAACTTACGACTCTCGCCAACCAAAACCATCATATGCCCAAAGTTCACTTTCATATTGGACTGGATTTGGTCCCAAGGGTCACTGTCAGCCAGTCCACATCGCGTCGCAGTTCTTTCATCCTGCCCGCCCCCGTAAACCGTTAAGGGGATGCGCCCGTTTAGCGGCGCTTACAAGGTTTTAGGCAGCGTACTCCCATCCTAAACTGCTCCTTACACATCGACCCTCTGGAGAGTTCTATCACTGGCCTGCAGTCCGTTGACCAAGTCCCGTGAGAGCCTGACCTCTCTCTTTCAGACGCGCAAAACGCACTCGCGAACCACACGTCTATTGTTTTACCCCGGCCAACAGTTGACTTGTGCATCGTAACAGACGGGTCCGTCACCAAACGCGGTCTTGAAGCTACTCTCTACGTCATGTGAGACAAACATCTCCACCTTGCCGGATTCTTTAGCGGCAAGTTACGCAAGCACCAAAGTGACTTGGCTACCCTGCGAGGTAGAGACTTTATGTATTGCGGCTGCTGTAAAACACTTCAGTCCACACATTATCGAGTTTACACACCACGCGTGCGTTTTGAAGGACAGCAAACCTTGTGTTTAAGCCATCGATAAGCTTTACTGAGGCGAATTATCGGCCAGTCTGCGTGTCACGTCATTCCTCACGAGCGTTAGTTGTGACCAAGTCAGTCTGCAGCACCTGGCCGGCAAGGCTAACTTACCCTCTGATTTTACCAGCCGCAATGCGCCTGAATGTGAAGAGCCCTGCTGTCACGTTTGCACGTTTATACGCGAGACAGGACTCTCTTGTTAGAACCATCTCTGTCCAGGAAGTCCTTAATAGCTGCAAACGCCTCCCTTTCACCACAAGATCAGCTTGCCTCGAGATCTAAAGTGAATGCGCCGATTTGCGTCGAGTGTGCGCACACCTGAAACAAGGAACAAGACCCTCAAAAAAGCTGACAAATATCAATGACGTCAAGCGTTATCTTAGTGTAGCATCAACCTCTCGTGACGGACTGCTTCTGGTCAAAAGTCAACTGCCATTCTAACCCCCCTCAGAATCGATTATTGTTTCTCGTAGCGCCCTTGGTGTTTCACTGATGGCACTCAAACTTGATCATCCTTCTCGTCGTCTATTACAGCTTGTTGTTTAGCGCTATTTCTTTACCCTAGACATGAGTAATACCGTTGCTCAAGTCACCGGATGCATGTCTGTCACACGTGCACTGCACTAAAGGAGTTACCAAGCGCTCTCACAACGCTAGAGGACAAACTTTTTCGACAAGAACCAACTGGCGGCTCCGTAACCGAAGTCGACCTGGCCATAACAACGGCACGACTTAATTCAAGACTGCGTCACCAAAGGCTGTCCTCCCGCGAGCTTTGGACACAGCGTAACCAGTTCGATAACACCCAGTCGTTGTTCTGCCATTACTTGATCAAGTTCTCTGTATTCTCCACGAATGAAGTATTATATGTCGATCGTTTCCCTGTGCTGGCGTTGTGTGGGTCTCCCGAGCTGCAAAGTGTCGCACTTTAAACAGAGCCGCCCAGCAGTTGAATAATTATATGAAATTGTTTTTAGATGGACAACCAAACATATTTTTCTGGGTGCATCGCCGTCTGATCCATCCCAAACAGACTGTATGGGACAAATGTGATGGTGTCCATTTTAATACGGCCGGCCAATATTTGCTGTATCGTAGCTTAATTGTGGTGCCATTTTATATGCCTTCAAGATGCTTAGGCTTTGTGATGAGTAAATGGCATGTTGACTTAAGCTAATAAACACTTGTTAATGTTGATTTGAGGTGATAAACACTTGTTGATGTTCAATAGTATCATTATTATTGCATTGAGTACTCATTTAATCGAGACACATGCCATGGTTTCAATAGGGCAGGGTTCTGCTACCGGGATAACTGTAGGTTCAGACATGTATGTAACCGATGCGGAGGCTCCCACTCAGGTCGAACCTGCTACAATGGGGATAGGGATAGTGAGGAAGATAGGGCAGGGAAAAGGGATGAAGAGAAAGTGCGGAAATAGAAGGAAGAACAGGCCAGTAGATCCTTTAAACTCACCTCTTCTCGCAAGCACAAATAATCAGTTTTCTGCACCCCTCCCTACTCTACGGATCACCCAGACCCTGCATTTGTATCGCGGTTTTGTCACACCATTAGGTTTGCGGCTGACGTAGATTATAAAGGGGAGCGTAAGACTCTTTTTTTTTCTCAGAAATCTACCTACGGCAAATCAACAACCACAAATAGTCTCTGCAAATTTAGAAAATGATGTTTCCTTGGAAAGGGTAGCAGGGCCTTTCTCCTCCCCTTCACTTCCAAATTTTCACGTTTCACCTGTTGGTCTGGTTTCCGAACACACATAGATAAATTTCGAACAAGCTTTCACTTATCATACCCTAAGAGGGGTGTCTCAAGCATTAACTGGCATGTGCTGGGAAGGAAACTATTATTTTGATAAAGTTCTCCCCTTTGGGAGAGATATATATTTCTTTCTTTCTTTTTTGGGGGAGGGTTCAGCGTTCTTTTTCATCTGCTCAAAAAACAAACTTTTAATAATTAGGGAGGCCAACTAGATAACTGGATAGTTCACTTGGTCTTCCTGCTCGCACTTTTTTTTCCACCAAAATATAAACTCACTCCAAACCTATACTCTGTGTATAACTCAAACTGACAATAGCCTTATGAGTAAATAAAGTTGATTTTGATTGATTTTTTTTTGATTTTGGTTTACGGAGCGCCCCATTTTTATTTAACCAACTTTCTGAGGCAATTGAGTGGATCCTTCTGAACAAGTGCCTTATCTCCTTCGTTTGTCACATTCTTGACGATTTCTTAATTATTGAGCCAGCTGCTACTTCCCTCCATATGACCAGCCGTGCATACAGGCTCTCTCCGTAATGCTTCTGACCTCTAAGAATCTAAACATCCCTACAGCACCAGGCAAGACCCAGGGCCCCTCTATAACACTATAATTTATGGGTATTACTTTGGACTCTAGGCATGGAGGCACGCCTTCCCTAAGGCAAGATTGCACAGATTTCAGCTGCCTGATCAGAATTTCAGAATAAGATCTCCTACACTTTGCGGGAATTGCAATCACTTATTGGAAACCTAAACTTTGCCTGTCGTGTTATCCCACCAAGTCGGCCTTTCCTGCAGCGCATGGTAAAGCGTACACCCAATGATTTATCACCATATTGAGTTCAATAAACGGTTTTACCAGATGTGACGTCCAGATGTGGAAAACTTTTCTTGCTGGAATGGGGCAAACCTTTTCCTACCATTTAGTTGGGTCCCAGGGGGGTACTCGGATATAAAAATAACGGGGGGGAGGGGTCATTTTTGTATGAAATTTGTAGTAAAAGTACTTTTGTGGGTATTTTGGGGGGGTTGAAAAATACGCGGGTTGAAACTTCTGACAGAGTAAATGACTATCAAGATACTGCCTTAAGCTGAAGCTATTTCTGGGAAACATAATTGGACGGAGATGGCCACAAGAGGCTGCAGCCAAAGAAAAAAAGGCTATAAAAGTTGGGTATTTTTGGGGCATCAAATTTTTGGAGCAGGTGTTTTTTTTTGGTATCAATGGTATTTTTGGGGTTATGAAATTTTGAGCTCCGTCGGACCCCCCCCCCCCCCCCCCTTCACTTTTATATCCGAGTATCCCCAGAGGGACTTGGGTAGACTCTGACTGTCTATGCCTGTTCGCAGATGCCTCTGGGACCCTTGGCTATGGAGGCATTTTTCAGTGTAAATGGTTTCAGGGTCACTGGTGGGAATCCAATCTACTTTGTCAGCCAGGAATAAGCATTGCCTGACAAGAACTGCTTGCAGTGGTTGTAGCTTGTCAGCTATGGGTTAGGCATTTTTGCAATAGGGGCATCATATTCTTTTGTGACAACGAGTCTTTTGTCCACTCTAAGTAATCCCATGTACCAAGAGTTATGGATTTGCTCCGTCACCTCACTCTCTTAACTCTAGAGTATAATATCTACCTTAAAATGCAGCACATACAGGGCAAAGAGAATGATATTGTGGATGCACGTTTTTGCTTCCAGATTGAATGCTTCCGGGTATTGGCACCGCATGTCGACCAGGATCCTTACAGAATACCTCAGGACTTCTTGGAGATCTGCTAACAGAATCTCAGCACTATCTCAAACTGTCTCAAACTGTAATTTCAAAATTAGTGAAAAGAAAAAGATGTTAAAAAAATTGAAGATATGTCAAAAGAAGAATCTAATTTATTTTTTTCCTAGAGGGCACGGTAACGAATCCTGCATTCTGATTGGTTCTCAGAGCGCGCGCGCGAGGGCAATATTTTCCTATCTCTGACCTAGGTCACGGTAACGCTTTAGCCTGTGTTTGTTGTTGTTTCGCAACTACCAAACTTAAGCAACATTTTGTTAAAACAATTTGAAAATCTTCTCGCAAACTATTCTACAAATCGTCATGGAGAATGATGATCAAGAGAGTCATAGCGACAGTGAATTTTATTACATGGACGGATTTGACGAGAACGTGAACACCAAGAAAGGCGAAGAAGAAAATGTAAATATCCTCGAGAAAGTTCAAGAGTTTATTGAAGGTCAAAGGCCCGAAAACACAAAGAAAAAAAAACACATACGACATAAATGTCTGGAAAAGATACCTAAATTCCATAAAAGAAACAAGAAATATCGAGGACATACCTGCGAAGGCGCTCAACGTCCACATATGCCGCTTTATTATGGAGATCAAGAAAAAAGATGGCGCACAGTACGAGCCGGCAACTCTTACAGGGACCAGGGCTCTTCAACTAACATCTTGAAGGACCAAGCATTCACGAGAAGCTCTTTCTTGAGAAGCTCTTTCTTCCAAAAAGAGGCAGTTGGTTCATGAGTTTGGTAAGGGGAATCGTCCATACGCAACACGCCCTTTGACAGATGAAGAAGAAGATTTGATGTTTCGCGAAGGCGAATTTGGCAAACAGAACCCAGAGAGCCTGCAACGAACTGTTTGGTGGCTACTGTCCCTACACTTTGGTTTCAGGGCACGTGATGAGAGTCGCAAACTGAAGTGGGGTGACATTAAGCTTCAAACTGATGGAGAAACGGGCAATGAAGAGCTTGTTTGGCTTGCCGAGCGAGGCTCAAAATGCCGCAATGGCAAAGGAGCCGGGAGGCCTTTCAATCCTAAAGCACAAGCAAGCAACACCGCGCGTTGCCCAGTTTACTACTATCAAGCTTTCAGAAGCCACCGCTCAGCTTCCATGAATAACCCAGAGTCACCATTCTATCTGGCACTAAACCATAAACGAAAACCAACCGCCACAGTTTGGTACTCGAATGGCCCGCTTGGAAAGAATTCCATATCAAACTTCCTCAAGTCTGCTGCCAAACGCCAAGGACTACAAGGCAACTTGAGCAATCACGCCGTCAGGAAAACCTCTATTAGTCGACTTCTCGATGCGAATGTCCCTACCAACTTCGTCGCTCAACTTAGTGGCCACAAGAATCTGAAGAGCCTTGACTCGTACAAGTCAGCATCACTAGTGTACCAGAGTAAAATGTCGCATGTATTGAGCCGTTCGGCAGAGTCAGAAACCACCGAAAAAACAACCAACAACATGGCTATTACTGCATCCAAGTCGGTCTCAAGTGTGAATACTCTGGCTTGCTCTTCAGCACCTGCTGCTGCAATGGGTCTATTTTCAGGTTCTTCCATCAGCAAAATTGAAGGCTGCACTTTCACTTTCAATCTTGGCGGTACAAGCGATAACAAGCCGAAAAAAAACGTCGCATAATTCTTAGCGATGACTCTGATTCCGACTAGTTTGTTGTGAATTCTGTACTTTGTGCTTGATTCTCTTTGATTTGCACTTTTTTGTGCTTAAAATAGTTTCCAGAAACTTTTTTGTCGACGAACATTTCATCTCAAGTGACTTGACAAAATGTTTGAATGAAACTAATCTCACGTGCTCATTGCTCATACGTCATCTGCGATGGCGCAGTTTTGATTGACAGGCCGTAATTTTTCAATTGACCAAGGAAGCCATGTAACTGCAAAGCTATTTTAGTATTCGGTAAAGCCGATTTGTAAGATTTAATAAAACGAAAACAACTAAATAAAAGTATTATTTTAGGCCTTAGCCTAGAGAAGTGACTCTATCAACTTTGTATCTTTTCCGTGAAAATGATGTGCTTTGATTTTCCGTGAAACTCGGAGGGAAAAAAATATATAAGTTATTTACCGGCTTAAAACTCGGGCCGTATCGGGAAAAACTATGAACTTGGCAATTCCTAAGGTTGCAACTAGTTTTTAAAACCACTCTCAGGGTACGTGTTCAAGGATTCGGTTACCTATAACTGTACAACACCTAAACCTGTTTCACTGTCTCTTGTCAATATCCCTTACCTCAAACCCAGACACAATAATGATCTGGGCTGCTATGACTCTGGCCTTCTTTGGCTTTCTCTATACTATTAATAAGTAATCATACGACTATTCTCGTTCAATTTGGGATTAATTACACTCGTGAGTTTTTCAAAAAGCTCAAATTGCACTCGCCCTACGGGCTCGTGCAATTTCGATACTTTTTGAAAAACTCACTCGTGCAATTAATCCCAAATTGAACTCGCCCTACGGGCTCGTGCAACTTCGATACTTTTTGAAAAACTCACTCGTGCAATTAATCCCAAATTGAACTCGAAGTCGTATGATTCCTATACTTATTGTATAAATGTTTTTGTGCATGCATGCGGGCCATAAGTTAGATAACTGTACATGGTTATTCATGTATTACCCTCATTAATTAAAGAATATTGTAGTGTATTGTATGGCTCTCTTGCTGCCATAGTAACTAGGCCTGAGTTGTTCCACATTGATTTATCAAGTTTCAAAACTGCATTCTGGGATCTTTTTTATATTATCCATTATCCATTATCCCATTATCCCACAATATTTGTTGTATTTATTTATTGTGTGCTTTCATAGGTTGGGAACCATAACGTTTTTTCTTATGTATGGTGCTCCGCTCGCGCGGCGCCGCACGGGAGCACCGCTATAAACAAATTATAGGAAAAATAAAACCATACCCTTGTCTGTCGTTTTGATGTTCAAAAACATCTAATAATATAATATAATAATGTTTGGGCTAGTTTCTAGTTGTGTGCCCTTGAATAAAGTCCATATTACTCGACCAACGAGTGATTTCTCTACCCTAATTGAGTAAAAATTTGAAAAAAAAGAGGTGTACTTTCAGAAATAAAGTTGTTGTCAATATTTCACCAAAACAAACGTACGAAAATTTTATGCGACTTCATGCACGAAAATCACGAGAAAGTAGTATGAATATGAAAATTACCTGAAATAACTCTTGGTGCTCTATCCCATTCTCATCGCTGTTCTGCTTAGAAGCGCGATGTCTTATGGTTCGTCTAGCGTTGCCCGGACGTTTCGTTTTCTTTACTTCCTCTACTGTAGGATTTCTGTGTGAAAGGAATGAGAACATCACTTACAACAGCAACACAGTAGACGCGCTATTTCTTCCTGCATATAACAGTATAGCGCGCCGAACCATTACCACAATGATAAAACTTTGACATATAAAGGGAGAGACAAACGCAGCGCCAATATAAATCAAGAACCAGAATCGTTAACCAGAACTATAGGGTTTTATTACAACAGCAGTAGCGCGATTACTCTCCACAGTCCAAGATGGCGATCCGAGAGAGAGAGAGAGAGAGAGAGAGAGAGAGAGAGAGAGAGAGAGCGATAGGACTGTGGCGGTTTTGTAACTTCGGTCTGGCGGTTTTGTAACCTTGTGGCGGTTTGGTAACCTGCCCGACTGGCGGTTTGGTAACGTGGCGGTTTTGTAACCTGGCCGTGGCGGTTTGGTAACCTAGTGGCGGTTTGGTAACCTGTGGCGGTTTTGTGACCGTGGGCGATTGGTACCGATGGGATCCGCCATTAAAGAAAGGCTGCGGGAATCGGGCCACCTTTTTGACCTTCAAATTTCTTTTCATAACAAGATACGAAAAAGGAAAGGATATATACGAGTTATTTATGGGTTGCTGAATGGAAAGAGCATATAGTTTGAGAGCAATAGAACATAGAATCAAATAGATTGCACTTCATTCCAAGATGGCGGCATCGCTGGGACGGCATGGCATGTGGTTTTGTGGACTTTGTAAACATTTTACTTTTGGTTGACATGGATCTCAGACTTGAAAAGCCTGTTTATGAACCGCTACGTCAAGGGAAGGAGCTACTTGTGATCTGATGCCGAAATAACAGCATTAAACACTGGCGTACTCGCTGCAAACGATCACAGTCGAAGTAAGTATTCTTATACGCTTGGAGTTTGTGGTTTCTTGTTCACGTCATCAGTTATTTTAACTCAATTTAAGCTATTGCGATTTCATTTTGTTCATTTTAACTATTGACTTAGCACCAAGATACAGTAAAACTGCTTTGACAATATTTATAATGTACACAATAAAGGTGTTTATTTAGTTCGCTTTGATTTTAGATGTGTGTGTTCACAGCAGGAAACAAGTGCAAGATAATGCCAACCAAGATAATTCCTCTTGGCATCCTTTGAAATGGACCACATGAAGATGAACACAAGTACAGGTACTGTAAGCTGTTGGCATTGCTTTTGTCTTTTTCAATCTTGTAGAATACTTTGTGTTATATTCAAGTGCAAGCAAACTTAAACAGTCATGAAGAAACATTATAGAAAGGTTATATCCATTAACACCATGTCTGTCTACTGCGGGTATGTCTGTTGTGTCAGCTATGCCAGTCATGCCTGTTACATCTGTCTACACCGGTCATGTCTTTATCATCTGTCTACACCGGTCATGTCTTTATATCTGTCTACATCGGTCATGTGTGTTAAATCTGTCTTCACTGGTCATGTCTGATCTGTCTACACCGGCCATGTCTTCATATCTGTCTACACTGCTCATGTCTTTATATCTCTCTACACTGCTCATGTCTTTTTATCTGTCTACACTGATCATGTCTACATCCGCCTTCATCTGCCTTCATCTGCGTTCATTTGCCTTCATCTGAGTTCATCCGCCTTTATCTGCCTTCATCTGGGTTCATCTGCCTTCATCTGGGTTCATCTGGGTTCATCTGAGTTCATCTGGGTTCCGCCTTCATCTGACTTCATCTGAATTCATCTTCCTTCATCTGGGTTCATCTACCTTCATCTGGGTTCATCTGCCTTCATCTGGGTTCATCTGCCTTCATCTGGGTTCATCTGCCTTCATCTGGGTTCATCTGCCTTCATTTGGGTTCATCTGCCTTCATCTGAGTTCATCTGCCTTCATCTGGGTTCATCTGCCTTCATCTGGGTTCATCTGCCTTCATCTGGGTTCATCTGCCTTCATCTGGGTTCATCTGCCTTCATCTAGAGTTCATCTGGGTTCATCTGCCTTCATCTGTGTTCATCTTCCTTCATCTGTGTTCATCTGCCTTCATCTAGGTCATCTGCCTTCATCTGGGTTTATCTGCCTTCATCTGGGTTAATTTGTCTTCATCTGCCTTCATATGTCTTCATCTACCTTCATCTGTGTTCATCTGCCTTCATCTTTGTTCATCATCCTTCATCTGTGTTCATCTGCCTTCATCTGAGTTATCTGCCTTCATCTGTGTTCGTCTGTGTTCATCTGCCTTCATCTGGTTCATTTGCCTTCATCTAAGTTCATTTGTGTTCGTCTGTGTTCGTATTTATACTAATAAAAGTCCTTGAAGGTCCCCAAAAATCGTGCTTCCAATAATGGGCCATAAATCAGCCAGATTTTATCGAAATTCCATAAAATTTGGTAAAAATTTGACTTGCCAATGTGAAGAACTAAAAGCACCCATATATCATCCCTCCAAGAATGGCTGTAAATCAGTCAGATTACACAGAAATGCCATCAACTTTGGTGTACGTACAGACTGATACCTGCCAATGATCACTAAGTAAAATAAATGCTCATATGTATGCCAGTATGTCCGAAAATTAGTCCCAAACACGGCTAATTTTGCGAAAATTTGGAAATAAAAAGAGCATGTTTCCTCGACTTTGAGTCTCTGTCTGTTGCCATAGTTACAGCGCGTAGCAACAGGTGATACAAATTGATCAATGACTATTATTCGTTGATCATTACACTTAGTTTGAGCCACGTTGAGTGAAAACTCGCTGCCTTACAGCATTTCTTGAAGACACGGTTTTTGGGTGAAAATTTGACGGATACATGTCAATGATCCCTAAGTAAAATGCGTGCTAATATGTATGCCAGTTTGTCCGATAATAAGTCCCAAACACGGCCAATTTTGCGAACATTTCGACATAAAAATACCATTTTTTCTCAACTTTGAGCCTTTGTCTGTTGCCATAGATACAGCGCCTGGCAACGGGTGATACAAATGGATCAATGAATATCATTTATTATTCACTACACTTAGCTTGAGCTACGTTGAGTGAAAACTCGCTGCCTTACAGCACTTCTTGAAGACACGGTATTTGGGTGAAAATTTGACTTTTCAATGTGAAGTGCTAAAAAGACCCATATGTCATGCTTTCAAGAATGGCTGTAAATCAGCCAGATAACACTCAAATCACTTCAAATTTTGTGTACGTAACGACGGATACATGTCGATAATCCCTAAGTAAAATGCATGCTAATATATATGCCAGTTTGTCCGATAATAAGTCCCAAACACGGCCAATTTTGCGAAAATTTTGACATAAAAATACCATTTTTTCTCAACTTTGAGCCTTTGTCTGTTGCCATAGATACAGCGCCTGGCAACGGGTGATACAAATGGATCAATGAATATCATTTGTTATCCACTACACTTAGTTTGAGCTACGTTGAGTGAAAACTCGCTGCCTTACAGCATTTCTTGAAGACACGGTATTTGGGTGAAAATTTGACTTTTCAATGTGAAGTGCTAAAAAGACCCATATGTCATGCTTTCAAGAATGGCTGTAAATCAATCAGATTACACTCAAATGACATCAAACTTAATGTACGTAAAGACCGATATATGCTAATGATCCCTACGTAAAATGTATGCTCATATTTATGCCAGTTTGTCCGAATTAGTCCCAAACACGGCCAATTTTGCGAATATTTCAAAATAAAAAGAGCGTGTTTCCTCGAGTTTGAGTCTCTGCCTGTTGCCATAGATACAGCGTCTAGCAACGGGTGATACAAATTGATCAATGACTATAGTTCGTTGATCACTACACTAAGTTTAAGCTACGTTGAGTGAAAACTCGCTGCCTTACAGCAGTTCTTGAAGACACGGTATTTGGGTGAACATTTGACTTGTCAATGTGACGTGCTAAAAAGAGCCATATATCATGCGTTCAAGAATGGCTGTAAATCAGCCAGATTACACTCAAATGACTTCAAATTTAGTGTACGTAAGACGGATACATGTCAATGATCTTTAAGTAAAACGCATGCTAATATGTTTGCCAGTTTGTCCGATAATAAGTCCCAAACACGGCCAATTTTGAGAAATTTCGACATAAAAATACCATTTTTTCTCAACTTTGAGCCGTTGTCTGTTGCCATAGATACAGCGCCTGGCAACGGGTGATACAAATGGATCAATGAATATCATTTATTATCCACTACACTTAGTTTGAGCTGCGTTGAGTGAAAACTCGCTGCCTTACAGCATTTCTTGAAGACACGGTATTTGGGTGAAAATTTGACTTTAGAATGTGAAGTGCTAAAAAGACCCATATATCATGCGTTCAAGAATGGCTGTATATCAGCCAGGTTACACTCAAATGACTTCAATTTTTGTACGTAACGACGGATACATGTCAATGATCCCTAAGTAAAATACATGCTAATATATGCCAGATTGTCCGATAATAAGTCCCAAACACGGCCAATTTTGCGAAAATTTTGACATAAAAATACCATTTTTTCTCAACTTTGAGCCTTTGTCTGTTGCCATAGATACAGCGCCTGGCAACGGGTGATACAAATAGATCAATGAATATCATTTATTATTCACTACACTTAGTTTGAGTTACGTTGAGTGAAAACTCGCTGCCTTGCAGCATTTCTTGAAGACACTGTATTTGGGTGAAAATTTGACTTTTCAATGTGAGGTGCTAAAAAGATCCATATGTCACGCTTTCAAGAATGGCTGTATATCAGCCAGTATACACTCAAATGACTTCAACTTTAGTGTACGTAAAGACAGATACATGTCAATGATCCCTAAGTAAAACGCGTGCTAATATGTATGCCAGTTTGTCTGATAATAAGTCCCAAACACGGCCAATTTTGCGAAAATTTCGATTTTCGATTGTGGCGGTACTATTACTATTGCCCGCGCGAGTCAATCGGCGTTATGATGGTGACATTAATTCCCGCTTTTTCTACTTTTTTAGACTCTTTTATGCTCTCCAAAGTTATAATAATAGTAATGTAGTTGATGTTCTTGGGGGTGAATATGTTTTGGTCCTTTCTCAGTGCTCGTTTTAACCCTCGCTGCGCTCGGGCTAAAATGAGCCAGGCCACAATGAATCAAAAACATATTTCGTTCTACCGATAACCCTAGCTTGATTGCAGTCTGAGCAGACTAGTGGAGGGCAGATGAAGGCAGAAGTAGTATACAAAGTAAGGGTTTTAGCGCGGGCGGATCAGCCCTAAGTACACATGATCATGTCATGCATATCATGTCAGAGGCATATCTAGGCCGGAAGTGAAAACAATAGGTTGCCCAGACTTGTCCGCTCTTGAGATAGACTTACCCAGACATGGTCAAACCGGAAGTAAAGGATGATTATACGTTGCAGAATGTAATTAGTAGTTAGAAATTATAGTACTAATAGCTAGATAAGAACGATAGTAGTTTCAAAAGAAGGAAAAAATGGGGTTTGACGAGTACAAAATCGTACTGATTTTGGGATCAAAACATGAAAACGAGGCTAAAGCGCAGCGAAGCGTGGACACGCTTTGGCTACCTTTTGGTTTCCCTTTGGTTACCCCGCGGTCACCCTTTGGTTTCCCTTTGGTTACCGTGGTTACCTTGTGGTTACCCCTTGGTTACTCCGTGTTTATCCTTTAGTTACCTCGTAGTTATAAATGTCCCTCCGTAAATGTCCCTCTTGCGGGCGCTGTAGCGGGCGTGACGGGCGTTGACGCCCGCTACAACGCCCGTCACGCCCGCTATAGCGCCCGTCGACGCCCGCTACAGCGCCCGCTATAGCGTCCGTCAACGCCCGCTACAGCGCCCGTCACGCCCGCTATAGCGCCCGGCACGCCCGCTATAGCGTCTGTCAACGCCTGTCACGCCCGCAAGACGCCCACAGCAGTGTAGAATATTAAGAAGCATTAATGTCCTTTTGTTTGCCCCTCCTCCTCCTCACTGAATAGCACCCCTCCTCTCCCTCCTCCTCCTCCTCGTCTTCACAAGACCGTTTTAGAACCCTTTACGGAGGGACATTTACTAGTCTATGTTCTACTATGTAGCTAGTTTTTGTTAGCCTATGGAGCTAGTCTATGTAGCTAGTCTATGTTAGTCTATGTTAGTCTATGTTAGTCTATGTTAGTCTATGTAGCTAGACTATGTTATACTATGTTAGTCTATGTTAGACTGTTTATTTTGGGCGTAGGTTGAATCCTTTTAGAACCCTTTACGGAGAGACATTTATAACCACGGGGTAACTAACGGACAAACACGGGGTAACCAAGGGGTAACCACGGGGTAACCAAAGGGAAACCAAAGGGTGACCGCAGGGTAACCAATGGGAAACCAAAGCGTGTCCACGCTTCGCTGCGCTTTAGCCTCGTTTTCATGTTTTGACCCCAAAATCAGTACGATTTCGTACTCGTCAAACCCCATTGTAATTGCCAATTCGGCGTGCATTTGGTTGGATGATACGGTAAGTTACATGGAGACATATAGTACGAAAAAACATTTATTAACACTTAGCTGTGACTTGACGAGTACGAGTAGACTTGAATTAAATTGACGGTGAACTGACGGTGGTAAATTGTCGATGACTTTACTGTCCTGTACTGTATGTGGTTTAAACTATAGAGCGAAATGCAACAAACAAGACTAGTGAAAACTAAGTTATAAATCAAAAATTGACAAGGCAAAAGTGACGTTAAACTAAATAAAATGGATTGTACTTACGTTACGTATGACTCCAAACACACAAATAGACTAAAACCAACTGTACAAATGTACGACTGCCTAAAAGGCCCAAAATTAAACACTGCCTTGACGGCTCCAAAACAAGTTTCTGCTTTCTTCAACAACTGAACTGATTATGAATTGTAAATGTGCGTCCAAAATGCAAATAAGAAAAGGAATGTAGCTAAAATACACAGAATTTACTTTACAAAGGAGTGTACGATAACAAAGCTAATGCACGGGCTATTTAAACTTGAATGACGATTAAATTATTATAAAGAAATAGCAAATAATTGACACGGATCCAACATACCGGCCCTCAAGTGAATATCATTCACTTTATCTACTATATACTAGTTGGATCTGTAATTAAACTATATTAAATTATTGAGAAATGAATCTCAGTTCATCTTGTTGCATCGGGGAAACTCGAGTCTCTTGGACTTCAGGGGGGACTTCAGGGGTCTTCAGCCAGGAGTAGGCACATCTTGGTGATGGGACGAACTAGAAAGCCTGTCGCAGTTTTCACTCTCGCCTGTCGTACGTACCCTTTCCTATCTGGCATCACTTCCACTATTCTCGCAAGTAGCCATTCACCCTTGCCACCTTCGCATCCACGAGAACCACTATGTCGCCTACTGCTACGTTCCGTTTGGGTAGTAGCCATTTCATCCTCTCTTGAAGAATTGGGACGTACTCCTTAGTCCATCTCCGCCAGAAGATGTCAGACATATATTGTACTTGTCTCCATCTGCGTTTAGAGTAAACATCCTCTTTACAGAATACACCAGGAGGAAATGAGGGCTCGCCTTTGAGGAGGAGGAGGTGATTGGGCGTGATAGCCTCGAGGTCGTTCGGATCGTCTGATACGCTTGTCAAGGGGCGGCCATTCAGAATGGATTCTGCTTCACACATTAGCGTCAGGAGACTCTCGTCGGTCAACACTTGCTGATTTAACAGGGCATTGAAGATCCTTCGTATGCTTCTGATTTGCCGCTCCCAAATGCCTCCATGATGGGATCCGAGAGGAGGACTGAAATGCCACTCTATGGCTTTCTGCAGCATATACTCGTGTATAGCCTCTTGATTCCACTCTTGAATGCTCTCACGGAGTTCCTTCTCCCCACCTGTCAAGTTGGTGCCGTTATCTGACCACATTTCCTTTACTTGGCCTCTTCTAGCTACAAATCTACGCAGAGCCATCAGGAATCCGTCCAATTCCAAGCTATGTGCTATTTCTATGTGAACAGCTCGAATGGCCATGCAGGTAAATATTACCCCATATCTTTTCACTTTAGTGCGCTTACAGAGCACCATGAAAGGACCAAAATAGTCCACGCCAACAGAAGTGAACGGGGGCTTATCTGGCATTAAGCGGCTCCGTGGAAGATCAGACATCTTTTGTTCTATAGGAGGGGCTTGTCGGCGTCGGCAACTCACGCAGTCTTTGAGGATTTTCCGGACCACAGAATTTCCCTTTAACACCCAATACTTGGAACGAACTGTGGCTAGTACGTACTGCCTGCCAGAGTGACCAGAGATTTCATGATAATGACTAATTATGAGAGTGGTCACGTGATGGTCCTTTGGTAGGATCACTTGGTGTTTTGCGCTCTCGTCAACTGTCGACGCACTTAATCTACCACCCACGCGCAAAAGTCCTTCAACAACAATCGGGTCTAGCTTGATGATGGGACTGGACTTCTTAAGGGGACTTCTGCTGTTGGCTTTCTTTTCTTTCGAGGATTTGGAGTTTCGTTCTTCTAATGCCCTGATTTCTTCCGGGAATGACTGTACTTGTATGTACTTGACGATCTCTCTTTCACTTCTTTCCATTTCTTTAAGCGTGATAGGTTCAATCTCTTGATTCGAATTAAGATGATCTTGCCTGTTTCGCGCCATGAGCAGTTTATCCTTAAAGCGTAATAGCCAGGCGACAATCTTCCGCAATCTATACCACGACGAGAATTTCTTAAAAACATCATCTACTGTGACCGTAACTGACTCGTTCTTGACCACAGCGTGAGAAGAAGATTCTTTCTTAACTTCGGGATCCTGATCTGGTACAGCCCCTATTGACTCGGTCTGTTTGGCCAGTCTTCCTCTCTTCTCCATAGAAATGACGGGCCGTTCTTCCATCTACTTGAACTTACAAGCGCTTTTGCTGGGAGACCTCTTGAGGCGTCATCGGCTGGGTTAAGCTTGGTGCCCACATGCCTCCATTGTGATGGATTAGAGTAATCTCTGATCGTGGAGATTCTGTTTGCAACGAAGGTGTGGAATCTCTTGTCCTCGTTCTCTATATAAAGCAGGACAGAGGTGCTATCAGTCCAGAAGTAGCTGGTATTTATGGGAATGCTCAACTCTTTCCTCATCATCTTGTCTAGTCTGATAGAGATGGTAGCTGCCGTTAGCTCCAAACGAGGTATTGTAATGCTCTTAAGCGGGGTGAGTCTTGACTTTGCGATGAGAAAAGAACAGTGAATTCTCTCTTGGTTGTCTACTAATCTCAGATACGTCACTGATCCGTACCCCGACTGACATGCATCGGAAAAGCTGTGGAGCTGTGCTTCAACTATCTCACCAAAGTCTGACGGCTTTTGGCATCTATCTATGGTGAAGTCAGATAACTGCGGGAGATCCTTCACCCAGCAACGCCATCTCTCTTGGTGAGCATCAGGTATCTGGTCATCCCAGCCAAGTTTCAATCGACATAGGTCTTGTAGGATTAGCTTGGCGGGTAAAACAAAGGGCGCCACAAAGCCAAGAGGATCAAAGACTGAACTCACCATTGACAATATGCCA
Source organism: Scolanthus callimorphus (assembly GCA_033964015.1). Lineage (NCBI taxonomy): Eukaryota > Metazoa > Cnidaria > Anthozoa > Actiniaria > Edwardsiidae > Scolanthus > Scolanthus callimorphus. The sequence goes on from CM066913.1 coordinate 27,600,930, forward strand.
CGTCTAGTTGTCGGTTGATTCTTAATGGTGATCTTAAATCCGAAGGTGTCCGTTTCAGTGGACCACTGGACGCCTAGTGCCCTGTCGATTGGCAAAGCTTCTCTGTCTAAGTCGAGACTTTGTATGTTCTTTGCGCGCTCCTTGTCGGGAATGGTATCTAGAACGTCTCTTCTGTTGCTTGTCCATTTAGTCAGATGAAAACCACCTCTAGCTAGAAGCTCGGATAAGTCTTGAAAAAGTAGCACAGCATCCTTGCACGTTGGCACAGATTTCAAACAATCATCGACGTAAAAGTTGTTAAACACTGTATTTACAACTTCATCAGAAAAGATCCCTCTGTTGTCGTTTGCCGTCTTGCGTAGAGCGTAATTGGCTGAGCTTGGCGAAGATATGGCTCCAAATAGATGGACTACCATCTTGTGATCTACAAGTTCGTTGTCAAGATTTCCATCTTTCCACCAAAGAAATCGAAGCACGTCGCTGTCTTCTTCTGGAATTCTTACTTGGTGGAACATTGCTTTGATATCGGATTTCACCGCTACCTGTTCTTGACGGAATCTTGTTAGGACTCCCACCAAGGAATTTGTCAAATCTGGTCCCTTGTACAACACATCGTTCAGTGCAGTTCCTCTGAATTTCGCTGAACAATCAAAAACCACTCTAAGTTTTCCTGGCTGATAAATGCCGTGGTTAGGAATGTAATAAAGCTTGCCATCTCGAGGTTTAGGATCACTGGGCAGCAAACGGCGTGCATAGTTCTTCTCAAGTAGTGTTGTCATGAACGCGTCGTAATCTTTAAGCAGCTTGGGATCCTTTACGAGTTTCTTCTTGAGCCACATCGCTCTCTGCTCAACGTAAGATCTGTTGTTGGGTAACATAGGGTCTGGTCTCTTGAAGGGTAAGCCAATGTAATAGTGCCCGTCTTTTAACTTGACCGTTGCCTCAGCATTCTGGATGAACTTCTTTTCGTCTTGGGACATTGTTTCATGGTCATCAGTAGTCGTGTCATTAAAATCTCTTTGATAAGACTCTAGTACGATCTGCTGTAGTAAGGCGTCGCTCTTGATGCAGGAATTGGTCACTGAAGTGTCTCCGTGACTCACAGGACCATTAATTGTCCAGCCCAAACACGTTCTTGTGGCGTACGGGCCGCCGTTGACGCTGTTGCGAACCTCCAAGGGGTCCAGAGCCTTCGGTACATTAGCTCCAATAAGCAGACCAACACCAGCTTTCACACTAGGAATCTCTATTCCTTGTAGATGTGGCCAGGAGTCAACATCTTCTTGTGTTGGGATGTCGCCAATGGAAACGGGTAGATTCTTTGTCGAGTAGACTAACGGTATGTGAACACAGTTGTTTTCTTCTAAATCAAACACTTGTACATCCCTCAAGATATTGCTATCGACCATGCTATCTTTCTTCTGTAAGGTAGACAACGAGATCTTCGTCTTCACTCCTTCAACTTCGAGCTCTTTCAAAAGCAACTCCGAGCAGAACGAGGTATTGCTTCCGTTATCAAGGAATGCATGTGTAAGCACAATTCTCTTACTTCCTGGGACTTTGACCTTGACTGGTATAAGCGCCATAGCAACAGTGGAAACTCCGGCCCCCATTAGGCCAGATACACTTACATCAACCTCGGTAAAGCCACTAGCTGCTTGGGGTGTTTCAGCCGTCTCGTCTCGTGAATCCTGTTTATCTCCGGAGGTGTCGGGCCTGCTTGTCTGAGCAGTATGCAGTACAGTTGGGTGTCTTCTGTTACACTGAGGGATGCTGCACAGGAGTCTTTCTTTACAATCTTTGGATACGTGGTCGCTTGAGAGACAGCCAAAACACAAACGCTTGCTCATGAGAAACTTGATACGTTCCTTGTATGGTTTTCTCCTCAAAGCAGTACAGTCTTCCAAATTATGATTGGGTATTTCACAGTGAGCACAGTATCTGTTTTGGGTGTTGACTTTCTTGGTCAGTTCTTGCTTAGTAGAGGTTTGCTGGCTTTCGCTCTTGACTACAGGACCAGGAGAGAACATCTCACCGCCATTGCCAGCTTGGGTTCCAAAACATTTTCTATGTGTAACCCCTTGCTTGGTTGAAACCTTGTTTCCTCTCCCACTCTTGGAAGCATCTGATATGTTTCCGAAAACGGGATTGGTTGCTATTCTTGCTTCACGCTCAACAAAACTGACGAAATCTGCAAACTTGACTGAACGCCTTTTCTCTTCCATTATCTCGTCGGCCAATCTGCGCCATCTGAGTCTCATATTGTACGGCAACTTCAAAATAATGGCCTTTATGTTATCTGGATGTTCAAATTTGTTCATATATTCGTTGTACTGCATTGCGTTTTTACAACTCGTCAGATAAATAGATAACTTGTTTAATGCAGAGGAATCATCAGATCTGACCAAAGGCCAATTCAAAGCTCTTTCAACATACGCATGCGCGATCTTAAAGTCACTCCCATACTTCTCTTTCAAAAGCTTGCGCGCTTCTTTATACCCAATCTCAGCATTCATGTGATTACAAGATTTAATTAGTTCTTTTACTTCACCAGTTGTGTATTGTTCCAAATAGTATAAGCGATCGCTGCTACTTTTGGTTTTGCTTTCTATCAAACTTTCAAAGGCACATATGAAAGACATATACTCTGTCGGTTTCCCATCAAAAACGGGTATTTGCGGACGAGGTAGCGTACTTTTTTGATGTTGCATTGACAATGCCTGGATTACCTCATTTTGTTGTTTGTGAAGTTCGAGCATTTCTCTGTAAGTGTTGGTGCTGTTCGCATTGCTCAAAACACGCTCGCTTTGCATTGTATTCAAACTATGATCAGATAGAAATGTACTAGGGCCCCCTTTGGAAACTGAAGACAAGTGATCTTCCATAACATGTGTGCTGGACATGTGTGCAGAATTAACCGGCTGGTCCACAGACTTCGCCATTGAAGGGACAACTGGAAAGTCTTCAACTGGAAATGGGTCGACAGCTTTGTCATGAATTAAATTAGCAGGATATGAACCAAACTGGTGAAGGACTGGAAGCGAGGGGTCAGCGGTATTCAATTTGGGAGAGCCTGAGAATACATTGTCAGCGGTCTCCACCTTTTTAACCTTTGGCGAAAGTGAGTATGTGTGTCCAGCGGTTTTACCACTGTGCAAAAGTGGATATGAGGTTCCAGCGGTTACACTCACGGGGAAGACTGGGGACCAATCTTGGACCTGACCTTCACTCAATTCCCTTTGCCCAAAATCCTTTACAAGATTGGCTGACTGAAAAAGGGTTTTTTGCTTGTTTTCAGATAAACTCCCAAAGGCTCGCTCTTTCGCTTCGCTTTTCGCAATTTCAGTTTCTAGCTTAAAGCTTTCCTCCCTCTCATTCAGCGAGAATTCTTTCGCGGCAATTTCTTGTTTAAGTTTAAATCTTTCCTTTGCGAAAGCTTGTCTTTTAGCAAGCGCGACCTGTTCCACCCTTAGCGCAGCCAATTTAGCGGACTCTTTAGCTTTTACCGCAGACAGTGAACTTTTTGTTGAAGACACACGACTATTAACCTTTGAGAACTTCGTAGAAATATTACTGGCAGAGTCTTCTGGGTTCAATACCGGTACAGTTTCTTTTGCTTCAGGATTATTAATTTGCTGTGTTTCAACTTCAGCTTCAGGAATTGCATTCTGATCGAGCACTTCCATTTCGCCTCGCTCCGACGTAGCGACAATAAAGGTTTCTATACGATCCTTAAAGTCTGCCATCAATATCTCTTGACTCTCAAAATACATATCAGATTCAATAATTTCGTCTTCATCTTGAAGCACATTGTGATAATGATAATGGGCTCGACGAAAATTCTCAAAATAATCATTCAACTCGTAAAGCTTTGCGATTATATCATCTAAATTCTCCCGAGATAGTTCAATTGCGTTAATTTCGTTTCTTTTTCTCGTTACCACAGACAACGTTCCACTTCTACGACGTCTCAGCGTCTTCACATTCTCCAAAAAAGCACCATGTTCAACATTTCGAACCCTGGCTCTAGGGCCGTGACTTTCACTTTCACTGTCCGTAGACATCAATTAAATAATCAATTATAACACAGTTCGATTAAAGCAACACAGTTCAATATCATCCTGTTAGACTGTCTTTTCTTGACGTAACTTTAAACGATGTAATTGCCAATTCGGCGTGCATTTGGTTGGATGATACGGTAAGTTACATGGAGACATATAGTACGAAAAAACATTTATTAACACTTAGCTGTGACTTGACGAGTACGAGTAGACTTGAATTAAATTGACGGTGAACTGACGGTGGTAAATTGTCGATGACTTTACTGTCCTGTACTGTATGTGGTTTAAACTATAGAGCGAAATGCAACAAACAAGACTAGTGAAAACTAAGTTATAAATCAAAAATTGACAAGGCAAAAGTGACGTTAAACTAAATAAAATGGATTGTACTTACGTTACGTATGACTCCAAACACACAAATAGACTAAAACCAACTGTACAAATGTACGACTGCCTAAAAGGCCCAAAATTAAACACTGCCTTGACGGCTCCAAAACAAGTTTCTGCTTTCTTCAACAACTGAACTGATTATGAATTGTAAATGTGCGTCCAAAATGCAAATAAGAAAAGGAATGTAGCTAAAATACACAGAATTTACTTTACAAAGGAGTGTACGATAACAAAGCTAATGCACGGGCTATTTAAACTTGAATGACGATTAAATTATTATAAAGAAATAGCAATTAATTGACACGGATCCAACACCCATTTTTCCTTCTTTTGAAACTACTATTTTTCTTATCTAGCTACTAGCTATTAGTACTAAAAAGCATACTATAATTTCTAACTACGTATTATATTCTGCAACATATAATCATCCTTTACTTCCGGTTTGAGCATGTCTGGGCAAGTCCATCTCAAGAGCGGACAAGTTTGTTCAACCTATTGTTTTCACTAATGACGTCACTTCCGGCCTGGATATGCCTCTGACATGATATGTATGACATAAACACGTGTGCCTAGGGCAGATCCGCCCTTATCCGCCCGCGCTAAAACCCTTACTTTGTATACTACTGGCAGATGGACTCAGATGAAGGCAGATGAACCCACATAAAGGCAGATGCATCCAGATGAAGGCAGATGAACACAGATGAAGGCAGATGAACTCAGATGAAGGCAGATGAACCCAGATGAAGGCAGATGAACCCAGATGATGGCAGATGAACCCAGATGAACTCAGATGAACCCAGATGAAATCAGATGAAGGCAGATGAACCCAGATAAGGCAGATGAACCCAGATGAAGGCAGATGAACCCAGATGAAGGCAGATGAACTCAGATGAAGGCAGATGAACCCAGATGAACTCAGATGAAGGCAGATGAACTCAGATGAAGGCAGATGAACCCAGATGAAGGCAGATGAACTCAGATGAACTCAGATGGACCCAGATGAATCGAGATGAACTCAGATGAAGGCAGATGATCTCAGATGAACTCAGATGAAGGCAGATGTACCCAGATGAAGGCAGATGAACTCAGATGAAGGCAGATGAACTCAGATGAAGGCAGATGAACTCAGATGAAGGCAGATGAACCCAGATGAAGGCAGATGAACTCAGATGAACCCAGATAATCGAGACGAAGGCAGATGAAGGAAGATGAAGGAAGATGAACCCAGATGAAGGCAGATGAACCCAGATGAAGGCAGATGAACTCAGATGAAGGCGGATGAACTCAGATGAAGGCAGATGAACTCTGATGAAGGCAGATGAACTCAGATGAAGGCAGATGAACCCAGATGAGGGCAGATGAACCCAGATGAAGGCAGATGAACCCAGATGAAGGCAGATGAACCCAGATGAAGGCAGATGAACTCAGATGAAGGCGGATGAACTCAGATGAAGGCAGTTGAACTCAGATGAAGGCAGATGAGCTCAAATGAAGGCAGATGAAGGCCGATGAACCCAGACGAAGGCAGTTGAACCCAGATGAAGGCAGATGAACTCAATGAAGGCAGATGAAGGTAGTTGAACCCAGATGAAGGCAGATGAAGGCAGGTGAATCCAGATGAAGGCAGATGAACCCAGATGAAGGCAATGAACCCTGATGAAGGTAGATGATCCCAGATGAAGGCACATGAACTCAGATGAACCCAGATGAAGGCAGATGAAGGAAGATGAAGGCAGATGAACACAGATGAAGGCAGACGAACCTAGATGAAGGCTGATGAACCTAGATAAAGGCAGATGAATCCAGATGAAGGCAGGTGAACCAGATGAAGGCAGATGAACTCAGATGAAGGCAGATGAACTCAGATGAATCCAGATGAAGGCAGATGAACACAGATGAATGCAGATGAACCCAGATGAAGGCAGATGAACCCAGATGAAGGCAGATGAAGACAGATGAACTAAGATGAAGGTAGATGAACTCAGATGAAGGCAGATGAACCCAGATGAAGGCAAATGCAGGCAAATGAACCCAGATGAAGGCAGATAAACCTAGATGAAGGCAGATGAACACAGATGAACTCAGATGAACCCAGATGAAGGCAGATGAACTCAGATGAACCCAGATGAACCCAGATGAAGCAGATGAACACAGATGAAGGCAGATGAAGGCAGATGAACCCAGATTAAGGCAGACGAACCCAGATGAAGGCAGATGAACCCAGATGAAGGCAGATGAACCCAGATGAAGGCAAGTGAACCTAGATGAAGGCAGATGAACTCAGATGAACCCAGATGAAAGCAGATGAACACAGATGAAGGCAGATGAGCCCAGATGAAGGCAGATGAAGGCAAATGAACCCAGATGAAGGCAGATGAACCAGATGAACTCAGATGAAGGCAGATGAACACAATGAAGGCAGATGAACCCAGACGAAGGCAGTTGAACCCAGATGAAGGCAGATGAACTCAAATGAAGGCAGATGAAGGTAGTTGAACCCAGATGAAGGCAGATGAAGGCAGGTGAATCCAGATGAAGGCACATGAACCCAGATGAAGGCAAATGAACCTGATGAAGGTAGATGATCCCAGATGAAGGCACATGAACTCAGATGAGCCTAGATGAAGGCAGACGAACCTAGATGAAGGCTGATGAACCTAGATAAAGGCAGATGAACCCAGATGAAGGCAGGTGAACCCAGATGAAGGCAGATGAACTCAGATGAAGGCAGATGAACTCAGATGAATCCAGATGAAGGCAGATGAACACAGATGAATGCAGATGAATCCAGATGAAGGCAGATGAACCCAGATGAAGGCAGATGAACCCAGATGAAGACAGATGAACCAAGATGAAGGTAGATGAACTCAGATGAAGGCAGATGAACCCAGATGAAGCCAGATGAACCTAGATGAAGGCAGATGAACACAGATGAACTCAGATGAACCCAGATGAAGGCAGATGAACTCAGATGAACCCAGATGAAGGCAGATGAACACAGATGAAGGCAGATGAAGGCAGACGAACCCAGATGAAGGAAGATGAACCCAGATGACGGCAGATGAACACAGATGAAGGCAGGTGAACCTAGATGAAGGCAGATGAACTCAGATGAACCCAGATGAAAGCAGATGAACACAGATGAAGGCAGATGAAAGCAGATGAGTCCAGATGATGGCAGATGAAGGCAAATGAACCCAGATGAAGGCAGATGAACCCAGATGAACTCAGATGAAGGCAGATGAACACAGATGAAGGCAGATGAAGGCAGATGAACCCAAATGATGGCAGATGAACCCAGATGAAGGCAGATGAACTCAGATGAAGGCAGATGAACTCAGATGAACCCAGATGAAGGCAGATGAACACAGATGAAGGCAGATGAACACAGATGAAGGCAGATGAACTCAGATGAAGGCAGATGAACTCAGATGAAGGCAGATGAACCCAGATAAAGGCAAATGAAGGCAAATGAACCCAGATGAAGGCAGATGAACCTAGATGAAGGCAGATGAACACAGATGAACTCAGATGAAGACAGATGAACTCAGATGAAGGCAGATGAACCTAGATGAAGGCAGATGAACACAGATGAACTCAGATGAAGGCAGATGAACTCAGATGAAGGCGGATGAACTCAGATGAAGGCAGATGAACCCAGATGAAGGCAGATGAACCCAGATGAAGGCAGATCAAGGCAAATGAAGCCAGATGAAGGCAGATGAACCCAGATGAACTCAGACGAAAGCAGATAACCACACCAGATAGGAGTTACTCTATAACTGTTTACAGTGTAGTTTACAGGAAATAAGTCGTGAGCATTCCTCTATTTATCTATGTGTTTTTAAAGATTGTCCGCCATTTTGGATTTTAAAAGTTGATTGACAGGTGTGGTTAAAAAAAATTTGATTGACAGACGTGGTTAAAAAAATTTGATTGACAGGTGCCACGCCCATGATTGGAATGTGCCACGCCCATGATTGGAATGTGCCAGAACACCCCAGTCACTACTACTCATGCAGTATTGAACAAAATTATATTTCTATGAAACAAGTCTCCTGCGTGCTTCTAAATGTGGCAAAAGTCTTGAAGTCCCGTGTTTCTCACTTCCTCGTTGGTCAACAAGGTGACAAATTCCATTTCTCGCAGTTGTGATAAAATGTTTTCGCTTGTGTTACTCGAGTTCTGTCATTGGAAATAACATTTGGGTACATCTTGTAATGTTGAAGATACTTTGTGGTTGTTGCTGAGGTGGTTGTATTGCATTTCACGCCAACAAACTGGTAGAAACCAAGCCGCACGCTTCTTCGCTTCGATAGAATGGCGTACGGGAAGGACGCGGTCAAGCGGAAACGACCGCACTCGAAACTTATTTGGCTGTTTATCCTCTTGTATCAGCTCGAATGACTCCAAAATGGTATTTAGCAGCTAGATATAGTGTTTCCCCAGAAAGCACTTACATTTGCTCCGAAATTCGGGCAACGACTCCACCGTGAGAGCGAAATTTCGCAGTTGGCTTCACACAATCTCTGTTGAAAAATTTCACCCGTACCCCAAAGCGGCCCATGGCGCAATGCATGTCGGGATATTGTGGAAATGGGGAATAACACGCTATTTTGGGAGTGTGAGTTGTAACACACATACGCATGCGCAGTAGCTACTTCTAATGCTTATGTGAGCCACTTAACTAATGGGTAGTGTTGATAATCTTCCGACGATTACGTTTGCAGCATTTATTTCATGCAACGTTCGTTTTAAAGCCATGGGAAAAAATAAACAAAAAGAAAATACGCGGGTACCCTGTGGTTTTGTGGAGAAACAAAAAAAATACGGCCGTACGGCCACACCCGCCAACGGCGCGATTGCAAACAACCCATTTTGAAACAACCTCGGGCCAAGGGGGGGGGGGGGGGGGCACCCGCTGGTCCACGGACTATAAAGGGTACAAACTTTATTTCAAGCTTTATTAAAAGCGCGCCAATCTCTTCTGCAAAACTAAGATTTTTTTCCTGATAGGTTGAAGCAGCTCGTGCCCTATAAGGCCGTAAAGAGAATACAAAAGAATTGTATATACATTAAGTAACGTTTTGAAAGGAACCAAATGTCTTAATCTAGATATAATTCCATTGTTTTTACTGGATTTTGGAGGCAACATAATTTGCATGATATTTCCAAGAGAGATTACTGTCAATCAGCACGCCCAAATATTTTATATAATCTTTACGTTCTAGTGTTACATAAGCATTTGCACGATTATCGAAAATTTTGAGGTTGATATCATAGGTTATACGCTTTTGGTACGGATTGAAGAGTACATAATTGGTATTTTTAATATTCAACGAAAATTTGTTGGCAGTTAGCCATTCTCCAACCTTGATTAATTCGGTATTTATTATAGTTTTACGACAGAAGATATTTGTTTGCGTATAAGAGGTTTGTGTCATCAGCAAAAAGAAAAACAAATTTGCTTATCTGAAGCTTTGTAGATATCATTCATACCAGAAAAGGACCCGTCACTCTGTGACGGGATCGAAAGATAACAGACGTCATTTTCTTTTGCAGACAGTTATATTATCTATGCATTTAAATTTACGGGTTGTTGATGGTGTTGGGCAATGGCTAGGAAATACCACCCCCATGCCGAAATAGAGTAGTATTGTTTTTTTTGGCGAAACAAAGCGTCATGTGCATTTCGCCGTTGTTTGGCCCTGGCTATGCATGGTCTCCCTGTGGTGTCTCCTTGGTTTTGGCGTGAAAAGTACGCACGCGCGCGAATCAGTTGTCGTATGTACTTGAACAAAGCCCCAAAATGCCGCATTAAATAACTTATTGAACCTCATCAAAAATCGAATCGACAGAGTTCACAAATAGAATCTAGCATTGTGGCTAAATGCAAACAACACTGCAGTTTTGATATCTTTTCAATGGGAACTCGAGTGGGGAAAGAAAACTACAAAATCTAGAAGAACACAAAATCTAGCGGAGACTTTGGCAAAATGAGAAAGTCAACAATGTTCGAATACAAAGGACCAGTATGCTTGAATTTAGGTAAATACTCTGAAACGATTTATTACAATTTGGTAATTGCGAGGCAAGTTTGTGACCCACAGAGGCAAAATTATTCGCGGATCCAGGATTTTTTTCAGAGGGGGGAGGGGCGGGGCGGGGGGGGGGGGGGATGAAGCACTAAGTTGGACTGGTTATGATCCGTACTGAGTTCAAATAACTACTAATTTATCACTATCGAATATTTGCAAAAAACACACCCATAGGCGTGAAAATATAGTAGTTTTGCTTTCTATCTATACAATAATTACTTGGGTACCCGGCGATTTCGTGGGGTACTCGCGATGTGAAGTCAAAATCTCTTCGCCGTCGGTAGATGTACTCGACGCGAGTAGCAACGCCACGTAAGAAGTCGAGCCGTTTATATGTGCTGGTCTCGTGAAGTCGATAATAACTACCAGAGAAAAAAGGCAAGGGGAAGAGCTCATCAAACATCAGCAAGGAAACGAGTTTCTGCGTTCAGTTCCATCGTCTTTGGTTTTTGATATGGACCCGATAGCTCGGATTTGAGTGTATAAGCTTATAACCAGCCGACAAATGACCCAAATTATAACAGGGTAAATACAAAACCCCATACAAATATGGCGTACCCTTTTAAAGTTATAAGGCACTGACCAACTAAACTCGAAGCGAAAAGTCCGCGGTTTCAGCATCGTTACACAAAATCAACTGAATACACAAACGAAGCCTAAAGCCATAATAAGTTTGTAAGGCACTCGAGTTTGGCAGGGATTCGACTGCGCCATGCAGTAACCAACCTTGAAACAACGGATACTGAAGAGCCAGGGTTTTCTGTTCACCTAGTCTTCTGTTTTCCATTGCAAATGAGGCTAATTTCCTCGATAGGACGACAAATAAAGCCGTGAAGGGCGCCCGCGGGGCGATGCCAAAAACCCGGCCGCTCGAATGATAACAGCCGAGACCGTTTAATTGGTTTCAAGGGTCTGTTCTTGCCTTACAACTAAAATACATCTTCTTGCCTTACAACTAAATATATTATTTCTCTGTCAAAATACTAAGACCGGGTAACGAGGATGATTTTCTGTGAGTCCTGTTCGATTTATAGCCGTCGTTTTATTAAGCGCCGCCATTTTTGTTTTGAAAGTACATGAAACTACAGTGGGGGGAGGGGGAGAGTTCTGTGATCTGATTGGCCGAGCGGTTTGTGTACAAAATATTACCAAAACTGGTAATGAACCGGACTGATGAAGAGAAGGTGGAATTCTCGACAGTGGGCGTGTCTTGGTTGGAAAAGATTCATCCTGGGCAAGAGAAATATAAGAGAACATATCCACGTGCCCTATGAAAGTCGACAATAAGAATCTAATATATAGATTTAGCCACTGGCTAAAAGCGGAGCTCCCGGCTACATATTTTTCTGCTAACGAGGCAAAAAGGTTGCCATTGTACATAGGCGTAGTCTTGCACCGTCATACCACTCGACTAAGCACTTGCCATTTTGATAATTTCACCCCCTGCGACTAACACAACTTCACCCAAGTCTGGTTGTATGAGGTTTATCCCTTCCTGAGATATGTTCGTTTTCACTTATGATGACGTCATCGATGGCGTCATACCACGTGACCATACAGTCGCACCCCCCTTGACACTTAGAAAACTTCACCCAAGTTTGGTTGTCTGAGGTTTATCTCTTCCTGAGATATGTTCTTTTTCTTCTATGATGACGTCATCGATGACGTCGTGCCACGTGACCATACAGTTGTACCCCCCTTGCACCTTAGATAACTTCACCTAATTTGTTGTCTGAGGTTTATCTCTTCCTGAGATATGTTCTTTTTCTCTTGTGATGACGTCATCGATGACGTCATACCACGTGACCATACAGTTGCACCCCCTTGCCATTTAGATAACTTCACCTAAGTTTGGTTGTCTCAGGTTTATCTCTTCCTGAGATATGTTCTTTTTCTCTTGTGATGACGTCGTCGATGACGTCATACCACGTGACTATACAGTTTCACCCCCCTTGCCACTAACACAACTTCACCCAAGTCTGGTTGTCTGAGGTTTATCCCTTCCTGAGATATGTTCTTTTTCTCTTGTGATGACGTCATCGATGACGTCATACCACGTGACCATACAGTTGCACCCCCTTGCCACTTAGATAACTTCACCCAAGTTTGGTTGTCTGAGGTTTATCTCTTCCTGAGATATGTTCTTTTTCTCCTATGATGACGTCATCGATGACGTCATGCCACGTGACTATACAGTTGCACTCCCCTTTTGAGGTTCATCCCTTCCAGAGATATATCCTTTTTCTCTTTGATGACGTCATCGATGACGTCACGTCACGTGATCATGTTACAGCACCCCCCTGGTAGCACAGAGAAAATATCCCAAGGTTGGTTGTCTTATAGCATGTTCCCTTGAAGAGAAATAATTTTTTCTTAGTATACCACAGGGTTCCCATGAGTTTCCGCGTACGGCGGACGGACGGACGGACGCCGGACGGACGTACGCTATACCGTTTATACCAGGAAGAAACAAAAAATTCATACCTCAAGAAGGGAACCACCTATGGCAACCAAACTTGGACACATTCATCTTTTGGGCGATACCACTTCAACGCCATAATCATTTGACTTGGTGCCGTCAATAACGTAAGCAAAAGGAGCGAGAAAGCCCGTGACGTTTCAAAATCAACTCCATAGTTATGCCTAGACGTTATTTCCTTGGGTATGGTTCTCCGCTTGCGCGGGCCTTCGCAGGAGCTCCGCTAAAAATAGATTTCGAGCGCCTTCCGAGAGGATGTTTTGTGATCTTGATAATCAAAACCATTTTATTGTAAAATTTGATAGGCTTATTCATTATTGTGGTACAGGTGATAGCTTACAAAAAATGTTGCAATTTTTCCCTCCCATGTTTTCCGCAGTTCAAAACAAAACTGAACTCAAGTAAAATCAAACGGCAAAGTCGATAAATAGACAACTTCAACTAACAAGCGGCGATTTGTGTTCTTATTTTAGGCTTTTCAAGCACATCTCAACTAGAAAAGTAGAATAGAAGTCATGTTTTGTGAAAGCACAATATGTTTGTTTCTAGCCTTAGCTAATTCAAAAGAAGGAAAATGATTTATTTTTTAATCAAATGTTTTTGTCTCATCTTACAACACAATTTCGCTATAGAAGCAGAATGATCAAGCGGAAAACGAAGATATTGCGATCCGATTTTACTTTATTTTAACAAAAAACGAAGATACAAGCACATAAAAGCGAAGTTATTTCACAGAAATTTTACTAGGTCTAAACTATATATTTTCAAACTGAGCTTCAGATGTAAAGTAGCTTCAAAAAGGCCGCTGCCGAACAAACGTCAAAAAAATAGAAGTGACAGAAAGAAGACAACACACGAAAATGCTTACTTGTTTTTTCCGGATCCGGATTTTTAACAGCAGAACCTTTATCATTAAAAGACTATAAGTAGTCAAGCTTATTCCAAGGAAGCTCTCTTTGAGGAATAAGGGGAGTTTTTTCATCAATTTCTCATGTTTGGCTGTACAACGCCAACATGTTTAGCCTCGTAAAAGTTTTTTCTTAGGAACGACTTGTTCTTCTCCTTTTTCTTTCGAAAGTTTGGTGAAACAGTGTAGAAGTCTCCATCTATGGATGGAACTAGTGCAGGCAACACAAACCGACGAAACAACAGAAAAGCTTAGTTCCAGGACTTTTTTTCTTACCATAGGAAAGTACTTCTGAGAGCAGACTTTTCTTTTAAATTGATGAAGTTTGTCAAGACTGAAACCTCAACACCAAAAAAAAGCCAAAGAACTCGATAAAGGACTAAATGACTCAGACGACTCAGCAATGCCAAAGAGCTGCTTATCAATGAAAAATCGGAGGAGCAGCATCCACACGGCGGGAAGTTGTTGAAGGCGTTGTGCGACACCGTGACAGCACTCGTCAACTTCAATAGATTCTTATTGTCGACTTTCATAGGGATGGACACCAATACGCGCGATGGATTGTCTTATATCAATTCACCTTGCCCTGGGCTAAATTCTAATTCAAGCGATTTCTTAAGCGAGGGACAAAGCTGACTTCGCCGCCATGTTGAAATCTCCAACAGAAACTAAAAAAGAACTCAGTTCGCACAGCCGAAAGCATCATAGCTATCCAGACCTAAATGGTTCTGTCACAGATTACCTGCAGGGATGTGCAGGGATAATTCTTATTCAAAAGCTTTAAAATTTTTCATTCAACCTGAACAAACGTACACCGCTGCCTTGTTTTCCTGAGCGCGCGCTAAGGCGAAATGACATACTTAGACAAAGCAAAGCCATGAATGACATTCTCTAAGTATAAATCCTGAGGCTGTATCGGAAAACGAAGGGCACAAACCCGTAGTGAAGGAATAAATCTCTCCAGTGGCGTGTTTTTGTTGGAAAAGGTTAACCTTTGGTTAAGTACTATTAACATTATGAGCGGCTGATTTGACAAATCGGACGCGAATATTGTAAATAGCTTATGATGTGTCAAGACAACAACTCTGGTATTCCTTTGTTAAAAAAAATTTGGATGACAAGTACTATTGAAAATCCAAGGCAGGATGAATTCAATTCAATTGAATAGGTTTTTAGCATTCATTTGTTTTATTGATGACAATGAATAGGCCTTTTGTTGTAAATGATGTAATACACAAAATAATGATATGTCAAGACAACAACTCTATTCTTTTCTTTAAACGAATATTATTTTGTTTAAACGAATAATGACAAGCCGAAGTACTATTGAACATCCAAGGCAGGATGATTTCAATTCAATTGAAAAGTTGTTTAGCATTCTTTTGTTTTATTGATGACAATGAATAGGCCTTTTGTTGTAAATGATGTAATACAAAAAAATAATGAACTAGCTTTTGTTTAATCAACTGTAGCTGAAAGTTGTGTCAATGACATTTATTCATTCGATGCTTTCAGGGATGTTAAGTACTGTTAAAAATGAAGCGTAGCGCTTTTGGTACGCCAAACTTGTTACACGTCGCTTTCTCTGCTCTTCAAAATCGTGTGGCCAGATGCATGGGACTCTTCGAAAGTCTAAAATACGGCAGGACAGCAGTTGGATAGAGGCATCCGTACCGATACGAGTAACAAGAGCTTTTTGAGACAACAATCGAACAAGAAATGAAGGTAGTACCCGTTATAGCCATTTTTTTCAAACTGATTGTTAAATTGAATGTAAAATACATAAAATATCGAACTATTTTCATTTGTTTAAGGTTTCCAAACTGGTTTCGAAAGCATTGCACGCAGAGGGATTGGGGAATAAACAAAAGGACACAACAATGGCGCAAGTGGGCACGAGGTCAAGAAATTGTTGGAAAGGCAGTGGAGGGAAAGCAATTCAGCTGGAGTCTCTGGTTATTCATTGATGTATTGAACGATGCGTCTTTTTTTAATGTTATTTTTTATAACAAGACAGCTTTCTGGTCAAATGAACATTAGTCTGCTTGCAGCCGTTCTTGACTTTATACTAAATAACAGTTTATTATTGTCGACAAAGCAACTAGCCTAATTGTGTCAAATGTTTTTCTTACTTAAAGTTTTGAGTAAGTTTTTTCATAGTCGTAATTTAACTAAAATAGTTCAGCAGTGACCTGGTATCCGGTTTACAAGGCTAGTCATGTGACCTAAATTGTGATTTCTCATTGGATACCTACTTCATGAATAATTGATGAATATTATAAGTTCTAATTCAAGCCATTTTTTCAGCAAGGAACAAAGCCACAATCGCGGCCATCTTGAAATCTCCAACATAAACTATAAACGAACTCAGTTCCCTCAACACGTTAAACCGTCTGTATTTGTCTATGCTTAATAAAGAAGGTTTATTGACTTTTCAATTGTGAATTTTATTTACATCAAAAAGAGTATGGCACGCGTCGCAGTGTTTACTCTCTAAGAAGTTGGTCTTCTTACATCGAGGGCATATGCGGACCGATAACTCTTGAGTATCTCCCGAAATGCTTTCTAAGCTAATGTCTATCCATCGCTGGATAAACGATTTATCCAATACAAGTTCGTGTCCTGTTGGAATGACCATTTCTCTATTTACTATTCGTAGCTTGTGCAAATTTTTTTGAATCAGCTCAAGTATTTGCGCTTGCTTGTCGCTCATTTTGTTTTTATTAAAGTTCCGCCAATGTTCCTATAACGATGCTTCAAAATATCCTCTCAAGATCGCTCTGAAGGTATCCCAGATATCAGGTGCTTGTTTTTACAGAAACAACAGAAGCAAAATTGATCCGGTTCTTGGTTCTTGCTTGCCCAATTTAGCGAAACTTGTAGGTCTTTGAAAACAAATACAAATAAAGCTGCTGCCATGAAGAGTACATAGCTCCACCAAGTGTTTTTTTTTATGATTACACTTCTCTGCTGTCAAGATGAGTGGAAGTTTTTCAAAGTTTACTCGAGTTTATATTCATCAAAAGTCGGTCAATTATTGGCATGACTGTCACACTAGAGTCCCGGGCCCTCACGATGATGGCGCTATTATTCGTCCCCACATTTCCACAGGACCCAAGGGGACGAGTCATCGACTTGAAGCGGTTTCTCGTGGTTTCTCATGTTTACCAAGGGGATGAGTCATCGACCAATCCGGATCAACTATAGAATTCGCAAAGGGGATTACTTCCGGGACACGTGTGTTTACCAAGGGGATGAGTCATCAATCAATCCGCTACGGAATTCCCAAGGGGTTGCTCTAACCCCCCTAACAATAGGTGGTAATCCGACGTCATTTCCGATGGTTGCTCTGGTTTCTCGGGTTGCTCAGGGTTCCTAAGACCCCAACAATAGGAGCTAATCTCAGAACAATACTGGATTTAATCCATAGAACAAAAGAGGGGAAATGCCCTTGACAACTTGCTATTGTGGCGTTGAACGCTTAGTATCCTACTTCTATCTTACTATGTTTACCTTTCTGGCCAATATTTTACCGGTTTTGCACAAACAACGGTTTTGATAATGCACAAACAACTAACTTAAGCTTTACGTAAGTTGTTTTTTGAATTCAAAAGAAATTAGCAATTCAAACTGTCGAAAGAAACCAACCAAGCTATCTTATGTTATTTTATCTTGGAATCTGAAATAAAGTTGCTGATTGTCAAAACAGAATTCCACCTGCTTCTTATATAAAATGAATTTGTTGTGTCAAGTTGTTTAAGTCAAGTTAGGTTTTGTAAACTTTGCTCGTTTGTTTGGCACGCGTTCGGTGCAAAACCTAACTGTCTTTCTCTGGAAATGTTTGCATCAACATTATTAATAAGTAATCATACGACTATTCTCGTTCAATTTGGGATTTTAATTACAATTTACATCACTCGTGACTTTTTGAAAAACGCACTCGTGCAATTAACCCCAAATTGAACTCGAAGTCGTATGACTACCTATACAAAAACCTAATTTCATCATTTTCAATCCCCGTCAAAAGAACCTTTATTATAAACTACAAATTAATATTTTTGATAATGAAAAGGATAGTAACGTTCCTTTGGAGTGCAAATATTTTGTGAAATACTTAGGTGTCTTTATACATAAAAATCTCACCTGGAAAACTCACATTGCCACCAAGATAAGCAAATCTATAGGTATAATATCAAAATTAAGGCATTCTATTCCAATACATACATTATTAAGCATAAATCGTTCATTAATACTGCCGTACCTAACTTATGGCCTCACTGTCTGGGGACAAGCATGTAAATCTGTACTAAACAAAATTCTTGTATTACAAAAACGCGTCCTTCGGATTATGTACTTTGCTGATTATCAATCTCATATGCTAATGTGCTCCCATTGGACTTTCTTTACCAGGGGCGGATCCAGCACTTTGAAAAAGGGGGTGCGTTTTCTGTTTTGAAGAGCCAGATTTGTCAATAGGCTACTATAAACCCAGTCTTCGACTACATTTTTCCGTTTCAAACCATTTTTGCATCGCAAAGTGGGGTGCGTCGCACCCAAAGCACCACCATGGATCCGCCACTGTTTACTACCGCTCTATTGCACTCCTAATGTATGATATTCACACTTCTACTGCACCACCAAACCTTATAAATTTCTTTGAAATCGTCTCAAATATTCACCCATTTATCGACTCCAAGAAGCTTCTATGCCAAGAAATCTAATACGGAAATGCTCAGAATATATTTTGCCGTGCATGGTGTGAAACTGTGGAAGGAGCTACCGCCTCTGTTAAAAGAAGTGCCTAAGAACACATTTAAGAAGAATTTGATGTCGAGATTATTCAATATATTGGAGACACAATATTGCTATATGGATTCTCAATCAATTATTGAAAAAAATGAAAAATGGATAATATAAGTATCAGCTAGCTTTGTTCTTTTTTTGGTGCAGTAATGTAAAAGATTGATCTTTTCATCTATTTTTTTAAAATATTTCTCTTTTTGCTTTCCGTTTTCCTATAGTAGTTAAATATTGTTCAACATACCTGCCTTGACTAGCTTTGCTATTTGCAGGGCATGATCCTATGTAATCTGGGTTTTGATTTTTAGAATAAAAATTTATTGATTGATTGATTTTATTATTATGCAGTATGTAACGTCTGGATGCTTATTTAACACCTCAAGCAGGGCGCGAAGGCGTTAGAAGAATTCTTAGTGTTATCATCATCGTCGTCGTCGTCGTTGTTGTTATAATTAACAATTATTCGCCGAAGGCGAAGTGAATAGTGGCGAATAGTCCCCGAGACCGGAGGTCGAGGAGACTATTCGCCACTATTCACGGAGCCTGAGGATACACGGGAAAACTCCTAAAAATATCCGAACGACACTAAATGTGGCATTTGCCGACATTTTCTAGCCTCTTTCTGTGTGCGTGACGTTTGTCACGCACGCGACATAACGTCAGACTTCACTACAAGCATTCGGCTACTCAGCACATGGTGGAAACTTGCTGCTGTTTTAGAGAAGCAAAAACGCTAGAAATCACTTGTTTTAAAACCTTAATATCGACTACGATAAAATATTAGGTTTTTAGAAGGTTGCAAGGATGGATTCGAGGAATAAATTAGCATTTTGTGTTTTGGATTATGGATTGTGAACTGCAGAGTTGCCTCGCTGAAAACACTTTGATTTGGTCGTCATTTCACCTCCGATGGATGACTTTATTTTTCAACCCGCTGGAAGAGAAATTCAAGATTCGCTTGGAATATTAAAATAGAAATTTGGAAAATTACCCTATTCAAACACTGGGAAAATGATGAAGACCTTGTTAATAAAATAGAGACCACTTTAAATACGTTTGATGTCGGATGGCTCGTGATAAAGCGAATCAACATGGCGACGTGTAACTGAAATTCTCTCTTAAACTGCACTCAATGGCTGGCTTCTACGATTTAGTGTGCATTTCAGCCTACAGGTAAATGTTCAAAGTAGATTGCCTTTAATTAATATGTTGTTGTTGCCTCTCAAAAGTGCCGTGAACGAATCATCGACCTCTGATTCCGAAGAACTGAAAAACAGGAACAGCAAATTTTCGACGTTCAAGAAATAAATTCTCTCTCTGATTCACCTTGAAAGACTAAAGAGACAACATAAGTTAATTGAGAAGTATTTTTGTTGCATTTCGAATCAGATAGTTCCTTTACAAAGTAAAAATATCCGAACCACTTGCACTCGGGCTACTCAATCTTGGGATAATGCTTTTGATCTCGGAATATTGTGGCAATACTCCGAGAAAGCGAACCAATCAAAACGCGCGATCTATGGAGGTTCGATTGTAGTATACTAATTATTTATTATTAACTTTATTACAAATTAGTGCGTCAATTATTACAAAGTGCGGCATATCGTAACATATCCGTGCTGATAGGGCCACCGTGTCTAAACAAACTTATACTGTTGTAACCACAGTTCTTGACGTTTAGCAATACAACTCCACTTTCACTGAGGATACCTTTTATTTGGGTTCAACACTCCTGACTCTTGGTTACTGGGATTTTATACACTTACTTATAATCCACTCAATACTCCTTCCACGTTTCACCAACCCAACTAACTAACTGTAAACCCGCGCGCGAGATCCCTAGAGACTCCCGGCCCAGTCCCCACGCGTCACGGGTGAGTATCAGGAAGCCCACAACACGACACAACACAACACAGGAAGCCCACAGAACAACACAGGAAGCCAACAACACAGCACACGGCTACACTGTCATATATTTCCCAAGTTTACAAGACCGCACCTATCGCTACTATGTTTTATATGTTTGTCATATGTTTTGGTTTCCAGTTTTAATTCTTACCTCTTTTTGGTCGCTTGATCATTGATTTTCTGTCGAGGGAAATTTCAAAGAAAGGGTATCAGTAAAATAAAGAAGATTTTTATTTACCACGAGCAGCAAACAGAATTCTTCTTAAGTAAAGCGAGAATTGCCGAGAATCACAAAAATTCTGTCTTTCCATCGGCCGATCTTGTTTTGTCATCCTAACACGATAGCGCTGGATGACATACTGGGACGGTTTGAGGGGCCAAGTTTGCGTCCGTCGTAAAGACGCGCCCACGGTCTTTGGTCTGCGTGCCAATCAGAACGCGCGATTACTCTGATAATCTCTTGAGTTTCTTGACAGTTGAAAAAGGTGAAGCAAGAAAGACCTTTTGGGAATCAGTTTACGGGTTAATGTCCAATTATATTGACCTCCAAACACAAGTTAAGGTGACTCACTCGAAGTTCAAAATGCACCCAATTGTGTCTAGAGCGTAAAGTTGCTCCGGCAAGCTCAAGGCCATAACTTTTGTGTGTAAATGTGTTTTTTATGTGTGAGCAGTGTCCAAAGGAGCGAATTGCTTTCGAGTTGGACACTGCCCAGTCCGCGACGCCTCCAAAATAATTTTCAGAGAATCACCGCAAGAGACGCAAAAAAATAACGTCTGGGTACGAGACTGTGTTTTCTCCTCTATTTTTGTCATTCTTTTTTCAAATCCTACTTTAATGATATATAAATAAGTTATTAACTTGAAAACATTTTTATAGTGTGAGAGCGGCTACCGGAGAAACATCGCGTCGTAGCACCCAACGCGCAGACCCAGGAAAATAACATAGAAATACAGGTACATACCTAAGGTTCAATCTGACCGTATCAGTACAGAACAGAACAGAACAGAAAACTTTATTTAATTATAAATTAAATTAAATCGCGCAGAATGGTTCGTGGTACAACACCCCGATATTGCGCATTTTGTTCCATGTCTACTCATATGTCCTTTGTAAAAAATTGAGAACTTATACGCCGGTAAATCCCTCATTCAAGGATCAAAAGTATCCAAAACTTTGCATCATTGTAAGAAATCACACACTTTAAATTCCGCGCTTTCAATTTGTCCCTAATAGCCACCCTAACGTCAGAAACAGAAATTAGAAGTTGGCAGCCATTTAGTTCTTTGTTATTCAAATGAGTTGTGCCTTCTCTCCTGAAGACATAGATATGGGCTGTAGCGCTACAAGTACAGCGTGCCTAAATGTGTGCGTTGACAAAAAATATCCCTACAATGCATTGAACACTTATGTGGACATTTTACTGCCGTTTTACTGCTGACACAAACAAAAAATTATAGGTTTATTAGAAAATATCAAAAACATTTTTTTTATTCGAATTTACCTAGTTAAATGATACAAACAAAGTTGGTAAAGAGACACCAGACCATTGAAACTATATATATTAGGCCTGGAAGCCTGTACAGTCTATGTCATTCTTGACTTTCCAGTCGTCAGGAACACTCATGAATAACAAAGAACTTCATGAATAACAAATGGTTCAAAATGGCCGTCTTGACAGATATCTGTTTAACCTTTATTTTTACAGTACATACAGAAATTACGGCACAAGTTTATATCTACCCAATTGCAACGCATTTATTTCTACAAGAATGGAAAGTTTGACGTGTTTCTTGATTAGGCTTTTAGTTTTACAGGCTTTAAATTAGTTTAGAAGTTTACAAAGAACATACAACCATCTTGTAACAAAAGTGCCCGATATCGGAATGTTGTCCCATCGGCTCATCTGCAACACCCGCTCTAAATTAAACCTTATACATATACCTATCATCCTATGCTACTTTCCCGGGTCTGCGCGATGGGTGCTACGAAAACCACTTTCTAGGCCTCCTTTCAAGATCTGCTCCTAGACTATTAAAGTCACAATCTAAGTTTTTGTGAGGCCCTAGTTTCATATTCAGGTCGTACTAAAAAAAAATCCTGATTTTTTTGGCCCAAATTCCAGGAATCGATTCCAGTTGATGTAATCACAGATCACAGAAAATTCATCGGAACAGAAACGCTTGAATAAAAATGCCGCCGATTCCTTCAACTATGGCAAAATTACAAGGCTGATTCTGCTTGAATTGGCTTGAATTTGAATTTTAATAGTGCTCCGAAAAACTCATTATTTTGGACTCCTCCCCCCGGCACTATGTTGTATTTTAATGCATTAAACTTTACCGAAGTGCAATTGCAAATAACATGAGCTACTAGAATTTTCGAACATTATCTACAGAGGAAAGAAATCGAGAAAGCGCAATGAGTTTATTAGCGGAGCTGACGTATAACCATGAAGACGATTTCGAGTGGCATGAGATATTTTTTGAATTTTGAGTGACGTAATCAGTAACGTCATATCACGTGACTTTGGCATGAGATACCTATCAACCTAAGGACAAGTTTTGCGAAGTCTAGTCGCTATTGGAGAATTCTTTTCGGATATATGATTATTTTTCCTTTTCATCCTGAATAAGACCTATGGCGTCATTTAGTGTGTGCGTGTGTCCGTCCTCCACAGGTATCCCAATTTTAGGCGGGAAAATAGTCGCGAACGTGCAACTGTTAAAATAAACATCGATTTCTCTAAAAGGCAAAATGTTCAGAGAACCAAACTTCGTGTTACTTATTTATGTGACAAGGAGAGTGCTATGACATGGACACGTGTTGTGACATCATCGATGACGTCATCATTTAATGGCGTTCGTGTTATCATAGATAAATAATAATTAAATATCTGCGATACGCAGTTAAGCAGGATATTTATTTTCTGTGCGTTCCGCCAGAAATATGTCAGTTCATTGAACTTCTATTGTTTAATGTTTGCACAATTACGTAATATTTCGCATATGTCATGTATAAAAGTTCAAGCTTTTATGCATTCGTTTCTTCGGTTCGTACTCACAGCCTTCAGAACTCTACACGATTTACTCAGTTTTACCAGTTTTTGGCCTCAGTTATCATGTTCGATAACGACAGGCGATAACGATAATTAAGACCTTTGTCTGCTACGCTATAACAATTTAAGTTAAAAGCGTTCGTTCCCTCTTTTAACCGACCACGTTTCTGATTTAATTGAGTCAAAATTTGAATTGGTATCCGCTAAGTTTGAATCTTCTACATTCACGCAAGCCGTAAAAGGGCAAGAAAAGAAAACTTTGTTTGCAAGTAACCAGCGCAGCAATAAGTAGATCATCAGATCGAGATGTCAGACAAAGTCGACGAGACAAGAAATAAACCATTGGTGATTGCTGACAAAAGCGGGTTTGGTTGGATGACAGTCAAGGAATGCTTCAGAATTGGCCCTCTGATTCAGAGGATGACAAGTGAATCTACAGTTTGGAGCGTCGCGAAAACGGAAAATTAAGAAGAGCGATCGAGTCTCTTATGCGTAAGGATACCTTCAAGTCCTCTTCAAACGACTTCCAAAGGAGTAACGTCGTATTCATTTCGCATTGGGCCTTTTTAAGTTAAGTATATTTACACAAACTTGTTCATTTTTATTTCTGTCAGTTACTTACTCTGGCACTAGCTTTGTTGTTACCTTCGGCTATTGATATACTGAACACGAACCAATCACAATTCTCCAAGTAAATTGTGTCTTGTATTTATTCTATATTTCGAGGTTAGCACAGAATAATTAAATATCTGCGATACGCAGTTAAGCAGGATATTTATTTTCTGTGCGTTTCGCCAGAAAAATGTCAGTTCATTGAACTTCTATTGTTTAATGTTTGCACAATTACGTAATATTTCGCATATGTCATGTATAAAAGTTAAAGCTTTTATGCATTCGTTTCTTCGGTTCGTACTCATAGCCTTCAGAACTCTACACGATTTACTCAGTTTTACCAGTGTTAATATATTTTTTATTTTCGCATACCAAAAATTTCATATCCTTTTCTCATTTATTTTATGGGTACCCTGTGTATTAATTGATTTCCCTTTATTTTACCCTAGTGTGGAGTTTGGCCATCTCGTTCTTACATGCAAAAAGGACGGACCTGGCTGTGTTTCCTGCGCTGTCTAACCGAGCCTCCGCTTCCAAGTCTACTTGTGATAGTTCGGCCTGACCAATGATGAAGCCAGCTTGAAGTTGAGTGTTTAGCTTTAATATTGAAACACGAACTCTCTATGTGCAGCTAAGTATTAACGTTAAAGGGAGTCTTAAATAATCTATTAATTCCTGGGTAGAGCACCTTCAAGCTAATGATTTTGTTGTGAGCATGTTCGCCTAGGATGAACAACAGACACTTCACTTTCACATCCTGAATTTGTTGAAGAAGCCATCGCCGAACTCATAGCAAATAATTGTGTAACTGGTCACGTTGACGCCCCCTTTCTATGTTAATCTTTTAACTTTTGCGCAAGGAAAAATTTGCATTTGCTTAATGATCTCAGACACGTCAATGGCACCACTTTAAATCTCATTTTTCTAGTTTAAGCCGAAAGAAACATTTACTGTAGTCAATAACTTGCTGCTCAAGAAATTACATCAGAATACACGGTTTCGAAAAATTTAGTATAATTTGATTAAAATATTGGCGCAATTATAGGACCTCTCACAATACAGACCTTTGTATGGATTTTCACTAGATCCCTTTCTGGCCTCGTTTTGGTGTATTTTGAGAACTGCAGGTTTCCACCAACTCCACATATGTTTTGTAAGTCATCAGACGCTATAACTTTTAAAAATTTCCATGCCAAAATTTTGAATAGCTTTAAGTTTAAGTTAAAGGTGTACTAGAGCAAGCCATCTACGACGGTCATCTCTCACGGTCTATCCTCTCAGCCAGGCCATTTAGTCATGTGAGTGTAGCATTTGGCGGAGGTCAGATTCACTGGATCGTCATTGTGTTGTCAGTGACGTGTGGAAATCCTAGAACATTTTCCCATAGTTCCATACTTTGTTCTCTTTCTTATATTGATCATTATTATTATTATTATGATCAGTTGCAGAAGAAGCAAGTAAGGTGTGCACGGACAATTTTACCCGCAACAAGTAGTAGTTAATTGGTAGTTCCAAGCATTTGGTAGTCTCAAGCGTACCTAATCATCCAAAATGTCATACTAAAATATTCCATTCGATGAACGTTAGCTATATTGAAATTTAATGCTCAATCATTAATGATTATAAATAATATACAAAAATTTCTAATTCTCTCGCAAACTTTCCTCTTATTACAACGCATAGCTTCCTCGATTTAATTCCAATGTGCGTCGTCAGGTAGCTGCTGGAGTGCGGCTATGCGTTGTGCATGATTGTATATGATAATAACTGATCTGTCCTCCTGATAATTTGATTGTACAGTCATTTGAGAGTTCTCGTGGCATGCAAGGGTCGCAGCACCCTGATCGTACCAGGGTGGCCTTCTAGCTACTGTGGTTATACATACGTTTTCAAAATAATTGCTTGCTTTTTACATAATTTAGGAGTAGGTGCTGTCTTTGCATTAATATCTGCAAATGTTAGACCTTCACGTTTTCTCGAATAAGGACGTTAAGTCTCGTTTCTCAATTACACTACACTAACCGGAGCCAGAGGGACGTAAACTAACTACGAGGACCGTCGGAAGTTGCTCAAACTTTGTGACAAAGAACTCGCCATACTAACACACACTCATGTTTACAAAATGTAAGAGCTTAGAGCTGCGAGGATAAACGCCATATAAGCACAGTTTATTTTTTACTTTAGCTGTAACCATTTTGTACCATTTGTTACTGATTGTCTTATGCCACCGCAATTGTCCCGGCGCAGAGTCATGTTTGCAAGTCATTCCATAATATACGATAAGTCGCAATTTGACGTGCATTATGTGCTGTGAATTTAGAGTTTTCATTCACCGTTTGTAAGAGATATGCACATTTAGTGTAAGTCCCGTTTTATACGCAAAGTATGCACGTAATTCACCGATCCCGCATTCATTGTTATACCCCTAGTTACTGTTGCTACGTCGGACAAGCCAAATTTTATCTTTGGCATAGAGCACGCCCGATTGCAGGGAGGTCTTAGAAGTTGTTGCATGCAATTTGGATTTTATATTTTTATCTTGAAAAGCTGAATTATTATTGAAAAATCTTCGATATTCAAGTTTGTTGCTCGGACATTTTGAATTCCGTAGGGAAAACGTCCTATTGTTTGCTACAAGTGGGCGGAGCTATCGTCAAAATAGGTCGGTCTATTGGAGTGTTGCAGTGTGCGGCGCCAGAGCGTGATTGACATTTAGTGCAAGTGCCATTTGATTTGCGCGTAATTGGAGTGCGTTCTGCAGCGAGGTGTGAAATTGCCATTCCCATTTGGTGCAAGTGCCATTTGATGCGCAAAGTGTGTGCGCAGAGTCCATTTTGGAGTTTCGCACGTGAGTGCGATGCACATTTAGTGCAAGGGCCATTTGGTGCGCAAAGTGTGTGCGCAGAGTCCATTTTGGAGTTTCGCACATGAGCGCGATGCACATTTAGTGCAAGGGCCATTTGAATGGCAAGGTGTGCCCGCAGTGTCCATGAGTGCGACGCACATTAGTGCATGTGCCAATGTAATGTGCAGAGAAGCTTATATAGCTGATTTTGCTACTTGGTGAGAAGCGTACTAATCGAGGCATATATTTGTATATATCTGTACTTTCTTATCTTTCAGTTGTGCTTGGATGAGGGCATTTGCAACGATTCGGTATTGAGAGAATTTAAAGTTAAAATCTACAACTGTGCTCCAAAGCTCACCGTACAATCGACTATTACTGGCTCGGATGGAAACAATAGATCTGTGGGCCTCAAACATTCGTCGTCAAGCTGAAGGGCTCTAGTTGTGTTCTTAAGGATGTTCCTTTCTGTAATCTGATGCCTGAGCTATTGAACCTTCAGTTCGGTTCATTCAAGATGAACTAACAACTAGAAAGTGGCATAAGTCGCACCGACAGATTATAATCCAGTTGGCGTTCAGCATCTTTCAAAAGAACGGATGATATACGTCAATCGCTCCGATTCGGGCAGGCTAACATTTTCCTAATCACTCGGATTATAACTTACCATCTCGTACACGATTATGGAACTGAATTTATTGATAGGCTTATCACTTTGATATGAAAAGTATAATATATAGCAATTATTGTCTCGCCTTCTGGACATCAAGTCCGGTGGTTAGTACCTGAACTTTTAGTTAGTATAACTCAGTGTAAAGCTTTAATCCTCGGAGCTGAATACGTTGCATTCGAACGAGGAATACGTTCCCGGGTTTTTGTCCCACAGGGTTTTATCCCGGGTTTTCGTATCGGGCAGCGTATCATGGTTTGTATTTCTACTAGGTTTAGTCTTAGCTTTTTTTTTTTAGGAAAATTTTGTCATTTATGTAACTTCACTTGCACTTAAAATTTTCCCCTTAATTAGTTGAAAATGCCCATAAAGGTGTGATCCTCCTCATACAGTGGTTAGTCATTACTGTATAAACTAGTAATAGCTTCTATTCGCCTGGGCGAAGCAAAAGAGAATAGAAGTGTCTATCATTTTATTAGAAATGTTTATCCATGTGTATAAGAAATGTGTATCTATACATTTTATAGAAATGTTTATCTATCATGTATAAGAAATGTTTCTATTATTGTATTAGAAATGTGTATCTATTATTGTATTAGAAATATTTATCGATTATTATTAATATTAATATTTATTATTAATATTTATCGATTATTATTAATTATTAATTATTGATATACTGAACACTATTGATATACTGAACACGAACCAATCACAATTCTCCAAGTAATTTGTGTCTTGTATTTATTCTATATTTCGAGGTTAGCACAGAATAATGATATCTAAGGAAGGAAAGGTGGTAAGATAACCAAACTTCGACAGTTGCATTGGTGCCCATCGACGACGTCATCATTAAAATACTTTCGTGTAAACAAAGAAAAATAAATATATAAGGAAGGAAAGGTGGTAAGACAACCAAACCTAGATACAACAATTTTGAAACCATATTTAAATTTACAGAATAAAGATCGGATTTCGGATATTTTCTTAACTGCAAATATACTAAAAGGAAAAAGTTTCTTCGAGTGATGAATTTTCGCCGCTAGAAGCTGTTCCCATATGATACCGTTGACTGCAGCTAAATCTTGGAACTCCCTACCTGATACTTTTAGAACTGAGCCATCTCTAGCTTCTTTCAAGAAAAAAATTGTAAATATCTGATTGTAATCTTTTATTGTAATTGGTATTTTTAATTGTAATCTGTAATGTGTAATTGCTCGGAGATATTAGCTTTCTACAGCTATCTTAAATTCGAGAAAAAATAAAGTTATGTATGTATGTATGTATGTATGACTGCGTCAATGTTTAGTTTATCAGGCCAATTACTGTGGTAAACAAATGAAATAATGCTTTGATCTTAGCAATTTGTCCATATTCTGTAGTTACTTATTTGAGCGCGAAGTTCAATTGTTTATATGTTCAATTGGATCAAAGCTCGCGTATAGGATTCTCTACAGTGACTTTGAAGTCTATATATTACAAAAAAAGAAACCCAAAATCGCAAGCACAATAACTTATTATTATGGAGTTGAATTTATTTATTTAGAACGCGAATTTTGAGTGTTGCGTTTGGTATTGAATTGAATCCGGGCGCGAGTCACTGTGTATCGTGTGTAGCATTCTTGAACGAGAGGGCATTTGCAGTCTATACATTACAAAAAAAAAAACACACCCACGTTTTGTCACTCGCCCCATTGTCACTCGGCCAAAAAATTCAAGATGGCGCTCGCGACTACGAACTGCGGGGTTTTCGCCGATAAAACAGCCTCCAACGCCTGCTAGCAGAGGCTAGGATACCTGTGAAACACACACGCAAACACGGAATGACGGCATAGGTTTTATTCAGGAATGAAAAAGAAAAAATCAGATATCCGAAAAGAATTCTCCAATAGCGACCAAACTTGGCAAAAGTTGTCCTCAGGTTGTGGTATCTCATGCCCAAGTCACGTGATGTGGCGTCACTGATCATCTTATGTCACTCAAAATGTCAAAAATGTCTCAAACCTATAAGGAAAAATGGTATCAGACGTATAACCATGAAGTCGATTTCGAGTGGTTTGAAACCACTCGAAAACCCAAATCGCGAGCACAAATAACCAGGTTACTTTCTGATTAAATTTCCAGCTAGTGAAATGAATTTAAGAGCCAAACAAATCAATGTTTCAAATTTATCAAGCAATATTATAGAGCAACAATATGACAACGAGCCTATTCATGTGGAACTTTTGAGATGAAGTGGGTATCAAACCTTGTGAAATAATATGTTAAAACCGTACCGAATTAAAATTCCTTTTAGCACAATATCTCAAGGAAACATTGTTAAAATTGTGTGAGGTTTCATTTCGTTGGGAAAATGCCGAGTAAGTACTAAATTGCGAAAGAAGTTTGCACGCGCTTTGAAGTTTTCCAGATAACACTGATTTGCATAGCAACGCTTTGAGCAAAATTATTCATCCTACGAATTCTCGATCTTTAAACTGTCCACTGCATGGGACATTGTCATCTTTCTTCATAATGTCTGATTGATTATAAGGCGCCATTATTTCTGGTGCAGGGAAATATAAAGGAAAAAAACAAATGCTCTCACTCCTGTTGCTATGCTCCGTTTTAGTCCGTCTTCTAAAGTTGAATACTAATTTGTCTCTTGAATCAATTAAATTGGTGCTTGGACGTAGTGCGCAGAAGCGCACTTAATTAACTCGGTTCGTAACTAATGCGCAGGTATCCCAATTTTAGTCGTGAACGTGGTCCCGTAAAAACAAAACATCGATTGCTCTGAAAGGTAAAGTGTTCAGAGGACCAAACGTGGGGGGTTACTTATCTATGTGATAAGAAGAGTGCTATGACACGGCCACGTGACGTGAGGTCCCCGATGACGTCATCGTTCAAGGGCGTTTGTAAAATCCATAGAAAAAATAATATCTCAAGAAGAAAATGTGATAAGAGAACCAAACTTCGACAAACTTGTCTTGGTGCCAAAGTGGGTGCACTAATATGGTCAAGTGATGTGACGTCATCGTGTAAACAAAGAAAACTCTCATGAAGGAAAGGTTGTAAGAAAACCAAACTTCGATAAATTTGTCTTGGTGCCAACGTGGGTACACTAACATGGTCTTGTGATGTGACGTCGTCGATTACGTCATCATTAAAGGGCTCTCGTGTAAACAAAGAAAAACAAATATCTAAGAAAGGAAAGGTGGTAACACAAGACAACCAAACTCCGACAAGGTTGTCTTGGTGTTAAATAGGGTGATGCGCTATCATGGTCAAGTGATGTGACGTCATCGGTGACGTCACGTGCTTTCGTGTAAACAAAAAAACCTCATGAAAGAAAGGTGGTAAGAAAACCAAAATTTGACAAAGTTCTCTTGGTGCCAAAGTGGGCGAACTAGCATGGTCAAGTGATGTGACGTCATCGATGACGTCATCATTAAAGGGCTTTCGTGTAAACAAAGAAAAACAAATATCTAAGAAAGGAAAGGTGGTATCACAAGACAACCAAACTCCAACAAGGTTGTCTTGGTGCTAAATAGGTGGGTGCGCTAACATGGTCAAGTGATGTGACTTCCTCGATGACGTCATCACTGAAGGGCCTTCGTGTAAACAAAGAAAAGTTAACATCTAAGGAAGGGAACAGGTTGTAAAAGAACGAAACTTCGGCAAAGGTGTTTAGGAACAACAACATGGTCACGTGATCTGACGTCATCAAATCTGTTTGATAGCTCCACTTATTGATAGCTCCGCATTGCCTAAATATAGAGCAGAAAAGTGCAGCGAAAGATTGTGCCGCGCCGTGACCGTACCGCGAATACACGATTTCATTCGGTATCTACAGCAGGTCAGGTTCCGTACTGCCACCGCGACAGTACCGCGCCGTATCACGGCACTTTTCACAGTCATACGAAATCTGCGGAGCTTCCGCGCGGCACAGAGCACCGCGCGAGCGTAGCACCACACATAAGGAAAAGTGGTATTTTTGGCATTTTGAGTGACGTAATCAGTGACGCTATTGGATCTTTTTCTCGGAGATATATTTTTTTCTTTTTCATTCCTAAATAAAACCTAAAATAAAACCATTTGTGTGTGTGTGTGTGTGTGTGTACATCCGCCACAGGTGTCGCGAACGTGCACTCGAAAAAAAATCATCGATTTCTCTGACAGGCGAAATGTTCAGAGGACCAAACTTGGGGTTACTTATCTATGTGATAAGAAGAGTGCGATGACATGGTCACGTCATTTAAGGGCGTTCGTGTAAACAAAGAAAAATAAATATCTAAAGAAAAAAAATGGTCGACAACCAAACTTCGACAAAGTTGTCTCGATGCCAAAGGGTGCACTAACATGGTCTTGTGATGTGACGTCATCGGTGACGTCATCATTTAAGGTGTTTAGGAACAACAACATGGTCAGGATGATTGAATGAAAGTTTATTTATTGTACTGTTATTTCTCTTACAGAGGGGATCTGTGATGACTCACTACAATCGCTAGCGAAGCAAAGGTCATGTAAGTGTAGTCAATAACAAACATTATTACATGATTGACACGGTTTCCATTGTGTAAGTTGAGGTCTCCAACTAACGTACATACCTCGCAAGTAATTTAAAGCCGGGAAGAGATTTGAAATTCTCTAGGGAAGAGAGGGGCCGATGAAAAGAATTGAATAGCTCTAAGTAAAACCTCCCGAGTATATACAGTGTTCAATACCTCATTAAATAAACAATAGGTATTTAACTTTGATATGACTGTAGTGAAACCAATCGCAAAGTGATTACACCAATTCTGAATAAAACCCCTATAGGAGTAATTACAAAGTATTTGCAAATTACTCACGACAGTCATCTGAAATCTGATCTATTTGCTTCTGATTATCCTTTATGCGCGAATCCCGTTGAACGCCACACAAAACACCATATCCGAGAACGCCTTTCACGCCTTCACTTGAACCAGTGCGTGGTACAAACGAAAATAGCGTTTGAATGAGTCGTGCTTTTACAAAAAGCCACTCGATTAACTGGACTGGCTGTTTTGTACGAAAACAAAATACGTAATTGTGTTCTGCTAACAAGTGAATGCACTTAAGCTGTATATTTTGTGTTTGGACCTTTGTCAATCATGGTTGAATAAAAGCTGTCATTCATTTTCTCTGGGGAACGTACTTCTTGAAAACAGCTAAATAACTACCAATAGTTCCTATCGGAATGCGCTATCCTTTTCAATTGTAAACTATACTCCTTGTCAAAACTTTGACTAATTCAATGAGAAGAATGTATTCATTTGCTCCTGTTTTTTGAAAACCTTGCCAATCAATCAATAAATCAATCAATCGTTTAATTCAAACCCATTGCAGGCTGAGCCTGAATTACAGGAGAGGTCATTCAATCAAATATAATAAATTACAAATTCACCATTTGATACTTAACAGAGACAAAATTGTTAAACCGATTTGTTCGGCCTAGTGTGGGCTGGACAGACTGGTGTCCTGACCTCAAGTTGTGTGTGCGCTCAAGCACCGTTGGCTTGTGTAAAACATGAATAGTGTTCTTAGACTTAATTACAAAGTTCTTACAAGCATCATCTCGCCGTAAGTATAACGGATCGAGACCTGCCAACTCGAGCGCCTCGTCATATGGAATGCCGGGAAAAATAACCATCATGGCTTGTTTCTGTACACTCTCTAATAAATTACTTAAGAGCGAGTTCGCGTAAATATCGCCTATGGCCCACAAAAACTCAAAAATCGAATTTTCAAAAACTATACCAGAATAAAGCCTTTGGGTCACAATGTATGAAAATAGTATTCTTAGTTCGATTAGCGAAATCTTTTTTTCACGAAACGACTTTCACCGATCGAGGCTCGGATCGGCAAAAAATCACACAGAAAATTGTGTCAAAATCGTGCTAATTTTCATTGCCCAAACTACATTTTTAGCAACATTTAAGAAAATCCAGTGGCATTTAAGCATCTTCTCTGCTGTCTAGAACAATTAAAAATGGATTATCTCGATTCTGCGAATTTTGAGAGCTTTTTGAAATTTATCATTTTGCGAAGCCGTGTCGCGGCTAAAAATTTCCCGATTTTGATGTGCCCTAAATCGACCTTGGTACATGGCTCTTGACAATTATGTTACATTTTCTGAAAAGACCAATCCTTCCTCTGTTCATTTCTGCAAAAACATTTTGGGGAAATTTAATTGCCGAGTACTGAGAGAAGCGAATGGAAGTCACTCTGCAGCAAAGAATTTCATCGACACTTGACAAGTTACTAACAAACGCTTACCATCTGCGTGTTTATTTTCGATTCCTTGCCCCTTATCTTCACACAATAAAACGTTATAATGTACCTGAATACTTGTTTACTACACATTTTGGGGAATTTAATTGCCGAGTACTGAAAGAAGCGAATGGAAGTCACTCTGCAGCAAATAGTTTCATCGACACTTGACAAGTGACTAACAAACATTTACCATCTCCGTGTTTATTTTCGAATCCTTGCCCCTTATATTCACACAATTAAACGTTACAATGTACCTGAATACTTGTTTACTACATAATTAGTGAAGAAAAGGTATAATTTCCGTTTTACATACCGATAATAGCTCGCAAGTGCGTTCACTTTGTTGTTTTGACATGTCTCTTCCCACGTGCGATACCAAACTCCAAGACAATATCACGCCAGGATTGCCAAATAATAAAATCAGAGCAGCAGAACCCTTAACAAGAGCAATAACAGATTCTAGACAGTTCAAAACTGGGCTATGTGGCATATTTCAGGAGTTAAAATCAGAATGTTCCGCCTAAAACGTTCTCCCCGAGTCGCGTGCTGTCAAAACAAACACGGTAGTACCCAGATCTCTACACGGACAACTGCACAGGGAGTCGATCGTCTAGGACAGGTTGTTTATTTCTACTTTAAGTCTAAGTTAAATTCACACAACGACGAAGACGTTTGAACCGAAACAACGAGAAGAGGATTTTTCTCTATCCTATTGAAAAACTGATAGCCTATTCTATGCGTCGTGGGAGCCACTGGGAGGAACCCAAAAAAATACATCAGGGGTTCAGACTAAATTCAGCCCCCCCCCCCCAAATTTCAATTCACCCATTTATCTATTTTAACGACACCGTATAGGAAAGAGTACGTGTTTCTTTATTAGAATCTTTATTTTAATCCATCAAGCAATTTTTTCCTTTGTTCAGTAAAGTTTGCACCTTCCTAAATATAATGTTCGTCGCCTGTTTTTTGAAGTCACATTTAGTACAAATACGTTCATCAGGCTTTTCCAGAAGCTCATAAGTAGGAGCGTGCATCCTACGAAATGGGTGGGTCTCACATGTGTTTTATAGCTTGAGCTATTTTTAGAAACAGTTGCGCGGGAAAAATTAACCAATCAGAATTCTTCCTTACATTTGACGTCACGCCTCATCAAAAATTCAGATGGAGCTCTGCTTTTAGCCAGTGGCTAAATCTATTTTTACTTGCAGTTCTTTTCGAGATGGAAAACCGGGTGAAAATGTTATCTCTTTGCATGGTTTCTGACTGTACAAGTTGAGTAAACTAAAACAGATAACAGATGGCTTCAGACATCAAGAAAAATAACTTGAAAACAATATCTAAAGGACTAAGGGAAAGCAGAAAAGAACCGCGGCCTCGTCGCTTCTTCTCACGGTTCTCGCACAGCGAAAGTTCATGAAGGACTACAAATTTATGCACTATGGTGGCTACGGATGGATTAGGGAAGCATAAAAGGATTTACAACGAAGTACCAGGACTATGTGGATGATTTGATTTCTAATTTGGTACACTGACAGATGAAGTTCGCTACATACAAACGATCCAAGCAGGAAGGCGAGAATGAAAGTTTGTCAAAAAAACTTTACAACGTGTTCGCCGAAAAAACTGAACACATTTACTTACAACTCGGTAAGCCGGGACTATGAACTTTTTCAATTCCTAAGTCGACATGGATGTTTTTAGTTTCTTCTTTTTGTTTTCATTTGTGTGAAATTATTTTTTTGATGCACGAAATTTGTCAAGTTTGTTTTTTGTTTGCGAGAACTGGAGTCGGTGGTATTAAGGACGTAGTGACAGAGCGGAAATGACCTGTTTAGATCACTAAATTTCAAATAATAAGGTCAGGTTAACTCAGAAAAGCTTGATTTTTTGCATACAGACTCCTTGCCTGATTAAAAACAAAATATCAAAAATGCCTTTTTTCTAATGGATCCATCTTTGAGATATTAGGCTTTAAACATTGGTTTTTGTACCATTTTATGGGAGAATTAGTACTTTGATCAGGAATTCTGCAAACTTTGTTCAATCATATCTAAAATTCATATTCTTCAAATTTCTTGAAAATTTGGAATTAAGCTTTTGGTCATAGAAACTCTTTGTATACGGAATCTTGAGCTTATATATTAAAATATGGCGAAGTTAGACATTTCATTTTTGGTCATTTCCGCTTGTCGGACGTAGTAGCGTTGAACTTGTGTACTTGAACTGCTTGAATGAAGCACGACTTGAAAGAGTTTGATCAGGCGTTTATTAAAAGGTATACTTTATATAAACGACAGAAGTTTATTGCTTACATTCTATAAACTATTTGAAAACAAAATGAATGGTACCGGTGCGAAAAGTAGGCACTGAATGATGGCACTCTGCGAATCGACAGGAAACTCGAGGAAACAGCAAGCGTTTTCTAAAATTGTCGGCCAACATGTGCCAACGGAGCACTGCTTTGATTTCCGTGAAATACATGGCAGTCGAGGATGGCATCTGCTTAACAACCAGTCAGTCTGAGGGCAGAAGTTAGCTTATTAAGTTGTCAATGTTCCTCTTGTAGCGTACTGCTTTGCTCTTTTTATTTGCCTATTCATTTGCTGTTCGCTAACAATCATAACAATTTTTAGCACTTCGTGGATATGTACGCCTGCTAGCTTGGCACTTCATCGTGTGCTTTGCTATTTTTGCACCCTGGCTCTAAATCACTAGGCTAGTAAAAATATTTGCTTCATTTTGGCAAAGGGATAAAGTAAACGCCGTTCTTGTCGGTCGTGCCAGATAAGAGGAAGATTTCGTATTTCGTGCGCGCCTGCTGCGTGTATGACGTAATTTGTTTACTTCTCTCTGATTGGTTGATTTTTCGCGCGAAAATCTAAAAATAGCTCAAGCTATAAAACACATGTGAGAACCACCCAATAGGGGATGCACGCTCCTACTTATGAGCTTCTGGCTTTTCCTATGGTCTTTCGTACCGCCCAGTCTCAATTTCTAATCTATGTGCACTAATCCTCAGGTGCGCGAGGGCGAATTCTGTGCTTGATGGTATGGACGTTACGTAGATCTAGGCTCTCGGCTCTCTAGGCTCTCTATCTTGTCATAGAATTTAACTAAGGAGCACCCCCCTCCCATCACGCACACACTTTAAAACTGTTCCGCCGTCCCTGGCCATTTGAGCGGGCATAAATCCAGGAAGGGGGGGGGGGGGGGGGGGGGGGTGTACATGAGGCCTGGAAATTCCAGGGGGTTCATCTGAGGACTGGATATTCCAAGGTTTTTTTAGGGAGGAGGGAGTGGTCCTGAGGCCTGGGTAACGGTGTTAAGGGGTACCTCTGGAAACTCTAATGGTTTCTAGGGCAGCTTGGGGTTTCAAAGGAAGAGGGCAGGGAAAGAAATTCAAGGGAATGGGGTGCGATGACCTGGAAATTCAAGGGGATTGGCAAGGTGCTAGACTAGCACTCTATATGCCTGAATGTAGTTGATGTTTGTAATTTGAATGTGACATTTGTAAACGATAAATTATGCACCACCACCACCCCACCCTGGGGGGACTCCCCTATTTCTGGATTTCTGAGGCGGGGGTGCTACGTCGGGAACTTTCGATTTCACCCCTCAAGTACCAAACATGGCGTCGTTTAGTTTATTTTGGCCCCTTAAAGGTGCCAAGAGGACGTATTTTCCCTCGTTGAATTTTCTGTCGTACTTCTTACAAGGGGAAATACGTCAGAAATTCAGGCTACCAGCAAGTGTGACTTCCTTGATTTGCTAGAACGGACCTCCAACAGGTATCTATCTGCCAAAAATTGCAAGCTTTCAAATGTCCCCCCTAAAAGTACCAAGAGGCCTGATTTTAAACACTAAAAGGTACGACGAGCACTCCCGCCCAAACATTAAGGGAGTTACCAGGTTCACGGTTCACATGGAAATCAGGAAATTTCACTTATCTTTGTTGTTGTGGCCAACGTGTATTACAAGATATTACAAGAGCAAATTACTCTTGATGTATTGTGAACCATGTGTGTATTATGTATGTGACTCTATTAGACTCTTAGTCAAGGTTTCTTACTGGCCAAATATTTTGGAACAAACATAAAATGCAAGAGTTACGCAAACTTCGAAACAAATATAGAATACATGGACGCGCAGGAATATGGAATTTATCTACGGTGTTCAAAGTTTGCGCGAACGAGTGAGATACCAGATTAGAACACAAGAAGAAAAATTTCATATCTCCTACTGCCCATGTATTACTCTGTTTTACTAACAAAAGCTCATTACATAAAAAATGTTTTGTAAAAAATCGATTTAACGAATTTCGCGTAGTGGGCATTATCGTATTTTTACACACGTGCAAATTACGATAATTCTCAGTGGCCGAAATCATAAAAATATCCGTCAGAGGATCGTCCAGCTCTCGGACTCCCTGTGCCTTTTTCCGTGTGGGTGGCCCGGGTACTACCGTGTTTGTTTTGACAGCACGCGACTCGGGGAGAACATTTTAGGCGGAACATTCTGATTTAATATCATTAAATGTGCGCAAGTGCGGCCTTAAACACCACTGAAAAAACTGAGAAAAAATCAGGCATAGAACGGGATTCGAACCCACGACCTTTGCGATTCTCAGGTTTTTTCAGTGGTGTTTAAGGCCGCACTTGCGCACATTTAATGATATCGTATCTATCACGCCACTGTATGACATTTATTCATTTATACTTTCGCTTGGGTCAAGCGACACGTCATTTCATATAAAGGGCTAACCCGTATACGACCTCTCCCTGTGGCGTGGATAGCTCAGTTGGGAGAGCATTGCACCTGTATCGCAAAGGTCGTGGGTTCGAATCCCGTTCTATGCCTGATTTTTTCTCAGGTTTTTTCAGTGGTGTTTAAGGCCGCACTTGCGCACATTTAATGATATCGTATCTATCACGCCACTGTATGACATTTATTCATTTATACTTTCGCTTGGGTCAAGCGACACGTCATTTCATATAAAGGGCTAACCCGTATACGACCTCTCCCTGTGGCGTGGATAGCTCAGTTGGGAGAGCATTGCACCTGTATCGCAAAGGTCGTGGGTTCGAATCCCGTTCTATGCCTGATTTTTTCTCAGGTTTTTTCAGTGGTGTTTAAGGCCGCACTTGCGCACATTTAATGATATCGTATCTATCACGCCACTGTATGACATTTATTCATTTATACTTTCGCTTGGGTCAAGCGACACGTCATTTCATATAAAGGGCTAACCCGTATACGACCTCTCCCTGTGGCGTGGATAGCTCAGTTGGGAGAGCATTGCACCTGTATCGCAAAGGTCGTGGGTTCGAATCCCGTTCTATGCCTGATTTTTTCTCAGGTTTTTTCAGTGGTGTTTAAGCCGCACTTGCGCACATTTAATGATATCGTATCTATCACGCCACTGTATGACATTTATTCATTTATACTTTCGCTTGGGTCAAGCGACACGTCATTTCATATAAAGGGCTAACCCGTATACGACCTCTCCCTGTGGCGTGGATAGCTCAGTTGGGAGAGCATTGCACCTGTATCGCAAAGGTCGTGGGTTCGAATCCCGTTCTATGCCTGATTTTTTCTCAGGTTTTTTCAGTGGTGTTTAAGGCCGCACTTGCGCACATTTAATGATATCGTATCTATCACGCCACTGTATGACATTTATTCATTTATACTTTCGCTTGGGTCAAGCGACACGTCATTTCATATAAAGGGCTAACCCGTATACGACCTCTCCCTGTGGCGTGGATAGCTCAGTTGGGAGAGCATTGCACCTGTATCGCAAAGGTCGTGGGTTCGAATCCCGTTCTATGCCTGATTTTTTCTCAGGTTTTTCAGTGGTGTTTAAGGCCGCACTTGCGCACATTTAATGATATCGTATCTATCACGCCACTGTATGACATTTATTCATTTATACTTTCGCTTGGGTCAAGCGACACGTCATTTCATATAAAGGGCTAACCCGTATACGACCTCTCCCTGTGGCGTGGATAGCTCAGTTGGGAGAGCATTGCACCTGTATCGCAAAGGTCGTGGGTTCGAATCCCGTTCTATGCCTGATTTTTTCTCAGGTTTTTTCAGTGGTGTTTAAGGCCGCACTTGCGCACATTTAATGATATCGTATCTATCACGCCACTGTATGACATTTATTCATTTATACTTTCGCTTGGGTCAAGCGACACGTCATTTCATATAAAGGGCTAACCCGTATACGACCTCTCCCTGTGGCGTGGATAGCTCAGTTGGGAGAGCATTGCACCTGTATCGCAAAGGTCGTGGGTTCGAATCCCGTTCTATGCCTGATTTTTTCTCAGGTTTTTTTCAGTGGTGTTTAAGGCCGCACTTGCGCACATTTAATGATATCGTATCTATCACGCCACTGTATGACATTTATTCATTTATACTTTCGCTTGGGTCAAGCGACACGTCATTTCATATAAAGGGCTAACCCGTATACGACCTCTCCCTGTGGCGTGGATAGCTCAGTTGGGAGAGCATTGCACCGGTATCGCAAAGGTCGTGGGTTCGAATCCCGTTCTATGCCTGATTTTTTCTCAGGTTTTTTCAGTGGTGTTTAAGGCCGCACTTGCGCACATTTAATGATATCGTATCTATCACGCCACTGTATGACATTTATTCATTTATACTTTCGCTTGGGTCAAGCGACACGTCATTTCATATATAAAGGGCTAACCCGTATACGACCTCTCCCTGTGGCGTGGATAGCTCAGTTGGGAGAGCATTGCACCGTATCGCAAAGGTCGTGGGTTCGAATCCCGTTCTATGTCTGATTTTTTCTCAGTTTTTTCAGTGGTGTTTAAGGCCGCACTTGCGCACATTTAATGATATCGTATCTATCACGCCACTGTATGACATTTATTCATTTATTCTGATTTAAAATCCTGAAATATGCCACATAGGCCAGTTTTGAACTGACTAGAATCTGTTATTGCTCTTGTTAAGGGTTCTGCTGCTCTGATTTTATTATTTGGCAATCCTGGCGTGATATTGTCTTGGAGTTTGGTATCGCACGTGGGAAGAGACATGTCAAAACAACAAAGTGAACGCACTTGCGAGCTATTATCGGTATGTAAAACGGAAATTATACCTTTTCTTCACTAATTATGTAGTAAACAAGTATTCAGGTACATTATAACGTTTTATTGTGTGAAGATAAGGGGCAAGGAATCGAAAATAAACACGCAGATGGTAAGCGTTTGTTAGTAACTTGTCAAGTGTCGATGAAATTCTTTGCTGCAGAGTGACTTCCATTCGCTTCTCTCAGTACTCGGCAATAAAATTTCCCGAAAATGTTTTTGCAGAAATGAACAGAGGAAGGATTGGTCTTTTCAGAAAATGTAACACTATTGTCAAGAGCCATGTACCAAGGTCGATTTAGGGCACATCAAAATCGGGAAATTTTTAGCCGCGACACGGCTTCGCAAAATGACAAATTTCAAAAAGCTCTCAAAATTCGCAGAATCGAGATAATCCATTTTTAATTGTTCTAGACAGCAGAGAAGATGCTTAAATGCTACTGGATTTTCTTAAATGTTGCTAAAAATGTAGTCTGGGCAATGAAAATTAGCACGATTTTGAGACAATTTTCTGTGTGATTTTTTGCCGATCCGAGCCTCGATCGGTGAAAGTCGTTTCGTGAAAAAATATTTCGCTGATCGAACTAAGAATAATATTTTCATACATTGTGACCCAAAGGCTTTATTCTGGTATAGTTTTTGAAAATTCGATTTTTGAGTTTTTGTGGGCCGTAGGCGATATTTACGTGAACTCGCTCTTAAGAGCGAATGCACACAAAAATCGAGCAATGGGCGGTCAGAGCTCAAAATTGTTTTACCGTCATTTTAAGTTTGTAGCAAGATTTTAGTGAGATTAAGACCGTTATAGGGCCTTTTTCACAGTCCGGGGGATTTTTTCGATTTTTTCGAGATTTACGTTTTCGCCCGTCTGAGGCCAGTTATTTAAGCGAAATTCAAGGGATCCACAAATTGCCTCGCGTAGTTTTTATAACGATATTTGCAGTGGATTTAGCACTTAATTTTCGATCAACAGTTAATAAACAATTGATCAGTGGTGAATTTCCGGATTAAGATCATATTTATGTCCTCGATTAACACCATTCTTTCGAAGCCACTTGACAACACAGTATTTTACTGGCTAAAGTAAATGCCGAATTTAGGTACGGGGCCATTCTTCAAATCAGCCCAAATTCAAGAATTAGAACAAGGAGAGGTAGTATTTTAAGAATATATAAACATTTCTTTGGCTTTTTCCTTGAACGCCCTAAAACTGAAGGACGAATTCGGTAGATTTCACGCTAATAGCGGGTTATTTGACCCGCCGACCTGTGCGTATCAAGTTGCCGGGAGTGAAATCAAACTAGAAAACAGCCTCTATTTCCCAGTTAATAGAATTAAGATTGTGAGACTTACGTTTTGGTGGAGTTATTTCAAGGGATCCAGTGTGGTCTTTGCAGCAAAACAATCGGTTTCGGCGTGGTATTAAAATAGGGAACTCCAACGCGGTGCGCGGTAGGCATGTCCTCCCAGTCCAAAGTAAATAACAACATAACTGCTTGAACTTTAGTTCAGCTAGTTTTTTTCTGGATAAATCCTTGTTGAGAATATCAGCACTCTAATGGAAACAGACGAACATCTATAGATCTTGCTCGGTTGTGTAGGATGTCAGGGACGACGTGAGAATTCACAATGGTTTGCAACAGAATTAATGATTCTCGTGTACTGATTTCTCATATCACCACACTTCAGGCCTTATCCTTACAAATGTTCGCATCCTCAATTAATGTACTGTATGTGGTCGATAACAGCTCATGTGCCTGCAGTCAAAACTGAAGAGTGCTTGCTGTTCATAGTTAGCAAACTCATCTGTGCTTGAATCTCGCCTGTCGCCTATATGCTCCACTAATAATCCATACCCCTTGATGTGTGTATTACTGGCGTGACAGGCACGTGCGTGGCGTCTACACAAATCCATGCACGTAACACAATTATTAAAATAGTGATCGATCTTTTCATCGAAACGCTCAGAATTCCTGTGCTCCTTCAAACCACATAATAGTGGGAAAGGCGCGGGAATTTGAAGGAAATTCATTCACTCATTCATTGGGATTATTTTTATTGCCTGGGTGTGGTGGTGGTGGGGGGGGGGGGGGGGGATGTGGCGGTTGGAGGATCGCTCTCTATATTGGGAAAGCGATCATTTGTACTTTTTTCAGAAGTCTAGTCTACTCAACTTGATACGTTAAATGCGCGAAGTCTCAGTCACTGCAGGTCAAAAGAAATAACTGTTATCGAGAGGTATTCGAGGGCTCGGTGGAAGCCCCTATACAGGGACCGACCTAAAGCTGGTAAATATATATATATATATATTCCCCTATATTCCCCTAGTGCTCGCGGGAACTTTCGATTTTACTCACCCCTAATATAAAAGGTACCAAAAATGGCGTCGCTTTGATAAAAGGTAAAAACAAGACGTATTT
Organism: Scolanthus callimorphus; assembly: GCA_033964015.1. NCBI lineage: Eukaryota > Metazoa > Cnidaria > Anthozoa > Actiniaria > Edwardsiidae > Scolanthus > Scolanthus callimorphus. The sequence continues at coordinate 27,644,564 of CM066913.1, forward strand.
TTTAAGAGAATATCCAGTTTCTCGACCCCTTACTCTTCGTTATACCTATTTTAGAGCAGAAAAGGTACCCCTTTTCTTAAACCAAAGCCGAGAAAAGGTACCCCTTTGACTTTGAATCGGCTTTGTGTGTTTTTTTTTTAAAAGAAACGGTTTTGCTCCCGCGTTGCGCGGTTGAAAAACCGGTGAAATACAGCCCCCCCCCCCCCCCCCCCCCCCCATCTTTGCGCGCCCAGGGTCCTCTCACCTCCCACCAAGGGGAAAGAGGAAATAGGGAGTACCCCCAGCCCTATCCTTTTATTGGGGTTCATGAATTAGGTACGCTGAACCGGAGAGGATGTATTTGATGAATATCAAAATGAAAGGCTAGAATTAAAATCAATTGTCAATACATTTTATTACACCGAGGTTTTTTTAGAGTAGAAATTGTTTTTCAGGCCGGTTGTGTTTTAGGGATTCAGCGACACGAGGGAAACAAATCACATTGACACGTGACTAGTCACGCAACCACACGAAATAACAATACCAGTACCGGTAGCTGTATTTCAATCTTTCCCACTATACAGGACAGCAAGGCTTGCCAGCCGAAATGATCCCGTTGCTACGCATATTGCAAAACATCAAGAGAAAGTGGTTCATACATGCGCCTTTTCATTCGAATTTGGATGCAAACAACATATTTCGGGAATCATGTCTACCGCGTTCACAAAGGGAGTTCTCTATTTACCACGCCGAAACCGATTATTTCGCTGCAAAGACCACTGGATCCCTTGAAATAACTCCACCAAAACGTAAGTTTCAAAATCTTAATTCTATTAACTGGGAAATAGAGGCTGTTTTCTAGTTTGATTTCACTCCCGGCAACTTGATACGCACAGGTCGGCGGGTCAAATAACCCGCTATTAGCGTGAAATGTACCGAATTCGGCCTTCAGTTTTAGGGCGCTCAAGGAAAAAGCCAAAGAAATGTTTATATATTCTTAAATACTACCTCTCCTTGTTCTAATTCTTGAATTTGGGCTGATTTGAAGAATGACCCCGTATCTAAATTCGGCATTTACTTTAGCCAGTAAAATACTGTGTTGTCAAGTGGCTTCGAAAGAATGGTGTTAATCGAGCACGGGCGGTAGGACCAGCTAGAGTATTTTTAAATGTACTTCTTTCGCGAATTTGGTCAATAAGTTCGTTATCAGCCGTGTCGAGAGGTCTTATAAAAGTTTTCGAATTCTTCTTAAAACCTGTTCTTTTTGAAGCCCGAAACTGCTCAATCTTAACGTTTATCTACTTATTTCTTTGTTAATAAAGCTTCTTTTAGCTTACCTTGGGCTTTTGAGGCATTATTCCTGATAAATAGACGGAGAGCCAACGTTCGTGTTATTATACCTCGTGTTACCCGAGACGCGACTGGAGCCAACGTTCCTGTTATTATACCTCGTGTTACCCGAGACGCGACTGGAGTCTAACCTAGCCGTTAATGACTAAGCGATCAGCGCATGTCAAACTTGACAGCCCGAATTGCGCTGATCGCTTAGTCATTAACGGCTAGGTTAGACTCCAGTCGCGTCTCGGGTAACACGAGGTATAATTTTCTACTAAATTTAACTATAATTATTCTAAAACTCATGAATAGTCAATCAGGCAAACACAATGGAAATCAGGACCATGAAGGCCGTTTGTATACCCCGATAGAAATTAGCATTTTGGGGAGTCCATGAATTTTTCAGGGAACAGCTGTTCTGATTGGTTGCCATATCACAATGGTGCTCAATCAGCCAGAAACGATATAGAACTGCTGCGCACTGAACTGAATCTGATATAGAACTCCGGTGACGTCAGAGTTCTATATCAGATCCAGTTCAGTGAGCACAGTTCTCTATCAAGTTTGGCTCACTGAGCATCAGTAATGATAGGACAACTCACCAGAACAGCATGTTTCCCCGATAATATTCATGGAGACCCCATCTCTTACAAACGCTCTGTGGTCATGATTTCCACCTTTTCCCGTAACCTACAAAAAAGAACGCATGTTAGAAATGAATACGTGCATTTTGTAAAACGATAGTTCATTTATCACATTTATTAATTTTCGGTGGCCATGATTTAAACATCCCACAACGACTCGGGCAGTGCCGACCACCCTTCTGTGAACATTTCGCGAAACGAGCCAAAACGGACATCTTTGACAATTATTTGGCAATACTTGAGTTGAATTGGGCTCAAAATCATGCACAGATAAACGAATTTAACTCACCCGTCCAAGTTACTCTACTTGGCGAGTCCGTACGAACCGCACTGCTTTGTTAACCAAGAATGAATGGGCAAATTGCATATGATGCATTACGCGCATGACAAAAAAAAATATCGTCAAAGAAATTTGAATCATAAAAAAATAAAAAAACAATAGGAAACACTGCCCCAAAAACTAATGACATAGCACTTTCTTTACAAAAGCCAATCAGAAAGCCCTAGCATTATTATAGGTATCGCTGGTATCGCTAATACATTCATTTATTTTCTATGACATTTGAATGGCACTTCTTTGCTCATCATAATTTATAGGTAAAAAAGTGAAAGCTATTCCAAAGGGAGTTCTTCTCTTTTTGAAAGTCATGTAATTATGAACAGACCTTTTGAGATATGTCAATTATTCGGAACGCCTCTCTAAATACACTATTCGTAATGAAAAGCTCTCGTTGTCGATCTTTTGTTTGCCATTTCAAAATACCTAAACAATGCATCTTGAAGCCAGTCTATATCAGATTTCTTATTCTCGATTTCAAAGAAGTAGTTCTCACAAATTTATTTCCTTTTTTTTTAACTAGCTTGGAATTATGAATTATTACTGGCAACCGTTTTAGAAGTAGTTTACAAAACTCGCTGTCGTGTTTTATCAGCAGATAGAATCACTCGGCTTCGCCTCGTGTTTCTATCTGCTGATAAAACACTCCAGCTCGTTTTGTAAACATTACATATGGAATGAGCAGTTGTTATAGGTAACCTTGCTGGCCGGCTCCATTTCTGCTTCACGCTCAATCAAACTGTGAAAGAAATAGAAATAAAAATAATTTAGAACATTAAGCTCATAACAATGCATATGCACAACACATTTTTCTTTCTTTAATACATTTTATAAGTTTTTCAAATTTAGGATGGACCTCGTACGTCGCAGCATCAACGACACACCGGTCTAAGATACGTTGAAGTTAGTCATGCAATTTAAATTCACCAGAGCGGTATATTTCAACTGTTATAATAAAACGAATTGCTGTACTATAAGAACTTTAGTTAAACTTACCATGTCGTTATCAATCGCCAACTACAGGACACTTTGAAATGTATTATCTCTTGAACAGCTTAAAACCACACAGGGAGTGCCGAGTTCCTCACGCGCATAATGCAACCTTTTAGTCTTGAGTCCTCAAGCGTTGTTTTTTCCTCCGAAACTCGTTCTCAGTCGCCAACTTAGAACTACTAGTTCAGCACTCAAGCACTGACTCCTACAAAATGACGACCTAAAATCGCGATAATCAGGTGTTTTGATTCTTTTGTTGTTTGGTACAAAAAGAAGTACTACCATTGGTCGTTTAAAAATGAATGCATGGAAGCTAAAGGAACAATAGCCCACACTTTTGTTTGTAGTCTCCCAACCACTCTAGGGATATTCTTTAATTTAATGAAACGGGGGCTTTACTAATGCAAACAAACGTATTGTAAAAGGCACCTTCTCTGCAGTGATAAAGCGTTAGCAATGAGTCCTTTGAATTTGAATTGCCACGCAAAATACACGTTATTATGAAAAGTTGAAAAGAAAAAGACAGTCAAGGAATCACATATTTTCTAACCAACACTGACGACAATAGCTTTCAAAAACATTTTTCATCCTTTTGTTCCGATACGACTTAAACCTCAGGGGATACCCCTCTACTGGAAAAATAAAGATCCCTGGTTGATTTATATGGTTAAAAATCGTTTATTTGACGAAGTATTTTCGATTTTTAATTGCATGGCGCTCCACCCGATAGAAAATCACCTTAGATCATGTAATAAGTCAGTTAAATACCTCGGTCTTCGGCAATATGGCATATAAATACCTCGGGCCTACGGCCCTCGGTATTTATATGCCATATTGCCTCAGCCCTCGGTATTTAACTCTTACTTAATCCGGAAATTCACTACTGATCAATTGTTTATTATCTGTTGATCGAAAATTAAGTGCTAAATCCACTGCAAATATCGTTATAAAAACTACGCGAGGCAATTTGTGGGCCCCTTGAATTTCGCTTAAATAACTGGCCTCAGACGGGCGAAAACGTAAATCTCGAAAAAAGCGAAAAAATCCCCCCGGACTGCGAAAAAAACCATATAACGGTCTTAATCTCACTAAAATCTTGCTACAAACTTAATATGAGGGTAAAACAATTTTGAGCTCTGGCCGCATTTTCCCGAATTTGCTCGATTTTTGTGTGCATTCGCTCTTAAATACTGGGGGAGCGCTGCCCAAGCAGGAGAAGCGTACTCAATGGTGGATCGTACGATGGAACTGTACAGACTGTAAACGGATACAAGGTCCTCTGCAGACATCCCAGACTTCTTTAAGACCCGTAAACCGTAAAGACGTTTGACAGCCTTCTTGTACACAGTCTCACAATGTAAATTCCAAGACAGATGGTCAGATATCTGCACACCAAGCAACTTATACGCCGGAACACGTTCAATAACTGTGCCGCCAATCAGCAAAGGACTTAAAATAGTCGACTTGTACTGCAGGAAATCGATAACCATTTCTTTGCACTTCTTTGCGTTCCTGTAATAAGCTAGTTAATTACCTCGGATTGGGTCAATACGCTTTACATTCCCTCGGGCCTGTCGGCCCTCGGTTCTGTAAATCGTTATCTATTTTCACTGGTCCCATTGTGCTCATTTAAGTTATGGGAAGGCTCCGCCCAAATAACGCTACCAAAGCCAGAACAACAACTCTCCACATCGCAGCCCTACTCAAAGATTATTTCCCATTACTCAGAGATCCCTCTCTCCCATTACTTTAGGATCTCCTCCCATTACTCAAAAATCCGAATCCGGCCAACGAAAAGGTTGGGTTCCTTGAAAACGTCAAGGCCCTACGAAGTAAATGACCCATAGATGGTCGCAAACAAACATGGAACCCAACCTTTCGTTGACCGGTGCCCGAACTAGGTCCGAGACGAGGAACAAAGGAGGGCCCCCCCAGTCAACGAAAGCATGGTTTGAATGGTGATGTGACACATCATAGGACATGACAATAGCATAACAGCGGTATACTTCTGACCAGCTTATATATCTGACCCATAGAGCTATGGCATACTATACTGCTTGAATTTAGCGTAACCATGATGTACTTGATTGGGGTTGTTCATGTAAATTACTCCGATGTCCGGCCAACGAAAGGTTGGGCCCCCTTAAAATAAGGTAGCCCTAAGCTGTAAAGGGCCACTAACACGATAGCGAACAAACATGGAACCCAACCTTTCATTGACCGGTGCCCGAACTAATTCCGAGACGAGGCACAAAGGAGGACCCCCCAGTCAACGAAAGTATGGGCTGCATGATGACGCGCCTACGGTTAGTTCACTACAATTTTACTGTACATCGTAAGTGTGTTAATCTTTCTTATCTTATATGCCCCAATTTCCTTCTTTCCGCTTTTGTTTACGACAGTTTCAAACCTAAATGAAGAAACACAGGGCATAAAAGTCACTGGAAGAGGTATTGCACAAGAAACTAAACATAAATAAATAACTGGAATAAGAAGAAAAACGAGCGACGTAGTTGTTACAAATAAATGACAGACGGCAGCGAATCACTGGTAAACGGGTAAAGGAATATGTACTGAAGCGGCAAACGTGGACGAGCATATGGTTAAATAAACTAGCAGTGACACCACACGGCAAATAATAGACCTCTAGAGACACAACTAGTGTGAAATAAACTTATCTTCTCTGCCGCCAGAAATTAACTATACGAGAAAGAGGGTTTATAAAACATATAAACGAGGAACGAAGGAGATAGGTAAAAGGGTGGCGGGTAAAATAAACAGAGAAAGGGGACTAAACATGTTTCTGATTGTCTCTGCGAAATAGGTCCGCAGATAAACCGTCCAACTGATAAAATTCTAGGCTGCATAACGGAAAGCCACATGATACAAACCTTAATAAAACAGCATAAATGGCAGGCTAAGCTCCTGGTGAGAAGAAAGTTCGGGGAACACTACGATTTTCTCGCATTGCACCACTTGAAGTTGGTTGACTCGCCAGGCTTCAGGCAACACAAATGGGAAACTAAAATAGCCATCGAGCAGCCACAAAAGACTCTGTGAGCACGAATAGAGGAGAGCAGGTGTAGAAACGAGTGGAGCCATGAAAAAATTGGAGTTTTATTATATCCCGGCGTTGTAGAAATGGTTGTAGCTTGGACGAGTGGACGCGACCGCACGAAGCAGAGGATAGAGCCAAATGGTCAAGTGAATGCTAATGAGTCATACCTTAAATATTCACACTAATGACACCATTGAAAATAGCGTATTGACCCCATCCTCGGTAATTAACTCTTACTTAACCTACTTCAGATTTACTTAAATATTTATTTTAAACTCCCATGGAGCTTGGGGAACCTGTGGAAGAAGCCATCGATATCGAGCATTGCGAAATACCCAGCCGAGCGGCCCCTGTCACTGAAACGACATCCCAACCCAGCAGTTACTCGAACATGTTTTTGCAATTGTAAATCGGATTGCAAAACAAAGCAGAAAGTTAAAAGGTAAAAGCCGTGGCTGCCCGTGTGCCCGAATTGCAAATGTGGGAATTAAGCCCGAACCATGTGCAAACAAGGTAGAACTCAAACAGTTTATACACTCGTCCATTCCAAGCTCCTGAATAATTTGAACTAGTTTTGCCATTGACGAATTCCAGTAGTTATCCGTTGTTATTATTCAGCACATCGATGCACTGTCCAAATATGGTCATTGGAACCCCAATAACTGTCTTCTGTACATGACAGATATCCTGCGATATCCGTCTCTGAGTGAAGTATGATGTTTTCAGCTCGTAAATAATACACAAAAGTAATATTTTTTCAGGGGTTTTTGTGCTATCGATGTGCTGAATAATAAAACCATTATACTGCTCGATTTTGCAGAATATCGGGGTTAACTCCGGTGTAATAACCATTCCCAGAGGACACCTTTGTGTTCAGTTCTTATTTCATCATGATTCGTTCTACCAAACAAAGGAAGCTTTGTGACGCAGTTCGTGAGCAATGACAGGTTATTACACCGCCGGAGATAAGCCGAATATCGTCTGATTTAGCCAACTCGGGACTGCGTCCCTCGTCGGCTAAGTATCAGACGATATTCTGCGCAATCTCGCAGGATAATGGTTAATTATTTCATGCTGAAATTATCTCTATTGGAAGCCTGAAAAGACAGGGGGTACTCGAACGTTTAGTCATGTTTAGTTTACTTTGTGAGCAGCGACTAGGACAGTTTCCTAAGAGGTTAGGCTGTACTACCTGCGGGCCAGCCTGTTTATTTATTTATAGCGGAGCTTATTTTATAGCGGCCCGCGCAAGCGGAGCACCATACCTAATGGAAAAAGTATACCATCGAGTTGATTTTGAAACGTCACGGGTAACTTAATTCATTTTTTCATTTCCCTGATAGCGCCTTGCCCAACTGTTTAGTGTGTTGAAAAGCCATTACCCCATAGCAGAAGCTCATAAATAGGAGCGTGCATCCTATGTAATGGGTGGGTCTCACATGTGTTTTAGCTTGAGCTATTTTTAGAAACAGTTGCGCGGGAAAAATTAGCCTATCAGAATTCTTCCTTCCATTTGACGTCACGCCTCCGCTTTTAGCCAGTGGCTAAATCTATTTAGTATATACCAAATCAGTGAGTAGTCATTTTCGCGCTCTCTAATTGGTTTCTGAAATAGTAGATATCCAATATTAGTATATACCAGCTCGGCAACCTCCTAAGAACGACCAATTTGATTGGTTTAGATAATAATAATAATAATATACATTTATATAGCGCTTATACGACCGTTCTAAGCGCTTTACAACTAGAATGACATAAATAAAATGAAAAATTATAATATAGTTAAAACAAAATAAAAATAAGTAAAATCGTAACACTTAATAAAATAAAAAATAAAAAGAGAAATGGCAATTACATGAAGTGTAAAATAATATATGGTAAAAACAGGGTAAAAATAAGTAAAAATCATAAAAAGCTAAGATAATACTAATTAAAATTGAGTCTCGGAATCTGAGACATTATTTACCTCCGAAACAGTAGATATTGTGTTGGCAAGCAAATTTCATGTAGAGGCGAAGAAATGTCAGTCAACAAAACTAAAGAAGCAACAAATTAGATTATTTGTCTCAAAATCGGACTCTCTGGATTTAATATGTCTCACAAATCGTCTGAGCATTGTTTGTGAAAAACACGCTAATGCACTGTGAAACCCGAGTTGAAAAACTATAGCTGGCAAAGCATGAATGAAAATTCTTTTTAGGCATGTACTTTCCCTTTATTTTATTTGTTTGAGAGAAATCAAAATTATAATCTACAATATGTCGAGAAAATACAGTCGAAAGAGCTAATTTTCAAAGTACCTGAGGATGGTTTGTGTCTTGCAACGACTGATCGGCAGCTTTCTTGTAGTTTTTTGCGAGCGAACTGTCCGCCACAAAGGAGACTTCTGTTAGTAGTTAGTTCTCCTTCTTCTTGCCTGATGATAACCCCATAAAGCCTTTTCACAAGGTTTCGTGTAGCTGTTTTATCCCTCAAATATCCAGTGTTTACGGTGTTTGCTCACTCCATTTTTCCAGCAAACTACTTGTGCAACGAGTGGCTGCCGACAAATAATTTTCATCTCGGAAACTTTTGGCGAATTGCTTACAAATGCTCTCCAATTTGCAGCTATATTCCTTCTTGAATTGAAATGATGCAATATATTGCTCGTTACATGTCCAAATTTGTTGAAATCCCTTGAATTGTCCACTTTTTTCCGCAGCTTTTCGAAGTAAATGCTTGCAAACTTTCTAGAGCTGTCAAAATCGACCAAAAACGTGCTTATGCCAATCGCATCTATAAAGTTTGCGTGAGTTTTGTCACGCACGTAGTTTTAAAACGCTAACACAACTTTGCTTATTGTTTTCCGACTGAAAATTCGGCAGGTTGCTTTGCTGGTATATACTAAAACACTTATGCTATTTCAATTTCGGTAGATAGTGGCTTTAGGAATATTTACCTCGAGCCTGCGGCTCTCGGTAAATATTCTGCCACTATCCACCTCAATTGAAATAGAATAAGTGCTAACTATTTACTGTTTAGAGAAAACTCTCAAAATGGCGGTTCGTTTCGCGTGCGATACTGCCTTTTGAGTCGCTTAAAATTTTATTCTACTGATTTGGTATATACCTCAGGGACGGTGCAAAGCGGCGGATATATACCTCGACGCTTCGCGTCTCGGTATATATCCAACACTATTCACCTCCCCTTGGGTGGATAGTTTTTAATTATTATCCTACATATATATATTTTTCCTGGTATTTATAAATAGATTTTCCTAGAATTCTTGGGTTTCAATCACGTCACTTTTGCGCGTAATTTTGCTTCCGGTCTGAATCAGCTGGAGGTCAAGATGAAAAAGTTTTCTGAATTCACGAGCAAAACTTCAAATGTAGTAGCTACATTTTCTAGAAAACCACAACTATAAATGAACCTGATTCGTATTTAAACTAAATCCTAGTATAAATACAAATTTGTACCGATTGGAGAGTCGGGTGTCGTAAAACTTTACAAACTGGCTGATAATTTAGGCAGCGTTTTTTCAAATGCTCGATGTTTTCACTCATTTGGCTCGAAAAAAAATAATTGTAATGTAAAATAGATATGTAATAGGGTTGAGAAACATTTATCTGCTCCTTCTGTTCTTTGTTTCTGGGCGAAAGACCTGTGAAACTTGATTGACTTCATGTGACTCATTGCTGGTTTTGTGTCAAATTGAACTTAGAAAATCGACCGGCTCTGTTGCATACAGTTTTCCCCATACTGCAAAACAACTTTCCATATAAATAATATTTTGTTTTTAATAAGCTATTACATGTAGGTGACAAATTTCTGTAGTTTCTAAAGTATGTTTTTACTAACGCCTAAATTTTGGCTCTATCAAAGTTGTGTTTCAGCCACTCAACGCAGCGACAAAACTCACTTTGAACGGAAACAAAAACAATCTTGACCAAATTTTAGTCAATGAAAAACAAATTGTATACACACGACTTGGTAAAAGAATCGAAAGTCCATGTCGACCTGAAAAAAGTAAATAAGTAAATCCCGGAGGCCTTTTGCTGGGTTTTCGGACTCCTTGTAAATTTTTGACAAACTTTCATTTTTGCCTACGGCTGTGTGCACGGTGTTGGTACCCACTCTTAAACGTGCGGTTTTACGCACAAAATTCTTCAATAATTACGCGTCTGTTTTATTTTCAGGATAAGAAATATGCCAAGGTTGTTCGACTATCTCATTTCAAAAAGATGGCAAATAAATTTTGATTTGGGTTGCTGCAGTTTTTGTATAAGAACGTCTAATTTGGGCAAAAAGACAAAAACGTGCGTAACATCACGTCAGTTAGCTACTGAATATTTGCAAAAATAGCACTTTATAAATGCCATGCTTAAATCTTTTTAACATATTTTGGGATGACATTAACCGAATTTTCCAGTTTTCATGTTTATTTTGCGTTCCGAGAAGCATTCATTATGTTATAGTGGATTTTGTTGGGCCTGACCATTTGTCCCCCTTAGATGTACAACTTTTTTGAAACTAAAGAAATAGTATTTCTTGTGTAGTTAGAGCAATAAAAACTATACAATAGAAATTGACATATGTTTGACTTTATGCTGTGATAAAATGCAATCGTTTCATGCACCTGATTTCTAGTAATTATTGATTAAACGAGGCCTGACCACGTTGTCCCCCTCGCAATAATATTTGTCATTAAAGTACGCCAAAATGCCCGCTTTCACCCGGTGAAAACACCCGCTAGCATCCTAAAAATGCCCGCTAGCGTCCTCTCTTGGATTTATTGTTTGCCCGCTAGCATACTTCGACGAGTGCCCGCTACCTGCCCGCTAGCGTCCTTTCAAAGGCAAGCCTGCTTCTTGCCCGGTAGCTTCACGCGCGCAGAACGAGTGCGCATGCGTACGCGCCTTCCCGCCAAAATTTGAAAAATAACTGTTTCGTGATAGCTGTGGTTTCAGAGCCCACAAAACTGCAAAAAATAAGAAAACCACTACAAAAATAAGCTCCAAACTTGGTGAATAGCAAGTCTAGTATGTTTTCTTGGTTTTGTGAGTTTAACTTTTTATAATTTTCTTTAACATTTTTATTTTCCGCATTTGAACTGAGAAACCTCGTAGTGGCATCTGGACGGCTGTGGTTTTGGTACGTTTTGTTGTTGATCTAAGATCAGTCAGAGGGCAAAATCACTCCAATCCTCGGCAAAAACAGTCAGGATGCAGTGAGAAATCAGCATGGGATCAGTTCTTGGCTTGGTCTTCGACACAGAAACGAAGTGAAAACCCGATGTTGTCAATTTTCGTGCGATGCAAAGTCAAAATTCCCGGTCCGAATGATGAAACCATCAAGATTTTTTCGTTCTCGAAGATTTAGAAAATACGAAGTGCCAAATCATAAACCGTGTACACTTTGCCAAACAATGAGGGAGAAAAGTTTAAATATCAACCCATGTACTGTCCTCCAAATTCACTACCTTCAAATGAATAAAGGTACGTCCACACTTCGTGATTTTGATCGCAAAAAGCGAGGCACCAAAACACATTTCATTTTGATAAATAATCACTGTATTATTCTGCTACATGAACTTGAACATGAATCAATTTCCTTCTTCATTAATTAATACGATCTGGTTTTGGCTGGTTTCTTTCAGGGTTGATATAAAAAGGACACGAAAAAAATCGATTGACATATGGTCCATTTATATGTTTTAATTACATGCTTGAAACAGAAATGTAGTCCCAAGTCCCTTATTTTGGTGTGCACAATGTGAGAAAGTTATAGAACATCTATATAATACATTTTTAACCTGGTACCTATTCACACAAGGTCCATAAGCCCTCCATAAGTGTTCACATTCGTAAGCAACTGTAATGTATGATTTCGCCAACTACAAGGCATCTACTACAACAATTATTGCTTCAAATTTATTTATTTATTTTTTGAATACTACTCAGTGACATACCTCACTACACCGGATCATGTGATCCTGCAGAGCCACTTTTCATAAAACCTCCATTCTTGATTTTATAAAATCGCACCTGCATACCACACTTTATAGACTTCAATACTTTTTTAAGTTTGAATCATAAAACAAGCACAACTGTACCACTCTAGAGAGTTGATCAATTGATCTATAGTGCATACAATTTTTTTTTGGAAATGGGCAATTCCAGAAAATATATGAATGGGGAGGGTAGAGGGAGGGGTTTTTGGAAAAGAACTGTCAGTATATCTGTTCTAAAATGTAACAATAAAAAGGTAAAAAAAAAAAAAAAAAAGAAAATTATATGTGCCCTGGGGAGATGGGCTGCACTAGTTTTTTACCTCCCTCCCCATGCATCCAGAATTTCCAAAATGGCTTATCCCCCCCCCCCCAAATCCATATATAATCCCGGTGTGCATGTAGAATTCCTGAGAGGTTAAACTAACTTCTAGCTCTGAGAGCCCCGATGCAGACAGAATTTAAACTAACTTCTAGCTCTGAGAGCCCCGATGCAGACAGAATTCCGAGCTTGAAAGCCCCCCTCAGATTCAGAATTTCAGAATGCCACCCATCCAAGGGATACATATATTTTCTCGAATTGCACAATATATGACACTTGAAACTCTGAAGGCTGCCTTTAATGCAAAGTACTTTAACATGAATACTGAAATTTGCAAAAATTGTAATGCAGGGACTGCAGAGCTGGGAGGGGGGGAGGGGTTATGACTAAATAATGTTAGTAGAAACCCACTTGCATACTGTCACCAATCCTGTAATCTGATTGGCTCCACTACTCACTATCTTCGTAATAGATAGCAAGTAACGAAAGTGCTAGCACAAAACTCTCTAAAACCATGAAAATAAATATGTTTTGGCAACAACTCCAAGATAGTATGCTAGTGGGATTCTACTAAAACAATTGGACTACTCATTCTCCATGCTACGCACCTCATTAACTAACTATTGAATCACAGAAAACTCGAACTCATACTCTAATTGTTAAATATGAGCAACCACTAGTTTCATAAATTTACAAGCACAAATTCTATTATTGGCATTTCGTTGAAATCATGAAGCCTGCTATCTGATTGGCTTTCCACTACTCACTATATATGTCTCACAATGTGAGAGTAAGAACCCACTCGTATACTATCACATTCCTTTAATCTGATTGGCTCAATTACACTGCTTAAAAATTTGAATTAACAAAATGTTTATCTTACTAATAAGCGCAAATCAGCCAAAAACTATCCGACAGCCAAATAGTTATTAATAAAATTTTGAATTGAAAAGGCCGTACTCATGAGTCAATCATGCAACTCAGCTTGATATACCTTGTTAGCTATCTTGACTATTGGCTCATAGGAAATAGTCAATTGTAAAATGGAAACATAATCTAATTTATTTGTAATTATAGCATCTGCCATTCAAATTCAAATATTTATTTTGAGAACTATTTAAATAAACATATATAGATAAACATTTGCCAATTCAGATTCCTAAATTAATTAGGGTTTACATGAGCCTACATTCTTATGCATGCTCCGGTTGTGTACTTTGCTGTTCACAAATCTATATTGTGTTTAGTTTTGAATTATGCTGTAAATCAACTAATTCACCTGAGAAGAGTTTTTAAGTTCCTTCCTTCATCCAGTCTATTCACTGATCCATGACAACTCTATTTTCTTTGCAAATTGCATACCAGTCAACCGAAATTTTCAGATTCTCCCTCATATGGCAGGTAAATACAGAAAAGGTATGAAAAAATCCAGAGTGACAATGCAGGTGAAATACAGTAAATGTATGAACATTTTCACAATCACTTTGTGGGTGACAGGCTTCAAAATCTTGTGACACCTGCCTAATGTGGGTGACTTGACAGCTATCAAATTGCTTCAAATGCCACATTGATGGTATCAATCAATATCATTCTTGATGGTATCATGGCACAGGCAACAATTCTCTGCAATCACTGCACAGAGCTACCATGGCAATCGAAATCAGCCAAACTACACTTCCCGTACATTTCTCTGCCATGGATGCAGCAGCAGGCATGTAACAAGACCCTACCATTTCCAAGTACAGTAGTTGATATAACATTCATGTAAAATGCCTGTGACCTTCAAGGACAGGCTGTGGAGTCAGCTAGCCATTAGCCGCTGACCAGGGCACATCATTCTTTTTTAAACCACCCGCACTTTGTTCAAACTTTTATTTTGCTACACCCACACTGCACTGCACTGCACTAAAGCCCAGAAGAATCTTCAAGATAGAAGGAGATGGGCCCATATGGAAGAAGACGAACGTTCTTCGGAGTTCAAGAGTGCATTACTGGGATGAAAACCACTCAGCTGTTGTTATCCTGAGTGGCATGACAATCTGTTTTGTTGGCCATATGCTGAAGACATTGTAGTCATGGACATCCATCAAAAGAGTGAACGTAACTCTCTCATCTGGCAAGAAATCATGCAGTCTGGTAGTGAACACGTGTAGCTAAATATTTGTAGTCTTCCACTAAAATGAAAAACAGAAGTGATAAGGATAGAACCAACACCACACTGGATTAAATGTGCTATGCCAAAGTTCTCTATGACACCAATCGATTTTAACCACAATCCACAGAAATGTTTTAAAGAATCAAATTATTATCATGAATAACTTACAATAAATTCTATCGAAGTTTCACTTCTGTCGCGGTAACCCCTGCCATTTATCATCCCTTTTCAAGATCAATCACTGCAAATCGTCAGCTGTTAGAAAGATTAAATCAAAAATGCATCCTTACCTACCTTGAGAATTCTTCGTTGTAGCTGAAGATGCTGCATTGGCAAAGAAACTGCCAAATTTGTTCCCATAAGCGCGACTAAAAGGCCGCCATCTTGGAATTTTCTGCTGTCTTGATTTCGCGCATGCGCAATCATTCTGCGCGCGTGAACCCGGTAGCGTGCTTTGACGAACGCCCGCTACCTGTCCGCTAGCGTCCTTTCTAGGACGGATCCGCTACTTGCCCGCTAGCGTCCTTTCAAAGACATGCCCGCTACTTGCCTGCTAGCGTACTTTGACGAACACCCGCTACTTGCCCGCTAGCGTAACTTGACACCCGCTAATTGCCCGCTAGCGTACATTGTGTAGAAATAATGGTTTTAAATCATACCGAAAGAATCTGTCAAATTGTAGAAAGAACCAACAAAATCGAGAAAAAATGGGAAACACCGAGAAACGATCTTGAGAAAGAGCGGGCCTTAGCAATGGGCGTTAACAAACGCTAGCGGGCTTAAAGGGCATGTTAACATGAGCGGGTTTACTGGGCAAAATCCAAAATCATAATGACTGTGACTTGAGTCTTCAATATATGTCGAAGTCCTCGCTTATTCCCTTTAGATAATTAAGATAATTAGCACCGTAATCCATCTGGATAGTGACTGATAGTGACTTGTTGAAAATCTGAGGAATGTGAGTTGCTTTCAATGCGAAAATGCTGTATGCGATTTCCTTTTGCAGACGGAAGAGAATTTTTTTCTTACAAAGTATGAACAATAACTCGTAATGCACAAAATATCATTATCAGACCACGGAAAACGAGAAGTGAATGTTGCTGCACATGATTTCGCCAACGAAGTGTAGTACTTTATTTTGTCTTTTTGAACCAAATGGACTCTACATGCAGGCAAAATGGACGCTAGCGGGTGTTGAACGGACGTCAGCGGGCATAATAGACGCTAGCGGGTTTTGGGCGGACGCTAGCGGGCATAATGGACGCTAGCGGGCATAATGGACGCTAGCGGGCATAATGGACGCTAGCGGGCATAATGGACGCTATCGGGCTTGATGGACGCTAGCGGGTGTTGAGCGGACACCAGCGGGCCAAATAGACGCTAGCGGGCGTTGTGTGGACGCTAGCGGGCTTTTCGCTGCTTGGAGAGGAGAGGAGAGGAGAGGAGAGCGGGCGTTAGAGACGCCAGCGGGCATAAAAGACGCTAGCGGGCTTGAAGGGCATGTTTACGTGAGCGGGCGTATTGTACGCCAGCGGTCAGTTTACCGGGCAAAAACTACGTTTGTTACGCCACTGGGTACCAACATCATGCACATAGCCCTACCTGCTCGGATTGTTTGAAGCGAACATCATGTGATTTATGCGTGTATTAAATGAAAAACCAATTCATCCATAGTCCTGGTGCTTTTGTGTAAATCCTTTATGCTTCCCTAATCCATCCGTAGCTACCAAACTCATTTAAACTTAATTTGGAAAACATTTCTTCATGAATCACTTTCACTTGACGACAAGAAGTTCTCGAGGCCCGGTTCTTTTCGGCTGCTTTTCTGGAGTCGTTTGGACCATTTCGATTGTTTTCAGTGTTTGTTTTCCTTGCTGTCTGTTTGGGCAATCTAAAGACATGTGTTTATCTGTTTACCCAGACTTGAAGAACCAGAAACAATGCGAGGAGATAACATTTATACAGTTTTCCATCTCGGAAAGCACTGCAGCACGGACGTTTGACCTCAAGCTGAATTTTTAATGAGGCTCCAAAAAGCGGATGTGACGTTATATGAAACCCAAGAATTGTTATCATTATTATTATTGTATTGTCTTGTTCTCTGAAGGATTTACCGTGTGTAAATAAAGCTTTTACTTACTTTTTTCTTAATTGGACAGCACTTAGTCCTATTATCTTATATATAATACGTGATGTGGGCGGGGTCAAGGTCAAACTGTTAGCCCAGCAGCCTGGAAAAACGGCTGCACCATGGAACTTCAAAACCACGTCATTCTCTTGCAAACTTGGGGAACTGTGTTATAGGATACATT
This sequence comes from Scolanthus callimorphus, assembly GCA_033964015.1. Classification (NCBI taxonomy): domain Eukaryota; kingdom Metazoa; phylum Cnidaria; class Anthozoa; order Actiniaria; family Edwardsiidae; genus Scolanthus; species Scolanthus callimorphus. The sequence goes on from CM066913.1 coordinate 27,661,688, forward strand.
TTATTCGAAAAGGAATTGTTATCATTATTATTATTGTATTGTCTTGTTCTCTGAAGGATTTACCGTGTGTAAATAAAGCTTTTACTTACTTTTTTCTTAAAATTGGACAGCACTAAGTCCTATTATCTTATATATAATACGTGATGTGGGCGGGGTCAAGGTCAAACTGTTAGCCCAGCAGCCTGGAAAAACGGCTGCACCATGGAACTTCAAAACCACGTCATTCTCTTGCAAACTTGGGGAACTGTGTTATAGGATACATTTTATTCGAAAAGGACAAAGTGGACGGAAGATCCAATTCAAGCGTTTTCGTAAGCGAGAAGATCGAGTTCGCAAAGGCGCCATTTTAAGTCTTCCACAGAAACCAAAAAATAAACAATTTCTCGCAGCCGAAAGCAACAAATACGTCCAAACCTACGCGATTCTCTCACAAATAACACAGTAACGTTCAGGCAAAAGTCGTTTTTCCCAAAAGTTTAGAGTGAAAAATATATCCCATTCAAAGGTTTTGGCGAGTTGCACGAAGACCCGGCGCGCCATTTATAAATAAATAACACTCAGTTCACAAACAACAGTCCTTTGACAGCCTATTTATTTCGAAATCTATACTAAAAACAGAGAATTTCGAGCCGAAAAAACGAAGCTCCCAAACCCGACCGGAAGGAGGAAATGTATGAAATTTTCGAAATCTATACTAAAAATGGAACGGAAGGAAATCTCTCTAGACTCTCCAGTGTGCATGTTTTTCTTGGAAAAGGTTTTCCGGGGTTTTTTCCAAGTTCAGTTTCACTGATAAGCTTAGATTGTTTAAACTAAGTTTTTAAATCACACACACTTGAATTCGAATTGATCGAGTTTGTACAAGTCTTTATTAAGAAAGTCCAACATGATGAGCAGTGCAAAGCAACTTTCCATTGAAAATAGCAAGAATCTAAAAAGTTTTAGTTTACCTTTCTGGCGCTTCATAAACCTTCCTATTCACCAGACGCGGGACTTCTCTTGGTATAATCAATTATATACACACATTATCGGCACCGGCGATAATGGAGTTTATGCGGGGGCAAGACGGTTATCTTAATTAACCACACACGGGCAGCAGGGGACTTTTCATTGTGACGCATGCGCAGATGCACCAGTGTTCGGCCTGATTTGCCTTCAGCTGAGCAAATGCTGGTTTGTTGTCGTGTCGACCGAGTTAATTTCTCCATTTTTAAGCGGGAATAAGTAATGTAAACCACAAACGAATTTCAACAGAAACACTACTTGTACTTGGGGAACGAAATTTGAGCAGTTTGAGCTTGGGATTGCTACGCTATTCGCTTCGGCAAAGCAGCTCTTTCAAGGATTTCGATTGAAATATGGCGGATGTTTGTGATCTGTGGTGGAATTCCCAAGTTAACTTTCTGCTAGCAGCTGAATGTGTATACTTACTGAATTAAAAATTAAATTTGGTGAGAAATTCAAGTTTATGTTTTGATAAAACTACTCTTAGATTGTATACACGCTGTCTCAAGATTTGATAAATGGTGACTTGTGAGTGGAAATGATAAAATAATGTTACAGTCAAACAAGATGTTCTCTTCCCTACAATTTTGCAACATGGCCTAGCAACATTGATGGAAAGCTTGCTTGAATCAAATTCCAAAAAAAATTTTTGTATCTGTCTTCAAGATTGTACCAGCGAATAGTCCAATTTCCAATTCATCCAACTATGGTCTTCCCCTCCAGTATTCAGACATGGGCGAATGAAAGTTGTGCACGACAATTGCATTCTGATACCAGGCAAGTTGTCCATCAATGTGAGTGAAGAGAACAACTGATGTGACTGTAATAATACAAATGTCATTTCACTTCTCCTAGTTAATACAAGCATAAAAAAGGAAAGTTGTTTAGAAGCATCTGATAAAAGATATAATAGAGGGTAGGACATTCAGAAGTAACTTGCTGTGCATTGTTTGTTGCAGGTTCTGAAGGTGTAGGTGTACATGTCTATGCCCAATTCGCTAAGGGAACATAATGCCATTCTTGGCTTGATGACACAAAATAACTGTACCCTGCAAGCAAATACCAATTCCTAGCACAAGTGCTGGTGGTTCAGAGATGACACAAGTTAGATAAGGGCTACAGTATTATGAGAGCATTTCACTTCGATTGATTTTCAGAAGTAGAACTATATCAAGAGAGAGTCACTTTCTGGGGAGTAGGGGCTACTTTCAAGAGTTTTCACTACAGATAGTTTAGTGCTCAGTAGAACATCACAATGCTGTTATCAAAATCCTCTTTGCTTCAATTTTCCTTGTAATAATTATATTGCCACCTCAAAACCCAATATTGTCAACCGGTGTAATTGTATTGTATTGTAATTGTATTGAACTTGTTGGAATGTTCTGTTAGTAATAAAAGCATAATTAATAGTTCACCAATATGGAGTCTCATCCTTTTCGTAATCCATCATTGAATCCCAGGGTGAAAATGAGCTTGTATTCAGTCTGGGAGGGCCCCGAAATATCAGGGATAGGATAGGATAGGACAAAAAACCGGTTCTTGCAGTTTGAATTTCAGTCTGACTCAGACATTCGCAGAGGAAGGTCCACAGATCCTAAAATCAAACAATTTTTATTTGAAGGCAGCTGAATAAACGTTTTATTATTTAGTTTTATCCTGCCCGCATTCAGAATAAAAGAAAAACAAACGAGAAATAGAAATAGTGCGCCATTTGTTTACAAATTCGTGATACTCAACAGTGCTTTTCCCTGAGTTGAGTCTGCAATGTAAACTTGGAGAGCAGCGGTAGTTGCGCATAGCATAAGCAAAAAAGTCCCCTGTTTAAAGGGATTAGGCGCCGGGCAAGGAAATGGGTTCAGATATGTCCAGAGCTGAGTGTTGACAGGCGCGTAGAATGACGGTATAAAAGGACAGCGCCCAATGAGTCGTCACGCTTTCCAAGCAAGCTTTCCTCCTTTGATCTTCGAATCAGGCAAGGACTTCTCTTTTATTTCTTTATGGATCAGCCTCGCTTTTTTTTAAATCTCGGCTACTCAATTGTACGACAACTGGAAAGTTGTTTTGCTCAAAACGGAGCAGGAAAATATTCTCGCCCAGCTGCATTCGCCGGGTCTTTACGTTAACGACGTGAATTCAGCATGATTTGGGTTTTGTGCGTTGTTTTCGAGCATAGTTATCCTAAAGCTGAGAACAAGCGAGCTCTCTTCTCTCCCAGCCCAGACAGCTGTGGAATCGGAATTAGAGGATTTCGGCGTTTCAGTAGTTTGTGTTGCCAAGTATTTATTGAGTGGGCGTAATGATCCCGTTTTCAATGCAAAATTTGGTTGCAACTGTTTCTACTTGGCCCATAGGGGCTTCGGGACTCGTCCTCGGGGTCTTACAGCCCAAATCTTAACGTGCAGCTTAATAGTCTCGGGTTTAATAAATGTTGAGGAGCTTCCGGGGCGCAGTTGTAAAGGCTAAGCATATGTTTGCGCATTTGTAACACCATGTCTCGACTTTGCTTCTTTGTCGCTACCACGTCCTTGTTTGATTGTTACCTTTGTCGTATTTATTGTATCGGTGCCCGACCAGCCTTGGCGTAACTAGCGTGTTAAACCTTGGCCACTATTTTACAATAGCGTGCCCAACACACTCAGGCCACTATCGGGACGAATTGTGCCTCTTTTTCTGGTCCATGCACCATACAAATTATGAATCGTGTTGGTACCGCGACTATCGCAAGTCAGGGCAATAAACGGTACATACCTCTTATGTTAAGTGCTACGCAAAACACAGTGTCCCGCTACTCCTCCTCGTATGCTCTCTTTAAGCTAAAGACGCCTATACGCTTTCTGATTTCTTCTGTTATTAATATTTATATTTTCTCAAATCATGCCTGCCAAAACTGCAAGTCTCATCGGTGCCACCGGCCGGCAAGAGCGCCGGGCCTCCAAATCCACCGAGCCTTCGGCCGATTCTCAGCCGGATAGAAAGTAGATTATACCTGGACCGAGAGGGGGTCACGACCTTGCTCACCGCCATCCTCGCAGACCAAGGGGATTTCACCGCGGCAGTGACGGCAGCCATCCGAGGCCTTCCTCAAGTCCAGCACCCTCCTGGCGCCAAACCTCATCCTACGACGCCCATCGACGTCCCTACTCCTAGTACAGTCCCGTTGGCGGCAGTAAGTGACCTCGCCAGAAAGCTGGCCGAAATGGTACACATTACCGAGGCGACCTCTCTGAACAGAAAGTTAGAGGACTTGACAAAGTCAATTTCAAGGGGAGTCGCGCATCCTTTCGATCTCCAAATCTCATAAGCGCGTTGCTCGACCCGGACACAGGCATTTTTCGTGTCGCAGAAAGACATTTAGCAGTAAAATTCACAATAAGTGAACGAAATAATTGTCTAGGTTTGTCAAGAAACCCTTCAACCGCATTCAAAATCAAAATCGAAAGTTGGAGTATTCTCTTTATGTTTTCGAGCGGATTACCTTGGATTACGAAAGGGCAAGTTGTTTTCCTACCAGGCGGAATGTTGGTCGAAATTTGATAGCGACAATTGTTAAATTTTACTTATCATGAGACACCTTTTTTCTTTCTAAGTCAAGCAGAGGTTGATCATTTATTTTTATCTATAGTTTTACCTAACATAACATATGCATTATCTGTGTATGGGGCCTCTGAATCAGACCTTACTATGGTCCAGCAGTTTTTACATCGATGTTTCAAACGAAGGTATATATCTAAGAACTCAGAGATAGGGGAGCTACTTAAGGCTCAAGACAAGAGTATTTATAACAAGGCTAAACGAATTGTGAGTCATCCCCTCAAAACTTATATCCCAACTATTAAGAATATTAGTTACAACTTAAGGAGGAAATCGCCTGCAATGCCCGCCATCAATACGGATCGTTTTAAGGATACCTTTTTCAATAGAATCATTTTTAAGTATAATATTTGGTAAATAGTGTACATTTTATATTTATGCCCTTTTTAATAATATCATATATTTATACTTATGTAAATAGATTATTTATCTAAATTTAAATGTAACATAAGATATGTAATTTTATCTTCTGGATCAATAAAGACACATTATTAAACTAGAACATACGATTATTGGTTCTTATGTAGACCACTGGTCTTAATTTTAATAACAATCGTGCCCGACTAGATTAGGGGATCTCTTGGTTACGCGGTGGTTTTGATTCTCCTGTCGTACGGTGCATGACCGCCAAATTTGTCGTTTGGAAGTTTTCCTACATCGCACTGCTGGAACTGTATCCGATCGTCGTTGCAACTGAGATTTGGTGGTCTAAGATGCGCGATCGTAACATTCTTTCTTTCCTGACAATAAACAGTGGTAGAGATTATCAATAAGCAATCATCTCGTGATCACTCGATCCGTGATGGTGATGGTGCGTCGCCTGTTTCGCGGGAAACATTTTTCCGGCATTTTAGCTATGCAAAGTGACCTTTTTATCGCAACACCGGTCCCGGGCGAATTGCTACCACGCAACTGGAGCGCTTTTTGCGGAGGGAGTTGATACGAGCCGCTCTATCCGAAGCGTCGCGGAAACCTTATAAACGAGCCTGGGATAAGTATTTGGAGTTTGCATACGCATTTGGCCGTAGTCGGGATTTCCTGGTAATTCCCTTGAGTGATATGACGGTGTTTGCAGCGTATTTGTAGGCAACCAGGCGCGCCAATCTTCCCACAACGGTTTTGCCCGAGACCGGATGTTCGGCTGTCCATTGCGTGCGACGAGTTACATAAGCTCGTTGAGGCACTTTAACCATACCATCACGTTCGAGTATCCGGGAGTTATATTTCAAACCGTGTTTTTAGTGTCCTTTTACGGTTTATTTAGACGGATTCATTTAGACTCGGGGAGCTGTCGACAAAGGCTGCGAATCAAGCGCAACTCGTTCTTCCCTTGCAAACGTTAGCAGTTATAAAATCGGGCGTCGATTTTCGGTCCCTCAAATCAAAAGTGACCGTCATGGTCTGTCGTTAAGTTTGGGTAATTTTTGTAACTTGAATACAGTCAAGTTCGAGCAACCAACAACATAATCGTCTACGCTTGTTAACCAACCTTTCAGCTGCTAGGTAATACAATTTTGAAGTATTTTCGTGTCCTATCGAGCGGATGGAATTGGATCGCGAATGGGCATTGTTGATTTTCGAACAGGCTGAACAACTTTCCAACTTGCAAATTTCATAACGAAAAGCATTGCTTACTTTAGAATGCCTATATAATTTAGGAAGTTCAAGTTTCCTTTTTATTTTTACTTTTATTTATTTTTCCTTTCTAAGACTAATTTTGAAACATATAGGATTCTGAGTGGTTTCTGTAGTACACTTGTCCTATTTTACAACAAATGGCTCGGCTAGTCGAAGCGCTCGCCTTTGGTGACCAGGATTCGTCAGGGTATAGGGCAGCCAGCGGGCCGCCGAGAAAGGAGAAAGGGCTGTCTGACGCGCAAATTCGCAGCCTCGGTTGTACATTCGACCAATAACTTGGGCTCGACACGATAGTCAAGAAGTGCGGGGCTTTTCAGACAAGCGGCTGGGGCTTCGCGCTCTGTGTTACTGATACGTTAAGTGCATTCCAGACAAGTGGCTAGTGCTCTTATTATCGCCATATAACTCCGTCAGACTAGCGGCTGGGAGTTTCTTCGCATTTTCATCAAAAGTGTCAGTATCTACAATCTGTGTTGTTATTCCCCGTTGCATTCGAGCTAAGTTCGGTTTGGTTTGCATGCGCGTCTGCGCACTGCGGTGGTGGGGTTCGCCACATGGTGTGGCTGGTGGCCTAATTGCCCCCACAAACGCCTTGCGTGTAAGACAATGTTAAGTACGCATTATTATTTGTAAACAAATCTGATTCGTTGAATATTAAATGCCACCTTCGTGGCCAAAAAATTCCAACTAGGCTTAGCGTATTACGTACAGCTCGCTGCGTAAAAGCTGTAGCGTCGCATATGCACTCCAAACTTATCACTATAAATAATGTCACCGCGCGCTTCAGCATAAATACACACATTACCGGCACCGGCGATAATGGAGTTTATGCGGGGGCAACATTAACCACACACGGGCTAAAGGGATTAGGCGCCGGGCAAGGAAATGGGTTCAGATATGTCCAGAGCTGAGTGTTGACAGGCGCGTACAATGACGGTATAAAAGGACAGCGCCCAATGAGTCGTCACGCTTTCCAAGCAAGCTTTCCTCCTTTGATCTTCGAACCCACCTCCACCCGCGTCTCCTCCCTCTGGGTGACTTTTTAGGTTGATATGGGCAGGTAGTCGATTGTTGTATTAGGGGGGCTAATTGCCCCCACCAAACGCCTTGCGTGTAAGACAATGTTAAGTACGCATTATTATTTGTAAACAAATCTGATTCGTTGAATATTAAATAACTTTATTCCATAATACCAAAAGAGATACATAGGAAACTAACAACTTTACACTAATACAAACTCTACAACATTAACAGAACGGCATCAAAAAGCAACCTAAACAACATTATTATTTAGTATTTTCATAAGCTGTCAAAATGTCAAAGCAGTACAACATATTTACTACTTAACATAATTATCATAAGCCGTCAAGATGTCAAAACAAAACTTCCCAACAGTCTTCATCAATAAATCGTCGGTCATTCCAAGTGAATACAAATAATTCCTTTTCCCCAAAATATGAAAACGCAGAATTAATCTCAATAGTTCCACTCTAAACTTATTCCGAATACCTAGAAAGGCATGATGTTGGCAAACCGAAAAATAATGAAATTCATCCCCAACCTCTCCCACATCACATAAATCACATTTCCTAGATTCGTATGGAATTTTAAGATATCTGCCAATTTCAACCGGCAGCTTATGTGCCGAAACTCTCAGTTTGGTTACCGCTTGTCTATGTTTATAATTCGTGATTGAGGAAAGGTATTTCTCCAAACTGATTCTCATTTTTATTTGGCGAAATGTCCGCAACTTGCCGCCCAAGGTATTACCTTGGCCGGCACTTTGGTGAACATGACCTTCCCAAACCTTAGTGAATAGATTATAAAGTTTTGACTTTACATATTTAGCCATTTTACCTATTTCGTTTAAAGACATTGAAAGCTCCTTAAGTGGTTTAATATCACATAAACTTAAAATGTTATTACTAAAAACAACCCCTTGAAAATTTGATTTTAAGCATACTTCCGCTGCTTTCCCCACTAATGAGTCTTTATACTCTGTATTAGTTATTCTCAACCAATATTTCACTACCAGATAAGCGACCTGCGCTATCATAGGCACTCTGCCTAATTCAGCATAAACCGCTAAGTTGGTCGTCTTATTATGTACTCCAAGAACTCGTTTGCAAAACTTTAAGTGGAGCCTTTCCAGATTATTTACTACCTCAAATAATTTCTTTCTGAAACTATCCAAACTAGTTCCAACTCTTCCCAACAAATATGCTCCCCATACCTCACAACCGTAAAGAAGAACGGGAGCAACAAGTGAGGAAAATAATTTCAAAAGCAGCCTAACCGGCTTATTCGTAATACCTTCGTGGCCAAAAAATTCCAACTAGGCTTAGCGTATTACGTACTCCTCGCTGCGTAAAAGCTGTAGCGTCGCATATGCACTCCAAACTTATCACTATAAATAATGTCACCGCGCGCTCCAGCAAGCAATTATTTACATCTAAAACCAATAGTTGTTGAAGTTCGAGTGGTACAGCTCAGCCTTTTCCTTTCTTGACCGAAAATACGACCATCTCGACCGACACACGCGCGATATTTTCGCGCCAAAACCACAGTGAAACCAATGCCTCAACACCTTTTTTGTTAGGAAATATTTAGGGGGTTATTGTGTGGCATTTGCCTCATTTCCATTCACAAGGAACATTGTTTTCAAAGATCTAATTCAAAACGCCTTTCCCATCGTATGCTATGGTGCGAATATTTCACACCGGTATGCCACCTATCTATAAGCTTATAGCTTTAATACTTTAATACTTTAAAGTAAACAGGCGTAGTTACAAAATTGTTTTAGCACATCTCTCTAAACGTAGCGGTATAACTGTTCATTCTACAACGGCAGACAATCCGATATTTTTCGTCATTCAATGAAATTTAATTCGTGAATTTTTCACGGGTACTTACTAGTATATATTAACAAGAGAAAATGATATAAAAGAACATATCCCCGTGCCCTATGAAAGTCCACAATAAGGATCTAAAAATAGATTTCGAGCGACTTCCGGTCACGAATTATGACGTCATGCGTCACACGAGGCCAACGTGGGAAATTTTTCAGAGAGGGTTTTTTGTGACAAATACAGTGAAAGAGCTAATCTTGACATCGACATACAAAACCATTTTTCTTAAAATTTGATAGGCTTATTTATTATTGTGGTACAAATGATACTTTACAAAAGCTGGTTGCAGTTTTCCCCAAACCTGCCAAGTTTTCCTCAGCTCAAAACAAAACTTAAAACTCAAAATTTAGTCGTATCCCTTTGCGCCCATTCCCGCCTGTGATACTTTGGGTACCCTGTAGATAGTACGCTGTGGATGTCATACATGCGCTACATTTGCCATCGTTAGGGTGCTTTTTTTCTTAGGTATGGTGCTCCGCTCTGCGGCCTTCGGCCGATAAGGAGCTCCGCTATACGTCACTTACATTTGATATTATTTGATATCCGTTTGAAAATATGAATTATTGATGAAGGTTGCATGACACATTTTTCCATGAAAACAAATATTCATCAGTGTAAAGATTTAAAGAAGATTAAAGATTTATAATGCACAATGATTTTTAACATTTTCTTTTCATTAATTTGTGCTACTTATATTCTGTATATATATTCGACTCTACCAATTAATCATAAATCACGATATCAAATATAAAATATGTATTCGCATTTTAGAAGCTCATATTCAAATAAAATCATGTGTTTTGTCAGAGTTCTTAAATTGTAATTTTTGTGGGAGTTTTCAGGTCGTGATCAAGGTCGATGTGTGATCACAGACCGTGATCACGATTCAGTTTATATTACAAACCGTGCTGGGTTGTTATCACGGTGTGATCCCAGACTGTGATCACCGGTTTTGATCACAAACCGTGATTGGGTGTGATCACGTGTAAAAAGTTTTTACCCTTGATCATGCTTTGTGATCACACCCGTGATCACACTGTGATCACGCCTTTATTTCTACTGGGGATGGCAGTTTATAGAATGTTTTTAGGAATTCAACCATTAATAAATTGTCCATTCAAACCCAAGCATTTGGTAAGAAGGATGCTAATTTTGTCTCTCCTGGTCTTAGCATGAGCATCCTTGTTTTCAAAAATTTAGAGCTAAGCATAGGTGCTATTACCAAAATAATGGAATGTGTCAGTCCCCTTCTGGATGTCCAGAAATAGTTCTATATGGAGTTATTTTGGGTTGTTTGACTTTGCAATGTTGTTTCTGACTTTGCTTACTTGTGGTCTGTATGCAGGATTGTAGCCAGGGGTATTTTCCATTTATCAAAAATTTTTGGTTTGAGTTTCCCGTATTTCCCGAAAAGTCATGTGAGCTGTGTCTCGACTGAGAATCGAGATTGACTGGGGTACTTTCCATTTACCGGCTGGAAAGCGTCTTTCCAGAAAAAAAAGGAATGATGTAAATGGAAAGCTTTTTCCCAATATTTTCGAAATTACAGGTTTCTTGTACAAGCTCAAAAGGATGTCCTAAATTTCCGAAAATCTTTCCAGGGAAGCGCTTTCCATGTGATTTCCCACCGGTATTACAAAAAATGTGTGGTAAATGGAAAGCACCCCTGGATTTAACGGGGTTCACAACTAATTGTACAACTACAACAGAAATGTAACCATTGACCATTTTCCCAAATATTTGTTACCTACATTATTCGTCCAAAGGGAGAGGGGGCCACATGCACCCTCTCTTGGCAAGGCCACTTGTATGGAGTTACATTGTTGCATGAGCACTCTGAAAATGATGGGGGCTTTTGGTTGAAATATTTTCTCTTGTCAAAATGACACCTGCAAATGGTTAGACTGTCATCCCGGACAAGGACGTAAAACTGTCAGGAAGGCTTTGCATCTAGTATTGAAAAGCTTTCCAATAAAGTCTCGAATAAAGTACTAAACAATATGTTTTCCGTTCCTTATTGTGCTGCATTTGAGTGTCGGCAATTTCCTTCCCATTGTCGATGTGCTGTCAAATTATTGCAGGTAATTACCTTCGATTTGTCGTTTTGATATTCTGCCAAGTATTACATTTCTCATGCCATTTGGTACGAGTCTCCATTTGACCCTTTTCCATGCAAGAAGAGCCAATGGTGACGAATTAGAAAACATCCTTCGCTTCACCAACCACAACACAAAAAGAAACGCCGGACGCTACTAGTTGTTTTGTCTACATTGACAAATTCACCAGCAAATTCGCGCGGTGTTCGGTCGGTTTCTTCCTCTTCCTTGAATAACGAAAGTCGTTTGGCGAAGTCGCTTCTCCAAGGATTTTTTAACGGTTCCATTGATCTTCTGAAATACTTCACCTTGTGTCACGGTTGTAATATTGCTAGCTACACCATCGATTCTAGCTTTCGTTGCTCGAGGATTTCTCTGTTCCCCTCCAGGGCCGCCATTGCTAATTTTGCTCAGTGAGTTCGGGGTGCGTTCCAAATATGGTGCTTAAACCTTAACATGCCAATTAGTGAATTTCTTTCATGCAAATTAGTGAAATTTAATGAGTCTAAATATTCCGAAGCTTGGCACTAGCGCGATGAATGACTGTTACAAGTTTCAACTTTATATGTTTCTGAGAAATGTCAGTCCTTAGGACTAATGAATTATCGTGGATAATGCTTGAGGAGGACAAAGAGGAGGATACAAGCCGAATACAAGAGTGCGCGAGCAGCAAGAAAAGGGATATTGTACTAGTAAGGTAGGTGGAGGACAATGCGTAAGGAGGAGGGACATTCTGTTGGAGGAGGAGGGTGGATATTCTAATAATATAAGGATAAAGGTAAAGGATGGAGGTAAGGGAATATTGTACGAGGGGAGTAGCAAGGAGGACAACGTGTGACCGGGTTTTGAGATGGAGGAAGATGGGGTATCTTTTGAGAAGGAGTGGGGTATCTTAAGTTTATGAACTAACATGGATAAATAAAATAACTTTACTTTTAATTTAATACGTGAGGAAGAGGAGGAGGGGCATTGATGATATGAGAAGAAGAGGAGGAGGAGGGCTGAGTAGTGCGTAGGTATCTGTTTCTTACCTTCTCAAACTCTTTAGTATCTCGACCTTCGGGGAGGCTGCTTCGTGTTACTGGCGGCCTGTTATCCCCAGCTGAGACAGATATTTATTATGCAGTTACTATATATTCCTAAAACGATATTGGATTACTGAAGCAAATGAAAAAAAAGGATTATTCGAAGAAGGATAAAAGACTGGAGACCGTAATAAACAAACAGAATTGCAAACACAATTCGTAAGTAAGTTCACTGTGTAAGCTTTAGTTGATGTTTTGACATTTCCGTTCGTAAGACTAGCAAAACGACAGAAAACCTAATTGTCTCGAAAACTTCAAAAAGATATCGCATGGAGAAGACCTACTTGTCGCAAATTTTAAAGATGTAAGGCTAAACACTGCAGCTGCAATTTGACAATAGTGTGTAAAATAACGACCGTGCAGATTTCCGACAAGATTCGAAAATCAAACCGGGAAGGGTGAAGGGAGTGGGCTGAACGACAAATGTGTTTGTTTCAAGTTATTTTGTTTTGTTGTCTTCAATAGTTAATTGGATGTAAATGATCATCGCAGTTCAGAAAACCACCTAAGCGATCTCATAAGTGAGATGTCCTAGTCGAGCCAATGACCTCCGCGATACCGGTGTGACGCTGTACCAACTGTGATATGAAAGCCAGACATGGCAACTTATGTCAAATGTTAGGTTCTTCAAGCCCCAAAGGGTAAATCATAATGAATGGTGCTAACTTGCTTATGACACAGCACACTTTACGGTACTTTTTCGTTAAAATGGCATAATTTCACGAAAATTAACCGTATCAAGTGATACCTCATCAGGTGCACCAGGTCGACTTTTGAGAGGTCCACCCTCACGAAAAATACGTTATTCTCGTTTTTTTTCACCATTATAGCGTTCTAAAATACTTTGTTGGGGACTTTTGGAAATTCGATTTCCTTGAATTGGCAGAATTGGCTCTAAAATCGGCTCTTTTTGTTTTTACAAAATCTCCGACACGGTGTTTTACTAAAGAACGAAGGCATTGTATATTAGCGTGCGTAAAACTGTCGAAACTTGACCTGACGCGTCGGAAAGGGAGCTAAAAAAAATCGGTGTTTTCGCGTTCGAAGAACGCAATCTATTCTCGGCAAGCCAAGAAGATTTGAGCGATTTTCTTGACACAAGGCCTCGACATCAGACCGAGGCCACTAATCAGGTTAGAAACCGGTTTTACAAGATTTTTTCAACTGTGCGTTCGAGAATGTGTTTCACATTTGCGACTGGTTCTTGGTTCCTTGGTGGACGACATCAAACTCTGTTCGCTTAGTAATTCACCGCCACATATCGGCCGCATTGAATGAAAATTATTTCGCACACCGCCAAGAATAAAATGCCTAGAGGTTTCTTTTATCTGAAGGAAAGGTGCTGATCGTACAAAAAGATAACGGACATTCTATTAAAGTCTTTGCAAGGCGATTCGTCTCAAACACCAAAGACATGAGCCTAAGAAAATCGATTCAACTGGTAAATCCTTTTGCACGTTTCTTTCCTATGAAAACTTTTATAGATACAGTTCTCTTCAATTCCAAATTCTCAAGCGTTCCACGCGGCGAAAGGAAGATAAGTTTTCCTTCTGGTGTCTTGTTTCAATGAAAAATGAGTCGTGTCAAAAATAAGCTCCGTAGCAAGCATTTCCCGTGGGTTTCAAAGATCAGAGAAACGTAAGTCAAATGATTTGGGTCTGGCTTGTTGACAAGATTTGCAAAGAGACAGAGTTTGATTGACGTCCACTTTAAAAAACCAGTCACGGCACGTCACGCTCACATCTTGGCTTGCAACACAAATAAAAACCGATAAGAAATAACGGAAAAAGTCCTTCTTCGAACGCGTTTCTAATCTATGATTACTACTAGTATAAAGTTGCCATAGTTGAGGTGAAGAAATATTGAAAATGAGTTATCACTTGTGAAGAAAGGACTTTTTCCCCGCAAAATTACGCCATTTTAACGAAAAACACCACAAAGGTGTACCGTAACCTTAAAAGCGTAAAATAGCACACCATTTTTAACGCGACGGGAGCGAGTTGGAGTCACCTTAAATAAAAATAAGCCTCATGAAAGCTGCTCTTTTAAAGCTTACCTTCGCTAGGACTCCCCTTTTCGTCCATGTCTACGCCTTCTATTTCAATTGCTACAAAGTGGAAAAAGTGATAAACATTACATGGGAAAACAGTGTACTGTAGGATTTATCACCGTTTTTGTAATTATATTATTAAACATTGTTTTCACTATCTGCGTTCTGGTTTTTGGGAATAAACGTCTAACGCCAGACTCTTAGGTGGGGGGATCGAGGGGTTTTGGGTCCAAAAAAATATCAGGTGGTCGCAAAACTGGTAGGAAACACGACAAAATGCTATAAATCTGGTTTATAAGTAGTATAGTAGGTATGGAATTAGCTGTTTTTTTTAGGGGGAATACTAATTAGTGAGGGGGAATATATAATGAGCTTAATGACGTGATGATCTATGTTTAGCCTTTTTTCCGGTCACGTCAGAGTCACGTCAGGAATGTTGAGGTTGAAGTTAAAGGTCACGTCAGAGTCACGTCAGGAATGTTGAGGTTGAAGTTAAAGGTCACGTCAGAGTCACGTCAGGAATGTTGAGGCGGATGTCAGGAATCTGAAGAATGTAGGGTATCAGGTTACCTGTAGTATGGGGTACCACCCCTCTCCCTTCCTTTTTTTCAAACAAGGGGTACCCCCCTCCCCCTCTTTTTTCAAGTAAGGGAGATACCCTCCCCCTACCTAGAGTTATGTGGCGCTAGGGGTATCAGGTTACCTATAGTTATGTGGATCTACACTAGCACTTTCTACGCCAGCAAATGGCATACTGGGGGTATCAGGTTACCTATCGCTATAAAGGCAGGCGTCCCTCCACTCGAGTCATTCCCCACCATCCAGTCAGTCAGATCAAGGCTCAGGAAAAGGTTGACGAGATGAAGAACGCGGTGCAGAACGAAACAAGCAGTGAAGACAAAATTGCGATCAAAAGTGATGGGAAAGATCTCGACTCAGCGTTGCGAATGGACCCATCAGAAGACAAGGGAAATAAGCCCCCAACAAAAAAGAGGAAATTGCCTCAGTGGCTCACGTTGCCCTCTTCTGATTCGTCGAGCGAAAATCCCTCCAAGAACCTACTTCTACCCCCCTCCACGTTTGGTGCTTTACCTGCAAATTTCAAACAAGGTTCTTTTGGCATGACTAACGACGGTGGACTGTTTGGTCAACGTGTAAAAGAAAAAGGAACGAACCCAGTACCAACGGGTTTGAATTTGTGGACTTTTCACTGTGGGGAGGAAATGCCTTCTGGAAAAGTAGCTCGAATCGTCCAAAAGTATGAAGAGGTTGGAGTGCACCCACCAAGGCTCACAGAGTTTGATTTTCAACGCGTGACACAAACGCTACCTGTACTTACTGCCCTCAAAGATTTGGTTGACAGTCTGGCGGATAATTTAAAGGAACTAAACGCAAGCAAGAGGTGCTATGACTACACGCATTGGGGTGGTCCACCAAATCCTTGCATACAGTATGAGAAAATGTGTGCAAAACTTGACCAGATTAGTTTGTTGAGGAAAAAACATGATATCGATGGATGGCGCAAAATGTTTTACCGTATGAAACTGCTGGTTAACAAAGAAAAACGCAAGGTGGAGAAATCTCCAAAGAAAAGTAACCCAAAATTGGGTTGACACCACGAGCCACTATGAAGTCAGAAAAAGCAGGGACATGTGTTTATAGTGTAAAACGCTTTATTACGATTAATAAATTGGTTACAAGTCTAAAGTTTGTTCACTAGTATTCTTGACTTGGGGTAGAGGTTTCCACTCATCTTTTTTCTTGTTGTAATACGATCCCGCCATGCAATCATAACACCGCAGAAAATACCCTTTCCAAGCTTTTCCCATGGGGGATTGCTTTTGGCACACCGGGCATTGGTAGAGTTTGTCTTTTTCGTAACGTCCGTACATTTTATCTTGCCACAAGCACTTTCCACACCCAGCAATATCGATGCGATAAGAATTGTTCCCTTCACAATGACTGCATAAACCATCGACTTTCTTTTCAATGTCACCCGAGACTCCACCTCCCTCTTGACTCTTTTCTTCGTCACTGGATTGCGCAGCTTCCTTATCACTGGATCGCTCTTCTTCGTCATCGTCGCTAGATTGGTCAGTTTGTTCAACACTGTAATTATTACCGTCCGTTTCATCATCGCTATATTGGTCGCTTTGTGTCTCTCTGCTTTCATAAGTAACTACATCGTTCAAAGCTGCTTTATTACGGATCAATCTCTTATCAACTCCTATTTCTGCCAGTCCCTCGAGAAAATACTTGGAGGTGAAATATCTTCGTTGAAAGGTAGCAATAATATATCGATTTAGCCACTGGCTAAAAGCGGAGCTCCCGGTTACATATTTTTCTGTGTTAATGAAACAAAAACAAGGTTGCCATTGTAGATAGCTTGTCACAGTATGCTTTACAAGAAAAATGTCTCTTGATATGTATACAGTGTCATCTTTGGTATGTTGCTACACTGGCACAATAAAGCTTGGCCTGTCGTCAAGTAGGGTAAAGAAACTTCCTTCAGAAAAAATAGCATACTTAAGAGGGAATGTCCACTAAGACCGAGCGGGAGGTGGCACATGATGAAAAATAAAAATCCTTCATATTTTGTCCAAAGATAGCCTAATATACCAAAAGAAATGTGATGGGATTTTGTTCTTCAGTTATTAATTTTAACTCCCGAAAATTACGATTTTCTGACAGCACCCCGCGAATGGACAAGACGCACAATTTTCAACCGAAATACCTAAACTTACAAACACTGTCATATCCACTTCGTGCCAGCCCCAAACCCGAAAATCGGTTCAGAAATGTCTTTTGTATGTCCTAAGAAGTAATTTAAGGCTAAATACTATCTTTTGCATTCGATAATTTTGGCACGGGAAGCCGTTAAAACTGATCAAAATTTTGCTCGCTCGAAATCGGCGATCTGGCGGTCATTTTCAGGAGGGAATATCCAGTCCCGGTAGTGTCCCAAATCAACCCAAATAATTATTTCTTATAAGTAGACATATTGTTCTCAACCGTAATATAAAAATTATTGCCAGGCTCTTTGTCAACGCCAAGAACCAAGCCTCTCAAAATCGGAGTTATCACAACTTGAATGTGTCAACACATGTAAACACAGCGCGAACATAATGCAAATACTGAGAGAAAATACACTTGATTCGTGAAAATAATGCAACACCGAGCACTTCTTTGTCTTACCTGGATAGTTAGCGTCCTAGTTTTGGCTTCCGAACGTATTTTCCATGTAGTTTCTGCAGCGCCATTGTGTCAATTTGTACTTCGATCACGGTGCGATGATTATTTGCTTCAGTTACTTCAAGATATTTCGATTCTGAGCAATTTTATCCATCTTGCTTCAAGGAAAATGCCCTTATTTCACCAGATCAAAAGTTGCAGGCAGCTATTTTGGATTTGCGTAGCCATTTAAGCCATAGAATTGCGGAGATGTTCCAGTTTTAGCGTTCCAATGTTGACAGGCGAGGACGTGACCTCGGGACGTTGCGTGACGGATCCAGGAATTTTAGAGGGGGTGGGGTCAGGCATTGGATGTGTTTCTGTCTCTTTGCGTGCGAAAGCGCGCCGCGATTTTAAAAATAAAGCTACGGAGATTAGACATATGTACACTGATTTTAAGCAAGCGAACTATATAAATTATTAAAAATCCTAAATGATAGTACAGAGTCAGTAAATATAATTTTTTACGTAATTGGGAGGATTTAGAAAAGGAACTCGTCCCCACTGACTCCTTTTCCTGAACATTGGAAGAGTTTTCCTCGTCCTCTTTTTGCAACATCAACTTCCTTAGTTCCATACCATCAAGCTATTCTTACTAAAAAGTAACGTGGTACATATACATTCCTCGGGCGTTTTCTATGGTCGGGCCTATAACAACTGTATTGCCCAGGGGCGTAGGTAGGGGGGGATGTCAAAATAAACTAAGCGACGCCATTTTAGGTACCATTAGGGGTAAAATCGAAAGTTCCCGACGAGCACCTCCGCCCCAAAAAAGGGAATTCCCCCAGGGGTATATGTCGCTGCGCAATAACGTTTTTAGTCTTCTTGTAAGCGACGAACAGAATTTTATAACCATACATAGAGATTATTACATGGTAAGAGCTTGATGTCGTTTTTATTCACGAGTTTTCGTTTCATAGCGCGAACGAGCGAGTCGTCGAGCGAATTGATTGCCATGCCAATCCTTTGTCTTCTAAACAATACACTTTTCTTGCATAGAATCGCTCTAATCGCAAGGAGGCCGCGTAGCAATGCCCCCCCGGGGGGGGGGGGACTCCAATATTTTTTTGTCGGGGATGATTTTCAGTTTTACCCCTAAAAGATACCAAACATGACGGGCCATGGCGTGGCTAAAAAAATATTTTACCCTAAAAGATACCCTAAAAGATGAGGTCTTATGTACCAACTAGGCGCGAAGGACACAGGTAACAGGTGAAAGATACCCATCAAGAAATTCCCGTGTTTGTTTCTAAAATATCGTCTTCTCGAATCGAATAATCTCTCTTACTTACACGGTTTTTAGAAGCACCATCATAAGAAAAAACAATTGGACACAGTTTCGGCCCTAAAAGATACCAATCTCCCTAAAATTTATTGAAGATCACGATCACCCCTAAAAGAGACCAAACCATCGTGATTTTAACCCCTAAAAGATACGACGATCATCCCGACAAAAAAATATTGGAGTCCCCCTTCCCATGTTGTTTTGTAGGAAATGTTTTTGGGCATTACTGCCCTATAGAGTGTTGTAATTTTCTAACGATCCTTCCACCCACCCCAAAACGATGGGCATGACCATCACACATCTACATTTTGATGACGTGTCACAATGATAGTGCGGAAAGGATCTGGTTTTGAAGAAAAGAGAGTGGTATAAAGTTTCTTACAGTATTTTCACTTGGGAATAGTGTGCGACATATAAGATATAAATTTACATAATCAATTCAGTTGGTTTTGAGATCTCGCGCCAGATGCCGCTTTCTGGTTCCGCTCCTCAACACGGCCAAGACTTCCTTCAAATCCACCTTCAAGAATAAATGTCTCCTCCTTCTTCGTTTACATCTCTTCTCCTTTCCCGTGGGCTCGAGTTAAGTATTATTTGGTGCTATTTTGGCCTGGCTTGTGGTCGCTTGGCTCGGTGCGTTGTGTTAAATGTGCTTCACTTTATGTTATTCGGCTATTAGCTTAAAACCGGAGTTTTTTTCTATTTTGTTTTATAGGTTTCCAGTGGAGCCCATGTGCTTTGCCTGTCGCATTTCACTCTGTTCACTCGTTCTTAAACTGTCCTGAGTTCGTCAGAGTTTGGCCAGTTATTACGCAAGATTACGACCACACGCGTCTCCCGTCGGTGTTTCGGGACATTTCCACTCTCACGAGCTCTACTTGTTTCTGGCATCTTTCGTCGTTCATAAAGAAACTCGCCGGAACAGAACTCGGCTACTGCTCCGGGAAAAGTAGAAGTAACGAGGCGTATTTAGTGTGGTAGGTCCTGCATTCTCGTGTCACATTTCCTTATCCGCGTCATGAACTTTTATCCGGAGTGCTAGTCAGTTTGTTTACATGTTTGGATTGCAACATCAGTATATCGTTTGCTCTTCGCCTATACATGGAAATATAGATGTCTGTGGGTTGCAGATTCGAGAGCCTTTTTGTCATAACGTTGTGTGCATTTATGTCTTCTGTTTGCTTTGTAGTTTGTTGGTTTTGTGGCTTCTGTGTGTTTGTCCGCGTTTTGCTGGCAGGCCCGACTCACTGGGTTGTATCGTGATTTTTTATTGTCAGTCGCCTTCAGTTAGCGTTAGGCTCACTTTGTGTACGCTGGCTGTTGTATGTTATTTTGGTAATACCTCGTCGCAATTATGTCCTTATGCCGTAATTATGTCGTAATTATGTGTCTTATTATGTGCGTTACGTGGTGCGAGGCAATTTATATGGCATGTTTGTGTCACGGACCGCAAGGAGGGGGGTACAAGAGGATGAACGTACCGCACGTAGTGCGAGGAGATTTACCGCACGTGGTGCGAGGAGATTTACCGCACCTGGTGCGAGGCAATTTATATGGCATGTTTGTGTCAGGGACAAAAAATTTTAGACCGCAAGGAGGGAGCACAAGAGGAAGAACGTACCGCACGTGGTGCGAGGAGATTTACCGCATGTGGTGCGAGGCAATTTTTATGGCACGTTTGTGTCAGGGACAAAATTTTCAGACCGCACGGAGGGGGGTACAAGAGGATGAACGTACCGCACGTAGTGCGAGGAGATTTACCACACGTGGTGTGAGGAGATTTACCGCACCCGGTGCGAAGCAATTTTTCTGGCACGTTTGTGTTAGGGGCACAATCTTTAGACCGCAAGGAGGGGGCACAAGAGGAAGAACGTACCGCACGTGGTGCGAGGAGGTTTACCGCATGTAGTGCGAGGAGAATACCGCACGGGGTGCGAAGAGGGAGGGGGAAGGACAGGGTGGAGCTATACCGCACGTGGACGAGGAGGATACCGCACGTGGTGCTAGGAGGGATGTACCGCATTGGTGCGGTGGGATATGTGCCATATGTAGGAGGGATAGTGTCGCACGCGGTGCGTGGAGGCATGTACTATATACATCTGGCGCGAGAGGATGGTGTCCCACGCGGTGCGTAGGGGTCATGTACCGTATTAAAAAAAAAAAAAAGTGGAACCTTTAATCCCCTTCGATGACTGGGGGGGTCTGAAAACAGGATCTCTGCAGACATAGTCTGAATCCTGGTCATCGAAGGGTTGGGTTCCCTGTGTTTGGCTTTTCTTTGCTATATTATTCATGTATGCCATATCTCCCTTTGTTCGCCAAGTTATCCAAGTTAGGAGTTGAGTGTTCATTCCTTACACAGGGAGCCCAACCCTTCGTTGGACCTGTTATAGTGTTTATATGCGTCGACCCATTCTGTCATGGTTTTCCGCGTGTCCGTCGTTGCACAGGCAACCCATGATCAGTTTTATAGCGGAGCGAAATGAGAGGTTTATATCTTGGGAAGGGATGAACCTAAGACAACCGCGCTTGGGTGAAGTTCCCTAAGGAACAAGGGGGTGCGACAGCACTTGGTCATGTGGTGTGACGTCGTCACCGGACAAACATGTATGGGTATGCCAAAGAGTGGTTTGAGTTTTGGGTGTGCTCAGAGAAGCTTTGACTTATGGGTGCGTTCAGAAAGGTTTTGTTGAGTTATGGGTATGTTCTAGAGAGGTGTTGAGTTATGAATGTGTCCAAGAGGAGCCTCGAGTTATGGGCGTGTCCAAGAGAGATTTTTAATTGGGGGTATGTCCTAGAGAAATGTTTAGTTATGGGTATGCCCAAAACCGGTTTTAGTTATCAGTTATGGGTGTGGTCAAGGGCAGTTTTGAATTATGAATGTGGTTACGAGAGGCCTTTGAGTTATGGGCGAGGTCGCGAGAGGTTCTGAGGTATGGGTGTGGTCGCGAGAGGTGTTTGAGTAATGGGTGTGGTCAAGAGAGGCTTGGGGTTATGGGTGTGGTCAAGAGAGGTTTTGAGTGATGGGTATAGGGAATAAGGTTGGAGAGGATTTAGGATATTTTGGGTTAGGGGTTGCATTAGGATGGGAAGGTATCTGAACACTGTAAGTGTCAATGGGGCGGAGCCAGGTCTCCTTCCCATAACTTATATCATATGGAGCACAATAGTACCAAGTGAAGATATACGACTATTTTCACTTGGGAATAGTGTGCGACATATAAGATATAAATTTACATAATCAATTCAGTTGGTTTTGAGATCGTAGCGCCAGGATGGCGACCCTGGTGTAGGTCTGCACATGGGAATAGTATGTCTGTGTGTAGCAGGTTAGAGGGCCTTATTGTGCTCATCTAGAGGCCTGGTGGAGCCAGCTTTTGCCCACCCACCCACCCTCCCTCCCTCTTTGCTAGTAATTGCCTTTTTGAGCTTCGCCAGGTCTCCTTCCCATAACTTATATCATATGGAGCACAATAGTACCAAGTGAAGATATACGACTATCGAGACTGGGAAGAATGAACGGAATGGTATCATATTTTTGTCATCAAATACCACAGGGGGCCCAGGCAATGAAGAAAGCCAGGGGGACTCCCTTATTTGGGGGGCGGGGGTGCTGGTCGGGAACTTTCGATTTTACCCCTAAAGGTAACAAACATGGCGTCGTTTAGTTGGTTTTGACCCCTAACAGGTACCAACAAGACGTATTTTCCTCGTGATTTTCTTTACGAGGGAAAATACGTCTGAAATTGGCTACCAACAAGTGTGATTTGCTTGATTTACTAGAGCGGACCTCTAACAGGTACCTATCTGGAAGAAATAGCAAGTTTTCGATTTTTACCCTCTAAAAGGTACGACGAGCACTCCCGCCCAATGAAAATAGGGGAGTCCCCCCGGGGGGAAAAATATGGTTGGTATTTACTTACTTGCCGTCGATCAGCCATCTATGTGGCTTAAGGAGGGCTAATTCTACATATTATCATTGCCGTAAAAGACAATAATATCATATTCAATCTTAGCAAGAGTGGATTACAAACACTCTTGATCTTAGAGTATTGCCTTTTAGTAGTATTACTCAAGTGAATACAAGATACTTACTGAAGAATTTCGCGCGCGCTCGAGTTTTCTTATGATCGTAAAAAAGTCCAACGAAACTCACTTGAGCAATTATACTAAAACAATTAGCTCAGGCTCGCCGATAATCACGTCGCCATCAGCGACTAATTGTTAAATAGTAGTCGTTTGTGGCGTTTGCTACGCGATTTGGGGGTTGTTATCATCGTGAAAGAAATAACATATGTGGCCACTGGCTATTGCTACACGATTTGCATTGGGGGTTATTTTAGAGAACTGTCTTGAAAGAAAATGAGGGTGTAGGGCGTTTTATCTCAAAAACGTCGATCGCGACCACGCCTGTCAATCAAAAAGTAAACATGTAACTTGATCCTTTCACTGGACGGCATTGCCCGCCGACTTGATACGCTCCTTGTCAATTCTGTGGAACAAACTCTGCTTTTATATGGCTTATGGCTAACGCAAATCAAAAATTCGATATTCGATCTCATGGTGAAATAAGGGCATTTCCCTTGAAGCTTTCGCACGCAAAGAGAAAAACAGTAATACATTATATGCCCGACCCCACCCCCTCGAAAATTCCTGGATACGTCACGCAACGTCCCGAGGTCACGTCCTCGCCTGTCAACATTGGTACGCTAAAACTGGAACATCTCCGCATTTCTATGGCTTAAATGGCTACGCAAATCCAAAATAGCTGCCTGCAACTTTAGATCTGGTGAAATAAGGGCATTTTCCTTGAAGCAAGATGGATAACATTGCTCAGAATCGAAATATCTTGAAGCGAATAATCATCGCACCGTGATCGAAGTACAAATAGACACAATGGCGCTGCAGAAACTACATCTACATGGAAAATACGTTCGGAAGCCAAAACTAGGACGCTAACTATCCAGGTAAGACAGAGGAGTGCTCGGTGTTGCATTATTTTCACGAATCAAGTGTATTTTCTCTCAGTATTTGCATTATGTTCGCGTTGTGTTTACATGTGTTGACACATTCAAGTTGTGACAACTCCGATTTTCAAAGGTTTGGTTCTTGGCGTTGACAAAGAGCCTGGCAATATTTTTTATATTACGGTTGAGAACAATATGTCTACTTATGAGAAAAAATTATTTGGGTTGATTTGGGACACTACCGGGACTGGATATTCCCTCCTGAAAATGACCGCCAGATCGCCGATTTCAAGCGAGCAAAATTTTGATTAGTTTTAGCGGCTTCCCGTGCCAAAATTATCGAACGCAAAAGATAATATTTAGCCTTAAATTACTTCTTAGGACATACAAAAGACATTTCTGAACCGATTTTCGGGTTTGGGTCTGGCGCGAAGTGGATATGACAGTGTTTGTAAGTTTAGGTATTTCGGCTGAAAATTGAGCGTTTTGTCCATTCGCGGGGTGCTGTCAGAAAATCGTAATTTTCAGAAGTTAAAATTAATAACTGAAGAACAAAATCCCATCACATTTCTTTTGGTATATTATGCTGTCTTTGGACCAAATATGAAGGATTTCGATTTTCATCATGTGCCACATATTTCCAATTTGCTCGGTATTAGTGGACATTTCCTCTTAAGGTTACAGGATACATTCGCTGGGTGTGCGTTTTCAAAACCTTGTCGCGGCGCAAATATTCATCGCATCGCCATAACCAATACATCATTTTAAAAATAAAATGTAAAATTTATCTGCTGTTAAGCTTTTGTAGCAGTTTCATGAAAATTATTTACGGCGCACAGCAAAAACCGCGTTTTCGACCGCCCCTGATAAACGCTTTGATAGGCCGTGGCAGTTTACAGGCTTGGCAAATCTGACTGTGCAATATCAATCAGCACATTGTTGTCTCGAAAAGTGTGTCGGGCTTTTTCAATTGAAGGCTTTGTTTAGGAATGATCGAACGATCAAGTTGATCTTGTGTTTAATAGTTAACTGGGACCCTATCGTGATGAATAATTTTTGAAATACTGCGAAATTCACAAAAGCCCGGCACACTTTTGCTCCCCAACCATTTATCTATCTCATGGCAAAATTTCAAAGCATTCCGTTAAAAACCTGTTGGTCTATCAAAGCATTTATACACTAGATTTAGCGAAATCTTAGAGGCGAGTTTTGGGCTTCTAAAGTTGTGTAAACTTAAGAGGGATTAGTGACGAATCTGTCATCACGCACTTCACTTCCAGCCAATCACGGCAGGCAGCCCCGGTGTGCCAGCAAGGACATACTTTTTCGCGCGGAATAGATAATGAGGCTTCTTTCCGGTCTCTTGTATTAAATTGTCAAAGCGAACATTTATTATCGTCTTGGAATTCGAAATCAAACGGTATGGTTAAGCCGCGTCCAAAACCGAGTTCTAAGAGGTGCCCAAACTTTGAAAAGGGAAAAGCAAAACCAAAGCAAAGGCGCGCGCCGAGAAAAACGACAAAGACAAATCGCTTTGGCTTTCAGACGATTCTTTATCAAGTCCAAATATCTTTATTCTCGAACTTGATGCAATTGGTGGATCTTCTGTCCGCTGTTCTTCTTCTTCAGCATTCTCCTTGGATTTGGGTTGATCGAACCACGAGCCTTTGTCAGACAGAGCGAGTTGTTATTTCATGTTCTCCGGAAAGCTTAAAGATTTGGCTTTTTTTACTCCTTTCGCACGCTTTGAGACCCAAGGACTGCGGTTAAGCTTTTTCGCTTCCCCATGATTGAGAATAGAGAATTTTCAAAAAAATCGCTTCTACACGACACTTATATACTAAACCAGTGAACAACAATGTGTGACAAAATATGGCGGACCATAACAGTCACCTAAATGTCCCGTATCTTACGCGAAAATGCTAATGATGTGCGCTGAACCGAGTAGATATCACAATAGGATTAAAGGATTATCTCGCCTGTATTGAAAGACATATTTCTCAGGCATTTCTAGTTTTCTATACATTTCTCACGCTGCTTTTAAGATTTCAGGAATTTTTTTTCGAGAGAGTAAAGATCAGGCCTCGATGAGGAAGAACTGTGATTTTCGAAAATTTCGCAAATAGAAGGCCGCGAATGTATCCTGTAACCTTAACCCCTCCCAATGGAATAATTCTAACAAAGAACAAAAGTGCAATAAAGAGAAAAGTAATTATTTGCCATGAGTTTTTTATAAATTTGAATCACAATATACATGTCCCATTTATTACATGAGCAGTGTATTTTTACTAAAATATGTCATTCCAGAAAATACCAATACCCTACCAATACCCTACCCCTTTCTTATACCTCTAGCCTGAAAACCCTACCCCTTTCAGGCCGAGCATCCCCATACAATCCAATATGGTATACCATGAATGAGAATGAGCTTTCCACTCATACAGCTGCACCTTCTTTTTTAATTAATTAAGAATTCCACTGAATGGTAAGGGGGGTGGGCCTAGAAGCTCAGAAGGGAGGGGCATCCACTTTTGAACATATTTTCTTGTTTTCCCCCACCCCCCACATTGCCATACATAATGTCTATCAGCCCCCTCACTTATGTTCTGCCTCCCATGTACTACAGCCATTATGTTAATATTATTTTTGCCTTATGCCATGGATGGCCTGTCCAAGAGCGATCTCTGGCTGCTGCTTTGTCACTGAAATTGAAAGAGAAAAGGAATCCATTATAAAATGTTGCAACTATAACACATATCTTCTTTTCCTGTCTATTTACCAAATGAAAGCATATAGCCATGGATATTATTATACATTTTAGTAACGGAACATACTGGAGTCCCATTATCTTTGTAAAAGCCATAACAATAATGAAAACATTAAATCAAGGATGAATAACATTCAAACTTTCAGATTCACCACCTTAAAAGGAATGTATTGATTGAAGCAAGGTTGATTTTTTAACACTCCATAATTACCATGTCTCTGTTTGATTGTCCAGGAGGCACACAGGGCACACACACAGAAGCATCGTTTTTGACACACTTATGCTATGGTAGTATTTTATGTAGTATTTTATGATATGGTAGTATTTTAGAAATTATTTGCTTCCGATCGATTAAAAATATGCTTAGGAATGTTTTATGTGGATAAGTGTCCAGCAGGCACTAGTTCAAGGATTTATGGTGCATTAACAGTGTCAGGGCCGCAGCGCTTACAGGGGCCGGGGGACCCAGTTTTTCCCAAAACAACCCTTAAAACTCCCAATTTTGCACCCTGCATTTCAAAGTTCTCCCAAACATGCGGCAAATTCACATTCAGGCAAAAGAGTTTAAACTCTTTTTAAAAACTGCTTTGAGGTTTTTTATATGTTGTCCCCCCCCCCCCCCAGTTTTTGGAGGCTTGCTGCGGCCCTGAGTGTGGTTCCCTCTCTCCCTCACTCCACAGAAGTGTGTTGAAAAGTGACACACCCCTCTGGAATATCAAAAGAGAAATAGCTGAGTATTTGTATATAAAAAAAGCAGGTAAATTGACCCGCAACCACTCTAGAATTTCCAAGCCCTTCCTTGAATACTTTCTGGAACCATAACGAAGGGGGTACCTTGATATAAAAGTGATGTGGAGGTCTGACATTTTTTGGGGGTATGAAATTTGTAGTAAAAGGAATTTTTTTGGTTTAAAATTCTACCAGGTATTTGGGGGGTGGGGGGTTGATCGAAAGCTAAAGCTATTTCCGGGAAACATAAGCAGCTCACAGCATCATGTGTATGCTAAATGGCCTTTTTAGACTAAGAAAGTTGGATATTATGGGCGGGCGGTTTAAAATTTATGGCTCATTTTTTTGGGTATGAAATTTGAAGCTCTGTCGGACCCCCAGTCATTTCTATATCCAAGTACCCCCTGGGAACCACACATTTTATGTGTGTTTGGCTACAGTCATTACTGAGGATATTCCACTTAGTGTGATGATTGCAGGGGGCCCGGCCAGGGGTGCAAGCTAATCCTCACAAGATGACTTATGAAAAACATCACATGAAGCTATAATGTCACAGATACAAATGATTGTAGGTTCACTTTTTTCATTTTTATGACAAATATTAACTATCTGTGAATTGTCCTAGGTTTTTATTGAACTGAAATATAATTGCATCTAAACTCAAGCTTGACAAAGGCCAAATATCATGAGGGAGAAATATCTTGTTCTAAGAAAATATGCCTAAATTTTGTTTCTTTTCCTGTATTAAGATAATCAATTTTCAGATTCCCCTTCAACTGTGAATGATGCACTTTGTCAGTTGTTCCCAGCATGTCTGGTTTTATAAAGTATACTTACACTTTATTTAATGATTTGGGAGACAAAAATAATCTCAAATAAACTTGCGCTACCTACAAGATATATGCTCGAAAATGTTCGTGCCTGATCCGACAGTGAAACAAAATAATCTAATGATTACTTGCCTGTTATATGCGGTAAACACTGAAGCCAGAAAAACAAGCTGGAAACCTACAAATTAAATCAAGCCGTCAATTATTCCTCAGTCAAACCTCAGGGCTTAGCGAAATGGATAAAATATTCCACAATTCTAAGAACAACAGGTTAATAAACTCAAGAATTACTGTACCATTGCCTAATCGGAAGTTCGGAGATTGCATTGCAGAGTCATTGTTTGATGACCAAATCAGGGACGTCAACTCTCCCGGTTTTGCCGGGAGTCTCCCGGTTTTTAAGTAAAATCTCCCGGTTTTCTTTCGAAAAAACGATTATTTTTTGCCTCTGGACTTTAAAAGAACGCTAAATACAGCGAAAATGACAGACATTAGGTCTTTTCCTGCCTCAAAAGCCCAATATTTTGGTGTCTCAAGGTTTTTCGAGCGGCAAGGTTGACGTCCCTGCCAAAGTAAAGTTCGATGATGGCGTTCCACAGGCGATCCAAGCTCTAGTCATTGGGGTACTGTGAAAGAAACATGCAACGTTGTCGCTGTAAAAATTATACGTATGTAAATATTGAAATAAAATCATGTGACATCTCTTTGGAATGTTGTAGTTGTCAAATAAAGTGCTCCTGGAGCGATTTTATTGCATTTTGGGTGTTTTTTGTGCCTTTTTCTTAATACCCCTACCGTATGTTATAATAGATTGACAAGGTACGAAACGAGCATTCAAAACACCTTTTTCTAACTCGATTTTTTTCGCTAAAAATCGAGCTTAGTCATCAAACAAAACAACCCAGACAACGAGGAATGAACCACAGCACTATGTTTTAGCAGTCATTTGAATGTGCAACTTACCTGAGAGAAGTGCGAGGTCTTAAAAGTCCAAACGATTTCGATTTGAAGGCGACGTTAGAAAAAGTGGTTGGGTCACGGTCGCACGGTCTGGGTCGAGAAATCCAATCTACTGCCACTATTGTGAATTTAGCCAATCAAAGCAAACCTGGAGCAATGGCGCAAAAACGGTCGATCTGCTTTGCGACTCTGATTGGCTAAATTCACAGCGAAAAAAATCGAGCTAGAAAAAGGTGTTTTGAATGCTCGTTTCGTACCTTGTCAATCTATTATAACATACGGTAGGGGTATTAAGAAAAAGGCACAAAAAAACACCCAAAATGCAATAAAATCGCTCCAGGAGCACTTTATTTGACAACTACAACATTCCGAGGAGATGTCACACGATTTTATCTCAATATTTACATTTACGTATAATTTTTACAGCGACAACGTTGCATGTTTCTTTCACAGTACCCCACATGACTAGAGCTTGGATCGCCTGTGGGCGTTCTTCATTCAACTGTTAGCAAATACCTAAATTCTCCCTAAGTACAATAATTATCGCTCAAAGCTATGGCAACGGAAGTAGAATCACTGTCAAACTGAAATCACTAAAAATGCGTATTACACTTGGAATCCTCAAACAAACAAGCTTTGCGTAATCTATGCGTTTACTTATTGTCGATGTGTGACGAGTCTGTCGTAAAGGTAACTGCCAAATTTTGTTTTGATATTCTCGAGCGTTTTAATGCGTTGGTTCGAGATGCTGAAGAATCTAATGAGTCTCATTAAGTCTTATGTAATTTTTTTTTTCTTTTGTACCTATATATTTGTTAGTGTATCCTATATGCCGTGTAATTGGTATTTTATGGAATAAAGAATTATAGTAACGTAAATCTCCCGACAGCCACCATCGTTTTTAACGAACTTTCATCATCAAACTAGCGTAGCGAGCCGCCGGGACGCGAAAAAACTTGGAACGAAAATTTAAAAGAAAATTAAAAGTTAAAAAATAATAATAAAGTTTATAAAACTACGGTTGAATTTTAAAGTTTTTCGTGAGGACCTACCTTGAGAATATTTTTTCCTTGCACAGCACGACGACAGTCTTCTGAGTTTCGACCTTCGTTCTTCTACCCGCGCTGTCGTTCTATCTTTCCTTCTGAGATTCTGAGAAGGAAAATGTTCTGGACACTTTTTTCCGTTGTATTTAGTCTCTGCCTTTTTATCTTCAGGTTTCGACATGTTGGCTAGGGTACTTTCATCCCCCTACTGAAGACATAATTTTTCGTTCTCTCTCGATCGACGGCCGTTGTTGTCTTCCGACATGTCATTTGCTCGCTGCTGGTTCTTCTCTCTCACTCTTCGCCCTCAGACTTCGTTTCTTTTTCCTTCGTGAAACTCCCGTGTTCATCGACATATCCATCTCGACGTTTCGACCTCATCGCAGTAAATTTGACTTTTAGACTTAGTCTAAAATACCTTGAAATGAGGCAGCTTGTCACAGAAACGTTTCATTTTTTTCGTGAAGAGCAAGAAAACAGATTCCTTCTCTTGTCGAAAATTATTCCCTGCTTCAGAGGCCTCTTCTCTCTGCATTTCGCTGGTTGAAAAAAAAAATCCCTTGCAAATAAAATTCAAGGCGCGCGCGTGCTCATTTTCCCGCTCAAAACTGATGGGCTACCTGTGCGACGACGGACACACACACAACCGGAAGTCCATGAAAATCAAGGTCGATGGGTATACACTTAGTCTGTTATGTTTCCTTCTTCTCCTGCATGTAGCTATGGGGCTCCGCTACGAACTCTACAAGTTCAGCAATAACTGTGTTTGGCATTCTGCGTTTACGACGAATCATTTCCCCGTTAGGCGACCAAAACAAAAGATCTTTAGAGGTGGCTATACTGTGCAGAAGGTCTCGGGCACCTTGATAGGGAACAGCATTTGAAATCTGACTCAACACGTCTTTGATTCGAGGTTCATCTTTTGTCTCCTCGTACTCATCCTCGTCATCGCTAGACATATCGCTATCTGAGTCCAGTAAACGTTTCATGGTAAAAGCCAACCGACAAATGAATTAATCTTCAAACGTGACTTGTATTTATACCCTCAGAGCAGCAATGCTAAAACAGGGACGAGTAGGTCTTTGACAAACCCACCCCCTTTTGTGACAAGATTTGCTTTTTTTCTTTGAAAGGGGTGGAACCACTAGCCAAGGCGCCTGGGTCCTCCCCATGTCGTCTTACGTTACTAAACTCATTGTCACTTAATGGAATGTAACCCTTTTCGATATTATGGGCAACCTGAGTTAGAGCATGAACTTGTTCTGGGGTGGCTGTGTCGAGAAGGTATTGACGCTGATGTGGCGGGCAACTACACAAGGCTTGGAGAAAGCCAAGGTTGTTCTTCACTACCCGAGGCATGGTAACAAATGAAACGCAGTGTCAATGGAGCAACTATTTATATAGTTTGTAGCGCCCGCAAGACGCCCGCAAGGACGCCCGCAAGAGACACCCGTCAACGCCCGCTGCAACGCCCGCTGCAACGCCCGCTGCAACGCCCGCTGCAACGCCCGCTGCAACGCCCTTCACGCCCGCTACAACACCCGTCACGCCCGCTACAACGCTCGTCAACGCCCGTCACGCCCGCTACAACGCCCGCTGCAACGCCCGTCAACGCCCGTCAACGCCCGTCACGCCCGCTACAACGCCCTTCAACGCCCGCTACAACGCTCGCAAGACGCCTGCAATAGAAAGTATAAATAGAAGTGTTTCCCGAATCGTTACCATTTACCTGCAAACGATTGAAGTGTGAACATAATGGTAAAGAAAGCTGTTTGTCCAGAGTGTGGAACAGGATTTTCACTTCATTATGATATGGAGAGACACAAAAAGAAATATCATCCAAACATTTTTACAGGTGAAACAAGAAAGCCAGAGCCTTCCACACCTTTCAGTTTTGGTGTTCACGAAGCATGTGGTCCCTTTCAACTCCAGCATCCTTTTACCTGTATGGTCGCAGGAATGACCGGAAGTGGAAAAACCGTTTGGGTACAGAAACTACTAGAGCAGGCACAAAAAACTATCTCACCCCCACCCCAACGCATAGTCTTGTGCTATGCTCAGTGGCAAACCGCCTACACCGCTTTAACCATGTCTATGCCACAAATAGAATTCGTAAAAGGAATTCCAAATGACATTGAGCAAGACTCGTACTTTGACTTGCATATACGAAACCTCATTGTCATTGACGATCAGATGATTGAAACCGGGAATGACAACAGGATTGCAAACTTATTCACAAAGGGATCCCATCACAGAAATCTGTCAGTGATTTATATCCTACAAAACCTATTTCACCAAGGTAAAGTCAATCGAAACATATCCTTAAACAGCCACTACTTGGTCCTATTCAAGAACCCAAGAGACCAGTTGCAAGTGATGACGTTGGCAAAACAAATGTTCCCACGCAACACCCATTACTTTCTTGACAAGTATGAAGAGGCCGTCAGGAAACCTTTTGGCTACCTGTTTGTTGACTTAAAACCAGCAACCAACGACAGCTGCAGACTACGCACCAATGTCCTTCCTGGGGAAGTGACAGCCATTGGGAAAAAGGATGACGCTGTTGGGAAAGAGCTCCTAAAATTTCTTATTTATCAAAATATGGATATTTCTCCAGAGAAGCGGCGAATGAGAGAACTACATGACAAAATGGACGACATCCTTCACAGTCAACTATGAGTGAAGGTGAAAAGGTCATACGATACACGCAGCCTCAAAACGAATTGTTACGAATGAAGCACCAAGCAAGTCACAACCCTCCAGTGATTGTAGAACCTCTACTAACAGCACCTACCTTCACTACTCCCCCAAGTATCCCGTTATCATCACCCGAGCCAGTCACTATACCCTATTTGGCGAAGGTGGTAGAATCTCCCAAGACATCGTTTATTCCGCCGACACCGACCGTTCCAGAACCGACCTTGACACCGCCACCTTCAGTGGCTATAACCCAAAGAAGCCAAAATTACAAAATATCTTAAATAATTATTTGGATGACGATGCCAATAAAGAGGGACCGTATCTAAAATCCACGTTGAGACGCTATCGGTTGCGTTCTCACCGTTCTTCTCCATATAAAATAAGATCAAATTAGTAGTTAATAGGAAAACTCTACCAGACTTGTAAGCAATGTATAAATCAGAATAAAGCGTTTATTTAATTACCGCTAGTGGTTTATTTAATTACCGCTATGTTATGTAATAGAATCTTATGTAATAGGACAATGTAATGGACAATAAAGAACGATATGTATATCTATTCAGCTAGTTGTGTGATTTTTGTCACTAAAATAGACTATGACGTCATTACTAATCCGGAGATAACCTGATACCCCATTGGCGTATATCCACATAACTATAGGTAACCTGATACCCCTAGCGCCACATAACTCTAGGTAGGGGGGAGGGTATCTCCCTTACTTGAAAAAAAAGAGGGGGAGGGGGTACCCCTTGTTTGAAAAAAAGGAAGGGAGGGGGGTGGTACCCCAAACTACAGGTAACCTGATACCCTACATTCTTCAGATTCCTGACCTCCGCCTCAGCATTCCTGACGTGACTCTGACGTGACCTTTAACTTCAGCATCAACATTCCTGACGTGACTCTGACGTGACCTTTAACTTCAGCCTCAACATTCCTGACGTGACCGGAATAAAGGCTAAACATAGATCATCACGTCATCAAGCTCATTATATATTCCCCCTCACTAATTAGTATTCCCCCTAAAAAAACGGCTAATTCCATACCTACTATACTACTTTTATACAGTTTTGTTTTCTGAAAACCTGAGCACAACGAGCCCCCCTCCAGAGTAATCGTAAGCATAATTTAGTTTAGTTTATTGCGATTAGTCAAACATTAATTTAGTAAAAAATTAAGGGATGCAGATTACAAGTCATGCCACTCGCAAGCAACATCTCAAGCGACGAACTCCGCTCTCGCCGCCTTGTTTAGCGCCTTGTTTACACAATAAACAAGGCTATTGGATTATCTCTCTACTATACTCGGTCACACTTTGGCATTGCTGGCAGGATAGTAATATATTCTCTCTGCTCTCCTTTGTACTCAGTGAAGTTATGGGAAGGAGACCAATGATACGCCGGGTCTGACATGAGCGACACCGATACAAAAACATAAGCACTTATACTAAGAGGAGACAGGAGCGGTAAAACATGGAATTATCCCCAAGGAGTGTTGCCATACTACCCCCCTCCTCATCACTAAAGACTCCCATTACTCAAGAGTCCAAAAAACCGTCCCCCAAAAGGTTGAACTGCAACTACCGCATATCCTTGCTCGCATCGCATCAGGCCAAGTTGTGGGAAGGTGCTGCCCTGCCACCGTGATACTGACTACCACAGGTCCTCCCATTACTCAGAAAATCTTAAAGTTAGCTTGCGCCAAATAGGCAAGCCGGTCCCCTACAAAGAGTAATCCCAGGACACAGTCGAAAGCTCCAAGAGGAGCTGAACAAGATAACTGTGTGCACAGAAGCTCTAGTACAGTTAAGTAACAGTACTACGCAATACCTCTGCCAAGAAACTACGTCACTGCATCGCCAATGAAGCTGATTCGGTAAATGCTGAGCCATGGGGTCGAAGATCGGCCGGGGTCAACAACATTTACTCATAAATATGCAATAAAAAATCGCATAAGACGCCACGTCAGCACAGATAAACTGAACTTATGATACCAGACTTAAACTATAGTGTAAGCTAAGAGAAAAGTCAAGAACAAACATTTGCCCGTCCCTGGGGGCTGCGGGAGCCTCAGCCGGGAGCTCCAGGCCTTGAACAGGTCCAGGGTGGTGTAAGAGCCAAAAGCAGACTCCCCCAGAGTCGACGAAAAATTAATGTGTACAATGTATACGGCCAAAATTAAAAAATTACAACGTGCGCAATTATACAATATGTTCTCTCTGACATCTGAGCGACCCGAAGCCACACCCAAGAACTGATGGTATGCTGTGCATATAATAAGAACTCACGCGACCAGTTACCACGCTACATGCGCACTCATCCACATAAAGAGTTTATTCTCTTTTACACCTGCGTGACCCGAAACCTGAAAAACAAAACTATACCCTCCAAATTACCATACCACTGACCGCCAATTTTATAAGCCCTTACTCAGGTTGATAAATTCAATCACAGATGCATAAAAACATAAATACCGACCTTAAGAAAACCGATACCGCTCTTTAGTCCCAATGGCAACCACTATTGAAAAACATGTTCATTCCATCAATCGCTGATAAAACACCGCTTGTATCCAAAACATAAACGCTATAAAAGCGATTTCGCTGCAGTAGTAATTACCATAGACACCCCGTAAACGTGTGGAACACTAAATGAAAAATATTAAGGAACGCCTGGTACTCCAGAAAACAGGGTACCTTTGTGGTAGACTGACCGCGTTCTCTCATTACCACGGAAACCTTCTTAAAAATTTGTACCCACGATTCAGTAACAAAAGAGGCGTCTTCGCTGCAGTGGTAATTACCATTAAAATGTTCAAGCACAACAACCTCACCGCAGCGGAACACTAAACGAAAATTATTCCCTAACGCCTCTACTCAACTAGTCGCATAAAAAAGGGGGAAATAGGCATCTTCATCGCGGTGGTAAACTCCGAAAACTTTTACAGTTAGCGTGTTACTAGCTGTCTTCGCTACCATGGAAACTCAATAAAATTCATACCAATGACACACATAAACGAGGTGCCTTCGCCACAGTGGAATTGCACGAAAAACTCTGCAACCTCAGATTAAGTAGGATGCCCTCACAGGACGGCTACTCACAATAAACCTATGCACCTCAACACCTATACGGCCGACACAATTCAAAGGCTGCGATTGCGCTTAACAGCGTAAATTCTAAGTACAACGGAAGAAAGCGAACTTGAAAAAGGTTGACAGAATCATACATGTTGAGTTTGCCAGCAGGAAAGAAGCTGCAGCAACTACCGGAATAACTGTTGACTCTACAGTAAAATACAAAGTACTAAAAACCTTGTTTAAAATGAAAGACGAGCTCCCGATGGAAAGTAGAAAGCTCGGACATAACAACCAACCTCGTAGAATTGCACCACGTGTGTGTCGACTCAGGCAGCCAAACATTGCCAAAACTCAAACCAGCAGCCACAAAGACACTCTCTGAGTACCAAGCATAGAATGGCAGACGTCAGATGGAATCATGAAGAAGACGAATTTTATTATCTCAGATTGTACTTGGCGCCGTAGAATGGTTGGACCGGACGAAGCTACCTATTGTTCTTACCAATGAGAGCAGACGGAATAGCGTTGTAAAGATAAGCTTAAATGGCAATTCACAAGGCGTCGATGGTAGCGAGACACAGGCAACATCGACTAGTGCACCATCGACTACTGCGCCGGGAAACTAGTGCGCCGGGGACTGCAAACAAGACGGAGGAGCTAATGGCAAAGCTTCAAAAAGAGATCGAAAACTTAAAAGCCAACGTCAAGTCACGCAAGCGATGTTGGTCACGCAAGCACTCTTGAAAAAGCAGTTGTGTATGTCGCTCGGGACCGTAAATTGGAGAAGTTTGATGGCTAAATAGGCGCGCCGGATAAGCTAGACGATTTTATCGACAGACGCTATCTAACCATTTCTACGACAGCGTTTGCGACCCAACTTTAAGGCGAGAATTAAAAAGGATGGTCCACGCTCAACCGTTGTTCTTTTTGAGAAGTAAGAGAAGAGGCGCTGAGATGGTCTGGGGAAGAGGAGAGGCCAGGGCCACAGGTATCCCGCAGATTTGCCCAAGACTACGAGCAAACTGTTTCGTCGGTAGAGGCAGCAAGAACTAGTCACCGAGAAATTTAAGTAAGCAATGATGAAGCAGTGAAACAAGCTCGTTATGAATAACGGACTCCTCTACAGGATACCTCATGATGTAATTGAGAATGAAGTAAACCAGCTAGTTCTACCACGACAAGAAATCCTATGCGCCACCAATATCCACTCGGCAGCTACAATGCCGGACAAAATTAGTTGTCGCGTCTATCACAAATAGCTGATTTTTGGTTACCCTTCACTAGTAAATTGTTTTTCTTCCTAATACAATATCACGCGAACCCCCCTTCCCCCATTTCAATGTTGGAGGTAACAGTCATCAAATTCCGAGGATGACTTTTCGCGGTAAACAACATTGTAGTGGGGGGAGGGGGAGGGAAGATCAGGGGACCGGTGTGGTACATGGAACCCCTATTTACTGGACAGGTTCAAAATAGGCGACAACAATTTTGTCCCGCATTGTAGTCTCCTTACGCAAGAGAGTCCGTGAAAGAAACAAGATCCAGGATGCTTGGGAGTCAACCATGTTTATTGTTACGGAGGTGCCAGTGGCCGACGGAGGTCCTTATTCAGTAACACCAGCAGACGGCGGAGGTGGTGTGGGAAGGGTTCATAGAGCAGAGCTACAACTGTGTCATGTGACACGCACGCGTGCGGGCGGCAAAGACAGGATACCAGCTGTTCCTGTCGTCAGGGCCAGACGGCCGGCAATACATGAGGATAGTCTCTCATCCGACGACGCAGGTTTTGAGTTCCTACTGGTACTTGGTCGGAAGCCAAACCAAGCGCATCTGCCTACATCAACCGTAGTGCCAGCACAACCCACTTCGCCGCCGCAAGCTCCCAACGGTGATGCTTTCTACGGTGGCGCTCCAAACCGTGATGCTTCCTACAGTGACGCTCCCAACAGTAATACTTCCTACGGTGACGCTCTCAACAGTGCCTTCTTAATGCTGATGCTCCCAACGGTGACGCTGATCCTGATCTTCCTAAGTTTAAGAACTGAAACTGTGAAGTCCATACTTGCTTCTTACAATTTGTTTTCAAATAATTTTTACATTACAGTTCTTATTAATTTAGACTGAAATATGCCTAGACTGCCTTGAACTTCTATTACGTTTGAAGAAAAATAATAAAAGAGCAGATTTGACGTTACAAAGGAAAGCAAACAACCAGAATAGCGTGTGTATAAGACACATCGAGGGACTGAGTGCATTCTGAGAGTAGAATTTTCATCTTGTTTTATCTTCTTGTAAAACAATTTCAAATTTGCTTTTCGTGATGTCCGAATAAGTTAGCAGCCAAATTTGGCAAAAGTTGTCCCTAGGTTGATTATCTCATGCAAAAGTCACGTCACTGATTACGTCACTCAAAATGGCAAACATGTCTCAAGCCACTCGAATTCGACTCCATGGTTATAGCGGAGCTTCCGCGCGGCGCCAGCGAAGCACCACACACAAGGAACAGTGGTATCAGACGTATAGCCATGAAGTCGCTTTCGATTGGCTTGAGACATTTTTGACATTCAGTGACGTAATCAGTGACATCATATCACGTGACTTTGACATGAGAAACCTTTTTTGCCAAGCTCGGTCGCTACTGGAGCTTTCTTTCCGGAGATATGATTTGTTCTTGTTCATTCTTGAATAAAACCTATAGTGGTAACCAAATCTATATGATAAGGAGAGTGCGATGACATGGTCACGTTGACGACACCGATGACGTCATCGTTGAAGGACGTTCGTGTAATCATAGTAAAGAAATATTTAAGGAAGGAAAGGTAGTAAAAAAACAAACTTCGACAAAGTTGTAATGGTGCCAAAGCGGGTGCACTAACGTAGTTAGTGATTGACGTCATCGATGACGTCACATCATTAAAAGGCTTTCGTGTACACAAAGAAAATATAATTTCTCAGGAAGGAAAGGATTTTAGGAACCACAAATCAGCTCCGCTTTTAGGCATTCCCTAAATATATATATAAAGCTGTGCACCGACGACCTCAGAGTTGTCAGCCGAAGGCTGTTACGAGCTATTGACGTTAAATTAGCGGTTTACGATGGAAAGGGAAATGTAGAAAGAACGCACCTTTTCCCTCAGCATGTAGTTCTTCCTCTTTCGTTTCATCGCTGGTGTTAATTCCGTCTGGCCGCGACTCGCATCTTTCGTACATTTTACTGCATCTGGTGCAAATATCTTGGCATGCATTGCACATGCCATTGGGGTTTTTACAGTGTGTACCGCATGCAGTGCAAATGCCTCCACAGCAGTCAATGTGTGTGTCACACCGACAACAACGCTGCCCCTTACATTTGATATCGCCACTTCCGTTTTCATTAATTGCCTTTTTGGGGTTGTTGGGGTAGAATGCAGTTTGCATCTGGGCAGTTAAACGTTTGATGTCACTGTCACTCAGGTCGTCGCCGTCAAGCCTTTTCGCCCTCAGTTGCTTGGAGCCATAGCGACCTGTCAACACTGAAGAAGAAAATATCATCAACTATTTGTTCTGTCAAGTTTGCGTTGTAGACCTACAAGCATGTGTCTTTTATCGCGAAAAACCCGTTTGTTGTCGCGGCCGCGATCTCTGTTTTGGACGCGTGGAGGAAATGGCCTGGAACGACGGCCGCGACTACAAACTCCGTTTTTTGCGATAAAAAAGAAAAACGCCTAATTTTTTCCGGCGATGTTTCATCATTTCGACCCACAAGATTCCCATTTACATCTCATCACGCTATTGCATGGCACTTTTCACTGCATTTTCGTGAACGCTTCTCAATTTTCATCAGCAAAAAGCTTTACTGCTTTAATACAGTGCAAGGGATAAATGGGCTACAATTGTAGAACGACTCTACAAACTACATAAGCCAAGTTTGTGCATTTTGATTCGTTTTAGGGACGTTTTAAGCAAGGCTCCCCTTGAACATAAAAAAAATTGTGACCTCCCCCAGTCCCCTATTTGATCTAGAAGAAGACATTTTGCAGAAAGAGGGGGCACATTTTTCTCTCGCGCCTAAATTTTGGTAAACGCATTTCATCAAGCCTCAGAGAAAGGGTAGATGAACATTACGTTTTTCGTGTAAGCAGCCCAGGAAATACGCTACCTCAACTACATGGTTAGATGAAAGCGTCTATTGATGAGTCTGTAGGTTATATTATTCATGGTCGCAACTGCACGCCGCAAATGATGGAATTTGTATTATTCATGTGCGTGAAGCGCGGCCCAAATGACGAATTTCTATTAATGCTCGTAACCCATGAGGAAAAGAATAACAGACCCATTTGTGGGAAAAGGGGTTGAGAATGAAGCACTCCTACCCAGCAGGTCAATGCACTAACAAGATACTGGTCTAGCTAAAATGAGAGGGGCCAACCTTCTCCAAGGGAATACGTTGCCCCTCCCTCTCCAGGGCTGCAAACACAATACACTGGAAAAGGGCCCCCCCCACCCCCCGAGGGCTGCAAACACAATTCCCTTGGGGGATTCCTATACCCGACTAGGGCTGCACACACAATTCCCTAGCCAGGTTACTATCCCTCAGGGCATGCAATCACAAAACCCTGGGGCCCTAACTCCTTGCCGGGGGATGCAGTCACAACCTCCACAGAAGGTTCTTAGATGTTGGTAATTTAGACTCACGGTTACCATAGCAAACCCCAAGTGGAGAAAAGTGAGTCTATTGGGCCTAAGTGAGACGTGCTTGGGAGCACTTCATCCCCACAAATGCACGAAGTGTATTCCCCATAGACGAACAAATTTTCCCATAATACAGTATACAATATGATAACGGAAAGCAGCTGTTCTATTCTATATTACCGAGGACCATCCAATAAAGGTCCCTAAGACACCAAATTTGCTGTGAAAAATCTCATTTTTCACAGCATCGTACATACCGTTCGTAACAGTCAGAGGACCAACGGCCAAGTGTCTTTATGAGCCATGGAGGAAGGCCGACTGAGGCAGCTGTAGTAGCAGCCCCAATCCTGTGACTGTGTCCAGCATACAGAGCAGGCTCAAAACCTGACATGGACAAAAGGTGCCTAGTTTCTGAGGTTAGTGCTGCCTTGGTGAGTGGAGAGCCGGAGATATAAGTGAAGAGGGGTCCCGACAACGTGCCCCGTACTGACAAATAAGCTTGCATAGCACTAAATGGGCAGATAGATTGGTTGATCTATTTTTCCCATAATAACTGTCTGACCAGAACGAAAGGGATCAGTCTTTGAAACTTTGACCTTAATCGCATACTTTCAGGCATAGATAAGCTAAGAAGAAGGGAGATATCCCCTATAGAGAGATGTATGTCAGGGGAATATTGAGAATTACATGTAATCCCCCCCAACCGGAAAAACCCAAAGAAGGCCAAGGTCATGGCTGCCCACAACATAAGAGAGTCCTTATTCTGAGTGGTAAGAATGGCAAGCAAGTTGAAAAAGACCCTCAAATGGCTTATTGTGATTGGAAGGCAAGGTCTAGTGGACTCGCCCTGAGCTCGTTTGATTCCTCGGAAGACCAACTGTAGACGTAAATGTTTGTTTAGATCAATTGCATGGCCAGAGCGGATGTGCATGTGTAGCACAGCTGCCAAGTAACTCTTGATTGAGGAATCTTTGATTGTTTTTGCCAAATAGGTCACATAAAGAATTAGAGTATCAGTTGGTAACAAGGGGAAAGCCTGTGGTCTACACTGATAGCAAAAGTCCAAAAAACTTTTTTCTCCTGAGCTGTATGTTTGCTTTGTAGAGGCAGTAACTTAGAGCCCTAGGTATAGTGGATATCAGTATTCAGATCCTGAATAGCTCGAGTGGTATGGGGCATGGGGCTGGTGCTGCACAAGGAGCCAACTTGTGGAAGCGATCCATCTGGAAACGAGGGAATCCGCGAGTTCATTTCTTAGTCCTTCAAAATGCTGGACTCTCAGATAAAAATTGTACTGAAGGATGAGAAGAGTCAGGTGGCGAACTAGGTCCATTACCATTGGAATGTGGGAGCGCTTAGAGTTGACTATATTAACAACTGACTCATTGTCGAAATGGAACAAGATACGCTTGTTTGAGAACTCTTCCCCCCAAAGGTGACATGCGACTACCAAAGCGAATAACTCCTGCCATGCGATGCTAATGCCAGGGGATGAAAGGGTCTAATTGGGTGCCCAGCGTTTCTGAAACCACCTATTTCCTAGTATTCCATCAAAGCCTAGTGTACCAGAAGCGTCTGTATAGAGATCAAGGGCGACAGAGTGAACCCAGGAGTTGGATAGGAAAAACTCAGCCCCATTCCAGTTTGAAATAAATGTTTGTCAAATGGCCAGATCTTTACAAAAACCTGCATTAAGTGTGATGTGGTGATGAGGCTTTGACACATTGCGTGAGAGCAAAATCATCCTCAGCAAAAAAGGCCTACTTGGGCGTATTACTTTGCAAGCAAAGTTTAACGTCCCGATAAGAGAGTTTAGTTCCCGGAGTGTGCAAGAGTCCCTTGTTGCAAACTCTGCAAGAGAGGTCTGGATCCGTGTTATTTTATCCTCTGGAAGCCGGGCCTCCATCCGAATGGTATCCAAGCAGTTACAGGAAATTTGACATTTGCTGATGAGAATCCACGGCATCAGAAACCATGTTAAACAGGAATGGGGCGCTTCTTAACCCAAATGGGAGAACGCGATCATAATAATAATGTCCATCCCAGAACATGCCGAACAGCTCATAATCAGAGGGTCGGAGTGGAATTAAGCGAAAAGCTAATTCGATGTCTGTTTTGGCAAGAAAACAACCTTTGCCGTGTGCCAAAATGCCTTGAATTGCATTATCAATTGTAATATAGTTGAGACTGTGGGCATTAATACTAGTATGGCCTGACTTAGGATACGACAGGT
Organism: Scolanthus callimorphus; assembly: GCA_033964015.1. Taxonomy (NCBI): domain Eukaryota; kingdom Metazoa; phylum Cnidaria; class Anthozoa; order Actiniaria; family Edwardsiidae; genus Scolanthus; species Scolanthus callimorphus. The sequence continues at coordinate 27,704,554 of CM066913.1, forward strand.
GAAACATTGTACGAAAGTTTTCTGAGTGCTTTTTAGGAAGCAAGCCTATTGGTGATACTTTACAATTTGGTAGAGGAGGCGATGGAAAGTGACCTACGACTCGCCCCAGTGCAACTTCCTTTGAAAGATTCTCTGCTACAGTGCTGGGTTGATCCAGTGCGGTGGGGAGACTTCTAGAGAACCTAAAAGTACGAGACCCAGAAAAAACAATCCTTGCACCATACTTAAGATTGCTGCACAATTTTTGAACAAAATCTGGGTCAGGGTGGGCTTGCAATGTGTCTTGAAGCTTATTTACATTAAGTAATCATCCATGCAAGAACTAGGCAAACTTCCATTGTTCTACGGCATTGAAGGTTCCCCACGTAGGATATGTCCTATTGTTTGACCACAGAAAATTATTATGACTAGTAGCATAATACAAGTGAAAAATTGATAGATTTCGACTTGCTTTGAGAAAATATGGCAGCAAAAAGTCTCTAGACCAATCAGATTACAGAAGAACAAAGGAGTGAGAATCAGCATTTAACGCTAGGTTCCCCACATGCAAAGTCTTTTAAAATTGCATATCCTGTTTGTGAGTACCACATGTGCTTATACATCCCTAAAAATACTCAGACAAGTTTTTCTAGCATAGTGAATTTACTGATTTTCATGGTTTATCCAATGAAATTGCCTGTATTTTCAATAGAAATTAATTGCATTCCAGCATGCTTTGCTGTTGGCTTGCCTAGTTCTTATACGGGCCATTACTTAATCGGTGTGGGAAGGTGCCCAATGGTATCCCTACTGTGTGCGGGTGTAGCTCGATTTTGAGCTCTTGTGGGTACCGTCTCGATCCCTCTGTTTCTCCCTATCCCTTCCTCCATCCTCTGCGTGCTGTCGTTTGGGACAGTCCCGCCATGCATGCGACCCCTGACACTTATAGCAGACGTGCCTAAATGAGCAGAATGTATTGTGCATGTGTCATTGCAGTAGTATAGTATGCACAAAATTACCTTTTTTCGGCAGGAATACATAAATTGAATTAATGAGCGTCCCCACGCGGAATTAATGAGCTTGCGGTTTATTGTTGACACAAGTGTTCCTTTGTTTAAAAGTGAGGCGGAATACATGAGCGTCGCGGTTTAATTAATGAACGTCCCCACGTGGAATTAATGAGCTTGCGGTTGATTGTTGACACAAGCGTTCTTTTGTTCTTTATTGCGGCGGAATTAATAAGCGTCCCCACGCGCAATTAATGAGCTTTGTGGTTTATTGTTGACACAGGTGTTCTTTGGTTCTTTCTTGCGGAGGAATACATTAAGATTGTTGACACAGGTGTTCCTTTGTGTTCAACACGTGGCTGCGGTTTCTTTTGTCTCGGCCACGCGGTTTGTATTGTTCTCAGAGTCAATATAAGCAGAGCTTTAGTGTCAATATAAGCAGAGCTTTAGTGTCAATATAAGCAGAGCTTTAGTGCGAGTATAGCATCGTGAAAAGTACAGAAATTTTTTCGTCAAAATTGAATCGCTTGAAGCCTACTTCCAAAGTTTCCGGGCTTTCACGGTTGGTTGGCTAACTCCGCCCCTTATTTGAAAGTCAGTTGTACTTAGCCAATCGAGTTCGAGGCACGGACTGAGATAGCAACGTCACGAAAAATTGAAAATCGTAAAGTTTCAAATGTTATCTAAATTACGCTATATCTATCCCTTAACGAGACAGTAAATTATAATCCTGTTTCGCAACTTTCTTGGTACGAGAAGTGGCAAAATATACAGAAATGGTCGCCACCAGTTGAAGCTACAGTTTCACTTTATCTTTTTCGCTTGGCGGAAATATATACCAATAAAAATAAAAGCAGTATTTGTGTTGCTTTCTTTAGAAACACTGCCAGTTTCCAAACAGCTGCAAATTTGTTTTGTCAGAATCACGTGGTACATTGGATCCATGTCACGCAAGGGTATTATACAACGCAAGGGGATCAACTTATTTCATTTGGAGGTATATTTAGATAATTGGGTGTCCACCAATGCATTTCCTTCCTATTCAGGTTGGAAGACCTATGGTGGAAAAATATAATCGATACAGATAACCAAGACTGGGACATTTTTGTCGAAGAGAACCCCAAGTGGTTACCATTTGGTGAATCCGTGCTTGAGGTGGGTGTAGGGGGATATTGGAAAAGTGTACCCAGCTTTCCTGGCAATCAAATAAAAACGTGTCTTCAGCTGAGGCAACTAATTGGTGGGTTGGACTCAAGGGATGAACGGGATTGCCCTGCACAGGAAATTTCTGCAAAAAAACAACCTTGCGAAATACTTTCCCATTCATGGGAATTTCGACAATTCCCGAGGCTGGGTAAATCCCATTGTTGGGAAAAAAAGAGGCCTCCAGATTTGCAGTTTGTGTTTCACATGGGTGGGAATTCGCAATGCCATTGAAGATTATTCCCATGGATGGGATTAAAGTTCGTTACTGACCCAACTTTGGGAATTCAATCTCATCCCTGGTAATTATTGTCTTCCCATCGATGGGGTAATTAAACCCATGCATGGGAATGGTGCAGGTGGTGGGACCGAGAGGTTCGTGAATGGCGAAATCATTTCCCATTTGCTGAGAATCAGAATTTGAAGGATAAGCGAAAACTACTGATATTTGTATTTTGATTATCATGGTCACACGTAAGTGAACCACGGGAGTTGCTCAAGCGTGGTTGTTTGCAATCAGGGGCCAGTTTCCGTGATCTTGTGTTGTAATTATTTTTAACTCACTCATGTTAAACCGCTTCGTGGTTCTTTTACGAATTAAAAATCTACTTTTTTGCAAAGTGGCGCGAAGTGCAAACTATTCGGTCAATATTCCTCCTCAACGGAGTTAAACGTTTAACTTTCAAAGAACGGTGTATGCATCGCATAAGCTAGAGCACGGGTCATCAGACTCTTTAACGTGTTTCCCTGTTCTTCTGTGATCAAACGAAATAAAAGATTCTGAAGGAGAAAGTTTAGCGGTCATAAGTTTCCGACTAGCATTCAAATAAGACATGAATGTTTTTTTTGAGTAGAAAACTCGGCTCTAGTATGAAATTCGGCTATTTTATAAAACGCCCCTCCCAAACGCATTTCCTAAATTATAAGAAACACATCTTATACATATCTTTTCACATATACACCGAAATCTTATAAATATCTTTTTACATATCTTTATACATATCTTTTTACATATTTACCGAAATATGTCAGGTTAGCAAGGGCGGCCTAGTGGTTACAACGACGGAGTTTCAACGACAAGGACTATTTATCCGAGAGTTCGAACCACTGCAGCTGCAGCGATAGGGTTTTTTCTTTTTTCCCCGATATTGGAAATTCGAATCCCAAGGATGGGAACGATTTTCCCATTGCTATGAAAGAAATCTCAAGCGTGGGATTTGTCATCAAATTTTTATGATTGGGAAGTGTTCGGACATTACACGGTTGGGATTTGTCATAGGAATTGCCGATTTTCCCATGGCAAATCATTTTGAAATGGTCTTTCCACACCTGTATATTCTGCAACTTATAGCTCACCTGGAAAAATAAAAGTACTTTCGGCTCAAACGAGCCCTCATCAGTTGTCAAAATCCAGGTTCGTTCTTGAGAGGTCAGTATAGTCCCCGCTTCGTTCTATGTGGGATGGTGTTAAGGCTCGCACGCATGCGCGAAACGTGACGTCATGCGGAGCCGGCTCGCAGGTTATTTCCTGCGTACGGGCTGGGCTGCGCTCGTTCTCTTATCTCCCACGCCCGGGATGGCACCCAGTCCTTCGACGATTTCCACACGTGGCACCACGCCTTGTCGGAACTCGGCTTTCGAGTTTATTAATTGCCGTGATGCTTTTGTTAATTTAATGCCTTCGTCGACCTGCCTTGTTAGGGGATCTTGGAAGTACCTGTCTGGTTCATAACTGTACAAGGCAGTCTGACCCTCGTGATGCGACAGGTCATGTTTGTACAAAGCGTTGGTTTCTTTCTTGTTCTCTAGTCCTCGTTTGTGCTCTTTCAACCTGGCGTACAATGTTCGGCTCGTCTCCCCGTGATATACCGTCTCAGTACCGTTCTCCTTGAACGTCACGCACCTGATGTTATATCCCGCACCTCCTCTCGTCATCCGATGGCACTCGAGGTTCCTGGTCTTCCCACTCAGACACACTGAGCAGTCGTCTCTTGTACACATTGAGTTAGACCAGCACCTCCTGTGAGAGACGATTTCAGTGGTATCCCCGCCTGTTCTTCTATCTTAGGCTTAACCAAGCCTCGGCTACTCTCTCTGATTCTTTCCGCTATCTCCCTCCAAGATCTTGCAAGGCAGCTACCCGGTGTGGCCGGGCAAAAAATCGGAAAGTCATAGTTCTTGCCCTTTCTTCCCTTCTTGTACCACTCCAATCTCCCCCTCTCTTTCTCAACTTCTCTCATCTCTTTCCTCTCTCTACTTTTCACCATATTTCCCCTTTTCTTCACTTTTATCACTAGATTCCAGTGGCCCTTAGCATCCTTTGTCTTTTCTTAACCAATTATCACCTTAAGTGATTCCGAATGTTTACCTGTTGCCTAGCAACGGCTCTACACCACTATATAAACTGCCCCGCCATCACTGTTTTCTCTCTTTACTCCGATGAAGGGCTAACGCTCGAAACGTCAGCAATACACCATTTATCCAGGGCGTTCAACATAAATCCCAACCTTTGGGGTTGTCCCTGATTTTGGCAAATCGTACGCAGCGAAATATTGTTGGCGCGCAGCTCGTGACATTAGGATTGATGCACTGTAATGACGTCATAATGTAAGCCAATAGGTTTGGCCGCCATTTCGGTTTTAATTTTGGAAGCGAAAGCCAATTTTGCGAATATTCTCGTTGAATCTGTTATGCATTTTCTCGAGAGATCATTGCTCAGGATGCCTAAACTTCAACTATGGCTATTTGAATTGAATACGAAGAGGAAAATACCAATGGACTTAAATATATACCGCAATGCGTGCGGTCTATCGATTCTATCAGCTCATCGGGCCGTGCTGTTGAATAGTATAGGACTCATAAAAATCTGTCTATGGATTGAGTTAATAAACTTATTGTATTGTACTCTCGGTCGTCTGATTAAATATTTTTCCATGCGCGTGGTTTGTCGGATTCTATCGGGTCATCGGGCCGTGTTGTTGGACAGTATAGAACTATCGGTCGTGTGATGAAATATTTACTGCCATGCGCGCGGTTTATCGGATTCTATCGGGTCATCGGGCCGTGTTGTTGGACAGTGTAGGCCTATCAGCTAGTATCGGTCGTGTGATCAAATGTGTACTACCATCGTCTGTCGGCAGGCGCGTATCCTGGATTGTTTATTTGAGGTACGACAAAAAAGGAAATTGTCCGATTTCTGAGGGGGGTACCTTTTCTGACGGCAGGTGTAGAAAAGGGGCGCTTATCATTTTATATATATTTTTGGCAAAATGTCAGTCGCGTCATGGTCTATTGGCGTAGCTACGCGCCTGGTCGGGTAATGTTTTTGACAGAATATAACTTTTAGTCGCGTGTGACCGATGCTGGTATGCTCGGAATTTGCAGGACAAACATCCAGCAACAGAAACGACATCCCTATTACGCGACTCATATGCTCAAAAGAGCATGGTGATTTTAGTAAAAAGCCAGAGCTTAATATTTCTATGATGCATACGCGAAAATTTAGAGAAACCAAAAACAAAACTGCTTATATTAATAGGATTTGTATGGCTGGAGAGCAGCCATACAAACCCTTTTAAAAAAGCAAGTTTTACTTTTGATTCCATTATTTGAATTTGCGTTGTAGGTTGCTGAAATTTGGGATAGTTTTAATCAAATCACCATCAACATGCTCGAGCCGTGAAACCAATTCCCTACAACTTATGCGAGAAGAAAAGCTCTTTTTATGACAAAATCCACATCAAATAAGTATTATCTGGACAAAGATTTTCATCATGATGGACTTTGAAGAGATGGCTGTGGGACATTTGAACAGATCTGAAAACTGGAAAAAGGAAAATCTGCTATTTTGTACTTCGAGCTCGAAATCAAGGTTTTTTTTAGCGAATAACTGAATATCAATACTCGACAAAAGTGAACTGCACAGCGTTGGATCTACAGAAAACATTGTAAAGCTGAATGATATTTTAGGATATTGTAGGGTTGTAGGATATTTTGTATGGATATTTAAGCAATAGAGAACTTTTTCCGTGTCTACATACTCTGATGCAAACACGAGGGGAGGTTGGGAGAATTCGAGAGTTATGCAACCACGAGACCGAAGGTCGAGTGGCTGCATAACCAGTCGAGAATTCTCCCAACCTACCCGAGTGTTTGCATCAGAGTATGTAGACACTTGGAAAAAGTTCTCTATTGCTTTTATAAAATATGTTTCACTTTTTGAAGCGAAAGATTTAAAATTAATTTATTTCAACATTTTGTGTGAATATATAAATTCTCCCTACCGCGCGACGGCCTGAACGGGCCAATCAGAGGGCGTGTTATATCGCATGTGTGTTCAAGTTTTTCACTCAGTTGGCTGCAAGTTTTGCGAAGGTAAGGCGAGAGAAAACTGCTTTCTAAGAAACATTTCACGACTTTATTGACCTCTTCTATGGTGTTTATGGTGTTAGGTAGGCAATAACCAGGATCTTCTTAAGTTTTTCTTGGTTTATTTAACATGTGGGACTAGCTCACAAAAACTCTAACTACACACTAACAGATACTTACAAGACTAACAAGACTAACTACAAAGGCCAATTCAGCCTTTCTTTTATATCGTAGATCCAGACAACAGCCCATGTGGTAAAAGCAATTTTTGACAATTTAAGAGTATTAAATTATGAAGCGAAGAAAATAACAATCGTTAAATTAGCCAAAGTCAATCAGTGTAGACGTTTAACTAATAAACAGTGACGTGCTGTTTCATGTTCTAGGACTTACAGTAAAAATAGAAAAATGACAAAGTTTACAAAATTAGAGATATTAAGAGCGCATGTCCTAAAAGACAACGTTACTACAAGGCTGACTAACTGCGCATGCCTTAAAGGACAGCGTGACTACAAAATTTTCATTTATGATCAGACAACGGATAAATTGTTCCACCAACATCAAGAGGGGTTGTTGGTTTACAAGTTCGGGCTGACAAACTTAACTTTTACAAAACTATAAAGCCTCCCGAGCTTGTAAACTCGGCCGTTTTCTGCTGCGCAATCAAAATTGCTGAGACCGATTGATTTTGTTGTACAAGAGGTTACAAAGTTGTTTACGAATATAATTATGGTATCCAGACCTGTTCGAGCTCTCGAAAGCAGACACCTGTTAATCTCGCTGAAGGCGATTGCCGCAAAAAGGCGTCCACGCCCTGAAGACAAACACTCATTTTCATTTCCTAAATTTGGCTAAAAACAGGGCCAAACACGTTTGAAACAGGTCTGTGTTGAAAATTGCTACTTTCATAAAAATCGTGACGTAACAATGGTAATTGACGCATAAGCGAATGTCAATGAAGGGATGTACGGGTTAAGAATTGCAAAGCCGAAGGAATTTTCCATACAAGAACGGCCTTCGTGTTGACTTTGCCGAGGTTTGGAAAGGCGAAATTCGGCATCGAAAAAGCAAAAATAGCGTGTGTCTTGTTTCGATCTTCAAATCAAGCAAAATGTTAAATACCAGACTGGAATGATACTATGGCGGCTTCAATTGTTGCTGATGGCATGAACGAATGTCCATGAACTGTCACTCGATCGTATTGAATTTTTGAAGCAACTCAAGTCAAAGTTTCGTCGACAGTGTCGTCGGTGTTCGCCGCTCGCCGATCGCCGGTAAGAATTCATGTTTTGTTAATGCTTCAAGTCTTGTTAACTTGCTAGCAAACGATTTTTTACCTACTCCGGCTTGTGAAAGATCATCATTTTGAAAAATTGAATAGGAAAGTAATGAAATAAATTGTGATTTATTAAATAATTTGGTCGTCGTTTTGTCCTTTTTCATTTTCGCTAGCCGATTCGCCGAAAGTCTCCAAATCCAGAACTTTAGTTGGGTCGCTTAACTTGCTTTGTGTTGTTTTTCTCCACTTAGTACGAGCTGTATACTTTTAAAAAGTTCCCAGAAGTCAAAAAAATCGTTTAATAAAGGGAGGGAAGAGGATGTCAGAGGACAAAAATATGATGTATAATCGTACGAAAATGTTGACAATCCTGAAAATTTACACGCGTTTGACTAAAAAAGTCGAAGAGAAGCCAATTCTTTGAACTTGTGGCTAAAGGATGGGACGACAAATGATAGTTAAAAAGAAAACAGCACTGCTTGCACAATTTCATTGCTTCAAGTGTTTGGATAAATTTTTGTCAAAATGTATAAAGAATGAAAAAAGAAGGCAGCACAAACACCGTCCCGGGCGTGACGTCACAACCGTGTTTATATACTCTCATCTAAACACACCTGTCGACCAATAAGAGCGTGCGTACTATCTTAGTTATTTTATAAAAGCCTATACCGAACATTTCTTGCAATAAATCACGCACTTATATGTGCGAAGTACATTGCTTTTAAAAGCTTTATGGCTGATAATAATCCGTTGTTTAACATTTTCAAAGCCGCTCTTCAAGAGAAGATCCACCTTGATCCACAAAACAATAAATACAGAACATTTACACAAAAATAGCTTTTTTCTCGCACCAACTTTTAGTTCCCTTGTGTGTGATTGTGTGTTTCGTCCTGTGCTTTTCTTCAGGTATGCCTTGTTTAAAATGGCATGAAGGAAATATAATTGAAAGGGAAAAATGAAAATAGAAACAGATCTAATAACTTAATACAAAAATGTAAAAATAAAATAAAAATGAAATGTAATAAGAAAGCAAGAAAAAAGATGTCATGGAAAGATAATGAAACATTTGAAAATGTTAACGATGAACAATAAAATTGTAAGTAAAGCATACCGAAAAAACCCATTCTCCTTAATCTCATTTTAATGCTTTTGCAGCCCATTTTACCTCCGATTGTGTTGTCTTTGGGAAATTTTCTTTGAAGATCTTTATGCTTCTTTCCCTGAGCTTGTCCTCCATCCTCTAAAAACACCTCTCTTTTCCTGTAGTATTCAGTCTCCCCTATGATCCTATTCGCAGACGTGGCACGGTGCGATACATCCTCTTGGTCTAATGTTGGAGTGCGTTGATTTCTGGACAGAGCTCTTAAACCTTCCTCGTCAAAATAATATTCGTCTCTTAGTGGTCCTACATGTAAACCGTCATCGCTATCCCAACTATCGCTTCCAGTGCCGTATTTATGCAACAACACTTCAGTTTTGGCAAACCTTTTCTCCAGTGCCGTATGGCTGGTATTCCCCACTTTCATCCATTCTGCGTCAGATTCTTTATTCGATTCTCTGCCTCGTTCTCGTTTACTCTCACTGCTGCGCTTCCGTGATTGCTTTTTAATTCTCAGCAGCTGCGCTTGGAGCTTCTTCAGTCCATCTTCCTCGCTATCTGCCAAATACCCATCGTTTCCTGTTTGCATATCTTTGAAGCTCTGAAACAGAAGAACGATAGCTAGTAGGGCACTTGTGGTGTTAATGTAAACGGATGTATGCGAGAGGTTATTTCGTTTTAGCTCTCCCTCACATGTGGAAGAAGATGTATAGTTTGCTTCCCACAAGTCATCTATGTCTATAAACGAAATGCGATTTCCACGTGCAAACTCATTGTTAAAGCAATCAAACGATTCCTAAACAAAAGTATGTAAAAGTATGTATGTATGTAAAAGGCAACCGAACAAAACCCGACAGAGCTCATTACAGTGTAGATTTTTGAGCAAACTACGGAAAGCGTTCTAAGGTTTGTCCTCTCATCTCAAAACAAGAACCGTTCAAGATAAACTAAATATCCTACCTTGTCAAGAAGGGGCTAAACTCAATAGTACAAGCAACTGCGTTTACTTTTTTGCGCGCAACTACAACGAAATGAAGGAATTTGTTGTGTTTTTATTTTTCTAGCTCTATAATTTTTTAGCTGCTCCTGAATAATAGTAATCACGAATCTATCTGTAAAGCTATACTACGGCCATGAAATTTTCAACTTAAACTCAGGAGGAGTAGTGGATTAATGACAATAAAAAAAACGAAGAAAAAAAAGTTTCAGAAAAAACGCACGAAGATGTTTCGCACAAGCGGGACTTTTGTAAAAATACCACTGTTAGAATATCGGCTCGCATAAGCAAATGCGGTTCTTAAAAATAAATTCGAATAAATAGTTAAAAGCACCAATAGACGAGATATAACATATCCAGAGCTAAAAAATATCCGACCATTTTTGACGCGACGCGAGCGAGTTAAAAAATGTCTTAAAAACGCGTTTAGTTTTTTGGAAGTCACCTTAAACGCTAATATATAGATTTAGCCACTGGCTCAAAAAGGGGAGCTCCCGCTTCCATATTTTTTCTGTGTTAATGAGGCAAAAAGATTGCCATTGTACATAGCCTGTCACCGCCATACCACGTGACTAAGCACTTGCACACGCCACTTCATAATAATTTCATCTAAGTTTCAGGGTTACAATTGTTCAGGGTTACAATCTTGATCAGGCCTCTTCGCTGTGTGTTTTCCCTTTCTGTCTTTTAGAAACAAGTTTAACAGCATAAAAGAAGTAATATATAGATTTAGCCACTGGCTAAAAGCGAAGCTCCCGGTTACATATTTTTCTGTTAACGAGGCAAAAAGGTGGCCATTGTACTTAGGCGTAGTCTTGCACCGTCATACCACTCGACTAAGCACTTGCGCCCCCTTGCCACTTCCACCACACAAGTTTGGTTGTCTGAGGTTTATCCCTTACTGAGATATGTTCTTTTTCTCTTGTGATGACGTCATCGATGACGTCATACCACGTGACCGTGCAGTTGCACCCCCCTTGCACCTTAGTTAACTGCACCCAAGTTTGGTTGTCTGAGGTTTATCCCTTCCTGAGATATATTCTTTTTCTCCTATGATGAATTCATCGATGACGTCATACCACGTGACCATACAGTTGCATCCCCCTTGCCACTAACACAACTTAACCCAAGTTTGGTTGTCTGAGGTTTAACCCTTCCTGAGATATGTTCTTCTTCATTAATTATGACCAAGAGAGCTACAAACTTGTGAAAACTACGGATGTAACCATTTTTACTCCTAAATTAGGCATTTTATATAGCGTTCCACAGGGTACCCATTGTCGGAAAATTGTAACACTTTTCTATTGCAATTTTCATACTACCTTTTCTATCGAAACAATAAAACTACTAGCTAAATAAGAAAGTACATCAGATTTCAGCCGATTCTTTGTTAATTTTGTTTCACTTTAAGAGGAAAAATCTTTTTGCGCCGTGGCCAAACTGCGAATTAACGTCTGCAGATTCTGAGATTGCGAAGCTTATCAACTCTAAAGCTAAGACAGCCCTTTGCTGTTGTTCTTTTTATTTCGCTTTTGCACATTTCTTGTGCGACTGCGAGAATCCTGAAAGCACCATAGGCTCGCAGGCCAGTCATTAGTTCCATTGTTTGTATACAAAGTCGGGGCTTCCTCGTCTACAAATTTATCGCCTGCCGTTAACAGGGAACATTTTTGGGCTGGAGAAAGGTAAAATCCCTCGAAACTTAAAGCCCAGAAAGAGAAGACCACAAGAAATTTCGAAGGAGTTATTGCAGTCGAGGTCACTCAACATTTTCGACGCGCTTTGCGAACATCGGGATGGCATCTAATATACAGAATACTAGCTGATGCCCGTGAAAAATTCACGGAGTGTAAGGGGGAATTTATTTTACTTAAAGTGTTCTCTCTGTTTAAAAAAAAAAACGGTAAAAAATCACAATGGCCATATGGATGTGGGAAGGGGTTCATGATTTCCCCCTTCCATAAACTGCTGGATTTACATTACTAATAACCTCCCATCAGCATGAGTACCCCGTCCCACCATGCCGAAATAAATGGAGTGAGCCCAAAAAGATTTTTTGCACTGGTCTCCCTGATTTTGGTGCGACAAAATCACGCGTGTGTCCGTCTCTCAAATCGGTCAAAGAACCCGTGAAAATCGAAAGCGCAATTTGAATTCGGAATTGTTTGTATGTTTATCATATCTCAGTGAGGGGAGAGAAGAAAGTCAAGTAAAAATGTTCTAAGGAATAATAATTTTTTTTAGTTTAATCTTATTTATATTTTTTCGGCTTTATCCCTCGCTTAAAAAATAGATTGAATTAGAACTTAGCTCACAGTGAATCTTTTCCAACAAAAACATGCCCACTGGAGGGATTTCCTCCTTCTCTTCGGGATTGTGTCCTTCGTTTTACGATAGAGCCGTCATGATTTATACTTAGAGAATATTATTCATGACTTTCACGGACTTTGTTTTGTAAATGTGTCATTTCGACTTTGCATGACTTAGCGCGTGCTCCGAGGGAGGCAAGGTAGCGTGTACGTTTGTTGAAACTTGAATGAAAATTTTTCTCAGCTCAAATCTTTCAAGTTAGAATTATCCCTGCACATTCCTGTATGCAATCTGTAAGACAACCATTTAGGTTTCAATGTCTTTGGTGCTTTCGGCTAACATACATACATACATACATAACATTTATTTAAACACGGTAAAATCATCAGTCGTACAGATAACAAATAAAAAAGTTACAAGACACTGGTTTCCATGATTGCCGTGTGTGAGCCCGGTATTGGGAAATACTTATCATAGCTTCTTTTAAAATCTGAAATAGTTTTAGCACTCCTCATTTCACTTGGAAAATTATTCCATAGCTTTGCCCCACAATAACTAAAACTATGTTTTCCATAGTTTGTTTTAGTCAAAGGGAGAGCTAGCTTATTTTCGCTGTTTCTCAAATTGTATTTAGAGTCACAGGAGACGAATATGTCATTTAGATATGAGGGAAAGAGACCATGCAGTGTTTTAAACATCGCTACCCCTAGATGTTTTCCTCTCCTGGTGGCAACATCGTCCCACTGCAGGAGTTCTCTAAGGGTAGCTGATCTAGTATCATAACCTGACTTGGTGATCACTCTGGCTGCTCGATTTTGTAGTTTTTGAAGCTTTTCATTAAGTTTGCCGTTAATATTATGCCAGACTGGACTGCAATAGTCAAAATGCGGCTCGATTAACGCCTTAAATATATCGGCTGCGGTGCCTGCTGAAATAAACGGTCTTACGCGTTTTAGTGCACCGATGCCAGAGGATATCTTCTTGCATATTTCTGAAATATGCTTGCCCCAAGTCAGATTTTTGTCTATATATAGCCCTAGTGATTTAGTCGAATCTACTTGCGAAATCTCTTTCCCCTCTATATTGACAGATGGCTTCTGGCCATTCGTTCTTGCTTTGAGCCTTTGCCTTGAACCAATAATCATGAATTCTGTTTTTGCGACATTAAGACTCAATTTATTGGCCTTAAGCCATTTATTTAAATTTGACAATTCCATGTTGATTTGACTTTCATGGTCTTCGAGGTTCAAAGCCGAGACGCTTATGGTCGTATCGTCAGCATACATTCTGGGGCTTGACGTTTCGAGACAATTTGATAAGTCATTTATGTAGATGAGAAACAGAAGCGGACCGATGATAGACCTCTGTGGGACGCCACATGTTAAGATGGAGTAACGGACATATGTCCGTTGATGGTACACTTCTGTTTCCTATCACTCAAGTATGACCTGAACCAATTTAAACTATGATTATCCACCCCACAGTACCTCAGCTTCGTAATGATTATTTCATGGTCAATTGTGTCAAAGGCCTTCTGAAGGTCTATAAAAATGACACCATTAAGTAGCCCTTTGTCGATATTGATCGACCAGCTATTTGTTGCCTCTAGAAGCGCCGTACTGTGTAGTGATCTAAATCCAGACTGACAGTTTTTCAATAAACCGTTGGTGTTTAAATATTCGTATAATTGGTTGTACATGGCTTTTTCGAAAATCTTGGTAACCACTGGCAACACAGATATAGGTCTGTAGTTGCCAGGATCGTTTTTAGCGCCTTTCTTGAAGATTAGGGATACCCTTGCCAATTTCCATTCTGTTGGAAAACTAGCACTGCTGATTGATCGATTGAAAAGTTAAAGAAGGCGATATGATTTCTACTGCCAATTTCAACAACTTGCATGGAATTTTGTCCAGCCCGGTTGCCTTATTTTTCTCAAGTTTCTTTATCAGCTTACATACTTCTGTCTCCCTTATTTCTCTAAAAGTAAAGCTTTTTTCTGTTTGGGTTAAGTATGATTCTGGTTTACTTTCAATATTTGGAATATCACGAGCCAACCTCTCGCCGGTGCTAGCAAAGTGAGTGTTCATTGCGTCTGCTAAATCATCTTCACCGGTAATGCTATTTCCATCTATTTTTAGCTCTGCTATAACTGTAGATTTTCGCTGGCGAGAGTTTAGTTCATTAATTAATATCCAGGTTTTACGCATGTCACCCTTATTTTTTGGAAATTATCTGTAAAATAGTCGCGCTTTGCTGTTTTAATAGCACTGTTCACTGTATTTCTTTCTTTTCTATATTCGCTCCAGGCTACGCTCTCACCTGTTTGTTCGGCTTTTCTTTTAAGAAAATCGCGCCTATGCATCTTGGATAACAAATCATTTGTTATCCATGGCGAGCGCTTTTTTCCTATTCTTATTTGACGCAGTGGCGCATGCTTGTCCACACAGCTCATAAATTCATATTTCCAAAGATTCCACATATCATTTGCATCATTCATTGAGGCTATTTTTCCCCATTGTTTGTTTTCGAGGTCATCGAGGAAATTTACGGTGTTAAAATTTTTTAGTGATCGTTTCTCTATTGTTTTTCTAATACCATTGCTCTTGTAATAGATTTTTCTAGTCATATAGACAAGTGAATGGTCGCTTATGCCTAGATGCCTGACACCGAGTTTGTTATTTTTTCAGGCGTGTTTGTAATGCAAAGGTCCAGCAGGGACTTCGTGGTCTCCGTCACACGAGTGGGCTTTGTGATCAATTGTTTTAGGCCGAAAATGTCTAACACATTTAGTAACGACCGTGAATCGGAATCCAAAGCACCCGGCAATAAATTTGCATTACAATCACCGGCTAAATAAAAATCAAGACCTAATGCGTCTACTTTTGCAATGGTTTCCTCAAAAGCCTCGAAAATTTCAGGCACTGACCATCGCGTTATTTGAGGCCTGTACCAGGTAGCCACAATAAATGGTTTTGAGTTTGGGTTTGTGATTTCAAGCGCAAGAAATTCTAGTTTCTCGTTTTCGATGTCTTTTCTGACTTTATAGTTTAGATTGCTTCGGATATAAAAACAAACACCTCCCCCAAATTGGCCATTTACTGGGCGATCCTTTCTTACGATTTCGTATCCTGGTACGTAAATTTCGTTGTCCTGATTTGACTGTTCAAGCTTTGTTTCATTAACTGCTAGAATATCGATTTTTTGTTGTGACATAAATACTCTTAATTCGTCAATATGAGTGAGTAATCTATTTATATTAAGACAGGCAATTAGCAACCCTTTGCTGGGTATAATAATAGAATCATGCACTGACTTACCAGACATATCGTTTACCTGCGACTCAGAATCAATATCGGGCTCACAGGCGGCAATCTTCTAGTTAATATCCCCCCTTACAGATTTGATAAAATTTCTTGCTAGTTGCTTTGTACCATCTTGGTTCAAGTGTCCGCTAGCGTTTAACATTGCTCTAGTAATATTGCTGTTGTCAATGAACTCCCATTTGTTTTGCCGACAAAACGATCTTAGAATTTTGTTGGCTTCAGGGACTTTTTCCTGGACTTGAGGCTTGTCTGTCCGTGTTGTAATGGCCGATATCGATATCTTGGTGTCCGGGTTAGAAGTACTAACTTCTTGAGCCAGATCTACAATCTTTTCGGCGACATCCCTTGCGCTCGAGGAGTTTAACGAGTTTGTACCGGCGTGGAGGATAAAGTGATCACAACCTCTCCGCAGTAAAGGTTTCACGTAATCGTGCATGTCGTCCACAGTTGCCCCAGGGAACGAGCTGACTTTAACGTACTGGTTTGGCTTCGACATCTTTTTCCCATTTAGGTATTTGATAATCGAATCTCCTGCGATGATGGTTTTAATCGTTTTCTTTGGCGTTTCATTGTTGGAATCTTCGTGTCTCGCGTCGGCTGCGGGACCATGGTTTCCTTCTGTACTGGGCCTCGGATTTGGCGAACGTTTATTACGTTTTTGTGTTGTCCGCCATTCTTGACCGTTCTGCTCTAGTTCTACGATAATAGCTTCTTCATGCCGATCGACTTTATTTGCATTTTCTGAGAGCCGCGCATCATGGAGGTCTTTAGAGACTAATTGCAGAGCAAGGGACAGAGAGTCACGCTCCTCTTTTAACGTAGCGCAGCGCTCTTCCATTTGGCGTAAACTAGCTCGAAGTAAGTCGTTCTCATTTCGGAGTTCGGCTTATCTTTCTTCGCTGACGTGACTTGGGCTTGCCGTTTTAAGATAAGACCAGATTTTTCTGATTTCCCCTTTTAACTCAATGATTTCTTCTCTTGAATCGCTGTCGACAGAGGACTCTTCCTGCATGGAAGTAGAAGGAGTCGAGCCGGTCATTTCTTCATTTTGGTTGGCTATGCGGTCATGATCGAGGGAAGCCGGGTTGCCGCCATTTTGGCTACTCGCTTTCTCGCCAGATTCAATCGGCGTTTTTCCCGTCTTGCCTTTCCCTTTACTACCGCCAGCCATATTTTTGGGATTTGAGTAATAATTGCCTACAGAAAGCGGATTTATGTAGGTATTTACGAAAATTTAGACTTTTTCTGGTCCTTTTTGTAGAGAGCTCCACCGTGTCACACACACTTCTCCAAGATAAAAATCTCAGTTCGCTGCGCGAACTGAGTTCTTTTTTAGTTTCTGTGGGAGATTTTCAACATGGCGGCGATGGCAGCTTTGTCCCTCGCTTAAGAATCGCTTGAATTCGAACTTTGCCCAGGGTGAATCTTTTCCAACAAAAACACGCCCACGGTCCAGATTTCCAGCTTCTCTTCGGGTTTGCGAACTTCTTTTGGCGGCACAGCTTCAGGGCTAAGCGGAGTGAGTGCGGACACGATTTCTCTTACGGTATTAAAATATAGAATGTGTTTTGAGTACACACGGAATGGAATGCCTACGAATCCTAAAAAACGCCCTGCAGTAATAAGCCCCGGAGCAGTCTCAGCTTGTAAGAAGACGCCTTATATTATTAGGAAGGCGACGTTACGAGGGCGAAAATTCGTCGCGCTTCACGCACACCAAGAATAATAAACTCGTCATTTGTGGGCTTTGTTTACTATACACAACAAATGGAATGTTCATCTACTTTCCGTCAGAGGCTTGATAAAAAATGCGTTTAGAAAAATCAGGGCGAGCTTCGCGCGCAAAAAGAGAAATTTCTGTAAAGTTCAAAAAGGCCAGTGGGCGATTTATTTCAACGACCAGTTAGCGCAGTGGTAGAGCGCCGAGCTTAAGAGCGGAGGTTGGGAGCTCAAACCCTGGCCGGACCAACACTCAGGGTGAGGAGAAGGTGATGCCTTTGCTCTGTATCTCCAAATGGTTAGACCTTCGCGTCTTCTCGGATAAGGACGTTAAACCGTAAGTTCCGTCTCTCACATACACTACACTAACCTGAACCAGAGGGAAGTTAACGAACCACGGGGACGTCGGAAGTCACCCATCCTCAGTGCAGGGCTTACAACTTACTAACCCACCACACTGACCAGGTAACCTCGTAATAAAAGCCTCGCTCTGCGAGGATCCCCTGGCCCTCGGGCAAATCATATAAATAAATAATAATAATAATAATTTCCGCCATTTGATATAAGGAACGATTTCGCAGAAATCTTTCGCCATCAATGGAATTTATAGCACCATAGATGAAAACTAGGTTCTAAGATTTTACATGATCGGTTTGAATATACAAACCTTTGTAAAATCTTCGACTTTTGCAAAGCCATGTCTTCGCTAGTTGGCATAATTACTAAATTTGGGGAGATCTAGTTCCAGTGATTGTAACAGCTTTTTGCCAATTCACTCCTATCAAATGGCGGAATAAATCGCCTACTGGTCTATAGAGGGATCACGTTATTTTACTTTTAGAGGCCGGGGAGATCACCTCATTTTGATCGCCTGTATGCTCACAATCCTCCGACCCCTGTAAATTTGGCGACTGCAGTCCAAATTTACCGGGCACTGGTCTTAACATATTTTGACTGCTCAGCGCAGCCTTCGACGAACTCGGCAATCGCAGCGTGGACAAAGCAAAAATAAAAAATAAAACCCGCAAAATCGTGAAGCGCGGTCGAATTGTGGGTATTCGGGTATCCTTGTCAGTTTTAAATTCATTTGGTTTAGACATTTACGCAGATGTCAATTCGGAGAAGAAATATAAATGAGTGTCAGACAAAGACGGATGACTGTATTCGATTCGTAGAACGAGCTGACTACGAAATAAGAATAAATTTGAACAGCATTAAACAATATTAGTTTAGCTTTTATTAGCTTTGTACACAAACACTAGAACTAATGACTGGCCTGTGAGCCAATGTGCAAAAGTGAAAAGAACATCAGCAAAGGGCTGTCTTAGAGTACATTAACTTCGCAATCTGCAGAGGTTTAATTCCCAGTTTGGCCACGGCGTAAAAATATGTTTCCTTTTAAAGTACAAGGAAATTAACAAAGAATTGGCTGACATCTGTTGTACTTTGTTATTTAGCTAGTAGGTTTAGGGTTTCGATAGAAAAAGTAGTAAGACAATGGCCATAGAAAAATGTTAAAATTATCAACAATGGGTACCCTGTTGAACGCTACAATACCTAATTTAGCAGCAAAAATGGTAACATCCTAATTTTTCATACGTTTGTACCTCCCTTGATCATAATTAAAGGGAAAAACATCAAATGTGTATTCAGAATTTCCTTTTTTGTACCGACATTATGAGTTTACCCGACGCGGGTACCCTGTGGTTTAAGCTCGAAATTTTCATCCCTTAATTGAGGTTGTTCCACTGAAGGGATTTTTTGGGATTTTTAGTATGTCACCTAGGACCACCAAAGGCTTCATTTAGCAGTAAAACAAATTCTGTTGCAATTAGTTTGATCTTGTGCCTATATTTGTCGTAGATTGACTGGACTATTAGCATGTTCCCTGGAAGAGAAATAATTTTTTTCTTAGTATACCACAGGGTTCCCATGAGTTTCCGCGTACGGCGGACGGACGGACGGACGTACGCTATACCTTTAATACCAGGAAGAAACAAAAAAATTAATATCTCAAGAAGGGAACAACCTATGGCAATCAAACTTGGACACATTCATCTTTTGGGCGATACCATTTCAACGCCCTAATCATTTGACTTGGCGCCGTCACTAACGTAAGCAAAATGAGCAAGAAAGCCCGTGACGTTTGAAAATCAACTCCATAGTTATGCTAGATGTTATTTCCTTAGGTATGGTGCTCCGCTTGCGCGGTCCTTCGGCATCGCATCATACCTCCTAGGAATCTCGTACAGAAAACAGGGCCCTCGACAAGATATAGTACGCTGTTTTTATCAATTCCTTCTATGAAGAAGCCATTACCTCCTTACCAAGCGTGTAAGCTCTATGTCAGGGCTTTTAGAGTTGGCATTTGTAAGCAGCAACTGGGAGCGTAGTGTCAGCGGGTAGCGGTTGCGAAACGAATGGGAGTCAAAAAATAAACCAGCCAAAAATCAACAAATCGCAAGTTAAAAGTTGGATTCTTCTTGCATTCATAAAACTCTGCTACTAAGTAAGCATTTTGAGTGAAAACTAGGACAATCACTTTAGAAATATGGACCTCCGAAGCCAGAGAAAATGGGTTTTTCTACCTTCGAAGTCCGCCATTTTTTTCCTTGAGCATGAGAGTAATGGATGATACCGCTGACAAGTATCGCGGGCAAGGTGATAACCCAGTTTTTCCGTGACGTCATGCGACGTCACGATCTCAGATCTGCTGGAGGGGGTTGCAACTACATGGTCACGTGGTATGAAGTCATCGATGACGTCATCATAGGAGAAAAATAATATATTTCGGGAAGGGACGAGTTTGAGACAACCAAACTTGGGTGAAGTTGTCTTAGTGGCAAGCGGGTTGCAACTGCATGGTCACGTGATATGACGTCATCGATGACGTCATCAAAGGAGAAAAATAATATATTTCGGGAAGGGACGAGCTTGAGACAACCAAACTTGGGTGAAGTTGTGTTAGTGGCAAGGGAGGTGCTACTGCATGGTCACATGGTATGATGTCATCGATGACGTCATCATAGGAGAAAAATAATATATGTCGGGAAGGGATGAACTTCAGACAACCAAACTTGGGTGAAGTTGTCTTAGTGGCAAGGGGGCTGCAACTACATGGTCACGTGGTATGACGTCATCGATGACGTCATCATTGGAGAAAAATAATATATCTCGGGAAGGGATGAACTTCAGACAACCAAGCGTTGGTGAAGTTGTGTTAGTGGCAAGGGGGGTGCAACTGCATGGTCACATGGTATGACGTCATCATAGGAGAAAAATAATATATCTCGGGAAGTGATGAACATCAGACAACCAAACTTGGGTGAAGTTGTATTAGTGGCAAGGGGGGTGCTATTGCCTGGTCACGTGGTATGACGGTGCAAGGCTTTCTATGTACAATGGCTACTTTTTTGTCTCATCACAAAAAAATATGTAACCGGGAGCTCCGCTTTTAGCCAGTGGCTAAATCTATATATTGGGATCCTAGAAAATATCCATACTCATTCCTCCATGGTGTGTTTTATAAAATAACACAATTTGGTGATTTTGGACTTACACATTTTAGTAAAAATGGTTTCAATAAAAATATGTCAAATAACGTTTTTTTCTCCTTATTGCCCTTTGCTATAGTATCATTCCATTGGAAGGAGTTAGTACCTAATGGGAACCCTTTTCCATTCACATGGAAAAAATATGCAACCGGGAGCTCCGCTTTTAGCCAGTGGCTAAATCTATATATTATTTTTATGCAAAGAAACGTTGTCTCTCATTTGTTAGTTTAGAGTTCTTACTCGAGTTCTTCGCTAACTTCAGCCTCAGAAATTTGAGCCTCAGGAAACTAAATCAAAGCAAGAACACGGATTATGCCTTTTCTAAATGGGTCCAAACTAGGCTAACGGATATTTACAGGCTACTTATTTTCAAATGTTGACGTTGTGTGAACGATCCTTGAGTTTTTCGCTAACTTAGGTAAGAATATTTGAGTCTACTCTTGAAACTATAGATCAAAGACGGAGAAAAACACAGACTAGCGGCTGATGTAAATTGCTCCGAAACATCTGCTGTAGGCTAGCGGCTGTTTTGCAGACTAGTTATTTCTTGAATCATCTGATGAAATCGATGTTGTAAAATTTCATGCTAAGTTGCATCATTACTCGGGCTGTGATATTTTACTGTGTTATTTTATTCATTTTTTTCTGGCAAAACGCCGTTTTGTCGCGTGTGGTTATTACATCATCCCCGGTGGGTACAGTTTATCGTAAGTACAACAGTAAATTACATCATCTCGCTCTCCCAACTCGGCCACAGAAGCTTATGGAATGCTAGTCGCAAAGTATATCTTTCATTAAACTATTGTCCTGTAATATGTGTCATTATTACATCACCCGCGCTATATACTATAGGTAAATCCAATACCCGACGAGGGAATTCCACACTACATCTCATGCGAAAAATCGATATCGCCCGAGTCGCGCAGCGACAAGGGCGATATCGATTTTTCAATTGAGATTTAGTGTGGAAAATCTTGAGTCGGGTATTGGACTTTCTTTGAATCCCATGCCGGGGGTTTTATTGATTTAATAATTTTAAAAAAGGCTTTACGCGCGCCAAGGAAGCCATTGCAAAACTGTTTCAATTTCAGGAAAATGCAACTTAAAAATCTTGCTAGCGAAGCGTCTTCGTTGACGAAAAGACGTTTCATATACAGTGTTTGACAGAGTTTAAAACATTCGAAAGTAAGTGTTCTCGCTTTCTCGCTTTCTCGCTTGATAAATTGTAAATTTGTCGTGTTGAAATTTAATTTCGTGGGTGTCCTGTGTTTTCATTGAATTCTACTTTTCGCAGCCATGTAGTTCCACAAAAATTCTCCCTCGATTTCAGCCAATCAGCACGCGAGATAGTGTCATAGCATGGGATTCTATAGGATTATTCAAAGCTTCAGGAGGCTAGATTCCGCTAAGAAAATAGCACGAAAAAAGCGATATCGCGCGAGTCGCGCAGCGACGAGGGCGATATCGACTTTTTGAGTGCTATTTTCGGCGGAATCTACCGACTGAACGCTTTGATATCGCTCGTCCTCAATTTACACAAAAAAGGGATATCATAGGATTCTATAGTTTATCTTATGTACAGCAGTAATCATTCAAAATACGTTAATTGATTGAAGCCACATGCAAGCGAAGAGATTGTTGGTATAAGAAATCATACTATTTTACGAGCAGAAGTGTAGGAAGAAAAGACGGCTGAAATTCAGGCTAGATACAAAACTGATGTTTCCCTCGGGAGCACTCATTAAGTGTTTAATATCTGTCCTGTGAAAATGCACCACGTGATACGTTTCGACCAATCAGCGCGCGTTAAAATTGATCACTGATTCAGGGAAAATTGATCACTGGTTCAGGGATGAACCTCAGACGAGCAAACTTGGGTGAAAACATCTAAGTGGCAAAGGGGGTGCAACTGCTTGGTCACGTGGTGTGACGTCATCGATGACGTCATCAAACGAGAAAAGGTATAATATATATTGGGAAGGGATGAACCTCAGACAACCAAACTTGGGTGAAAATATCTAAGTGGCAAGGGGGTGCAACTGCGTGGTCACGTGGTGTGACGTCATCGATGATGTCATCAAACGAGAAAAGGTATAATATATATTGGGAAGGGATGAACCTCAGACAACCAAACTTGGGTGAAAATATCTAAGTGGCAAGGGGGTGCAACTGCGTGGTCACGTGGTGTGACGTCATCGATGACGTCATCAAACGAGAAGAGGTATAATCAGAAGCTCATAAGTAGGAGCGTGCATCCCCTATTGGGTGGTTCTCACATGTGTTTTATAGCTTGGGCTATTTTTAGATTTTCGCGCGAAAAATCAACCAATCAGAGAGAAGTAAACAAATTACGTCATACACGCAGCAGGCGCACGAAATACGAAATCTTCCTCTGACACGACCGACAAGAACGGCATTTACTTTATCGCTTTGCCAAAATGAAGCAAACATTTTTACTAGTCTAGTGATTTAGAGCCAGGGTGCAAAAATAGCAAAGCACACGATAAAGTGCCAAGCTAGCAGGCGTACATATCCACGAAGTGCTAAAAATTGTTATGATTGTTAGCGAACAGCAAATGCCAGGCAAATAAAAAGACCAAAGCAGTACGCTACAAGAGGAACATCGACAACTTAATAAGCTAACTTCTGCCCTCAGACTGACTGGTTGTTAAGCAGAATGCCATCCTCGACTGCCATGTATTTCACGGAAATCAAAGCAGTGCTCCGTTGGCACATGTTGGCCGACAATTTTAGAAAACGCTTGCTGTTTCCTGTCGATTCGCAGAGTGCCATCATGCATTGCATACACCTTTCGCACCGGTACCATTCATTTTGTTTTCAAATAGTTTATAGAATGTAAGTAATAAACTTCTGTCGTTTATAAAGTATACCTTTTAATAAACGCCTGATCAAACTCTTTCAAGTCGTGCTTCATTCAAGCAGTTCAAGTACAGTTCAACGCTACTACGTCCTTACCGACTCCAGTTCTCGCAAACAAAAAACAAACTTGACAAATTTCGTGCATCAAAAAAATAATTTCACACAAATGAAAACAAAAAGAAGAAACTAACAACGTCCATGTCGACTTAGGAATTGAAAAAGTTCCTAGTCCCGGCTTACCGAGTTGTATATTTGTTCAGTTTTTTTCGGCGAACACGTTGTAAAGTTGTTGACAAACTTTCATTCTCGCCTTCCTGCTTGGATCGTTTTGATGTAGCGAACTTCATCTGTCAGTGTACCAAATTAGAAATCAAATCATCCACACAGTCCTGGTACTTCGTTGTAAATCCTTTTCCCTAATCCATCCGTAGCCACCAAATTCATTCAGCTTTAGTGCATTAATTTACTTATAGTCCTTCGTGAACTTTCGCTGTGCGAGAACCGTGAGAAGAAGCGGCGAGGCAGCGGTTCTTTTCTGCTTTCCCTTAGTCGTTTAGATTGTTTTCAAGTAATTTTTCTTGATATCTGAAGCCATCTGTTATCTGTTTTAGTTTACTCAACTTGTACAGTCAGAAACCATGGAAAGAGATAACATTTTCACTCGGTTTTCCATCTCGAAAAGAACTGCAAGTAAAAATAGATTTAGCCACTGGCTAAAAGCAGAGCTCCATCTGAATTTTTGATGAGGCGTGACGTCAAATATAAGGAATAATTCTGATTGGCTAATTTTTCCCGCGCAACTGTTTCTAAAAATATCTCAAGCTATAAAACACGCATTTCGTAGGATGCACGCTCCTACTTATCAGCTTCTGGTATAATATGGGAAGGGATGAACCTCAGACAACAAAACTTGTGTGAAAATATCTAAGTGGCAAGGGGTTGCAGCTGCGTGGTCACGTGGTATAATGTCATCGATGACGTCATCAAACGAGAAATTGTATCGCGCGCCTCAAAATTCCAAGATGGCGCCGGCGATCAGCGAACGGACCGAGTACCGCCTGCAAGCAGGCTAGCTATTTACAATGGCTGCTTTTTATCTCATTAACACAGAAAAATATGTAACCGGGAGCTCCGTTTAGCCAGTGGCTAAATCTATATGCTATTTTGAGTTTACCTGTTTTCAGGGCTTTTTATAAGAAAATAGGCCATAATACGAACCTCAGCTCAAATCCTGATTTTTTAAAGAATCTTTTTTGTACAATAGCTTTACTTGAATTACTCCAGTCCTACTGAATTAAAAGACTACTGCGACCAGCGTAAATGCTGATCTAGCTACAGTAAAACAACTCGTCGGACTTGGTTGACACGAGAACAATATAGTCCAGTCAATCTGTGGTTTGAGTCCAAACAAATTGCAATAGAATTTTTCTCAACGGATTATAAACCAGTAAGGGGACCTAGTTAACATACTAAGAGTCCTCAAAAATCCCTTCGGTGGAACATCCTGAAATATGATAATTTCTAAAAATCGCTAAAAACCACAGGGTACCCGCGTCAAGAAAAGTGAAAAAATTGTAAACAACCTTCGGAATAAAACTTTCTCTCAATCATTTTGCAGGAAATCTCTTTTGAGGACCAGATAAATGTGTTATACATGAAATTGCGTCAATTTTCAACACTTTTTCTTCTTTTTTGTATCGGAACAGCAACTAGTCTAGCA
The DNA here is from genome assembly GCA_033964015.1 of Scolanthus callimorphus. Taxonomy (NCBI): domain Eukaryota; kingdom Metazoa; phylum Cnidaria; class Anthozoa; order Actiniaria; family Edwardsiidae; genus Scolanthus; species Scolanthus callimorphus. The sequence continues at coordinate 27,729,992 of CM066913.1, forward strand.
AAGAGCAAACAATACAAATAAGCTTCAGAATTGAAAATATTCGCATTATTTTTGCGGTACATCTATGTTGTATTTAGCAAGTAATTGCGTTTATTTTTGAACGTTTCACTTTTTTTTTTACATCGCTCACTGCCGCTGTAGTTCTCGCAGTTTATCATCTGACTCATCGCCGCGCCGCCCTCGAGTTTCTCATTACGGCTAAAGGCTTATCTAAATTGAAGTATTTGCCAATTGCCCGAGAGAGGCATATTTGACGATTTGTAGTAGTCAGTTCATGCATACAGACTGAATGTATTAGCTATTTCACGCGGGGGGACTCCCCTTTTTGGCGGGGGTGCTCATCGTACCTTTTAGGGTTTAAATTCAGGCCTCTGGTACCATTTAGGGGTAAAAATTGAAAACGTGCAATTTTTTTCAGATAGCTACCAAATCTAGCAATGCTAGCAAATCACGCAAATCACACCTGTTGGTAGCCTGAATTTCAGTTGTGTCCCTCGTAAAAAAAATACAAGAGAAAATTACGGTAAAATAAGGTAAAATACCTCTTGTTGGTACCTTTTAGGGGTCAAAATCAACTAAGCGACACCATGTAGGGTACCTTTTAGGGGTAAAATCGAAAGCACCCCCGCCCCAAAAATAGAGGATTCCCCCCTTCCCCCGGGCTATTTCAGCCCTGTTCTTGTGCACGAGACAGCTTACGCATTTTGGCATTGCAGTCAACACGCGCGATATGAATTTTGCCTTTTTATATCATGAAAGTCGCGTTTTCAATTATAAAAATAATTAAAAACCTCGGCGCCATGTACTATACGTAATATTTCAAATCCGACAATGAGGACTGGACCGTATTTCAAGTCCGCAGCAATTAGTTCCAGTCCGAGGCGAAGCCGAGGACTGGAACTAATTGCAAGGACTTGAAATATGGTCCAGTCCGAATTGGAGGATTTGAAATGACTTCACATGCTCATTAATTATTTGGGAGGCAAAATTGAAAGAGAAAGACTTGAAGTAGAATCAACTTCTTTGTCTTGCTGTCGGTTGTTGTGATACAACAAAGAGAACAAGAGCGAAGTGGTTTGCATATACCCGTGTGTTATTATCAAAACCGAAATAATCCGACTTTCATCAGTGAAAAGCGGTTGGATTAAGCCCGCAAATCACAGTTAACTAATTCCATAGCCCTTTGTTCTGTTTGCGGAGTTTATAAAAAACTACGCTTGAATCGAAATCACTTGGGACTTGAGGTGTATTCGTGTTGAAGTCTGAATTTCCATTTAGCGCTGGGTCGCGATCGACTTCACTTGATTCGCACATGGCCTCGATAAGAATAACTGTGAGAAAATCTCGGTGCAGTCCCTTGACTTTTGGATTATGAAAGTTTGCGCAGACGGTGACCAATAAGAAAGGTAAACCTGTAATTATTTTTTCTGTTTAGAATTGTGCAATATTGGTAACACAACGTAAACTTACGAAATTTTAGTTAAATGTTTGCTATGTATATCTTTCATAGGTGAAAGATACCCAGCTAAAACTTTGTACCAGATTTGGAAAGCAAGACTCGAACAGCTGTCAATATGTTGGACAAGAAAAAACATAAGGTAAGATTTCAAATGTACTATATTATAAATCAAACTACCGAATTTTGTAACCCTAAAGGAGAACGAGAGTGGCCAGGCAGGAGATGTATTAAGAGCTGGTGTTTATTGAGAAACCTGCGTCGGTGGGTGGAAAATAGAAGCTTATTCTTTTCACTGATATGCGTATTTTTTTATTAGTTTTGCAGGTTTGAGACGTGTTCTTGATGTTGGCAATGAGGCAGTTTTGCCTGTTTTGAGGTTAGATGAAATAGATTAGTTACTAAACGAGTATAGCGTGCCTGAAAATTCATCTGCTCGCAATTGGAATTACTCGGCCGATTGGCCAATTAACATTAGTGGGAATTATTTCAATGTGACCATTTATCAATTTGTAAAATGTACAGTACGCTGTCTTTATAATTTACTGTACTTCGGATGCAAAACGCATCAAATAAAGTCTATGTTGTTGTTTGTTGTGTTGAACTTTTTCACTTACAGAGATAGCCTGAATTTCAGCCGTCTTTTCTTCCTACACTCCGAACGTTGCGGGAGAAAAAACGACTGAACGCCGACTTCCAAAAACGTGCCCAGGAGTTGCGTGATTCTCAAGATCTTGAGAATGGATGGTGATTGGTCAGTTTTTTTAATGAGCTGTATTTATGCATAATTTTCAGCGACAAGAGAACTGCACTCAAAGGCAGAGACATGGCAACCCACAGAACGGCTAAAATTTATCCAGAAAAATATACCTCGGCCCGGTAAGAATATTATGTGTCTGTTACGAAAGGCCAAGCGATCTTAGGGAACCACATAACAAGCGGCAGAATATCATTTTCTCCACGATTTTGCAGGCAAAAACTCGTTGTTGAGATCGGTAAACGTGCATGTCGATACTTTCACCTCCAAACACACTAAAATTTCATTCTAGTTGTCTTAAAATTGTTATTCAACTGACAATCAATAACAAGCGAATCTGGAGCCTGTAGTGTTATAGCGATTTCTTCCTCGAAATCAGAGTCGGCGTGGTGCATTTTGGCAAGAAAACATTTTAGTCATGCGAATCCGGGAAAACCCGTCAGCCGCCGCGCCGTCAGATAAATATAGCCAGCTTTTGTTCCTACTATGCATCTCTTGGTGCTTCAAAATGATGAAACAATTATCTAAAAAGGTTGGGATGCTGTTTTGGAAATCATTTTAAGGAAGTTTTGTGTCTGGGAAGTCGGATACAAGCAATACAAGAATAATGAATTGTCGAATTGTGAAATTGTTAGTTCGCGATGAGTTCACGAGCCTCCAGTAAATCAAATTTTCTGTATGCTATGTGTTTCTAAGATCGCTTGGCCTTTCATAACAGGCACATAATATTCTTACCGGGCTGAGGTATATTTTTCTGGATAAATTTTAGCCGTTCTGTGGGTTGCATTCTGTGGGTTGCCATGTCTATGCCTTTGAGTGCAGTTCTCTTGTCGCTGAAAATTATGCATAATTATAGCTCATTAAAAAGACTGACCAATCACCATCCATTCTCAAGATCTTGAGAATCACGCAACTCCTGGGCACGTTTTTGGAAGTCGGCGTTCAGTCGTTTTTTCTCCCGCAACGTTCGGAGTGTAGGAAGAAAAGACGGCTGAAATTCAGGCTATTACAGAGATTGATTCTTTTCCAGTTCTTCAGGGACACCTTTTCCCTGAACTGATTTAATTTTGTTCCCGTACCTAAGGGACATCCCAAAGGAACTGGAACAAAATTAAATCAGTTCAGGGAATAGGCGTCCCTGATTAATTGGAAAAGAATTAATTAAGCCCCAGCTCTTCCCTGCCGATTTCAATACCCTCCCCGGCTTTTAGATTGTACTGGACCGGGTTTCCAGTATCATCACGTGACCCAATTTTCGCTCTTGCAATTGGCTGTTATCCTCGTGAATAATTAATGAGTATGTGAATATTGAAACTGGTACCCCTTTTATATAGTAAAACCAGTGGTAAAACGCGAAAAAAGCTTCCCTTTATATAGTACAACGTGAGACTCGAGAACAACACCACGGTATTAGTAAATGTGCGCCGTGATTGATATCAAACTTGACTCGGGCTTACTGATAGAACTGACTGCCGCAGGCCTCTCACTATACTAGCTTTTTTCTCTAATGGCCAAGTCACACATGCACACAGTCTTGTAACGGCGTTCGAAAGCATTCCACAAAAGCGATCCATTGTCCTCCGTTCGACGAGCACGAGTTCAGAAATCGGGCTGTATGTTGGTTTTAGATTGTATACCCTGACTCTTAAGGCCTGGGCTAAACGCCGCGCTACTGCCGTGTCGAATTCAATTCTATGAATTAAGTTCGACTGTAGCTCGGCAGTTGCGCGACGTTTTGAACCACTGCCGCGCTAGTGTCGAAAAATCTGCAAGTCTTGCCGTGCTATCGGCAGTAGCGCGACTTGGTTCTAAACGCCGCGCTTCTGCCGTGTCGAACTCAATTAATAGTTTGGCTGGGGATCCTGGTCTTATATACATGCTACAGAAAGGTCCAAATGTATTTTCAAATTAATTGCGACGGTGGCGCGACGTTTAGATCAACTGCCGCGGTAGTGTTGCGCTATCGCCGAACCAAATTGAATTAAATTCGACACGGCAGTAGCGCGGCTTTTAGCCCAGGCCTAAGACCAAATATTTCTTGCGCTCCGATCAAGGCTCCGAAAAATAGACTAAAGCCGCGTGTAAAAGTGGCATATCAGGAGAAGGCGCGATTTCCTTTAAGCTTTCGCGAAAGCGAAAATATAAGTCGAATGACCCAATGCAGTCAGGGATATCTGGTGCGATAGTGCTGGTAATAGACGATACAGGCCTCCTGATAATTTTGTGTTTTCATGTGAACTCCACCAATACGCCCCGGAGTTTGCACAGAAGCCAAACAGGACGGAAACCGCGAGCTGTGTGGAACATAGAGTGTTTTTGTACGACAGTAAAAAGCTCGCGTCAAGGTATCGTCGCGCCAAGCAAAGGCTAAGAACCAATCATGTTGATTTGTCTGATTTGTCGTTGCACAGTGCAACGTCGGAGAACTTTATCATAATGCATTTGTCGGCACGACGTTGCGCGGAATGACTTGGGTGGCAAGACACATGAACGGAGGACCTATCACATTGCTTCGGTGCGGCACAAAGTAACGGGGGGCTGAGGATTTTCTTCTTTCACTTCATTTTGAGGTAAGCGAAAGAGGGGATCTCGATACCTGATGCCCTGAAAGGGGAATCACAAGAAATGTCCTAAGGACTGATTCCAGCAAGTTCTATATGATGTGCATTTCAAAATATCGGCAAAAGGACTTCTAATATAGTGTTGGAGAACACACGCAACGAAGCCAAAAACTCCCAAAAATCGCCCACTTAAAAGCCTGGCGGGCACTCGCTATTTGGTTTTACAACACGAATCAGTAGCTAAAGGTTTGTTGATTGCTATCATAGAAAAGCAACATCGATCAATGTTAAAATGTATTTCTGTGTAAAATGACTAGTATAGAGGGTCGCTTACCCCAAAATTTTGGTATAGCGCCCCCCCCCCCCCCACGCCCCGGGGGTACTCCCTATATTGGACTATACGGGGATGCTCTGCCCGAAAGGGGTAGGGTTTTCAGGCTGGAGGTATAAGAAAGGGGTAGGGTTTTCAGGCTGGGTATAAAAAAGGGGTAGGGTTAATTTCAGACTGGACTGGGTATAAAAACAGTAGGAAAAATTGTAATTTTGGTATAAAAAATGGTCTGTATTTCACCGGTTTTTCAACCGCAACGCGCGAGCAAAACCGTTTATTTTTTAACAGAGCACAAGTCCGATTTTTCATGGTTGGTATAAGAAAGGGGTACCTTTTTTGCTCAGAAAATGGTATAAAGAAGGGTAAGGGGTCCAGAATCTGGGCCGAGCATCCCCGTATAAAAGTTTTGGGAGTACCCCCCCCCCCCCCCCCCCCCCCCCCCCTTTTCTTGACCCTGTGGTTTTTAACGATTTTTGGAAAGGCCTTATTTCGGGATCTTCCACCGAAGGGATTTTTGAGGACTTTTAGTATGTTAACTAGGTCGCCTTACTGGTTCATAATCCGTCTAGAGAAATTCTATTGCCATTAGTTTGGACTGAACCCTCAAAATTTCGTAGATTGACTGGACTAATAGTCCAGTTTCGAGTTCTCTGCTCTACCGCTAAATAGGCATAAACGGCGCATAAATACAGTGGGAGCCTCAGTTTGAAGTAAAAAAGTTGTGAATACCGACAAGAAACTGATGAAGCTTGAATTGAGACAATAGACAAACTCCACAAAAAATGTTCAGGCTCGTTGGTATTCGCAATTTTTCGACTTTAAATTGAGGCTCCTACTGTATTTATGCGCCGTCGATGCCTATTCAGCGGTAGAGCAAAGAATTCGACACTGGACTATTGAGAACACCTCCGTGTCAAACGAAGGGCATTAGAATTACAAGGGACTGTGGGCGCAGAGGGACAGCGGCTGCGAGCATGCGCGCTATGTTATCACTTGCTATGCGAAAGTTGTCTATTAGGGGATGATAACATAATCCATATCTTGTATGATGTATTTCCAGCACCAGTAATGGACTGGCAAGCAGGAAGTCTTTGCACTTACTTCGACAGTGCCTTATGAATGTATGAATATAAAAATCCACCTACCATTTCGGTCAACGAAGAAGACTGCACTTCCCTTCTTGACATGGGAATCCGAGTAGATAGCGCACTATACCAGTCATCGTTTATAGAGTCCGAGAGCGAATCCTCATCGGGAGACGATGAATACGTTGAATTTGATTTCGGATACGTTCGACGCCTATTTGTGTTGTGGCGAGCCTTCATCGATCGATACCAGCGCTCACTCTCGTGAATTTCACTATCACTTCTGGCGTTTCGGGTATTTTTGGGTGTTTGAGGAGGGTATCTATGTGCCGAGCAATGCCTAGTTGGTGGTTTATATGAAATGCCAGACGTAGATCCGCTCATGGAATAACACGAACTCGATGCGGGTAATTCATCCATCATTGTTTGAGCCCCTTCGCCTATTCTACTCCCTGGGTACTTAGTCATTTGACATTTACTGTAAAGTCCACATTCTTTCCTCTCTCGTCCTTCCTCATTCTTTCTGCCTTCATCGACAGCTTGATCACTTCCGTCACGAGCTACTTCTTTATTACCACTTCCGCCAGCAACTCCTTCTCCACTGTAACTTCTGAGACACACTTTTCCCTGCACATCTGTTCCGTGATGTATACCACCCAAAGCAATACTAACGATACCCATTCTTGTCTCACTATGAAAAAACTCTTCCTCTTCCTCTTCTTCTTTCTCTTCCTTGCGTAAGTGATTATTCCGCATTTCTGCTAGCGCAACGGTGGCGCTTCGATGACGCCTAAATCTGAACGTATGATCCTCATACTGGTTCCGATAGTCTCCTGTTTCATCACGCCCATTTCTTTTATCCGCTCTCTTTCGCATCCGTACCTTGATACCGGACGACTCTGGGTTATTGTCCTCAACAACAAGATCATCTCTGTGTGGCCCGTATGCTTTACTGCTCGAGACATCCCACGCTGCGCGGAAATCCAGTAATGGGGCGGTGGATGGCTTGTGTAACCTGCTGACAGTATCTCTAGGCGCCGTAATAAAAATGCCTTCGTCCTGGCACAATATATTTCTGTTATCCCCTGTGTCTGGAATGTGCGTTGACTTTTCGACGAAATCGGACCTTGATTGAGTCCTACTAATATGTTCCCGGTAGGAATCCATATCGTTCCTCCAATCAATAGCATTGTCGTAGTCTTCATGCTGGGCAGCAGTCGTTCGGTATTTGCTTTCCTTTTGAAATGATAAAAAAAAATAATTTGCCCATAATGCCCATAATTTGCCGAGTACGTAGTTGTGCACTATGATTCGGGGCCACATTTTATCATAACATTGTGCCACATTTGTAATAACCACGTGCCACATTTGTAATAACATCGTGCCACATTTGTAATAACATTGTGCCACATTTGTAATAGCACTGTGCCACATTTTTAATAACACTGTACTACATTTGTAATAACACTGTGCCACATTTGTAATAACATTGTGCCACATTTGTAATAACATTGTGCCACATTTTTAATAACACTGTGCCACATTTGTAATAACACTGTGTCACATTTGTAATAACATTGTGCCACATTTGTAATAACACTGTGCCACGTTTGTAATAACATCGTGCCACATTTGTATAACATTGTGCCACATTTGTAATAACACTGTGCCACATTTGTAATAACTGTGCCACATTTGTTAAACACTGTGCCACATTTGTAATAATTAACACTGTGCCACATTTGTAACAACACTGTGCCACATTTGTAATAACACTGTGCCACATTTGTAACAACACTGTGCCACATTTGTAATAACACTGTGCCACATTTGTTAAACACTGTGCCACATTTGTAATAATTAACACTGTGCCACATTTGTAATAACACTGTACCGCATTTGTAATAACACTGTGCCACATTTGTAATAACAATGTGCCACATTTGTTAACACTGTACCACATTTGTAATAACATTGTACCACATTTGTAATAACACTGTACCACATTTGTAATAACATTGTGCCAGATTTGTAATAACATTGTGCCACATTTGTAATAACAGTGTGCCACATTTGTAATACTGCGTTGGAATATTTAACATTTAACAATTAGACCTCGAGCCTCAAAGGGCTACGGCTCAACAGACAATTGACCCGGGGCCCATGAGGGCGAGAGGTGTAATTGTTTTAGTATCATCCAACTGGTCGGACAAAAAATATATGAAACAGATTTATTTCCCGTTCGCACTACTCAGAAAAAGTGAATTTGGTTTTGACAAAATTTGTCTGAGCGCTTTATTTTGTCGAAACAAGATTTGTTCGGCGCGTTCGCACTGCTAGCGAAAGTTATCAAGATTGTCAATCAAAATGAAATTCGATCCGCGCCATACAACCAATATACTTAAGAGAAAGAAGCACGAGATTCGTTCTCTCTGTGATAAAAACAATGAATCAATTTTTGCTATTATTGTGTAGAGCGGAAATAGTAAAATTTAATAGTTTTCTACAAAAAGATAAAGTTGAGAGCCAATAACTGGCTTTGCAAAATACGTGTCGTCACACAAATAATTACCCGCGGGCCACCTTAAAATAAATTTTGGAGTTTGTTTGTAAGTTTTCATAGCCAAAACATTTTATAAACTCAATGCATTATTAATATTTATTAAAAAATGTTACTTCACTCTGGACATATTACAATGTAATCACTACAATAGGTTTCTCGCCCAAATAATGCAAAGGATACAGTAAAATGAGCACAGGAAACATTGACCGAAATTAGGACTAGATGGCCGGAATTAAGGTATAAAAAGCAAAAAATGGTAAATGAATAGACGATCATCGCAGTTGAGGTGACTCCATGAAAAGTCCAAGCGGATTTTCTGTAAATATAAATTCGGTCATAGCTTTTATAATATTCGTGCGACGGATATCAAGCTTGGAGGACAGTAGGAGGGATCATTTAGCAGTAGTAACATATTGGCGTTAATACTTTTAATAATATCCCAGCTACTGTGAAGCCCCTTGTTCCTCTTTAGCCATCTCTTAAACAAAGTTTTGCTATCATTTTTGCACGAAAGTTCAATATTGATGTTAAATTTAATTGCTTCACACATTTAGAAAGTCTTAGACAATTCGGCGAAACCACAATAAACAAATGAATAATTTAGCAAATAAATAAACAGGGAGACTGGCTCGAGCGAGCAATGGAGTTCTAATTCAAGCGATTGTTTCAGCGGGGGACAAAGCCGTCATCGCGGCCATGTTGAAATCTTCCACATAAACTAAGACCCCGTCCACACTACAGCGTTTTCAAACGAAAACGGATACTTTTTGTTTCGTTTTCAAAAAGATTTGCATCCACACGTATCGTTTTCGTATTGTTTTCGCCGTTTTCTGTGATCGTTGTCGGCGTTGTAGTGTGGACGATAGCCGTATCCGGAGCAAAAAGTATCCGTTTTCGTTTGAAAAAGGTGTAGTGTGGACGGGGTCTCAGTTCCCTTAGCCGAAAGCACCATAGACAATCAGACCCCGTCCACACTTCACCGTTTTCAAATGAAAAACGGAGACTTTTTGCTCCGTTTTGAAAAATATTTGTGTCCACACTTATTGCTTCTTAACTGCGATGATCATCTATTCATTTACCATTCATGCACCGCAATTCTAACCATCCATTGCTCAAATAAAAACATATTATCCAAAGTATCCTGTTCATTTTTGAAGTTAGATAGGTGAGGTGCTACCCGCTCAGTCCGGTCCATTCAAACGACCACACACAGATTCTCAGAAGTTCTGGATGTATTTCCGATAATGATTACAAGTTCGACAGGTTATTCGTCCTGTCTCCAACTCTACTAACTCTCTCTTAATTACCTAGGTAACGCCTCTCTAAACCCGCATTCAACCGCTGGTTTCATCCTCTTTATGCGCGTTCGCTCATTGCTAATAGAAGTGTCAAATGGCACAAAGGCATTGACTTATATAAAGTTAAATATGTGGGACAATCTCAGGTTATTGCTTTTAATCTAAAGAAAGGTATGACGGAAAATTTAAAAAGAATACCGGAATCGGGGCCACGTACTTTGGTAGTGCTGGACAAAATTTGCCCAAATTTAGAAATGTCGTTTGCACTGGTTTCGGGCTCCCGATGACCGATTCGTTTTTGCAAAATACATACCAAGTTCGCGTAGTGCAAACGGGACCTAGGACTCCCTCAAAACAAAAGTTGAAAGTGTGGATAACAAACCATAAAAGATAGTATGACTTGCGAAAAGATAAATACTACCAGCTTTGATTTCACAAGAAGTGAGCATTTCAAAGTTGTAATATAGCATACCAATGTCTTCAAAAAACAGTACCTTTCTAGTGGCATCAAATCCGCTTCTGTGGTCTATCACTTGTCTTGGGTTAGCTCTAAAGATAGTCTGCTTCACACTCTCCTGTAACAATACAGCATCTGTAGATTTTTTCTCTAGCATGTTCTGCCGTCTAGTATCTACACCTTTACCGCAGTTGGCGCAGTTGCTAGGATACGTGACGATCACATGCATCACGCCATCGCTGTCCAATACCTCTTGTGTGACAGCGAGATTAAGTCCACAGCCGATGCAGGTTAACGATGAGATAATATCCTGGGGCCGCTGACCGATTCCGGGTAGAACCTCCGCTGTCTGAAAACAAAATAGGAAAAAGTTAGGGGGAAGTTAATTTAAGAATTTACGAATTTTATGAACAAATCTCAAAATGAACATTTACAAACAAACATTCAATCTTGATTTGCTGATTTCATATGTTATTTCCAGGTTCTATTTTAATCTTAACAATTTTCCAAAATACCTTTGTTTTTGAAACCATTAATAAGGTTTGTATGGTTGGATTGCAAGCCTATATAAACATGCCTATATAAACATGTAAAGATAATAAATAATGTGTAAAAAATTGTAATAACAAAAAAAATGGAGCAAATAAATATGATACTAATAAATATGGTACTAATGATACTTGCAATCCAACACCATACAAACCCTACAAACCCATTCTTTGAGTTTGCATCTTAGCTTGCTGAAACTTGGGCTTTTTACTAAAATCAATATGGTCTTTTCATTTCTGATCATCATTTGCTTGAAGCTGCCCAATTTAAGGGTGACCGGGTCACGTGACCTCTAGTGCAAAAAGGCCTATTCTCGGTTTTCATGTGACGTCATCAAAAAGCTAACTTCTAAACCAAGAGACCTACAGAGATGTCCTTTCTGTGTTGAAATAACTCTATTCAAGGATTTGTCACACGAAATTTCGGCACCTTCTGCCAAATAGTTCTCGAGATATCGCCAAAGCTATTTATGTCACGCAACACCAGTCACGTCAACTTTCCGTATTTACTTGATTTGCACCTTTTACCTTTTTGGCACGTCAGTATGTTATAAAAGTTCATATCTTACCATTCTGATACTATTCTTATAATTTGGATTGAAAATAGCGTCGTTTTGGAGACCCGATTAATTGGCCGCCATTATGGAGCCCCTCTCCTGAGGCTCCAACATGGCGGCTCCATACAATTACTGTACAAAATGGTGCACATTTACTTGCTAATAACTCGCTCGGAAAGTGACCAATCGGCCTACAATTTACCATGGGACATTTACCATGGACATAATTTTGTATATTCTTTATAATTCTATTAGGCATCCAGTGTTTAGAAGTTAATCTAGAGAAATAAATTTCGTCACGTGACAAGTGAAAACCAAGAATTAATGACCACATACACGCGCCGCAGAATGCAGTGGTTTGGAACCGAAAACCCCCAAAACGTGGCTTTGTTTGCACGTGCATCGCATCTATATTATTTATTTTGATACCCATAAACTAGAACCTCTGATTATTATTAACTACTTACTAACCGAGAGTGAGGGCATCCCGGGAAATATCAAACTGAGGCTCTGGCGTATCGACCGAGCGATAACGAGGTTATACGCCAAAGACGAGGTTTGATATTTCCCGGGATCCCGAACGGTCGAGTTCATTCAGAGCCGTTCATTCGTTGAGTCAAACTGAAGAAGAAACTCGTGGTGCAAACCACGCCAGATTTGCTCAAAAGTAACACCTAACGGATGTCAAACTACTTCGGACTCGATTCTTTCGCAGAAGATGCAGAAGATTCAAACTGCAAAGCAAGTCTTCGGCGTCAGCTTAACTTCAATATTGCTGCTTTTGCACTAGCATAAGGCCTTAAACCTCAAGAAGTTACAGGCCCGTAGCCAGGGGGGTCCCCCCCCCCCCATGCGACGAAAAGGTCCACATTAAAGGGTTTGATAACACTGTTTTAGTGACTAAATGGGCCAAACAGAAGACTGTAGTCACTTTGGCATATATCCAGTTTCGTATATTTGCTTTTTGTAGAAAATTTTGACTAGCGGTTAATAAATTCATACCACGTTGGTCCGCTTTCTCTAGATTAGCACCCCCCACAAAAATCTCTGGCTACGGGCCTGAGTTATTTGTCACAAGCTATCCTTGCTGAGACGTAGGACGAAGAGGGCGGCGAACATGCTTCACTTTGCGAACACAACTTTAAACTTACGTTTTCACTTAAGAAAAACAAGCTAACAATAAGCTGCAAAACGTGTTCTTCGAAAACTCATTTGAGATGTACGAACAGGGAGCCAGAACCGGATTGAGCTAGCTGGATTCATAATAACAGAAAATTGCAATGGATATTTTAGGAATGGGTTTTGCGCAAAAGCGGATGTTAAGTAAGAATGAATTTGAGACTCACTCCATATGAAAATCGAGTAACGATTGGAACAAATTGTTGAAACAAAATAATTTACATCATAGTGTAGACTTCTGTCTAACTGTTTTAATAATATCTGATCTAAAAAATTTCATTTCTTACAACACCAAACATCGAAAATATCCTGAAATTTGTCCAAATCCATACAATTTATAAGCAACTAGATGCATAACTAAATAATAATAGTGTCTTTATTCATGAATAGATAAAGATACATATCTATTTGTTACAACAACATAAAAATGATAAAAAGTCTAAATATACAAACAATTATAATGGTCCTAAAATAGTTAAAATTTATAATATAAAAACCTATTAAAAATCTACAGCACGCTTGTATGTAAAAAATATTCTATTGATATAAGACTGCTTAAAACGCTCGAAATTCATACTGGGAAACTGGCAGCTATGATTTCGTAGCCTCCTAGAAGACTCCGTTTTTAAAGAGTTAAAACCTTTGGTAAGTAATCAAAAAGAGGATGTTGCGTGGCTTCACGGACTTTCTTAAAATTGCTTAAATCCGCTTTTTTAAGTGAGCAAGCGGTTTTTTTTTAAAATAACAAGCGGATAAGATATATATATATCTGCGCTTAAAACATCTAGTTAAAAATTTTTGCGCAGTTTTGAGCTCCGGCGCTGAGGCTCCATAAGTTATCTTAGGCAGAACAATCTGTTCAGATGATCTATTTCAGGCTGAGAATAGCTTTCCTGGCGTAGTGATCTGATAATATAAAGACATTTCTTTGTATCTGAAAGTTTGTGTTTAACGTGCTCTGAAAAGCGTCAGTTATCTTAGAAGTTGACGCCTAAAATCTTAAGAGAGTTGTTAACACGTGTCAATTCACTGGATAAAACACCTTTTTTTGCATATTGTCAGTTCATTGCATTTCGCTAGATTGCATGGCATGCGGTTATTGTCTGCCCAGTTCATATACTTGTTTACTACCATGCTAGATTGATTATGTCCTGTTCTATTAATTGCGACTACAAGAGTGGCATCGTCTGCATATTTGGCTAGCCTAAATTAATTTCTAAGTCATGTGTAAAAATATTGAAAAGATACGGGTCGCTCACTGAACCTTCGGTAGTTCCCTTATTTACCGTTTACCATTCACATTGTAGTGCCATTGCGTACCATTGTAGTAACATTGCGTACCATTGTAGTACCAATTAGTAACATTGCGTACCATTGTAGTACTACATTGTATGAATTTATAAATTAGTAACATTGCGTACCATTGTAGTAACATTGCGTACCATTGTAGTACCATTGCGTATCATTGTAGTAACATTGCGTACCATTGTAGTTACATTCTTGTATACTGCGTGAACTCGGGCTTCTGTCTGTTCTGTCTAAATCTCTGCTGTCTTCTACAAAACATCCATACAAGTCTGATAGGAATTTTACGCGCTGCATTATTGCTAGAAAAGTAAGACTAATCATGACTAAAGGGAAAATGCAAAACTTCTCAAAACGCTTTCGATTTGGCGCATTTTCACTTCAAACCTACTAGACATCTCTGAAAAAAATTGTTATCACTTTTGCACGAAATTGCAAAATGGGTGTTCAATTTAATTGCCCCATATAATTAGAAAATCTTAGCCAATTCGGCGGCACCAAAATTGAGATTTTATAGGAGCAACAAATTCATCTACAACATTTACTCTACAAATGAGTTCCTGTAGGCTTCTGTATTGGCGCTGGGGTTCAATGAATTTATAAATTAGTAACATTGCGTAACATTGTAGTAACATTGCGTACCATTGTAGTACCATTGCGTATCATTGTAGTAACATTCTTGTATACTGCTTGAACTCGTGCTTCTGTCTGTTTTCTATCTAAATCTCTGCTGTCTTCTACAAAACATCCATACAAGTCTGATAGGAATTTTACGCGCTGCATTATTGCTAGAAAAATAAGACTAATCATGACTAAAGGGAAAATGCAAAACTTCTCAAAACGCTTTCGATTTGGCGCATTTTCACTTCAAACCTACTTCTCGAAAGGACGTACCGTATCCGAGGATGTTTATTTCACGAGCCAAATTCGAACCAGAGTCAATTACGAGTCATGAGTCAATATCACTGAGTATCTGTTTGGAAACGTCATACCTGTCGCCTTTGCGCGTTAGCAAAGTAATTTCATTCGGTTTTGAAGCTTCGAAAAAGTGACGCACTGCACTTCGTCAGTCCTATTATTTTATTTGATGAAGTATAGCAGGACTTTTTCAAGTTACAATCAGAAAAATCGAAAACTTTTGCATGTTCCTTCAGCCGTGATTAGTTTTAGCTCTTTAGCTCCTGCAAAATTCCTACCTTACTTGTATGTATTTCAGGCAGAACACGGCAGTGGTTCATGCACAGGTTAAATACGAAATTAAATATTTCGGCTCAGTTTGCTTTAAATACAAAACATATTTCATTTTCTTTTCATTATTGTTTTTTTAGTATGGCGAGTTCTGTGACACAGGTTGGGCAACTTCCGACGGCCCTCGTGGTTCTTTAACGTCCCTCTGGTTCAGGATAGTGTAGTGTATATGAGAGACGGGACCTACGGTCTAAACGTCCTTATTCGTTGTTTAGAACAATACCCTGAGTGCTGGCCCGGCCGGGGTTTGAACTCCCAACCTCCCGCACGTAAGCCCGGCGCTCTACCACTGCGCTAACCGGTCGGCGGTTATACATTCGGTCATAACTTTTATAATATTCAAGGCATCTTTTAGCAATACTTTAACATACTTCGATCTTTATTTGAGTTAATATTTTTTATTTGAGTTAATATTTTTTATAATATCCCAGCTACAGTGGACCCCCTTGTTCCACTTTAGACATCTCTGAAAAAAATTGTTATCACTTTTGCACGAAATTTCAAAATGGGTGTTCAATTTAATTGCCCCATATAATTAGAAAATCTTAGCCAATTCGGCGGCACCAAAATTGAGATTTTATAGGAGCAACAAATTCATCTACAACATCTACTCTACAAATGAGTTCCTGTAGGCTTCTGTATTGGCGCTGGGGTTCAATGAATTTATAAATTCAATGAATTTATTTTAAATTGATGACTTAACAAAAACACAGCCCACTTCTTTACTGAATCGTTTATTCTTGTAACAAATGTATATCCCTTTTGAGTCTCGATTTTAAGGTGGATCGACAAAGTAATTTTGCACCCCTGTCAGCCAATTTTGAAAATTATTAACAACAGGTTGATTTCTATCGCGCAGCCAATATAAGACACATGCTACCAATAGACTGAAATATATGTTAGTACAAAAATTGGGGAGATACGATTTTTCAAATCAGTCAAATAATCAGTCAAATAATGTTGATACTTACATTTGTTTCCTTTTCCAAATCGCAAAGAAATATTTAGTTCTGATAAAAAGCATGACCTTCCTTAAACATACACAAATTGTATGAGCTACAATAACGTTCAATTTATTTAACCATGAAGTACCAAACTCTGCCATGTTAATTCATAACACTGGATTTTACATAAATTATAGCCCTGATTTATAAATCCTAAAATATCTTCAGATCGGGCTTGTAGAATTTAGTCAAACTTCGGTTACACGTAAGCAATCAGTCAATCTCGAGGTACCGTAGAGCATTTATCAAAAAAATGTCGATACAGCCTGAAACTGGGGTGACAGTCGTGGCCCGATTGTCACGTGATACTAACTCCGATCTCCCCAACTTTTGTACTGGCATGTATTTCAGGCTATGGGTAGTATGTATGTTACATTGGCTGCGCGATGGAAATCAAACTGTTTTTATCTGAGAGGTTCAAAATTGGTTTGCATGGGTGCAAAATCACTGGGTCCCCGCCCCGTCCCTTATTTGACCTTGTAGACGGAGGTCCGAAGACATTTTACAGAAAGAGGGGTTCGCATTTTTCTTTCGTTGCCCGCAAAGCGCGCCCGAATTTAGATAAACGCACTATTACATCAAGCCTGAGAGAAAGGGTAGATGAATATATGGCATAAAGGGAAGGAAGAAAGGCTCAAATGAAGATATGTGATATAGGAATTGTTGGAAGGGGCTGGCAAACGCATTTTTAGGAAAGCCAATCACCAAATCTCTCCGCTTAACCAGTCTACTGGATATCTATTACCCCCGAGTCACACGGAACGCTTTAACACCGTCTATAAGACTATTTTTAACTGAAGTGACATGTAGGCCTAATGTGGACGGGGTCTAAGGTTTAAAGAACGGTATGCATTACATAAGCTAGAGCACGGATTTGAGAATTGCTGAATTCACACAGTAGAGGCACAGGGAGCTCACTCTTCCGGTAAAAGAAAAGTAAATGTGTTATTTTAATGTCTCTTTTCCTCCGTTCTTTTATCTGTCAATGGGAATCATGTGTATTGTTTTACCTGTTGGACCCTGGGGAACGAGGTTACGTCATGCTAGTTTCTGACTGGCCACTATCAGTAATTTTCATTATAAAGGAATTCATTGACCTTCACAACCTAATGAATATCATTCTCGTACCCAGAGCTCCCCTGCTCGTCTGCTCATCAGTGACAGCCCTCAAATGGATGTCCCCAGAGCCTCCCCTGTGAGCAGACGAGCAGGGGAGCTCTGGGTACGAGAATGATATGCTTGCAGGGGAGGCTCTGGGGACATCCATTTCAAGGCCGTCGCTGATTGGATGATTTTGAGCGTTGAGCATGCGCTGAAAGGTCTTTCTCTCAGCGGCTCTGTATTAAATCTCGCGCATGCGTCAGTGGCTGTCACCAGAACCTCCCCGGCGAGTTTACGAGCCCGGGAACGCTGGGTTCGAGAATGAGTGAATACTAGCAAGGGGGAGGAAACGGGCATCTTGGCGATAAACACTCATAGTAATTCAACGGAATGCTTTTAGGCAACAACACTTCGATGGATATATAGCGGAAGGGCTAATCTACAATATATGTATTTTTTTTTTGCTCGGAGTGACCGTAGCGAACGTAGAGTAAGTCTATGTACAAGGAGGGTTGATTTTACTGGTAGCAAAGCGATTCTCCTCATCCATTCACCGCATTATGACCTAATTATGCGATACTATTCGCGCATGCGCAGATAAACCACTCTTTAAAGACGATTTTTATGCAAATGAAGTACACCAATATAGTCACCAAGGTCCATAAAGCAAAAAATTGGTATTCCATTGTCTCGTTCTAAGGTCTTTTTTTCGGGACTTTTGTCCCATTGGTTTATGCCATTGGTGCTCTGTAACACCAAGAAATTGTCAAAATGTTATCCCTCAGTCTGGAATTCTACAGTAAAGCCTTCGCTCTCGGTTATTAAGTTGTGATTAATCCCCAACTGCGATCGAAAGATAAAGAAATAAATGTACCACACATGAAAGTGGTTGGCTTTTACCATATCTTGTAAAACGACTTTATGTAGAAAGGATTTTTCTCCAAGACCGCCATACAAACTCACTTGCCGTTGCGAAATTGCTAAACTCTGAACTGGCTTATGGCTGCCACAGCAAAATATTGTGATGCCTACTTCACCGCCTTTGATCCGAGCATTCATCAACCTAGCAGATATTTCTAGTTTTTAGACGTTTTTTGAATGCATTATTATTACTATTATTACTATCATTGTATTCCTTAAAGTGCCACTAGCACCTAATTTGCACTTACCTGAAATTCCACCAAATTCGGCACAAAATCATTTTGAATGTTGAAGGATCCAATTTTGCATGAAAGATACAGCCAAATCAAACCAACAGACCGTGGTTTAGAGGGCATGACCAACAGAGAACTTTGGATTTTTTTGGGGCGTCTAACTTGTATTGAGCAGGCGTTCACGGATTGCCCTTTGGCAAATGTCGTGAACTTCAATCCAACACAAATCGAGAAAAAATTTAAATTATTAAAATTATGCTAAAACTGGTGCAAAATGCGCAGACTATAGCCGGAGAACAAAAACATATTACAGTTCGACTTATTTTTTGGAGAGCTGCCCTAAACAAAAGGAAAAAAAAGCATTTAAGATCTGTAAGTTCGGGCTTCCTTTGCTGGGATCACGTGTCACACACGTGTTGTCCCTTGGGAGTACTGTATGAATATGAGGACGAAGCCGAGCTCATTACTACGAAGTTTGGGGTGAAAATACCCTATTTTCCTTTCAACCTCTGGCAAAATAAATGGAGTAGTACTAAAGATCATGATGTCCAGTACTTGTGTGCCGAATTTGGTGGAATTAGTGACAAATTAGGTACTAGTGGCATTTTAAGAGTAATGAGACCCCGAGAATGATATTATCATCTCGTCATGATGAAACTTTGTTTTGCTTTATACCTTCCATGTCAGCCTTTTGTATCCCCCGCCGACTCGAACCGCTGGACTTAACACAAGCGATTCCTGCCAAAGGAAGATAAAGATATTAGATTAAACGTACAGAATCAGACACACCCCTTTGAAGCTTTCCTATGCATGTTCCCACCTCCTTCCCCAGCAATTACCTATCTCTTTGACTCTTTGTATTTTAGCGGTTATGCCCACACCTTCGGCTGGGCAAAATAGCCATTCAGTATATCCCAAACTTTTGTCGGTTGCTTTTCTCCCTGCTTTTAGGTTACGTCATGCTAGTTTCTGATTGGCCACTATCGAGTAATTTTAATAAAGTAATATTTACAAAACGAGCTGGAGTGTTTTATCGGCAGATAGAAACACGAGGCGAAGTCGAGTGTTTCTATCTGGCGATAAAATACGACAGCGAGTTTTGTAAACTACTTCTAAAACGGTTGCCAGTAATAATTCATAATTCCAAGTTAGTTTTAAAAAAAGGAAAATAATTTGTTAGAACTACTTCAATTGAAATCGAGATATAAGAAATCTGATATAGACTGGCTTCAAGTTGTATTGTTTTGCTATTTTGAAATGGCAAACAAAAGATTGACAATGAGAGCTTTTCATTACGAATAGCGTATTTAGAGAGGCATTCCGAATAATTGACATGTCTTCTGTGTTGGGACAAAAGGTCTGTTCATGATTACTGTGAGGTAAAATTTCAAGCATGCGCAGATACAGAATAAGCATCCCACATGGTTAAAGGTTGCGGTTGGGATGACCAGTGTTCATGACGTGATCCTAAAGTAATTTCACCGAGGGGGTAAGGTCGGTCCAGAAAGTGCACACCAGCACTCGTGCCGACCCTGGAAATAAGAATAAAAAACCTGGTCATAAAAAAGTTGTCAATCGTAGAGTATGGCTATTGTGACGTAGAATTTCAAGCATGCGCAGATACAGGATAAGCATCCCACATGGATAAAGGTTGCGGTTTTGGTGACCAGTGTTCATGAAATCCTAGAAAATTTCACCCAAGGCGTAGGGTCGGAACCAGAAGTGCACACCAGCACTAGCTCCGATCAATTTTATTTGATGATAAAGCTAAGCTGGAGTCATTTCAAGCGTGCAAATGAAAAATACTGAAAATGCAGACTTCACTACGTTTTCACCCGTAAACAAGCCTTCTTTCTTGTGCGAAAAAAAAACAAATTCTAGATCCTTGCAAGAAAAATATCGAATACACAAAAGAAGTTTCTGATAATTTTTTCTTCAATACCACGGAATATATGTAAATCTGCTTCAGTTAATTTCGTCTTCAACATTTTCACTTTGATCGACGTGTGGCAGTTCGTGTACTGATAATTCAAAACTTTAGAAAACATACTTTCTCTGTCAAACTCGGAATTATTTTATTCATTGAATGAAATGCTATAAAATAGCTTCTCATTTCTCAACGTCCTTTGTGAAAAAAGTAGAAAATAATTTTTGGTGTTTGATGAAAACTATTCGCCACCACATTTTGCCATCAACGATCTTTGAAAAAGCATGTTTTGAAAGTTCACAAACCAGCCTTGCTACATATTTTTCTTAATTAGTATTCAAGTTTTCATTACCTGTAATCCTTATTGAGCAAACCTATCCCACTGACGACACTGACTCCTCTCTTTAATCAGTTGCATCCAGATATTTTCTTGACAAGATCGCTTGTAAATTTTTTAGTTTCCCAACTCAACCCGACAAATCCAGCACAATATAGTTTGTAGCGTTACTTTTTCCATCACATAAAGTTTGTTTTTTGTTCATAACAAACCAGCCAATCAGAGCGCGCGTTAGAATGCAGCTATGTTATAAAATGATAATAATAATAATAATAATAATAATAATAATAATAATAATAATAATAATAATAATAATAATATAATAATAATAATAATAATAATAATAATAATAATAATAATAATAATAATAATTATAATAATAATAATAATTATAATAATAATTAATAATAATAATAATAATAATCTTTATTGACTCATAATGAAATGAATTAAAAAGTTACAATATTATTATGCAGTATCTAGGGGTAGTGTATAAAGGAAATTTGAAAAGAAAAGTGCGAGAGGGAAGTTAAATGAACCGGTTGGTTTTCTTGTTAACTTCCCGAAAAGTCAAAGTAGGAATTTATATAAAAAGCAGGCAAGTCATAGAAATATCAAGAAAAAGATTAATTGGAAGAACTAACATAGAAATATTATTTATGAAAAGAGGAATAAGTTATGATATTACAATATTTCTTGTTGTTGGAACAGTAGATAATGTTTTATTTCTTTGCGAAATAGAAAGATAATAAGGTCCTTGAAATGTGAAGGGAGATCTTTCCAAATATCAATTGCAGTGAAAGAGAGTGATTGTTTACCGATATTTGTTCGAACTTTGGACTTATAAAGGTTTTGATTCTTAGAATATCTTGTATTATAGCCATGAACGTTACTAGCGTATTGAAAAATGTCTTTGAAAACAGGTAGGAGGCCTTTATGCCACAAGTGTGTAAAAGTTAAAACATGGAGGCGGAAAACATTATCTACTGTTAGAAGACCTAGAAGATTAATAAACGGTTTAGCACTTTCAGTATTTTTACCATGTGTAGTAGCAAAAAAATCAGTCGTACAGCATGATTTTGTTTAACTTGAATTTTTTGTATATGGGTCTTGTATACACTACCCCAAGCAAGTATTCCATATGTAATGTAGGGATAATTGAGATTGAAATATATTTGCTTCATAAGTTGAATGGATAAATAGTGTCTTAATTTTCCAAATGGTCTCAACAGCAGTAGATTGCTAATCAATTTTATAAAAATTACGAAAGTTTTAATCGACATGTTTCGACTGTTTCAACTGTCATCATCAGTGAGTTATTCAATGTGATTTACAAACCCGAATAAATAGCTAGAGAAATTACAATAATAAATTACGTATATTGTGTAAAGTACAGCATATGCTGATTATACTGCAAGCTTTAGATTGATATGTTGTACTTGTCTATTCAAAGAAGGCTTCTCACGTTTGATGTGAATTGCCTCTTTGATTTTAAGGGCAAATTGCGACGAGGCGGAGTCAAAAACAATAAACGAGGATTCCGACGAAGGTGCGGCGCACGCCTCATTGCGGCTTAGATGTTTGTATATGTGAGAAGCCTTATCCGTTCTTAAGTGTTCCTGCACGCGCGTGGCTATGTGACGGACTGTTTCACCGACATAACTGGCTCCACAGCCAGCACAAGTAAATTTATAAACAACACATGCGCGCAAGTCACTGGGGATGGCGTCTTTTGTGCTGAAAAAACTCGATATTTTGCACGTTTGAAAAACTAAGCGAATATCTAAGTCTTTACAGTACCGCTTGGACAGACAAGAAAGTTGCTTTTGTGTGTAAGAAGAGAAGTTACCTACAAAAGGCAGTTTGAAATAAAAGACGTTGGACCTAGACGTTGGAACAGAGGTTTGGGTGGTTTCAGACTCTAACTTCCTATTAACTACATTATTAACGACATTCTCAATTAGGTAACCAGGATAGAGGTTTCTCATAAGGATATGTGTCAGGTCTTAATTTTGAAATAATACCTATGTTTCTTGAAATACGGGATACGGTGTAAGAGATGTGATATTTCCAAGTGAGATTTTGATCAATCATGACACCTAAATACTTTATACATTCTTTGCGCTCAAGTTGCTGTAAGGAGCCGTCATTATTGTAAATAGATAGATTACAAGGCATGTCTTTTTTTCTTGAAGATTTAATGATCATGAAATTTGTTTTTTTCATGTTCATAGACAACTTGTTAATATCACACCATCGTTTCACTTTGGCTAATTCAATATTCATTACGTTTTCAAGTGTTTTTATATTTTCTGCAGAAGCAAATATATTCGTATCATCGGCAAATATTTTGAAAATTAATTCTTTTGAACAGTTTGGCAGATCATTGACAAAAATAAGAAATAGCAAAGGCCCTAAAGTACTCCCTTGTGGTATGCCGTACAATATTGTTTGCATAGGAGATGCAACCCCGCCCAACATCACGTATTGTTTTCTGTTGGTCAAGTAACTATTGAAAAAGGCCAAGGGGACCCCTCTAATACCATATGCTTCAAGCTTTTTTAACAAAATCGAGTGGTTGACAGTATCGAAGGCTTTAGAAAAGTCTAAAAATACGCCACAGGTGTATAGGTTGTTGTCAATAGCTTTTCTTAATGTACTTGTAGTTTCGGTTATAGCTTGGGAAGTTGATCGACCTTTTCTAAACCCAAATTGAAATTCAAAAAGAATGTTTTGTTTCTCAATATAGTTAATAAGCTGATTGTAGACAAGTTTCTCAAAAATGTGTGTAGATGTTGACAGGGTTGATATCGGACGAAAGTTTGTAGGATCAGTAAATTCGCCTCCTTTGTCAACTGGGGAAACATTTGAGATTTTTAAAATGTCGGGTACAACACCCTGTAGAAGGGACTGATTGAAAATGTATGTTAAGCATTCACTTATATGATTACAGGCCGGTTTTATACATTGCCGAGGGACACCGATTGTTGATTTATTAAGATTTATCCCCATTATTTGATCTTGGACTTCATGAAAAAAGGTGCATGCATTGACCTTCACAAGCTAGTAAACTAGCAAGGGAGGAAACTAAATTGGACAGCTTAGCGAAAACAATCACAGTAAATCTAGCCTGCGATCATCCGGTACACGCAAGCTTAACCTTTAGGGTAAACCTTTAGGGTTAGTACTGGATGTTTGCAGGCTAAGTAAATCAACCGAATGCTTTTAGGGAACGAATCTTCGATGGATATATAGCAGAAGGACTAATGTACTACATTGTTATTTGCAGTTTTCGAAAAAATAATTTTAAAGCAGGGTTGCAAGGGCCGCAAGCTCTCGAAAACTTGGGGGAGGGGGGGACAGGGATTTTTCTATTTAGCGCCCCCACGCCATAAGCACAGACGTCTCTTTCCCGCGATTTTGAGGGAGGAGAGGCTGAACACGGGCAATACGTAATATATAGATTTAGGCACTGCCTAAAAGCGGAGCTCCCAGTCAATGTTTTGCCGTTTATAAAGCTTGGCGTCATCGTTGATGTCTTTATGACGCACACATCATTCATGAGACCACTTCGTTGCAGTCCTCTGGTGACCTAGACAATTCTACCCAAGTTTGGTTGTCTTAGAGCCTTCCCTTCGCGAGAAATACATTTTTCAAACATAGATGACGTCACCAGTGACGTCACATCACGTAACCATTTTGTTCCGCCCCTCTGGTGACCTAAACAATTCTCTTCAAGTTTGGTTATCTTAGAGTCTTCCCTTTACGAGATATGAATTTTTCGAGCAAGGATGACGTCATCGATGACGTCATATCACGTGACTATGTTGTTTTGCTCCTCTAATGACCTAGACAAGTGTGCCTAAGTTTGGTTGTCTTACAGCCTTCCCTTCACGAGATATTAATTTTTCAAGCGTAGATGGCGTCATCGATGACGTCACATCACGTGACCACTATATTTCACTCCTCTGGAGACCTAGACAACACTACCCATGTTTGTTGTTTAGACTGTTCCCTTCACAAGATATTAATTTTTCAAGCATAGATGACGTCATCGATGACGTCACATCACGTGACCACTAGATATCACTCCTCTGGTGACCTAGACAACACTACCCAAGTTTGGTTGTTTTAGAGTCTTCCCTTCACGAGATATTTATTTTTCAAGCATACATGACGTCATTGATGACGTCACATCACGTGACCACTAGATTTCACTCCTCTGGTGACCGTGGTGACCTAGACAACACTACCCAAGTTTAGTTCATTTAGAGTCTTCCCCTCCCACGAGAAATGAATGTCTCAATCATCATCCTGTGGTAAGAGATCGCGGGCGCAGTCGTAATCAGCCGTCATCGACGACGTCACATCACGTGACCGTGCTACAGCACCCCCCTTGTAGCATAGACAAAATATCCCAAGTATGGTTGTCTTAGCATGTTCCCTTAGAAATAATTTTTTCTATGTATACCACAGGGTTCCCATGTGTACACGGACGGACGGACGGACACTATAGGTTTAATACCAGAAAAATAAAGAAAAAATCATATCTCCCGAAGGGAAGCATCTATAGAAGCCAAACTTGGACAAACTTTCAAAGACCATAAGAAGAACTTTGCACCAAAGTCACGTGCCCTTACGTCATCAATGACGTCATTAAAATGGACCATAATGTCCGTGACGTTCAAAAATGAACTCCATGGGTTACTATATACGTTTTTCTCTTATCTATGGTGCTCCGCTCGCGCCGCGCGGGAGCTCCCCTAAAAATAAAATAATAAAACGGGGATTTGATGTGTCTTAATGGAGCTTTCCGTTGACAAGAATGTCCGTTAATAGAGAGACTGCGGTGTCAGAAAAACGGGGGGGGGGGGGGGCTAAGGGCGATACGGCCCTAAAGAGACCAAAAAAATATATTTTCCACTGGTATGTGTATAATTTTCAAGTAATTTTCAAGGAATTGTCTTAGCATATTCCCTTCGGAGCTCCACGCGGCTTTTGGTTGGCTGTTCTAGCCATAATAATAATAATAATAATAATAACTATATAAATATATATATAAATATAAAATCTTATTATAATTTATTATTTGCCCTCTCTCTCGCATTTCATATTTGACCGGAACTGATTTGGTTTGTTTACCCGCCCTCCCACCCACAGTTTGAAATTGAGTTTCTAACTTATGGATTTTGGATTTTAGCGGAAGCGCCCGCGTAGCGGAGCCCCATAGCTACATGCAGGAGAAAAAGGAACAAAACAAAAGTGTATATGCATCAAACGATTCTGTCATGGACTTCCGGTTTGTGCGTCCGTCCGTCCGTCCATCAAAAGTAGAAAAGTCAATATCTCAAGAAGGCAACATCGCTAGGTGACCAAACTTGGGTAAAGTTATTTTGGAGTCAAGGGGGGTGCACTACCAAGGTCACGTGACATGACGTCATCGATGACGTCATCAAAACAAGAAAAGTCAATATCTCGAGAAGGCAACATCGCTAGGTGACCAAACTTGGGTAAAGTTATTTTGGAGGCAAGGGGGGTGCACCACCAAGGTCACGTGACATGACGTCATCGATGATGTCATCAAAACCAGAAAAGTCTATATCTCGAGAAGGCAACATCGCTAGGTGACCAAACTTGGGTAAAGTTATTTTGGAGGCAAGGGGGGTGCGCCACCAAGTTCACGTGACATGACGTCATCGATGACGTCATCAAAACTAGAAAAGTCAGTATCTCAAGAAGGCAACATCGCTAGGTGACCAAACTTGGGTAAAGTTATTTTGGAGGCAAGGGGGGGGGGGGGGGTGCACCACCAAGGTCACGTGACATGACGTCATCAAAACTAGAAAAGTCAGTATCTCAAGAAGGCAACATCGCTAGGTGACCAAACTTTGGTAAAGTTATTTTGGAGGCAAGGGGGGTGCACCACCAAGGTCACGTGACATGACGTCATCGATGACGTCATCAAAACTAGAGAAGTCAATATCTCAAGAAGGCAACATCGCTAGGTGACCAAACTTGGGTAAAGTTATTTTGGAGGCAAGGGGAGTGCACCACCAAGGTCACGTGACATGACATCATCGATGACGTCATCAAAACTAGAAAAGTCAATATCTCAAGAAGGCAACATCGCTAGGTGACCAAACTTGGGTAAAGTTATTTTGGAGGCAAGGGGAGTGCACTACCAAGGTCACGTGACATGACGTCATCGATGACGTCATCAAAACTAGAAAAGTCTATATCTCGAGAAGGCAACATCGGTAGGCGAACAAACTTGGGTCGAGAAAAGCATCCGTGAGTCTGTGGGTATGGAGCTCTTTGAAATGCCAACAAAAAAATCTGAATTTGCAAGTATGCAATGGAGAACAAGAAGAATGTTTTCTGTAATAAGTGACGTCGCGATACGTCACATGATGAATCTTTTGCAGGACTTATAATTTTTTCCCTAGCAACGGCCCAACAAGATAGGTAAAAGCACCCTATAAAAATATTTAACCGGGAGCTCCGCTTTTAGCCAGTGGCTAAATCTATATATTATATTGGAAGGAAAGACTCTAAAACAACAAAACTTGGTACTTGTCTTGGCCACCAGAGGAGCGAAATAAAGTGGTCACGTGATGTGACGTCACCGATGACGTCATCTGTTCTTGAAAATGTATTTCTTGTAAAGGGAAGGCTCTAATACAACCAAACTTGGGTAGAATTATCTAGCTCACCAGAGAACTGCAACGAAGTGGTCTAGTGATGTACGCGTCATAGCGACGTCGACGATGACACCGAGTTTTAAATGACATAAAACTGACTGGGAGCTCCGCTTTTAGGCAGTGCCTAAATCCAAATATTAAAACAATTTATAAATTCAGCTTCGTAGATGATACGGATAATTATTCAGATCTCGGGGGTGTTATCCAACTCGGCTTTCGGCCTCAATGGAAAACACCCCCTCGATCGGAATAATTATCCATATCATACTCAGCGGAACTCATTTTAATTGCTAAATATCCCACGCGTCACTTGTATTTTCTGGTATACACACGAGCCTTCAGGCGAGTGCGTATGCTAAAGAAAATACAAGTAACAAGTGGGATATTCTGCAGTATGCCACGAAAATTCATTGTATATCTATTTTATACCACGCTACAGAAAATTCAAGGCAACGTTTTACGTAAATGCAGTGCACGATGGGAAGGTTGGGTGGAATGCCATTCCTGCATTCTGATTGGCTGTATTTTCTGTGGCGTGTTATAAATACATATATACATACCTTTCCCTGAAGAGTGCGAAGTAGTCGAGGACATGGTTCTTTCGGTACGTTCAATACATCCTGTTCAAAACAAACGTGAATATAGTCTTAGTAGGGTGGTTTTACAGATTTTCAGCTGAGGGAGCGGAGATTGAGGTCATCGGAGCCAGTTATTCTGCACGAATACCCACCGACTTTGAATCTTTCATATCAAAACAGATTGTTGTCTTTTGAACGCGTCTCAGGGGCATATTTAACAATTAGATAGACCTCGTGCCCGAAAGTGCTATAGTCGAATGGGCTATTGACCCGTGGTTCTTGAGGGCGAGAACTAGTTGGAGACAAAACGTGAAAAATTGTTTGAAAAAATCATCAGAAACCTCGACAAAACAAGAAACGGCCGCAATTGTCTTAATGTTCAAAATCAGCGCTTTCGCTACTAGGTGTCTATTGATAATAGTCCCTTGGAAGCGTAGCCAGTCAGAGAATGCAGAATTGGCAGAAGTCCACTAGTTGGGTGATACTAACATTATTTAGCGGGGTAGTAGCCAGTCCACTAGCTGGGTAAATATTATTTAGCGGAGTAGTGGTAGAGTCAAGAATATAGTTGAATAATAAAATGTACAGATGTGTCATAACTGCTGTGTTTCTGAACTATTTTCACGGCTGTTCCCGAGGGGACTTTTAGTTCAAGCTCATTATTATTCATACAGCGTATTGATTTGAGCCCACGGACAGCATTGGTAGCGGTCTTCCCCCTGGCTCAATGAAAAAACAAAGATGGCGCCCAAGGCACAAACAGCTTCCACGCGTATTACCCATTTGTTTACGGTTCAAACGAAGTCTTTTGGGACAAGGATAACCTTGAAATAGTAGCAGACTAAAAGATATAATGTCAACTAAATTCGAAGAGACAAAATAACAGCAATCTAATGCGTATTGACCTCAAACCACGCATGAACAATTGGACACACGTATTCTATCATATCTAGTGTTCTCGGGCCACAAACAAGGTTATGTCAAGATTACAGCCACGATAGCTTGACTTTGTGATTTTTCTGGGAACTAAGGATCAGCACATGCTATTTGAAGGGTCTTCAGCTTCAGCTAGAAGAGGTAGGTTCGATGCTAGGAATTCGTTGCAACCTGTTTTGATTTCTTTTTTCGACGAGCGCCACAAGTGGTACTAAGCTACACACAGGCTCGTCGAAAGACAAGTAAGCTTTCTTAAAGCGTACAATGCAATGGTTGAAAGTTTCTCATTATCCCGCAGATCTGTGTTTTATCTCTGGTATTCAGAAGATTAAAATGAAAGTGCACTATGCACCCTATTAAAAATGTTTGGAGTGGTAGGATTTTTTAGGGATTCTCTGTTTATTGTTCACAACAGATGTAAGGAAAGATACACCTGTTGCAACCCCTGGCACCAGAGAAAACAAACTGCAGCTGTACCTAATTGACTATATGTCGAAATTCATCAGGTTAGCAGGGGAAAGGAATACTTCGAGCATCTGATCTCCAAAAATTAGATGAGATAAAAATATCGATGTTTATAGAATTTATCTAAACTGCCTTTGCAATCAATCCTGAATTCAGTTTGTTTGCTACATTTTCCATTTCAGAGCCTTTGTTTTCTTCTTCAGGATCCATGCTCTAGACAGAGGAGGCAAAATGTTACTTCAGGATTTTCTTCAAGGCACCACAACATGGAGTGACACTGGATTTGTTCATAGTACTTTCTTAAGAAATGACTACCCTCCTTGTTCTCCAACAAACCCTGATGAAAATGGCCATTATTTTCTGAATGAATGAAAGGGTATGCATCACTGGCATATGGAACTTTTGTAGAAATGTGTGGTTTGTGAAAGATGTACGGAAATATGAGCGAAGCTTCTTGATGAAACTCTCTGAAAGGGAAAAGAACACGACAAGCCCTTGTATGTTGACCAAGAAGTTTGGTCATGGTGTTGAAATTTGAGGCACTCATTTATTCTTTGACACTCAGATGAATGAATAATATGTCTGCCTCATTCTCATCTCATTTATTATAATCCTCGAAGTCGTGCGACTGGACCAGATGAAGGAAAAATACAAGGAGAAATACTGTTTTGATATCATCATTGCTTTCAACTCTATTATTCTGGTTACATCATTTTCATTAGCTACCATAATATACAAAGCAGTGATCATGTCCAAGATCTAATCTTACTAATGTGTCAATACTGTAGGCCATTACAATGGCATAGTTAAACTTAGAGAGGCAAGTTGTGAAAAAAGAAGAATAGTTTGCATGTGATTGGGTTATTATTGTGTATGTAAGGCCTAGGGCATACGTCGAATTAGGGTCGCATCGATTTATTTTTTTTTCAAAAGATACCCACGCATTACACTTTCAAATATGTGGGGGGTGGGGGAACAGGAAATTTTCGAACAAGTTATTTCAACAACTGAATTATTTACAGGCTCAGTCAAGTGGATATGTTGAAAATTGCAGCTTGCAAAATGATTTTTCAGAAGCCAAATAACGGAATAATATGCACATCCCCTTTTTTATAAAATGCTGCCACATGTTGCTATAACAACATGTATCTTGGACAGGAAAACCCCTTGCTATAAATACCTTTTTGGTTGGAGGGGGCAGTTCTAGAGTTCAAATGAAGATTCCTTTATTACTAGGAGCATGAGTTTGACATCATGACAATAGAAATTTGACAGGTGCTGTCTTCACACACATGAATAATAGTAAATTTGTTTTCGAAGAGGGGGGAGGGGGGTCATGTAAATCATATTACTTATTAGAGGGGTGATCATTTAATTTTGACCTGTATTGCCCAATCCCCCCCCCCCCCCAAAAAAAAAGAAGCAAAACATAATGAGTGATCCCTTAGATCATCTAGAGTAGTGAACTTGACACACAGGGCAGCCACATGGTTAAACAAGGCATATACAACAATGCTTTATCAGCCTAGGGCTTTTTCTTATCCGTCCGCCACGCCTATTAACGTCCCTGGGACAGGCTTCGTCAGTTTTCATTGCCGTGTATTTGCCGTGCATTTGCCAGAAAACGCGTTCTCTTGTCGAAGAAAGCTTTCACGAGGAACAGAAACGCTGGTTTGAGTTTCGTTATCATTTTTCGTGGTATAGAGTTGATGCCTAGTCGCGAGACAACTCGTCTTTTGTATTCGACACAGTCGACTGTTCTCTCGGTTTTATTGACTCCTTGACTTATTTAAGGAGGCTGCCTACAATTTTTTCTGCCCTCAACGCCCAATCTTTGTATGCCTGCTGTTCACGCTCAAAAACCTGTACCAGTCTGAACTTTCACATGGTTACCCTGGAGGGTTTGAACTTTATTGTAGTGTGCATTTTGTTGTGATCGGAGTTGCTATAGCAACGTTATAACCACCCCCTTGTTTATAATTAGCAGCCATCGGACGCGTTGCGCGACCTAAACTTTTCAAATGACACCCCTCGCACTAATCCCTGAGTAGCTAACATTAATCACAGCAAGTTTGGAGAGCATTCATTGGGCCGATTTTATGTTATTCGAACGGACTTTTTCAGGCTCCAAAATGTCAAAGTTATTTATGCCGCAAAAATTTCCTTGAAAAAGAATGGCTAATATATGCGGAATTAAAAGATCCTTGCCGCCCGAATAATCTACAAACCCAAGGCAATGTACCAGCCAAATTTCACTTCTTGGAATGCTTCCGATTTTGTTTTGCATGTGTTCAAGCAAACTGCAAAATTTGAGAAATTATATCATAAATCTCACGTTTGTTATAAAATTTACACTTTTCGCCTCTGACAAAAATCTCATATGATTTTTTTTTGATACTTCCGTAAATTAATCTTGAATATATACCAAAAATAACCCTCTAAGTCTCGAGTTCATTGAAGTATTTTAAGGCACCGAGAAAAAATGCTAAACTTCACTACTCTTTCGGTTTGCTCGAGCCGGTTTTTGCCATTGTACTTTGTTTTCACTTGTTGTAGCTTTCACGTGGTTTTCCCTGTAATCAGTAAAGCGGACTACATTCCATCATGGGAATCAAACTAACTAACTACAACAACAAAAGATAATGTATATTCTATTACCTTTTAGGTCCAGACCATTACATGGATTGTTGCAGTCGAAATGCCTCCAAAAATAACCCGTAAGCTTCTGAGCTGGAAAAATAGATTCCTGCAAGCCGGTTAAGCAGACGAAAATAGCAGCTAGGGCTCTCAAAAAATACCAGGCACTCCTTCCATTTTCTTTTTTTTGTTTTGGCCGAATGAAGACAAAATAATTTGAGTTGCCTTGATTGCTAGTGTTGCTAAATGCCTTCTCTTTTCACGTGTTGGCTTGTGACTTACCTGAAAAGCCATTTAGTGACAATGAATATCGCGAGATAAGATCCAACAAATAGATAATAGAAAACATTTACAGCTTGGATTTGCAAGCGTTCAGGCTGGCCATATAAATGTTGACAGATAACTGACTTTTCTCAGACATCTCAAATGATAAAAACCACTAGGTAAACAAGAAAAGACGCGAACAACAATTCAGTATTTTTCTAATCAACAGAATGCAAAGAGTTAGAAAGCTCAACATTATCAAGTTAACGTTCATAATAAATGTTGTTGGCTTGTTATTGCGTGACATTGTTTGCTACGCTTTGCGAGTCAGATGAATGTTGAGTCAATGGCCCATGAAAACACTGATTACAGGGAAAACCACGTGAAAGCTACAACAGGTGAAAACAAAGTACAATGACAAAAACCGGCTCGAGCAAACCGAAAGAGTGGTGAAGTTTAGCATTTTTTCTCGGTGCCTTAAAATACTTCAATGAACTCGAGACTTAGAGGGTTATTTTTGGTATATATTCAAGATTAATTTACGGAAGTATAAAAAAAAAAATCATATGAGATTTTTGTCAGAGGCGAAAAGTGTAAATTTTATAACAAACGTAAGATTTATAATATAATTTCTCAAATTTTGCAGTTTGCTTGAACACATGCCAAACAAAATCGGAAGCATTCCAAGAAGTGAAATTTGGCTGGTACATTGCCTTGGGTTTGTAGATTATTCGGGCGGCAAGGATCTTTTAATTCCGCAGATATTAGCCATTCTGTTTCAAGGAAATCTTTGCGGCATAAATAACTTTGACATTTTGGAGCCTGAAAAAGTCCGTTCGAATAACATAAAATCGGCCCAATGAATGCTCTCCAAACTTGCTGTGATTAATGTTAGCTACTCAGGGATTAGTGCGAGGGGTGTCATTTGAAAAGTTTAGGTCGCGCAACGCGTCCGATGGCTGCTAATTATAAACAAGGGTGTGGTTATAACGTTGCTATAGCAACTCCGATCACAACAAAATGCACACTACAATAAAGTTCAAACCCTCCAGGGTAACCATGTGAAAGTTCAGACTGGTACAGGTTTTTGAGCGTGAACAGCAGGCATACAAAGATTGGGCGTTGAGGGCAGAAAAAATTGTAGGCAGCCTCCTTAAGCGATCACCGCACACTACACGTTCTCAATAAGTCCCTCGAGACCTTGTGGCATCTTTGCCTCGCATGGTACGATGTTTCAAGGCTAATGCGCAAATGTGGTTTAACAATGAATAACAGAACGTCAGTGAGAAACATTTTGTTGAATTAATTGCGTAGTTTAGTTTGAAATTCAAGTATCCGAAATCACGAATTCCTAGCAAGCGCAGAATATCATACATTAGGTCTATTAAGCTGGAAAAATCACGTTTTCGCACTATAATTTTTTAAATCCGCGCTTTAAGAAAGTAGCGTGAAACAAAGGTTTCGAGCGTTATGTGCTTTGTGGGCTCTCTAAATTTCCTAATTTAAACCTCATTATAAAAATTATATTACGCATCAACGCCTTGGTGTCCGTAGTTTTTTAAATGTCATTGAAAACCGCTTTATTTTCACTAATTTTGCGATACGAATTTATTTTCTTGAACCATATCACTGAAGCTTTTTATCTCTGTACATTTCATTTCTTCCTGTGCTTCTTTCATAATATGAAATGGAACAGTTTTGCATAAATTGCGCGCTCCAGTGATCACTAACTAAAAGTCCGCTCAGAGAGCTCTTGAACAGCCGTGTTTTCTCTTGCTCGAGACGCTCATTTACATATGGCATTACTTTTTGGGGTATGGAGCAAGAAAAGTGGTGAAATGGATATAACAACAAGAATTGAAAGAAATAGGAGACGATAAATAAGTCTGAAACCCTTCGACAACGCTTGCTAAACTTTCGCCTAAATGCGAGAAGCGGACATTCTAGCGACCATGCAACTTTCATTTTTGTGGATAGATTCGTTCGATAATGTTTAGTCCCAATTTCAACTCGTGAAATACGTTAGATGAGAGCATGGAGTTATTATGCGGCCCACAGAGTAACTGCATGAGAGCAAGGCTAACAACAACATTTTTTGTACCACAACACATTACATTATTCATTTCTTTTGCACTGTTAGTTTTCAGTCTTCACTTGTAGCCCAAACATGTAAGGGCAGTACACCCATGCAACGTCTTACTGCAATCATTCTCGTACCCATAGCTCCCCAGCTCGTCTGCTGCTCGCAGGGGAGGCTCTGGGGACATCCATTTGAGGGCCGTCGCTTATTGGTTGATTTTGAGCGTTGATTGTCTTTCATGCAAATTTGAATCCTTCAACATTTTCCGCATGCTGGAATGTTGGAGGATCCAAATGTGCATGGTGGGCTAGACAAGCACAACCAACAGAGAACTTTGGAATTCAATTGAGCAGGCGTTCGGATTGGCCTTTGCAAATGCCGTGAACTTCAATCCAACAGAAATCGAGCAATATTGATCGATAGGTTTTTGAAGTGCATATACGAAGTCTATTAAAATAATGCTAAAACAGGTAGAAAATGCGACGACTAGAACCGCAGAAGGAATCGACTGTATGAATATCAGGACGAAAACAGCTCATTAAATCCGAACTTTGACGTGAAAATACGCTATTTTCCTTTCAACCTCAGGCAAAACAAATGGCATAGTGCTAAAGATTATGATGTCTTCTACTTGTGTGCCGAATTTGGTGGAATTTCAGGCAAGTGGAAAATAGTTGCTAGTGGCACTTTGAGTGCGGTACACTGTGTCCAAAAATTCACTCCCGTGGGAATTTCGTGCCGAAATTGATTTTTTTGGTGTTTGAACTCATTTCGGGTCAAATAATAAGATTTCGATGGGGTTAAAATTTTCTGACCCCGTATACCCATATTATGGGATGCATTAAATTGGAAATATGCAAATTAGGTTCTCAAAGATTTTTTTACAAATATCTAAACAAATATAAAACGAATATTCACTAAACTTTGTATAAACGATCTATACAACGATTGACGTCTATTTGACGTTGTGTCGTTTCCATGGTAACATGTTTAAGGGGCGCAAATGCTAAACAATGTTGATTTCTTTTATTTCACAGGAACAAATTCTCCCTCAGTTATTAAAATTGTTTTTACAATAATTACACCATCGCGAATAACACAAAAAATGATAAAACCGTTTTCACGATGACTTTTTTCTACAATATTTATGCTCCCTTAAAAGCACACAAGAAAACAAATGCACATAAATCCATCTACAATGTTACGATTTTTTTGTTAAACACTTAACTCTTTGCGGACGGTCCACACAAATTTAGGTGGAAAACCACCTATAGCTTTGAAAAATTGCAGGGCCTTCATTTTTTGGAAAGTTATTTCCAAACTGCCTGACATGTCTATGATTGCTGTTTCAAACAATGTGATATCACTTTTTTTCGAACAAACTAAGGCTTTGATCCATGAAATTGCACTTCAAAATCTGCAAATAGTGAAAAATGCTTTTTTTCTGACGATGCAAAAAGCACAAAACATCCAATATTCACAGCTAACTAATTTAATAAAAACAACCTC
This sequence comes from Scolanthus callimorphus, assembly GCA_033964015.1. NCBI lineage: Eukaryota > Metazoa > Cnidaria > Anthozoa > Actiniaria > Edwardsiidae > Scolanthus > Scolanthus callimorphus. The sequence goes on from CM066913.1 coordinate 27,766,030, forward strand.
TAATGCAAATAAATATGCAACTAGAAGAGCAGTGTCTTTTCTTCATTTTGAGTACCTTTGTGTCCTCCAACTCCTTAACAATGCTGAGTAGTAACCATAAATACCAGAGATATATGCAGCTCCACACAATTTCATCCATTTGGGACCGCATTGAATTATGGGTAACTGCCATTCACCAGCCATAGAGGTCCCTCCATCTCCACTTTTGGGATTTTTTATAAGTGCCGAGCCACCCAGACCTCCTGGCTTAATTTCAAGCTTTTTGCATGTTTTGTTGGCCACATCTTCCAAAAAATGCCATGGTAGGTTCATGGAATCCATCTATAGGCAAGCAGTCAGCTCACTTCAAGTTGTGGTCAAAAACTCACGAGTCCACCATTTTGATCGGTTCTTTGACTTGAAATAAGCTGAAAACCCCTCGGTTCTTTGAGGCGCTCAACTCTAGGCCGTCATCAGGCTTAAGGATGCCCATCTGGCGCTTGCTATAGATGGCAAATGACTCCAAAATATCCAAAAATTCAAAACAAACCTTGTTTAAATCGAGCTCGCGTTCTCAGTAAAGAGTGTACTCGATGTTTTGAAACAGCACTGCAAGCCATGCGCCCCTAGAACTGTAGATCAGCGGCTATTCTATGGTAACCCCAAATATGGATTGTTCAGAGCCCAAAATAATTTATAGACACAAAAAGGCTTAAAACAGAGGAAAATTGGCCGTCAGGAAAGAGTTAAGGTTACTGAGAACCTTCGCGCACGTCCTCGGAAAAATATCATACTCGTCCTTAGTTTAACAAAACATGTCAACCTATATATCGTTGGAAAGCTTATAGAATGAACTAGCGGGCTATGGCAAAAAGAAGTAACTTTTTAATAAATAAATAAAGCTTTTATAAAACAATTGAATGTGACATTTTCAAGAACTAATCGCCGTTGAACTGATTGACCTTGACTCTCAAGAAACACATTGTTTTAATCCTTATAAAGGTTTTTCTCAAAAACCGTGTCTGCGTTTTTTTAAATTTTGTTTAGTTCAAAAGTTATGATTTTTTAAAATTTTTAAAGCCTGAAAGCAAGTTTATAAGATTTATCTGTTTTGAAACAATATGAAAGAAGCCTTAAAAATGAGGATTTCAGCTCCAAAACAATTAAATATTTCGTTGTGGGCAGTGTTACTTTCAGGCCAAACCGGCTCCCTTATAAACTGAGCACTTTTATTTTCTGAAGCTTGCAAAACTTTAAACCTCTCATAAACGTCGAATGGAGGAAGATATAAAGAGCTAGTTTCAGGTCGAGAAGCTCCTGATAAACATACACAAGAATAAACAATAATTATTTAACGAAGAACTAATATGGTTCTTTATTTGCTATTTAGCAGCAACGAAAAAGCAAGAAATCGACTGCTAAGTTTCCATGTCTGTTGTGAACAAAGTGTGTATTATCTGCAACGAGGGTCTTGCTTTAAACATGAATCTTATAAGCAACCCTGAAATGATTGGCCAATTGTACGAGTGCTGCAAAGAGCGGTTGTCCTTGGGACAAGCAGATTTAAAGAAACTAATAGAACGATTAGAAGGCTTAAGTGAAGTTGAACGTAAATCGGCATGTTACCACAGTGAATGCCGAAAACCAATTGTAAATAAGGGATGATTGAGCGATTAAGTTTCCGGACGAATCCGCAACTATTCAACCGCGAGGCCCTGGACGCCCTTCCACCTCAACCTGCTCGCGACCTAAAAGGGCAAGACATTTTCCTAAGTCACAGGTATGTCTGTTTAAGTCTTGCATGTTTTGCCCAGGGGAAAGTTCTGATGATTAACATCGCGTTTTTTTGGATCACGTGGGAATAAGTTTACTTCAAATAAAGAGAAGAACCCAAGACGACCAGGTTAGAAGTTGCGTGTCGGATCTCGAAGACGCCGGGGACGCCTCGGCACTTGGAAAGTACTACCATAGGAATTGTTTGCGATACGCACAGCGAACTTTTAGTTACGAAAAGGAAAACCTTTCTTCAACAGAAATAGTTCGCTCGGCATGTGACGAGGAAGCAGTTCTGGTAGTTCAGGCGACACTGGCTGATGAAGGTGCCAGCCTGAATATGGCTGAGGTAAATGACGCGTACGTGAACTTCGACAAGCCAATTTCACCGACTTGCGAAGTCAGAGCCCTTTGGCCCCAGGAATGCCGTTGCTCCAGTTGCAGCGTTGTTTACATTTTCAACGGCCAATCACCTAGCGAGTTTCCCCGTCGTCGATGCCGAACTCGCTACGTGATTGGCCGTTGAAAATGTAGGGAGTTTCCCTCGTCGATCGAACTCACAAGTCGGTGAAATTGGCTTGTCGAAGTTCAACGGAAAAAAATCCGGAATTCACCGTGTTCGGATCTTTTAATCGAGACAGCGCTGCTTTATAGGAAAGATATATACAAGACGGTTCTCTTGGAGTGATTAGGGCGCCGATCAAATGGCGATTTATCGAAGAAATTCGGTCGCGGTGAGGCGTTCGAGACTCTTGTTTGGAGCCTTTCCCTCTGGTTAGAGGGGTCTGGTGGAACACTCGGAAACACTTCGGACAACAGAACTCAGTGACGATTTTATAGCAATTTAGCGAGTTTATCGACTTTATAAACGACCATTGTACTTGGGCTGCCTGTGGGCTATGGATGTATTGTCAACTGGATAGCAGAGATACGATTGGCCATTTAGTCAAGTCGCCACAGGGGGTTCACGTGCACCCCCCGGAATATTTATGGGGACATATCTTTTTAGAACCCTTAGGGTGTCTAGAATCTGATTTGAGGTGTCCCCAGCCCGAAAAAGTGTCCCACGTCCACTTTTTGGGCCGATGTTTGTTTTTTAATTATATTCTTTTAAAAGCTCATGATGTAAAGCGTGAATCGCTGTCATTAGGGTATATCCACTCCATTTTCATAAGTGATGTTATTTTTAGAACCCTTCCCGCGAAAACTGACCAATCACAGCACTCGCTCTGTAACAGCTAGCATATTTCAAATGAAATTAAAAATGGCGGACGAGACGGCGGAGGGAAGCGAGAGTACTACTAGCAGCGATTATTTCGAAAGCAGCTAACTAGAAGAAAAATCAGAATCAGAGGAAAGGAGTTTAGAATCAGAAGAAGAGAGCTTAGAGTCAGAAGGAGAGGTTTTTAAGGATTTAATAGAATTTTGCTCGCACCGATGTTCACTCTTGTCAGAATCATCATTCGTAATTGTTCCGCTTCATGATAAAAACCTCACAGTACAGATCTCCAAAGCTATTTCAAGAAGATTATATCTTTCCAAAACCAATGTGTGCTTTTTTGACACGGAGACACAGCCATTTATGTTTTCGGATATCTTAAGTCCTAAGTTCGGTTCGATCAGGCCAAGGCTTCAACACATTGCTTTAAAATTTGCGTCTCGACACTTATTATTGGTTCCCCATAATTGGAAAAAATAAGGAATGGGTTTCAAATGGAATGGAAACAGATAAAACCTCACAAGGACGGCGTTTAGATAGAGGTTTGGGGATTTTTGGCAGCCATTTAGTTGCCGGATTTCGGAATATGTAAATTAGGCAAATCTAAAAATAACTACACTTGAGAAAATGGAGTGGGTCGAGTACAATGCTCGTTTCACGCTTTTACATCATGAGCTTTTGCTTTTGTTATTTAATGAGATTCAATGAGCCAATTTTATAGATTGTAGCACTGTACAAAAAAGCTCTTTAGATTCTAAAACTATACTTTTACGATCTTGGGAATACTCTGATCACATGTAGACTAGTTAAATTGCTGTCTCAGCCTTTTCCCGTCACATACGCATATCGTTTTGGTATTTCCTAATAGAAATACAAAGGCTGATCATGACAGAGTCTTAGAAAACATCTACCAGTAAGGAACATAACATGTATAAAACGGGCATGTAAATTGTACATATGTGTTCAGTCTATTAATGACACTAGAATAGCATAAGTGGTAAGACTGGAATGCTTTTCTGAACAGTGCTACAGTCTATAAAATTACCTCATTGAATCTCATTAAATAACAAAAGAATATAATTAAAAAATCAAAAATCGGCCCAAAAAGTAGTAGTAGTAAACACTTTATTTCAACACGCTTTCCCCGACAACCTCAGCTGATTTCCACAAGGGGCGTGTGGACTAAAAAATACAATTTATATTTTCCTCTTCCCTTTAGTAAGAGATAACCTAAATGGGGCTGTCGCAGTTCTTGCTCGTTTACTGGGTAGGAATAAAACAAGACGATTGTTGGAGTTAAAATGGCTGAGGGCGATAGCCCAAAGCCGCTTTATTCGAATTTTCTGATCCAAATCGAAAATACGAAATACGAAGATGTGGTTTTTACAGTGCCCAGTAAAGGTGAGGGCAATCAAAACGCAATCACCATCATGTGGAAGGCTAGGGGAGGAGGAGGGTCAAAGGAAAAACCAGCGTGCTCGCTTCAAGGTCTCGACGAATGACTAATTGCAAAATCCGTCCCCTAGAGGGGGTTAATTGAAGTCCTCTCCTCGGGGAGCCAGCGGCCGCCACGTGACCGTGATTGTTACATAATCAATCGCTTGAGTATAATGGCTACAGATTAATAACTAGTAGATCGCGATAAGCGGAAGAGAAAATATAAAAATCACATTCGCTTTGCAAATATTCCATTTATATTTTCCTCTTCCCTAGGGGCGTGTGGACTAAAAAATACAATATATCTAAAATTTACAATATTCAAAAATGTAATTAAAATTAATTCTAATATAGAAAAATGTATATACATATGTACAATAATTTCATAGATGTTGTGCCTTGTTAAGGGTGGGGGCCCGAGTTCATTTTGTCTGAAAAGGATTTAATATTTTCCTTGTTTCGGCAGTCTTCCGGTAGGGAATTCCAAAGCTTTGCTCCGTCGTAGCTAAAGCTCTTTTTCATGTTTTCGGTTTTAGGGAGTGGTAACTGCAGCGACGTGGAGGACCCCCTCAGGTTATAATTTGTGATTGTTTCTTTCTTGATGAACAGATCGGAAAGGCAACTTGGAGCCATACCATTTAGCACTTTAAACATTTGCTTGGCCGTGGGACACTTTTTGGGTCGTGGCATATCAAGAAAGGGCTGTCGTTTTTATGGCAAATCCGCGCGGGTTGCCTGTGGTGTTCAAAACGTGTCTCAGGCCCCTCGGCGGGGGGCAAAACAAAATGGCGACCAAAGAGATCGGTGTTTCTCGAGCATCTGCAAGTTTTGGTAAATTTTCCTGCTTTTTTCGCTAAGATATGAGGAAAAGTACTTACAGACCTTCCAAATAAGGTAAGGGGAAGTTCCTAATAAGGAAGTTTTGCAACAACGGCAAAACGACAGTTTTTGGCGAAGTTTTCTTGATATGGACATCTAAAACCAGTTTTTTTTATATCCTAAGGGTTCCAAAAAAGTATGTCTCGTTACTAGTTCCGGGGGTTGCACGTGAACCCCCTCTGGCGACTAGACTAATTTAAGAGCGGGGTCGCGGTAATATAGCCTATGGCCCACAATAACGCAGAAATCGATTTTTCAAAAACTATACCAGAGTATTAGGGTCACAATGTATGAAAACATTATTCTAAGTTCGATCGGCGAAATATTTCAGAAGACTTCTACCGATCTGGGCCTGAAATGCCAAAAAATCGCATGGAAAATTGGCACAAAATCGCATTAATTTACATAGCTTAAAATACAATTTAAGCAACATCTAGGTAAATATAGGTAAACATTTCTTCCGTTGTCTAGAGCAATAAGAAATGGATTAAATCGAATCTACGAATTTTGCGAGCATTTTCAAATTGTAGTAATTGTTCATTTTGCGAAGCCGTGTCGAAACTCGAAATTTCCCAATTTTCATGTGCTCTAAATCGACCATGGTACACGGCTCTGGACACTAATGATATATTTTCTGAAAAGACCATTCCTTCCTCTTTTCATTTCTGCAAAAAACATTTTGGGGATCTTTAATTGGCGAGTTCAGAGGGAAGCGAATGGAAGTCACTCTGCAGGGGAAAATTATAACTGACCTTGTCAAAGTTTAGTATCACGTATCTACCATCTTAGATTTCCTCGCCCCTTCTCTGCACATAAAAAGCATTAAAAGGTACCTGAATACTTGTTTACTTCATAACTGGCGAAATAAAGGCATACATTTCTGTTTTACATACCGATAATAGCTCCAAAGTGCGTCCCTTTTGTTCTTATGTCATGTCCGTTCCCACGTGTGATACCAAACTCCATACAATATCGCGCCGGGATGGCCAAATGATAAAATCCCGCGGGGGGGGGGGGGGGGGGGGGGGGGGACTCCAATATTTTTTTGGTCGGGGATGATCGTCGAACATTTTCAGTTTCACCCCTAAAAGATACCAAACATGGCGGGCCATGGCGTGGCTCAAACAATTTATTACCCTAAAAGATACCCTAAAAGATGAGGTCTTATGTACCAAGTAGGCACGAAGGACACAGGTAACAGGTGAAAGATACCCATCAAGAAATTTCCGTGTTTGTTTCTAATTTATCGTCTTTTCATCGAATAATCTCTCTTTCTTACACGGTTTTTAGAAGTACCATCATAAGAAAAAGCAATTTGGACACAGTTGCGACCCTATAAGATACCAATCTCCCTAAAATTTATTGAAGATCAAGATCACCTCTAAAAGAGACCAAACCATCGTGATTTTAACCCCTAAAAGATACGACGATCATCCCCGACCAAAAAATATGGGAGTCCCCCCCCCCCCCCCCCCCCGGGGATAAAATCAGAGCAGCAGATCCCTTAACAAGAGCAAGAACAAATTCTACTCTGCACAAAACTGCCCTATGTGACATATCTAAGCACAGGTTCCCCAAGCTCCGTGGGAGTTTAAAATAATTATTTGAATAAAAGCTAAAGTAGTTTCAATACCGTGATGGTAATGTTATTGACTTCACTTAGTACATGAACTGTGCTTCGCTAGCGACTGTATTGAGTCATCACATATCCCTTCTGTAAGAGAAATAACAGTACAATACTAAACTTTCAATTAACTTTCACTTAGCCATCCCGTACATCCGATACATTTGAGTTTTGAGTCCGTTTTTAGCGATTTCTATTTCACCCCTCTTCCCTCTATATAAAATCTCTCCAAGGTAGGAGACTTCCACACCACCACCCGAAATTCGAATGTTTACACAGTCAAGCGACCACGTGATAAATTCAAAACAGGCTGCCCTCGCCCCTGCCGCCAAATCAGAGGCGAGGGCAGCCTGTTTTGAATTTATCACGTGGTCGCTGACTGTAAACATTCGAATTTGTGTTTTTCAACGGACTTTCTGCACGCTAATTCGACGTACGCCTTATGAGACATGGAAAGAACAAATAGTTCGACCTGAAATTCCTAAACAACGTAAGTTTTGCACCGTCGGTCGGTTGAGATGAATAGTTCTATCCTTTTGCTATGGCTCAGTGGCGATTTGAGCGGATTCGAGCATTTCTTTCGAATTTATGGCTGTTTTCGCTCGGGTGGTGGTGTGGAAGTCTCCTACCTTGGGCAGATTTTATATAGAGGGAAGAGGGGTGAAATAGAAATCGCTAAAAACGGACTCAAAACTCAAATGTATCGGATGTACGGGATGGCTAAATGAAAGTTAATTGAAAGTTTATTATTGTACTGTTATTTCTCTTACAGAAGGGATATGTGATGACTCAATACAGTCGCTAGCGAAGCACAGTAGTCCATTTTATGAATGACCACCAACTAATTGCAACAGAAACTTTCTCAACGGTTTTAGGGCCATAAAGTCAACCCAACAAACATACTAAAAATCATAAAAGAATCCATGTAGTGGAACATCTCAAAATTCAAGTTTGAAAAGACGACACAATTTTCTTTTGTTGGCGGTCATCTTGCCCTTTGTTATTAATGAGTTTTGCCGCACTTAGTTCGCGAAGCTTTTAAAATTCGCTATACTGTACAGTATTCCCAGCTAAGTGTTTCAATTTTTAGTAGTTTAAAATAGACTCATTCGTGTTATATATACTTTGTTAGGTATGTTATTTTTGCAAACTACGCTTTGAGTAAGAGAAATTTACAATGTCATAAGTCCAATACAGTGCCTGACTAGGAATCTTGAAACACGTTTCCATACACAACTCAATAATTCTTTATCATGAATTCGGTTGGCAGACATCAATAGACTCTATACAAGGGGTCATTTCTATGTAAAGGAAAGCGTTAGAATATTTACCTGTAACGCGTTACAGTCTAGAACTAGTTTTATCAGCGTAGAGCTCCAAGTGCCGTAAAACTCATTTAATAATAACAAAAGCCAAAATGGCCGCCAACGAAAGAAAATAAAAACTCCTGAATTTAAGTACTTTCCCCTACTTCGATTTAATAAGATTTTTAGTATGTTGTTTCTAAGGGTATTTGGGATAGGATTATGAAGGAAAAGCTTATGTTGCAATTACTCTGAGGTTGACCGCATTTTTTATTATAAATGACTGGATTAGAGTTCATGTAAGTGAAGTCAATAACAACCATTACGGTATTGAAACTACTTTAGCTTTTATTCAAATAATTGTTTTAAACTCCCACGGAGCTTGGGGAACCTGTCATCTAAGGAGTTTTAATCAGGTTTTTGTGCGTTGCCGAGCTAGTCGTGTGCTAGAGACCTGTTAAAACAAACTCACTAGTACCCAAACCTCCACACCGGCAACAGCACACAGGGAGACATGCAGTGCAGAGACAGGCGGTTGATTTAGGGGGGTGTGGTGAGGATTTTTCCTATATCCGCCCCTGGAAGTCTTTTAATTAAATGAACGAAGTTAGTCGCTTGTCCTAGCTGTATTCGCGTAGTTATTAGGGTTCCAGATAAAACAAAGAACATAACGCGAATACCAAACCTCGAAGACTAGCAACAAAATGAGAGCCGAAGAGATAGCATTATTCATGCTGAACATTGTGCCATATCCGACCACTAATTCTGCACTGGTGAACCATACACACTCTGGTTGTATAAAATCAAGCAGCCCAAGAGGGAATGGGCAGGCTGAGATTTGACAGAAGGGTATTTCAGGAAAGTAGGAAAATACCAAGGTTTTTTCTTTCTCGGCGCCGGATTCTGGGGCACGCGTCATTCCAAGGTACGGGGAACACATTCATGACACAGTGGTACTAGTCTACTAATCCAAGGCACGGAGGGGAAGGGGGGGGGGGGGGGGGGGGGGACAGGAGACAGGGGCACATGGTTGTAGGTCCCAAAGGGGTTCCTATTGTTCTTCACATTACAAAAGTTCAAACTGAAAATTTGCATCGAATTTTCAACTTCGTTTTTTCTTGTTTGCCTGCAATGCGGCTTGGGTGCTTATGGGCCTTTAACTTAGGCTGCGTACACACTGTGTGTCCGGGCACAGTGCCCGAGTACAAGGTCCGGACCTTTTACTCCGGCACCAGTGCTGGAATTTTGGCTTCGGCATTCGAAAAACTGAAGTGTTAACATTAGTGCCCATGCTCGGGCACCAAGTGTGTACGCAACCTTAGACACTAGGCATGTCCAATCAAAAAGTGTATACAAATTCACTATCAAAAACATGGAAAATATATCTCGATAAATGTATTTGTATATAATAGTCCAGTACATTTACGAATATACCTAGAACTAATTGCAACAGAAGCTCTCTCTTCACAATTCAATAGTAATTACCATCATAAACAACATACTAAAAGTCCTACTGCATCCGTGCGGTGGAACGCCTCCAAATTTAACAGTTTAGAATATGACTCTTTTCCTTTAGCATGGAAACGAGGCTGTAACCGGAAGTTGAGCTATTTCTCTGGAAACCGAGCAATTATTTTATCATATCTCAATGAAATAGATATTTTGTGTCTTCTTCGACATTATTCTAATATATGTGACTCTCTTTGAGTATTTTCTTCTTGAGACTTTGCTTTAGGAAGATTTAAGGGCCGAGATACCCGCCGAAATCGTAAGGGAAATACGCATATAATGATATGAAATGGAAGATCTACACGTGTACAGTACACTTGGTTTCCGTGTTCACGCCTGATATTTAAGCGAATCATTTACATTTAAAAATCCCTCTATCAGTTATTCTATTTTCGCTTATAATACTCGTCCGAAACAAGAATTTGGAAGTATTATTAGTACAATGACAATTTGAGCGCTCGCGGTGAGCTCGAGTCTTGTTTTCTGAAGCATATGGGTCTAGTACAGGCTGGTAGGGCTGTGAATGACAGATGAAATTCTCGCCTTTTGATAATCATAAGAGTAATAAACTGGCATTTTCTGAATTCCTAAGACCCCCTTTTTATCTCTTCAATAGTCGTCCTATTCTTCTGAGTTCCTCTATTCACCATCTGCTGCTCATCTTTTGCTCCTGTATTACTTTATTATTTTAACGGCTTTTTTGTAGGAATTGCAGTGTAGCATAGCTCCTGGGTATTTGTTTGTGCGGAAGTTTACACTACACGACTGATGATACACTGCATCCGCGGCTGGCAAGTCGTGCACGTGCAGCAACCTCGCCCTCACTACCTCCGCCCATGAATCCCCCTCACAACACCTATCCACATAACAGTATCCGATTCGAGAGAAGTAACACTGATAGCATTTTGGTCCTTCCGTGTTTACTGTTTAGCAACATCGAAATAAGTTATTTATCAAAACTAAAAGTGCTTTCAATATTGCGACTGACGCCTGACAGTGGGACTAGGGATCTCCTTTTCGGCTTGCGTGATATTTTGCGGTCGGCAGTGAAAGTCGGTACTCACTGGAACGCAAGCACAGGACGCAAGCGCAGTACGCAAGTACAGGACGCAAGCACAGGACGCAAGCACAGGACGCAAGCGAAGTACGCAAGCACAGGACGCAAGCGCAAGACGCAAGCGAAGTACGCAAGCACAGGTTGACGCAAGCGATGTACGCAGGCACAGAACGCACATGACGCAAGCACAGTACGCATGCGAAGGACGCACATGACGCAAGCGCAGGACTCAAAAGCAGGAAGCAAGCACAATAAGCAAGCACATGACGCAAGCACAGGACGCAAGCACAGGATGCAAGCGCAGTACGCAAGCAAAGGACGCAAGCACACGACGCAAGAACAGGACGCAAGAACAGGACGCAACTCTGGACGCAAGCACAGGACTCAAGCACAGGACGCAACTCTGGACGCAAGCATAGGACGCAAGCACACGACGCAACTCTGGACGCAAGAACAGGACGCAACTCAGGACGTAAGCGCAGGACTCGAGCACAGGACGCAACTCTGGACGCAAGCGCAGCACGCAAGCACAGGACGCAAGAACAGGACGCAAGAACAGGACGCAACTCTGGACGCAAGCAAAGGACGCAACTCTGGACGCAAGCACAGGAGTCAAGCGCAGTACGCGTGCACAAGACGCAAGCACAATAAGCAAGTACATGACGCAAGCACAGGACACAAGCACAGGACGCAACCACAAGGCAGGGATTTTTTGGCACGGCTCGGATAAAATGTGGTACGGGTACCACTTTTAATGGCACGGCTCAGGTGTATATGCGCTTTGCTGCACTTTATGGTATCAGAGCTGAACCGAAATTTCACCCGTGCCGGGATTACGTGGTGAGGTATTCTCAGAAACACAAACTTTATCAACATCCATATCTGTAGAAAGGAAGTGATGTTATATTCTGCTCAGTTGGTCAAGCAAATGGATCAGCAGTAGCAGCAGCAGTAGTAGTTATTAATTCACGCAATGCATGGTGCACAATAGCGACATAAGGACGTTATGTCGCAACGAAAAAAACATGGGTAAATAGATAAGATAATCAATATTTTCCTTGAATTATCATTCCTTGATTCATCCACAAAAGAAATGTTATGTATGTTCTTTTTTGTGGACATCAGAAAAAAAATCCCTCAACTTGATTGTTGCGTTGCAAGTTGATGATCGATGTTGCGCGTTTTTCATCTCGCGCCACAACTTGTCCAGCAATCAAAACATTTGTTGCAAGTTGTAAGAAAAACAAATTCTGGTAGTTGCTCGTTTTTCATCAAACACACAACTTGTGACGACAAACGAGCAAAATACATTAGACTTGCAACGTAGCGTGACAAGTTGAGGGATTTCGTGCCTCGTATTTCCCTAGCTGAAGGCACAATGTTCGTCCCCATTGAAATGTTCAATAAGCTAAGAGAAAGTAAGAGAATTTCATTTTCTGCGTATAGTGAATACCAGGCGCATTCAGTACTCTACGGGCAACCAAAGAACGTTTTCTTCAATTAGTTTCGAATGCACTTCAAATGAACTGAAATGCGTACGTAAGTATAATATTTTGTTGCTATAGGTGGTTTCTCTTCGAAAAATGTTTTATTTCACTTTACTAAATATGAATTTTCGACTTCTATGATAAACAAATAGCATATTTCGAGAAAATGTTTTATAGATCGCGCGCGGAGCATGTTAAACTGATACATGTAATCTAATTAGAATTAACTTTCGAAAGACTCGAAATGTGGTGCAAAATATGAGATATAGCAATGAGATAATACTCAAACTAAAATATGTAGTTCACTACTCTCAGAAATAGAAGCTGGCGGCTCGTATTCAAATCTTACGCTGATCCCACGTTTCCTAAAGACGCGCCTTTCCAAGACTGCCCTACTTAATATGATTCAAGCGCCAATTTACGACCCAGGTGAAGTCACATTAGCTTGATAAAGAGTCGAATTCTAGGAAAAGTACTCTAAATAACGCAAATCAAGAAGTCCCGAATTTGACCTGTTCCATTAATTAAATGAAAAGCTCTGTTGACTTCTTGATTAAGCGATGTGAGTTCATCGGCTTAGATTTGCATACACTTTCTGTCGAACTCCATGTTTTTTTTTTGCTCAAAACGCACCAGAAATGCAATGTTAGGTTGTTAAACAGGTTTTAAATATTCATACTAAGATATCTAGACCTGAAAAAGATCAATATTAAAGTGTTCTAAAGTTTATTTTCTACTTTTGTTACCACGCGGGCTTTACCCTGTGACACAAGATGGCGGCCATTCAAGATTTCGAGCACTGTCTCTAAAATCTAAATTTCACAACTTTCCACTACTAGGACTTACTAGGACTTTTGATATGTTATTAAGCATATAATTTTGTGTCGAAAACCGTTAATTGCAACCTTCTGTTGCAATTAGTTCTAGGTTCACCCCATTTTTTCGATAGATGTACTGGACTATAAAGCAAGTAAACTATTATTAGGCGTGTGTTTAGGAGGCAGGGCCCCACGTTAATTTATAATGCTTCGTGGATACTTGGTAGCTAAAAACTCACTCCGCTTGGCCCTGAAGCTGTGTCGCCAAACGAAGTTCACAAACCTGAAGAGAAAGTGGATATCTCCACAGTGGGCGTGTTTTGGTTGGAAAAGGTTCACCCTGGGCTAAGTTCTAAGGGACGTGTCATTATTTACCGGGGGGGGGGAGGGCTCCCATTTTTTTCAAACAAGGCTAAAAAAAATTAGGACCCTCCCCTTGAACATAACCAAAAAATGTGACCCTCCCCCAGTCGTAGGTAAAAAAAATTGGGACCCTCCCCCATGCAATTTTTTTCTGAAAAACCTGTTAGATAGACTATTGTCCAAGTGACTTCTGTCATGCACCAGTCAATTGACATCGCGGCCCCCCGATTTAACATTCACTAAGTGTTAAATGTTACTTTTTTCCCGGTTACCAGGGACATGGTCGTTGTTAAAGCTCCAGGCCCCCGGGGACACTTTTGCAACATGGCGAAACGCGCCTTTATTTTGATAAACGCATTTCATCAAGCCTCCAGTGAAAAGATAAACGTTTTATTTTCTGCGTGTAGTAAAAAAGCCTGTTGGTTTTATTCTTCACGCGCTACAAATTATTATTATTCATGTGCGTGAAGCGCAGCCCAAAAACGAATTTCGATGCAGCTTGTATTAAACGTCGAACTCACTTCTTTCGAACATATAGACTGCCAACCAGGCGTATCACTGGAGGGCTTTTGGGGGTTTTCATTTGTCCTTGCCAAGATAGACATGCTTGTAACGACATCCGTACGCATTCCATTTAAGCGCCACAAGCGTATTTTCTTTGGGCAACTCTAAAACTAGATTAGATGTCATTCCTTATGCGCGCGAAGCGCGCCGAAATTTTCAACATAATGAGTAAAATAAAACTAGAAAATGATATAGAACTCGTTGCGGAGTCTCCCTTTCAAGGCTTCAGGTTTCGAGAGATCCTCCCCTTTCACTCGCCCAAAAATGAAGTGATCCCTCCCAAAATCCTCCGACCTCGGTCCTTAAACCAATACATTTTCGCACGATAATCGAACTTCTGGTTCAGCGTTAATTCCCCGCTGAATATCCCCGCTATAGAAGGTCCGTGTTAATTCCCTGCCCTTCCGTAGATAATAATGTGTTAAATCCCCGGCCTGACCGCGTTACTTTCCCGCCCTGTTCCGGGGGTGGGGGCCGGGGTGTCAATTGACTGTGCATAAGGAACCGCGGTTATTATTCATCGCCTCGATTATTTACGTGAGAATGTTTGGTAATATACGGGTAAAATGCAGTGATCCTCCCTCCAAGTACAATGATTAACGTAATCCCACATCTCCCGTTCCCTGTTTGACCTAGTACTGGAGACATTTTACAGAAAAACGGGCTCGCATATCCTTCGTTGGGCGCGAAACGCGCCCAAATTTTGATAAACGTTTGTTTGTTTGTTCATCGCATTTCATCAAGCCTCAGAGAAAGGGTAGATGAACATGTTTTGTGTACGGCATAGTAAACAAAGCCTGTCAGGAGCTCAGGAAGTACACTACCTCAACTATATAGGTTAGGTTATATTATTCATGCGCACAACTGCGCTCCGCAAATGACGAAGTTATTAATATTCATGTGCGCGAAGCGCGGCCCACGGACGAATTTCTATGCTTGTAACGTCGAAAACTCACGCTTATCTAAGGGGTCTTCTTTCAAACATATAGTGACATGCCCTCCAGGCCTATCATTTGCAGGGAAATTTTGGGAGAATTTGATTTTCCTCGTCAAGATAGCTTGTTCTTGTGAACGGTAGTATCTATCATTATTGCTCAAAGAGTATGTGAGATGTCATTGTTTATGCGCGCGAAGCGCGCCGAAATTTTTATGGAGAAGTTGCTGAAATAACCACTATCGCTATTTGTTTTACCCTCTTCATCGTCCAAATGATGCTGAAAAAAATTATGACCCTCCCCCAAACAGGAGTGAAAAAAATTTGGACCCTCCCTTTAGACACGCGAAAAAAATTAGGACCCTCCCCACAAAAATAGGAGCCCTCCCCCCCCGCTAAATAATGACACGTCCCTAATTCAAGCGATTTCTTAAGCGAGGGACAAAGCTGCCATCGCCGCCATTTTGAAATCTCCCACAGAAACTAAAAAAGAACTCAGTTCGCACAGCCGAGAAATCACCACAATCATCTAAACCTAAATGGTTCTGTCACAGATTACTTGCAGGAATGTGCAGGGATAATTATTATTCGAAAGCTTTACGCTGAGAAAAATTTTCATTCAAGTTTGAACAAACGTACACCGCCTTACACCGCCTTGCTTTCTGGAAGCACGCTAAGGCGAAATGCCACAAAGCCATGAATAATATTTCCTAAGTATAAATCCTGACGCTGTTTCGCAAAACGAAGGACACAAACCAGAAGAGAACGAGGAAATTTCTCCAGTGGGCGTGTTTTTGTTGGAAAAGATTCACCTTTGGCTAAGCGATTTTTTCAGCGAGGGACAAAGCCGCCATCGCGGCCATGTTGAAATCTCCCACATAAACTAAAAAAGAACACAGTTCCCTTAGCCGATAGCACCATAGACATTCAACTTAAATGGTTCTATTACAGATTACTTACATTTGTGCGTAGGGATAATTCTAATTCGAGAAAGATTTGAGCTGAGAAAATTTCATTCAAGTTTGAACAAACTTACACCTGGCACTGCTTACAGAGCGCGCGCTAAGTCATGAATGATATTCTCTAAATATTCCTATGATAAACTAAGAAATTTCTTAGAACAGTTTAACTTTACCTGTTTCTTCTCGTGCTTTACTGATAAGCATTATACAAACAATTCCGAAGTCAAATGTTTTTCTGTAATAGGCTGCGTTTTCAATTTTAGCGGGTTCTTAGACAGATTTGAGACCCGGACTGACTCACCAAGACACACACACGTGCGTCATTTTCTCCACCAAAATCAGGGAGACCAGTGCAAAACAAACACACAAAAAGGGAGGTCATTAGTAATGTAAATCAGCAGTTTATGGAAGGGGGAACTTAGGTTGGGTCTTCTAGCGTCACGAAGTGACGGGCTGTTTTCTTGTAGGGTTTATATGGGGATTGTGGTAAGGGATGTTTGGACCTGGAAACTTGTAGGAAAGTCTCAATAAAAGTTACTTAAACTTGAGTGATAGGGGTGCTCGTCGGGACATCGGAAAATATACCCTAAAAATACCAGGACATAAAAAATCTACCCCCTAAAAATACCTTATAAAACAAAATGACCCCTAAAAAACACCAGCAATAAACCTTTTTTCTTATTGTTTATTATTTTTCATCTCAAAACAAGCTTAGTTTAGAGCTATAAATGAACAAAGAAAGAAAGAAAACGTTTTGCTTGGTTTGTGACCCTTTCATTCATTTACGTACCCCTAAAAAATACCATTTATTAATGAAAACCACAATGTTTCTCCGATACCCCCTAAAAAATACCGGAGAGTCGATTTTGACCCCTAAAAACGACGAGCACCCCTATCAGGTCGACATGTGAAGAACCCCCCCCCCCCCCCAGGGTAGTTGTGGCACAGGCAGCCCAAACTGACAAGATGTGTAAGAAATATTAGGGGGAAGTGTAAGAATTACACTTTGTTTTTGCATTCAGCAAAAACGACAATGATTCATTGATATGGAAAAAAGGCTAAAATAGAACGTGAAAATAAAAGGCAAATTCGAAAGTTATATCTCGGTTGGTAGGAAAGATACATCTTCTCACTTTAATTTCCGAGGTCAAATGGCAAATAATTGAAAATTGAGTGGAATTTGATGCCTCGAATACAGCTGGTAACGTGTTGGTAGCGTGGTATTTGTCAAAATGGCGTCTGAGTTGCCAGCCTTCCAAAACTTTATAGACCCCGGGAACAAATGTTAAAATGTCACTATTTCAACCCAAAGTGGAATAAGTGAGTGATAGACTTGTTTACCACAATTAAATACAGGCGGCGGAAATTCCGATCCCCGCCCGTGCTAGGTGTATAAATAAGTGCTGTGGGTTAATAAACCACATACATGTTGATTACAAGCTGAAAAGCGGCAAAGCACATACTCCTGTAATTTTTTTTTTTAAATGGCGAGTGAATTTGACTTCGATAGCTGGTGTGAATCGAGGGGCCTGAAAGGCAACGATCGATGTTCTGGTGGCGGAGGACCTCAATACTCTGGAAGCCCTGAAGTTGGTCCAAAGCGCGGACCTAGCCGAGCTTAAATTTACCCTCGGACAACGAAAATTGTTGGCAAAGGCTTTAGCGGCACTGCGGAGCGTGGCCGCAGGAGATATCAAAGTAAAGGAGGAGCCCCCAGTCACAACAACTAGTTTAGCAAAAGTGGGGGGCTCGAGGAGCTTTCATTAAAGAAGATCGAGGGTAAATACCATGGACGATCCATTGGTCAGTCTTGGAGCGACAGAGTCCGCACAATCGCCTCCGAGAATTGACAATGACCCACAAGTGTTTCTGGGATGCAGAGCTACGGCAGGGCTAAAAACAGGTGAGAAGGCCCTTTTTGATTCCTGATTTTGTAACCTCGAACTATTTGGCAACAGATAGCGAAATCGAACATGAATTGGGGAATTCAGGCGGCACGGCGATCGTACTACGTGCCTCCAAAAGCAAGCCCAAATTAGATAATATCACACTTATCAATGTGGGTCGCCGCAAACTCGCGTATAATGAACACGCTGATGAAAACAGGAAAACTGGGCGGTTCCGCGGTGGCGGACTATTTGGCATATACTGTCAAGGTAGCAGAATTGCTGGAGAATTACACACTTGCCTCGGTTTTGTTGTATGACAACGAATACAGGAAGTTACAGCACCAATTCGGGTTTAGGTGGGGCAGCGATTCTCAACACTTGCATACTAGATTCTTGAAACGGCGCGCAACTTATCCTAATTCGCAGCCACAAATGCAACCAAAGCCGACTAATCAGCGCAGTCGCCCGCCCAGCAATAATATTTGCAAACAATATAATTCTTTTGCAGGATGCCACTGGCCTCAATGTCGCTTTCAGCACATTTGTCTAATCCCTAATTGTAACATGCAACACCCACAGTACGAACACACGCCGTCTTCTTCGGGCTCTGTCCCACAACAATAACGACAATGACTGTCAACACCAAGAATGCATCCCTCGCCTTTAAACAAAGTGACTTGGGAGCGCGAATTACAACATGACTGTGACGCGGACTTTTACTTGACGGCATAATGAATGGCTTTGAAATTATTCCTTCTGATAGTTGTTTGATTCCGGTGGAAGTGAAAAACTACCGCTCGGCAACCGCACCGGACATACGTGACAAAGTAGAGAAACAGATACTACTGGAGATTCAACAAGGCAACTACATTTTGACAGACGAAAAACCTACTATAGTAAGTGCCTTGGGGGCGATTCCAAAACCTAACAGCGACAAAATTAGATTAATACACGTATGTCACTATTTCAACCCAAAGTGGAATAAAGGGAAGGAAGAAAGACTCAAATAAAGGTATGTGATATAAATGTCTTTACTTTCTCATGTTAACGATATAAAATTAATTCTTACATTTCCCCCATATTTCTTACACATGTTTTCAGTTTGGGCTGCCTGTGGTTGTGGTTGTCCTTGATGCTCATGGGAAGTTTCACGGATAACAACATGGTAAGTTTCAATAACTTTTATTGAGAATTCCTATAAATTTCCAGGTCCAAACATCCCTTACCACAATCCCCATATAAACCCTATAATACGTCGATGTTGTAGTACACAAACAATTGTCCTGGGTCACCTGTGGTGCCACTAGTACCTAATTTGTCACTTCCACGACATTCCACCAAACCGAGAACAATAATCATACGCTCATACCCTTGTTGCAAAAAAAAAACACTGACACGTCACACGTTACCCTGTATCTGCACACCCTTACCTCATAGCGTGGCCTATCGTGGTGGTGCCGCGGTGGTGACTGGTTTCTCATTTTTGAACAAAGAGGGGGACGGTAGATAACGTTTATGTACTTTTCCAGATCCACACCACGGCTTGTCTGAAATGGAGAGGTTTGAATCCAAATGTCAGATGGATCCGGTATCATTTGATTATTAACCCTGATTGCCTGGCACTGCAGTCGCACGCAAATCTTCTACCCAGAAGAATCATTTTAATTGCCGTGAGAACTACCTCTGAGATGAGTCTTTAATCGGGTGACGTGAAGGAGAATTCCCTTAAATGCTTTCTTAGGGTACTACAAGATTAAATTCCTAAAACTAGCTTGGTAACAGTAGCAGGAACATTTGCATACACATGCATGTATCCGCTGACCAATTCAATGTAATAACGGGCGCCGCCATAGATGGCGCGAAGTGTTGAGCTCGCATTTTTCTTCCGTTCTTTATTTTGTAACTCAAAATATTTACGGTAAGTTCTAGTGTTCTGTGTGTAAACAAACATCTCGATGTTGACAGAGCACGTTCTGATTCCTCTTTTAAGCCATGTTACGAGCAGTGTAACGGAATTGTTTCAAACGATGATGATATCATGCAGCTTGACCACCACGATATACTACCATAGAAGAGCCATTACTGAATTCAGCAAAAACGTAATTTCTTTTTGAGAAGAAATATTTTTTTAAATCAGCCCAGGACGATCGTGATAAAGGCACTAAAAATGGCAGAGCGATTTGTGTTACAATATCAACGGTATTAGTCAGGGCGTAGCCAGGGGTGGTCCTGGGATGCATGTGACCATCCTTTTTAGAAGAAAAATACAGTTAACATCAAGAAAAATATCAGCAAGCTGGAAAAGGGCACCATACATTCATTTGTACAGATGTGACCCCCCTTCTCAAATCCTGGCTACGTCTCTGGTATTAGTAATGTTGATACAAGTGAGCCATCCCCTCATATTTTTCTAAATACTCTGCCATACTAGAACTAATCTTCAATCATACCTCAATGGATTAATATTCCTTAGGTTTCTATGAACTATCAGAGCAAAATCAGGCAAAACCAGAGCAAAATGGTTTTCTTTAGAGCGTTATTGTTATTTTGCCTAATATCGCTTAAAAATGTTTTTGTTTCGGGCCCTCCTACAAAATTTGGCATTATGATATAACAGGGGCGTACAGCGGGGGTATGCCGCACGGATCACGAGTGCAAATTAAATTAAAAATCACGAGTCACGGATGTCGAAGTGAGCTTTTACGGATCACGAAAATGGATGCTGGGAGATCACGCTCTGCTCACTGTTTTTGCTTGACATGGCACGATTTAACGCTATAAGGGACCGGTGATTATTGATCGACTGGGTGTGGTGGGGGGGGGGGGGGGGGGGGAGTCTGAGGTTGTTGAGCAATACAAGGTTTTCTATAATGGTTTACTTACGTGATCCCCCTCAAATCTGTTAAAACTTTTCGTGATCCCCTCCTCCTAACGTAGGGGAAGAGGGAAGACGTTTTACAGAAAGAGAGGATCGCATTCTTCTTTTGTTTTCATCAAAAATGTTGATGATCATTCCATTTTTTCTGTATAGTAAACAAAGCCTGTAAATTCTTCATTGCGCGCAAAGCCCGCCACAAATGACGAAATTATTAAAAATAAAAAATAAAAATTATTTCTTTTCTTCGTATCTTCGTATCTTCGTATCTTCGTATCTTCGTATCTTCGTATCTTCGTATCTTCGTATCTTCGTATCTTCGTATCTTCGTATCTTCGTATCTTCGTATCTTCGTATCTTCGTATCTTCGTATCTTCGTACCTTCGTACCTTCGTACCTTCGTATCTTCGTATCTTCGTATCTTCGTATCTTCGTATCTTCGTATCTTCGTATCTTCGTATCTTCGTATCTTCGTATCTTCGTATCTTCGTATCTTTGTATCTTTGTATCTTTGTACCTTTGTATCTTGTATCTTGAAATAGTGTTACCGTTAAAACTACACTTTCCGAAACAGCGACGAACGACGAGCCATTCCATCAAAATACTGACAGCGACTCTAACAAAAGTCTGATTAACAGCGTTATTCATAATTTTCTCACACGTAGACAGCGACATTCGTTCTAATCGTTTCGATCCTCGCGTGACTGAAAATGGCATAGAAGCGCAAAATCGGCCAAACGAAATCTTAATCTTGACTTTGGTCATCGCGATACTACGAATTCGGCAGTAATGAAGAAGAGCTTACGGGATAACTAAAGTAACCGAAATTTCGAGGACACGCGAGCCTTGCGAAATTGCCACACGCTCAGGTTTGACACGTCATGGCTGGCATCTGTTAGATCTTTGGCTGGCTGAGTTTGATTGAAAGGTAATGAGCTCGGAACGAGCATTCTACTAGTGATCAGAAAGCGGCAACATCAAAGGAAGTTGCCATTCTCATCCATCAATCAAAGTGAAGTCATTTGATTTGGGGACGCAGCTACTTCTTGGTGTGCATGTGAAGTCACTGGCGGCCATGTTGGATGAACAGAACAAAAGAAAGTTCATTTGCTCCCTTTGTTCTTTCATCCCACATGGCCGCCGCGCTTTTGTTATTTTATGCCCAAAGGAATAATAACACACCAAGAATACAGAGCTACAGTCGATCTACTGTTATAGCGGAGCTCCCGCGAGCGCCAAAGGCGCCCGCGTAGCGGAGCCCCATAGTTACATGCAAAAGGAAAAGAAACAACACAAAAGTGTATACCCATCGACCTTGATTTTCATGGACTTCCGGTTTGTGCGTTCGTCCGTCGTCGCACAGGCAACCCACCAGTTTTGAGCGGGAAAATGAGCACGCGCGCGCGCTTTAATTTTTATTTGAAAAGGGATTTTTTTCTTTAGAGATTTTATTATTTCGTGTTTGAATTTTCGACAAAGTGAAATAGATTTTTTTCTTGTTCTTCATCAAGCTAATAGTCAAATTTACCGGGATGAAGTCAAGACAGATATGTCGGTGAACACGGGAGTTTCACGAAGGAAAATAAGCAAAGTCAGAGGACGGAGAGTGTCGAGGGAGAAGAACCAGCAGCGAGGGAATCACATGTCGGAAGACAAAAACGACTGCTCGATCGAGAGAGAACGGGAAATTAATGTATTCAGTAGAAGGATGGACAAGGAAAAATACAAGGTAGGTCATTCCCACGAAAAACGTTTAAATTCAACCGTAGTTTTAACTTAAAAATGTTTAATTTTGATTCAAGTTTTTTGTGCTCCGGCCGCTCGCTACTCTAGTTGGTAAAAAGTCGAATTTTTTAAGTGATTTTCTGTTTGACAGCGATTCTACTTCCGTTGCCATAGCTTTGAGCGATATTGTACTTTGCCTTGGGAGAATTTATTTAAGTTATTTGCTTGCCAGCCAATCTTGAATAAAATGAACGTCATCGAACTTTACTTTGGTCATCAAAAACTATACAATGCAAAATCTAAACGCCTGCAAACTTCCGATCTAGGCAATGGAACAATAATTCTTGAATTTACTAACCTGTTCTAAGAATTTTGGAATATTTTATCCATTTCGCTGAGGTTTGACTGAGGAGATAACTCTTGACTGCTTGATTTACTTTGAAGGTTCCAAGATATTTTTCTGGCTATAAATAGGAGAGCTTCACAGTGTTTTCCACATAACAGGCAAGTGGAGATTTTAAATTATAATATATTATTTTGTTTCACTTTCGAAAGGCACAAACATTTTCAAGTATATCTTGTAGGATACCAAATACCGATTAGGTCCTCAGTTGAGTTTATTTTTGTAGGCTCCCAAATCAATGAAGTAAAAGTGTAACTTTACTATACTTTATAAAACCAGACATGCTGGGAACAGCTCACAAAGTGCATATTCACTTGAAGGGGAATGAATCGAAAATTTATATCTTATTACAGGAAAAGAAACACAAATAGTATGTTTTCTTAGAACAAAATATAATCTCCCTCATGATATTTGGCCTAGTTACAAGCTTAAGATAACTCACCATTGTCGTAAAAATGTAAAAAGTGAACCTACAATCATTTGTATCTGTGACTAGCTTCATGTTATTTTTTTGAAAGAATCTCGTAGGATTTCTTGCTGCCCTGGCCCTGCAGTCATCACACTCAATGGAATATCCTCAGTAATGACTGTATCCAAAAACACATAAAACGTGTGGTTCCAGAAGGTATTCAAGGAAGGGCTTGGAAATTCTAGAGTGGTTGGGGGTCAATTTACCTGTTTTTTTTTTTCCATACAAATACTCAGCTATTTTCCTTTGGAAATTCCAGAGGGGTGTGTCACTCAACACACTTCCATGGTAAAAATCAAGCTATTTTCAATACACTCTTTTTAAAGTGGTGAACCTGAAAGACTCAGTGTTATTTATCCTTGATTTTATGTTTTCATTATTTTTACGGCTTTTGCAAACATAACGGGACTCCAGTATGCTCCGTTACTAAATGTACAATAATATCCATAGCTATATGCTTTCATTTGGTAAATTAGACTAGAAGAAGATCTGTGTTAAAGTTTCGTCAGACTTATTGGTTATCTATTCTCTTCAATTTCAGTGACAAAGCAGCAGCCAGAGATCACTCATGGACAGGCCATCCATGTGGCATAAGGCAAAAAATAATATTAAAAATAATGACTGTAGTACATGGGTGGCAGAGCATAAGTGGCTGATTAGTATGTATGGTAAGCTGGGGTGGAGAGGGGAGCGAAACAGAAAACATGAAAATGTGTTGAAAAGTGGATGCCCCTCCCCTCTGAGCCCCCCCCCCCCCCCCCCCCCCCACCCCCTACCCTCTCAGAAAAAAGTTTTCAGTGGAATTTCCAATAAATTTAACAAAAAGGTACAGGTATATGAGTAGAAAGACCAAAATTGGCAACCAACTATTCTGAATTTCTCTGTTCATTCCATGGTTATTGGTATTTTTTGAATGACACATTTTAGTAAAAATACACTGCTCATGTAATAAATGGGACGTGTATTATGATTTAAATAACTCATGCCAAATAATTACTTTTCTCTGTATTGCACTTTTGTTTGTTGTTAAAATCATTCCATTGGCAGGGTTTAGTTTACTTTACTTCGACAAGCCAAGCTGTATACACATCAAGAGACATTTTTTTTCTTGAAATGCATACTGTGACTAGCTATGCTTAATTGTTTCATTAACACAGAAAATATGTAACCGGGAGCTCCGCTTTTAGCCAGTGGCTAAATCTATATATTATCGCGAGCCGCCCCTCAGTGCGTTTAAGGCATGGCTCTAAACTGTTTTGCCTGAAAAATGGGATTATTCGTCATAACTAATGTTCTATACTGTGGATCATCATCAAAATTGGTCAGTACAATAATTAAAACAAGAGCTTTATTTTAATATATTTTGTTGCCATGGAAACGCTAATCACGTGACTCAGTGGCGGCCATCTTGGATTTTATACTTGGGCCTTCTGAGGACAGCCATGGAAAGGTGAAATTGAAAGATAATCACATATTTAGATACAGGGAAACTACCTTAAAATGAAGCTAATTGGATAAGTCGCATTACTTTAGTAAAAACATATATATATAATTTTTCGTGTTTTGAAATATTTAATATTTTCAAAAACTGTCCTTATTAAAACATTATCCTAGATATCCAATTAGGTTTACAGAAAGATCAATGCTACAAACATTATGCTAAAAAGAATGTCTGATTTTTATCTTCTTTCCATACCTTCACGGGCGCTAAAATTTAAATCCAAGATGGCGGACGGTGAATCACGTGACATCGTTACCATGGCAACAGCAACTTTATCGTAATCAGAATTCCAAAATAAGTTTGAGGCCCAAGTTTGAAAGATTTTCGTTGAAAAATAACGAAGTTATCAAAAAGCAGCCCTCGTGTTAGAGCCATACCTTAAACTCACCGAGCCTGCTTTTTCTGTTGTTGTGATACGTCAATATTTTGTGGTATCATTGACGGCTACCAGGGCCGTAACTAGCGGCCCCCCCCCCCCAGCGAAGTAAAATTTTTAGTGTCAACATGTGGGGAAAAACCTGCTTGCCCCCCTAGCAAAAACAAAGGATGACCAAGGTTTGCGCCCCCAGACAAAAATTCCTAGGTACGGCCTTGGCTACTTGAAAAGAGCTAACGAAATTCAACCTTTTTCGGGCCGCCGACAAAAGTAGGTTTTCCTTATGGAAATGAGCAGGAAATTTAACCAACTCACTGTAACGAACTTTCACAATTTTTCAATGTCTGTAACCGGAAACATATCTCCTGGTTTTGATGGAAAAATATCTCGTTACAATTATTTTTGTCTACAGTAGATTGACGTGACTTCTAGGAGTCATAGTGCAGATATTAAATATTATATATTATCAAGCAGGCTCACAACATATCAAAATGTTATATTTACCAGTGTTAAAGGGTCGAGGCGAGGAAGTTTGCGTCTCACTTTGATGCGGTTTTTGTACAACCAGTCTCGAACTTTGGCTTCTTGTTGTCTAGGTGACAGATCAGTAGCACTGGACCGCTGAACCTGCCATCGAATCAGCGGACTTAACTTACTGTGGTCACTTTCTTCTATATCACTTCCAGTACTGGTGGCAACTAAAAATACATATGAGTAAAAAGAAAGTACACAAAATAAGCGTCAATGGAGTCGCTCTACAGAATAAACAGACCTTATCTAGCGCTGATCGAAAGTCACGCTAATTAACAGAGACGCGGTATTAAAAAAATGATGATATTGCTGCGTTTATAAAATATAAAAAATCAAGTTCAGAAAGATCCTGCCAAGAGAATATGAAAGAGTCATTTGATTTTGTCAAGACTCAATTTTAGACAATCCTTAATTTAGATCCACTTGCACGAATCCCTGCGAGCAGAGGCCACGTTTTCTCTCCCTGTATTCACTTTTACTTGTTGTTTTCTTGTGATTTTCAATTTCGCAAAAGTAGCCACTTCAAAACACAGAGCAAGACCAAGGAAGATGCAGGATGAGTCTACTATAAATGTTACCTTCAATCCAGTCCATCCTAAGTTCAGGGATTGCCTCCAAGAAACTCAAGTCGCGTATCCCCAAAACAGACCTACCCACCAAAAAGCTAAGTCCTGAAATATAGCATTCTATTATAACTAGACGAGGAATTGTTCGTCCATTCATACGTAACCCAACAACCGCCAATTAACACTTAGTTTTCACTTTGTGAAACAAAAGGCTTTCTCTTTACCCAAAACGATAAACAGCATTGCACAGCTAAGGCAATTGTGTGTCAGAGTGTGATGCTATAATTATGAGATAATCAAGAAAAAATATTATTCAAGAAAGTCCCGCCTTCTTCCAAGACAGTCAACCCGCAAGAACTTGTATCAAAGAATGTTTTACCTTCGAGCCCAGAGTGAAACTCTAGTCTCCTAATATTTACACAAAGTGCGCTGTGAACACGTTAAGGTCCGTGTAATTAGTTACACAAAAGACAAAACACCTTTGTCAAGCAAAATGTTACGTTGTTTATAAATTTACATGCCCTGGCCGTGGTACATTGGAAAAACTGAGAAAACAAAAGACTGAGAGAACGAAATATCGCAATTCCATCTTGCATTTGCCTTTCTAAATATTTGCTGTCGCAGCGAAGGTCGCCTGCAGGGACCGAGCGAAGACAGCAGCTCTAATTGTTGGAAAAGCAGACCTCGAAGCAGAAACTAGGCGCGCGAGGAATCCTGGTCACACTTACAGCCTGCATTGCGCGCATCGTCCCTCCCCTCTTGGTCTTTAAACAACAAATTGCTATAATATTGGCTCTTTTCAACAGAGCTATAAATAGTTCATTCTTTCTTGACCAATTTTAAGATATTCTACAGCGTATATAAAACATAGAGTGATCCACAACGCAGTTATCAAGGGATGATCAGCTTAGCATTGAAGGCACAGAGCAATAACATTTCTTCTCCGCAAAATTTCAGGAAGCTTCATACTGTGATACTTTGAATTCATTGTCAGCTATTTACTTCCATTTCTGTTTTGGACTACCAGACTGATAGTTTCAAAAAATCAAATTTGACGACATGGCGGCCATTTGGATCCGCCATATCCGAATAATACGACACTTTCTCGCATAGAACAACTATCCTGTTCTAGTTAAATATTCGTTCGAATTTGAAGTATAGCGACAACTCTATTTTAAGGGGCTTGCGAACAGATGTCAATCATGATGACGTCATTTTCACCCATTAAAACGCAAAATCAGGGATGGCAACAAGAAAATTGGATTCAGCGTGTAAAATCACATAACTCTTGTTGCCAACTTTTACTAAAAAAAAATGCCCCATGCGCCTTTCAAAATTGCACTTTCTGATTTTTCGTCTAGTCTAAAACGCAGAATAGCACATAATATTGAAATGTAACATCATTTTTGCCATGCAATAAATAGTTTAAACTAGTCTCAGTTTGTCTTTTTCGGCTATTAGAGCGGATTTCACATGACTGTCAAGACTTGTTATGTAATTACAATTGCTTTGCGTTCTCATTGGCTACTCGTTTTTCTCAGCCAATCAAATTCTGTAGTAAATACAATTGTGTAATTGCTCGAGCGAGCGCAGCGAGCGAGAGCAACTCTAATTTCGTACCAGTTTACAAGTTCGTACCAGTTTACAAATGTACCGTACTCACGAGCTCTCCATTATCCCTCTTTGATTCTTTTCGTACCAGTTTGTACCGTACTCACGAGCTCGCCATTATCCCTCTTTGATTCTCGCGCATGCGCAGTACGATGATATGTGAGACGGAATAGATTTTGGGCGGGCTGGCGGCAACATGCCACAGGGTACCCGTTTGATTGCATGCAAAAGTAGCCTGTTACCAGGTCCTGTCGGCCACGCAGTTTGGTATACCATAATTTGGTTTCTCGACGAAGCGTGTTCTGCTGCTATTTCACAACACTCAACAGAAGTGAAGCGACGTGTTTGTGGAAATTTCTGGGAATTCGGTAAGTATAAACGTTATGAATCACTTTAGTTCTATTCTTGAAAGCTATCACAGCTTTCAAAGCATGTTATTCACTGGTATGAGATCATTTTCACAGCAGATTTCTCGACGACTAATAAGACGATTTGCGAGTCCGACGGTGGCCATCGAACACAACACGTTTGGTTTTACCAAATCTCCCCATCCGTAACAACATACTCTGCAGTGGTCACAAGTTGAATTTTTCCTATGGTGAATTTTTCCTATGGAAAATGATAACAAGACTGGACATGTATAGTACACTGGTGCCCTGTGAGCAAGCAACAAATCAAGGGAATGACACTGTTTATTATCATGGCAGAGAGAGAGAGAAAAAAAAACAGTCACAGGAGGCAAAGTTAACTGTTACCATTGCTTCCAATCAACATTTACAAATTTGATATGTACAAGAAGTTGTTGTACAATTATGGAACAAGGCGCCACGTTGTTATATTATTATGAAAAATTGTGACAGAATTATTTGAATGAAGACAATCAACAGAGGATCTGGAAGCTTTTACAGAGTGTAAAAGACACCAAGCTTTAATTTGTAAGACACCAGTGTCTATTATTATGGGAATAATTATCTCAAGAACAGAAATGACTGACTTGGTCAAACAATATCTAAAAACTGGTTAAAGAGAGTATCTTATGCATTACAAGTTCAAAGAATATTTACTTGGAACAAACTGAATCAAGAAAATGGCCCCACAGCTAGAATATTCTACCAAAACAGGAAACGAAGCTACTGCAATGGAAAATCCTGCTTTAGAAATTATATTCACACGAACCTGATTCCAGAAACATACATATACATTGATATTTAACATGCAAGTGTCTACACCCCTCCTATAGTTCGATAACTGCAGCAGAAGTCACAGGAGATGTTCACATGTTAATACAATCACTCTGCAGAAACGTTGCATCAACTGTTTATGTCCAATTGTTACGAGTAAAATTCTATGATAAAAGAATACTTTGTTTAACAGACCCAAAGTTCAGTAGTAACAAGAGTGCTTTTTTCTGGACTGTTTGTGAGAACTCTAGAAACATTCCTGAAGCAGCTACAAATTGTTGATGTTATGGCATCCTTCACTGGCTTCAGATACTAATCAACAACCTGATTATGTATACAGTTGAATGATTTATTAAATTCCATGGAATGTTCACAACATTCAGACCACTCAGTTTTTATACACTAGGATGGAAACAAAACACTTTCAAGAGAGAGTAGCTTTCCGCTCGAGCACTCACTATCTCAATAGATACTTCTAGTTACTTAGTAATTGCTTCGGCTGGTGATTGGCTGAGAAAAAAGCCATTTAGGAGCAAGTTGTGATTTCTCTCGATTCTGATTGGCTAGTGATTGCTCAATTGCAATTGCTTTCACGACAGTCATGTGAAAACCGCTCTATTTCGCCTTGCGATTTAATAGATTTGAATGGACAATACATGAATGAGTGTGGTAGTTTTGCGAGCTGTGAAGTTGCGAGCTGCGAGCTGCGAGTTACCGTTTTGAGTTTTGAAAGAAAAGCAATTCAGTGTGGAATCCGAAACATCCATCCATAAACGAGTATCAAGGTTTTCTGAGTTTTGTGATTGGATAAACTCAACACGGAAATTCTGGTGTCGGATACACCCTAGGTAGAGTCTCCAAGCTTCACTCCTCAAACAATCAAAACCACTGCACCTACAGTAGGGACCGGGATTTCTAGGGAGTCCACACGTGAGTCCAGTATCACGCGCCGCAGAGAGTAACCTGAGTAACAAGCCCTCTCCTGTTCTCCCAAGTTCACCGAAAAACTTTACGAGTGGGGATGGGCGTAATTTTAGCGCTTTTGAGTGGCTTAAGATATTTTTGGCACTTTTCGTGACTAATCAATTACGTCATATCAGGTTACTGTAGATAGCTGGCCCCAAAGACACCTCATTTGCCACGTTTGGTTGCAATTGAAACTTTTTTTTAGCTTCAATTGCAACCAATGATATTTTTTTGTCTATTCCTGAATAAAACCTATTAGTCCAGTCATTTTGTGAAATGACTCCCAACTAATTGCAACAGAAAGTTTCTCAACGGTTTTAGGGCCATAAAGTCAACCTAACAAACATACTAAAAGTCCTAAAAAATCCATGTAGGGGAACATCTCAAAATTCAAGTTTGAAAAGACGACACAATTTTCTTTTGTTGGAGGCCATCTTGTCCTTTGTTATATGAGTTTTGCCGCACTTAGTTTTGCAAAGCTTTTGATAACTGCTATACTGTACAGTATTCCCAGCTAAGTGTTTAAATTTTTAGTGTGTTTAAAATGGACTCATTCGTGTTATATATACTTTGTTAGGTATGTTATTTTTGCAAACTACGCTTCGACTAAGAGAAATTTCCAATGTCATAATTCCAATGACCAATGACGTCATTAGCGCATGCGCAAAGATCTAATTGGTTTAAAACGTTACTGTCTAGTTATTTTAAAACCTACATTTAACGAGGACCTTCATGAAGCAAAGCCAACGTACCTAGTGCAGGGTTATGAATGCAGGGGGGTGTTCAACTCCCATTTCCAAGAAATCCAAATCCCATTTCAGTTCATAATCTGCACACGAAAATAGGAATCCTATTCCCCCGAGGCAAAACTTAACAGCAAGAAGAAAATACAACGCGCGGGGGGCACCAATTCGTGGTAAAAACAAGGACTAACGACCGACCTACTCCCCCCTAACTTAGGAGTGACCCTCCTCTATACCACAGGAAACCCAAATCTAGCGATATTAGCGGGGGAGATCTGGGGCCGGTTCCTAGAAGGTCAGTTAAGAGCTATCAGTGGATAAACGCTTATCCAACAGATAAATCCTTAACAAAACCTATACAACAGATAACGTTTATCCGTGGATAACTTTATTCAACCTTTCAGGAACCGACCGCTGGGTTCTAGAACGCTACGATCACACAGGCTAATGTATTTCTTTCGATTGTTCGTTCTTTTCGCGGAAATTAGACTGATGATGGCTGTTTTCTCGAAATATCCCAAGAAGGAATAACCAAGTCCACACTCGTGAACTCAAAAGCGATATTATCAAGTAGATCTGATCGTGTTTGCAGTTTGGACAAAGACAGATAAACGTTAATTTCGCACCTCAGCAAGATAATCAAGCAGGAGTCCTGCGATCAGGGTCAAGCTTCCTTTGGGAGGTTATGACGGTGGACTGTTTTGTTGCCTATAAAGCTACAGATAGCACTATTAGAATCCTTGAAATCACACAGAGACAGCAGAACAAAGGTAGGCATGATTTTCATCGTCAAACATTGTATTGGATCAGCAATTTCGGGTATTTTTTTAGTATTACCATCGGGTATCATACGAGTTGTGTATGTCAATACAAATCCAAACAGATTTAACTGAATACAAGGATCATGATCTTGGGCGCCCTGTGATACAATAAAAGGAAAATTACAGTGGCTTGAACATATGAATTTTATATTTTCATGTTAAAAACAATGTTACTATTGCTGTACTTGTCAAGATATCCTTCTGGTCTCTCGAAAATAATACTCATATCTTCACGTCTCTATTTACATGTAATATCATCTATAAAAAATTACAGTGGTACCTCTATTACACAGCCCCCTTCGGGGTGAACCAAGTGGCCGCTAAATAATAATAATAATAATAATAAGTATTTATATAGCGCATTTTCCCAATGTCCAAATGCGGTTTTACATTCATTTAAAAATAACTATAAAGTATGATGAAATTCGTTAAAAATCTTAATACTGAAATATAATATATTACAAAGCTAACTATGAATGAAAATAAACTGATTTAAAAAGGTGGGTCTTCAGCCGGCGTTTAAATTCAGGGACGGAAGTACTGCTCTTAATCTCGTGCGGTAGTTTATTCCAGAGATTAGGCGCGCACACCGAGAAAGCCCTCAAGCCGTACGATTGCAGCTTGTGTGCCGGCTGTACTTATAAAAGATGGTCCGCAGACCTGAGCGCTCGCCTTGGTTGATACGGACTTATGAGCTCACGAAGGTATGTTGGAGTCATACAATGAATTGCCTTCAATGTAAAAAGTAAAATCTTAAAAATGATGCGTTGTTGCACAGGCAACCAGTGTAATTGCATTAAAATGGAGGTAAATGGAGGTACTTTGCTTAGGGACTGGTCATAAATTAGGGGGAGGGCTGGTGCAAATATGGGAGGGCCTCTAATTTTCATGCAGGTGAAAAAGGGAGGGGTCAACAAATTCGGTGCAAATGATAAAGGGAGGGGCATTATTTTTTAAGCTGAAATGTTGTTAGGGTAAGGCAGGGCCGTCCCTGTAAATTGGTTGTCATGGAAACATCAACTGTCAAAGTTTTGCTAGTACTAGAATGAACACTTGTGTAAAGTTTTGTTACTGTAGCTATTTTCGTTTCTGAGATATTTGCAAAATACTTTTCTGTCCACATCTGAAAACCTGCCACTTGGTTCAGTCATGAATGTGGCCGCTTAATAGAGGTACCATACTTACAACAAAAAGAATTGTGAAGCCCTCTGTTAGCTGGGTAAATTGTGATATTCTCATAAAAAATGTACTATATCCCAAGAACAGCATTTTGTGGGGCTCCCATAAATCAGACACAAATACTTTGAGGTAATGGTCACAGGCAGTCACCACTGAAATTAACTACTACATCACCCAAAAGTCCCCTTGCAATCCAGCCAGCTAAAATCTGACTCATTTCTCTTTCAATTTCAAGGCTCATCCATTCCTGTGAAGTGGTCTACACAAGAGCTGAAGGGCAAAGCACTATATTGTTGGCTTGAGGTGACAACTATATAATACACACCCAGAAAAAGAACACACGAATACTAGAGGAAAACCCAATACAGCTCCCAATTCTGCTGTATGGATGACTGCTATGCGTGGCTTAATCTGGTATGACTTATGTCACTAGTTCAAAAACTGTAAAGCAACTTCCAGAATTAGCATAAAAAAGCCAAAAAGTTGTGCCCAAAGCAACAAAAGCAAAGGCAATATTGACATCAAAATGCTACAAAAAGCCAAACCCAATCCAAGTCTGATTGAGTAACACAGTACTTTGTTGCTCTGCTTTAAATAACACTGTATGAGAAGTAACTGTACAATTGCAAATGCCTGCATAACATGTATGGCAGTTGTTGCAAAACTAAACAATGATATACAGTGTTATCGAAATGTCGAGAAAAGGCAATAAGCTGTAGGGTATACAGTGTGCTTCTGACCCGATTTTGAAAAACTCAATAAATTAGATGCTTCGTTGTAGTTGGTCATTCTAATAGCTACAGGGAAAACATTGAGGTAGGTGTAACTCAAGCTAATACATGTGTCAAATACTGCAGCAATGCGTTTGTTGACTAAAAAGAAGAGATATGTTTGTATGTCACAAATCCAGGTGACAAAGAACTACACAAACGGTGTGACATATGATTGTTCCAAAAAAATTTCTTAATGCTATTTTTAGGGGCTATCAGTTTGGTGTCAGTTAGGGGACAAATTTATGTTTTCGTTGAGCACTCTGGCCCAAAATATGGGAGCCTTCCACCTTTCCCCGTTCTAGGGGGTATGCCCAAAAATTTTTTAAACGACTAATTTCCAAAAGTCTTTTAAAGGAAAACAGCCACGAGTTGGCCTATGGCATGCCTTTGATTTCGAGATGTTGCCGTATCGGGATTTTGGACGACTTTTGATATGTTATCAAGTGAGTATAATAGAGTCTAAATCCGTTGAGATTTGTACTGTTGCAATTTGTTCCGGGTTAGCCTCATTATTTACGTAAAGTGACTGGACTAAAGGGCGCTATTCCAATCTACGGTTGGCTGGTTGATAAACAGTGAATAGCGCCCTCTTTATCGAGACCTCTATAGAGACCTCTTTATCTACGTATGCAAATTGACCATTTTCATGGGCCACGTGATGTTTACATGAAGAAAAACCCTTCGTCTTTCTGAAATGTTTTCGCCATTTTCAAGTGGATATGGAACTATTTCAAAAGATGAAAACATTACTTTTTAAACATATGAAGACAAAGACCAAAGAAAAGCGGCTTTTGTAATCGCCCTGATGAAGGACAGAATAAATTGTCCGAAACGTAAACGTGGCTTTAATCCTGCTTCTTTGTTTTTGTTTTTGTCTTCGTATTGTAACGAACTGCAACTACAGGTTAGAATTCTCTACAGATTTATTTTAACACGGAACAACAAAACAACTGGTCTCCGCCATCACTGTTTACAACCTCGACTCCAGTCTCTCTCTGAACATTACACTGCCCCCCCTCAAGAGAGGGACACGTCCCGGGTCCCTGAATCGATAAAACTACAAGTCATAGTCTTTGGCCCAAAACGGGGCCTTTCTTGACCTAACAGTTCGGCGAGCTGACTTCTGATGAACTGGCGTCCCAGCCCTAGCATCATCAGGCTTCTTTCCCTTGGTTGTTTGGCTCACTGACGTTTTGGGTCCCTCACTAGCGCAACCATTACCTGCATCTGACATCGGAACGCTAGCTCCTTCTTTTGTAGCCTCGTCACACTTTAGCCACGCTGGCACATTCTCTCCTAGATAAGGGCGAAGGCGATCGTGATGCACTACTCGGGGTTTCGCGTGCGGGCCTTTCTGGATGCGGTACACAACGTCGCTTAACCGTTTTAAAACAACGTACGGCCCCTCCCATGGACGCTGTAAACATGGCGAGATCTTCTTCTTTCTCTTAGGATTATAAAACCAGACGGCGGCTCCTCTGTCATACGTACGCTGGTTCAACCGCTGGTTGTACTGCTTCTTCTGTCTCTCGCTCTCAATGTTAAGGTGTTTCCGTGCATACTCATGGACTCGATGAATCTTGTCGCGCAGATTAGATGCATAGTCATCTGCAGTCTCTGACACCTTGGTATCTTCTGGAGGGCTAAACAAAAGATCTATAGGAAGGCGGATTTCTCGACCAAACATCATCTCGTTGGGAGAGTAACCTGTGGTTTCGTGTACAGATGAGCGGTATGCCATCATGAGTATGGGTAAGAAGCGGTCCCAATCACGAAGATTCTCTGCCACAAACTTTGATAACATGTCCTTTAGTGTCCGATTGAAGCGTTCCACCATGCCGTCTGACTGCGGTCTCAATGGAGTGGTCCTGGTCTTATCCATTCCCAGGATCTTGCACATCTCCTGGAACAGAGCCGCCTCAAAGTTGCGACCTTGGTCGGAGTGTATTTCCAGGGGAACCCCTAGTCTTGGTATAAATTCTTCGGCCACCACTCTAGCCACCGTCTCTGCTTCCTGATTTGGGAGAGCGTACGCCTCCGTGTACTTCGTAAAATAATCGCCCACCACCAGAATGTACCTGTTGCCCTGGTCTGTCGCTGTAAGGGGTCCGGTGATGTCAACCGCGATCCTTTCTAGAGGAGAGCCAACATTGTAGGTCTTCATCCCGGCTCTAGGCTTCTTCGGTGGTCCACGCCTAGAGGAACATACATCGCAGCGCCGGCACCACCGTCGTATATCCTGGCTATGACCGTTCCAGTAAAATCTCTCCTTTACCCTAGCTACCGTCTTCTTAATTCCGAGATGACCAGCAGTTCTGCTGTCATGCAATTGTCGTAAGACCTCGTCTCTTAAAGCCCGCGGCAGGACCAGCTGTAAGGACACACCACTCCCATCCTCTGTCTCCCAGCGTCGATACAACACGCCATCTTCTAGCACCATTCGGTCCCATTGCGACCAGTATGCTTTGATGTCAGGGCTCTCCTTCGCTATCTCAGCCCATTCTGGCCGAAACACACTTGACTCCTTCCAAGCGATAATCTTGGACATCCCCTCCTCTGCTCTCTGCTCCTTCCGGATATCTTCCTTGGTCCATTGCTGTAGGTGCCAGGCGCCAAACTGCTCTTGCTTTTTCTGCTCTGCCGCTGCCTTATCTGTGACCTTCTCCTCCTGCGCCGTGACATTGCTACAGGACAGATTCCTTTCCTCTTCTCCTCCTCTCTCTTTGACCTCCTTCTCCTCCTCCTTCAAGCACTTCCTGCACTCTCCACAGGGTCTCCTTGACAGGCCATCTGCATTGCTATGCTGACTACCCTTACGATGTTCGATCTCAAACTCAAACATAGAGAGTTCCTGAAGCCATCGGGCCATTTGTCCATCGGGATTCTTAAAACTCATGAGCCACTGCAAGGCCTGGTGATCAGTTCGAATCCTGAACTTCTTTCCGACCAGGTAATGGCGGAAATTCCGGACTGCCGCTATAACCGCAAGAAGTTCCCTTCTTGTAACACAATAATTCCGCTCCGTCTTCGATAGGGTGCGGCTATAAAAACTCACCACTCGCTCCTCTCCTGCCTGGTTTTGAGAAAGGACCGCCCCTATGCCGGTGTTACTGGCATCTGTGTCCAGAATAAATTCCTGATCCACGTCCGGAAATGCTAGTATCGGAGATGCCATCAGGTGACTCTTAAGCAGATTGAAGGCCTCTTCACAAGCGCTGGTCCATGCAAAATCAGTCTCTTTCTCTTGCAGCCTGTACAAGGGCCTAGCCAAGTCCGCGAAACTCATGACATAGCGGCGATAGTAAGAGCAGAGGCCCATGAAGGATCGGAGATCTTTTGCATTCGTAGGCACGGGCCAGTTCTTGATCGCAGATATCTTCTCGGGGTCCGTCGATACCCCTTCCGTGCCGACCACGTGGCCAAGGTACTTGACGCTGCTCTTAAACAACTGGCACTTCTTTGGGTTCAGCCGAAGGTTAGCATCACGAAGCCTCTTGAACACCTCGCGTAGTCGCTCCAGCTCTTGATCAAATGTTTTGGCGTAGACGATTACGTCATCTAGGTAGATCAATAACGTCTCCCATGGTAACCCGTGAAGAACTCTTTCCATCAGGCGTTCGAAAGTGGCTGGGGCGTTACACAAGCCAAATGGCATGACTTTAAACTGGTACAGTCCTCCCGAACCCGTGCCGAAGGCGGTCTTTGGCCGATCCTCTTCACACACTTCAACTTGCCAATAGCCGCTCGAAAGATCCAGAGTTGAGAACCAGCGTGATCCCACCAAAGCATCCAGGGTGTCATCAATGCGTGGAAGTGGGTATGAATCCTTAAGTGTCACGCTGTTCAGCTGACGGAAATCCAAACAGAACCGCGTTGTCCCATCTGGTTTACGTACAAGCAATATCGGCGAGTTCCATGGACTAGAGGATGGTTCGATTACGTCTTTCTCGAGCATACTGTCGATCTCCTTCTGAGCTTCTTGTCTCTTGTGTAAGGGTAGGCGCCGAACTGGCTGTCTGATGGGAGACGCATTACCAGTATTGATCTTGTGTGACACGATTCCTGTACGACCGATGTCCTGGGGGCCAGTGGAAAACACGTCGCTGTACTCAATCAGCAATGACTTAACAGCTTCTTGTTGTGTAGCATCAAGATATTCGGTGCTCCTAGCATAAACATCACCTACGTGGCATGGTAAAACACTTGGGTCATGTGACTCATTTCTTCCTTCTTGGGCGGTCACGAGGCCTACGCGCCCAAAACTGCATTTGTCGTCTTGTATGCTCTCCACTGGCTCACATACTGCCGCGATGGTTCGTTTGTACACCGTCTTTGCAGAGCTCGAGAGATTTATCATCCGCAATGGAACACTGCGCTGGTCGTTGTCTATCAGTGTCCGGGCTACCAGTAGGCCATGATACTCCTGAAAACGGGGTGTTGCCTCCAATATGCTAGCTCCTGTGGTACCTGACACATCCTCCAATTCCGCTGAGACGACAACTTCTGAGTGAGCTGGTATAACAACAGTCTCGGAAACCGCTACTCGCCTGCAGGCTAGCTCTCCTTTCAAAGTAAAACAAGCAGCCTTTCCTTTAGGGAATGTCAACACATAGTTGGTACCTTCGAAACGCAACTCACACCCTTGCGCTCTAAGGAAATCCATTCCCAATATGGCATCCACTTTGTCGATTTCCGCCACAAGAACCTGGTGTTGTGCTTTGGAAGGCCCGATTTCTAGCGAAAACTCCCCTCGTCCGATGAATGGCAGCTTGCTTCCATCTGCCAGTAACATGTTACGGTGTTCTGCCTGCAGGGGAATACTCTTGTTCGCTACCAATTCCTCGAAAACAGACGATTTTAGCATAGTGACACTCGCGCCAGTGTCGACCAGAAACCTAACTACTCTTCCCTCTATAACACCGTCCACGTAAAGCCCGTTTTCGGCTCCCTCGGACGTGCTCCCTCTTATTAAGATCGGGGGCATGGCTGCTACATCTCGAGCCGAACTCAGCCCCTCGAGTTCGACTTGTTCCCGTTTCCCGACGGCCTGCTTTCTTCTGCTTGTCCTTGTGGGCAATCTCGCTGGAAATGGCTTTTATCTCCACAGATGTGACAGCCCGTGTATCTGCCATATGGACGGGATGGCTTATCTTCTAAGATTTTCTTTAGCAAGCCTTTTATCTCCTGAAGATCTGACTCGGCCGAGGATGTACGGGATGCTTCGCTGTCTTTCGAGTCGATGTCTGTGGTCATTACTGCTCGTGCAGACCGAGATAGTTGTTGCTGGCGGGTCGTTGCAGACTGGAACGCTTCTGATTCGACAGCGAATGTAAGGGCATCATTGAGGGTCCGCGGGCGGCTTTGGTGTACCCTCCATTGCATCTCGATGTCGCTGAGAGCATCCAGAAAGTGATCTCTTGCGAGGGTTTCGCGTAACTGTTGAGGCGCCTCTGGGTATGCTTGTCGGGTCAGTCTGCGGACTGCCTGTGCTAGCTCTGGTAGTGTCTCACCCCTCTGTCGGTAACGACTCTTTAGTGCTGCACGAAATACTTCCTGTTGATTCTCTGTGCCGAATCTTGCGGCGAGGGCGTGTGTCAACTCCGCGTAATTCGTTCTAGAACGTCGCTCTAGATCCCCCAAACTGCCTGTGCTGGGCCCGTGAGGCTGACTGCCAAGTAAGTGGCCTTCGTGGAGTCTGACCATTTATTTATCTCCGCCACAAGTTCAAACTGTGCTAAGTAATCTTCCCATGGCGTTGCTCCATTGAAAGTGGCAGGACGAACCTTGGGTTTTTCCTGCATTTGCTCATTGTTTGTGCTGTGGGCTCCCTGTGGACTGATTGTAAATGTGGCGCTGGTGTCTTTTTCTGCCGTTACGAGGCTGATTTTCTTGTTTTCCTGCAAATTTCCATGTTTTTTTGATTTTTCGTCATGGGCTTCCTGAGTGCTTGCTGAACGCGCGGGACTGGGTACCATGCCGGCAAGGGTCAAAGATGGCGCCGAAGCAGGCGCCGAAGCTGGTGCCTTGTTTGCACCGTCTTCGGTCGTACGGGCTTCTAAATCGACTTGAATATCATTATTTGGTTGATGTTTACTTGTAACGATGGATTTACTATCGATTTCATTCATACTCGAGAAGGAATGTGGACGAGACTCGACTTTCGAGAGCCTTGACTCCATGCTTTCAAAACGTGCCGTCAACTCTTGAAAGCGTTGCTCGGCCGTCTGGTTTTGCATTCCAACACTCAGAACTAAGCTTTTCAGCTCACTGATAGACTCAGATAACTGTTGGTACTCGCCTGGGGATCCTGGGACGTCCTCAATGACATGGTAGCGAATTGGAGTGGAGTGCTGGGCCGATGAAAGCATTTGGCTTGCTTCTGGCAAAACGGTGTCTTGTGAAAGATCGATGAGTGGCCCAAACTTGACCTCGCTATCTTCCTGGTTGGACATTTCGTTGGTTTACCGCTGCCACCAGTTGTAACGAACTGCAACTACAGGTTAGAATTCTCTACAGATTTATTTTAACACGGAACAACAAAACAACTGGTCTCCGCCATCACTGTTTACAACCTCGACTCCAGTCTCTCTCTGAACATTACAGTATTAACATTTGTAAAGTACTGTATTACTAGCATCCATTTGGATCCAGAGCCGCCCCTGTTTAGGGACGTGTCATTATTTAGATGGGGGGGGGGGGGGGGGGGGGAGGGCTCCCATTTTTTTCAAACAAGGCTAAAAAAAATTAGGACCCTCCCCTTGAACATAACAAAAAAATGTGACCCTCCCCCAGTCGTAGGTAAAACAATTGTGACCCTCCCCATGTAATTTATATTTTCTTAAAAAACCTGTCAGATAGACTTTTGTCCGAGTGATGTAATGTCTCTTTCATTCTTCTTAATAGCAGAACTACTTTTTTGTTACTTCTGTCAAAGCTAAGGAACCACGGTCATTATTTATCGCCTCGATTATTTACGTGAGAGGATTTTGGGTAATACACGGTAAAAATGCAGTGATCTTCCCTCTATAAGTATGATGATTAATGTGATTCCACCTCTCCCGTCCCCTATTTGACCTAGTACTGATGAAGACATTTTACAGAAAAAGGGGGTCGCATTTTTCTTTCGTTGCGCGTGAAGCGCGTCCGAATTTAATTGATAAACGCATTTCATCAAGCCTCAGAGAAAGGGTAGATGAACATGTTTTGTGTACGGTATAGTAAACAAAGCCTGTCAGGAGCCCAGTACGCTAACTCAACTATTACAGGTTAGATGATAGCTTCTATTGATGGGCTCCTGAGCCAACAAGGTTATATTATTCATGCGCACATGACGAAGTTATTATTATTCATTTGCGTGAAGCGCGGCCCAAATGACGAATTACTATATGCTTGTAACGTCGAACTCACCCTTACCTATGGGGTCTTCTTTCAAACATATAGTGACTGCCCGCCAGGCCTATCATTGCAGGACATTAATTTTTGGGCGAGTTTGCTTTTCCTCGTCAAGATACACACTTGATCTTGTAAACGGCGTGAGGGTAGTGTCTTCATTGCTCGGAGGGTATATAAGATGTCCGAAATTTTTATTACGTAATGCAAATGATAGAGAAGTTGCTGAAACACCACTATCAGCATCTATTTTACCCTCTTCATCGTCCAAATGTTGCTGAAAAAATTATGACCCTCCCCCAAACAGGAGTGAAAAAAATTTGGACCCTCCCTTTAAACACGTGAAAAAAATTAGGATCCTCCCCACAAAAATAGGACCTCCCCCCTCCCCCGCTAAATAATGACACGTCCCTTACACGTTTTCTTATTCTTAGCTAAAAAGATGAAAACATCACATGATTTGAAATGGGCAATTTGCATACGGAGGTAAAGAGGTCTATTGATAAGTGACATGAAAGATGTATGTTTAAGAAATATTGTCATATTTTGTGTATGATTGAAATGTGATAACAACAATTATTTTTAGAATTTTTCTCTTTAACCCCAGCTGCTAATTTCAGATGTTTTCTGTTATTTTCTGTTTCTGTGTAAAAAAAATTCTAAAATTATTATTATTATTTTCGACTAAGTTAATACGTTTACATGTTGTGGTCCCAAAGAAGCGATTGAATGTCCCATTCTAACATCAGAATATCGGCAAAATCTTCTTGCAGGGATGTCTCTAAAATAGTGTTTGCTTTTGTATTATATTTCTTCCTGAATAAAGACTGAGCCGTCTTTATAAACAAGTATCGACTCTCCTAGACCAGAAATCTAAAAGCAAACACCAAACGTGTTATATTCCAGTGTGCGATTAAACCGTTTGTTTCCTTTCGAAATTGGTAACGAAAAGAAGTCAGTAAAACGCTAGAGAAAATATAAATTAAATGCTGCTCTGTCAGCTTTGAAAATAAGTAGAATTAAGAGAGAAGCATGTCGTCGAGAAATCTTACCGGCACTGCACAAGGATCGTATTTCCGCTCGTCTGTTCTCAAGCGTTTGTTGCACAAATTTCTTTCGGGATAAAATTTCTTCTACTTTTTGCACTAGGCACTGTTCGACACTAATGCACGGTAGCACTGTGTCTTTGCTTGCCATGCTTGAGTAGTATTGCACTAGGCTTAACGCCGACTATTTTTTTCTGAAATAGGGGTGACTTGTTCTGTTCAGTTTGGCTTGTTACCATGGTAAGAAGTCAGAATATGATTAATAAATTATTCACTTACCTTCCGGGAAGACAGGTGTTTCTTGTATTTACGTACCTGCCTAATTATGTAAGGTTAACCGTAGACCTTCTATATATATTTTTCCATGACAAGTTATATACTCTTGTAAAGCTTAGATAACGACATGGGATGGTGCTACATTTCTAGTCTAGTAGCATTCGATACAAAAAAATACACTTATAAACAGTCAAGTTTTGGAACACACTCCTGGCGCCCGTTTCGCAAAAAATATATAATGAAAGTTCGACGAACAGCTTAAAAGATTATTATTGAATTCCGATATTTCGATCGGCCATTACCGATCTTCTTCAGAAGGTGAATGGAGATATTTGCATTGGACGCTAGATATAAATAAAATAACAGTCACATAAAAAAAACGTATGATACGGTGCTTGAGAAGTGACAGATGAAAGATAAAACAATATGAAACAAAAATAAGGATTAATTATAGCTAAAATTAACAAAACTTTCATCTCTTATGTTAAAACAATTGGGGTTAAAATTCGACCTCGGTTGATAAGAAAATCTTCTCTTGCTTTACGTTAGCCTCCTCCGCAGGCATCTCCCTTGGCATGTTTTACAGTCTATGGTACACAGCCATATTTGGCAATACCTTGTTCTGAGCCTCTATCTCATGCAGCCCATTTTCCATGACAACGGCCGACGCTTTGATAAAATCACAGAAGCGGAAATTTTTTTAGAAAAATACATCAACAACAACATGGGCTCCTACGCTCATCTATGTTGATTTGCGAAAATAATTTTTTCATGGTAATTAACTACAAGGGTCTAATTATCTCGTGCTCGTGAATTGAATTCCTAAAAACTATGATGAGCTGTTAAACTTTACCGTTATATCGAGACAACGAATTGCCGGATACCTACTTTCAACTTCAGCATTTTTGTACATGTCGTCATAAAAGGAGTTAGACGCTGAAATTCAGAGCATAGCTAGACTGACTAGTTT
Organism: Scolanthus callimorphus; assembly: GCA_033964015.1. NCBI lineage: Eukaryota > Metazoa > Cnidaria > Anthozoa > Actiniaria > Edwardsiidae > Scolanthus > Scolanthus callimorphus. Next base: position 27,809,229 of record CM066913.1, read on the forward strand.
GATTTCGCTAAGAGAAATTTGAAAGAACAACTTCGCCGCTCTTGGAAACTGTTAGTGCATAATCAACATGCACCGTATTTAGCATTTGCGAGTGAATGAGTTTGTGAACTTTTGGTCTGAATATCACATGAACTAGTTTAAATCGACAGCAATTCATATTAGCTATTTGTTATATATTGCTTGGGTACTATGTTACATGTATGTGATTATCATAACTCCACAAATATGACGAAATATTATTCAAAATATGAAAGACATTCTGAAACCGCAAAATTTATGCTCGCGCCAAAAGCCGATTTTTGTACACCTTGTCATAAACGCGCAACATAAACATCGTACGTCCCATGGGAATCTCCTATTATTGAACTATTCGTATAGGAGATGGGAACTCGTGAAGGTTTCGCGTTTTGAAATAAAGAGCAATATTCTGAACCACGTCGTTTTGTAGCTGGAATCTTTTTGTTGTGTGTGCGAATGGCGGTGCACATTTCACAGGCACGGATGAAACATTTCGAACATTCCGGCATGCATGGTGCAAAAACAACGCTAAACCATGCATAACTCTTTTAGTTTTTCCTTTGTTTCAAATAAAGTAAACAGATAATTTGTAAAAAGGGGGTTAAAATTGATTTTGTCTAACCTCCCGCCCAAATATAAGTTTTAGAATAAATGATTCACTAGGAATAATATTAATACGCTGCGTGTTTTATTATGCAAATAAGCATATGCTGTACTTTACACAATATACGTAATTTATTATTGTAATTTCTCTAGCTATTTATTCGGGTTTGTAAATCACATTGAATAACTCACTGATGATGACAGTTGAAACTGTCGAAACATGTCGATTACAACTTTCGTAATTTTTATAAATTGATTAGCAATCTACTGCTGTTGAGACCATTTGGAAATGCAAATTAAGTAAGAATAATTAATTCAAAGTCAAACATCGCCGATCTTCGTACACTGCTATAGACGAGACGAAATATCAGAAAATTGCAATATTTAAGGCGCATGAGGCATTTTTTAGTAAAAGCTGGCAACAAGAGTTTTCATATGTAATTTTTCACGCTGAATCCGAATTTTCTTGTTGCCATCCCTGATTTTGCATTTTAATGGCTTAAAATGACGTCATCATGATTGACAGCTCTTCGCGAACCGCTTAAAATAGTTTTGTCGCTATATTTCAAATTCGAACGAATATTTAACTTGAACAGGATAGTGTAGATTGTTCTATACGAAAAATTGTCGTATTATTCGGATATGGCGCTGCTGTGATATTCAAAATGACGGATCCAAGATGGCCGCCATATCGTCAAATTTGATTTTTAGAAACTATCAGTCTGGTAGTCTAAAAAGACATGGAAATAAATACCTGACAATGAATTCAAGGTATCACAGTATGAAATGCAGTACTGCTGATCGAATGAAGCCATATTAAATATATAAAAGGCAAATCAATATGAAAAGGTGAATCAGATTCACCACCGCTTGACTTTACGATCTAAACGATATCACCATGCTTTGAGAACTGGATCGGAGAAGGCAACATATCCCGGCAACAAAACTGTGCCTTTGAAGTCCTCATGTCGAAAGTTCGTTCACCACGATCATGCAATCTGCTGCCCAGTGGCATAATCGAAAAACAGCGGAAACCTCAGGACCAGCAGAAAACCTCAAAAGGAAACCTCAGACAAGAAAGGGGTTGGAATAGGAAAGGGCTTTCAAGCATAGGAGGAAAGCTACTCCGAGGACAAATTAAAGTCTTACATTCGCTACGTTTGCTTATAAGTTCAAAGTTGCTACCACCAGGCTATAAAAAAAAAATGGAAAAGGCTGGAGCAACGCCTAAATTGCCATTAATGTTCCCAACCCATTAGGAATACAAGAGACAACATTGTATGTGGGAGAAGGGGGCAAGGGATGTGAAGCACTCCAATTGCAAGCCCATCCAGGTCACATAAATTTAGGCGAAGGGGAGGGTATTCAACCCTCAACTAAGATGGGGTCCACAATCCCCAGTCCTCCTCTGGGGGCCATTAGCCATCCCCCATGAGAGGTGCCTAATTCGCCATGGGGGTCATGCTCCCCCAGTCCTCCTCAGGGGGTCCCGGTGATCCCCATGAGATAGGTAATTTGAATCTTTACCCCATGGTTACCATAGCCACAACTTTGAATGATCATTGTTTTAGTTCATGGGGCAAAGTGTGACCTGTATGACATTAATGGGGGCACTTCTTCCCATGCCCAGTTGTTTATTATGTATCATGCAGCTAGTAATGCTTAAATCAGTTGACAATTTAACAATAGGCTCTAAATATTTGTTTGCAATAATTGTTATACTTCGTTGTCTTTGTGCTACCCAGATGGCCAATGTCCTGCACTTTTCCTGATTATTGTGGCTCATTTAATCATGAACTGTAACTTGCTCTAATGCTAATTCACAGTTATATTGTAATTATGTAATGCTGTACATAAGTTCAAAGAGGTTTTTAAAGGGAACCTTGTATTTGATAAAAACAAAAATCTCAAGGATATGTTCTATTACTAAGACAAATTGGGAGGGAGGGTGGGAAATTTCATTTGTGTTCGACGAGGCAGCCAAAAGCAACTGAGTGAACAAACATCTAGTGTTGGATTTCACTAGTATATACAAGCTAACCACAACCTGTGTTGTGATTGGCTAATTAAATTGACATGATCCCAGCACGTGCCTATCACACTGAACTTTGGATAGGAAAACAAGGGAGGCTTTGTCTTGCTAACAGATCCTAATACTTGGAACATGACACTAATGATTGTCACATTAACTCTAATTTATGTGTTATAAATTTGTTTATAATTATTTCCCCCTTTATCCCTGCCTTTTCTTATCATTATTATTCCTGTGTGTGTAAGAGGAATATTCTGCATGCATTTAAAACATGAGTCGTAGATGTAGTGATAGGCTTTGAAATCAATAGTATGTGTTTGAATGTAATTTAAACGAAGTAAAACCGAGTCATTGCTACTATTTCCCGACATCGTTCGTGCGCTGGTCGGGGCTGTCTCGGGGCTCGGCGCCCCTTCGGCTTAAGACGGGCCTCCCCTATCGGTGGAGCTTGGAAGCGTGGTCAGAGTTGGAAAGCATTGAAACCTTTCGCTAAAAGGTTGTTTTTCTTCGCGTTTACGCCTATTTATCGGAGCTTTCTGTACCAATGTCAGACAACGAAGAAGCCAGTGAGCACGGGATCTCCTCGGAGATGATGGCGGCTATTGAAGCGGCGGTTAAGAAAGTCTTTCGCGCGGGGATTCCGACTTCATCGGCGACAACATCTACACCCTCAGGCGCTTCAACGATCGTTTCGTCGGCTGTTGGAGGTATGTCCGGTTTCTCTGCAGTGCCGGGATTCCTTTCGACCTTTAGTACCCCCCCCCCCCCCCCCGATCTCGCTTGGGTCTGTCCCGTCGCCCCAAGTTGGGAGTTATAGCGCCTCCGGCTCCAGTGCGCTCAATCAATGTTCTTCAACCCCGGTTTGGGCATCCTCCGGTGGGTCTCTGGTGGCAAATTCCTCTCCCACTTTGCACCAACCATTTGTGGTCGGCACGGGTTATTCGCCGGTCCCGTCAAAATTGGTCTCACAAATTGTCTCGGGAAAATGTGTGGACATGGCAGATCTTTTGCCAGCTAATTTGATTCCTCAAACCGACCCTGAACCGCAGCTCTTGTACGAGGGCAAGCTCGTACTAACAGGCGTGCCATACAACTCAAAGAAACCCAAACATCGCGCAGATGACATTGTGTCGTGGATGGAAGCATTCACTATTTACACCGCGGTCATGACGACATATTTCCCTGACCGATGGAAGGACTTGTTACAGTATAAGCTTCTTATACTGCGAACAAGCCGCCAGTTTAGCGGCAAGGCCTGGCTCCGCTATGACCGTGCCTACAGGGAACACGCAGCTGCCAGTCGACTAAATGACTGGTCTCAGCTCGAAGCACACCTATTTACTTACCATACAGCTGGTGCAGCCCCTCGCCAGGGGACAAACCATCAGAGGCGTGCCTCCGATGGAATGACGGCCGGTGTTTCTATTCAGCTTGCAAATTTGCTCACCATTGCTCCAAGTGCGCGGGTTCCCACAGGAAAAGTGAGTGTACCCATGGGGGAGGGCCTTCCCCCCGAAGAGGGCGCTCTCCCTCTCCAGTTTACAGCAGCAAGAAGCGCAAGTCCAACGGACATTAGGAACTGATTTAGACTTCCCCAAGCACGCGTATGGTGTACTGTTCAGTTCTCTTCATATAGTTCTCTATTTTGCCTTATATATTTTATTCAGGCAGTTACTGTCGTATTCAGCAAGGGTCGTATTGAATCACTAACCCTAAACGGTTGTTGGGTAGGACAGGTCCCATATCTCAGGTGTCAGTCAGCGGTATTTTGGATTTATTCTGTTCAATACACCCCCCCCCCCCCCCCCCCAGCAATGGTTCAATGGCATCTGGCATGGGGCCCAGGCTTCCCAGTCCATTGCCTACAAAGAGTTATTCCCAATTGTAATCGCGGTTCATGTTTGGGGCAAGCACTGGGGCCGACAACACGTGCGGTTTAATAGCGATAACGCCTCAGTTGTTTTTATTTTGAACTCCAGGACCTCTAAAGTCCCTAGCATTATGCGGCTTCTGCGCTCCTTACTTCTAGCCTCTGCTCTACACTCCTTTTCCTTCACTGCTACGCATGTGCCAGGAGTCTTGAATCCGATCGCTGACGCGTTGTCTCGCTTTCAATGGCAGGAGTTCCTCCGTCTGGCTCCGTGGGCCAACCCATCGGCGACTCCACTTCCACCAGAATTGCTCCTTCACTTGGTTTCCCCTTAGAAGCTCGATGCCAGGAACTTTTGTTACAAGGCTTGGCCCCTACCACGCGGAAGTCCTACGCCTCTGGCCAGAGAAGATTCATCTCCTTTTGCGCTCAGCTAGGTAAGGTACATCCGCTAACAGGTTCCCCTTGCCCGGTAGATGAATGGACCCTGTGTCTCTTTGCATCTCACCTCTCAGAGACGTTGCAACACGGATCAATTAAAGTCTACCATGCGGCCGTGCGCGCCTTACATGTGGAACAAGGCTTCGGGGACCCGCTTGCCAACTGCTTAAGGCTAGAGAGAGTGATGAAAGGGATCAAACGTCTCAAAGGAACTAAGGCCCCGAATCGCCTACCAATCACCGGTGAGCTAATGCTGGTTATTCATAGTCATTTGGACTTTTCGATCCCCGACCACGTCATGTTTTGGGCTGCTTGCTGCCTGGCCTTCTTTGGCTTCATGCGATCGGCCGAATTCACGGTCGACAGTTTACGCGTCTATTCGCCATTAATTCATCTCAGCGTCTCAGATATAACTTTGGATTCCTCGGACTCGCCACACTGCATTAGGATCAACATCAAGGCGTCAAAAACCGACCCTTTCCGCAAGGGGACCTTTGTGTTTATAGGTAGGGCAAAGCCCCCTCTCTGCGCGGTGGAGGCGCTTTTTGCTTACTTGAATCTACGAGGCGGAGCCCAGGGACCGCTTTTCCTGCTGCAATCGGGACAACCGCTGTCGCGCAAAACGTTGACGGAATGGCTCAGGCAGATTTTCGTTACGGCCAACGTTTCTGGAAACTACGCTAGCCATAGTTTTCGCATTGGCGCTGCTACCGTTGCCGCTCGTAACGGTCTCCCGGACCACCTTATCCAAGCCCTCGGCCGTTGGTCGAGTAGCGCGTATAAGGGCTACATCCGCACCCCAGTTGATGTTCTCGCCGCCGCGGCTTCGCATTTAGTGTGAATTAAAGCTCGGATTTATGGTGTTTAGTAGTTGTTTCTTCGGTACTTGCTAGGTTTGGAGTCGTGGCACCATGGCTCTCGCCACAGTCCCTTCCTTTTCAAGTACCGTTTGGCGGGGAGCTGTGGCCCGTTGCCATGGTTCCTCCGATAGCGCACGGTCCGCGACCGCTGCGCACCGTACCCAGCTCCAAACTTATCAGACGATGAGTTTTAATGTGTTTGAATGTAATTTGAACGAAGTAAAACCGAGTCATTGCTACTATTTCCCGACATCGTTCGTGCGCTGGTCGGGGCTGTCTCGGGGCTCGGCGCCCCTTCGGCTTAAGACGGGCCTCCCCTATCGGTGGAGCTTGGAAGCGTGGTCAGAGTTGGAAAGCATTGAAACCTTTCGCTAAAAGGTTGTTTTTCTCCCACCCACCCTCTCCTGGTAAGTATAATTCTCCACTGTGAAATCAGTGTGACGGGTATCGGGCGGGGAGCTGTGGCCCGTTGCCATGGTTCCTCCGATAGCGCACGGTCCGCGACCGCTGCGCACCGTACCCAGCTCCAAACTTATCAGACGATGAGTTTTACATAGTGAGAACTTTTACAGTAGGGACGACTAAGTTGCTATAGTTTTGTGGATTGCGCTTCCTACCTAAATTCACTTACAACAATCATATATTTGCCTATATATTATTCTCTTTCCACCATAATCGTCAGTTGCTACTTTTTATGTATTGCAAAATCGTTTAAGTTTTGTCTTTTTTTTTTAGTTTAGCCTTTGAACGTGATGGCCTCAAACAATCAACAGATATCCAAAATGGCGGCACGGCGGCCATCTTGGATCCGCCATTTTGGATGACGTTCTACGCCCATCAATCACCCTATTCCATAATATAGATACATTTTTTTGAATATCACATTGCCACTTATACATTTGAATTTCACTGGCCGTCAAAATTTGAAAAGAAAAATCGGCGAAAAATTCATTGTAGAGGTTTGTGTGACAGCTGTCAATCATGACGTCATTTCACCTCTTAAAATGCAAAATTTGCGTTGACAACAAAAAAATTCAGCGTAAAATTCCACATAAGATGGCACTTGTTGCCAGCTTTTACTAAAAAATGCCTCATGAAGTACGATTTTCCGAAAGTTCGTCTAAAAAAAAAGTCTATAAAACGGCTACCGGCGTCATGAGGAAAAGCAAAGCCGATGTTCCTCCTTTCACCAAAAACTTAAAAGGCCGCCCATCCAGCGCTTCAAAGCATAGATGCAAAGCATGCTGTGTCTGGGAGGCGAGCGGCCGACTAGACGACCATCATGTGTTGGGATCTATGAGGCTATGACAAGGCACTGTTACTGTAGGAGAAGCAGAACAATTCAATCAATACATCCGTAGGCTACCCAGGCTACTGATTTGTGAGAAGAATTAACGGCAAAATACAGAGAATGTATTGACATGTAAATCACGAGAAACATATACGATGGAAATTTTAAAATCACGAATAAAAAACTGTTTTACAATAATAACTAGTTGTCCTTCTCTTACTTCTCTTGAAATCTGCGAAAATTATGGGGCTTTGAGCCCTTTCACTGTTCGCTCGCTCCTTATACAATAAAATTCGACTGATTTAAAAAAGGCCACCAAGATGGGTTCGACTTCAGAATACATCCTACAATGCCCGGCAAATGGAATGAGAGTTGATGAGAGTATGCGATCAAACGTGAGCTCATCACAGTTTGATTAAGATGAAATTGCCCAGAGACCCCCAGAGTTACAGAGCATATGTAATTTCACTGGGTAGATGAGTCTATTTAATGTGATATTCCATTATAATTTTTGCAGGAGATATTATGGAAATATGAGACAGATCATCCGAAAATTAAGTGGGAGACAAGGTTAACACTCTTGAGTCTCCCGCAAAATGTGCATGAGTTGGCATCTTTGCTGCGCCTATTTTTTTTTTTTTTATTTTGTAAAACCCTAGATCCAGCCCTTAAATCTAAGAATGATTTCTATAGATGAGCAGCTCATTTTATATGTGGCACAAAGTAAGAACAGAAACAACGAAAATGTTTTACACGGCAAGATTTTAAATCACAAAGCTTGCAAAACAAAACGAGTGAAATTTAGAAAACAAATGTCATGCCTTCGACGCCCTTGTTCGATGAAACCTCCGTTTTGATGTGTTTTCAAGCACAAGTAGCAAAAAGTATTCAGCAGAGTATTCAGCACTAATGAGTAAACAAATAGCTAACCAAGCCTCGCGAAAGAGTAAAAGAAGAGCATGAACCTAAGGTAGATTCCATACACAACAAGACGTTCGAGAGCTGAAGAAAAAGAGCTGTTTTTATCAGGGTTTCTTCACCGATCTCTTAATCAGGTAAGCCCTTTACATTAAGTGTCTTAGTACTTCGATATGTAGGCGATCGACCTTATGCATTCGTCTCCTCCCATTAATATTTCTCGGGATTTGAAGTATTAACGACACGTCATGGCCACGGCGCCAATGCCGAAATTCGACACCGAAGTCACTTCGACTGCCATTTGTTCCGAAAATTATGAATATAATCGAAAACAGAACCAGTTAAGGCTGGCCTCTAACATCACTTGCAGGTTACTAGACAGATAAGTTGGCCAGTTGTTGCAATCTGACCATGAAATAGGTGCAAGAAAGTTGGAAAATAGAAAGCTTCTGCTTCAAAGATGGCGCTGCATGAGATAGAGGCTCAGAACAAGGTATTGCCAAATATGGCTATATACCGTAGACTGTTAACTCCCTTGGCATATTATAAATAATTGGTTTTTCTGTTGTGGGCGAATCAAGGACGCGGGAGGCTGGGTAGGACACTTGGGACGAGGTTGCTGTGGCTGGGTGGCTGGGAGCTGGGAGGGGATTTCCTTCCGCTCGTCCCTAGGCTCCCCACTCCGTTGAAATAATAGCACAGGAAGCCCAATTTCGAAGAATCGAACCGAATCCGAAACAGCCATGCAAACTGCAAACAGACCCCCCAAGACGCCTGCGGAGGAGGCTAGCTTTACGTATAGTATCGCGGTTAGATTTACGTTTTCTAAAGGAATTAAAAGCATCTCAGAGGCAGTGTGGTTAGCGGGTAGATTGACAAGTAGGGCAGCAGTAGCGGGTAGATTGACTGTCGTCAGAATCTAAAGTGCGTCGTGTTCATTAAAGTGTTAGTCACGAAGTTGACGCTTTGTTTCGCCTATATACTGTAGGTGGTAGCGTTTACACTCAATCATGTTTATTACATTATTAGTTTTGAAGATTCTAGAAGTCATGTTGCGGGTTTCGTTAGTAGCGTTAAAAGAATAGAAAGTCCTGCCATCTGCGATATATTTATAAGTATTACAGTTATCGCCGCAACGGTTTGAGCCGGGAGGGAGGTTGTTTATGCAGACAGGTTTAGTAACTAGAAGTATCTATGAAGTGCTCGAGGGCAGAGCTGCTCTTTCTAGAATTGTTTCCTAGTGTATAAAAATGAGGTGTCTGAATACTGTAAACCAGCGGCGTAGCCAGGAATTTCTGAAGGGGGGGGGGGGACGGATAGTGAAAACATGGGACGAAAATGTTCAAATTTCCTTCAGCAAATACAGTAAATGTATGGGAAAATCTCCCGAGCAAGGGGGGCCCCGGTCCCCCCTGGCCCCCTGGCTTCGCTCCTTTAAAGAAGAAATTTTATAAATTATTAAACTGTATAAAATTTCATTATTTCACAGGAAATTTCTGCAAAAAAAACAACCTTGGGAAATATCTTCCCATTCATGGGAATTTCGACAATTCCCGAGGCTAGGTAAATCCCATGGTTGGGAAAAAAAGAGGCCTCCAGATTTCCCAAGCTTAAAGTTCATCCCATCGATGGGAAAATAAATCACATGGTTGGGAAATCCCAATGCCATTGAACATTATTCCCATGGATGGGATTTTTAAATTTAAAAGTTGGTTACTGACCCAACTTTGGAAATTCAATTCCCATCCCTGGTAATTATCGTCATCCCATCGATGGGATAAATAAACCCATGCATGGGAATGGTGCAGGTGGTGGGACCGAGAGGTTCGTGCATGGTGAAATCATTCTTCCCATTGCTGAGATTAAGAATTTGAAGGATAAGGGAAAACTACTGATATTTGCACAGTGGAACCCCGATTTTACGACCTTCGAACTAACGATATCCCCGATTTAAGATAACATTTCTGGGTCCCTGCGAAAAATACAGAAAACTGTATGAAACAGAACCCCGATGTAACGATACTCGGTCCAACGACATTCCCGATTTTACGATGGTAATCTTTTGACCGAAGCATAATTTGTTCCCGCTACAACGATATAGATGCGGTCTATGGTAAATAAAAGTAGAACAGAAACTTTAGCAATCATACGATTTCCAAAAATGTCTTTATATGCGTGGTGTCCTCGTTTTACAGTAACTGAATCTCGCCAGTGATTAATGCAATACAATCAGTCTTTGGTTGGAAAATTTATAATCGACCGGAACCCGATATAATGTATAACGATATTTTCAATGGCTTTGCCAATTTATATCGTTAAATCGAGAGTACGGATACAAACCCCGAAATACGATACAGTTTTCATATCGTAAAATCTTTTGATTATCATGGTCACGTGAGTGAACCACGGGAGTTGCTCAACCGTGGTTGTTTGCAATCAGGGGCCAGGTTCCGTGATCTGTCACTGTGTTGTAATTATTTTAACTCACTCATGTTATAACCTCTTCGTGGTTCTTAAATCTGATTTTTGTATTTGAGACAATTTTTTGCGAGTGGCGCAAAGTGAAAACTATTCGGTCAATATTACTCATCAACCTAAGGCAAAGAGTTGTCGCTTACTTTTCAAAAAACGGTAGGCATCGCATAAGCAGAGCGCGAATCATGTTTGAGAATTGCTGAATTCCTACTAGAGACGAGTTTCCCGTCTGAGATTCTTTAACGTGTTTCCCTGTTCTTCTGTGATCACGCGAAATAAAAACTTTTTGAAGGAGAAAGTTTGGCGATCATAAGTTTCCGACTAGACTTTACATAAGACATGAAATTTTTCTGACGAGAAAACTCGGCTCTAGTGTGAAATTCGGCTATTTTATAAAACGCCCCTCCCAAACGCATTTCCTAAATTATAAGAAACATATCTGACTCTCAGGTATAAAACTCTAAAATTCTACCTCACCACTACGTCATCAGGAGATCACGTGAGATTGCACAACTTGCTAGCTCGCTCAATGCATGCTTGCTCAGCGAAGCGAACACACGTGTTTTCATAGCTGAAGACTATAAACGTTCAAATTGCCCAAAATTGGGACGAACTGTGGAGTTACTACTCAAATGAGGGAAGAAAAATCCAACCCTGAGGGTGTAATCACCAAAACTCAGGGTTGTGAGCATGAACGTATTTAACAAATCCAAGCGCGGAAAAGTCAATGGCGGGAAATCCCACAACCATAACCACAAGAACAAACATTGAAGTGGAAACGCCTGTGACCCAGACAAGGTCTGCAGCTGGAGGCTCAAAGGTTAAAAAAGCAGCGAAAAAGCCATCTAATTCAGCTAGCAGCAATACGGGACCGGGAAAGTCCAATGACCATCCCGCTCGACAAAAACAGAACAAACAAGATGGCGGCTATCTTGTTGACATGGCGGGCCCGTCGCAATCTTCTGCGATAACAGATGCAATAGTGCAAAGTATGCAGGCTGGATTCAATGAACTAGCCTCCTTGCTCAAAGAAGGAAGTGGCCTAAAGGGCTCAAAAAAGGACCGGAACTCGTCCCATACTTTAAAAGCTCAAGTTCAGGCGAAACGTGCTCGACACGAAAGCTTCTCAGAGTCCTCCGAGTCAGGGAGTGATTCGGCTGGGGAAGGCGACACGCAAGGCCCCGAACCTATAAAGGTTGACAAAGGAATAGAAGTAATATTTCAAATCCGACAATGAGGACTGGACCGTATTTCAAGTCCGCAGCAATTAGTTCCAGTCCGAGGCGGAGCCGAGGACTGGAACTAATTGCAAGGACTTGAAATATGGTCCAGTCCGAATTGGAGGATTTGAAATGACTTCTCATGCTCATTAATTATTTGGGAGGCAAAATTGAAAGAGAAAGACTTGAAGTGGTAGAATCAACTTCTTTGTCTTGATGTCGGTTGTTGTGATACAACAAAGAGAACAAGAGCGAATTTCATTATAAGAGTGGTTTGCATATACCCGTGTGTTATTATCAAAACCGAAATAATCCGACTTTCATCTGTGATAAGCGGTTGGATTAAGCCCGTAAATCACAGTAAACTAATTACATAGCCCTTTGTTCTGTTTACACTTTTGAGCGGAGTTTATAAAAACTACGCTTGAATCGAAATCACTTGGGACGTGAGGTGTATTCGTCGTGTTGAAGTCTGAATTTCCATTTAGCGCTGGGTCGCGATCGACTTCACTTGATAGTTCGCACCATGGCCTCGATAAGAATAACTGGGACGAAAATGTCGGTGCAGTCCCTTGACTTTTGGATTATGAAAGTTGTGCAGACGGTGACCAATAAGAAAGGTAAACCTGTAATTATTTTTTTCCGTTTAGAATTGTGCAATATTGGTAACACAACGCAAACTTACGAAATTTTAGTTAAATTGTTTGCTATTTGTATACCTTTCATAGGTGAAAGATACCCAGCTAAAAGTTTGTACCAGGTTTGGAAAGCAAGACTCGAACAGCTGTCAATATATTGGACAAGAAAAAACATGAGTTAAGATTTCAAATGTACTATAATATTATAAATCAAACTACCGAATTTTGTAACCCTAAAGGAGAACGAGAGTGGCGTAGGCATGAAATGTAAGAGCTGGTGTTTATTTAGCCTGCGAGCCGGCTCTCCAGTGGGTTTTCCAGAGAAGAATTTGTTACGAATCCCGCGCGCCAAAAAATCGAATATCCGAAAAAACCCACTGTAGAGCCGGCTCGCAGGCTAGTGTTTATTGAGAAACCGGGTTCGGACTCTGACCGGTTCGATAGAAATGCGTCGGTGGGTGGAAAATAGAAGCTTATTCTTTTCACTGATATGCGTATTTTTTATTAGTTTTGCAGGTTTGAGATGTGTTCTTGATGTTGGCAATGAGGCAGTTTTGCCAGTTTTCAGGTTAGATGAAAAATATATTAGTTACTAAACGAGTATAGCGTGCCTGAAAAGTCATCTGCTCGCAGTTGGAATTACGCGCGATTGGCCAATAAACATTAGTGGGAATTATTGCAATGTGACCATTTATCAATTTGTAAAACAGTACGCTGTCTTTATAATTTACTGTACTTTGGATGCAAAACGCATCAAATAAAGTCTATGTTGTTGTTTGTTGTGTTGAACGTTTTCACTTACAGAGATTGATTCTTTTCCAGTTCTTCAGGGACACCTTTTCCCTGAACTGATTTAATTTTGTTCCAGTACCTAAGGGACATCCCAAAGGAACTGGAACAAAATTAAATCAGTTCAGGAATAGACGTCCCTGAGCAACTGGAAAAGAATTAATTAAGCCCCAGCTCTTCCCTGCTGATTTCAATACCCTCCCCGGCTTTTAGATTGTACTGGACCGGGTTTCCAGTATCATCACGTGACCCAATTTTCGCTCTTGCAATTGGCTGTTATCCTCGTGAATAATTAATGAGTATGAGAAGGTCTATTCGACGATGAGCCCTCTAAGGAGGAGCACAATGGCAATGAGGTTGATATTTTCGATGAAATCGAAGAGCAATACGACCTTGATGAGAAGTGTGGCCCACCAGTCTCTGACAAAGTGGCGGCCTTAACGAACAAAATGGCGCGTGCCAAACTCAGTGATGATGATTTAAAAGAAAAACTGAACAAATTTAAGCGCCAAAAAACTGTGATAAAATGGTACAAGTCAAAGTCAACCCGGAAATATGGGGGAAAATTACTTCAGCCACTAGAAGCCGAGACTTAAAACTACAGAAAATACAATCCGTCTTGCTCAAAGCCACACATCTGGGCTTGTGCAATTGGCAGACAAATTCTACTGCCAGAAGGACAAGGCCAATGCCATACCTATCATGAACATATTATCCCTCATCACTCATGCTAATTGTGACTTGAGTCACAGGCGTCGGGACCTTATCAAACCAGACCTCAACAGATCATACCAACAAATTTGCTCTGAGCAGTTGGAAGTCACCGACCTATTATTTGGGGATGACTTGACTCAAAACATCAAGGATATAAATACCACCAACAGGGTGGGAAACCGGTTGCTTGACCAGCCAAGCCATTTCAAACGGCCACGCTCTGATTTTAATAGGAGATCTTCAAATCCATCAAAAAACGGCCAGCGACTGGGGTACAGACCCCAAGTAGCCAACAGGAAGTGGCAAAAACACAACAACTACCCTCAGAGTCAGAAAAAGAAAGACGAGAGAAGGGGAGAGAGATAGACTCACAGCAAGAGTCTAATGCCTCAAAGGTTAGTCTGCTTCCCAACTTAACAAATGATGCACAAGCTAATTCATTTGCAGCAGGCAGGATAAAATATTTCCTCCATGAATGGAAATCCATTTCATCTGATCAAACAATACTACATCTGGTTCAAGGATGCAAACTAGTTTGTTCCAAGGGCAAAGTTCCTATCCAGAAAAAACAGCCTAAAGAAATTAAATTTACGGAAACAGAACAAACTTTTATTGACACTGAAATTGAAAGGCTTTAGCCAAAAAAGTTATTGTCCCCTGCCAATGTGAACCAGGGGAATTTATGTCTACAATATTTGTCAGACCAAAACCAGATGGCACTCATAGGCTTATACTAAACTTAAAAATCCTTAATCAGTACCTAGAATACCATCATTTTTAAATGGAAACTCTGCAGTCAGCCATAAATATGATGACTAAGGATTGTTTATGGCCAGCATTGATCTTAAGGATGCCTATTTTTCAGTGCCCATACATGAAGACTATCAAAAGTACTTGAAATTCTCATGGAGAAACCACACCTACAAATTTACCTGCTTAGCAAATGGGCTTGCTTGTGCACCAAGATTATTTACTAAATTACTTAAGCCATTATTTTGTAACCTTCGGTTGCAAGGGTTCTTCTCAGTGTCATATATTGATGATTGCTATTTGCAAGGTAATACTTTGCAAAATTGCAAGGACAATGTTCAAGCAACTCTGAACATGTTTGAAAAATTAGGCTTCGTTATACATTTGGAAAAGTCTGTCTTTGAGCCTACTCACGAAATTAAATTTCTGGGGTTCATTTTGAACTCAGAGAATATGACAGTTTCACCTACTACAAGCAAAATAGCTTCAATAAAACAGGCTATACAGATATTTTTGTCTAAGAAAAAGCCGACTATAAGACAACTAGCAGAAGTAATTGGAAAGATAGTAGATGTTTTTCCAGGAAGCTTGTATGGGCCCCTGCATTACAGGGACATAGAAACTGACAAAATCATTGCCCTCAGACAATCACATGGTGATTATGACAGTGAAATTACTATTTCCAATGCCGCCAGACAGGAATTGCTGTGGTGGTTAGATAATATTCACTTGGTTTGTAAACCAGCTTGTCATCCTAACCCTGACATTGTGCTTAAATCTGATGCTTCCCTATTGGGTTGGGGGCTGTGTATGACCACCAGTCAACAGGTGGACGTTGGTCCGAGACAGAGAGTCAATTTCATATCAATTCACTTGAATTGAGAGCTGCATTTTTTGCTTTGCAAACATTTTGTAGCAAATTTGCAGATAAACACATACGACTTTTTATAGACAATACCACAGCAGTGGCATACATTAATAATATGGGGGGGCAGCCACTCTCTCATGTGTAACAGCATAGCTAAAGACATATGGTCTTGGTCAAGCTAAAAATATATGGGTCAGTGCTGCTCATTTACCAGGCTCTCAGAATGTTGAGGCAGACAAAGCCTCACGTGTTTTCTATGACAACACAGAGTGGAAACTAAATCCTAGCATATTCCAACTTATTTCTGAAACGTTTTTCTTACCAAATTTAGATTTATTTGCATCACGATTAAATCACCAGCTTCCACGTTATGTAGCCTGACACCCATACCCAGGAGCCGAGGCTGTTGATGCCTTCACATTAGACTGGGGTACTGAGCCATTTTATGCCTTTCCCCCTTTCAGCCTCCTGGGCAAGGTTGTTCAGAAAATTTACAACGACAAAGCAGAAGGGATTCTTGTAGTACCAAACTGGCCAACCCAAACTTGGTTCCCACACATGACGAACATTTTGGTCAAAAAGCTACTGATACTTCCACAAGGGAAAGACATGTAAATTCTTCCATACAAGAGAGAGCAAGTACACCCACTACATCCAAAGTTACAACTCATGGCATGTCACTTGTCAGCAAATCCCTCTCAGACAGAGGATTATCAAAACAAACACTTGACATAATCATGGCATCATGGAGGACTTCTACCAAGAAACAATATGCAGGACATTTAAATAAATGGCAAGAGTATTGTAACAGGGAACATGTTGATCTGCTTTTTCTATCTGTGCAGCAGGTCTTGCAGTTTTTGACTGAGCTTTATCAAGCAAATTGTGGTTACAGTGCTCTTAATACAGCAAGAAGTGCTTTAGCTACTACTATAACTTTTCCTGGAAATGTTTCTCTTGGAAACCACCCACTTGTGTCCAGATTTTTTAGAGGAGTTTTCCAAAAACGACCTGCTTTACCAAGATATACTCATATATGGGACGTTGGTGTTGTTTTGAAATATTTACAGACTCTTAGCCCAGTGGCAAGGTTATGTTTAAAGGAACTGGCATTGAAAGTCACTATGTTATTGATGTTGTTATCAGGACAAAGGATCCAGACCATCCAGATATTAAATATGGATTACATGAATCTTACCAGTTCAAACGTTAGATTTCGTATTCAGGAGAAGGTCAAGCAAACTAGGCCAGGAAGGCATGTGCAAGGCCTTTGCTTCAAGGCATATGCCCCGACAGAAGACTTTGTATACTGACCTACCTGAAAGCCTACATAGATGCAACTGGACCTCTAAGGGGCAAGGAGAGACAACTTTTGATAAGTTTTAGCAAACCACATAAACCGGTTTCTAGAGACTCTATAAGCAGATGGCTCAAACAAGTACTTACACTTGCAGGTGTTGATACCAATATTTTCACACCCTATAATATAAGGGCAGCATCAACCAGTGCAGCTAAATCAAAAGGTGTTTGTATGGACCAGATATTATCAGCTGGTGGATGGTCGAATGCTTCAACTTTTGCTAAGTACTATGACAAGCCAATTACTCAACAATCACACACCGATTATACCTCTGGGATTCTTAATGGATGTTAGCATCTAATCTAGACTGCATCGACATAGAATTTACCTGCTGTACATGTTGATGGTATATAAAATAAATACACTTGTTACTTTTGCACAGTTTGCATGTAACTTCGCCTGGCCACACTGCTTTGAAATCTCACGTGATCTCCTGATGACGTAGTGGTGAGGTAGAATTTAAAAATTAAACGAGACTTACATGTAAGTTGAAGTTTGATTGTAATTCTACCGAGCCACGGAGTCAGAAGGGGATTACGTGCCCACCCTACTACGTAAATATCAGACACAGGGATAATTTACTGTCCACGCCCAATACAATACTGTGTGCCCAGTCGAATTTGAAGATTGAGCGAGCTAGCAAGTTGTGCAATCTCACGTAATCCCCTTCTGACTCCGTGGCTCGGTAGAATTACAATCAAACTTCAACTTACAGGTAAGTCTCGTTTAAATTTTAAATTTACTTGGCATGGGCGGGCTAGTGGTTACGATGACGGGTTTTCACGACAACGCCTATCGTCAACCGGAGAGTTCGAACCACTGCTGCAGCAATATGACTTTTTTTCTTTTTTCTATGTGAAATGTAAACCCTAAACCCTTTTTCCTTTTTTCTATGGCAATTCGAATCCCAAGGATGGGAACGATTTTCCCATTGCCATGAAAGAAGAGGGAGGGAATCTTTAAAACAAGGAACGAGAAAAGGGGAATCTTTAAAACAAGGAACGAGAAAAGGGGGAATCTTTAAAACAAGGAACAAGAAAAGGGGAATCTTCAAAACAAGACAACAACAACAAATGATCGCATTTTATAGTTCGAAGACATTGTTGACGATTAAACTGCCCCGGAAACTGCATGCCGCCGTTACGTTAGTCAAATGCTAAAACCCCGAACCCGCAGTTTGAAATATCGGCACCAAGAGGGTCTGGACAAAACATGGCCTACCCTGTGGCCTACCCTATGGCCTACCCTGTAATTTCTTTTAAAGCTTTGAAAACAGGTAAACTCAAATATGATGCCTCCTGACAGGTAGTCAACATAAACAACCTGGCAATCAAATATTTGTGACGTCATTACTAACGTTTTCTCTTGAAAATGTTTGGCTTGAAATAATTTTGAAAACACTAACAGCGATGGATCTGGATCCAAAATGGATGCGAATTTCTAATATACAACCACCAAATTTTACCAAAGAATTATTTTCCACATCGGTTATTGACACCTGTCAATTACAATGTGATGACGTCATCGATCACGTGATTTCGCAAAACTGCTTATAACTCCGCGAATTTTCATAGTAAGACCGTCAAACTTTGTCAGCATCCCCTCTGGCACAGTGTCAATTGGCACACATCAATCACAATGCGATGACGTCATCGATCACGTGATTTCACAGAACTGCTCATAGCTCCGCGAATTTGTAGAATACGGCCATCAAACTTTGACAACATCCCCTCTGGCACATTGCAATTATCACATATCAATCAAAATGTGATGATGTCATAGATCACATGATTTCACAAAACTACTTATAACTTCGCCAATTTTCAAAAGACATCAGCAAAACTTTGTCAGTGTTTCATCTCGAGCAATGACAATTGACACCTATCAATCAAAATAAAGTGACGTCATCGGTGACATGGTTTCACAGCACTCCAATTTTCATGGATTTGTATAATACCTTGCTGCTAAACATGCGTTGCTCGAGTTATAAGCAGTTTTGTTAATTCGCGTGATCGATCATGTCATCACATAAAAATTGACTCTTGTCATTTGACAATAGTCCAAAGGGATTCAGATGTTGACAAAGTTTGACGGCCTTTTTCTAACAATTCGCGGAGTTATGAGCGTTTTTGTAAAATCACGTGATCGATGACGTCAGCACATTGTAGTTGACATGTGTCAATAACCGATATGCGAAATAATTTGTTGGTAAAATTTGACGGTTGTATATTAGAAATTCGCAGTTAAAAACCTTTTCAGGAGAGTAATGACGTCACAAATGTTTGATTGACAGGTTGTTTATGTGTTTGTTTATGTTGACTACCTGTCAGGAGGCATTATATTTTTAGTTTACCTGTTTTCAGAGCTTTAAAACGAAAATACAGGGTAGGCCATAGGGTAGGCCACAAGGTAGGCCATGGCCGAGCCTCTCGGGGGTACATGTTCCCTTGTACTTTTTCCTTTGTTCCCTTGTTCCCCATAATTCAAAACGGCTTCTTCCGTAAAATTGTTCCCTAAAATTCCCCAAATGTAGCAAAAGTTCCCTTGTTCCCTGAAAATAATTTGTTAGTATCCCTTGTTCCCTGGAAATAAATGTGCTTGTTCCCTTGTTCCCTAAAACCCCTGGGAGTGACGCTCATGGCCTAGGCCACGTTTTGTCCCGACCCGCACCAAGAAGTTTCCAAGCCAGGATATTTGACCATAACCCGTGGGGACTGCAAAAAGTTCTTGGTTGCAGATAAAACTACGTTCGAAAGGGGCACGAGCCTGCTAAGTGAGTAGTTTACAGAGTTTACGCAATTCGTGCATCTATCAGATTTCTTCGCAGCCAGAAATCATTTGTCTAAATGCTATTAAGTGGATTTTACGTCCCAAACCAGGCTTCTCTGTAAAAGAAAGCGACACTGAACCCTGTTGATGAGTTTGAGAAGGTTCCTGAAGAAGAACTTTGTGAATTGTTTCCTACCGTTGACTACCGTACCGTACTACCGTATATCGCGACGCCAACAAACAAAAATGGCGGATAAGCACCATGGGCACTAGGACTATGAGTAGTGCTGTAAGGGGCCAAAAATATAAATAAACAAAAGGAAATGGGAAAGTATAAGAAAAGAAAACAGAAAAGGAGAAAACATATATTTCCATAAACAACAGCATATTGATTATCTTCTTTCTCTTTTCTTTTCTCCTTTTCTGTTTTCTTTTCTTATACTTTCCCATTTCCTTTTGTTCCTTATTTATATTTTTGGCCCCTTTAAAGCTTATTCCCCCTTTCTCGTTTCTTGTTTTAAAGATTCCCCTTTTCTCGTTCCTTGTTTTAAAGATTCCCCCTTTTCTCGTTCCTTGTTTTAAAGATTCCCCTTTTTAGTTTTCCTATAGGTTTAATGTTTTGCCCACCACAGCATTAAACGTATAGAGAAACAGCCTACTTCGGGCGCCAATAACTTTGCTAATATTTGTACGATAATAGAACGTGAGGGATAGATTTTTCGGCGGGCTGGCGGCAACATGCCACAGGGCACCCGGTTTGATTACTTCCACTGTCGGCCACTAGTCCAGTCAATCTACGCTCAAAATGGGGTCAAGCGGGAACTAATTGCAACAAAAGCTTTTTCGACGGTTTTGCACTACATTTAGTTCCCAAATGAACATACTAAAAGTCCCCAAAAATCTGAGTGCAGGAACACGCCGAAAACGGCAATTGAAAATTCCCATACAAAGCTTTTGTATGGAAAACCACAGGTAGCCCAAATCTCGAAAAATGCACAATATTTAAAGACTCGTTTTGTGCAAACTTCCGACAATACAAATGATTCAAATTATTCCGAAACATAATTTTGAACATAAACGGCACACGTTTTAGTTGCTTTCTGTTATTTTTATTAAATAATCACTCAATTCTCTATTTGGTGCAAGAGTTTGAGATCTCGGAATACAAGGCGCCGGCGCGACTAGAGAAAGACTACGGGTTTATTAAGTTGGGAACCCCAAGCCCTTCAAATCGGATTAACGCTTGCAGCCTATGGGAGAACAAATACAGAATGTGGGATAGAGGGGATGGGAATGTAGCACACCAACTCAGCAGGTCATAATAGAAACTATAGGTACTAATCACGCTAGCTACCATTAGAGGGGCTGCCCGCCATCTCTGGGGGGCTGTCTAGCCTGTGTAAGCAGCCGCCACTTTGCGAGTCGCCGGAAAAGGACGACCGCAAGAGACGTCTGCGGGCTCAAGCCAAAAATGCCATACTGATGACGTAGTTCTGACCCGTTTCTGGTCAAAAGCTCTGATTGGCCAATTCTAGATAATTTGCATGTCGCGCGAAAGTGCTTTATAGTGAGAGAATCAAAATGGCGGACGGCAGGCCGGGAGTTTCGCTCTCCGATTTTCGCGATGCCGTACGCGAGACTTTGCCCAGATTTTCGATCGATTCTCTAACTAAAAATCAGTTTGATGCTTTGTACAACTTTTGCAATGGAAAAGACGTGTTTGTGAGCCTTCCAACTGGCACAGGAAAGTCGTTGATTTTCCAACTCGCACCGCTAATTCAATTGAAGCGTGGCTGGCCTCGAACGTTTCGAGTGAGCTCTGGATGGAAGATGCGATTGTAATTGTAATATCCCCGTTGTTATCGCTTATGAAAGACCAAGTTAATTATCTAAATAGCATTGGACTCAAAGCCACCTACATTGGAAGTGACCAGGACGAAAGTATCTGCCGGGAAGTCGAGAAGGGAAAGTTCACACATGTTTACATTTCCCCGGAAGCGAGTTTATCGAACGAACGCTGGAGAAAAATGCTTGAAAGCGAGATTTACAGGAAGAAACTGATCGGCATCGCTGTGGATGAGGTACACTGTGTAACAGAATGGGGAACAGGGAATAACCAGGAAAAAACTGCGTTCCGTGCATGGTATGGAAAGCTAAATGAACTCCGTTCGCTTGTGAGGTGTCCGTTTCTTGCCCTTACTGCTACCGCCACCCAAGCTACGAAGCAATTGATAATGGAAATGCTAGAAATGCGAACTGCTCTTGAGATTACACAGAACCCGGACAGGCCTAACATCACCTACGTAGTTCAAAAAATGGAAAACAACGCACTAAAGGTTCCTTTCCTCCATGTTATTCGAGAAATAAGGGATAAAGGCTCAGACTCGAGACGAACAGTGATCTACTGCCAAACGATAAGCAATGTGCTTTGATATTTAACACTTTCAAAGCTGAGCTTCGCAGTAATATGTATGCTGGGGAAAACGTTGCCAGAAATCGCCTTGTAGAAATGTTGCACTCTGCCACCCCTGAGAGTGTCAAATCTCATGTGCAAGAACAGTTTGCTACGGATAGTGGACATTTAAGGGTTCTCATAGCAACCATTGCGTATGGTATGGGTGTGAATTGCAAAAATGTTACTAGAGTGATACACTTCGGACCTCCTAAGAAGCTTGATGCATATTTGCAAGAGAGTGGGCGCTGTGGAAGGGGGGGGGGGGGGGGGGGGGGGGGGGGGGTGAGCAGAGTATTGCTGTATTGCTCTACAATGGTATCACAATACGAGTGTGCAACCAAGAAATGAAACAATATATACATGGAACTACATGTAGAAGGCAAAAACTCTTACAGTACTTTGGCTACAATGACATCACAAAACCAACCCCTGCCCATGTGTGTTGTGACATATGTGCAGAAACTTGTGAGTGCAAAGGGCATTATTGTGATATGGAACTTACCCTTCCCACTGAAGATCATGAGGAAAATCCTGAAGTTGTAGGGCGAGTTGTAACTTCAGATCAAATGTCTAAACTTGGGCAGGCTCTTCACCGATTACGAAAAAGCTTGGCAAAGAAACTTGTTGTAGGATATAACTTGGCAGATTTTGCTGCAGTGTCTTGTCCAAATAAGCTGCTGGAATTTGGGCGTGAACAATGCACACAAGTTTTGGCCAACTGCTATTTTATCTTTAGTCAAAGTGATGTTGCAAAATATGTTGATGTATGGTGATCCCCCAACCCTCTGGAATTTCCAAAGAAAAATACAGTATTGTGTGGAAAAGATCAGGCAAATTGACCCCCAACCCTTCCCGAATTTCCAATCCCTTCCATAGGGGAGGTATGGATAATTTCTGGAAACACACAATATACTAGTAAGAATGAATGCATTGCACTGAAATCTACAATTTTAAAATTCAAATGCCCATATTCGCATAGACTTAGATGACTAATGCAGGCAAAACATTTTGCTCTAATTTTGTATTTTGAGAGACTAAAAAGGAATTTACATTATAAGAGACTAAAAACTTTAAACACAACAATTACTCAGACCATCCATTATTGTCAACAAACTATTGCAAGCCACTACCCAGTTTCTTTTTTCCTGCATGTTGTTGCCAACTCGTGGAAGCCGCCATGTTGGATCGCCAACTCAACCAACTACAACTACAAGTCGGATATGTTATTCCAGCGCCGTGCTCAAATCCCTGAGAAAGGCCGAGCCAAAGCACAATCTTCCTTCTGAGTTATGGCAGAATCTTGGGGACTTAGGGATAAGAAAACCCTTTCGTTCAAAGCGAAAAAGTCTTCGAGCCCACGAGAGACCATTACAGCTCGGGCCTCCTGTGGTGGCCACCACAGCTAACCCACACAAAGACACTGAATCAAGATCAAAATCCTCCAGCATTCCACCAATTTTGATCTGCAACTCAAGGTGCCTTAGTAATAAAGTCGATGAGCTCTCCTGTGTGCTGTCATTGAATAACGTCGGAGTTACGTGTATAACCGATTGGCTGCACTCAGAAATCCCGGACACTGCTGTCACCATTGACGATTATGTTTTCCTCCGTAGAGACCGAGGTAGCCCCTGTGGCGGGGTAGCAGTTTATGTTCACACGAGTATTCCGTGCAAGAGACTTACTCATTTGGAGCCCTTTGGAATCTTGTCTGAAGTGATGTGGCTCCAAATCAGGCCTACTCGGCTCCCGAGAGAAATCTCCTCCATCCTGATCGGCGCCATCTACCATCCTCCAAACGCCACTGCCGATGACAATAATTCTCTGTACGACCATGTCCAACAGGTTGTTGACGCTTATCTCCTCAAGCACCCGGATTGTTTAGTGTTGATTTCTGGAGATTTTAATCCCAACGCTACTAAAATATCTCCAGCTGTTTTCAGAAGAACATGTGGATTGTCACAAGTGGTGAAAGTGTTAACCCGTGATTCAGGAACGCTCGATTGGTGTTTGACAAATAGACCAAAGTCTCTGAGCGAACCTCTCCAGCTTCCCAAGTTAGGAGCCAGTGACCACTACTGCGTGCTAGTGCAGCGCGAGAGACCTACTTTTACTAATCCCCGTACAAAAGAAACTGTTACCAAGCGTGATACTAGACCAAGCCGCATACGTGATTTCGGCCAGTGGATCACGACCTTCTCGTGGCAGGAACTATTCTCTGCTTCCTCATGCGAAGCGAAGTTTCAATTGTTCATGGAGACAATATCTAACGCCATCGACAAATTCCTCCCCTTGAAAACATCCCGCCGATGCAGCACAGACAAGCCCTGGATCTCTTCCAAAATTAAGGCGTGGATCGCTAAGCGACAACAATGCTTCGGGAAGTTTGGAAAAGACTCACCAATGTTCAAAATGTGGCGCAATAAAGTGGCAAGGTCTATCAAGTCTGCTAAAACATCCTTTTACGAAAATAAAGTGAAAAATCTAAAAAACACAAATGTTGGACGTTGGTGGAAGGAAGCTAAAGGCTTATCGGGTACGTCGCATAGAGAAGGGTAGTGGTACCGTCAGCTCCTAAAGGATGACACTTTCACAACTGAGATCCTATGTGAGAGAATTAATGAGTTCTTCACCGGACTTACTTCATCATTCTCCCCTCTATCTCAAGGTGATGTTAATGCAGTTGCTGTGACTGACATCCCTGAGAAACTGTGGGTAACCGTGCGCGAGGCTCATATGGCCCTCCGGTCGGTGCAAACAAGAAAGTCTGTCGGGCCCGACCAGATTCCGAACGTGGTCCTAAAGACATTTGCACCCGAGCTTGCCCCAGTCCTCGCAGATTTATATAACTCCTCCCTTCGGGAAGGGTTTGTTCCAACCTTACTGAAGAGTGCGATCGTGCGGCCATTGCCTAAACAGACCCCCGCGCAGACCATCGAGGACGACATCAGGCCCGTCTCCCTCACCTGTCAGACGGCGAAACTCATGGAAGGATTTACACTAAACAGAATATTACCAGATGTGCTATGTGATCTGGACGCAAAACAGTTCGCCGTGGCTGGCAAGTCAACCTGCCACGCCATTGTCTATCTCCTCCACCTCGCCTTAGAGACGCTTGACTCTGGCAACTGCTGGGTTAGACTATTCTTCGCGGACTTCCGCAAGGCATTTGACCTCATTGATCATAACATTCTGCTCAGTAAACTTAGCTCTTTCAACATACATCCCATCTTACTTAGATGGATAGCAGCTTTTTTACTTGATAGATCCCAGTGTGTAAAGATCTCGAACTCAATTTCTCCCTTTTTACAACTATACGGAGGAATCCCCCAAGGGACTAAACTCAGCCCGATCCTATTCTGTATCATGGTCAATGACCTAGCGAAGGATTGTGGCCCGCGAGTAAAGTATGTTGATGATCTGACGGTAATGGAAGTAGTTCCCCGTAATTCGCCATCTGTCATGGCAGACATTGTAAACAGTATTCATACATTCGCGGCGGACAACAATATGCGTCTAAACCCTAAAAAGTGCAAAGAAATGACGGTTGATTTCTTAAAGTATAATAGCTTCACCTGCCCTCCCCTCTTCGTCGGCGGCTCTGTTATTGAGCGCGTCAAGTCGTTAGAAAAATACTGGGTGTTTGCAATGAAAGTTTCGTTATGGGTTTCCAAAAACTACAGACACTTTTGGGCCAGGGACGGGTCATGTGGGCTCCCTGTGCTTATTGAAGTACAATGAAAGAATGTAGCTGAATTTCAAAATTGAGTCACTGGAATTGAGTAGCTGAAAAAAAGAATACAAAATTCACCAAAATATTCTTAAAAATGTGATATTTTAATGCTGTCTTATAAAATCCTGGGTAAATTTGCCAAATAATTTTGCCTTGATGGTAATTGTCGTCTAACCAAAACAAACAGATGAACACAAGGGCAGTGATATAAAAAACATGTATGTACAGATGTTACAAGGGGTTACTCAAATTTAAACTGTTACCATATAGGGTTGAAGAAAAAGGTTGTATTCTGATGACTCAATATTTTTTGGGGGGAGATAGGACATGAACAGTTCTTGAGTAAAATATTTTCCAGTTCTTTCCACTTACTTGAATGATTTTCCACATCCAGGGTGTCTGCAAACATAGCATCCATCAGGGCCAACCATTTGATTTGCAAGTGCCTCTTGCTGTTCTTCCCTGTCAAACATGTCATCAAGGATCTTCTGACAAGCTTGTTGGTCGACAACATAATTGTCAACAATATATGAAGCTATCAATCTGAGATACGGTATGTTCTCTTGCTTCCCTTATCCAGTCTTGAAGCAGAGGATGGAAACTTCCGCTGTGTTGGCTGCATGTCAAGATCTTTCATACCAAGTACACTTAATGCTGCTGCAATTACTCGCGCCTTGACTGCTAGAAGAAACATCTGCTTGTTTGGAGCATAGGCATGATGGGTGTCTGTGGAAACATTCCGCCGATTGATGAGGTTGCGGTCGGCATACAAAGTGCACTTGTCCTCAGCTGATTTTGTTTTGTTAAATCTTGTGAATATCAACTGAAAGGTGAAAAAAACCAGTTGGATTCCACAATTATGATGATGCTATTAATCAACTATAAGGAAATGTGGCCTTTGCTACTGCTAAGAATTATAATTATTTATTCAAGTGGGAGTCTTGCTTTTGTTTCTTCAAAATAAGCAATTATTAGGTTATAACAGAAACAATTGCATGGCTTTAAATGCCCTGTAAATGTTTTGAATTGTGAATTGTGGACTTTCACATTTTCTAAGTCTGTAGGTATCGTTCTATTGTATAATGACTTTGTAAAGCCTTATTTTGCATTGCTTCATTATAAACTCCTTATACCAGAGCTACTGCCAAGCCTAGACAAAAGCTTTGGAAAAAGCAAAATTAATAGGCCATGATATAAAACTTCATTTATAATTGTTTATCGTAGAGTTATTTTGAAATTAGTTATGTGTAATTCATTGTATTGCGATGATCCAATGTGTACACTGTCAATCAAAACTTAGGGGCTCAAAAACAGTAGAGACAAAGCGATTAAAAAGCAGGTTGTAGAGAAAAGGAATCAAAGTCTGGATGATTTGAGCATTCTTAGAGGATGTGGTTGTTGCAGTTGCATATAATTTATTCTTATTACCTCCAAGAAGTATATTGATTGATGGTAGAGAATTGCAAAAACCAAAACACAGATTGTAGACTTTTGATCATTGTGATATAACAAATTTGACTATAAAACAATACACTCAATAAGATCGGTTACCAACCTACATGTACATGGAGAGGTTCACAGGTTATAAGTTAGTGAATCTAAAATTTGATTTGAAAGATACTTACATCAAGAAACTTCATGTCAGAGTGCCAATCAGCTATTCCCACATAGAGCCCTTCTAGCTCTCATCAGATGTAAAGCCATTCGCCAGTGACAGTAGACAATTAGCTGTCCTTTCAACAGTTAGTTGGTCACCAACAATTCCAGTTTGCTGGTATTTTGATGTTACCTCAGTATCTTGTGCCTTCGGGATATAGTCATGCAGCAAGTTCAGCACCTTGTTTATACCCTCAGATGTATTTTCATCCTCAAAAATGATTCCAAGGCACTCCTACAGAAAATAATAGGAATCGATACAATGAGCAAATAAGTTTTACTTTTTTGTATTGAAAAAACAAAGCATGAGTTAGTAGCGTGGGACAAGAACTGCCATATAATTGTGTGAATTGATGGGGGGGGGGGGGGGAGGCTGCTTACGCAGCCACCACACTAGCGCTTGCCGTTTTCGGCTGATTGGGGGGAGGGGGGAGGTTCAGAAGGGAAATCAGGGACAGGGGGAAATAATATTATTTTTAGGGTTTAGGAAACCCCTAAAAGTTGGGCAAGAATGTGTTTTTCTCAGATTAGTTACTGCAATCGTCATGGAAGTCTCACAATTAACAAGAAAACAAGCAACATCCACACCTTTACCAGTATTTTTAGGGTCAATTTTATCACTGTGTGGTATTTTTAGGGTAGTTTTTCCAATTCTCCAACTTGAGCATTCCCTATCACTTTTACACCCCTAAGAACCCCCCAGGGTAAACTGCATTCTTCCTACCCGTAAAGGCCAATGAAGGAAGTCGATCTCTTCCCTGAATTCAGTTGTTGTATAATGATAACATGTTTACCTTCTTAGACTTTTCTGCCATTTCCTTTCTGTAAGGATGGGGGATGTGCCAGGTTACAACATCACTGCAGAACTTGAAATATGGGATATTTTCCACAAGAATTCTTTCCACTAAAGTTATGTAGTTATATATTTGTGTCAAGTGCTCTTTTAGAGATGGAGTGATCTTAGAATTTTCTAAGTCAAACACATCACACTTTGGTCCATCATCTTGGAGATGATTTGCGGAAACTCTATTGGGAATCCTGTTGTGGTTCACCCAATGGAAGTCTTTGTTTTGATTGTCTTCCGTCATGTTTCTCACTTTCTGAAAAATATCAAAGTTGTCAATGACATATTGACTACCATTTGACAGTTCTGGGACAGTATTATGGGATGTATCTTGACAGTTCCCGTCATCCAAATCCAGAGAATGGGTAGCACTTCCATCTGATATTACTGGCTGGTGAACAGCCATATCACTGGTACCACTAGCCTGTGAATTTATGGATTCCAACACTTTGGTGTCATTCGCTTTTTCACAGAGCAGGTCTTCATTAAATGTAGAGCCAAACTCATCAGCTTTCCTTGTGAAGTATCTGGCAGACACACCAATGCATAAACTTGACAGGTAACTTGTCATGGCCTAAAAATAAAATTAACTAGAGTTATTGGCAAGTACATCAATATAAAATACATTTACATCTTTGTTACTGCAATTTTCACAATTCTGATAACTGTATGCAAGGCGTACACTTTTAGCATTTTGTAAGCATACAGAGAGAAAAATGGTAAGTAAGTACATCTATTATTAACATATAGTCTATTAGATCTGGTAATAATAATGGAAATTAAATGATTTGTCAGTCAAAATTAATATTGGGAATTTGACAGCTTGCATCTTATTTTGCCTCTTGGGTTAAAGTTTAGTCTACAAAGAATTAATATCCCATGCCTAGGCATAGGCGGCAGGGGATCATACAAAGTGGGGGGGGGGGGGGCTCATTGGTAAGGATGATTGAATGGGAAGAGTGAAAACAAAAATACAGTAAATGTGTGAATATATGGCTCCACCCCCTATGCTAGGATGCATGGAATGGATGCAACTATAAACATGCACTGACCTGAACACCTGTGTATTTGAGTATCAGTGTCAACATAAGCTGTACACTGTTCACCATCCTTGACCTCTGTTTCAAAAGGATTGCCCCAGCAACAGCAACAGATGGTGGCACTTCAAGATCCTGCTGTATGTCAACATTTCCCGCCTGTGAACCAGTTCCTGAATCTCTGCGCCTTCGCCTTGGAGGGCATGCTATGGCTGTCATTGTGGAATGCAGCAATGGGGCTCTTTTCTCCACTCATTTGTTATTTTTCCAAAAGAGAGGTTTTGAATATCATCCGCTGTTGTCTTTGTAAGCAGGGACGGGATTTCCTGTCTGTGTTTCACTAGAGTGCCACATTCAGAAGACAGCTGCTTCAACACACACTTAATGAGCTCTGTTCTTAACTGTGGGACTTTATAGACAGCACGGGCCATTTCACCCCATGTTCCTCTGACCATGGCTTTCCCCAAAGACTCCAATTCAGGCTTCAGCTTTCTGTGTTTTCTCTGACTAGGCCAGGTGGCAGTTATCTATGGGGTGCCAAATGTAAAAATATTTATATGTAAGTATTTTCATTATATGCATACATTTCCTTTATATGCCGCAAATGCCTTATATAATAAAAATGATTTTAGACATATAAGCAATACGGCGTAAAATGGTTTTTGGCATATAACCAAATTAACGAATGTGGTTGTTTGCTAAATAACCAATTCTCTGATATGACTTATCCGCAATGGTTTTATGGTGGTTTTATCGTGGAATCGAGGCTGGCAGTATTGAAACGAGGCTGTATAAGAATCCAAGATGGCGAACAACATGGAAGAAGATAAGGTATTGACTTTATCTATTTTATTTGGTTCTCACGAATTCGACATATTCTATGTTTTAGTTCCATACTTGAAGGATGTTTTGGCTGTTTTTTTTGTGTGCTTTTAAATAAAAGTAAATCGAATTTTCAATAGAAATAGACGCTGCTACTTTCGACGGTGCGGATCTCATTCAGATGAAAAAAGAAATCGCTGCAGTTCTTAGTTTGCTGTACCCATCCACAACGCTTTTATGTTTCGTCTCGAATGGCCAAAACGGGCGAGAATAGGAGAAACATGAAATGGAGTTTATCGAAGCTTGCGGTATTACGTACAGGTACAGCAAGCTGGGCCCCTCATAGCCTGCGTTGATAGCCGAACTAAACCTGGGTTGAGTTGAACTAAACCCAGGTTTAGTTCGGCTGTCAACGCATGATAGGCCCCTCACAGGAAAAAAAATATTAAGATTCAAGTGATTACACGGCGCCAGTTACAGCTCCAGGGGCACCCAACGATCATTTTCGTATAAATGTCTGTACATGGATAGCGCTACGCGCGAGAGCTGAAATTTTCGCTTCAGAATTAAAAGCTTAAAATTTTCGTCCCCGGAGTGGTTTTCATATGACTGTAGTAAACCAATCGCAAAGTAATTACACGAATTCTGAACAAAACCTATAGGAGTAGTTACAGTCACCTGAAATCCGCTCTATAGATCAGATAGATTATAATTATAATAGATTACTTTAGACGCAGAACAAATCCTTTTCTTCTCATTTGAACACATGGTCCACATTGAATAAATTCACAGCCATTCTTGTCAAGCCATAGGCTACGGGAAAAAGTTTTAAAAATAGTTAAATCGCTAAATTATTGTGATTAGATTCTCGGTTTTGAGGGGACGGGGACAATTTGGGTAGATTTTAGTAGAATGGGAGTGAGTGTACATATTTTTTGAGTGACCAGTGGCTTGAAGTTCAGACCCAAATTGCCCCCTCGAAACTGAGAATGCAATCACAATATACACATGTGGTTGTTGTGAATGACACACCAGTCATAAAATAGCTATTCTTTATTTTGTTTCTTTAAATATTTAAGACATTTTTCAAACAATTCAGCTATTTTTCAAACTTTTTCTTGTAGCCTGTGAGGCCTATGGTCAAGCTTTCATGGGGTGTCGACCATTTTAGGGAGCTTCTTGCAGAGCAGAAGCATCTCTAATTTACAATGCTCATCTGAAGAGAACAAATAATCTGTTATTAGGTATGCCTTAAAGAATAACTCTGTTTTATTATCATACAGGAACAAATGATGGACAAAGTCTCCTCAACCCAGCAGTATTGGTTTAAACATAGAGGCTCGTACAGCCAATCAACTCAACTTAGTTGGGAAGCAGAAAGAAATCAAAAGCTTGGTTTATATACAAGTCCTATGTGTCTAAAAAGGCCAAGGAAGACAGGACAATATTTCCAAGCAGACTCAATAAACCACTGTCTTAGTTCCTTGGAAACTTGTGGTGTCGCAGTGAACTAAGAGGAGTTCGAATGGATGTGACCTATGAAGGATAATTAGGCCTAGGGCAATCGTCAAATTACAGTCGCATTTAATGCATTTATAACAATATATTTTTTGGAAGTGTAATGAGTCGACATCTTAATTAATACCTTAAATGGACACAACTTGAGTTCGACGTACCGGTATGCCCTAGGCCTAAAAATATTAAATTTCAAACGCTGAATTTGATACAAAAACGATACATGGTACGACAGAACTAACAAGCAAGCCTTGTAATTTACTTGGTTTACATGATAACGTTGCTGCTAAACACAGATTTTTTTTGCAAATCTAACTTTGAAAAAAAAATTGGCGAGCTACTTGACGTAGTAATAAATTTTAACGTAAGACCTAAAAGAAGACATACGGAGTAGATTCCGAAGGAAATTAGCATAACTCTATTATTTTGAAACAATAATGTCACGTCATCTACGTGACCACCGGAAACGACAAGCGATATTTGACTGAGAATATGAATGAATTATTTCGAAATTTATGGAGAATGCCCTAGAAGAAGGTCTATGTTGAAATGTTAATTTAGGGCTGAGGCTTAGGGGGGACAAAAAAAATAAAAGCGTCATTTCCAAAATTTAATATATCGAAATTGATCATGGGTCTATATGCTAAAGGAGTAACCACTGGTGATTATTTCAATAGCGCTGCGCACAGATTATAAAATCAGATCACGAAGACTCAGCAACAAACAATTGACCGCTCCCGCTTCATTGTTCTACTCCCTAGTTACTGTTGGTACGTCGGACAAGCCAAAATGTTACTTTGGCATAGAGCATGAAAAATTACACCGATTGCAGGAAAGTGTTAGAAGTTTGCTCATAGTATATGGGGTTTATATTTTCGTCACGAAAAGCTGAAGAATTCATTCAAAATCTTCAAATTTCAAGTTTGTTGCTCGGACATTTAGAAATGAAAAGTGAAAACTGCCCATTGTTTGGTAATTAATTAAAGCAAAGACGGGATCGGTCTATTGCTCTGAATCCCATTCAGAAGGATCGCGCTCGTAATACGAGCCAGGATAGGAGTACATACAAGCTCTGCTATAATAGGTGGAAGTACCAGTTTACCAATTCATTTTGTATCATTCTTTAGAGAGAAAACTAAGAAAATGGGAGAAAAGTATATTTGTTTGTCTGAATTTTTAATTAGTGTGACGTAATCTGTGCGCAGCGCTATTGATTGACGCTAGCGTATCTCTGATCCTTGAACCGCCTCCTCTTTGTTGTGTACATAGGACTGGGGGATAATAAACTACAGCCCAAGGACTCACTAATACCTCGTCCACGCCACCAGAAAACCAGAGGGCAACAACAAGCGTAATAAATAGATGCTAAGGTGTGGACCATTAGAAATTGTTGGAGAGGGGTGGCAATTCCCAAAAAATTCGTGCAAGGCCAATCCTTCCCCCCCCCCCCAAAAAAAAAAAATCTTGCAGAGAAAAATAAATCCTACAAATACATGGCTTGGGCTATCGTTAAAAGATGTCTGAAGTAGTTATTACAGCAACTTCTCTATCATGCATTTTTCTATCTTTTCTACTTCACTTTACTCAATACTTAGTAAAAATTTCGGCGCGCGAGGCTGTGAGAAATCGCGCAACGAAGACACAACCCTCGCGCCATTTACAAGAACAAGTGTATCTTGCCGTGCAGTGATAGGCCTGGCAGGCAGTCACTTTATTCCAAAGAAGACCACTTAGGTACGCGTGAATTCGACGTTACAAGCATACAAATTCGTCATTTGGACCGCTTCACGCAAATGAATCGTTATTTGCGGCGTGCATAAATGATAAAACCTACAGGCTTTGTTTACTATACACACGGAATGTTGATCTACCCTTCAGTTTGAGGCTTAATGAAATGCGTTTATCAAAATGCGCAACGAAAGAAAAATACGATACCCTCTATCTGAGAATGTCTTCTACTAGGAGAAAACGTTCAACAGCTTCATATCTTTTTTTAACTCAACCAATGTAAATATAGCATAAGAAAATTTGTTGTACATATACATTCAGGAATAGGATTTGGCCTGTAGAAAACGCCACGGGAAAAAGGTCTTGCTCGATGCGCAGTTCTACCCTCTACCCCTCGTGGGTTTACCCTTTCCCACTGTCTATACTTCTCACTCTGACAAGTTTCGGTATGTACGTATAACGTGTATTACAAGATATTTTGTGCGTGTGTCTACGAAAAAAAAATAAAAAATCTTGCACAACCTGATCCCCGAAAAAAAAATCATACGCAAAAAAATTGCCACCCCACTCCCCCAATGTCTAATGGTCCACCCCTGCAGATGATTAGAAAACGTGTCTTAATTAACAACGACAAGCTCAGTAGTTAGACGCCGAGAAAAAGTTTCTTAGCAACAACCATCGTCGAAAACGCGACTTAGTAAAAACAAGTGTAGTAGATAGACGCTGAGAAAACGCGACTTAGCAATTCACTAACTAATACCTCGTCCACGCCGCCAGAAAACCAGAGGGCAACAACAAGCGTAATAAATAGACGCTAAGATAATGCGGGTTAGCAACGACAAGCGTAGTAGATAGATGATAAGAAAACGCGACTTAGTAACAACAAGTGTAGTAGTAGATAGACTCTAAGAAAACGTTACTTAGCAACAGAAAGCATAGAAGATAGACGCTGAGAAAACGCGACTTAGCAAGAACAAGTGTAGATAGAGGCTGAGAAAACGCGACTGATCAACAAGTGTAGTAGAGAGACGCTGAGAAAACGCGACTATCAAGAAGTGTAGTAGAGAGACGCTGAGAAAACGCGACTGATCAACAAGTGTAGTAGATAGACGCTGAGAAAACGCGACTGATCAAGAAGGTAGTAGATAGACGCGGAGAAAACGTGCCGTCTTGCAACAACAAGCGTAGTAGATAGACTCGACTGTAAGAAAACGCCACTTTATAGCAACAACAAGCGTAGAAGATAGACGCTGAGAAAACGCAACTTAGTGTGAGATGTTCAAAAAGACAATAATTTTTGATAGTTGTTAACTAGATTATTCCTTATTTTTCACGTTAGCTTAGACAGCGTTTCATGATATCAAGTGCAAAATCGTTTTTTAGTTACCGCAGCACATATAAGGGCATTTATTGCATGACATGATTTCCTGGATTGCATGTGTAATCTGATTGCATTGCACTTCTTTGACTTTGTTGTATAGGAGTTCGTATTAATTTTCCGATATTGTATTGATCCAATTCGTTACTTTGCTGCATAAAAGGAGCCCAATCCTAGTATTTTCAGCATGTTCTGGAAATCAAGAAAGTGTACAATAACAAAGACGACGAGATATTTTACGGCAGAAGGAGGGTACATGTTGTCGTTCCCGTTTATTAACCAGTTGTAAACTGTGTAGTGTGATTTTTTTATATTTGCCTAAGAAATCCGTGCTCCTACTTGACAGCCCATCTCATCCTGGTACACTTGGTGCCAGAAATGGAATCCAAGTGTAAAATCCAAGTGTACAATTCTGTGGAAATTAACAAGCGTGAAAAATGTCGCTTGAGGATCAAGATGCCGCTCTGAACGCCAAACTGACTAAGATGGAGACGCTGCTATAGCAGATTGCCACCCAACCAGACATCAGCCAGGCATCCACCAGTAGCAGTATCACATTACCAGCCATCTGTGTGTCAGTGCCAAGGAGAGGAGGTTTGGGAAGTATGAAGCAGAGAGGGCAGTGCGGGGACAGACCGACGCGAGGCAGTTGACTTCCTTTTCTCCCAACTGGACCAATGAAGAGCTCAAGACACGCCCCAGTTCCCAATGGAGTCTTTCAGATCCTGCGCGTAGTCTTCAGCGAGAAGCTAACTCCATCCAAGCCATGCAAACGTTTTTCGCAAGGCGGTAGATGGACGTGGAAACCGTACAGGACACTCCCTGGTGGTGCTCCTAGACAGAGTGCTCATAGCCAGAGTAGAACGGCTGAGCGGAGAACCTGTGGTGGAGAAGGAGAAGCTCCTTAAAGAACAGTTCACTGGAAACTTAAGGGAGCCGCTGCTGTGACGCGACATCAAACGCTCTGGCCGCGAACACCACCTTCCAAGATGTACGACTAGTGACACATTCATATGAAGGAGGAACCATCTAAAAGACGGTCAGCAGCAGTCCGAGAGGCAGCCATAGACGAGGAGGAGGTGTGCACTGAGGTGACTGGGAGGAGGAACAATCAAAAGGTGCTCTCTGGCCGGGACAGAGAGAACTTGCAGAGGAGATGCAGAGGCAGCAGAAGGTGCTGATGACCCACATCGAGCAGCAGAAAGGGTGTTTAATCGGCAGCATGAAACTCTCAATCAACTGCTGGCAACAGGACCACGCCCAAGTGGTTGTCGGGAGGATGGTCACTTCGTCCATGATTGTGCAAAGTCTCCACCAGGCAATAGTCAAGGGGACAGGAGGGTGGCTCCAAAGAGGTCAGCAACGAAACACTCCATCGCAGTGAGCCGGCGGCAGTCCTTAAAGATACAGCGGCCATTTTCAACAAAAGGAGGAGACGAACATACTGGCGAAGAAGATCCCAAAGTCGGCAGAGCTGTAGCAGCCGGGAAAGAAAGCGGGTATTGTGCCGGACCTAAACCAAAAACCCAGAAAGCAGAGGCTAGTCGAAGTTGTGATAGGGTCAGATAAATTATGCTCGAAGATTCGAGTATTAAGAGCTGGTGATGGAAAATGATGGTGATGCTCCAGTGGCAACAGATGAGTAGAGAAGGACAGGAGTATCACACAGCTGGTTCTGAGGAAGTCTCTCTGGATGAATACAACGTGATCGATGACAAGGTTGCAGTGCCCCCGACGTTCTACCCGATCAACAAAGCGCGAATCCTCCAACCCTGGCGGTTAGGGAGATTCAGGCTACATTCATAAATCAACAAGCCTTGACAGTATTTGAGGTCGTCATGGCAACTATTTTAAGTTGCCACGATGCTAATTTTGACGCGCGCCTTTGTTTTAATCAAATCATTGCGTCAAGCCTGATCAGAGGAAAGCAAAGCGCGTCCCGCATGTCGAAATTATCATTCTTTATGTGCGTGAATTAGCGCGGCCAAAATAACAAATCTCCATGCTTGCAGCGTCGAACTCACGCTTACATAAGGGTTTTTTCGAACATGGCGACTGCCCGCCAGGTCTATCACTGGACGGCTTTGGACGCTTTTTTTTTGGGGGGGGGGGGGGAGAGCTTGTTTCTCCTCGCCAAGATGCACATGTTCTTGTAGCGACGTGTTGTCTTCGTTATGATCGTTCCGCGAGTTCTCAAGTAGAATAATGCAAATGGTATAGAAGTTGTTGGAATAACTCCTTAGAGAATCTATTCTGTCGCATTTTCTCGTCGTCTATCTACGCTTATTGTTGGTCTGTCGCATTTTCTAGTCGTCTATCTACGCTTGCTGTTGGTCTGTCGCGTTTTCTCAGCGTCATCGTCTTGTAGGATTGTTGTTGCTAAGTCGCGTTTTCTCAGCGTCTATCTACTACCCTCGTTCCTGCTCAGTCGCGTTTTCTCAGCGTCTATCTACTACCCTCGTTGCTGCTCAGTCGCGTTTTCTCAGCGTCTATCTACTACCCTCGTTCCTGCTCAGTCGCGTTTTCTCAGCGTCTATCTACTACTCTCGTTGCTGCTCAGTCGCGTTTTCTCAGCGTCTATCTACTACCCTCGTTGCTGCTCAGTCGCGTTTTTCTCATCTATTACTCTTGTCGTTGCTAACCCGCATTTTCTTAGCATCTATTTATTACGCTTGTTGTTGCCCTCTGGATTTCGTGGCGTGGACGAGGTATTAGTTAGTGAGTCCTTGGGCTGTAGCTTTTTATCCGCCAGCCCTATATACACAACAAGGATGAGGCGGTTCAACGATCAGAGATACGCTAGCGTCAATCAATTAAATAATCACCAGTCGTTACTCCTTTAACTTATAGATGCATGATCAATTTCGATATATTTAATTTGTTTTATACCCTTAAGGCTCAACATGCATAGACCTGCTAGGGTCCTCGCATGCTGGTTTAAACCTCCAATAAATTTCGAAATTCGGATTTCCTCGCATAACCCGCATAAGACCTTGTTTTCCTCGCCTAAATGATAGAACGACATGGTTTTCATACTCTCAGTCATTTGAAAAAATATAGTTTTCAATATCGCTTGTCATAATCATTAACAAACTCGTTCTTCGGTGGTGACGTAAGATTTTGGGGAATTGGTGTTAATTTAATAATGAGTACATTTTGTTGAGATATGTAAATTCCCCTCGGAATGTACTCGGGATGTCTTCTGGAACGCCTCGTGGGCTGGTCGGAACGTCGTCGGCTTACGTTGAAAATTTATTACCAAAAGTACCTCGCTGCCTAAATGTTTTTAAAAGTTGACAGGAATACCAAGCAAAAAGCTGTGTTTAGAAGCAACCTTATCATGTAAACCAAGTAAAATTACAAGGCCTTGCTTATTAGTTTTCTCGTACCATCATGTATCGTTTTTCTATCAATTCAGCGTTTGAATCAGGGGCCGCGGAGGGGAGGGGCTGGTAGGGCTATAGCCTTATCACTTTTCCAAGAAATCATCATACATTTCTTGTATTCAGCCCTACCACTTTCGTGGTACATTCTTCCTTATAAGCCCCACCACTTGAACGCACGCACCGTGGCCCTTGGCATGAATTTACTATTTCTAGACCAAGGGCATACGTCAAATTCAAGCCGCGTCGATTAAATTCTTTTCAAAAGATATTGGCTCATTACACTTTGCAACAAAACGTTATCTATTGTTATAAATGTATTAAATGCGGCTGTAATTCGACTTTTGTCCTAGGCCTAATTATCTGTATAGGCCACAGCCCCCCGGGTCTCCAAAGGTTCTCCAAAACCTGACCCTATCAGATACCAAAAATCCTCGTTTTTTATACCCCACCGTAGACCTACGGTCAAAATTGTATTCCCTACCGCAGACCTGAGGTTAGTCACCAGGGTGGTCCAATTGGTCGCAATGAAAGCGTATTTTGATAATAATGTAAAGGTTTCAAAAAAGCCACCTTTCACTAATTGCGGTACAACCTCCCCCCCTCCCCGTTAGTTCTCTGCAACACCACAAGATTCCAAAGAAATAAACAGTGGTTTATTGAGTCTGCAAATGTAGTGACTAAAGACCTGTAGCAAACGCCGCTGAGAATTATCGCCCTGTCTTCCTTGGCCTTTTCGGGTTGAGAGATGATTGAGATGATTGGCTGTGCGAGTCTATGTTTAAACCAATACTGCTGGGGTTGAGGAGACTCTACCCATCATTTGTTCCTATGATAATAAAACAGAGTTGTTCTTAAAGGCAGGCATACCTAAGGACAGTTCTCTTCAGATGAGCATTGTAAATTAGAGATGCCTCTGCTCTGCAGGCCTCACAGGCTACTTGTAAAAGTTTGTAAAATATCCCAATTGTTTTAAAAATGTCTTAAATATTTATAGAAACAAAATAAAGAATAGTCACTTTATGATCTGCTGTGTATATTGTGATTACATTATCGGTTTCAAGGGGACAATTTGGGTCTGAACTTCAAGCCACTGGTCGATCGTTACAATGCACGCTCGCTCCCATTCTACTCACACTAAACACACCGGATCATAAAGTATAAGTATTCCGTGTGTTTGTGTCTATAAATATTAAAGACATTTTTCAAACAATTCGGTTATTTTTCAAACATTTCCATAGCCTGTCAGGCCTATGGCTTAACAAGAGTGGCTGCGAATTTATTCAATCTGGATCATATGTTCAAATGAGAAGAAAAGGATTGGTTCTGCGTCTAAAGTAAGCTGCAACTTATAATCTAACCAATAAAGATTTAGATATACATAAAACGGCAAAAACGAATGATAGTAACGTCCGACGTTTCGGCGTCATCTTAACGCCATTGTCAAGGCAAAATACAAATCTAAAGGTAAGGTTCATGCAGAGTTTCTGAATACTAATAGTCACATTAGACAAAGACTTTCGCCCGGATGCCTCGCTTTCGCTCGATTGCCTCGTAAATGAAATGTTGTTCATCAAACAATTAAGACCGATCCTGAACGTGCAATCGATTCCATCCGGGCGAAAGTCTTTGTCTAATGTGACTATTAGTATTCAGAACTCTGCATGGACCTTACCTTTAGATTTGTATTTTTGCCTTGACAATGGCGTTAAGATGACGCCGAAACGTCGGACGTTACTATCATTCGTTTTGCCGTTTTATGTAAACTTATAATCTACATACGAAAATTAAAGCTTTTATTAATTTCTGAAGCGAAAACTTCAGCTCTCGCGCTATCCATACAGATATTTATACGAAAATGATCGTTGGGTGCCCATGAGCTGTAACTGGCGCCGTGAATTAATGCGACACACTTGAATCTTAATATTTTTTTCCTGCTGCGAGGGACCCGGCTTTCTGTATGTTACCGCAAGCTTCGATAAACAGGCCTAGAAGGTCGTTAAATTTCATTTCATTTCGCTCCTTTTTTTCTCGACCGTTTTGGCCATTCGAGACCAAACAAAGCGGTTTTGATGGGCACAGCAAACCAAGAACTGCAGCGATTTTGTCTTTTGCTTTCATCTGAAATGAGATCCGCACCGTCGAAAGTAACAGCCTCTATTTCTATTGAAAATTCTGTTTACTTTCATTAAGAACCGAAAAATAAAACAGCCAAAACATCCTATAAGTATGGAACTAAAAATCACTAGAGAACATGTCGAATTCGTGAGAACCAAAATAAAATAGATTAAGTCAATACCTTTACATCTTATCTTCTTCCATGTTGTTCGCCATCTTGGATGCTACAGCCTCGTTTCGGTACTGCCAGCCTCGATTCCACGATAAACCATCATAAAACCATTGCGGATAAGTCATATCAGAGAATTGGTTATTTAGCAAACAGCCACATTCGTTAATTTGGTTATATGCCAAAAACCATTTTACGCCGTATTGCTTATATGTCTAAAATCATTTTTATTATATAAGGCATCTGCGGCATATAAGGGAAATGTAGCCCCTATGTATACATATAATGAAAGTGCTTACCGTATTTATGGTAAACTAGCTGATGCCCGTGAAAAATTCACTGAGTGTAAGGGGGAAATTAAGTAAAAGTGTTCTCTGTTTAAAAAAAAAAAACGGGGAAAAAATGACAATGACCATATGGATGTGGGAAGGGTTCATGATTTCCCCCTTCCATAAACTGCTGGATTTACATTACTAATAACCTCCCATCAGCATGAGTACCCCGTCCCACCATGCCGAAATAAATGAAGTGAGCCCAAAAGGTTTTTTTTGCACTGGTCTCCCTGCTTGGTTTGACAAAATCACGCGTGTGTCAGTCTCTCAAATCGGTCAAAGAACCCGTGAAAATCGAAAGCGCAATTTGACTTCGGAATTGTTTGTATGCTTATCATATCTCAGCGAGGGGAGAGAAGAAACAGGTCAAGTAAAAATGGTCTAAGGACTAATAATTTTTTTAGTTTATATTATTTATATTTTTTTTCGGCTTTATCCTCGCTTAAAAAATTGCTTGAATTGGAACTTAGCCCAAAGTGAACGTTTTCCAACAAAA
Organism: Scolanthus callimorphus; assembly: GCA_033964015.1. Lineage (NCBI taxonomy): Eukaryota > Metazoa > Cnidaria > Anthozoa > Actiniaria > Edwardsiidae > Scolanthus > Scolanthus callimorphus. The sequence continues at coordinate 27,850,508 of CM066913.1, forward strand.
ACATGCCCACTGGAGGGATTTCCTCCTTCTCTTCGGGATTGTGTCCTTCGTTTTGCGATAGAGCCGTCAGGATTTATACTTAGAGAATATTATTCATGACTTTCACGGACTTTGTTTTGTAAATGTGTCATTTCGACTTAGCATGACTTAGCGCGTGCTCCGAGGGAAGCAATGTAGTGTGTACGTTCGTTGAAACTTGAATGAAAATTTTTCTCAGCTCAAATCTTTCAAGTTAGAATTATCCCTGCACATTCCTGTATGTAATCTGTAAGAGAACCATTTAGGTTTGAATGTCAATGGTGCTTTCGGCTGCGCGAACCGAGTTCTTTTTTAGTTTCTGTGGGAGAATTCAACATGGCGGCGATGGCGGCTTTGTCCCTCGCTTAAGAAATCGCTTGAATTAGAACTTAGGTCGAGGTGAATCTTTTCCAACAAAAACACGCCTATGGTCCAGATTTCCACCTTCCCTTCGGGTTTGCGAACTTCTTTTGGCGGCACAGCTTCAGGGCTGAGCGGAGCGAGTGTCGACACGATTTTCCTTACGGTATTAATATATAGATAATATTTTTACATTTGGCACCCCATAGTATCTAGACAAAAAAAAACACAAAAACTGCAATGATAAAATTGATCGATTTTTATATGATTTCATTTAAGCTGTAACTTATATACCGTAGCTCACAAGGAATGATTTAAGTATGTTTGACAGGCACTTTCAATTTGCTCCTATGGTGTGGAATTTTTTTTTACCACATTATCATTGACCACATGAATGTTTAGGTATGTTTGTGATAACACATAGAACTATTGTAAAACCCTTACCCATTATAATTTATAAGTCATAACTAGGGTGCGTTTAAGTGTGTTTTCAAGGAAAAGAAACCCAGAAAAAAGAACAGGAGACAAGCGGCGAGAAGTTCGTCAAAATCGCCGCTTTATCCTGTTTCTCTAGGTTTCTTTTCTCTGGAAACACACGGGAACGCTTGCTACGCATGCTAAGTCACCCCGATTTGTACTACCCTACCTCTACTCCGGTTTTATCGTCCGAGAAGCGTTGGTTAGCTTCTCCACTTGCTCGCCGCCATCTTGTGACAAAGAAGGAAAAGAATTACATGTGGTAGTTTGTCTCGAGGGTCGAGGGTATTCCACTGGCCGGTTTGGTTTCACTGGCGTGCTAGTCGAAACAGGAGTAAATTCAGACCCTGTGGAGGTACTTTGAGTAGATACTCTCTGGATGGATGAAGCGCTGTGAACTGCCTTGATAGTGCTTTCGCACGTGCGTAGGGTTCCGCCGCGCGATCCTCTCTTAACGAGGATTTTCGGCCGTTCTTCCTCGCTTTCTTCCAATCCTCGAACATTCACACCAGCTGTATTGGCATCTGTACGAATCCCACGTAGGTTAGAACCTAAGCTTCGTACTTTGTCCTCGCATAACTTCAGGTTCTGAGCAATCCGGTCGCGTTTATCGAGCAGTTTGTAACAAGCACGACAAAGGAACTCGCCACCGGTCAAAACTCCATCAAAAACTCTCGAGGGCAAGTCTCCAACCAATTTAAAAGCTTTAGAACCTTTGTTCCCTACAAAGTATTTGTACTGATCATCGTTACTGCCACATAAAAAGCACGATTGACCTTTAGAAACACTCATACTCGAGCGAGCACATCGAAAGTCATCTTTGGTGTCGGCTCTCACGTTGTTTGTTTGTTATGTAATCAAAACTGCCTTCGCGCCAATATGCTAATTAGCAGGATTTTAAATCAGTCAGAACTACGTCATCAGTATGGCATTTTTGGCTTGAGCCCGCAGACGTCTCTTGCGGTCGTCCTTTTCCGGGTCCTGCATACTTGGAAGGCCCAAAGTCCTAGTCAAAAACACCTTTCAGGTTGAGAGGATTGGGGTGGAGAATAGATAACCAGTAGTGGATCTTAGGAGAATTTGGCGAGTTGCATGCCATCCCCCCCAATCGAAGAAAGGGCTAAGGCTGTCCACACCAGGAGTGAATCGTGGACTTACTGGTTGTAGGAATTGGCTGATTGTTTTTCTTTGCGAAACCCAGGGGAGAGGGTCTATCTAAACCCTGGAGTTTCCAGGGTTAAGAATCGAAGACCCCTGGTAGGGGTCTGTGTCGAAAAGGCAAGGGTTGTTCAAATTCTAGGGGACGGGGTGTTCATGGCCCCTGAAAATTGGTATTGAAGCACACGTTGGTGGCTTGCATGGTACACATGTTTAACTGCAAGAATCATGTCTTAACTACAAATTCCAAGACTATCGCCATCCAACTACTCTTATACACTTAATGACTGCTCCCGAGGGAAACATCAGTTTTGTTTCCCGAGAATCTCGATGTTTCCCGAGACGAAGTCGAGGGAAACATCGAGATTCGAGGGAAACAAAACTGGTGTTTCCCGAGGGAGTAGTCATTAAGTGTTTTGTTATATAGCAGAAAATATACTGCAATTATTAAGTCAAAACAAGTGTATTTCAAGAATGAAAAGAGAAGTTACAAAGTTTGCGCGCGACTGCATCATGTAAAGGGAAAACACTCATAAACAACACAATTTTCTTGCATTAGCAAAAACTTATCAAAATTAGCACAGGTTTTTAAAAAGACTCGCGTATTTACAATGAACTTTCTCTTTTTTCCCGCTCTCAAACGGGACGCGCGAAAGCAATATTCCCCGACCAGTCAATAATTTTTCGAAATATTGACTGATCGGGGAATATTTGATTTGTACTTCACCACGTGACCTTGATTTAGCCAATAAGAGCGCGCGCTCGGTTGGAGTGAGCACTCGCTATATAACAACAGGCTATATTCGCTATGTAATGCTTTCTTGTGTACATTGCTCACCAGCTCACAGATATTACACAGCATGTACACAGTGATGTAAGGACCAAACCGATAACTCTTTTTAAACTCTTATCTTGTAAAACGGCCTCTTACTACAACCACCAGGGGCGTAGCTACCAATACACAAAGTACGCAACTGCGTACTATAACATTTTCACTTTGTTATACTACTCTCTTGCTACGCCCCTGACGACCAAGATCCAGAAAACGTGTGTGCACTACAAAACGCCATAGCATTGTGGACAGGGCTGTATTCCTGTATCTCTATCAAACCAATTCAACAATCGACATGGCTGACTCAACAAACAATGATGAATGAAATTGAATCGGATCAGTGTTGAAACGGTTTTGCCCCAGCCTTATCCACCTTTCTTGTGGGCTTCCATGGTGATCGTCTTGAATTCTTTTCCGAAGCCATAAAGAGGAAAATAACGCATTTTAGCTCCATTTAGGGAATTGAATTGTTTAGTGCGGACTTTAAGATTTCGAAATGGCGAAATAGGAACGTCGAGGAGTTTTCTGAGAACACAAAATTTGAGATAAAATTATACTAGCAGCTAGCAGCTGTTCGCACATGATAACGTTGACTGTGCTGTGCTTAGTTTACCAGGCCAACAACAGTAGCTAGCGAAATGAAATAAAACGATATAAATTTAGTGGGGCAGTTTGCCCCATATCTGAATGGATTTAGTTAGAGCGCGCATTTTGAGTGTTATGTTTATTGTGTATGTAATTGTGTATGTACCGAGAGTGCCGCATTTGCAGTCTAAATATTACAAAAGAGAGTTTACCTTTTGGTCGAAGGTCGAGGGTCGTGGGTACCTAGTCGAGGGTCGAGGGTGGGCATGTCGAGGGTGAGGGTAGCTGGTCGAGGGTAGCTAAAAATGTTCTCCCGGAATATTGTACACAAGACTGGAGATTTTTTAGCGATACATTTGTGTCGCGTCGGCAATCAGTCGTGTTTATCAAGCGGGCACAGGTAAGCTCTACAAAAGAAACCCCAAATCCCGAGGACAAATAAGCAGGTTACTTTCTGATTATATTTCCAGCTAGATACCTGTTTTTTAGAGGCAAACATAATAATGTTTTCAAATTTATCAAGCAATATTATCGAGCAACAACATGACAATGAGCCTATTCATGTGGAACTTCTGAGACAAAGTGGGTATCAAACTTGTAAAATAATATGTTTAAACCTTACCGGATTAAAGTCGTTATAGCACATTATCTCAAGGAAGCATTGTTACAAATTGTGCGAGGCTTCGCTTCGTTGGAAAAATGCCGAGTTATTCATAATTGCGGGAGATGCATGCACGCGCGTTGAAGGTTTTCAAGATAACCCTGATTTGCATATCAACGCTTTGAGCAAAATTATTCATCCTACAAATACTCGATCTTTAAACCGTCCACTGCACATGGGATATTCTCAACTTTGATCATAATGTCTGACTAATAAGAGGGCGCCATTCTTTCCCTTACAGTGAAATATAAAGGGAAAAACAGATGCTCCCACTCGTGTTGCTATGTTCCGTTTAAGTCTGCCTTCTCAAGCTGAATACTAATTTGTCTCCTGTATCAATTAAATTGGTGCTTGAACGTAGTGCGCAGAATCGAACTAAGTTTCCTCATTAACGCGGTTCGTAACGAGTGTGGGCGTCTTTGAGGAGGCCGTCCTGAGGACACGGACGGACTGAGACCAGGTCAGCTGGAAAATTGGCCTCCTCTTTGGTGGGTATTAATTAACACTGAATATGAATTCAGGGACATTAGGTGTCTAATAATATATAATCTACCAACATACGCTAGAAATAACTTGCCTTGACTTTGAGGGTTTCCGGAACCAGCTAACGCGTCATTTAAACGATCTCGTGATATCTCGATCCCAATTATTATTTTATTTTCCTCTTGTTATTTTCTTACATGTCTGCGTAACGCATGTTAACATCAAATATTTGTTAATCTGAGACAGTATGGCTATCAAATGGAGATAATTTATCGAATAAAAGCGTCACTAGCTGGCGCCTACTAGGGACCGGTCATTATGTATCGCCTTTCAGAGGATTTTGGGTATTACAAGGTCAAAACGCAGTAATCCTCCCTCTATAAGTACAATGATCAATGTGATCCCCCCTCAGAGTAGTTAAACGTTTTTGCGATCCCCCCGACCCCTATTTGACCTAGTAGAAGACAATTTACAGATAGAGGGGATGGCATTTTTCTTTGCGCGCGAAGCGCGCCCGAATTTTGATAAACGCATTTCATCCAGCCTCAGAGAAAGTGTAGATGAACATTCCTTTTTTGTGTGTGTATAGTAAACAAAGCCTGTAGATTTTATTATTCATGCGCGCAATTGCGCGCCGAAATGACGAAATTATTATTATTCATTTGCGTGAAGCGCGGCTCAAATGACGAATTTCTATGCCTGTAACGTTGAACTCACGCTTACTCTTCTTTCAAACATAGTGACTGCGCGCCAGGCCTATCACTGCAGGGCATTGTTGGTAGAGTTTGTTTTTCCTCGCCAAGATACACTTGTTCTTGTGAACGGTGCGAAGGTAGTGTCTTCGTTGCGTTATTTGCAAAAGACTATATTCTTTATATGCGCGCGATGCGCGCCGAAATTTTTATTGTGTAAGTACTGAGTGAAGTGAAGTACGGCCACAAAAATGCAAATGTTAGAGAAGTTGCTGGAATAACTACTTAGAAAATTTATTGTGGTCCCCTCTTGCAGGGCTTCCGGCTTTGAGAGATCCCCCCTTTCGCTCGCCCAAAAATGAGGTGATCCCCCTAAAATCCTCTGCCCCCCCCCCCCCCCCCAGGCGATAAATAATGACCGGTCCGGTCCCCTATTACTGAGTTCCAGATAATATAGAATCGGAGTGATTATTTAATAAAAAGTACGAGAATACAACTAAAACTCGTATTATTTATGTTCAAAAGTGTGTTTCGGAATAATTCGAACCATTTGCGTTCTCGAAAGTTTCATCAAATGACTCTATTTTAATATTGTGCATTTTTCGAGATTTGGGCTTCCTGTGGTTTTTCATACAAGCTTTGTATGGGATTTTTTCAATTGCCGTTTTCCGTTTTCGACATTTGGGGACTAAATGTAGTTGAAAACCATCGAAAAAGCTTTTGTTGCAATTAGTTCCCGGTTCCCGGTCAAACCGTAGATTGACTGGACACGCAGTTTGGTAAATCATCCATGTTCGTTTCTCGACGAGTGTAGTGCTCTTTCAGGGAATATTATTGGTCTAAGTATAACGTTGTGAATCACTTTAAGTTCTATTCTTGAAAGCTATCACAGCAAATAGCCCAAATACCATGAGCTACTAAAATGTTCGAACATTATCTACCGAGGAAAGAAATCGTGAAAGTGCAATGAATTTATTACAAGAATGTCGCGTTAAAATGTGTCGTTATTACGTATTATTCCTTAGATGTATAGACGAGGGCCTTGTGGCATGGTAAAACTTAGTAGCCGCGTTTCTGTTCCGACGAATTTCTGTATCTTAGCTTGATTTGAGATTACTTCAACTGGAATCGATTCCTGGAATTTGAGCCAAAAAAAACGGCAATTTTTTTTCTAGTACGACCTGAATACGAAATTAGGGCCTCATAAAAAATTAGATTGTGACGTCTAAAAATGTTTCCAAGAACATCAGTTATTAATAACTTATTTATACATCATTAAAGTAGGATTTGAAAAAACAATTATAACATACAGGAAAAGACACAAACGTTATAGCCTTGAGTTTGCCGTCGCAACTTTGCGCTCTAGACACAGTTGGGTGCATTTTGAATTTCGAATGAGTCACCTTTAGATATATTGCATTTGTCTTATAGTAGTAAGCGCTGTAAATTAGTAGATAGTCATTTTCACACGCGCTTTTCTTATTGGTTCCTGAAATAGTAGATATCCAACATTAGTATATACCCAATCAGTGAATAGTCATTTTTTCGCGCTCTGATGATTGGTTCCTGAAATAGTAGATATCCATCACTATTTATTGTTTTGAGAAAACTCTCAAAATGACAGCTCCTTTCGCGCGATATTGCGTTTTGAACCTTTTAATAATAATCCACCGTCTTTTATTTTACTGATTGGTATATACTAAAACAACTCATGTTTGTGTTTTGTATGGGATGCGTTCGGGCCTGTACGCGACGTTGCACCGAAGGCAACAAACAATAAATAAAGGCAAATAAATGACACGAGATAAAAATACACGAATGAATAAATAAGTAACAAAGGTTAAAACTAACTTGAGGAATGGCATTCCATACAGGAATGGAACGCACAAAAAAAGAAAACTTGTGAGCGTTAATAGTAGAAGATGGTTGGATTATTTTGCGGTAAGGGCACTTTCATCGGCGAACAGCTTGATGTTAGACTGAATGCCGGACGGCAAGTCATTGATGCATAAAAGGAACAGGATTGGACCAAGTACGGTACCCTCAGGCACGCCAGACACTACTGAGCACCAGTCCGAACATGAGCCATTCACAACCACACGATGTCTACGGCCAACCAGCGAGGCTCCGAATAACTCACAGTGCACAGTGCTGTGCCGCGGATCCCGTAAAACTCGTCTTTAACGAGAAAGCGCTCGTGGGGGACGCTATCAAAGGCTTTCGCAAAGTCCAAAAAGATGGCATGAGTAGTATAGTAGGGGCCGAATTACCCTTTTTTTTAGGAGGAATACTAATTTTGAGGAGGAGGTCAAAGGTCACGTCAGAGATACGTCAGGAATGTTGTGGTGGAGGTTAAAGGTCACGTCAGAGTCACGTCAGGAATGTTGAGGCGGAGGTCAGGAATGTGAAGAATGTAGGGTATCAGGTTACATTGTAGTATGGGGGGACCCTCCCCCTCCTTTCCTTTTTTTTTCAAACAAGGGGTACCCTCTCCCCCTACCTAGAGTTATTTGGCGCTAGGGGTATCAGGTTACCTATAGTTATGTGGATATACGCCACTGGGGGTATCAGGTTACATGTAGTATGGGGGATCCCTCCCCCTCCTCCCCCTCTTTTTTTCAAGTAAGGGAGATACCCTCCCCTCTCCCCCTACCTAGAGTTATTTGGCGCTAGGGGTATCAGGTTACCTATAGTTATGTGGATATACGCCACTAGGGGTATCAGGTTACTTATAGGCTAGGATCTCCGGATAAGTAATGACGTCATAGGCTATTTTTAGTAACCAAGGTTTATTCCATTACATTGACCCTTATTACATAAAATTCTATGACATAAAAATGTCCCTCCTACCACTTTAAATAAAATAGTAATAACTATAAAATAAGAGTATCTATTACATAAAATGTCCCTCTGGAAAATGTCAGGGTAGCGATACCCTGGACTGTCCAGGCCAAAGGAACTCAAACGATTCCTCCAAAAAAGTATTGATGGTGGGGTCATCAGGATAGACAGTAATGCATTTGGTAACCCCGGTCGTGATGTGTTTCAGTTTCACAGGCCAGATGCTTGTTGATCCATCGCTAATAACGGACCTTCCTGGTTGGGTAGGACAGCTGGAAGTCTTGTACATTTCAGCGAGGTAATACCCTTCAGGAATTGTAACGGATGGTTTGTTACCGCCACCGATTGATTGCCATACCGACGGTGGGGCGTCTGACCACACGGGCAATTGAATCGCTGGACGACTCTCTTTTGTTTTTACACGTTTTATTAGCGGCTCTTGAGGAACGAATGGAGTCACTTCGCTTATCTTTGGTTGACTTTTGTTGACGGTAAAGACTCGACAAGATCCAAAGACGCCAGTCAGCACTTGCTTGTCTGGTGGGGTATCTGGCTTGTTGTCTACCAATAGATACCCATAAGGCTTTTCTGTTTCTTGGAAGTAGGCATTCATGAATCTGTCTCGAATCTTGTCAAACATTCTTTCTCCTATAATTCCTATTTGCTTCCGATCACTAGGACTTTGGAATAAGGCAAGATACTGGGCATTTCGGCTAATGTCGGTATTGTACTTTCCTTTGGAAACATATTTTGAAGTAATAGGACGACACTGGCATTTCTGTGACGACCCTGAGTAAACAAACGGGCCACCAGCGGACTGTCGGAAGCTCCGGCCATAAGATCATCGAGGATCAAAATGTTGTTGAACTTGGGATTGATTTCACATAGGTCATCGGACAATTCCGGTAAACCCCGTTCGAAACGGATACTCTTTCCCGTTGATTTCTTCAAGGTATCATAGGTGTCTTGCCATTGGTTATAGTACCAAACAATCAGTGTCTTCTTCTTTTCACTGTAGGCAATCCTGTCTGTTTCCAGAATCTTCTGTACAAAGCAAGTCTTACCACATTGAGTTGGACCCACCACCAGTAGAGAAAACTTGTGACGGAATTGAAAGTCGGTATACGACTCAGTAGTTAGAGATGAGGTTGCATTAGACCGTTTTGAAGAGAGCTTTGGCTTCGCATTTTTAAGAGTCCGCCCTTCTGTTTGCTTTAAAATACTAGAAAAAAATGGTTTAGAGGCTTGACTCGTTGGTTGCCATGACGACACCGGAGCCTCTTTTAGAAAATGCTTTCTCTCATTTCCCGTCAAAGCATGTTTCTGAAGAAGGTGTGTACTTAAATTTTTGAGGTCCGGATGTCCACACAGCGGGCAAGTACGAGGGTACCTTTCGGCATGATATCTTTGTTAACTGATAACCGAAAGAACGAGTAGGACCTTTTATACCCTGTGCTCAGGGGTTCTCAAAGTGTTCTTAAGGGGTTCTTAAAGGGTTCTTAAGGGGTTCTGAAAGGGTTCTGAAGGGGTTCTGAAAGGGTTCTGAAGGGGTTCTGAAAGGGTTCTGAAAGGGTTCTGAAGGGGTTCTGAAAGGGTTCTGAAGGGGTTCTGAAAGGGTTCCAGGAAACTACAGACAAACAAGGGTTGCATCTCCCGCTGTAGCTTGGTAACCCGGCCCTCTTTAAATGGTATATAAGAAGGTGGAGTGCAAACGGTTAATCATTCAGACAGGAACTTTGAGCAGGACGCCAGACATGTCCTCTTCCGAAGACGAAGTTAGCCTTTCAAGCTCTGGCGAAGAGTCTCAGGAGAACGACTCCCAGGAGGACAACGAAATTGATGTTTGGGAGCGTCTTCAGCAAGAAGTCATGGACCGCCATGAAACTCATTGGAAAGAGTTGGTTGAGCACTATGAGCAACTTGGAAATAGCCAAGAAGTTGCAGAGGCTAAGGCGACTAACGATCTTGTGCCTAGCTACAGAAACGGACTGAGACAAGTGCTGTTCGAGGAAATGAAGTGGAAATGAAGTGAAGAATCCCTACTATAAGAAAATTATAGAGACACGACAGAACTTCATGGACAAGGATGATTTTGACTGGAAAGAAGCCGCCGAAGCAGCCATTGAGAAGCGAAAATTTTTACTCAACAAGATGTTCAAGAAGCAACCTATCCCAGAACAGCCAGAAGTGCCAAAGTGCGGTGGACGATTTTACCAGCGCTATTGAATTGACAGCCCAGGGTATCGCTACACTGACATTTTCCAGAGGGACATTTTATGTAATAGATACTCTTATTTTATAGTTATTACTATTTATTTAAAGTGGTAGGAGGGACATTTTTATGTCATAGAATTTTATGTAATAAGCATGACTGGCATGCACCTGTCCGTGAGTGTTTAGCACCGATGTCCAATCGTGGGTTACCGAGACCAGCTGGGTAGTACATGAGAGGCCTTGCTGAAACCCGTGCTGGAGATGGGAAACCAAGGGCGTCCGCTTTCGCCGCGTCAGACGCGCACACGCGACCATCCGACAAGAGCGTTGGTGTACCCAAGGAGTCGGACCGCAAGAGCTTCAAATAGGACCGTGCTCTTTTGACACCGAGGATTCCATTCATTACCTCATTAACATGTCTACTGTGCGCTTCTTTGATGTTCTTACTCACAGAATTTCGGAGGCGCGTGAAGGTGTTAGTGTTAATAAGGTATTTCTCTTTGCCAGTTCGCCGCGCCAACTTGAAGGCCTTTCCGCATTAGAAGATGGCACTTCTCTTAGACATCTTGTGGGGAATTTATTTATCCACACTGGCGATGACCAAGTTTCCCTGATGGTCGCGTGTCGCGGGTCGCGGGTTTGAAGTCGCGGGTTTGAAAAGGTTGGTCCGGCAAAAACTTTAAGCTTCACATTTTATTTGATAAAACTACAGTAGCACTAAATAGAGTCGAAAATATTCAACTGCCTTGCACGAGCCACCGATAGGAGCCCGATGTTTTTGGTGCGTACTTACTGTTAATCTAGTCATCGTCGCATTAGAAATGTCGTGGCCATCAGTGACTTTACCTGAGAGAATGTCGAAGTGAATAATTTCATAAGTTACGATTTTTTTAAATTTATTTGCTACTATTCTGTCATAGGTTTTTTGCGTTTACTCGGTGTACACTGCAGTTAATGATTAGTTAATGATTCAAAACTGTGTTCCCTTTTATCCCTTGCTGATTTTCAACAAGTCTATTTCCTTGCATTGGGGAATGCTTTTCGTTGAGTCAAAAATAATATAGATTGTAGAAACTCTGTAGGGTACTAGGGCGATGATGAAGACTAGTAATCTGGTAATGTTCATGTTTTTTAAAGCCTGGATTTCAAGTCTACAACTTTTCAAACCCGCGACTTCAAATCTACAACTTTTTCAAACCCGCGACTTCAAATCTACAACTTTTTGAAACCCGCGACTTCAAACCTGCGACACGCGACTTCAAACCCGCGACACGCGACCATTAGGAAAACTCGCGATGACCTTCCAGTTGTCGTCCACCAATGGCTGGGAATAAGATCCGATGAAATCGAGCCCAAAGGACCTGCTATGAGATCTCAGTTCATCGAAATCAGCTTTGTGATATTGGAAAATCTTGGTGGCTTGGGGACGAACTTCGGGGAAGAATAGATTTAAAAAAGAACTGCACTGTGGTCACTCATACTAGAGACGACATTACATGCCATGACGAGGCCAGGATTGGACGAAAATACCAAATCCAGGAAAGCGTCCAAGCGAGTAGGTGACTTGACATGCTGTGACAAACCCAACTTGTCCACCAAGGCCAAGAGAGCCCGATCCCAAAGGTGAACAGGGGGGACAAGCACAGCCTCGCCAGATGACCAATCAATACCCGAACAATTCAAATCACCTCCCGAGATCATGTTAGGGAACCGCAGGTATTTGGATTAAAGCTTACACAGATGGTCATCCAACAGGTCAAAGGCGTAAAAGTTTCTTGCACTTGACTAGCTGCAAGAAGATGAAAATCAATTCGCACTCATCGACACCGAAACGGCCTTCCTCTACAACGGTGAGGTCGCGGCGGGAGGCTATGAACACACCGCCGCCGCCCAATGTTCTATGTTTGCGAAACACTTTGTATTTATTCAAGAATAAGTGGGAACAGATGAATCAGTTTTTGACTTGCAGCCGAGTATCAAGTCCGGGTTATAAAGATCAAGCAAAGCGCGCAACTCCGCTTGCTTCCTCGGTCCCTTGATGCTGTTACAGTTGAGAGGGAGAACCCTAAGTTTCTTCGCAGAAGTACGGGAGAATCGCAGTAGCGTAGCTTGTAAACGCCTAATATAGAAGCGCACATGTCGTAAATAGTCGAGTTCGCAAGAATAAATCAGGATTTATGTATGTTGACGATGGAAATGAAGAGTTTACAATACGGGCAATCATAAAATGTCGGTAGTCAGTAAAAGTAACTTTTCCCCGTTTTGTCGTTAGTCGGTTATTTTTAGGCCGTTTGTCGCTAGTCGGTTAACCCCATCCTGACCCTGTTACGTCACAGCATTGTTGGCTGACACTACCAGTGAAAACAATACTTTGAAAGCTGTGAGGACCTCACACTCAGGTAGTTTTGTATTTTTGTGAGATTAAACTGTTGACTGTTTATCATACAAAAGGGATTTATAGCGGAGCTCCTGAGCGGAGCACCATACATAACGAAAAGTGGTATCAGAATTCAGACGTATAACCATCAAGTCGCTTTTGAGTGGTTTCAGAGGTTTTTGTCCATTTTAATGACGTAAACAGTGACGTCATGTCACGTGACTTTGACAATAGACAGGTATGAATCTAAAGACAACTTTTGCCAAGTTTGGTCGTTATTGGAGCTTTCCTTATGGAGATATGATTTTTTTCTTTTCATTCCTGAATAAAACGTATAGTGTAATTCCGTGTGTGTGTTTGTGTGTTTGTGTGTCCGCCGGGGACACAGGCATCCCAATTTCAGGCGGGAAAATAGGCAAGAACGCAAACGCGCGCGCGCGCTTCTATTTTGTCGCCTTCGTGTTTAGTTTTAACAGAGCTCCGGCTCGGCGCTAGCTGACCAACATTGGGTTCATTAAAGTTATGTTAGAAGCAAGGGGGGTGCACCACCTAGGTCACGCGGCATGACGTCATCGATGACGTCATCAAAAATAGAGAAATCAATATCTCAAGAAGGCAACATCGCTAGCAAACTTGGGTAAAGTTATCTTGGAGGTAAGGGGGGTGCACCACCAAGGTCAAGTGGGATGACGTCATCGATGACGTCATCAAAAATAGAGAAGTCAATATTTCAAGAAGGTAACATCGCTAGGTGACGAAACTTGGGTAAAGTTATCCTGGAGGCAATGAGGGTGCACCACCAAGGTCACGTGGCATGATGTCATCGATGACGTCATCAAAACTAGAAAAGTCAATATCTCAAGAAGGCAACATCGTTAGGTGACCAAACTTGGGTAAAGTCATCTTGGAGGTAAGGGGTGGTGCAACACCAAGATCACGCCACATGACGTAATCGATGACGTCATCAAAAATAGAGAAATCAATATCTCAAGAAGGCAACATCGCTAGGTGACCAAACTTGGGTAAAGTTATCTTGGAGGTAAGGGGGATGCACCACCAAGGTCAAGTGGGATGACGTCATCGATGACGTCATCAAAACTAGAGAAGTCAATATCTAAAGAAGGTAACATCGCTAGGTGACCAAACTTTGGTAAAGTTATCTTAGAGGTAAGGGAGGTGCACCACCAAGGTCAAGTGGGATGACGTCATCGATGACGTCATCAAAACTAGAGAAGTCAATATTTCAAGAAGGTAACATCGCTAGGTGACCAAACTTGGGAAAAGTTATCTTGGAGGCAAGGGGGGTGCACCACCAAGGTCACGTGGCATGATCACGTGGCATGACGTCATCGATGACGTCATCAAAAATAGAGAAGTCAATATCTCAAGAAGGTAACATCGCTAGGTGACCAAACTTGGGTAAAGTTATCTTAGAGGTAAGGGAGGTGCACCACCAAGGTCAAGTGGGATGACGTCATCGATGACGTCATCAAAACTAGAGAAGTCAATATTTCAAGAAGGTAACATCGCTAGGTGACCAAACTTGGGTAAAGTTATCTTGGAGGCAAGGGGGGTGCACCACCAAGGTCACGTGGCATGACGTCATCGATGACGTCATCAAAACAAGTGAAGTCAATATCTCAAGAAGGTAACATCGCTAGGTGACCAAACTTGGGTAAAGTTATTTGGAGGAAAGGGGGAGCACCACCAACGTCATGCGGTATGACGTCATCGATGACGTCATCAAAACTGGCAAATTCATTCTCGTGAAGGGAAAATTGCTAGGAGACCAAACTTGGATTAAGTTTTTTTGGAGGCAAGGGATGCACCACCAAGATCACGTGGCATTACGTCATCGATGACGTCATCAAAACTAGAAAAGTCGAGACCGCGATGACAGTAATGCTGATATGTCAGTAATTATTCGAGCTCCGCTTTTAGGCATTGCCTAAATCTATATATTATTTCAGGAGCCCTGATAGAAAACGAAAGTGAGCCAGCTAGATTTCAAGAGAAAAAAATATAGTCTAGTCACCAGAGGGGGTTCACGTGCACCCCCCGGAACATTTATGGAGACATATATTTTTAGAACCCTTAGGGTGTCTAGAATCTGGTTTGAGGTGTCCCCAGCCCGAAAAAGTGTCCCACGGCCACTTTTTGGGCCGGTTTTTGTTTCTTAATTATATATTCTTTTGTTATTTAATGAGATTTAATGAGCCAATTTTATATATTGTAGCACTGAACAAAAAAGCTCTTTAGATTCTAAAACTATACTTAACGATCTTGGGAATACTCTGATCACATGTAGACTAGTTGAATTGCTGTCTCAGCCTTTTCCCGTCACATACGCATATCGTTTTGGTATTTCCTAATAGGAATACAAAGGCTGACAGAGTCTTAGAAAATATCTATCAGAAAATGTCTATCCGACTTCTTGCCGACGGCCCGAAACCTTCGACCGTGATCGGCGTGGTGTGACGGCTCAGGGAAGAATCCTTGGCGCGCAAAATAATAAACTCAGTTCCTGTAAGGCATGGCTCTCAAAGGAGGTGGCCAAAAACCTTAGGGGTGGTCTATCTTGAGTGCATTTCACAATTAGGTAGGAAAGCTACAT
This sequence comes from Scolanthus callimorphus, assembly GCA_033964015.1. NCBI lineage: Eukaryota > Metazoa > Cnidaria > Anthozoa > Actiniaria > Edwardsiidae > Scolanthus > Scolanthus callimorphus. The sequence continues at coordinate 27,865,820 of CM066913.1, forward strand.
TACTAAACTTCAGTCAAGTTATGGGGCACCAAGAAATAACTAGATTTGAGTGTTGTCTCCATGGCAACATGAAATGTGACCTTTGAACTCTGTGTTATAAGATTTTCAAAAACCGTCTCTGAAAACGGGGAAAAGCTAGATTTTCCAAGCATGGCTTAACGAAAACCTATTCAATTAAGAGCAAGTATTACAAATCCAAGTGTAAATCATGTACACCAATTTAGATGCCAAAGATATTGGAAGGTATCAAATTTCAAAATCCCCTTAAATATGATTTCCGTTCAAAAAGTCACGATTTCCAGCTGGATCGGCAATACCTGCTCCGACTTTAATTACCTTACATTGAAACATATTTAGGAACTCCAGTCTTTCTACGTTTTCAGAGGCAGTTTTTCGAAAATGATTAAAACACAGAGTTCAAAGGTCACATTCCTCGTTGTCATTGAGACAATACTCAAAACATACTTATTTCTTGGCCACTTACAAGTTGAACGATGTCTAATCTTGAAATTGTTAAAACTGATGAAGATAGACCAACCCCCTAGTTTTTTGGGTCGGTGATTTTCGAAAACCATGCCTTACAGGAACTGAGAATATTCTCGCCCAGCCCTCTTGGACTTATCGCTACACTTTCAGCGGCGTAGCCAGCACTTATGAGAGGAGGGGTTCCAAAATTCAAAAAATAAAAAACTCCACATAGATCGGACGGACATAAAACAGAGGTAAATTCACGTGAGCGTTTGCTCTATGGATTAGATAATATGCGTTATATAGTCAAGACTAGCTCACTTATTAACTAACTAACTTGAAAGCATATCGGTCAGGAGAAGGCGTCTTGGATGTTTAAGAGGGAATGTGTCGATTACTTTGTGAACATCGATTTGCCGGCTCAGTCCAATAGGCCAGGTTCGAATTACGCTCCAAATGCTCACAAGACAAAAGCTTCAAATCGAGGCTTTCTCCAAGTTCTAATACACTTACAGTAATTTCAGAACGAAAGCCTCGACTTGAGGTTATTGTTTGTAGTCATTGGAGCGTTATTCGAACATGGCCTATTTGGCCCTGTTTTTTTGCGTTCTCGCCACAGGAAACCCAGCCAAAAATATTGATCTCGGGGAAAAACTAGCGTTTGAAGAAATTTGCTACATTTTATCACAGGCTCCCCAGGATCATTGAGCAAACTCCAGAGTTAATAGTTTGTAGTTTTATAGTGCCGCTGTGTGAAGTTTGACTGAGTTTGATGAGCGCTAAAATGAAAGTACCTACGAAAAATAAAAAAATTGAAAAATGCCCTTATCTAGTCCTTTAGTACCTAAGTAGTAGTAACTGGCCTGTTCTGGGACAGTTTGAAATGTGATGGTATTCCTGTGGTTTTTTATCACATGACTTTAGGGCTCTCAATCAAAATGATGGCGTGGCGCCTGTCAATCAAATTTTTTTAACCACACCTGTCAATCAAATTGGTGGACAATCTTTAAAATCCAAAATGGCGGACAATCTTTAAAATCCAATATGGTGGACAATCAAACCTAAAGTCCGTCGTTATACTAAAAACCTAGGTCCGTCGCTATAATAAAGATGTTATACCTAGCATCAGATACAACCATGATGTCACCATATGGGTATTCCCCTTGAAAACAGAGATTTTGGGCAGGCCTAGACATGTATAAGGATGGGGAATACCCTTAAATTCTACATATATTTTTTTCAACATATATAAAATGACTTAAGGGTATAACACTTTATTAACTTAATAAATGACGGAAAAAACTAAGCAAATTAGAGATTATTCCTTTGTTGGAAACAATCATAAGAATCACCATTTGGTTAAAGCCATCAACTGTGAGACAGACGAGGGTAAATATTATAGAAGTCTATACGCTTGTACAGAGCACCTTGGTATTAACTCAGGACTCATTAAAATGTGTGCGGAAGGTAAGAACCATGTAAAAACCGGTAAATCTAAGATTAATGGACAAAGATATAAATTCGAGTATGTTTCTATCATTCCTCAGGATGTACAAGTTTTAAAATCCCAAGGATGTAGGAAAAAGAAGGATAATAGTCAGAAATAATTTTACTTTTGACTACCATAATAATGAAGTTAATAACAAAATATATACTGTGGTGTATACTATAATATATATATATTAATTTCTCTTTTATCGGAACATAAACCAAGCTATTCCAGCACTGGCTACAGTTGTTATATACATAAGATTTTTCTCATGTTTTGTTATAGTGGGTTTTATCTTCGACTTCACAACAGGCTTTTCAATTGGGGGCTTTTCAACCACTGTATTATGGTGTGGCAGTTTTGTCTTAGGGGGTGTAAAATTATGTTTTATCCCCGCTTGTTTTGTTTCTTGATTTATACTATTAACACCAAAACCCATATCACTAGTCGCTTTTAATAGTTTGTTATTATATCCTATTACACTTTCTGTGTTTATAATTAGATTTGATGGTAGTAACCACACACCTGGTACTATTGCAAGGTCAAGCTGAAGTCTAGCCTCTTGTACTGCTAATTGGTATCTTTGGACAGATTCAACGATATTATTTTCAATAACAGAGCTCTCGAAAAGGGTCAAAAATTGCTGTTGCGTTTCCTGTGCAGAGCCACTATTCCCAACTATTGATGACCTAGTGCTAACTTGAGAGCCAAGAATGGTATTTACGAAGGCTTCTACAGACCTGTTTAATCGGCCTAATCCTGCTCTTGTAAGACAATGACTAGATATAGGTGTAAACCATGAATATTGTACCCCACCGTGAGTATCATTACGGGTAAAACTAACTAGCTTACCATTACTTTTAGTCCCACCTTCATCAGAAAATAGATTTAATTTATCAGGCCATGTATCCGCCTCTTTGTCATAACCACGAATAACATGTACATTACGATACCCTTCCCCAGGATAGTCTAAGAATATATCGCCCAAGCCATGGTTCCGCCCGCCTGTAAATCTAAAATCTGGATTAGTGGATAAACCAAATTCATGGCACAGCCTTTGTAAAACCACTTTATTATATGTGTTATTTGTCTGATCAAATACAGTATCATCTGGTAGTGGACAACTTAGCTCATATAATATTCTTCTAATCGTAAAATATATATGAAATTTTATAAAACCGTAAACCACAGGAGGATAAGATTTAGCTTCATGTAAACTAACCCCACATCCCGACGTCGCACACCAAACAGCAAAATTTAGCTGTTGTGGCCAGTAATTGTAATCAGGGTCTTGTAACCATCTTCTTGACTGCTTAGCGGAGTGGAATGTTATAGTAGTCTCTTTGAAAATATCCCGCATATCAGCTGTAAATTTTTGCTTTTGTGATACGTAGATATCAAGATTTGTTAACAGTGTGGAGATGTCTGACGCTGTTGATTCAAAGTCTATCGCAGGTATTGCGTATAATTTATTTGTTAACTGCAAGCTATCAGGAAAAGACTTTTTTATTCCAAGATCTGCATTTAATCTTATCTTCCAGTCACTTGGTATATTACTCATCCATGTCTGCCCTGATAAATCATCATAACTCATAACTGTGAGTCTGTTGTACTTCAAGTCGATATATCCACCATAGTCATCATTAATAAACTTAAATTTTGACATATCAGCTCTAGGATATCTCTTTTTGAATTCGTTTAGTAAAATATATATAATATACATCTCAGTAGTTTATATCTTTTTCCTTTGTATATCGGATTTCATATATACACCCATTATATGGTGTTCGGTCAAATGATATTTTTAGCGCACGTTCTTTGAAATCTCTTCTAGCATCTCTTTTCGGATCTGTGTGCGGAGTTCCGATATATTGGTGCCTTCTTTTTTTTCATCATTCATGTATTTCACTCTAATATCCTTTTTCATACTATGGTATTTTGTTGCCTCGTTTATGATTAGTGTAAACTCTTCATCAGATATCTTATTATCCGATAGAGCTTTTGATATAACATCTTTTAGAGTGTTTACCTTTGCTCTTGCTAATTGTGATGTTTTCTCATGCTTAGATATCTTTCTCGATAATTTTACACCAGCTGTCGTACTTATAACTCCGAACAAAGCCATGGGGAGAAATACCGAATGGACATGCGCACTTGAGCGTGGCACTTCTAAAATATGGACTCAGATTACCTTCAAATAATTTACTGTAAATGTATGGCAATGAAACTTAAATTCAAGATAACACTGGGCTAAATTCGAAATCGAAAGTTACTTTGCCTCCGATCGAAACAACATGTTGTTCATCTTTCTTTTCGTGGTAATATTGGTGGGCTACAGTATAAAATCGGTTCGGTTTTGTCAAATCTAGGTTACAAACTCAAGAGCTCTGTTTACAAGAGGAAGTCTATGCCACGGCGCTAAAATACACAGAACTAACAGTCAAATTTCGTAACGTTATAAGCTCGTACAAACCTCACTTTACCTCCAGATCAAAAGAACAAGAATTCCTTCGTAAATTCACACAGATTTCACGTCATGTAAATGATTTTTCAGCTCGGTTTTTAAGATCCACTTCCATGTTAAACGAGGCTTCATTGTTTGGCCCTTGAAGTCCGCCTCGAAGCAAAAAAGCTCGAAAAAATGCCGATTTCTTCGCTTCTTTCCGCTCTGAGCGGCCAGTTCTTCGACAGTGTACAACCAGGCGTTCCTCTGCTAATAATATGTGTCCAAAAAGACTAGAAACGAGTACCAGAGTGCCTAGCGAACTTAATTTTTAAATATTAGCGCGAACTTGAAGCGAACCGGCGAAGGCAAAGTTCAGTATTGACTCTCGTTATTTATCAACGCATCCTCGATATTTTCCCAAAATTAACAAAAAGCATGATATATTATTTTACTTTGCTTTCAAATTGTTTCTTCTTGGCATGTTATCAGCCGAAAAGGCAAAGTTTTAAGCAATTTATAACAACCCTTCACTCTCTCTTCTGTCTCTCCCGGAAGTCAGGGTTTGTTTTTGCATACTAATTGACCCACCAATCGACAGCGACCAATGAGAGACGCAATAGGACAATCGACTTTATTGACAGCATAATTAGGGTCATGTTTAAACTCCTCCCATTATCATTCGCTATTTCTCGCCATGCTCCGATTCCACCAATAGGGGCACCAACAGAAGCCCCAAAGCCTGTTAGTGACAGAGCCAATCCAGTGCCTGAGAGCAAAACAGAAAGCCCACCTGTTGACCAAACAACTAATTTTCTCAATCTAGTGTACTTTTTCTGTACAGTCTCATAATGCTTGATTTCATTTTCAAGGTTTTGCAATACCTCGCATGATTTTTGGAGTCTGAAGTTATCTCCATTTTCCACTGTAGTTGGATGTAATTGTGGATAAATTTCGTTGTATTCCATATAATATATTATAATTGAGTTACTTTTAAATTGATTATAATCAGTTCATTTTTAAAATCAGGCTTTCGTCCTTTGATATCAAGTAGTTTTATTGTAAAATAATTTATCACAGTGTTGACAGAAACAGGAATGCTAGCATAGTCTTTGGATGGTATAACTGCTAATAGTGTGCTTATTATTAGTGTTAACTCTGTTCCATAGGTTTTTGTATTTGTGTATGATTTATGTCTATCTAGAATATCACAGAATAACATCAGGGGTTTATCTGGTATCCACCGTATTGGGTATAACTTACCTGGTAATATTTTTCAGGAACACCCAATTTTGATACAAGTTCTTCACCCAGCCATATATTAACCGTCTTATTTGAAATAAAATTCCTTCCATGACTATCTATAATTTATTACCTTTCAAACCATGCACAAATGCTTGCTGTAGTGTTAACAGGGTGTATCACCTGCTGGGATGGTTTGTAGTGTTTCCATCTCATTATTCTCTAATTTCTTGTAAACATATTGATCTTCACTAAATCGTACCCAAGCTGTGGGACCATAATAGCCTACCAGTTGTATATCCTTCACGTTTGATAAAGGAGGATCAAGATATACCCTTGTCTCTGGTGATCTCATCGCTATTGTTAAGATTGTTGTCATATGATACATATTATCGTTTACCTTTTATACGGTTTACCATATACATAACAACTGCTACAATCAGTAACCAAACATTTTTAGCTAGGAAACCAACCACTTCTCCAGCTGTCCTGAATACAAATGATGCTATAGCACCAACCATACCAGGAAGTAATTCACCTAGTTTCTTACTGATAGCTCTCAATCCGCTACTAACACCCTTGGCAACAGTTGATATCCCCTTTGATAGGTTAGAGATGATTACACCGATAGTAGTTCCAACAGCCAACGTCACAGCTGTCGCAGTAAAGCCGTACTTTTTGAATATATGCTTAACCCGATCTCGTAGTGACATCCTTCCTTCATAAGCCTCACGTTGGTCATCCAAATCTGATAATTGATCGTCTAATTTTTCAATTTCCTGACGTGTTTCTACAATTTTTGTGTTCGTTTCAGCTAGTTTATCATCTATTTCACTTTTATCACCAACACTTTCTAATTCAATTTGGTCCTCTAATTCAGTTTTTTCATCTTCTAAATTTTGCAATGCATGTACAGCCTCTTCATGTTGCTTGTTTAAACTATCTTGTTTAACTTCAATTTCATCAATTATTTCATCATATGTTGGACCTAAAGCAATCTTAAGATCTCCTTTTATGTTTCCATTTATTTCACCTTTTTTATTAAAGAGGTTTAATGGGTTTTTACCAGATTTTTTATAAGTGAGAAATACCTTACCGTCTTTATTAAGATCATATTCAAGGAGTTCACGTTTGGCATGTGGAAATTCTGCTTCTATTTTACCCCAAGCCTCAACTTGACTCTTCGTATTTCCTAATGCTTCTACTATTGTTTTAGGAACTCTTGAACTAACTGTACCCTTCTTAGTAAACAGATTATGCCATTCCGTCCCATACTTTGATTGAACTTGTAAATCATTTCCATTTAATCTCATATAGAATCCACCTAACCTTGCATTTGGAAACTTAGTCTCTTTAAAGTCCCTAACATAATCAGAAGTTAATATGAATGGGTTTCCATCACCTTTCAACCTGCTTAATCGATTTGTTAATTCATCAGCTTCACGCATCCAATCTTGTTCTACTGATGTAGTAAGTGTATCATGATCATCACCATAATCAGGTAATAAAGGATCTGTTTCCTTATACCCTATATCAGCCATATTATATAATTTATAGTATGGATATAATTTTATATCCTGTGAAAATATTTTCTATGATTCCGTAGTGTTGCCCTTATTATGAATTTCCGCTTACAGAACTTGCATTTAATACGAACATCACGCATGTAGTCGTTTATCTCCTTGATAAGTAAATCATAATCGTTGGAAACGATACACTTATAACCATTCTCCTCATATTGTTCTAAGAGGTCTGTCTGCTCATCAGAGTCTTAAATTCGATACACATACCAGAGTAATGTTTGTGACAATTTTGGATGATTAAATCAGGCTGACCTTTCATATATCCCTTTCGATAGGATGCTATGCGTTTGGCTGACGTATCTTGGTTCTCTCCTAGCCCTGCTGTTATGATAGCGTTTGGATAAAACCGTTTGATAAACCCAACTACTTTGGTATGCAGATCATATTCATCCTCAATTTTGAATGTTAGCGTCTTAGGATTGTTAAACCTCTTGTAGTATCCATACTTTCTGATGGATGGGAGGACCTCCTCAACAAAGCAATCTTGAAATTTCTCAGCAATTGGTAGTTGAGATCTCATAATTAATCGATATAACCCACTTTCATTTATAAAAATTGTATGTTGTGGAATATCTTTTAGGGGTCCCCGTTTTGGGGACCCCTTAATGATCTCAGTTATCATCTTTTTATTCTTGTCTGGGACATGTTTTAACACAGCATTTGCCGGTTTTTCATAACCAAGAGCTGATGCAATATCTTTCCCTTTGAAATAAATATTCTGCTTGCTATCAATATCATTATAACCAAGAGCTGATGCAATATCTTTTAGGGATCACTTACAAGAATTTAGAAGCCACATAGCCAATAGCAAGCATACCACCACCAACATAAGCCATTTCATACTTTTTCTGTGTAGATGATGGTTTATAATAATCACTAAACTGTGGCATTTGCAAATGGATCTTTTGATTATGAGCTTCATTATACAATTTTAGCTCCTCATCCGTAGATTTCATATTATTGCTTGCGATTTGTTGGTTCTTATATCTATCAGTTTGCCAATCTATGAGTTTCTGTCTATTTTCTTCAAATATTTCATAATCATGTTGATACTTTTCAACCGCTTTATCATGTCTAATGCGTTCTTCATCTGTGTTTCCACCAGTTAAATACCGAGCTAGATAACTACCTCCGATGAAGCTTGTAGCATTCAACACAGCCCCACCTATCATCAATGCAATAGTCGCTATTTATATTATAAAATATATATTACACTTTTATACCGATTGGGGTAGAATCTTCTGAGCCTCTAGATAATCCTTGAGATACATACTAGCACCAAGAACCAACACCCATTTACCATAGTTTGTTATATTTGAAGATGGATCTCCAATAAATTGCTCTTTCAAAGTTTTTCGACCGACCCAGCCGACTCCAGATGCTAAACCAACGAGCACGACAGCATCCATAAATTTTTTCACGACTTTGTTTTCAGTTGACATATAATAATATCTATACATATCGTTTTATATCATTTTTTATTATTCCATACCTATTTTCGGTACAGGAATTTTAGAAGGTTTTTCATCTACATGAGGGGGTGCTTTCATTTCGATTTTATTCTTATCCTGCTTTCTCCATCTATAGTATAAATCTAGAGCTGTAAGACTGATACCCACTACTGACAAAACGGTAGTAAGCGAGATTTCTGGCAACCATGTTTTCTCTTCAGATATTGTATTATCTTTTCTCATAGCTTCCTTAGCCTTTTTATGGTATTCTGCTAGCCTTTTACCAGCTTCCACCTTCTTAGGATCCTTCTGCTTTTTCTCTTTTATAGCTTCTGGTTCCTTAGTAATCTGTTCAATATTTTCTGATTCTGTTGACATATATATTAAGTATTTCTTAATATATATTTATATCAATTAGGATATTTCAAGAGATGCTTAACAGAAGCTTAACAGATGCTCAAGAGGTTTCAACAGGTTGCTCAAGAGATGCTTAACAGATGCTTAACAGATGCTCAAGAGGTTTCAACATGGTGCTTATTACTAAACTTGATATGTTTACCGATTTGTATCAAGACACTTGCAAGAGCAACCATTCGTCCCCCTTTTAGTACACAATAAGCAGCATATTCAGACAGCTCTTTTTTAACTAAATCATCATTTTGGAGATCATGACATAGAGCTTCTTTATCATCTATTGGACATACATAAGATATAACTTGTGAGGCTCCTTGTAATGCTGTATGAACCAAACCACTAGTAACCTTATTACCCATCACAACCTGATACCGATTATAATATTTTTCAACTAAGGATGTTGATAGTCTCTTAACATCACCAAGAGACAAATCCATACCAGTGTATTCGTATGTAGTCCCCAATACTGCAAGAATGCATAACGATTCCCTTTTTTCTTCAATCTGTCCCGTATCTAGATCCTTCTTATTAGTAGTTTTTGGCTTCTTTTTATGTGGTTTAGTAGGCTCTTCCACCTTTTCCACATTATTCATATATTCTCCAACAACATCTGTCATTATATTTATTATAATCATATATTATTTAAATCATTTGAAGTTCAATATAGCAATTATACGGATGTCTCATACACATACATATACGTGAATACTTTTCAGTCCCGTGCGAACTGAAAATCTGCGTATCTGCGATGTTTGCCGATTTCGTGGAAAATTCTGGAAGATCGCGGTTTTTCGCAAAACATCCTGATCGACCCAAGAGGTGTGAACATGCCCATTCGGATTTCCAGCGATATTCTGGAATTGCGTAAAGCCGATTTTTAAGGAATCTTATTTGACATGGATATTCCACGATATTCCACGATTTCGTAACGCCCTTATTAAATTGTATTAGAGCCGGAAGCGAATTATTTATCTGCTCCGATTTTCTGCGATTATATACGATGTTTTACGTCACGGCTTCCGGACCCCGTAGATTGTTTATACCAAATCATCTTGACCGCGGAGTTCATTGAGCGAACATTCAAACTTCTGCAGATTAGAAGGGGAGATGTAAACTGACTGGCTGGACGTATATTCTCTTGGTTTTCACGCTCGAAATAACGGCATTGTAACAAATGGCGAACAAAAGGGACATTTAAACAGGTATGAAAGTAGACAAAACTATTTAAGTGACAAGTATGGCTTTGAAAGTATATTTCTGCGGTCTCAAAGGTCACTGAAAGAAGCAAATTTATTTAACGTTCGTTTCGAAAGTGTTTACTTGTATCAACGGAAGCGGGGTTGCATGTGTTTCGCTGGCCATCTTTTGAGAATTAAATTTCCATGGTATTTCCTTATTCTGTTACGTAGATTTATTACATGATATTTATCGTGCTAGTGCCCGTAAGCTCGTCGCTCCACTGTAGTCGGACCGCAGGCCGAAACTTAATTTGAAACCAATCCTGTTACATATGTCTGGTCAATCTGTACCATTATTTTTCTAAGAGCGAGCGAAATGAATAAACTTTGCATTTCATATCTGCGTGCTTAAAGCAACATTAGCTCGTGATTTCTAGTGATGTAAAGTTAACTCCTGGCTTTGAATTATATAAGTTTATTTGGGCTATTTGTACCTTGTTTGTCAAAGTAATAGTGACTTCAACTGATGTTCTGCAAGTAGATGTTTGTGTAAACGGAACATTTTCTATAATCAAGTAACACCTACAAAATATCTATATTTAACAAAGGTGCTAGTTATCCTATAGTAATACTGTGAAAATTGAAATAAAAAGCGTCTCTAAGGTTGGTATCACAGCCGCGTTGCATAATCGGGCGACAGGCATTCTTTAAAAACCCGAGAACATCCGAAAACATTCTTGAATGTTCTGGGAAATCAGCTCTGTGCTATTTTTTGTGCTACAACCAATCGTTCAAGAACATCGTGGAAGGTTCCAGAATTGTTTAATTGAATCTTCCGGAAGATCGCAGAATATTCAAATAGTTAAGCATGTAGCGTTCTTTTTGAATTATTCCAGAAAATCCTGGAAAATCCACAGTCCAAATTTACCGTGAAAATTCACACCTTATTATGCCAGAATATTCCGTAAACTTCCAGACTTTTCCGCGACCATAATCTTAGAATATAGTTTAATATTCCGCAATATGCTGGAATATTCAATCGACAGCTCGCACGGGTCTGATTTTAATAATTTCATATACTTTTTCCTATCCTCAATATCAAGATCGCCTCCATAATCATCGAATAATGCCTTCATGCTTACAGTAGATGGATTATAGAATGATATCACACAAGCAACGTTATCCCTGAATGCTTTTGCAATGGAAAGCTGTTGAGTTAAAACCCATACAGATAGACCCTCATGCCTCCCGCTGAATGCTAAATGTATAAACTTATTCGATCTTTGTTTGAGATCCTTTGAAAAGGCGCAATCATCGAGTATTATCAACGTATTTGTACCAGTAAATAACTCCTTACAATAATACAAAATTACATTAATTTCATCTACTGAATCCGCATCTGGTGATACAACAATAAATCTCCCATCCCCTTGTGCAAACCCTTGATAGGTTTTATTGGATGCATAAGTTGGGCATATCAAAACTATATATTCAAACTTATATCTAAATGGGCCTCTAAGCTGTTCTATTAGATATCGCGTTTTTCCACAATTTGTACCACCCACGATGAGGCAGTGAAACGGTAATTTATCCGCTAACTCTTCCATATGTTATTACTAATACATTATACTCTTAAGATTGTTTCCCATGATTTCCATAAGAGCGTCTGCGATCACATACATATAACATGTAATTGTTCCAGAACCCGAAGCTGCTCTTTTCATCATGCACGCCGTCTCTTGTATTACTCAGGTGTAGGCCGTTGCCGTGAATAGCAGCATCATGATAGGTACGGAGATCGACCCAAATACAATATTTATTATTATAGAAGTCTTTTATTGATATATTATCGCTCAATCCGAACCGTTTGACAGCTGCATCGTAAAAATCTGAGGTTTCCATACCTTTGCTATATAGTCGATTTGGGACACCATCTACATTGATTTTAATTGTTAACATAGCTGGGTTAATAAAATTTTCCGAATCTCGAGCGCCTGCAGTATGCGGTGTTGTAAACAGCATTAAAATTCCAGTCATCGACCTACGAGGGATGTTAATATTCTCATTCAATATGCTATCCGTCCCTTTGGTAATCGTGAACGTCTTATGGAGATGAATATTTTCATAGTAAAACCCTTTTCCAACTTGGTAAGAGCTTTTTACCTCATTCGCAAGGTAATCACTTGAAATGCTTTGGTATTCTAGCTCAAGGTTGGAAATAGCATATGTATACGGCTTCGTTTTATCGGAAGTGATTGTAAGATCCTTCGATTCAGGAAGTGTAATCTCAAATATAAAACTCTGATCTAGCGCTTTTGGATAGAATACCCCATGATTGTCTATAATTGGATGTTCTAGTGGAAGCCTATATTTAGTGTTATATACTGTTGCTAGAGCCACTTCCGATGCATCTGTAGACACTTTATCACCTGCACCAGCTCTCAGTTTATGCATGTTGACACTTGAAATTCCTTGTTTGATTCTGTTTTCTCGTTCATTTTTGCTAAGATGAAGATCGCTATATAGTTTATATAAATCATACCTATTAGTATCCTGCACTGTCTCTCCACCAAAATGTATCTTATATCTTGATTTCAAACATGCTGTCAAATTGTTGACAAGTCTATTATTTGCATGCTTATCCGTACCAGTTAGAGCAATGTTAAACGTTATCCCTAGGGTATTTGGGACAATAACCACGTTGTCTGCTAGCTTTGGAACATGGACATATAATGTCTCCCCTGGTTGGGCCTTGTTAGGGTTCATAGTCACACGGTTCAAACATGTCTCAGCTTTCAGTCCAAAAGGTTGCTTATACTCCCTATTTAGATTTATCGTATCTGCTATTGATGTCATATAAATAATAAATAGTATTATACTTTTATATAATAATGGAGAAAATATATTACTCAACTGAGGGTTATTGGAAAGGTTATTCAGCTATTGGTAAATTAGCTGAGAGAGGAAAAGTTAGTGAATCTGTTGCTAAGCAATGGCTTCAAAAACAGACAATATGGCAAATATATCTACCAAAGCCTGATTATATTCCAAGACCATATTGGAGTATTGATAAACCAAACCAGATACACCAAGCGGATTTATTATTTCTTCCACATGACACGGTTCGACGAAAAACTTAGAAATACGCATTAGTAGTTATTGATATAGCAACAAGATACAAAGATGCTGAGCCACTAACATCCAAAGAGTCAAATGAGGTATCCAAAGCTTTCGCAAGGATATACTCTAGAAAGTTAAATTATCCTGAGACAATAATTGTTGATCCTGGAACAGAATTTAAGGGTGATGTTACTAAGCTTATGAATAAACATAATGTGACCATTCAACGGTCAGAAGCTAATAACCATAGAGCTCAAGCCTTTGTTGAACGTGCTAATCGAACACTGAGTGAGAGGTTATTCACACATCAGTATGCACAAGAAATGATTACTGATGACCGATCAAGAGTATGGGTACAGCGTTTGCCGGATGTTTTGAAATCAATAAATAGTGAAAAGATACGAATAACAGGGAAAGAACCTGTAAATACAATAAAAATGAAAGAAGTGGAATTAAATGAAATGGAATATAAACGTCCTGTTGGACTGGATGAGAAAGATTACCACCAGGTGTAAGAGTTAGATATTTATACGCTGATGGTGAGCAAGAAGGTGGAGATAAGCGTCGTGGCACTGATCCTATATGGTCAATAGATACGTATCAGCTGGTCAACCTGTGTTATATTACCTTTCTAATGGCGCGCCGAAAAGATCTTTCGTTAGAGAGGAATTACAAGTTGTTCCAAATGATACCCAGCTACCTCCTGATAGTGTTTTGAAATAATTTTTTGAATAACAACTTTTGATTAACAACTTTTGAATACCAACTTTTGACAACTTTTTTATACCAACTTTTTTATACCAACTTTTTTATAACAACTTTTGTATAGTGTTTTTAAAATAGTTTGCTTGACTTCTTGGGTTTATAAATTTTCTGTCTGGCTATTCTATCATAATTATCTATTCCACCATGATATCGTTTTATAAATTGTTCTTTTTCATGATCATATATCCATTCATCAATATTTTTATAGCCTATAGCTTCAGTATGAATATCATCGCTTACTATATTCCTTTGTCATCCTCCCGTGATAGTGCGACTTTGTTTACCGTTTCTGTGTATATTTGATGCTTATGACTCCTGATAACATTCATCTTTCTCATGGTTTGTTGTCCTTCAAATAAGCATTTTTTTATAATTATCAAATGATATACTCGATTTAACAACCGACCTTTTGATACCTTTACATCGTTTTCCTTCATACTCATTGTCCATTTTATATGCATATAATTTAGGTCTAAGGCCTACGAATTCTGTTATTTCATCTCCTGCTGTTGCTGTCTCGTCCTTCATCAATCCAATTACTTTTTTATTAACTCTATCTCTGATTCCTTTATGATCTTCTGGATAGTTGCTTGTATCGAACCTTGCCGTAATATCTTTCTCAATGTCTTTGTAAAAATCTTTTGTTTCTATCTCATACATTAGGCTGTCAGTATCTGTAAATAATAAATTTGCTTTGTTCCCATATTTTCGCTTGATATAATTGTAGTGAAAGTCATACATAAGATTATTCGATATATCTAATATACATGCGCCGAGATATAACGGTTTGTTAAAATTATGATCAGTCCTTCCCATGTGGATGGCTACTAGACTCTCTCCGAATATTGTTCTTCTCTTATAGTTTGGCAGACGTACTAATTTCTTAGCTTGCTTTTCATCTGTAACTAATCGTATATCTTGTCTATTCCGGATGTTTTCCATGGTCTTGCCGAAGACGCTGTTGTTCATCAGTTTGAAGAAATCCTTCTCAAAATCATTTTTGGCTTTTGTTCGGAGATTAGTATTGAGACTAATATATTCCTCCAGCCATTTAGACTCTTTAAATGTGATACCTCTGTGGATTTTTGTTATCTTCAGACCGAGACTTTCATATAGCTTTAGGGTCTCATGATGAAGCACATATTTTGTTTTATCACATAGATTGGGAATAAGCTTTTCTACTTTGTGCATCATTAATCTTTGGGGTGCAAGAGGATACTCATTATGGAGATTATGCAACCTGGTATGATATTTGAAATCCACCTCGAGTATAGATGGAGTGTTTTTCCAGTCCTTAATATCACTATTATCCATCCATCTGAAGCCGTGGGTTGGTAGCTTCTGTGACATAGCCCATCCATAGATATTGTTAGCGTCTAGGTATTTTATGAATGTTGACTTTTGTTTCTTTTCAAATGATTTCATATATTTATTATTAGCTCTAGCATACCGCTTGGAAATCATAGAAATACCGCCTCGGATAGAATTTTCAATCATAAGCAACATATCAGGATCGCTCAAAAGCTCGAGGTCAACATCTGTCTTTTTCAGCATAGCATCCCAACTTAGCCCTGGAGCTGTATAATACCATGCCGGATCTAATTTATAATTCTTCATACACACATCTCTGAAGGTCTCAAATACATCTGCTAATAGGATAACATCACTGTTGAGGTATAGATCGTGGTACTCCCGCATTGTCTTGATGTTAAATGCCTCCCATACTTTTTGTGCATGTTTGTAATCATGATTTGATATATTAGTATTATTAAGTTTGCTATAGAAATCATTCTTTGGAGGTAGGCTTGACTCACTCAATTTATCCAGCGAGTTAACATAATCGTATGGATAGACACCTTTTCTAAGCAATAGGTCCAGCTTCTTCCCTTCATAGAATTTAGATAGATTCTTGAACTGATCTTTATTTAAATTACTGACTAGTGAATCCAGAGATGCCTGCATGAATTTGTAACTGTCTATGAATCTTATCTCACGTTTTACAGTACAAGATTTTCCATCTTTGTTTTCAAATTTGTCTACTATTATCTGCTTTTTGAAAGAGATATACTTCTCTTCGTTATTTGGAATGCAGTCTATTTTTGCCTTTAACACCAAGGTTCTTGATAAACAGATGTGCGTCGTATCCTGCTAAATTATGAAATATCACAGGGATATGCTTCGGTATTTTGTAATTCAGATTGCAGTCATTATGTGATGCTCCACGATACTTACCAGTCAGATGGTCATGGTGTAATACCTTATCTCCATCTAATCTATCCCTACAGATATGGCAGTGGGTAGCCTTTTTATAGTAACATTATCCTTGTCAGTCATTTTTACTTTCCTATTATAATGGAATTTTGAATATATAGTTCTTACTGTTTTTTATATGGAATCCACAAACAGTTGTCCAATATCCTCATCCCCTGATTTAGCTGTATATTTGAATATTTTCGGTTCATATAAGCTGTCATCATAGCATTTTACCATATAACAATACCCTGATGGTTTATGTTTTTGGTATTGCTCAGTGTATGCCTTGTTATCGTTTGGGGAGCATGAAGATATATTCTCTGTGAAAGCCTCGAAATCTGCGTAGATAACAAAGGGAACCCGCATAGAATGATTCCAGTTTTTGAAAGATAGTGTAGTCCCCTCTTTCGGCAGTGTTATTCTTACCGCATCATGATTTTTGCAATATTCAGAATGTTTGTTGAGGCTCTTTTCTGTTTTAAACGAGTTAAGACATCGTTCACAAAAATACCTACCATGTTCATTTTTAGTTGCTTGGGATGATATTAGTCTGGACATATTTTTTATCCAACAATAATGGTTGGTTTTATCGTTTGATATCATAAGCAGGCTAATCGTTTGTTCTCTGCTTTCATTTTCACTAATTCTAATCGGATATACTTCATTTTTATATCCGTAGACATTGATTCCATATTTAGGATTCTTCTTTTCGAAGATACCTATCTTATCCACTTGTACAGGGAATTTAATACCCTCCCAGTTCAATTTTTCAGCGTTTGATTTTATAGCTTTTGAAATCCTTTCTGGGTGTGCTTTTGCTTCATAAATAGACGTTGTAATAGCCCACTTGAAGCATTGATTATCCTCATTTTCTGGGTTAACAATAGCGCCATGGTATGGCTAGGTTAGTAACCTTGTATAGTGTAACGGTATGGTCACCCTGTGTCATTCACCACGTGGTCAGCGGTTACCTGACCACGAGACCTTGTTCACGGTTCGGGCCTCATGGCCGCCTAGTAAAGTTTGTGGTGGATGAAAACCTGACTCGTTGTTCCTTTTAACTTACTGGCGTGGTGGCAGCGGTGGGATTTTAAAAGATAAACCCCCCGGCCTTCTAAAGGCGAAGGTTTCTTTCGAGAGGTGGCGCTACAATGGACTTCGAAGACGGTTTTTTTTTGTCAAGAGAGACGCATCCACGCCTCGGCAACGGCCCGTTGGAAGCAGCTTTTCCTTTTCTCTAATCCGAGCCAGGGGGGCCCGGACCGTGTTCCAAGACCAAAGAACTGCACTCAACTGCCCAAGGACTATTCTACTTACTTTTTATGGACGAACAGTCATGAAATCTTATTGGGAGACTCTGCACGTTCTGAGATGACTTTCACGCGACCAACCACGTGTTATTGAAGCCGTTCTTCACAACTCTACCACCGCTTGTCGAGCGGTAACGATCTGCGACACTGCTTGCAATCACTTTTACTCACCATTACAGACTGATTGAAAGACTTTACCGGCTGAGTCAATATTTATTTGCCCTTGCTCTCTTTGTGAGGATTTTCACTACGGATCTAATTCACTTCCCGAGCACCAGGCTTACATGGATTGATCTTTACTTTATCTACACATGGATAGTGACATTTACAAATGGATTGACTTTGATTTGCTCACGGATTGACTTTGATTTACACATGGATTGATTCTTGTTGATCACTGTCTTGGACTAAACAAAAATAAAACCGCCCAAGCACCAGCATGCAAACTCACGTCCACCTTCAAGACCATGGACACTGGACTCTATATAATATTTATTCACCTTGGCTAGTTTAGTTCATGGACTCTCCCTGAACTCTATTTCCTAGGCATTTCTTGCTTTGTTTTGCTTTATTTATTTTATTTGTACTACTATTATTTGTCTACTTAGCCCCACATAATTTTTAGGATATATATATATTTTTTTCATCATATATCCCCGTAGCCACCCTTTAGATCATTCTTAGACCCAGAGGTAGTTCTGTTGTCCCATGTTTGTCTTGTTATCCTGCATTGTTTGTCATTGCATAGTCTTAATTGTACCATTGACTGTACTGTTACCCATGTGTCATACCATAGGTTTTTTTTTATTCCATCTCACTTCATGTCTTGTTTACGTGTTCGTATTCATAGACTGTTTGTCCTCATCTGTAACTTCCCATCTTTATGAGAACATATACCGAGGGGAAAGGAGCGGAAAGAAAAAAAAAAGTGGTCACCCCTCCCCCCCATACATGGTACCACTGGTAGCCATGTATGGTGTGTCATGTTGTGTGTATACACCTGTCTCCATCATGTGCCTGTAACCCGTGTATCACGTGTCCGTAGCCCAGTGTAACTCATCACCATCGTAATGCCCCTGTGATGTAGCGCGACGTACACTGTTTTGTTCCTAACCCCTTAACTGTGGATGTATTGGCTACTTTATTGCATATTTTGGAAACATTAAACTTCTTTAGCCTCATCAGTGTGCATATCCTATTGGATAGTGTACCCAGCTTGCTTTTAGTCACTATCATATATTTTTATTGTATTATTCATAGCCATTAGCATACCTGCAGTTTTTACTATCTTCCATCAATTATTTTCAAGTTTAGCCATGTAAAAGAATGGATAGAAAAGAATAACAGGTCGCGCCATGGTATGGCTAGGTTAGTAACCTTGTATAGTGTAACGGTATGGTCACCCTGTGTCATTCACCACGTGGTCAGCGGTTACCTGACCACGAGACCTTGTTCACGGTTCGGGCCTCATGGCCGCCTAGTAAAGTTTGTGGTGGATGAAAACCTGACTCGTTGTTCCTTGTAACTTACTGGCGTAGCTTTTTTCAACTTGAGCTTCTGTGGGAGTTCAACCCAAGATTTTGCCACTATAGGCTGGTATTTATCTATATGAATATCCAAGTTTACCACCTTACTGAATATCCAACCTGATCCACTATCTTGGAAATTACTTACCTTTTCTAATATGACCCCTTGAACGTTTTGTAAACATCTCCTAAGGTCCGTTGCTTGTGTAATAATCACTATATTACTGTGAACGTATCCATAGGTGTATACAATCTCGTTGTTAGGATTCTTTTTATAGAATTCAACCTCTAGGAGTAGCTTCAATTTAATCGGCTTTTGTTGTTGGCTAATAGTTTCAATAGCTGTGTTCTTATATTTTTCTAGAAACGTATTAGGATCTATCTTATCCTCACCTTTGATTCTGTAAGACTTGAGAAACCCCTTCAATGCAGACTCCTTCTTTTGAATATTAGAGAGTGTTGGCTTCTTCAGCTTGTTATATATATCATTGACTGTCTTCTTCAATGCTTCCACACGTGTATTAACATGCTTCTTAACTTCTGGTGGAATGTAGGATAGAATCCAGTCTGCAAATTCATTTAGTTGCTTTTGAACTGCATTAGCGGTGGATTTGATTGTGCTTTGACCCACCGTCTGTATAGCTTTCATTGGCTTTAAGATTGGTATATTAATTTCAGGCACTGCCTGATCCATAATATAATTAGTTGTCATACTATTACTAGCATAACGTGAGCGTGGTTTATGTGTTTTTGTTTCGGTCATTTCTGATAATATATTAAAGAACTATTCCTTTAAGTCATTTTATATATATGTGGAAAAAAATGTATATAGAATTTTAGGGTATTCCCCCTCCTTATACATGCCTAGGCCTGCCCACAATCTCTGTTTTCAAGGGGAATACCCGTATGGTGACGTCATGGCTGTATCCGATGCTATATATAACATCTTTATTATAGCGACGGACCTAGGTTTTTAGTATAACGACGGACTTTAGGTTTGATTGTCCACCATATTGGATTTTAAAGATTGTCCGCCATTTTGGATTTTAAAGATTGTCCACCAATTTGATTGACAGGTGTGGTTAAAAAAAAATTGATTGACAGGTGCCACGCCCACATTTTGATTGACAGCCCTAAAGTCATGTGATAAAAAAACACAGGAATACCATCACATTTCAAAACTGTCCCAGAACCGGCCAGTTATGACTACTACCTATATAAACCACAACTAGCATTTATTCGGTCAGAAATGCACTTTTAAGCGAGTTTTAGACTTTTTAATGTCACCTCTTACTCTTACTATATGTTCTGGAAGGCCGCAAACTGCAAAATTCCGAACACTCGGCGATCCAAAACTATCCCGCGATTTTTTCCCTAAAATCATGGTCGCTTGCTCAAACAAACCTCACAGAATTAAAGTACAGCTATTAAGCTATCTTGTTTACCTTTTTCGTGGATAACAACCCTCTCTGAATGATATAAATGCGAATCTTTTCAGCCTCGTCGATTCGGCCTGAAATCCACGGCAGGTACGTGCCCCGACTCCGTGGAAAAAACAAACCGTTGTGACGTTTTTGCTCCCGTCGAGGGGTGGCCCAGACATTGTCTCAGGCTCTCGGCACTTCCCGTCCTAGACCCGGTAAAACTTTTTTGCACGCGAATGCGTGACACTCGGCGAGAGGGCGTGGGAAAGTTCTCTTTCCAGCTAAACAGAACGGGACCATGAATTTTTGATGTTTTATTCCTTTTCTGTGATTTATTTTAAATGGCAGAGCAGCGATTCCATACCTATTGGAGGGGACATCATTTAGAGAACCGATTGGAAAGAGTACAAAAACTATTTAGAAACGCAAACGGCCTTTTCCTATCGGGTTTTGGTTGTGTGTAATTTATTTCAATTAGATGTTGAGAGTGATTCTTATAAACACTCGACATTTCCGAACGTTCGATTTGAATTACATGTAATCAAACGAAAGTGAACCTCGCCGAGTGTCACGCATTCGCGTGTGCAAAAAAGTGGGACTCGCAAACTGTCCAGCAGATCGTACTGAACATCGCTTTTGCCGGTTTAATTAAAAAAAAAGGCTAAAATAGAACGCGAAAAAAGCAAATTCGAAAGTTATAGCTCAGTTGGTAGGAAAGATACATCATCTGACTTTAATGTTTCCGAGGTCAAATGCCAAATAATTGAAAATTGAGTGGAATTCGGGGCCTCGAATACAGCTGGGAGCGTGTTTGTAGCGTGGTATTTGTGAAAATGGTGTCTGTTGAGTTGCCAGCCTCCCAAAAATCTTTATAGACCCCGTGAGCAAATGTAAAAATGTCACTATTTCAACCCAAAGTGGAATAAAGGGAAGGAAGAAAGACTCAAATGAAGATATGTGATATAAATATCTTTATTTTCTCATATGACGATATAAAATTCATTCTTACAGTTCCCACATATTTACCACTGTATGCATTGCTACGCGACCTCAAAATTCACTGTTGCGATGGGCGATTGGCGATTTTTAGCCGTCAATCAAAACTAAAACGTTGGATTCGGCTACTTCGGTGGGTCGACATTAATTGTAAAATCAATAAAAATAATTGTAAGCTATCCTTTGGCTTTTTGTCCTAGAATTATGAACTTTCTGACTCATATTGACATTACAATTCCTTTGCTGAGAATCGCCAATCGCAACCGTGAATTTTGAGGTCGCGTAGCAATGCATACAGTGGTAATACACAGATTGTAAGCTTGAGCTGCCCGTGCTTAGAACGCAGTTTTCTCTCGTGAAAACTTGAACACATGCAATATAACATGCCCTCTGATTGGCCCGTTCAGGCCGTCGCGCGGTAAGGAGAATTTATATGTTCACACAGAATGTTGAAATAAATTCATTTTAAATCTTTCGTTTCAAAAAGTGAAAGATATTTTATAAAAGCAATAGAGAACTTTTTCCCAGTGTCTACATACTCTGATGCAAACACTCGGGTAGGTTGGGAGAATTCTCGACTAGTTATGCAGCCACTCGACCTTCGATCTCGTGGCTGCATAACTGTCTCGAATTCTCCCAACCTCCCCTCGTGTGTAGACACAACCTCGTCCCCAGGGTTGTGCCTAAATCCTACCCCCTAGCCTTACGCCCGAACTTGACCCGAAGTCGGAAGATTTCCGAAGTACCCCGAACATCGGAAATCCAAGATGGCGTCTATTGGAAGGCAGAAACCCGCGAAAGGTACAAAACGAACAGATTAGAGATCGTTTTAGGCAGCTAGTGCAAAGATAAACGATAAACGAGAGCAAGATTGAATTGTCCTTGCTCGTACATCACCACGAGGATATCAAATCTACTGATATTGGGGCTTTAGTGACCGATCGTTTATTACGTCCACGGGGGAGGCGGTGGTTTTCTAAATTTATTGAATGTTAAAATTCGCACCCCCCTCATTAAAAAGGCGATACAAAAATAACCCCCACATAACATCGATGTTCTAAAAAGCTTACCCCCACCCTGCTGTAACCAGATCCCCGTTTGAACTAATGGAAGACAATTTACAGAAATTTCTCTTTTTGTTGCGCGCGAAGCGCGCCCTAATTTTTTATGCATGATATGAACGCATTTCACCAAACCTCAAAGAAAATGTAGATGAACATTCCATTTGCTGTGTGTAGTAAACAAAGATCGCAAATGACGTGCGTAAAGCAGGGTCAAAATGACGAATCTCTATCCTCGTAAAGTGGAACTCACGCTTGGCTGCTTGCCTAATAATTAGGCCTTCTTTTTTCGAACTGAGACAACTTCGATGCTTATTACTGCAGAGCGTCTTTTTGGGGAGAGTTAGTTTTTTTCTCCTGGCTAAGACATATTTTCTTGTAATGACATTCGTAGCCATTCCATTGCGCACGTACTCAAAAACTATTTTGTACATTCCGTTGCGCGCGAAGCGCGCCGAAATTGGCGTACTTGCTATATGGCGTAGCGCTGTGTGCCACGACGCGATAGCTTGTACATATTATTATTTAGTTTGAACCACAGTGTCCCTGAAAAAATTACCCCCGCTTTTGAGAGAGGGTGCCAAAAAATTACCCCCCTAAAATCTATGTCTTCTAAATTTTTACCCCCACCCAAATTCCACCGCCCCCCCCGTAGACGTTATAAACGATCGGTCCCTTAATGTTGCTCAAACTGCTCGAAGCAAAACTCGCAAAAATAAGTAACACCCAAATACTGCATGAACTGCTGGTTGTATGAACTGTACGGCTGACGATAGTGATTTCCTGACACTGTGTTATCAAGTTTTGTACTTCAATATTGCTGCAACCTGAAAAGATGAGAAAAATCCTCAAGATAACTCGAGAGGCAAGTTTATGTACGGCTAGAGGGTAGGATTTGTACGGCTAGGGGGTAGGATCCTATAGAAATCAACATTTGTACGGCTGGATGGTAGGATATGTATGGCTAGGGGGTAGGATCCTACAGAAATCAACATATCTACGGCTAGAGGGTAGGATATGTACGGCTAGGGGGTACGATCCTACAGAAATCAACATTTGTACAGAAGAGGGTAGTGTTATGAAATGCAAATGACAGTTAGGTAGTGATTGAACAAAGAATATGGAATGTTAAGTTAATTAAGGAATACGAATGTTATGTAACGATGAATAACCATGTAATAGTTGAACAATTAACAGTTTTGTAATTATTCACGAATGAGTAGCTATAAGTTTGAGAAACCGAATTAATAAACAGAAGAGGAAAACAGTGACTCAGAGTTCTGGAGTTGTGTTGGTTTGGTTCTGCGTGACAGGGTTGTTTGGGCTGGCGAGAGTCGTCGTTTCTCTTTATTTTATCTTTCAGGTTTGACCCAGGGCGTAACATTTGGGGGCTCAGACGGGAAACAAGACAAAAACTCTGAAAACGACGAAAGAAAATCAACTTAAAAAAAAACTGTGAAGGACGAGAGGGAAATCAAGGACTTTGGAGAACTGACGAGGGATTTTATGATAGTCGGAAAGAAATCAATTGAAGAATTGGCAGGAGAAATCAGAAGGCAATTAAGAAGAGAGAAGAAAGAAGCAAGCAGTGGAGTTGGTGAGCGATTTATTGATTACAATTAGGAAATGAGTCACGAGGAATATTTATTGACAGTTGCCAAGAGGAGCATTTATTGACAGTTCATCGTGTAAATTTATCAGAAGGACAGACTGATATCAATGATCGTAAATTTTGTGTGTGTATCGGCCCGTCATTTGTTTGGCGTGAACTAGGAAACATATGTCTATATTAGCGGGGTTAAATGCCAATAATTACTAGATCTAAAAGCAAAGCAGCTCTTATGGAGGGAGAAAAGTATTCAAGGGAAACTAATACGGGGTTATTTATGGACGGGGGCAGTGATGCTAATAGTAACACAGCATGCCCGGTTACTACTCAGATTGAAAATATGGGTTTGCGAAATGAGGAATTTTTGAAACGTAATCACCGGGAAGTGGAAGTGTCAAGTAGAAGCGATCAGCACGGAATAAATTTTGAGCAATTCAAGCAAATAATGGAAAATTTTTAAGTGGAGGAATCGGGACAAAGGACAAGGGAATCGGAAAGGAGGGAATTTAATTTAAGGGAACTGAAGCGCAAAGAGATTGGGGAACGGGAACGGATCAAAGAACTGGAACGTAAAGAACTTGAACAAAAGGAAAGGTTACGGGAAGTGGAACGTAAAAGATTTGAAGCGGAACGTAAGGAACGGGAAAGGATTAGAGATCAGGAACGCGAAGAATTTGAGGAAAGAGAAAGGATTAGAGAGCAGGAACGAAAATAATTTGAGGAATGGGAAAATCGGAAACGGGAATCGGAACTGTGGGGAAAGGAGCGAAAGGAAAGCGAAGAACGTGAACGGGAATTGGAATTGAAGGAAAAGGAACGGAAGGCATGGGAAGAGCAGTATAAAAGGGATTTTGATTGGGAACAGAACGAATTGAGAAAAAGGGAATCGGAACGCAAGGAATCAGAGGAATGGGTTCCGAAAATGAGGGAAATGGAGAAAACGCATGGGGCACGAAGAAAAGAAGGGTGGTATGAACATAATGAAAGGGAAATGGATTTGAAGACGCTTATTGTAGAAATGTTTAGTGAAATCAAGGGAATGATGGGAAGGGCGGAAAATGAAAGAATGGGTTTGTGTAACGAAATAACTTTAATCAATCAGAGGATTGAGACTTTAGAAGAAAAAGTCGGAAAAGCAGAAATTAAGAAATTCGATCGTGATGTTTACCTGTCCGCACAACAAAGCGAACATTTTCCCGAATCCGTCAAACACCGAATTAATGAATGTCGATCCGAACCGAAAGCTGCTATAACTCCGATCTACGATCGAATATCCGAACCGAAATCTGTCGTAACTCCGATCTACGATCGAATATCCGAACCGAAATCTGACGTATCCGAATCGAAACCCGAACTACGATCCGATGCCGAAATAGTCGACGATATCGCCCGAAGAAAGCTTGCTCCGAACCCAGATCCGATCACTAAGCCGAGGAAGCCCATTATTCCGGTTCCGAAATATGACGGAAAAACTCCTTGGGAATCTTATAATGCGCAATTTGAGATCGTGGCAGAATTGAATAGTTGGGGGGAATCAGAAAAAGCTTCATACTTGGCCAGTGCGCTACAAGGAAACGCCACCCTCATCCTTGGAAACTTACCATTAAAAAGCCGCAAAGACTACAAAGCCTTAATTTCCGCATTGTCAAACCGTTTTGGGGGAGCACACCAATCAGAGCTCGCAAGAGCTCAATTTAAGACCAGGACAAAACGAAAAGATGAAAGCTTACCAGAACTAGCGGCTGATATTGAAAGACTTGTCAGATTAGCATATATTGAAGCGGATCCGGAACTACAGTGTGTATTAGCAAAGGATCAATTTATCGATGCTATGGCGGACGATGAAATAAAGTTGAAGGTGCGCCAAGGAAGACCCAAATCTATCCAAGATGCTTTGGAAATTTCATTAGAGCTAGAGTCATATTCACTGGCGAGTAAATGGGGATCAGGCAGAGTGGTAAGACAAGTCAAGTCAACTCCAGAATTGCACCTGAACCCCCAAACTACAGAGGCGCAAATGGAAAGATCGATGACGAAAGTAGAAGATCTTTTTGCTCAAGTTTTACAAGCGATAAAATATACCAAGCAAACACGATCTTCCCCGCTACGTGCAGTGACGTGTTTTTCTTGCGGTCAAGTTGGCCATTATCAAGCGGAATGTCCCAGAAGATATAGCGGCGCTAATCAAGGCTTTGGTAGAGGTCAAACATACAGAGGTCGTAATTCGCGCCCTCCTCCAAGATCCGCAAGCGACTCTCATTACCAACCAAGGACAATGTCAAGGAACTCCGCCACTTCGCCGTGGCCGCACAACGTAGGAAGCCCGAGTTATACCTTTCCAGTTGCAAGTGGACAGTATTTTTCACCCGTTACCACAGGAAACCCGAGCTACTCACCTTGTGACTTCACAGTTCCTCGTGGCACAGGGAACCCGCAGTATGTTTCACTCAACACAAGAAACCAAAGCTACTCACCTTGTGACTTGACAGTTCCTCGTGGCACAGGGAACCCGCAGTATGTTTCACTCAACACAAGAAACCAAAGCTACTCACCTTGTGACTTGACAGTTCCTAGTGGCACAGGGAACCCGCAATATGTTTCACTCAACACAGGAAACCCAAGCTACTCACCAGGTGACCCAACAATTCCGCGTGGCACAGGGAACCCGCACTATGTTCCATTCCATACAGGAAGCCCAAGCAACCCACCAACAACTTCTCGTGGCACAGGGAACCCGCACTATACTCCATCTAACACAGGAAACCCATACACTCGCAACCCGCCTTATTCGACAAGTACATTTGCCGCAGGTCACCCACTTTCTGCTCAACCGATAACAGACAGTCCACCTAGTGCTGTTGCGCAACATAACACAGGCAACCCGCAAGCTTCGTTTCAAGTTCCTGAGCACGGACGAGATGACCCGGTGCATGCAAGATGCGGAGGTGATGGAGGTTTATTCGTTCCAGGGTTCGTAGAAGGCATACCATGTGAATTTTTGATAGATTCTGGCGCTGATGTTTCCATAATAAGTCCCGAGATGTTAAAAAGGATCGAAGAAAAGACGAAAAATGTACAGAAAAGTCCAGCTGAAGATTCGCGTGTCTTGGATGGAGGAATGATTAAAGTCCAATGTAAGTGTACACTCAAGCTCCAAATCGGTGAAGTTGAAGTTGAAAGACAAGTGTGGGTGGCGCCGATGGAAAATTCTTGCCTGCTTGGTGGGGACTTTTTCAAGACGTTTGGGTGCGTAATAGACTATAAACGCATGGTAGTGACAATTGGTACCACTGAAGTCCCTGTTCACCACGTCGAAAAAAAGAATGAATCGCGAGTGCTGCGGGTGGTACTAAAAAACTCTCTAAAAGTCAAGCCTTATACTGAAGTTATTGTTCCTGCAAAAGTCGTCGGAGGAGATCATGAGAGAGGCTGGTGGGCAGTTGATCCCGCAAGACCCCAGTGTGATGGTATCCTCGTAGGTCCCTGTTCGAGTTGCCAATGTAAGCAACAAGAAACAAAAACTTCACAAAGGGATCGAAATCAGTATATGTGAACCATGTGTAAGTGTAACGAGCTTGGTGCAAGAGGAGACCGATTCCACCGAACATCCAAAGCATTTGCCGGAACATTTGAAAAGCCTGTATGAGAAAAGTTGCGAAAATTTAGACACCAATGAACAAAAGCACCGCCTTGCAGATATTCTTCGAGAGAACCACGATGTCTTTTAAAAAGGACCTGACGATCTTGGAGTAACGCCACTTGTGCGCCATAAAATTGACACCGCGAACGCGCCTCCCATTAAGCAACACCCGAGAAGACTTCTTTTGACACAAGTAGAAGAGGCAGAGACAGCAATCAGCGACATGGCCTCCAGGGGCGTGATTGAGAAGTCCTCTTCTCCATGGTGTTCGCCCATAGTCTTAGTTCGCAAGAAGGATGGAAGTACCAGGTTCTGCGTCGATTTCAGGAGGCTTAATGACGTCACGAGGAAAGATTCATACCCGCTTCCTAGGACTGACACCACCATTGAAGCATTGTCAGGATCCGTCTGGTTTCGACACTTGATTTGCGCAGCGGTTACTGGCAGGTGGGGTTAGACAACCAGGACAAGGAGAAAACCGCATTCTCGATTGGAAAAGGACTATGGCATTTCAAAGTCATGCCATTTGGCCTTACCAACGCCCCTGCTACGTTCGAGAGACTAATGGAAGTCGTCCTCGAGGGGCTGCCCATGAATACCTGTCTAGTCTATATTGACGACATCTTAGTACATGCCGAAAACTTTGCAACAGAAATAATTAATCTCGAAATGGTATTCCGAAAATTACGCGAAGCAAATCTGAAGTTAAACCCCAAGAAGTGTAACCTTTTCAAGAAAGAAGTGAATTTTCTTGGACACATTGTAAGCGGCGAGGGTATTAAAGCCGATCCACAGAAAGTTGAAGCTATTAAGAGCAGATGTCTGTAACGGTCGACTCCAGCTGGAAAAATGGATTGTGACATTACATGTCAGAATGAAGCCTGTTATCAGCTGCTTCTAACGATATATTTTTTATCTCGTTGCGATCAATATTTTCGGAGAAATCCGGCCGAGTTTAGTATCGGGTCGAACATGGGGTTTGGGTAGCCTTCCGAGGCCGTTTTTACCGCACCAATAAAATATCAAAAATAAAAACAAATGCAAGGCGCTTTGGAAAATTTAAGCTGGCAGAACTCAAGAGCACATAATTCTTGTCATTATAAGCAGTTTTTATTTCCCAGCGTTGAAAATTGAATATTTTACGAATTTTAAATAATTACACTTTTTTGGAGCCCCCATCTATAGGGTATCTTTGACTTGCTTTATCAGGTAGATCCAAGTATATTTGAGAACTGAAATTTACTCAGGGTAATAGAGCGATGATAGATGTTCACAAATATCAAATAACGTTTGTGGGCAAGCTACTTTTGTAACCAGCAGGAGGCGGTAAAAATACCTTTACATGGCGACTAAAGATCACGGCATTACACTGTTCACTTGACAAGCGTGGAGGGAAAATCTTGCAAAAATCTCTGCTGAAACAAGAATAAGAGTCTAACAAATATCCTCAGACAATAATCATGGTTTCTCGCTAGAGTTTGAATCTGCAGAGATAAAATAAAATCTATTGATCGACTCTCGAGCTTCCAAGTTGTTGTTTACATCTCGACCTGTCTAGTCTATATTGACGACATCTTAGTACATGCCGAAAACTTTGCAACAGAAATAATTAATCTCGAAATGGTATTCCGAAAATTACGCGAAGCAAATCTGAAGTTAAACCCCAAGAAGTGTAACCTTTTCAAGAAAGAAGTGAATTTTCTTGGACACATTGTAAGCGGCGAGGGTATTAAAGCCGATCCACAGAAAGTTGAAGCTATAAGTCCTGGTGCCTACCCACGAGTCCAAAAGAGATTAAGAGTTTTCTCGGTCTCTGCACTTACTACAGAAGATTTGTACCCAATTTTTCTGATATAGCGAAACCATTATACATGATGACAGAGAAAGATGAGCCATTTGAGTGGACAGAGGAACGCAAGGCAGCATTTCTAAAGTTGAAGGCCGCCTTGCAATCGACGCCAATTTTGGCATATCCTGACCCACACAAGATTTTCATCTTGGACACAGATGCAAGCCATGTAGGCATAGGGGCTGTGCTCTCCCAAGTCACAGATGACGGTCAAGAACGAGCCAGATGGCTGGAGAAGCTTCAAAGTTACAATTTTAAGATCCTCCACCGCCAAGGTCGAATACACACAAACGCCGATTCTCTCTCGCGCCGCCCGTGCTTTTATGAAGACTGCAAATACTGTGAAAGACGTGAGGTCAATGACGCAGCATCTATGGCGCAAGTGAATATAGTAAGAAGGCAGATAAACGAGGAAAGTGATGAGCAGAAGTGCTGGAGCAGAGACGAAATCAGAGATAGGCAAACGGAGGACGAGGAGTTAAGACATGTGATTGCATGGCTCAAGGCAAGCCAAACACCAGCATGGAAAGAGGTCTCCTCCCTGAGTCCAAGTATCAAGGCATATTGGGCACAACTGAACTCCTTGTTTCTGCGAGATGGCGTTTTGTACCGCAAACTAGAAAGAAACGGACGAGAGGAGGAACGGTTTCAACTGGTGGTGCCCAAGTCCATGAGAAAGGTAGTGCTTGACCACGTGCATGGAGTAGAGACATCAGGTCATTTTGGGGTATCAAAGACACTAGAAAGGCTGAAATATCGCTACTACTGGGTGGGAAGTCGCAAGTCAGTGGAAGAATGGTGTCGCCGCTGCGAAGAATGCGGCAAAAGAAAAGGGCCGCACGGCAAGTCTAGAGCACCTCTGACAAAGTACCTCGTCGGTGCGCCAATGGAGAGAATAGCTGCGGACATACTAGGTCCTCTACCTAAGAGCGATGCTGGCAACAAATACATACTGATAGTAGCTGACTATTTCACCAAATGGACAGAAGCCTTTCCCCTTCCGAATCACGAATCTAGAACTGTTGCCAAAGTATTAGTGAAAGAGGTTGTCACAAGGTTTGGTGTTCCAAAAGAAGTGCATTCTGATCAGGGCCGTGAGTTCGAGGCGGCTGTTTTCAAGGAAATGTGCAACCTTCTAGGAATCAGAAAGACCAGAACTACGGCTTATCGACCCCAATCTGACGGAATGGTCGAGCGTTTCAATAGGACCTTGGAGGATCAGCTGGCGATTTATGTAGAGAAACACCAGCGAGATTGGGATAACCATGTACCGTTTCTGATGATGGCGTATCGCTCGGCAAACCACGAGGCGACCAAGCAGACTCCGGCAAAAATGATGCTAGGACGGGAACTCCGGCTGCCAACAGATATCATGTTTAATAGACCAGAGGACTGTTTACGAAAGACATCTACAGAATACGCAGCAGAGCTCGAAGAGCGAATGGAAGAGGTGCACAGCTTTGCTCGAGCGAACTTGAAGGTTGCTAGCGATAAGATGAAAACCAGATATGACATTGGGTCAAAACAATCCAAGTTCAGTCGGGGAGATGTCGTAAGATACTATTTACCTCAAAGGAAAAAAGGACTCTCTCCGAAACTGATGTCATTTTGGGATGGCCCTTATTTAGTAATACGTAGAATTAATGACATTCTCTACGAGATACAGAAGAATCCGCGTGCCAAGTCTCGAGTGGTACATAAGGACAAGCTAAGAAAGGTTGAAGCAGAGATGGTAAGCTGGCTACCAATAGCGGAAGAGACTTCTGAAACTATGAGTCGGGTTGTCACAAGTCCGGAAGTTACAAGTCAAGAAGCTGCAAGTTGGGACACTCATGTTGTAAATGAGTGCGAGAGCGACGGAGAGGCGGATGAGACTTCTGAAACTATGAGTCTGGACGCCACAAGTCCGGAAGTTACAAGTGCAGAAGCTGCAAGTTCGGAATTTGCAGGTGCGGAGGCTGCAAGTTCGGGCACTTATGAAGCGTTATGTGAGGGACATGTTTGTAATGAGCTCGAGAGTGATACCCAAAAGGGACTAAGGAGGTCGACCAGACGACGAAAGTGCCCTGAATATCTTAAAGACTTTCTTCTTGAATAAAAAAGGAAGGAAAAAAAGAAGAAAAAAAAGAAAAGACTTTCCGGCAAAGAAAAAAAATGAAACAAAGAAATAATGAAATTAAGGACTGAAAAAAATGTCAAATGAAAAGAAAAAAATATGTATGTATACATAGAGATTGGAAGTGCGTGGCCCATAGAGATTGGAAGTACGTGGCCCATAGAGATTGGAAGTGCGTGGCCCATAGAGATTGGAAGTACGTGGCCCAAGGAGATTGGAAGTACGTGGCCCATAGAAACTGGAAGTACGTGGCCCATAGAGATTGGAAGTACGTGGCCCATAGAAACTGGAAGTACGTGGCCCATAGAGATTGGAAGTACGTGGCCCATAGAAACTGGAAGTACGTGGCCCATAGAGATTGGAAGTGCGTGGCCCATAGAGATTGGAAGTGCGTGGCCCATAGAGATTGGAAGTGCGTGGCCTACAGAGACTGGAAGTACGTGGCCTACAGAGACTGGAAGTACGTGGCCTACAGAGACTGGAAGTACGTGACCTACAGAGACTGGAAGTACGTGGCCTACAGAGACTGGAAGTGCGTGGCCTACAGAGATTAATAGATAGTATTGTCCGATGTCCGGGACGGACATATTTCGTAGGAGGGGTAGTGTTATGAAATGCAAATGACAGTTAGGTAGTGATTGAACAAAGAATATGGAATGTTAAGTTAATTAAGGAATACGAATGTTATGTAACGATGAATAAGCATGTAATAGTTAAACAATTAACAGTTTTGTAATGAGTAGCTATAAGTAATGAGTAGCTATAAGTTTGAGAAACCGAATTAATAAACAGAAGAGGAAAACAGTGACTCAGAGCTCTGGAGTTGTGTTGGTTTGGTTCTGCGTGACAGGGTTGTTTGGGCTGGCGAGAGTCGTCGTTTCTCTGTATTTTATCTTTCAGGTTTGACCCAGGGCGTAACAGTAGGATATGTATGGCTAGGGAGTAGGATCCTACAGAAATCAACATTTCTACGGCTAGGGGGTAGGATATGTACAGCTAGGGGGTTAGGATCCTACAGAAATCAACATTTGTACGGCTAGGGGGTAGGATATGTATGGCTAGGGGGAAGGATCCTACAGAAATCAACATTTGTACGGCTAGAGGGTAGGATATGTACGGCTAGGGGTTAGAATCCTACAGAAATCAACATGTGTACTGCTACGGGGTAGGATATGTACAGCTAGGGGGTAGGATCCTACAGAAATCAACATTTGTATGGCTAGAGGGTAGGATAATATGTACGACTAGGGGGCTCCTACAGAAATCAACATTTGTGAGGCTAGAGGGTAGGATTCCAAAGAAATCAACATTTGTACGGCTAGGGTTAGGATGCTAGAGGGTAGGATTCTACAGAAATCAACAACGCTAGAGGGTAGGATGTATTGTCTAGAGGGTATTATCTACAAGTAAAGTTGTTCATAATAAAATGACAGGCTGCTCTAATACCAGGAATCAATGTATGCCACACTCCAGAAAGTAATTCCGATGGCATTATACAGTATAATGTTTGTCAAATCAGGAATGAATTTATTTATTCATAAGTTATTTTCTTTTTTTAAATTGTAGAGATATCGTAATGCTGAGGCAATATATATGAGGCAAGCCATAAAACGAAAACGACTGTAGGACAAGACTTCAATTCAGTTTTTTTGCTAGAGGGTGTAACATTATTTATAGCCTGTACCAGCCATAGTTAAAATCCACAAGGCTTTGGATTTAATACTTATGTTGTGTTTACACTTGGCGATTTACTTAGGCAAATATTTACGGAGGTTGAGTTAACCTAACCGCAGTAAATGTTGTTAGGCAGGGTTTATGAACACGGACACATGAATTTGAACGTTATTACACTTTGAGAGAGAAACCAGACACCACTTGTCTCGAATTTGACATGAGCTGTCAAATTTACCTCAGTTGAGTCGCTCCAACCCAGCCTCATAGTAGGGTAAATGTTTACCTGACCTAGGTAAATTTTCTGTTGTTCCCGATCGATTTTTACTGAGGTTAGCGACAGTGTTTACACTTGTGAAAATTTTACTGAAGTAAATTCCTGTATTTACTTAAGTAAACATTCCGAGTGTACTAATAATAACCGGAGATATTAGCTTTCCAGCTATCAAAAATTCGAGGAAAAATAAAGTTATGTATGTATGTATGGAGTTGCAATATCTCCTGAAACCTATAAGTAGGTGCAATGTTATCAGTGGTAAACCTAGTAATTTGTAGTAAACAAGAAAGTGTATATTTCATGACATCACCTAGTACAAAGAAGCTGTACAGTAGGTGAAATTCAATAATATATAGATTTAACCACTGGCTAAAAGCCTACCCTAAAGGCCTCCCTGTGTTAATGAGACAAAAGGTTGCATACCCTGTCAAAGAAACGTGACCAAACACTTGCACCCTCCTTGCCACTTAGATAATTTCACCCAAGTTTGGTTGTCTGAGGTTTGATGATGTCATTGATGATATCATACCACATGACTATGCAGTTGCACCCTCAACCCCTTGCCGCTTAAATGATTTCACCCAAGTTGGTTCTCTGAGGCTCATCCCTTCCCAAGATATATACCTTTTCTCCTTGGATGGCGTCATCGATGACGTCATGGCATGTAACCATGCACGTTGCACCCCCCTTGCCACTTAGATATTTTACCCAAGTTTGGTTGTCTGAGGTTCACCTCTTCCTAAGATATAAGCCTTTCCTTGTTTGATGACGCCATCGATTATGTCATACCATGTGACTATGCAGTTACACCCCTTGCTACTTAGACAATTTTCCCCAAGTTTGGCTGTCTGAGTGTGTCTGAGGTTCATTCCTTCCTAAGATATAAACCTTTTCCCGTTTGATGACATTTGGGTTGCCTGTGGATGGACACATGGATGGAAGTCCACCACAAAACAGGTTGAAGCATATACACTTGTGTTGTTTCCTTTCCTCCTGCATATAGCTACGTGGGCGCCTTCGGCACTTGATTGTTTTTTTGTTTATATATATTTTTATTAAGTTTTGCAATTTTACACTTGATTGTTAACAATAATAAACATACAACAGTGCAAAAACATACAATTAAGTGCAAAGGACCTCTGGAATTCCAGGGTGGTTGTCAAAATGGAGAGCTTCACATCGAGGTGAGGGGTGGGGAGGTGCAGCTCTTTTTTGACCTGCCCGGTCTGTAATATCAAAAAGCCTCCATGGACTGTGTTATAGAGACTAATAAAAAAAAAATGGTCCTTTCACCCAGCTGTAAAAATCTGGTGTTTTGGGGGTTCCTACAAATGTTGAGTTCTACAAGATCCTTCCCCCCTACCGGTAAATACATAATCCTACCCTGATCAAATAAAGTGGTTCTCTGGGATCCTATCCATTAACAGTACATAAGCTCCTGCCCTCTAGTTGTACATATCCTAGCTGTTCACAAGCCATTCAAATGTTGATTTCTCTGGGATCCTACCCAAGGGGTTTCAATACATTTTGAAGTAGCAGACTACACTTCGTAAGTAGGCGGTTGAATTTGGCCTGAGCCTTCTAAGGAAGGGATATTGCTCCCCTGGGAAATTTTGAAATTTCGGTAGCAGAAAAGGTGTTTACTGCATTTTGAGAGCAAATTAGTTTACAGGGTTTCCTGTAGCCATACATTTCCTACCTGCTAGCTGTACAAATGTTGATTTCTGTAGGATCCTACCCCCTAGAGGTACATATTATCCTACCCTCTAGGCTAGACTAGCCATACAAATGTTGATTTCTGTAGGATCCTACCCCTAGCTGTACAAATCCTACCCTCTAGCCGTACAAATGTTGATTTCTGTAGGATCCTACCCCTAGCTGGACATATCCTACGTTTCATGGGATCCTACCTCCTAGCCGTACAAATGTTGATTTCTGTAGGATCCTACCCCCTAGCTGTACATATCCTACCACCTAGCAGTACACATGTTGATTTCTGTAGGATTCTACCCCTAGCTGTACATATCCTACCCTCTAGCCGTACAAATGTTGATTTCTGTAGGATCCTACCCCCTAGCTGTACAAATCCTACCCTCTAGCCGTACAAATGTTGATTTCTGTAGGATCCTACCCCTAGCTGGACATATCCTACCCTCTAGCTGTACAAATGTTGCGTTTCATGGGTCTCCTACCTCCTAGCCGTACAAATGTTGATTTCTGTAGGATCCTACCCCCTAGCTGTATCCTACCCCCTAGCAGTACACATGTTGATTTCTGTAGGATTCTACCCCCTAGCTGTACATATCCTACCCTCTAGCCGTACAAATGTTGATTTCTGTAGGATCCTACCCCCTAGCCGTACATATCCTACCCTCTAGCCGTACAAATGTTGATTTCTGTAGGATTCTACCCCCTATAGCCATACATATCCTACCCTCTAGCAGTACAAATGATGATTACTGTAGGATCCTACCCCCTAGCTGTACATATCCTACCCTCTAGCCGTACAAATATTGATTTCTGTAGGATCCTACCCCGGGGGGGGGGGGGGGGGGTCTTCACATGTCGACCTGATAGGGGTGCTCGTTGTATTTTTTAGGGGTCAAAATCGACTCTCAGGTATTTTTTAGGGGTTATCGGAGAAACATTGTGGCTTTCACTAATAAATGTATTTTTTAGGGGTACGCAAATGAATGACAGGGTCACAAACCAAGCAAAACGTTTTCTTTCTTTCTTTGTTCATTTATAGCTCTAAACTAAGCTTGTTTTGAGATGAAAAACAATAAACAATAACAATAAAGGTTTATTGTTGGTATTTTTTAGGGGTCTTTTTGTTTTATAAGTTTTTTTTGAAGGGGGTGGATTTTTTATGTCCTGGTATTTTTCAGGGTATATTTTCCGATGTCTCGACGAGCACCCCTATCACTCTTACATGGGAGAACCCCCCGGGGATCCTACCCCCTAGCCGTACAAATCCTACCCTAGCTAGCCGTACATAAACTTGCCTCTCGAATTATCTTGAGGATTTTTCTCATCTTTTCTGGTTGCAGCAATATTGAAGTACAAAAATTGATAACACAGTGTAGGAAATCACTATCGTCAGCTGTACAGTTCATACAACTAGCAGTTCATGCAGTATTTGGGTGTTATTTTTGCGAGTTTTGCTTCGAGCCGTTTGAGCAACATTAAAGCCCCAATATCAGTAAATTTGATATCCTCGTGGTGATGTACGAGCAAGGACAATTCAATCTTGCTCTCGTTTATCGTTTATATTTGCACTAGCTGCCTAAAACGATCTCTAACTGTTCGTTTTGTACCTTTCGCGGGTTTCTGCCTTCCAATAGACGCCATCTTGGATTTCCGATGTTCGGGGTACTTCGGAAATCTTCCGACTTCGGGTCAAGTTCGGGCCTAGGGTCCCTTCTCGCTAACCAACCTCGTTCCCAGGGTCTCCTCGGTCAGTTTTCAAAATGGCGGGTCGTGCCAGAGGAGACCAAGGCTGCGCCACGTGACTTTGAAAGGACCACAGGAAACCCAAATCATATAAAACCAATGAGAAAAACATGGCGACGATCAGCGTGAAAGAAGACGGATGAAAAGGAAGGAATAAAGACCCCGTCCACACTACACCGTTTTCAAACGAAAACGGATACTTTTTGCTCCGGATACGGCTATCGTCCACACTACAAGGCCCTACAACGTCGAAAACGATCACCGAAAACGGCGAAAACAATACGAAAACGATAAGTGTGGACGCAAATCTTTTTGAAAACGGAGCTTTCGTTTGAAAACGGTGTAGGACGGGGTGCAGAATCATTTTTTCCAGGCGTGAAAACGTTTTACGGTAAAGAGAAAACGATAAGACATATTCTATCTCTAATTCAAATCCAAACCGCTACTCGTTCTCGTTGAATAGAAGAATTTTCAGGTCATTAAAAGCATGATCAGCACGGCGCTTTATTTAAGCTTATTTACTAAAATTTAGATAGTTCATAGTGACTCATGGGGAGCCGAAGCTCACGATCTGTACAGCGAATTATATTCGGAATTGAATTCTTAAAAATCCATTCAACGAGTAGCGGTTTGATTTGAATTAGAGATAGAATCCTATGATATCTCTTTTTTGTGTAATTTGAGGACGAGATATCATAGGATTCAAGTATATTCAAAGCGTTCAGTCGGTAGATTCCGCCGAAAATAGCACTCAAAAAGGCGATATCGCCCTCGTCGCTGCGCGACTCGTGCGATAATCGCTTTTTTCGTGCTATTTTCTTAGCGGAATCTAGCCTCCTGAAGCTTTGAATAATCCTATAGAATATGTCTTATCGTTTTCTGTTTTACCGTTAAACGTTTTCACGCCTGGAGAAAAATGATTCTGCATGTTATTCTTCATTTTCATCCGTCTTCTTTCACGTTGATCGTCGCCATGTTTTTCTCATTGGTTTTATATGATTTGGGTTTCCTGTGGTCCTTTCAAAGTCATGTGGCGCAGCCTTTGCCAGGGTCTCCTCTGGCACGACCCGCCATTTTGAAAACTGACCGAGGAGACCCTGGGAACGAGGTTGCTCGCTAACCCTAACCGCCATTTTGAAAAACGACCGAGAAAACCCTGGGGACGAGGTTGGTGTAGACACGGAAAAAGAAGGCTCTGGGAACGAGATTGCTGCACGCAATGGACTGTGGGTTGTGGCGGGAGCCTCGTTTTGGTGACGCATGCCACTGCAGAAGGCGCCATATTGAATGAATCATTATGAGTCAGTACGAAAGTTGACGCAATTTACCGTAAAATGTAGTGCCTTCGGTAATCGAAGAAAAGAAGAGCAATACTTACAGATAATATTCCTTCACTTGGAAGCCAGAATTTCAGGGAAGCCAGAGAAATAGGAACAGGACAATTGTAGGATTTCACTGCGAGTTATCGTTCTACGACTTCTGAAAGGACACCTCGTGCTTCATTGTGTGAGGAGTTGTGAGAGGACAGTTTTGACTGTCTGTAGTCTCACATACTTTAAAATTATGCCGTATAAACTCACTGAAAGAACTTAGAAGACAACTGTTTCCTCCTTAATGATGAAGATTGAACGTAGCAAGATTAGAAAGAGCCATTCTCAACCGGTACAGTTGAATTGCTCCCTTTCTCTTAGTTAAGTTGAGATAATAAGATAGTAGTTTGAGGCCTGGATGCTGTATAGTAGTTTCAAACCTTGCTTTCAAACACGAGTGAGTGACGAGGCAGGTCTAATCACAAGACTAACTGAATACTTGTTTTTTAGGCGCCAGAATGTCAGCAACTTATCCAGAGATTAACCGAAGCCAGCGAAAGCGACCTGGTTCAAATTTTAAAATCGGTACACACGTGGTATTTTGGAAAGGTGAGATGGAATCGCAATATTTATTCACTCATTCCTGGTCTGTTAATACTTTTCCTGGATTTTTACGCCTAATTGACAACCCCCAAATCACATTTATTTAGCTTGATGCACAAGTTATAGTCCTAAGGGTAGCTTGTGGTCATCAGAAAG
Organism: Scolanthus callimorphus; assembly: GCA_033964015.1. Classification (NCBI taxonomy): domain Eukaryota; kingdom Metazoa; phylum Cnidaria; class Anthozoa; order Actiniaria; family Edwardsiidae; genus Scolanthus; species Scolanthus callimorphus. Next base: position 27,905,227 of record CM066913.1, read on the forward strand.
CAATTAATGAGGTGCAACATTATTTACTGTATGCTATAAGACTTACTGTAAAAGTAAAGTAAAAAACTGTCAAAATAACAGTTAGCAAGGAAGTACGTTTGGAAATCCATCTTGATTATGACAACAAATTGAATCACTTGCTTTAACCTTTAACCTTTAAATAAAATAATTGCCAATAGCGAACAGTGGTACGTGCACCGAGGCAACTGCTACTGCTATCAGGTGCATAGGTATCAGTGATTATTTTTTCAGCCGTCCAGTATCCATCAAATCGTGTGCTCAAATCCTACTATCCAGACCCCGGGGCCGGATGAATCACGCATACTAATTTCTGTGAAGTTTTGCGCTGTTTCAGTGAAGGCAAAAAAAATTAATATATTATTTACCGGCTTGGGGTCGGTCCAGATCGTGAAATACCGTGACCTCGGCCTTGAAAATACTTTTTTCAAGACCTCAGTCAGTATTTTCAAGGCCGAGGTCACGGTATTTCACGATCTGGACCTCCCAGCCGGTAAATAACATATATGTATGTGTGTACCTTGTGAAGAAAAAAATAATGCTGTAAATATACATCAAAGAGGAAAAGCAGAGCAGTGTGTGTACTGAAGTATGCCAGTATACCAAGGGTGTTCTGACATATTTCATTATACAACAATAATGTACTTTAAAGTACTACTGTGATCAAATTTGAGTACACCATTTGGGTCCATCCACAATGTGTGACTATTTTTTGGAGTAGGTTTACTTTTTAAACATGCACGTTTTGGAAAGCAGTCACGTTTGTTGTTCTCTGATTGCCTAAAAAATAATGGTCAAAACTGCAGCCAATCACGAGCGAAAAATGTGACAACTTCTCAACAAAACATGCACGTTTGAAACATAAACTAACACAAAAAAATCTTGACACTTAACGGATGGACGCAAATGCTAGTATTTAGTTTCAGACTAATTGTCATTCAACTTCAAAAATTTCCCATTCTTTTTACATGTTTGGATGGAAGTATGTAAGGATGGACACATAAGTTTTATTAAGGAAAAAAAATCCCCTGAAAGGAAGTTTCTATAGAAGCCAATCTTGGATAAACTTATATAGGCCATAAGAGTAACTCAACAACAGAGTCACAGGCCTTTTATTTTCAACACCATAATCACAGGCATTTCTTTCAAGAAACATACATTCAAATAGAATGAGTAATTTTTTAGGTTATGACATTATGTTGAATAGACCTGCTCTGCTTGGGTGTAATGTTTTCCCATTTCAGATCACGTGGCATTCCCATGAGTATTCTTTCTTTCATTTTCTGCCATGCACCGAAGGGTATATGAATATGGAAGCATTCCAAACAAAGAGAGAATAGTCATGGGGATGCCAGGAGGTCTATTCTTTTTTCCACTTTAAATTGACAATTGTTTTTAATGAACTTACAGTAAAGTAAAGCAACCATCTTATATATAATATGCTAAGGAAAATTTCTGTGAAACAAGTGAACAGAAGTTCTCATTCAAGCGTTTTTCTAAGCGAGGAGAATGCGTTAGCAAAGGCGCCATGTTAAAGTCTCCCACAGAAACTAAAAAAGATCTCCGTTCACACACCCGAAAGTGCCATAGACATCCTGACGTAAATGGTGACATAAAAAGTTTGAGCAAAAGTACCACTGCCTTGGTTCGCAGAGCATGTGCTACCTAAGTCGAAATGAAAGATTTTCACAACACAAAGCCATGAATAATATTTTCTAAATACTAGTCCTGTCACTGTATCACGAAGCGAAGTTCACAAACCTGACGAAAAGGAGGAAATCACACCAGTGAGCGTGTTTTTGTTGGAAAAGATTGATCTTGAGCTAAGTTCTAATTCAACTGATTTCTTAATAGGGCTCTTTGACCGATTTGATAAGACACATGCAATTTTCACACCAAAATCAGGGACGGAACAGTGCGAAAACAAATTATTGGGGGGCTCACTTCAGATTTATTTCAGCATGGAGCGAGGAGGTTCTATGTTGTGGGGAGTTTTGTAAATCATGTTTATAAAGTTGGAAAGAAGAATCCCGCACGCAAAAAGTTGTATATCCAAAAAAAAAACCCACTGGAGAGCAGGCTAGCAGGCTAAAATTTCCATGAATTTTTCATGGGCATCAGCTAGTATTTAACATTAGTCAGGGCTTCTGGGAGGGTGTGGTAAAAAAAGTCAAATTGTGCGGGTTTTTTTGGCCAATTGTGTGGGGGAAAAACACTGATTGTGCGGTAATTGTGCAGGATATTTTCGACATAGTTTTCTTAAATTTTAGAGTAAATCCTGCAGAGTAAACCATGCGCAGTGTATTGGAGCATTTGAAGGGGTGGCTGTAAGAACGACCTAAGTGACGATTTGGACTGTTTTTCGATTTTTGACAAACAAACTGCGGAAACATTGTTAAAATAGCCTAAAACTAGCCTCTCTGCATTTTCCCACAAAAATCGCTGCGAGAACGCTGTAAAACGGCCTCTAACCAGTGGCTTTATCAACAACGACCTAAGAGACTATTCAGATTGTTTATCGGGTGTTTAAAATTCTGCGCAAATCATGTTCAAATTGTCTAAGTTCCTAAAAATCGCGGTGAGGACGATGTAAAACGACCTTCGCCTTAAACCCTTAACCCTAAACTCAATCTAACCCGAACTTAAATCTAATCCGAAGGCTAAACCTAACCCTAGAAGCAGCACTAAGCCAAGGAATTTGCCTATAAAGCCGCAAAGATTTGTCTATTGTTTTGAATTCAAAAGAGCTTTTCATCCTACCTGGCGCATTGTTAACCCTTTGTAGCCCGAATTTATCTCTGTAATTTCGCTTATTTTGCAAGGTTCTTCTACTTGAAAAAGTAAAAGACTTTCTGCTCCCCCCCCCCCCCCAAAAAAAAAAACCCCGCTGTTTGTAAAGACTAAGGCTCACCCTTTTCAGTGAAGGCCGTTGGATTCTTGGTTTCGCTTGTCAAACAGAGGGCGAGCCATGAATTGGCTTTATAAGTGCTTTTTTCAAGTAATTTTCTACTACAGGAGCCACTTTGCTTGCATCATAAAGCAAACAAAGTCGGTAGAGACAAACTTGTGGAAGAAGTCACAAGCGAGGAGCACATTTTACGAGCAAAATCGAGTCACAAAGAATTTGGCAGGCCGTGTGATGACTCGTCTAGTATTATGAAGCTTCTCTGTTGTTCTGTAGCAGGATTTCAGCACTGTCAAGACAATTTGGGTTAGTTTTGAATCCAAAGAATGCATTCGGCGCAATATTCAGTTGACAGGTGCAAGTGACTAGGCACTCTAAAACCGGGGCTAGGGAGGAAGTGCTGTCAATTTTTTAAAGTTTTACCCATAATGCCTTGCGCTTGAAAAAGGGAAGACACCGTTTTACAGCGATCTCGCAGCGATTTTTGTGGGAAAATGCAGAGAGGCTAGTTTTAGGCTATTTTAACAATGTTTCCGCAGTTTGTTTGTCAAAAATCGAAAAATCGAAAAACAGTCCAAATCGTCACTTAGGTCGTTCTTACAGCCACCCCTTCATTTGATAGTGATGTAAAATATGATTGCACGTAGATTTTTTTGCTTGGATGTGGATCCTGTGTACTCCGCACGCCTCGGAATGTGCGATGGTTTTACAGAGGTGCCCTCTGAACGTGTCTTGCCAACTCTAGGTGTTTGTCGATCTTTAAACTTTCTCGTGTGGTCGACCACAATATTGCACGAAGAACAAAATAACGGTCTTTATTATTCAGCACATCGATGCACTGCCCAAATATGGTCATTGGAACGCCAATAGCTGTCTTCTGTACTTGACAGCTATCCTGCGATATCCGTCTCTGAGGAAAATGTGATGTTTTGAGCTCGTAAATAATACACAAAAGTCATTTTTTTTCGTTTTTTTTTTTGTGCTATCGATGTGCTGAATAATAAAACCATTATCCTGCTCGATTTTGCAGAATATCATCTGATTTTAGCCAACTCGGGACTTCGTCCCTCGTCGGCTAAGTATCAGACGATATTCTGCGCAATCTCGCAGGATAATGGTTAATTATCTGCATGCAAAACCCCTTTCGGATATTTCTTTGCCCTATCTTCGGGAGCAATATTAACTGAAGTTTTGCTGTCTGGTTTGTCTGTTTTCTGAACAAACTTATCCATCGCGCGATTATTCAGCGAAATGCAGTTGTTATTTAATAAGCTTTTTGATTCTTTGTTCAGTATGATTTACTCAGCCAATAAGAAAACGCGTAAGAATAATAAATTAGTACATAGTCCCTTTGCGGTGATTAATGGAATGCCTAGCTGATTTCATTTGTGAAAACATTGATCGCATCGAATTTGAACATGTTTATCAAGGAAAATCACAAATATTTACGGCTCAAGTATGTAAAATATCATAACAAATGCCTTTAATAACAAATATTTTTCGCCAAAATCTAAGTAATTGTGCGGGATTGTGCGGAAATAAAGTGATTGTGCGGAATTGTGCGGATTTAGTCTGATTGTGCGGTTTCCGCACCCCCGCACAATACCAGAAGCCCTGATTAGTCTGGCAGAAAAGTTCGCTTGAACTTTCCCCTTTGGTATATAGTAGATTTTATTGCTCTAACATATTCCCTAGGTATCCTAGAACAACTATCTGTCAACTGAGACACTCTCAGTCCTGGGCAATTAGCATTTTTCACTGATGGAAAAAAATTGCTTCTTTAGTCCATTTGTTTTTTATTATGGTTCTGGGCACCAGAACTTTACTAGTGCTTGATGTTTCCTGATTACAAGCTTTTGGATATTTTCAGAGACATGATTTGTACTTCATCAATGGTATTTTGATTCAATATTATGTGGTTCTCAAGCTGGGTTTTGAGAACATGTGCCAAAAATGATCAAATACCAAGGCTAGACTGGAATTGTGAAAACATGTTCTAGAGAACAAGCAAAAAATGTGACCCTGCATGGGAAAACGTATAATAACGGCTTTCCGTTTTTTTTTGGCCAAAACAAACAGGTAGCAAACAACTTTGTTAGGCCATTCAAACGAGTTTTGTATCCATTCAGATGTCTTGCATAAATGCTCAAACAGGATTTTTTAACAAGCAAACAGGAATTTTAAGCAAGCAAACATCTCTATAAACGAGTGAATGTGTTTACGAAATAAGCCCTATGTAGGAACGAGCGCTGAGTAATTTACGAAAAACATCGGACAACAGTGAGAAGAGTGCTGAACCCTGGCCTTCCGGTCCCCTGAAAGCGATCTGCCAAATAGAGCATGCAATGGCATAAAAAAGCGCCTTACAACAACAATCAGGACAGGCTTTGCAAAATGATATCAAGAATAATACTCTCAACGTGAACGATAAAAGTAAGAATTTGATGTATGCAAGTAGATCCTCAAATAACAATACCCACATGCTACGGCCAAAATAGTGACATGGCAGGAATGACAAATCATGAAAGAGCATGAGAAATAATATAAACTACAAAGAGACAAAATTGCAAGAATCAACCACATTTCATCAAAAAGCTCCATTATCCAATAGAACAGTAGCGAAAGAATTGAATTTCTCTTGTAGTGAACTATGAATGCAATGAATAGGTAACGAAAAGGGAAATGGTTTCCTTTATGGACGAAAGGGCTTGGACCTTAGTGTATTGATATGGTAATATTATGCTAATGAGTGAGTTGTTTATATATGGCTGTTGTTCAGTTTCCCGCCATTGTGGGTTCTTGCTTTGTATACATTCAGTTTGAAATCTACATGGCTTCGAGAAAAAAGAGAAAAACCTCAAGTAGGCCTGTTACCCGTTCACAAACTCATTCGTCTGTTACTACAGATCATCCGGATTTCGTGGATGTTTTTAATCGTTTTAGAGATGTCTTCGATAATGGCGAAGACGATGACGACGCTGTTGATCGGGAGATTCATCGATCAGAAGCTGAGAGCGATAGCACCAGCGATAATCGAGAAGGTCCTATAAGTTCTGCACCGGCCTGGGCAAAGGAACTGCTCGCATCTCAGCAAAAATCCATCAATGAGCTTCGAAATGATATCATATCGTAATATTATTGGATTTATCCATCAGATTTTCTTGTTATTATTCCCGAATAATGTGTTTGCAATTGCAATCACTTAGCAGTTTCTTTGGCTAGCTAGTTATAACATCACTGGAATTATATTCTTGGGCTGAGTGTACAAAAAGAAAAGAAAAAAAAATCCAAAAGTGAGCACACATAAAAAATATCATTCAATCAATCAAGTTTATTTTAACCATTACACTATTTACAGGAAATTAATACATTTGATTAAATATTTTCATCTGTTTACAATTGTACCGGTAGTACAATTGACTGTAGTAAAACCAATCACCAATTGATTACACTGATTCTGAATAAAATCTATAGCAGTAATTAGAAAGTAATTGCCAATTACTCAGGACAGTCATCCAAAATCCACTCTATAACCCCATTGGGTTTTACAAATAGTCCCCCTTTTTCTAGAAATAAATTAACATTTATAGCCATGCTTTTGGGGAAATTTCACATTGAAACATTATTCAACTACTTGTAAACTGGTGTAAGATTTGCATCAGCTGTAAGCTCAATAAAAGCTATGTATAAGTTTTTGGAGAATTCCCCTCTCTGGGGGCCGTCTTGCAGGGTTCCCATGTTTTCCTGCTTTCAAAATTCAAGGACATTTCGAAAAAATGACTTTTCATCATGAAAAATGTGGGATAGCACGTTGACAGTTTTTATTCAGGTTACTTGATTTTTATTTTACAAGGAACGTACCCAATACCGGTATCTTGTAAATATTTCTTCAGGAAAAAATTTCCATGACTATGACTTTGATGGGCTTTTGTAAAAATTCCAGGAGTTTCCAGGCCTGGAAAAGGACATTTCTAAAATCCATGACTTGCCAGGTTTACCCGTGGGAATTTAAAGTCGGCAAGTCTTCGTGAAATGGTTGTCAAAATACACTTTAAAAACATCTACAAATGCAGTTAAGACTGCTGGCAAAAGCAATTAATGACTGTTACTTACCGATAATCGCCGAAACTAAACAACAATTTCTGTAAACCGATTGACAAGTCGCGAATGTTTTCCATCTCGGCGTGAATGGTTTGCCAAACTCTCCAAGCAAAGGACTGTCAGGGAATGTGCCACAGAACCAGTTGAAATCGCTTTGGCCTGGCTAGAAAATGATAGTAGTGCGCATGCATCACAGATTGTCCACAGGTAACCAACGCTGTAATTGCAAGGGTGCTAGGACTTATCGAGATTAGATATGCTTGCTTGCTAATGCTATTGTAGCCCACAATTAATTCCACATAGGTAGTCTGGGAGCAGCTACCAAAAAAAAAATCACGTCGTAGCACCCAATGCGCAGACCCAGGAAAATAACATAGAAACACAAGTACATACCTAAGGTTCAGTCTGATCCGTATCGCACAGAATGGTTCGTGGGACAACACTCCGATATTGAGCATTTTGTTCCATATCTACTCATCTGTCCTTTGTAAAATAATGCAAACTTATACGCCGGTAATTCCCTCATCCAAGGATCAAAAGTATCCAAAACTTTGCATCATTGTAAGAAACACACACTTTAAATTCCTCGCTTTCAATTTGTCCTTAATAGCCACTCTTACGTCAGAAACAGAAATTAGAAGTTGGCAACCATTTTAGTTCTTTGTTATTCAAATGAGTTGTGCCTTCTCTCCTGAAGACATAGATATAGGCTGTAGTGCTACAAGTACAGCGTGCTTAAATGTGTGCGTTGACAAAAAATATCCCTCCAATGCATTGAACACTTATGTGGACATTTTACAGCGGTCGTATGTTTTCTGTGATCTCTGCTGACACACACAAAAAATTATAGGTTTATTAGAAAATACCAAAAACATTTTTCTTTATTCGAAATTACCTAGTTAAATGATTCAAACAATATATTAAAACTATATATTAGGCCTGGAAGCCTGGTACAGTCCATGTCATTCTTGACTTTCCAGTCGTCAGGAACTCATGAATAACAAAGAACCTCATGAATAACAAAAGGTTCAAAATGGCCGTCGTCACAGATATCTCTTTAACCTTCATTTTTACAAGTACACACGGAAATTACAGACAAGTTCATATCTACCCATTTGCAACCCATTTATTTCTACAAGTATTGAAACTTTGACATGTTTCTTGATTAGGTTTTTAATTTTACAGGCTTCAAATTAGTTTAGAATTTTACAAAGAACATGCGAGCATCTTGTAACAAAAGTGCCCTATATCGGTGTCACGGTCTATTAGTAACGCCATATGTCACGCGCTCTAGTCACGCCTTACTTCATGAAATCGCGGGCTCTTATGCCCATTGAATATTTTGTTTCACGTGAAAGTTATGCAATGGACTATAGAAATTAGGTAATCGACGTAAAGAGATTGTTAAACGCCTTTCAGCATGCAACTTCAAGGACTTTTAAGTACTCGTAGTGTTTGGAACAAAGACTGTTTATTTTGAGTCGGAAAAATTGAACTGAATTACGCTAGATTATGTAAAATTTATCAAAGACGTGTGCGTAAAAGATTTTTAAAAGTTAGATTAAGTTAGTCGGTGTGTGTAAGCTAAGAAATGATCAAAGTGGTCAAGCTGAAGTTCTATAAAATCCAGAAATGCTGCTGAGGGTTATGGTGAAACGGGCATAAGGGAAGGGAACAGCGGAAAGTTTACTTGCGAAAAGTGTAAGTAGCCATGAAATTAATTGGTGCCACAGAACAGTTATTGCTCAAGCCAAAGAACCTAGCATGGATAAAGAAAGTTCGAGGAACTGTGTTGAAGAACTATGTGAACCACTGAACTCTGTGTCGGCAAAGTAAAAGACATTTGAGAGAGTGAGAAGTGAGAGTGTGGTATTTATATTGAACTTGTATTTAGAACAGTAGTATTTTCTTTATATTGTTTTGTAAAATAAATTTTATATTCCTACTTGACAATCGGAATGTTGTCCCATGGGCTCATTTGTAACACCCGGTCTAAATAAAACCTTATACATATAGCTATCATCCTATGCTACTTTCCCGGGTCTGCACGATGGGTGCTACGAAAACCACTTTCTAGGCCTCTTTTCAAGATCTGCTCCTAGACTAACAATAGAAATCAATCTGTTTTGATACATATGAGAGGTTCAAAGTTGGGGATATCTGTTGTGCAAAATTACTAGGTTGATCCACCTTAAAGAATTACTGGTATCTTTGGATGAAAAAGTGTACTATCATCTGTAATGTGCCTCTTTGCTGTCTTGCAGTGTGACTTAGGTCACTGGGCTGATGTGTTGGATAGGTTTGATGAGATCTTAGCCAGTGTCGCCAAACCAGTTAATGGTAGCACATGGATTCTCACATATGACAAGCTGGATGAGCTAGAGGGACCTGAAGTTGCTGTAAGTTGGATTTTGCCCATTAAGGGTATTCGTTGCTATGATTTATGCTACCGGTAGGTGTCTATATTCAGTTGTCAGTCATTTGTCATAAGTATCTCATTCATGTTAAGTTTTATTGCTTTTTTCTTTTCCTTCCTAAGATAAAGGGGAATAACTCCCTCACTTATTTTGAGGTGCCCAATTCATCCAATATTTCAGGTTTTGCTTGAGCAGCATCACCATAATTATTTGAAACAGGTGTTTCCAAAAGTTGATATCTTGAACTCTTTCTGATATCTAGGCTGAAAAAAGAGAGCTAGTAAACAACGTTCTGCACTTTACTGCATTGTTGATAGAACATGCCTATTCAAGACCAACATATAACTCAGCTGAGGTAAGATTGGTTCTGCCATAATGTTACCTTCTAATTACTGAATCCTGGTGTTTATTGCCATTTAAAGGCTGATGCTGCACTTTTTTAGAGAAATAGCACAAGAACTTTGACGGGAGTTAGTTAGACTCTCTGAAAAGACTTAAATATCTGGTAAAAACTTCATAAAATGGCATGATTACACAGTTTCTATCAAGTATCACTACATTACTGTCATTGAGAAAATGTACCCCAGCACACAAACGATTAACAATTATTGGATGAGGTTGAGCATGATAGTGAGATTTGTCAATGCCGAGGTTTGTGTTATCTGCCGAAGTGAAGCTGAGGCGGATAACACTAACTCGAGGCGTTGAAAAATCTCATTATTATTCAGCCATGCCACTATCTCGATTCTGATTGCCTAAGAGTACACAGCGAAAGCATGTTGGCACGCAGTTTGTGACGTCAAACTTCAGACATTATAATTGATGCACTCTAATGACGTCATAATGCAATCCAATAGGTTTGGCCGCCATCTTGGTTTTCATTTCGAAGGCGAAAGCCAATTCATAGTTCCGACCTGTCATTCAAAGCCATAGTTACTGTTGTTATGTCCCACAAACAAACTAGGGTTTTACTTTAAAAACCTCCAAAAATATTCCGATCCCGCTTAGGTTTACCAGATATCTTTATCTTCAGATGATCTCAGTTTATACTGTCATAAAAGGCAAAAAAGTGCTGCAAATCGGACTGATTCGGAAGTCCTGAAATATTGTTTGTGGGACACGATCAGTTCCCGCGGGAGAATCTTTCCAGCTCTGATTGGTATCTCCAGATAGCGTGAAATGGCTTCATTGTTTGATCGGAACTATGAATTTAGCCAATGTTCTCGTTCAATCTGCTATGCTTTTTGCTGAGAGATCATTGCTCATGATAATTATCTAAACATCAACAATGGCCATTTGAATTGAATACGAAGAGGAAAATACTAATGGACATAAGCTGAAGTTGAAAAAACCGTTTCGCCTTGCAAGGACTCGTCGTCAACTTCGTTTAGCTAGGTAAGAATTCCTTGTTGCTGAATAATAAAACAATTATTGAATTCGGTTTTTGCATGATAGTGAGATTTGTCAACGCATCCAGTTAGTGTTATCCGCCTCAGCTTCCCTTCGGCAGATAACACAAACCTCGGCGTTGACAAATCTCACTATCATGCTCAACCTCATCCAATAAGTGTTAACTATCATGCGAAAGCCAAATTCAATAATTGTTTTATTATTCAGCAACTGGCAATTCTTACCTAGCTAAACGAAGTCGACAATGTAGCACTGCTTGGTTTTTTAACTTCGCTTATGTCCGTTGGTATTTTCCTCATCGTATTCAAATCAAATAGCCATAGTTGATTCTGTACAATGATCTCTCGGCACAAATCGTAACAGATTCAACGAGAATATTGGCAAAATTGGCTTTCGCTTCCGAAATAAAAACCAAGATGGCGGTCGAGCCTATTGGCTTGCGTTATGACATCATTAAAGTGCATCAATCCTAATGTCTGGAGTATGACGTCACGAACCGCGCGCCAACAAGACTTCGCTGGGTACTCTTAGCCAATCAGAATCGAGATACAGTAGTGGCATGGGTGAATAATAATGGGGGTTGGCGGTGGGCCTTTTTAAAGGGGTTCTTTGCCAAATTACTGTAGTTCATTCTACAGAACTTCTGAAAAAGTGCCCTGGTGCGGACCCACAACTTTGGCCAAAACCTGCAACTTCCTGTGACATCTTACAAAATCTGCATAAAAAATGGTATATTTTCATGAAAATTTGCTTGTGTAACCTGCACATTAAATAACATTTGTTTTTTATCCAATTTTCCTTGTAAAAAAGCTTCAAATCAAGAATGTTGCTCGCAGATCGACAACATTTTAGGCATTCCAGGGGCGCTTTCCGTTTGACAAACATTTCTGGTTCGAGTTTCCGGTAATTTTCTGTGGTCAAATGGAATGGTTCAAACCGAAAAATCATGTGAAAGTCTCCACTGGGAATCAAAATATGCTGGGGTGCTTGCCATTCACCACAAATTTCCGGTAATGACGGTAGGTAGGTAGATAGGTAGTTAGAAACTTTATTTCTGTGTCAAACCACCTAGCTCGGGTAGAAAACGAAAAAGTGCATCAATTGGAAATCAAATGGAAAGTGACTTTTCGAGTAGCCTGCGAACATCCGGTACACGCAAGCTTAACCTTAGGGTTAGTACCCTAAAAGATAAGCTCGCGTGTACCGGATGTTCGCAGGCTACTTTTCGAGGAAATAACCCGGAATGATGCCAAATGGAAAGTGTTTTCCTGAAGTTTCGAAAATTAAAGGTTCTGGGGTAAGTTCAAAAGGTTGTCCTAAATTTGCGAACATTCTTCCCGGGGATGGCGCTTTCCATTTTGACTTCTGACCAAAACTTCCGGGATATTTTGTCAAATGAAAAGCACCCCAGTAATTCCGCAAAGGCCTTGAAACTAGCTCCGTCTAATGTGTTTTTTTCGATTGGTTGTACTTTGCAAGGGAATCAAAATGTGTGTTACATGTAAATAGCTTCTCTTCACTTTGAAATGTTTCTTTCTCCATGCATGAACGGCGAAATTCTCAAGTTTTTTATATATATAATAATAATATAATCTATAATAATAATAACAATAATCTATCGTTTCTTTTACTTCTCTTTAACAATTTATTACTATTGTACATACACACCTTCAACGGCGTTTTGTAAGTAATAAAGACTATCTGTATGTACCAGGGGCGGATTTTTTTGGGGGTGGCTTACTCGGGAGATTTCCCATACTTACCTTACCAGGTCGAGCTAGCTCGGCTTCCCATGACCCTAGTCGACCAGCTAGCTCTATCGCTCATGGCCGTGTGGCCAGCTCGTCGGACGATGTTCAGCTTTCAGTAGCTAGATAAGCACTTGCGGTCGCTACTCCACACAAGTCTGCGCAGTGAGGCGGATTTTTTGGGGGTGGCTTACTCGGGAGATTTCCCATACTTACCTTACCAGGTCGAGCTAGCTCGGCTTCCCATGACCCTAGTCGACCAGCTAGCTCTATCGCTCATGGCCGTGTGGCCAGCTCGTCGGACGATGTTCAGCTTTCAGTAGCTAGATAAGCACTTGCGGTCGCTACTCCACACAAGTCTGCGCAGTACCCTGTTTGAGAGCTCCTTGTCCAGAATTTTAATCCAAACAGCATCTTGACTTCTCATGCGTCGAATTGCTCCAATTCGGAATGGCTCATGTGTACTGGGCCTGAATAATAATCGTTTTATTCTGTTTCCATTTAGCACCTGATCTCACTCCTTGTTGCAAGTGACATGGAAGTTGTGCTATCAGTTCTTGGCCTTCTTTATGTTTTCAGGTAATAAATAAATGACGTTAGTGGGCATAAGTGTAAATAAGCTTTGCTTACTATTTTCAACAAAATGTTCCCTGGAATTGATTCATTTTATGTGTGGCAAGGTTAATTCTGTAAATTGTGTTTGAAGGATTTTCTGTTTTGAATTGCCAAAAGTCGCAAATAGACCAGTCAATCTAGCACCGGAAAGAGCGACACTGTAATTTTGGGGGCACATCTAGAAACAAAAGATTCAAACTGCTCTCAGGGGAAGCTCTCAGGTAGGCGAAATTGTATGGCGTTTTACTCATTCATGATGATGTGGGACTTCTGCGTTAGCACGATTCTGCGTTAGCACGATTTCGATTCGATTAGCGCCATTCGATTATCGCAAATAATCGTTCCACTTTCTTTCAACCTTTCCACTTATCGTCTCTCCAGTTTGACTACTTACAACAGTTGCGATTTCGCAGTGGTAACCCATCCACTTTCTAACCTCGCCCGATCGGGCTTAACTTTGGCCTATCAGCGTTCAAGTGCTATACACGGCTTGCCATGCAGTTGCAGCCGGCTAACTTCCGGTACAAAAATAATTTTATAGTCGAAGGCCGACCATGCCAGCAGATCTCACAAACGTCACTTCCGGATCAAATTTCAAGATGGCGGGAAACTATAACTCGGGATACGAAGGATGTTTCCATTTGCCTATAAAGCATAACTAGTCTTTCCTAAGAGTTTTCCGTGGGGTTTTTGCTTTCTGAGAAAACTGGCGGATTGCGTTACGATAATTAGTCATGTAGAGACGTCTCAACGATTAGCAGCTCTGCAAAAGTTCGCATATTGGGAAGCATTTCTTCTGTATTCATGCACTCCCAGGCAGCTTCAAATTTGCACAGTGGAGTTTTAGGTGAGTCCCGTGAATCTGTGGTGGAGAGAAACTATCTTCTGTTTTTCGTTTAGACATTCGTGAAAGAAATGGACGACAAAGTGCAATTGAATTATTGAATTGAGCAGTGTTTTTATTATTATTATTATTTACGACAAACCCAATAACATGTTCCTTTAATTTAACAGAAAAGCAATGCTTTCTCCCGGGTAGGGATTTTGACATTCTCTTTTCGGGCTCTTTGGTCATGAGTCTGGTAACTATCTCGTAGGTTCATTGCCATAAGTCACACGACTGACAAATTTGATGAAATCATGCGGCCCGGGGTAGGAATATTGACCAAGATTTGACACTGTATTTTGGCCCAATGGTGGGGAATTTTTTCTGTCCACCCCTTGCTGCACCTCCTCCCCCTCCCCCCCCCCCAGCGGCTTAACATTGTGTGTTGGGGTGGCTTGTGAAAATGTATCAGAAAATAGGGTCTGTATACAAAATGGTACAGTTTACATAACAGGACTACTATGAGTATTATATTGGACTCCATGCTTTACAATTAAGAAAAAAATTGAGTGAAAATTCAGTAAAGGCCGGATCCAATTTGGTGTTCCTGAGGAATTTTGAATTCATTTTTTTCATTGAACAAGTTTGGAGCCCTGTTATTTATTAATAATATAGCATTCATACATAGACTTAAACTATCAAATTTCAAAATAATTGGACACTTAGCAAAATTCAAGAAAAATCAATCGGCCAGCACTATTGGATTTTGTGCCTGTATATATGCTTGTCATGTCCATGCTAGGGGTAAACCAACTGGAGATCTCTTTCAAAGGCAATACGACAACATTTGAACAAAAATCAGAGACATTTTCTTGAATTGCCCATATCTTCCATGTGGCTATTGATGAGAACTTACCACATGCCTGTATCCAGTATTTTCCCAGTGGGGGCTCCCCTATTCTTGGGACAGGGGGTGCTCATTGGGAAATTTCGATTTTACCCCTAAAAGGTACCAAACATGGTGTTGCTTAGTTGATTTTGACCCCTAAAAGGTACCAACAAGACATATTTTCCTGATATAAATTCATGTCCAAGTACACCAATATAGATTCACCCAACAAACCACCTATACCAGTCTATCACTATCTATCATCCAGGGTTAGGCAGGGGCGTAGCCAGGGGGGGGGGGGGGGGGTTCAGGGGTTCCGGAACCCCCCTCTCCTCTGTTCTGGACCGACTTACTACTAAAATTGTAAATATTTAATAGACAACAAATAGAAGCTCCAATAAAATGTAGATTTCTTCAAACGCTAGTTTTCCCCGAGATCTATGTGGAATTTTTTTATTTTTTGAATTTTGGAACCCCCCCTCTCATAAGTGCTGGCTACGCCCCTGTTAGGCTAGGGTCAGGTTTAGGGTAGGGCTAGGTTAGGGTTATCCCTAAAAGCTACCAGAGGCCTGATTTTTAACCCTAAAAGGTACAGTAATAATAATAATAATAATAATATATATAGCATTACACCATAGTTTCAATGCTTTACATTTCCGTGCTTTACATGCTTTAAATGTACATCATATGTGGAAAAAAAAAAATATATATATATATGTACAGTCTCCTCCCAAAGTAATTTCAATATCTGAAAAATTATCCATTCACTAATTCCAAATTCATGAATGAGTTGGCTCATAGAGCCCTTTGATTATGAGATGTGAAGACACTATGAGTTTATCCTAGCTCACAGCTTTATAGTCTTTACAGCATGAGCGGCTTCCTGTTTCATAATTTCCAACTGATGGAATGCTTTTTCAAGCAATTTATAGGCGGATATCTTGTGACGTCAATGTTCACATATTTAAAGCAATAATGAAAATCAGTAAGCGTAACAGAGTTACAAAAAGAAATGTTCTGTATTTCAATAGCGCCCTGGCGAATGAAGCGTTATTAGAAAGTTTTACGTTCGTCATTCGAATTATGAGCGCATTGCGGGAAATTCAATTTTCAGAAAACATGGGCTAATGAGCTTCTTGCCACCCAAGAAATTCAAGGCTTTTGAGAAAAGCCTCAAAAAACGTATTAACGTTTTCATAAAGTTTTAGAGGCTCTGGGAAAGTTTTTAAAAATGAATGGATTGAGCTGTACGGCAAAAGGCTCATTATTACGAAAGCCGAGAAGGGACTTCCGTGAAGATAGATTTCCGTAATGTTAAATTCCTAAGTTCTTGAAAATGATTTCTGTAATGTTAAATTTCCTAGTTCTTAAGGTGACTCAATCGAAATTCAAAATGCACCCAACTGTGTCTAGAGCGCAAAGTTGCGACGGCAAACTCAAGGCCATAACTTTTGTGTTTTCTCCTCTATTTTTATCATTCTTTTTTCAAATCCTACTATAATGATGTATAAATATGTTATTGAGAACCGATCTTCTTGAATACATTTTAGAATTCACAATCTAAATTTTTGCGAGGCCCTAATTTCATATTCCGGTCGTCCTAGAAAAATTTGTTGCCGGTTTTTTTGGCTCAAATTCCAGGAAACGATTACAGTTGAAGTAATCTCAAATCAAGATAAGTTACAGAAAATTCGTCGGAACAGAAACGCGGTAATAAAAATGCCGTCTACTATGGTCAACTGTGGCCAAATTAGAACGCTGATTCTGCTTGTCTTGAATTGAATTTTAATAGTGATCCGAAAACTCATTATTTTGGGCTCTTCCGCCGGCACTATGTTGTATAGTAATGCATTGAACTTTACCGAAGGTCCGATTGCAAATACCATGAACCACTGAAATGTTCGAACATAATCTACCGAGGAAAGAAATTGTGAAAGCGCAATGAATTTAATACAAGAATGTCGCATTAAAATGTGCCGTTATTACGTATTATTTCTTGCTAAGGTAGCATTCCTTTAACCAAATCTCAATCTGGATTTTTCAATCTGAAATCAGATTTTGCATTTCTTTACCTCCAAACCAATCTAAGATTGCAATCTCAACGATCCAACCCTCAAGCTGGATTGTTCGGATCGATCCGAACAATCTTATTTGGATTAATCAGGGCTCGAAATTGCGCCCGATACAGGCGTAAATACGCCTAAATTTTCTGGTCTTACACCTAACTTTTTTCACTTAGGCGTAAAATTGCACCTTCAACCAAAAAAAAAACTCGCTTGTAATGAACGCCTATTTAACTCTCCCAAATACAGCATTTTGTTAAGTTTTAAAACTCTTGGAAAGTGAAAGGGGAACCCGCTATCGCTGTTGCACGAGCCAAGTCAATAGCTGTATTCACACTAGAGACGAGTTTCCCGTCTGAGACGAGTTTCTCGCCTTGAATATGGTTCCTTGTTGTTCTGTGATCACGCGAAAACAATTTTTTTGAAGAAGAAAGTTTAGACAGATAACAAGCAAGTGTTTCTGAGTAGAATTGACATAAGACAGGACCTTTTTCTGACGAGAAACTCATCTCAGACGAGTTTTCCGTCTCTTGTGTGAATACAGCTATATGTTACAAATTCATGGTTCACAGGTCGTAGCGGTTTTTAGCTTTACTTGATCACTTCCGGTTTTCACTTGAGCCCGCGATACACGCGAGCGCGCGTAAATTCTATTCTGTTTTCCGTCCGTCCGTTTTTGCTAGTCATCCTACACATTCGAAGATATAATGAAAGTAAATTATCGAATCGAACGCTCGCGTAGAATTCAAAACACGCGCTAATTAATAACCAGGCCCCGGTTGTTCAAAAGGCGATTAACTTTAATCCGGGTTTAATCCAGGATTAAATTTGAGCACGCGCGCTAGAGGTGTTGCTAGAAAGTGGTTTAACTTTAATCCGGGTTTAAAATACGGCAAATCGAAGGTTAAATTTAACACACCGCTAATCCAGATTTAACTGGGCTATCAGCGGTAGAATAAAACACTAGAAAGACACTAGAAAAGAGGACAACGTGACTATTGGGCCATGAATTATTATTGAAAATGTATTTATACATGTTTGCCGAGGTTTTTTGGGTCTGGAAAGTTGTGAGACCTCAAGCTGTCGAGTGTAATGAAATATAAAGTTGTTTTGTTTTGTTGAAAGCTTGCAAATCATTTAAACTTGAAGAGTGCGTGGAGAATTATATAACTGTGGCCGAAAAAAAAAACAATTAGTCTTTCGAAGTCATCTGCAGCCGATCGCAAGATACTATAACGTTATACTCTATTTTAAAACAAAAACAAACTATTATAATACCCTTGCGTGACACTTCCAAATTTAGAATGACATGAATCCAAAGTACCACGTGATTCACAAAACGAAGTAGTACCTCTTCACAAAACGATTGCAGTTTGGAAACTGGCAGTGTTTGTAAAGAAAACCACACAAATTATAGCTTTTCTTTTTATTGGATTATCGTTCGCCCAGCAGAAAAGATAAGAGGGGAACTGTAGCTTCAACTGGTGGTGACAACTATATATATTTAGCTATATTTTGCTAGCATTTCTCGTACCAAAAACGTGGCGAAGAATAGGATCTTCTGTAAAACAAGATGGCGGGTTGGAAACTCGAAAGCCAAGGCAAACTACTTGCAGATCGTAGGTCGAGAATCAGTCATGTCATTGATAAGTTTTGTATGAATAAAATCAGTCGATTTTTTTGCAAACAAAGTTACGATTTCGACATGATTTTAATAGGTGTTGTGGCAGCATACGGCAACAAAACAAAATGTGAGCTTTTCGTCTCTTTTTTTCACTGAAACAATCGATTTACTAAAGAACGAAATTGACTTTGCCTTAATGAAAATAAGGCATTTGCTAGGAAATCTAAACGACAATAATGAAAAGGCTAGGCTTCCTAATTTATCATGTTTTCGAAAGGAATACTTCTTCATTCAGCGCAAGTCTTATTGCCAGGCTTTCGGAAAAACTACTTTGTTTGTGCAAAATATCTAAGATGAAATGATCACTGCGAAAAACTTGTAATTACACCAAAACTATTCTAGAACTATTCAGCTCGAGCAGGTGTGTTTTTTCTATTTTTTTTTTTTTTTGGGGCAGTAAAACTGGATTTACCGGGTTAATTTTGAGTTAAATTGAGTTGACTCTGGTTTAGCTAACCCATGATTAATTTCTTCTTTCGAGAAACAGCATTTTAAACCCGAGTTAGTAAATCCTGGATTAGAGAAGATAACCAAGGATTAAATCCTAACCCTGGGTTAAAGTTAATCAGCTTTTGAACAACCGGGGCCAGTAATACATCTTCAGCTAGGCTAAAGCTTTCTAGGCGGCCAAAATTAAATTTAAATTATTACAATTGTAAGTGTCTTTATTTCAGTTCTTTAAGAAGCGAACTCTTTGAGCAAAATAAACAACGCATGCTAATTGTATCATCCAAACATTAACAATTTTGAGGGAAATTAGATTTTGGGTTTTGACCGAGAGATGTCAAATTTTGCTGAGCTTTTGCTGAATTTTTTATGAGACATTCGCTCTTAAGAATACAATTTTAGATACCAGTGCAATTCTCTCACTCGAATTCGGAAACAGGTTAAAGTCTAAGGTCGACTTCGCTCATCGCGCGCGGCATTTTGGACTCATGGAGAATATATGTTATTCAAAGCACGAATGACCCACAATGCTTGGCGCCGCCAGCTTGTAGGCTTTAGTCTTTTGGGTGACAAACTTTATTGAAACCACTATATATCTTGGGAAGGGATGAAACTCAGACAACCAAACTTGGGTGAAGTTGTTTAAGTGGAAATGAGGGTGCGATGGCGTAGTCACGTGGTATGACGTCATCGATGACGTCATCAAACGGGCAAACGTTTATATCTTTGGAAGGGATGAACCTCAGAGAACCAAACTTGGGTGAAATTATCTAAGTGGCAAGAGGATGGTAGTGTTTGGTCAGGTTGTATGATTGTGACCGGCTATGTACAATGGCTGCCTTTTGTCTCATTAACACAAAAATATGTAACCGGGAGCTCCGCTTTTAGCCAGTGGCTAAATCTATATATTAGCTTGTTAGAAGAGCAAGCAGTTTGTGCATCGACTGCGTGCATCAACCACAAACATGGAGGACGCAAAATATAACAATAATATGTTTTTTCTAATTATGCAAAATGCAAATTTGGCGCTGCTCATGATTAGCACGGCGTTTAAATCAACGGGGCGGCAGAAGCTTTCAAACGCCAATCTTTTCATGCGCTTAATTGCTCGAATTAGGAACGGCTCATTATAAGATCGGCGTATGAACCAGGGTAATCTCTCTTGTTGAACATCGCATACTTGTGCAAAATATCATTCTGAGCACGAGAAAGGATCCTTACAGTTGTTATACTGTTGCTAACAGCAATTCTATTCAGAATAATTGTGAGACGAGCGAAAAATGGAGCCCCCAAAGAAAAGTCAAAATAATTACTCGTTTCACCGCTACTGTTTACGAAATTTCTTC
This sequence comes from Scolanthus callimorphus, assembly GCA_033964015.1. Taxonomy (NCBI): domain Eukaryota; kingdom Metazoa; phylum Cnidaria; class Anthozoa; order Actiniaria; family Edwardsiidae; genus Scolanthus; species Scolanthus callimorphus. The sequence continues at coordinate 27,925,696 of CM066913.1, forward strand.
AAGGAAGGGTGTTCACTCATTTGAGACCCCGTCCACACTAACACGTTTTCGTTTGAATCCGTATACTTTCTGATACGTTTAGGCCTTCCGTCCACACTAACACGCTGATCGTTTCCATCGAATCCGTATAAGTTTGAAAACGCTCTCGAAAGTGACTAAAAACGAATCCGTATACGTATCCTTTTAGTGTGGACGGTCGAATCCGGATAAAAATGAAAACGATGACGTCAACTGTACAGTTAATTTGAGACTGCCCTTGCACACGCCAACATCGAATAAATCTTCCGAATCTCCCGTCCATACTAACACGCTGCGAATCCGTATAAGTTTGAAAACGAATCTATTGTTCTATCACCCTGTTGCTACGTCGGACAAGCGAAAATGATTCCTTGACATAGAGCATGGAAAATAAGTCGTAATTTTACGCCTTGTACCAACATTATAGGTGTAATTCATCAAAAATCTAGGCGTAAATCCACTAGGAGAAAACACTCTAGAAACCGAAAACTCAGTCGTTATTTACGCCTAAGTCACAAAAGTTAGGCGCAAAAGGAAAATATGTAGGCGTATTTACGCCTGTATCGGGCCTGTTTCAGGAATATGTTAGAAGTTGTTTCATAAAATATGTGTTTGATATTTTCATCAGCACGGAATCGCTTGTGAAGCTCACCGAACTAGTCTTAACTCAAAATAACTTTGTATTTATGGACCAGCATTATCTTCAAGTCCATGGGGTTGCCATGGGAACCAGAATGGCACCAGCGTACGCCAATATTTTTCACGATCAAGAGTGCGGCCTCTCTAAAACCACTGATCTGGTGGAGATACATCGACGACGTCTTTGGCGTCTGGACTCATGGCGAGGAAGCCTTTGAAACTTTCCTCAGCACGGCCAACAGTGTCCACCCTACCATCAAATTTACTGCAACTAAGTCCAAGGCCTCTGTCGATGTTCTTGACGTCAAGGTAAGCAAGCAGAATGGATCACTGGAGACAGACCTTTACTGTAAACCCACTGACACACACCAGTACCTTCTATGGACATCCTGCCATCCGATCCACTGTAAAACCAGCATCCCCTACTCGCTCGCTCTCCGTCTCCGCAGGATCTGCTCCACCGATGAATCTTTCCAGCAACGATGCGACGAGCTTGCATCCCACCTCCACAGGAGAGGCTACAAACAAGACCTCGTGAGACAAAACATCACAAGAGCCGAGGCTTTGACGATCCGCCAACAACAGTCCAAAAGCAGCCGCCGTGTGCTCATTGTACTTAATACCATCCCCTTCTAAGGAATGCCTCCCGCATAATCAATCAGGCTTTCCCCATTCTCAAGGTATCGGAGAGGATGCAATGCGTAATCAAAGAACCACCCATGGTAGCTTTCAGACGTCCTCCGAATCTGAGGGATATTCTAGTGAAAGCACGAGTTCCTTGCGGTGAAACCAACGACGGAGGCATGGCACGGTGCGATGATAAAAGATGCGGGACGTGCGAGTTCGTAGATGTCTCAAACACATTCACCAGTCCCACAACCGGCAGGACCTACAAGATCAACAGCAAGATGGATTGTAAATCCAAGAATATCGTATATTTGATCAGCTGCAAGAGATGCGGAATGCAGTATGTAGGGAAACCAAGAACCCCCTTCATACTAGATTTCGCGCCCGCAAGTGTACTGTCAAGAACTCTCAGAGGTACGCAGATACTTGCGTCCAGTTGCTGCACACTTCAGTCCCACAAACACCGGACACAGCTTACAAGACCTTAGGATCAAAGGTATCAAGAAGGTCTCGAATGTAAAGGACCTCGTCTCTGTAGAAGGCAGCTGGATTGACAGGCTGAAAACCATGTCGCCAGATGGTATCAGTCTGAGAGAAGAACTCTGATTCACGAACTCTGTATTCATTATCAGCGTTAGGATTTTAGTTTTAGGTTTTGTAGGTTTTTATAGTTTTTCCTGTTTGTTTGCTTTTTATTTATTTATTCACTTACTTGTTCATCTTCTTATTTTATTTTATTTATTTATTTATATTAATAATTTTTTTAATAATTTTATTATTATTATTTTTATTTATTTATGTATGTATATATATATATATATATATATATATATATATATATATATATATATATATATATATATATATATATATATACAGCGGTTTACAAAAATTCTGTCTGAGAAGTATATAAGTATATCGCCGATTGATACCTTCGCATGCTCAATGCACTTCAATTATATTATTTCTCTGTTTAGACTTTGTTGCTGACTGTTTTTAGCTTTTTCCATGCATATAGTGTGCCTGCTATCCGTAGTTTGGGAGACGTTTGGAGTTTCCCGAAACGCCTTTTCGGCTGGAGGAAACGCCATTGCAAGAACGCGTAACTGAAACCCTAGATTTTGCTGCTGTTTTTAACGAAATGTTTATTTTATTCAATCTATGGAATTAGAATAGGTTTTATTCATGTGTTACCGTTATTGGTGATCAACAGGTATCTCTGAGGAAGATGAATTTGACGTGTTTTAATGACTAATTAAATATTCAAAACGCCGTCTTCTTCGCAATGCACGTTTTAGTAGAACGCGGAATTGGCGTTTTCTCTTTTCGAAATTTAACTTTTCTACGAGATTTAACTTTTCTGCACTGAGTGTATAGAGCGGAAGTTATGGGAGTTATAAATCTCTGTCATCGTTATCAGTTTAGTCTGTTGTAATCGATGGAGCTATGTACTGGCAGTGAGAAGCCATTTCGCAGTAGTTCTTCCCCGGGGTTCTTCCCACTCGGCATTTGAGTAAATAACGTCTCATTCACCGCTTACATTTTTTCGCTCAAAGTTTTTCATTCAAAGAATTTTAAACCCCTTCACTCATTCCAGAAGCAATCTAATTAATTTTCCAGGCCGATTTATCTCTGTGTTGGAAAAAGTACGTTTATAATCGATAAAAGATTAAAATGTATTTCTCTTTACGGTCTAATTATAAATTCAAAAAATAAAAACTTTTCCTGGATTTAAATAGAGTTCATTTCTTTGTATTTTTTTGTCATCGGAAAGTAGTCCCGATGTTTCCGAAATAAAAGACACTCAAAACACTCTCTATAATATTAATGTGGTGCGAAAAAACTTACTTCAGTTTCCTTATATTTATTTCTTCTATTTTTTGATCCAAGGAATATTTTTCATAATTTTGAATTTATAATTAGACCGAAAAGAGAAACAAAATCTTAATTTTGATGTAATTTTGATTTTGATAAATTAATTAATTAGATCATTTCGGGCATGGGGTAGGAGAGTTACAAAAAATATATTTTGAATGACAAACTTTGAATATTGGTTAATGCTGGTGAATGATTTATTTATTCAAATGCAGAGTGGGGAAGAACAACTGCGAAATGGCTTCCTTCACTGTCACCGAGACTTTGGATGTACACAGCTCTCAATCGATTAAAATAGAATAAACTGACATCGAAAACGGAGATTATAACTCTTATAACTTCCCCACTATACAGTGAGTGTTTGTTCTTTTCCGTGGAAAAATCAAATTTCGAAAAGATAAAGGCAATGTCGCGTTCTACTAAAACGTGCTTTGCGTAGAAGACGCCGTTTTGAATATTTAATTAGTCATTAAATACACGTCAAATTCACCTTTCTCAGAGATACCTGTTGATCACCACTACCGAGAACACATAAATAAAACCAATTCTAAATCCATAGATTGAATAAAATAAACATTTCGTTAAAAACAGCAGCAAAATCTAGGGTTTCAGTTACGCGTTCTTGCAACGGCGTTTCATCCAGCCGAGAAGGCGTTTCGCGAAACTTTAAAAGTCTCCCAAACAACGCATGGCGGGCACATTATATGCATGGAAAAAGCTAAAAACAGTCAGCAACAAAGCCTAAACAGAGAAATAATATAATTGAAGTGCATTGAGCATGCGAAGGTATCAATCGGCGATATACTTATATACTTATATACTTTTCAAACAGAATTTTTGCAAACCGCTGTATATTTAACAATTAGACCTCAAGGCCGAATGTGCTATGATGAATAGACCATGAGGCCGAAGGCCGAATGGTCTATTGATATCATAGCACATGAGGACGAGAGGTCTAATTGTTTTAGTATAAACCAACTAGTTGGTCGGTTTTGGCAATGAATGCCATTATTTTATGTTGAAAAAATCAAGTTTTCTTGCAAAGAAAGGTGGTGGTTTTGCCAGGCACGGTCTATCACTAATAGACCATTAGTAGCTCAGCCAATCAGAATGTAGGATTTGTAATAGACCATTAGTTGGTTTATACTAAATATATATATATATATTTATTATTTTTTTATTTATCATCCATTTGTTTACACTTTTGTTTTTTCATAGCATCCGTTTATTGTTACCTCTTCCGTGCGCGCGCGAGCGCGCAGACACCACATTGTATTCCGCGTCATTGTAATTGATTTCAGTAACCGCCTTGAAGAAGGACTGAATAAAGAGTCCGAAACGTTGGCAATAATAACTCCGTTAGTCTCTCTTTCTTTTTATCATTCATATTTTCATCAGGAAAAGCTGCTGAATGTATTTCCGAGTTTTTGTTTGTTGCTTAGACATTTTGAATTCCACTTATAAAACTGCCCATTGTTTGGTGATTAATCAAGCAAAGACGGGATCGGCCTATTTACAAAATTGTCGACAACATTTAGGGGTGGACCATTAGAAATTAGGGGAGGGGGGGGGGTGGCACTTGTTTTGCGTATGAATGTTTTTTCGGGGTTCAAATTGTGCAATAATTTTTATTCGGACTCGAAGGCCATGTACGAATTTTTTTTTTCGCAGACACAAAATATCTTGTATACACGTTATAAATACATACCGAAACTTGTCAGAGAGAGAAGTATAGACAGTGGGAAAGGATCAACCCACTAGGGGTAGAGGGGAAAGGATAAACCCACTAGGGGTAGAGAGTAGACCTGTTCACGTGGCATTCCATTCCCACAGGCCGTCCAAAACCTATTGCTGTATGTATACGCATCAACAAAATTTTCTTATACTATATTTATATTGGTTCAGAAATGGATTAAGAAAATCCTTTTGCTGTATGTATAGGTACAACAAATTTTCTTATGCTATATTTTTATTGGTTTTGTTAAAAAAGAATGCTGTTAAAGGGAGGCTGTCACGATACGCGCATGCTCCAGGAACGATCACTGAGCAAAACTATTTAGACCATCCTATCAGAAAACTATTGAAGAATATGTAAAACGTAAACATTTCATCGGATGGATCGAGAAATAGCGAGATTAAAACGGATTATTTTTGTGGTTTTCAGCCTTCGCTGGCCGTCGTTACGGGACGATACTTCTTTGGTATAAAATCGAATCAATAAATTGAAAAAGTGTCAGTATAATTTAATACAAACGTTTCGGGCATGACCCTTCATCAGTGTATAAAAAGGCGGTATTCGCCATGCTAAAATCCTAACGGAAAAGCGCGCGCTAAATACAATAAGCGCGCGCGCTCTAGATGAGTTCGAACAGTCAGAGATAGTGGAAATTGATGTTGAGTCCACGTGGGCTAAGAGTTCCCAAGTTAAAGATAAGTTCCATCTCCTGGTGTTTGCGTTGGTAGTTGTCCCCGTGGCTTAAACAGAGGCTGCATGCCCTAAGATTGTCAATAGAGTGCGATGCAGAGTTAAAATGTTCGGCCACGGGGAAACCAGGAGATTTGTTCTTGATACTGCGAAGGTGCTCTCCAACTCGTTCGCGTAAAGAACGACCGGTTTCACCAATGTACAGAGAAGTACAACGGGTGCAGCTGATGCAATACACCACATTCTCAGACCGACAGATGAAGCGATCGTTGATGGTGTATCTGCTTTTGGGACCCTGTATGGGAAGTGGTCTGAGAAGTGGTGTGTTTGCACGTCTGATAGCGTGGGCGGTTACACGGGAACGTTCCGGCATCCGATGATGTTGACGAACCGACACAAGAGTGCACGAGGATATCCCTGAGATTCTTGTCGCGGCGGTAGGATATAAGTGGCGACTCAGGGAAAATCCTGCGTGTGTCTGGATCAGTGGTTAAGATGTTCATGAGTATCTGTTTGGTAATGGCGTTAAAGTTGTTGTAAGTACCAACGGAACGCGGTCTGTGCTGTCCTCATGCCGGGATGCCGTAAGGGCGTCTTGACGTGTAACTGTTAAAACTCTGTTAAGGTCATTCTCGAATTGTGCAGCTGGATAACTACGAGCTGTGAAGAAATGTTGCATCTCTCTAGACTTGACGAGGAAGTCGTTATCATCTGAACAGAGACGGCGGAGACGGAGAAACTGGCTGTATGGGATAGCCCGTTTACAATGGCCGGGGTGGTGTGACGTAAAGTCGAGGTAGTTGTGTGTGTCAGTCTCTTTGTAGTATATTGATGTCTGAGTGCTGTGATTGGATATTCGCAACTGGATGTCGAGAAAAGGCAGTCCGAGTTCACTGATGGTAGAAGTAAACTCCAGGGCAGGATGGAAATTGGAGACGTACTCTATAAATCCTTCAAGATCACGACGATCACATTGCGCAGCACCCACTACGTCATCAATGTAACGCTTCTGAAGTTGAGGGAAAAAGCCGGTGAACTGCGTGCGGATTTGCTCTTCTACATATCCAACGAAGAGACATGCATAGTTAGGGCCCATTTTACTGCCCATAGCAACACAACTTCTTTGTTTTGAGATGCGCAGAACAGCTGCGCAGTTGCGTGACAGCCTCCCTTTAAACGTTTTCGCCATCCCCCGGCCCCTATTTGACCTAGTAGAAGATTTTTAGCGCGCCCGAATTTTGATAAACGCATTTAATCAAGCCTCAGAGAAAGGGTAGACGAACATTCCATTTTTTGTGTTTTTGTGTCTAGTAAACAAAGCCTGTAGGTTTTACTATCAAGCGCGCAACTGCGCGCCGCAAATTACGAAATTATTATTATTCATTTGTGTGAAGCGGTCCAAATGAGGAATTTGTATACTTGTAACGTCGAACTCACGCTTACCTATAGTGGTCTTCTTTCGAACATAGTGACTGCCTGCCAAGCCTATCACTGCAGGGCATTTTTTGGAGAGTTTATTTTTCCTCGGCAAGATACACTTGTTCTTGTAAACGGCGCGAGGGTAGTTTCTTCGTTGCGTGAGTTCTCACCGACTATATATTTAATGTTATTTTGCGCGCCGAAATTTTTATTTTAATAAAAGTATTAATTAAAAGTATTTGGTGAAGTGAAGTAGAAAAATGCAAATGATAGAAAAGTTGCTGGAATAACTACTTCAGACATCTTTTTAACTAGAGCCCAAGCCATGTCTTTGTAAGATTTTTTTCCAGCTTGAATCTCTGCAATATTTTGTTTTTTGAGGATTGGCCTTGCGCAAATGTTTTATTGGGAATTGCCACCCCCCTCCCCCCAACTTCTAATGGTCCACCCCTTATCTTCTAGGTTAAGTCCCTCTCAATGTGTCTGCGGTGGTGTTCATTTTGGATTATCACAAAATTCGTCACTGAAATAAAGTGAAGTGTATTGTGTATTTACTATAAGTGCGCCCGGACTAGGATTTTCAATAAAACAGTTATTGTCGAATAAACAGATACTGACTGGTTTTATTGCAGCAAGAGGTGCAGCTTCATTCCAAGATTACCCGCAGAAAAGAGGAAGCCACTACAACAGCGTCTTCTACATATTGGAGAGGTATATTATACTGTTCAGTTACTCCCGAGGGTAATAGTTTTCAAGACCGTAGCTAGAAATTTTTGTCTGGGGGGCAAGCCTTGGTCATCCTTTGTTTTTGGTTCAACAGTAAAACACAACGAAAACTTTGAAGTGAAAAAAGAAAAAAACGAAATCATAACGTTGATTGACTCGCGCGGGCTCACCGTTAATGTCTTTTTCCGTAAACTGGGATACTTACTTTTCCTGTGATGTGAGAGATTCGGCACAGTTCACACAGGGAGCTCACCCTTCCGGTAAAATAAAAATAAATGTGTTATTTTGATATTTTCTACTCTGTTATTTCATCTGTCAATGGGAGTCCTGTGTATTGTTTAAGCTCTTGGACCCTAGGGAGCGAGATTACGTCAAGCTTCTTTCTGATTGGCCATTGTCAGTAATTTTCATAACAAAGGAAACCATTGACCTTCACAACTACTGTATTAGCGTGACCGTTCTGGCTCATTGAGCCGTAAGAGGAGGCAAATTTGTCTTGCTGGAATGTGAGAAACTCACTCAAATTTGCATGAAAATTACAACTTTTTAAAACTGAACTAGCTGAAGAGACTTGAGCGGAACGATAAGCAAGAGAAAACGTAACGTTGGAAACGTAAATTTTTTCTCGCGCGAACATTGCCCTCCTAATATGCTTAAGTTTAAGTTCTGTGAGTAGGAAGAAAATTCGCCACCAGAATCGCATTGTGAAGCTTTTTTCGTGTTCAGAAGTGTGGTTTGCGAAATCGCCCCAAAACTTGAAGTTTGCGTTTATGTTTGTCAGGGAAAATCAAAACCACTTTTGGACGTCAAAATTGGTAGAGTTGTAGTTGAATATCTTGGGAATACGTTGGCAGTCAGTAACTTATTCATTTGGTAGAAAAATGCAAGTATATTCCATGAATACTGGACGACGCGCAAAAAAAGTAGAATTTTACAGTCAAAAAAGTCGCCTTGAATTATTTGAAATCGGCTCGGTGAATGCCGTCTAAACTTCGTGTAGGGCTAGACAAATGTGTAAGGAGTAAGGCTCAGTGTGTCATTTCAAAAGTTTAGATCGAATAGCAATTCAGATGCTGTCAATCAAAAGTGTGCTCCCCCGTGTAACGTTGCTATGGTAACCCCTATAACAATAAAAAAATATCACTACTAATTTCAATCTTTCTCCAGTAAGTGGTCGAAGTTTCGTTTTGACAGCTTTTTGCATTTCGGAGTTACAATCGCATAAAGTCAATTGGTCAAGCCCGAGAAAAATTGTAGGCAGCCTCCTTAAAACAATAGATAATTTGTTATTTGAAAGCGTAATGAGGCGGTATCTTTTGAAAAAAATGTAATCGACGCGACCCTAATTCGACGTATGCCCTAGGCCTAAGAGTTATCAACCGACCACCGAGGCAATTAGCGATATATCATCCTGAGGCCGTAGGCCGAAGGTGATAAATCGCTAATTGCCGAGGTGGGAGGTTGATAACTGACTTATTTCATTGTTGGGAAGGTTTCCAAAATAACAACAACAAAGAGCTAACTGTTTTCTTTCGTGTTTGAAAGAATGTGCCCTATAGACAAAGGAGAAAATAGTTCATGTTTTCTGTTACATCATTAAAACGTTTTCCTGTAACTGGGGTTTGCTATGCTAATGATTTTGCAAAATGCTAATGAGATGGTTTGTCTGCTAACAGTTCTAAGCACGTCAGAGGTCAGCAATGCAAGGAATCCACCTAAAAACCTATTCTAAAACTCTAAGGAAAATGCTTTAGACTTCCGTTTTGTAACCTTCACAGTGACTTTTTGTGCTTTTGGACTTTGTTTTCTCCTTCCTGTCGAAAATGAATTGAACACGCGGCAATCCCCGCTCTGCGAAGCGTGAAAGTGGTTACTTCTCGTTTAAAAAAAATTCTCAGGATATGATGGACTTCTATCAATTTGTCGGGTCATGTATTTCGTTTTGTCCTCAACTTACACAATTACTTGTGATAACTTTGCCCTGTGTCGCAACTGCGTTAAAAAAGTTTGGTTTGATCAACACTGTTCAAACTAATTAGGATTTCGAACGGCCGCGCGGCGTAATTTTAAATTTGCTTTCAACATAAAGCAAATCTGCTTTAAGTCGTCTTCTATTCTTTTTCCACGAATATTCGTCATTTAAGATGTCCGGCTTTGCCTTGGAAACCAGAGGCTCGAGGTCCGAATAATTAAAATTTTCTATCGTAGCGAGAACATTTTAGGCAAGGTCGAGCGCAGTGACACTAGGACAAATAGCGAACAGGAACACGGCTATATCTATGTGCTGTAGATACATTTGTTTTTATATCGTGCATGCCCTAGACTGCTGCAGTGATACGGTAACAAATTTGAAAATAAACAAGAGTTTGTTTGAATTTTTAGCCATCTTCATCTTGAACAATGTTCGAGAAATGAATCCAAAAAAAGAATCAGTGGAAAAATATAGAGCGAAATTGTGCTCTCATCCAAGGACGAGGCAGTATCGGATACGGATGGTGCTGATGGCAAAAATACCCCCCCCCAAAAAAACCGAATTTGCAACTGAGGCGCTGATAGCACACATGGACATGTGCGCAACGGCGGTGAATATTATTGCTTAAGTTGGCCAGCTTCTCAACAGGTCTCTATGCATACCCAGTGAAGAAAAACTAGTGAGAACACACCAAGAACGTTTGAAAACTCGGTTAACAAAGCGACTTTGATGTTGTAGTTTCCAGATGAAATGATTTGTCTCCAGAAATGAATTGTCAAGGTTTTCATAATTGTTTGAAAAATATATCGCTTTTGCAGAATTAGTTTGGACTTTTATTGTATTCCGAAAGAGAATGCCAAGAAAATCGTCTACTCAGTACAGATTTACTTCTGTTGAAAACAAATTCAAAACTACCCGCGCGGCAAACTTTTCTTTTGAACGCAATTTGACAACAATTTTTAGTTTTCACTCTTCGCATGTTCGACTAAAACGGGACTTCCAAAATCACAAAAAATCTCTGTCAAGGTTACAAAACGAAAGTCTAAAGCATTTTTCCTAGAGTTTTAGAAGAAGATTTAGGTGGATCCTTGTATTACTGACCTCTGTCGTTCTTAGCAGACAAACGAGCTCATTAGCGATTTTGCAAAACTCATTAGCATAGCAAACCCCAGTTACGGGAAAACGTTCTAATTCTGTCCCATCGGGAAAAAGGTTACGACATTGTTTGTTTAGTTTTCCTAGCTTTAAAAGCACAAAAAGAATCATATTTTAGTGCATGCTATTGCTGAAAAATACGTGTTACGCTTTTTGAAATGTACATTTACAACAATACTATCGCAAATACCAGCGAATTCCTGGAATTTTGGATTTTTTCAAGTGCACTTTAACAATGGATTGCCCCTTGTATTATTTCAACCAAGCATTACATCATTCTATGTTATTGAGGCAAAATTTGAATTTGAATTTGACAGTCAACTGAAACGCTGTTGTCATTTGCGTAAGTCTTGTAAGTCGACGGGAAAGTTAAGCGAATTTCTAGTTACAATGGATAGTAGTGATGAGGATTTGTGGATTACGCAAAACACATTTTCGCAGTCTGCTCCCTGATTTTGATTTACTGGATCGATTTTGGGCATAGAGGAGAATGAAGAGCGAACTGGACAACAAGCCTTTGATGAAAGAGAGCAGAGTGCTTGCGCGGAGACGAAGCAAAGGTGAGTTATATGACTAACACACCATGAATAGTCAAGTAGTTAAAAGCCGGGAAGGGATTTGATATCAGTAGGGAAGAGGTGGGGCTGATATGAATTGAATTTGATTGCTTATTTGATCGGAGTGATGTAAATTAAAATGCAAGGTTGATAACTGCGTGATCGGTGTGATATACATTAAAATTCCATGTTATCAACCTTGCATTTTAATATATATCACACCGATCAGCACTTATCAACCCCTTAAGCAATGAAATTCTATTCATATCAGCCCCACCTCTTCCCTACTCTTATCAAATCCCTTCTCGTCTTTTAGCTACTTGACTATTCATTAGTGTGTTAGTCATATATCTCACCTTGGAGAACAATGGAATCCGTACCAACTATGTAATAATGTAGATTATTGCCAATAATTGTTGAGTAAAAGTCTGGGGATATAACAATGTAGATTGTTATTAGCTCGTGTTTATTCGATCAAAGCGCGCGCTCTGATTGGTTCTATCATGGCCACGTGGTAAAGTACAAACTCAAGTGTAGCCCGCGCGGGCGACATCTCGGGATCATCTCGTCTCGGGAAACATCGAGATTCTCTGGAAAAGAGATTCTCGCTGTTTCCCTCGGGAGCAGTCATATTATTGATCGTGTTTTATTTAGTGAAAGTCTAGGGATATAACAATTTAGATTATTGACCGTTTTCTTCACTGATCGGATTCTTGGATTCCAACAGATGTATGAAAAGGTTGTTAACGTCACTGTTTTTTATTTTACAGAGCTGGGGTGGTGTAAATGGAGGGTTTTCTCTGGCGGAATGTTGCAAAGACAAGCCACTGAAGGTATGTGATGTACAATAAACAAAATTGGTTGCCACCCAGTTCAGATCACCTGACGATTCATATATACAAGAAGACAGAAGACAGCCCGTCACTTCGTGACGCTAGAAGAATTTTGTTTAGGCATTACATTAAGGTCGGGTAAATGTCTCAAATTTGCAAAACATTTCACAATTTTGCCGTAATTTTGCATTTTTCAAAGCATTTCCTTTTCTTCAGAAAACGCAACAGTTCTTGAAGGATCGAAGTTGTATGAACAGTGCTGATTGGCTGAAATGACCGGCGAATGGGCGCTAGCTCGATTGTCAAATGTTGTGTTTGTTGTCGTACGAAAATTTGAGTTATTATTGGACTCCATTTAGACTTCATTTATTACAGACTTATTAAAAGCACATTAAACAATTACTTTATGCAGGGATTTCTTTGACTTTTGAGCTTTGTGTTTTTATAATTTTTGAGCGGCACAACTGTGTTTTTGCGAAGGCTTCTGTGGTTTTCTTTTCCAAGAAGCTGTCTCGTATTCAGTTATTTCGAAAGGGGTGGGCAATTGTTTAGCTCAAGACAACAATTTAGTTTCTACATTTTATTTGTCTAGTAAAAGTTTTTAAATTCTAGAGCTTTCGAAAGATAGAGAATCCATGTTTTGCTTTTTGAGAAGCACATCCTCGTGATGTGCGTGACTGAGGGCACAAAGCTGTGGTCATGGAAGCCGTTTCAGTGTTGCTCTCGGACAGACTGATTTAGCCAATCAAAAACGTTTGCGCAGACATGTACCTCGATTATAATAGTATAGTGTATTTTTTAGGGGGGGGGACCATTGTTCATTTTGTACATACTTTCATGCGCTCGGACATGTGCGAGAAATTGGACAATTGTTTCCTCCCAAATGAATCATCACGTGACTTGAATTGGGTGGCAACAAGACATAAACACCGTTGGCCTGCTCCATCATATGATGGACAGATAGATAGATAAATAGATGACTTTATTAAAACCATGGCACTAAGCCAGGCGGCTGAATTACGGTCTAAATTACAAAAAATCTAAAAAAATTAAAACTATACTAATAAGTTTAATATAAAAACGACTGATAAAATGCATAATATATTTTTGCCTTCATATACACTCGTTGGAAAGAAAATTGTTAAAACGAGAAATACATAATACTAGCTGATGCCCGTGAGAAATTCACGGAAATTTTAGCCTGCTAGCTGGCTCTCCATTGTTTTTTTTTTATATTTCATTTTTTGGCCCGCGGGATTCTTTTTTCAAACCTTATAAACATGATTTACAAACCTCCCCTCAACATAGAACCTCCTTGCTCCATGCTGAAATAAATCTGAAGTGAGCCCCCCAATAATTTTTTTCCGCACTGTTCCGTCCCTGATTTTGGTGCGAAAATCACGCGCGTCTCTCTTATCAAATCGGTCAAAGAACCCGCTAAAATTGAAGACGCAAGTCTATTACATAAAAACCCTTAGAATTTGGAATTTTTTGTTTGTACATGTAGCATATCCCCAGCACAAGGGTAGAGAAGAAACAGGTCAAGTAAAACTTGTTTTGTTTATTTATGGTCTAAGCGCGCGCTGCAGTGCGAAGAAAGGCAGTGCCAGTGTTGTACGTTTGTTCAAGCTTGAATGAAAATTTTTTCTCAGCTCAAAGCTTTCGAATTAAAATTATCCCTATACATAACTGTAAGTAATCTGTAACAGAACCATTAAGGTCTGAATGTCTATGGTGCTTTTGTCTGAGCGAACTGAGTTCTTTTTTAGTTTCTGTGTGAGTGATTTCAACATGGCGGCATGGCGGCTTCTTGAATTAGAACTTAGCTCAAGGTCAATCTTTTCCGACAAAAACACGCTCACTGGTGTGATTTCCTCCTTTTTGTCAGATTTGTGAACTTCGTTTCTCGGTACAGCGTCAGAATTTCTATTTTAAGAGAATATTATTTATGGCTTTGTGTGTGAAAATCTTTCATTTCGACTAACCCGCGTAGCGAACCAAAGGCAGTGGTAAGTTTGTTCAAACTTAAATGAAAATTTTTCTCAACTCAAAGCTTTCGAATTAGAAAGCCCTGTACATGCCTTTAAGGAGGCTGCCTACAATTTTTTCTGCCCTCGGCCACTAAACTTTGTTTGCCTGCTGTTCAAGTACACGAACTTGTACCGGTCTGAGCTTTCAAATGGTTACCCTGGAGGGTTTGAACTTTATTGTAATGTGTATTTTGTTGTGATCGGAGTTGCTATAGCAACGTAATAACCACACCCCTGTTTGTTATTAGGGGCCAGTAGACGCGTTACTCGATCTAAACTTTTAAAATGACACCCCTCACACTAATCCCTGAGTAGCAGACAATAATCCCAGTAAGTTTGGAGGGAATTCATTGGGCCGATTTTATGTTATACGAGAGGTCTTTTTTAAAGCTCCAAAATGTCAAAATTATTATGCCGCAAAGATTTCCTGTAAAAAGAATGGCTGATATTTGTGTAATTATAAGATCCTTGCCGCCCGAATTATCTACAAACCCAATGCAATATGTCAGCCAAATTTCCCTTCTTATAATGCTTTCGATTTTGTTTGGCATGTGTTCAAGTATCGACAAGTAAACTGCAAGAGTTGAGAAATTTTGGCCAGAATTCTAAATCTTACGTTTTTCTCCTCTGACAAAAATCCCATATGTCAATTCTTTTGCAACTTGCGTAAATTATTATTGAATATATACCAAAGATAACACCAAAGTCTTGAGTTCATTGAAGTATTTTAAGGCACCGAGAAAAAATCCAAACTTCATAGCAAAGCGTCTACTGGCCCCTAATAATAAACAAGGGTGTGGCTATTACGTTGCTATAGCAACTCCGATCACAACAAAATACACATTACAATAAAGTTCAAACCCTCCAGGGTAACCATGTGAAAGCTCAGACCGGTACAAGTTTGTGTACTTGAACAGCAGGCAAACAAAGTTTGGTGGTCGAGGGCAGAAAAAATTGTAGGCAGCCTCCTTAAGGAATCTGTAACAGAACCATTTAGGACCATTTAGAACCATTTAGAACCTTTTTAGTTTCTGTGGGAGATTTCAACATGGCGGCGATGGCGGCTTTGTCCCTCGCTTAAGAAATCACTTGAATTAGAACTTTGTCCAAAGTAAATCTTTTCCGACAAAAGACACGCCCATTGTCCAGATTTCCACCTTCTCTTCAGGTTTGTGAACTTCTTTTGGCGGCACAAAGCCGCCATTTGAGGGGGTTATTATTTCAGATTTTTTATTGAGTTTGGGAGGTTTAGGAAACTAAGCGATCTTACGATTCCATATGAGAGCATTGGATAAATCTCGAATCGTGTGAAAAGTTCCTTGAATAAATGTTTTGATTTGGAATGGAAAAGTCAGATCCAAGTTTCCAGAAAGTTGCAAACTCTGAATCTTGTTAAACCACGATTAGAGTTTTCTCGTTATTTATCTCGTGTAGTCAATGTCCAATGTAGACAAGCGGCTACAAAATTTAGAGTTTCTGCACATCGATTCCCGGTTGAAGCTGGAAGATTCACGGGGACCGATTATAACTTGAGGAAGTGTGCTTTCTGTGATTTAGATGAGGTCGGAGATGAATTACATTATTTTTCGTTTTGTTCAAATGAAGAAATTTCTAAAATAAGGAGTTACTTTTTGCATAGCCTGAAGGGTGTGAATTCAACGTTCTCTCTTTTCAGTGATAGAGATCTGTTTGTTTATTATGTATCTATGATAGATGAATCGATAATTCCTTTAACAGCTAGATTTAAAATGTGTCAATTTGAGTTGTTATAAATATGTATGTGCTTCCCATGTACCTAGTAAGGTTTAAGTGGAATAAAGGATTATTATTATTATTATTATTATTATATAAGATTCTGTTATTCAATGAGGCAATTTTATAGACTGTAGCGCTGTCCAGAAAAGCATTCCAGTCTTACCACATATGCTGTTATAGTGTCATTAATAAACTGAACACATATGTAGAATTTACATGCCCGTTTTATACATGCTACTTTCCTTACTGATAGATCTTTCTAAGACCCTGTCAGCCTTTGTATTCCTATTAGGAAATACCAAAACGATATGCGTATGTGACGGGAAAGGCTGAGGCAGCGATTTACCTTGTCTACATGTGATCAGAGATTTCCTACGATCGTAAAAGTATACATTTAGAATCTAAAGAGCTTTTCTGAACAGTGCTACAGTCCATAAAATTGCCTCATTACATAACAGAATCTCATTAAATAACAAAAGAATATAATTAAAAAACAAAAATCTGGCAAATTAGGGCCGTGGGACACTTTTTCGAGCTGTTAATATCTAAAACCAGTTTCTAGACATTCTAAGGATTCCAAAAAAAGTACTTCTCGTTTCTAGTTCCGGGGGTGCTCGTGGACCCCCTCTACCGACTAGACTATAATGATCTCCCGTGTCTAGTCGGTAGTCCTTAGCCACTATATAGCAATTTCCATTCCCGAACTCTGGATTATTATTGGAAATACCTTTCAATGATTTGCCCACCGTTCAAAATTTGAAGCAAATGCGTTTTCGTATTCAAATATAGGATCTCCAGCTCTGGGGAAAGGAAACCTAAAATTTCGTTCGTCCCGACGTCCTGGGTCCCCCAAGGATGAACATTGAGGTGCTTCATCAAGCAAAGTAATACCTGCTGGCCACTGGGCAAGTTGGGGCAGTGATTGTTTGGTTCACACTACTCCCAGATAGCTTAGAAAAACGAAGATAATTAGCACAGTGTAGGGTTCGTGTCAGACTTCAGTATTCGGGTCAAGGGAGGGGAACTTGTCTTACATCTCTAAGAAAAGTGCCAAACATCTTGATAGTTGGTTGTTTCTTATTAGGAATTCCCGCCCAGTGCTGGTGATGCCCATTTCGAATTCTACACTCAGGGAGAGGAAAACCGGCCTGCAGAACAAGTGGTACGTATGAACACTCGTTGCCTGTCTTCCAAGATGGCGTGCCTACTTGTTATCTGCCAAATAATATGCCTGTTAGTTTGACATTCTGTTTCTCTTGGTGTGTAGACGAACACCTTGTCAGATGCACCTGTTACGATGCGATGCATCAGCATACTAGCGTAGCCACCCTGAAAAGTGTTATGCATGTTTCTTAGCCAATCGACGTGCAACATACAATTCTTTGATTTTCAGCTAATTTGCTTGCCAAGGTCCAGACATTTAGGAGTTTGCGAAGGAAGTCTTTAGAACTTTATTTAATTATTTCACATTTGGTCCCAAGCACTGCTTAAATTAGACTAGCCGGTAGTTTAGTCGAGATGGTTAATATGTAACATGTATTCCATATGGAACAAGCCTATTGTTGTAGAAACAGCAGATAGCCGCTGGTGACCAGCAACTACACGAAACATGGATATATTTTCTGAGCGTTCACTGAATCGAAACGGCAAAATTGCAAATAACCAAGACTAGAGACGAGTTTCTTGTCTTGAGCGTGGATCCCTGTTCTTCTGTGATCACGCGAAAAAACGTTTTTGAAGTAGAACGTTTGGCGATAATAAGCCGACTAGTTTCTGACTAGACATAAAGTTTTTTCTGATGAGAAACTCGTCTCAGACGGGAAACTCGTCTCTAGTGTGAATTCGGCTAATGATATGGTTTCTAGGGTTAGGTCGAGGTTAAGTATACGACGGCGTTTGTTAAAATTGAATGTGAAGAATATTGTTTGGAAACGTTTCGAATACTTCTGGCCACCGTGGCTACAGTTTGACGCTCTAACAACTAACCACCCCTCGCCATTAACTCATATCAACATTTTCAGACCAAACGTTTCCATGTGGGTCTAGAACTTCGTTCGCAGCATCTTAATCTCGGGGTTTTATTCAGTGCTTCTTTATATGCAGTCGTGTGCCTATGTTGTCAAGTGACATACCAGTTTCATGGCGCTTTGGACGCTGCATTAACCGATTGTCTTGTGTTCGAAAAAGCTGAAGACCTCCAGTCAAATGTTATTTCTGCTAACAACTCTACAGTGAATATAAATGTTGATGATGAGACCAGATCACGCCCATCTAAGTTCATTTTCTACAGTCAGTATGCTCATGTTTATTGTAATTCGTCGGTTAAACCGTTTGCCTGTGAAAACAATGCAAACGTATATCTTACCAATGTGAACATTTTAAATGGTCTCAGGGTTACCTTGAAAGGCCCAAAATGCAGTAAAACGCGGTACGTGCTCATGTGATGTGCTCACGTGCTCATGTGATGTGACGTCATCAAATCTTTATTTGAGCTCCGCTTTAACGTATGGCTAAATCTATATTGTGTATTTTTGTTTTCAACAGTATTTTGTAAACCAGTTCTATAACTGTAGCCAACCCTTGTTTAAATAATTGTATTTTATTTATTTTTTTGTTCAGGACAAGGAAAGTGAAAGCCAGGTGTGCTGTATTCATGTTGACAAATTGTACCAGGTAGGAATGTTTGAGTTTTTCCTCCACCTATTTAACAATTAGTCGGCAAAATATTGGTGAATAGTCACCGAGACGAAGTCTAACGTCTTAGTATAATTACTCAAGTGATTGGTCGAGAAGTTCGTCATGTTTTGCTAGGTGAATATAACATTGAAAGCTTAAAAGTCACTTGAGTAATTATACTAAAACAATTAGTCGCCTCAGGCTCAGTAAATATCGGCGAATAGTTGTCTTCTGTACATGACATATATCCCGCGATATCCGTCATCTGAGAGAAATAAGATGTGTTGTTCTCGTAAAAATTTTGCAAAAGTAATGTTTTTTTTTTCATGTTTTTTTTTGTGCTATCGATGTGCTGAATAATAAAAGCATTATCCTGCTCGATTTTGCAGAACAACGTATGATTTAGCCAACTCGGGAACCTGCCGTGCAATCTTGCAATACAAAACTTTTTTTTATTGTTTTCCTGACTGAAAATTCGACAGGTTGCCTTGCTGGTATATTAAAACACCTCAATTGAAATAGAATAAGTGCTAACTATTTACTTCTTTGAGAAAACACGTGATTTTCGCACCAAAATCATGGACGGATCAGTGCAAAAAAACAACAACAAATTTTTGAAGGGGGTCTATGTTGAGGGAAGGTTATTTGTAAATCATGTTTATAATAGTATTAATAGCTGAGGTTGTTTATTGAAGGGGGAACTCAGGGAAATCATGCCCCCTCAGTATGTACGTTGTGATTTTTCTAAGAGAATACTATAACAGTAAACTAAATTCCGTGAATTTTTCACGGGCATCAGCTAGTTTAATATATTATACAACTACATTAATTCTTATTTTGCATGTAGTTTTCAGAGAACCCTGGCGAGGTGATGGAGCAGTTGATGGCCTATTACAAAGTGCCCCTAGATAAACAGGTATATGACGATTAATTAATAGGTCTTGCAAACCCGGCAAACTTCAAAGGGGGCTGGATGTGGAAAGGGGGGTGATATTGACCCTGCACAATCTTTTGTTTCATGCTTATCTTATATGCATGCCTGGTTGTACACTGAATCTTACTGGCTGAATTTTGGTACTTATGTACCGTGACCCTGCAGAGACAAAAGGATTCCTCTGAAAAAGTGAACAAAGAGATAGTACAATAACAGGGTGTCAGGTTTCCTAACCATTCCCCGCTATAAACTATGGGCAAATCAAGTACTGTTATCAGTGAAAGACCGTGGTGAGTGATCATTTTGACAAAGGATGTGTATAACAGTATTTAAAGTGACTCCAACAAAAGTAAATGCGTTTTTCAGTAATTTTTTAACTCGCTCTCATCGCGTCAAAAATGGTCGGATATTTTTGAGATTTGGATATGTTAAACCTCAATCGTTGGCACTTTTAACTATTTGTTCGATTTATTTTTAAGAGCCGCATTTGCTTATGCGAGCCGATGTTCTAACAGTAGTATTTTTACAAAAGTCCCTCCTGTGCGAAAAATCTTCGCGCAATTTTTCTGAAACTTTTGATTTGGTGTTATTCGACCTTTGTTTTTGTCATTCAAGTTTGAAGAAAATCCTACTAGCGAAAATTGCAGTACAGATAGAGCCAAAAATGACCATGAAAGTGGAGCAATATCAATGTGCCCTTCGAAATTAATCCTTTTTTTTCTACGATTTAAGAACTCATCCATTCGCCATTGTTCCTGAGGTTCGGTTCAAAATTTCATGGCCGTAGCTGTACAGATAGATTCGCGATTACTATTTATTCAGGAGCAGATAGAAGTTAAAAAGTTAGAAAAATGAAAACAAACCAAATTCCTTCATTTCTTGAAGTTGCGCGCAAAAAAAAACCGCAATTGTTTATCACCGCCTCTGAAATCTGGTCTGTCATTTTATATCTAGCGCCGATCGAGATAAACTAAATAGCTCTATCTTGTACTGCAATTTTCGCTCGTAGAATTTTCTTCAAACTTGAATGACAAAGAAACGAAGGTCAGAAGTTTCAGAAAAATTGCGTGAAGGTTTTTCGCACAGGAGGGACTTTTGTAAAAATACCACTGTTAGAAGATCGGCTCGCATAAGCAAATGCGGCTCTTAAAAATTAATTGGAGTAAATAGTTAAAAGCGCCAATAGTCGAGGTTTAACATATCCAGAGCTAAAACCACATTTGACGCGACGCGAGCGAGAATGAAAAACGCGTTTCCTTTTGTTGGAGTCACCGTAACGTTGTGTATCAGGTTGGATTATTGTCCCGAGTCAGACTTGCTAAACATTTCCCAGACTACACTGAGCGACTGCGGTGTGTCCAAGCTCGACTGTGGGCTATTTCCGTCCTTGGTGAGTTTTTGTTGTTAATTTTCTGCTAGCTAAGGATCGTTATTGTTCATTTACTTAAGGTGATTCCGTTGAAAAGTTGTACTACCTAGATTTTTTTCAAACTTGGTACAATTGATGCCCATGCAGAGGACATTCAAAAATGCAATAAACAGATGGGGTCACAATGCTCGTTTCTGCGCTGCTGGACCGTTATTTACGTGATATTTGACTGTTTGAC
Organism: Scolanthus callimorphus; assembly: GCA_033964015.1. Classification (NCBI taxonomy): domain Eukaryota; kingdom Metazoa; phylum Cnidaria; class Anthozoa; order Actiniaria; family Edwardsiidae; genus Scolanthus; species Scolanthus callimorphus. The sequence continues at coordinate 27,946,944 of CM066913.1, forward strand.
GAATAGGCTGAATTCCACTGGGAAAAACTGCCCATTGTTTGGTGGTTTGTTTGTACCGAATCTAGACCACATTGCAATGCAATCCACGACTTCCGGTGTATCTCAAAAAGGCCTATTGTGTTCGAAATTCAAACATTATGAAAAAGGTTGCTTTTCCTCACCCATAATAAGGATATTAGTTGGTATTTTAACTTTGTTTAGGTAATTATCTAATATTCTCTCAGGAGTTTGATCCGATTGGGCTAATGCTCACTCCACGCTTGCTCCAAAGTACATAGTTTTACGCACATTAGGCCGAAAAAAAAAACTACTACCTAAATTTTTTTCTGCTTAGAATATATTGTCTGTAGCGGTATGATGGTCGATTTCAGAGAAAAAACATTGGGGATCACCATCCTTGTTTTTCTGTAATATCACTAAAACCATAAATCGCGCGCTTTTTATGTTGTTTGTTTGGCCTTATTTTGCTCGAGCGCGCACTTTTCAACGGTTATTTCGAAAAAATGCCATTCTCGTACCCAGAGCTCCCCGGCTCGTCTGCTCGCAGGGGACGTCCATTTGAGGGCTGTCGCTGATTGGCTGATTTTGAGCGTTGGAGCATGCGCTGAAAGGTCTATCTCTCAGCGGCTCTGTATTAAATCTCGCGCATGCGTCAGTGGCTGTCGCAAGAGCCTCCCCCGCGAGGTAACGAGCCGGGGAGCTCTGGGTTCGGGAATGACAAAATGCGCGCGCGACCGTGCGCAAAACAGATGCGCTGTGCAATTCAGGGGAATCACCTTAACTTACTTATGAGATTCCATAATGTAATCGTCACCCCTTTAACCAATAATGTTGTGTGATTTGTTTAATTAGTTTACTCTAATGTCAGCCAAGACATCCAGAAATCCCTCATGTACCAGGGGTTTGTGGAGGAAGTGGTAGATCTGCTGAAAGTGGATGACTCCAGATTACTGGTAGGTGTTGGTCAGCAGCTGCACGACCTACCAATCTGAAACAATAGAATATAGCTGTTTCATCAGGATTTCCAAACACCGGGAAACTGGTTGAAAAGGCAAAGCCAAATTTTGATTGAGCTAGACAACCCTAAACGACCACGCTTCTACGTCACCGTTATCATGGAGGTCGGGTTCAAATCCCGTTGGAAGCCTGAATTCTATTTTTTTTTTCAGGTCTTCTAATTTCTGGCGATCGCTTAGATTGCTTCTTGATAATTTCCTTTCTATAATACTGTATAACAACTCTTTTTAATTCGTGACAGGATATTAAAACTGCTGCCATCAGACTTCTCACCTCTGTGATTCACCTCCAGTACAACCCCAGGTATGGTTTTTATCATTTGTTATCAAATTTCCACTTTTCAAATTTTTGTCCTTCACTGAAAGGGCTATTTAGTGAAGCATTGAAGCATGTCAGTACAAACGTTGGGGAAATCGGAGCACGTCCCTGATCGGAGTTAGTATCACGTGAAAATCGGGCTACTATATAGTCCTAGGGATCAGGTTCCGAGGTAGCAATAATGAACATTGGCTACCTTAATATAGGAAATTAAACTAAAGTGATATTTTGTGCCTTTTTTAAAGTGCCACTCAAGGCTGAAAAAAAAAATAAGGAAGAAAATGACGTCACAACAAGACTGGGGGAAAAGAGGCCAACAATGTTCTATGTATAATTCTGTTTGGGATAGTTAGATTCACTTCAAGCTTGGTAATAACAAAGAAGAACCAAGACCTCATACATCCGTATGCTAATTAGTGTTTCCATAGTAACGCGTTTGGCTCTAGAAGTGATTCCTGGAAAAATAGGTAAAATCTGTGAAATATTATGAACGTCTTCGAAACTTCTTGTTTTGTTTGTCAACACAACTCAGAGTATTTTTAGTCAGGCGGCTAAACTCAAATTTTATTGCGAATTGTGCGTTTTCTGATAAAAGCATGAAACTTTCCAGGATGAGACTTCAGAGGGTACTTGTGAATTTTTGATTGGGAGGCATCTCTGAAAAGTCATTTTTACAGCAATATTTTAGACAATAAGGGCGGCCATTGTTCAGCCGCCATCTTGTCCTTTGTTATTCGTGAGTTTCGTGGCACTTGGGCTCTTATTCTACGAGATAAATTTATAGAGTGTAGCGCCAGATAGACAAAACTCTAAAGATTTATGGCGAAGAGAACGATCATTGGAATATGACAAGTGAACATTTGATATCTAAATTACTTTTCTAGATGTTTTCTTCCATTTACGAAAACATGTTTTCGAATTCCCAGTCAGACACTTTTCCGGAGATAGAAAAGGAAAAGAAATCAGGAAAAATATCGGGATTCTTCCGCACACAGGTTGATATCAACTTGCGACATAGCTACCAGAATATAGACCATATGTGCCAAGGTATTTATTGCCTGTGAATGAAACAAAGTTGCAGGGATTTTGCTGCAGAGTCTGGAGAATCACTTCACTGACTTGTACATTAAGTGCCGCAAATCTCATGAATAACAAAGGACAAGATGGCGGCTGAACAATAGCTTTGCAAGTTATCTAAATAATTCCTGTAAAAAGAATTTTCAGAGATGCCTCCCAATCAAAAATTGAGGAGTACCCCTAGGCCAATCATACTGGAAAATTTCATGCTTTTATCAAAAAACGCACAACCAGTTGGCTTAGCCGCCTGACTATTTGGCACAGTATTGTAGCACTTCACTTGTACGTGAATAAGTTTCAGATTTTTCGTATTTTTCTAAACAGACAGCCCCAGTGCCAATAGTGTTACCATGGAAACGGTAATAAACATGTCAGAAGTTTTGGTCCTTCTTTGTTATTACCAAGTTTTAAAGGGGCACTCGCACGCTTGCCTGACAAGCAAATCATTCAAATCGCAATCCAATTCCATCCTCTTTATAATAGACAAAAACACTATAGATTTGTATTGATTCAACATTTAAAAGGTTATTTAACAAACCTGGAATGTTATTTTGGTTTTTTGACAGGTTGTACAAAAATTAAGCGTGCGAGTGCCCCTTTAAGTGAATGTAACTATCCCAAACAGAATTATACATAAAACATTGTTGGCCTCTTTTGCCTTAGTCTGGTTGTGACGTCATTTTTTGCTAATTTGCATAAGTAAAAATCTTGAATATCTCTGTAACCAAAAGAGCTATGAACGCGAAATAAACGACATTGTTCCTTATTTTGAATGTGCAATCAAATAAGCCATTAAACGTTTAGCTATGAGTGGCACTTATTAAGGTAGCCAATGCTCATTATTGCTACCTCGGAACCTGATCCCTAGGACTATATTGTTCAAAATGCATGCAAAATTACAAATTCGCGAATGCCCCTCTGTGACGTAGCACATGCTATACTGGGAAAGGGTTAAAGGTGAAATTGCAGCCAAAAGTTGATAAAGATTCAAAAGTCTGCTTGAAAGTCCCTTCCTTGGTTGTTGCATCTTACGTGACCACCAGTACAGCAGATTCTATTGCTTATAATAATAATGTATACAACTACTCCCAGTCACAGACTGGATTTCAGCTGCCAGGAACCGAGAACCTTCCATTAATTGATTTTCTTACTGCTAGATTGAACACCCTAGTGGAGTATGCAGGCATTGCTTCATATCATGGTTTTCTTCCCAGCCTTATGAGGACGTGCATACAGACATTAACCGGTATTTAATAAAACATGTGAAACGTATGTGTTGCTCTTGGCCTTGTCGTGTTGGCCTTGTCTTGTTGGCCTTGGCTTGTTGGCCTTGGCTTGTTGGCCTTGTCGTGTTTGCCTTGTCGTGTTTGCCTTGTCGTGTTGGTCTTGGCGTCCTTGTTGGCATTGTCGTGTTGGCCTTGGGTTTGGCATGTTGGCTTTGGCTTATTGGCCTTGTCATCCTTGTTGGCCTTGTCTTGTTGGCTTTGGCTTATTGGCCTTGTCATGTTGGCCTTGGCGTGTTGGCCTTGGCGTGTTGGCCTTGTCATGTTGGCCTTGGCGTGTTGGCCTTGGCTTTGGCTTGTTGGCCTTTGCATGTTGGCTTTGGCTTGTTGGCCTTGTCGTCCTTGTTGGTCTTAGCATGTTGGCCTTGTCGTGTTGGCCTTGTCGTGTTGGCCTTGTTGTGTTGGCCTTGTCATGTTAGCCTTGGCGTGTTAGTATTGGCGTGTTGCCCTTGGCTTGTTGGCCTTGTCATGTTGGCATTGGCGTGTTGGCCTTGTCGTGTTGGCCTTGGATTGTTGGCCATGTCTTGTTAGCCTTGTCTTGTTGGCCTTGTCGTGTCGGCCTTGTCGTGTCGGCCTTGTCGTGTCGGCCTTGTCGTGTCGGCATTGTAGTGTCGGCGTTGTCATGTCGGCATTGTCGTGTCGGCATTGTCGTGTCGGCATTCTTGTGATGGCATTGTTGTGATGGCATTGGCATGTTGGCATTGGGCTGTTCCAAAAAAAATCCGTACCCCCCTATCGAGGAACTCCAAATTTTAACAAATTTACCCCTGTGGAAATTCCAGACTCCTGTAAAACCCCTGTAGAAATTTGAAGCAACCCCTGTGGAAATTCCTCATTCTCTTGTGGGCCTGTGGAAATTCCACAGTTGCAAATATATATAATACCCTGTGGAAATTCCAGGGTGAAATGAATTGCCCTGTGGAAATTCCAGGGTCAAAATCACAGACCCTTTGGAAATTCCAGGGTCAAGTCAACAAACCCTGTGGAAATTCCAGGGTGAAACACAGCGACCCCTGTGGAATTTCCAGGTTCTTCGATAGGGGGTACGTTTTGGAACAGCCCATTGTCGTGTTGGCATTGGCCCGCTGGCATTTTTAAATAAAAACCAGTCCGCATCTTAGAGATCAGACATCTTGTAAGTGCTTACAAACATTTGCAGAGACCGTCTGCAAAAGCGACATTCGAGGCTTTGGACTCAGCGTAATATTGCGTCAAAGAATTACAGTGAATTGTTCATACATACTGCGGGAATATGAAATCGCTCATGACTCTGAGCTCAAAGGCGCGTGGAGGCTGGTAGTCAGTGGAGCCAGAGAGAGAATTCTATGGAATTCTACATTAACGAGTTGCCAATTACTTTGATTTGTTGGTGTTATTCTCTTCCAGATGCGTCGCAAAACCCTTATCCGATGTCTTTTTCAACCGCTTTGTTTTCACTGGTTTATCACTTGGCCTGCTTTGAAATAGGTGAGTATCACTCGTATCCACTCATGGGGTAGTTTCCAGTCAGGAAACCTTGTAAATGATAGCATGTTACGAAAGCAGATATAACGAGGCTGCTTTTTACAGGAAGTGATGCTCTTGTGTCCAGTGGACTGATAGAATCCTTACTAAGGGTGATCGATTTCCCAGGAGAGGATGAACATCTCACGGTAAGTAGCGAATCTGGGTGTTTATCTAGGGTTATCTTGTTTCCGACACTCAAATACATTCTATTGCATAGGTTTTATTGTAGCAATAACAACATCGGAAACGGGAAGAATTTACAGATTCTAGAATTTTATGATAAAATACTCTTTAGCTCAGAAAAAAATAGGTTCTTATATGCGGGCTTTTAATGTATTGATATTGCCACTACTCTCACTGACGCTGTTATTTTAAGCCATTGTTATTTTTGCAGTTTGTGACCAGAGCTGTTCGTATTATGGACTGGATCGGAAACACTGCAAATGTGTCTGGCTATCAAAATGGACTGACAGCCGTAATTAATAGACTCGAGGTATGGCTTAAAAGTGGTAAATATGGTGAATATGTTGGATTGTTTGTTTGTGTCAAAGTGCACAATATCATTGATTTAGATAAGCATTTACCATTAGAACTAGTATAGGAAGCCCGGAGGAGAAAAATAATCTAAGCCTTCGCCCACACGAATGGGTTTTGAAAAGATGCGCATCAACACTGGAGTTGTTCCGCGTAGGAACCTTAGAGATGCAAATGAGCAAGCCTTTTGTTTCCGGTTGACCAGATTCAATTGGAAACAAAAGGCTCGCTTCATTTGCATCTCTAACATTCTTACGTGGAACAACTCCACTACTTCGTTTCTGAGCAGTTACCTCGGCGTCTTTGAAACTAGTTTTGACGCTTTGTAGTGTTGACGGGAGGCCTTACAGGATAAAAAGTTATAGATTTTCTAAAAATTATGACGTGATGTGGACGCCGTTTATATAACAACACTAGTAAAACGGCAAGCGTGTGTGATTACAGTACACGTACGGTCACATGCTACCCATTCTCGTACCCAGAGCTCCTCTGCCAGTCACCTCGTTTGGAAGGCTCTGGTGCCCGGGGGGGGGGGGGGGGGGGGGGGGACTCGAAGGTTAAAATGCTAGGGGTGACCGTCGGGAAACTCGAATTTCCACCCTAAAAAATACCTGGTGGGAAAAAATTTCCACCCTAAAAAATACCCCTCAGTCTGAAAATACCCTAAAAAAACCCCACAACTTTAACAGATTGAATTTTATTCTGGCCGTTTATTTGATATACATCAAATGTATCCTCTCGAGTTTCGAATACACTATCATTCTTTCAAATAAGGACCTATGTACCTTATTTGCGTGAGAACCCCCTAAAAAATAACTATTTTTTCTTACCATACCGTAAGAAATTTGAAAATAAACAAGAGTTTGTTTGATTTGTTAGCCACCTGCATCTTGAACCGTGTTCCAGAAATGAATCGAAGAAAAGAATCAGTGGAAGAATCTAAACGCCCACTCAACGTAGGCAGCAGGCGGCGCAGGAAAAAATAGAGCGAAATTTTGTGCTCTCATCCGAGGACGACGAGGCGGTATCGGATTCGGATGGTGCTGATGGCAAAAATAAAAGAAAAAAGAAAAAGACGGACTTTGCAACTGAGACGCAGATAGCACACATGGATATGTGCGCAATGGCAGTGAAAATTATTGCTTAAGTTAATTGACCAGCTTTTCAACAGATCTATGCATACTCAGTGAAGAAAAACTAGGGAGAACACCAAGAACGTTGGAAAAGTCGGATAGCAAAGCGATTTTGATGTTGTTATTTCCAGATGAAGTGATTTCTCTCCTAGAAACGAATTGTCAAGAGTTTCCTAAATTTTTGAAAAATAAATCGCTTTTGCAGAATTAGTTTGGACTTTTATTTTATTCCAAAAGAAAATGCCAGGAAATTTCTCAATACAGATTTGCTTCTGTTGAAAACAAATTCAAAGCTACCCGCGCGTTCGGAATCCTAATAAGTAAGCAGGAAGTTTTTGTGTTGATCAAAACAAACTTTTCTTTTGAGCGCAATTTTACAACAATTTTTATTGAGTTTTCACTCTTATGTTCGGGATTTCCAAAATCTCAAAAATCGCTGTAAAGGTTACAAAACGGAAGTCTAAAGCATTGTTCCTATAGTTTTAGAATAAGTTTTTAGGTGGATTCCTTGTATTACTGACCTCTGACGTGCTTAGCAGACAAAGCTCATTTGCATTTTGCAAAACTCATTAGCATAGCAAACCCCAGTTACGGGAAAACATTCTATTACACCATCATTGCTATCACAGTCATTTAGCTTGTTAATATGCTCATGGAAATGCAACCTTTTATTTGTCTCTAAAGTGACCTATAATCGGCCAAATGAAATTAGGGCAGTTGTGAAAACTTATATTTTCAAAAGGGCAAAACATGATTCACTGTTCTATTGCTCGTTGGCACTTTTAGCGAGAGCTACAACTAGTATAAATATATATACATGGCTGTCGTGAAACCGATCGCAAAGTAATTATAAACAATTATTGGATGAGGTTTTTGTGATTTCCAGAATAAACATTGTCGAGACAAGGGGAATAAGGCGAGGCCGTAAGGCCGAGCCTGATTCCACTTGGCGAGATATTGTTTATTCTGGAAATCACAAAAACCGAATTCAATAATTGTTTTATTATACATTGATTCAGTGAAAATACTTTTTTTCTGTCAAGCAATTTCTTTTACACAAGCGCCTTGTTAAATAGGGGAAACATTCAAGGGCTGTAGTCCCATGAAACATTGCGCGCGTAGGATCAAGAATCAGCATGCTGATTCTTGGAGACCCTTAAAGTGCGTGATTCCCAAAGTAAAGCGCGCGCTTTTAGCCAATCAGAATCGAGATAGTGAGTACAATGTATAATAATACCAATTCTGAACAAAACCTATAGCAGTAATTACAAAGTAATTGCGAATTACTCACGACAGTCATGTGAAATCTGCTCTATTGCATGAAGACCAAATTTTTATACTGAGCATAATTGACTTAAAAGCGAACTAGTTTTACCTTTTTCGTTGTTTGAAAAAAATCGTCTTCGCATGACTTGAGAGCAATGAGCCCACCTTCGAACAGAAATTCAAGCTCTGTTTTCCCGTGAAAGCCCTATTATGAGAGATGTCTATTGGCTGATTGCAATTTTAAACCGCACCGGAGGGTCGAGGACCTCCCTTAAAAATCCCCACTCCCTGGAATTTCCACTCGTGAATCAGACCCTCTGTCCTGGAATTTCCAGCCACATAAAGGACCCCCTCCCCTGGAATTTCCATTTTTTATGGCAAATACCGCTGGAAAATCTATTTTGGGATAAAATGTCCCTGGACGTCCCCTTTTTACCCATCCCATGACGCAAACTCGTCAACAAACTTGTCAGGAATGCAGTGTTTACTATGCAGACGCATAGCCTCGCTTCTATGAACGCTAGGATAGTTTAAGTGTGACATAAAACATAAAAATAGGAGAAAGTCCCAATTCAGTCTCGTTACATCTCGTTACATCACGCTATCATCTCGTGCTCTCAACTCTCCTGCGTGTGCTTCCACAACTAGATATGCGCTAAGCATGGACTATTTCTTTATTACTCTTCAGCATGAGGTAAAGATCTGTATACCATTCCACGGAGGAATCCTTTCGGCAGAGCTCCCACAGTCCTCACAGGATTCTACAACCAGCATGGAGATCGGCGAAGCCGCCTCACCGTCCAAGATTGTTCCTATGGAGACAGAGCAAGCAGGACCCAGCAGTACTTTGTCAGAGGGCGGAATGGAGGAAGAGGAGAATACATCAAGTGGCATTGCTGTGCCCCTGTTGCACAAGAGGTTAGCCTGCATAGGTGTCTGCCACAGAGAGCAGCACTTATAAAGGCCTTGCTGAGTTTCTTGAAGAAGGTCATACCAGATCCAGCTTTCTCAGAGAGTATACGAAATAGTAAGTGATCAGGTCTTCGCATGTTTTATTCACTTTCCTTGGTGCCTTTCCCTTCCATCTTAAGTACAGTAGAACTCTGGTTCCTATTGCTGTTTTGTTCCCCGCATACTACAGAGATCTTCAATAGAGACTTTAAAAATACGCATTTCAGTTCCTTTCTCTTTCTTTCACTAATTTTGAGTAAAATATATCTCGCTAAAAGGGCCGAATAAGAAACAAATTAGCCGTCAATAATCTCGAGCCTTAGTTGTCTTCGAAATGATATTTTGCGAGATTACTTAAAATTTTAAGTTTGCGTTGATATTCATAAAGGAAAATCAAAAGCTTTTCCTGGCACTAAATTTGGCAGAGAAGTAGTTGTGTACCTTGGGATGAATTTTTCGGTCAGAGATTTCGCTAGACTTACAAAATCCATTATTTTCCAACAAAAGCTCATGATGTAAATGCGTGAAACGCTGAGTTTGGGGTATATCCGCGCCAAAAACTGACCAATAACAGCCTTCGCCGAAGACTGCAACAGCTCGCATTTATTACCAGAATAGGGAGTTTAGATTCAAAAGAAGAGAAGAAAAGGTCAGGCTTCAAAAAAAAAAAAAAAAAAAACAGAAGTGAAGATTTCGCTTCGCATTTAACAAGTCGCAATACAACAACTTCAATTCGTGAAGATGGTTCAAGGATTTTGCAGCCGACCATTACTCAAGCGGAAAGAAGTACAGGAAAGCAAAGTTCTGCGCTGCCTGGTTCAAGTTTCTCGCTAACGTTTTGCCGGATTTCGCAGAATATGTAAATTAGGCAAATCTAAGAATAACTACACTCGGGAAAACGGGGTGAGTCGAGAACAATGCTCATTTCACGCTTTTACATCATTTCAAAAGCAAAAAAGTCATGGAATAACTGCAAATTGGCTTGGAGAATTTTCTCCAAACTTCGTCTTAGACAATACGATTAGCGTTAGTAGTATACAGAATAGCGGTTTTAGCGCGGGTGGATCGGCGGATCCACCGTGGAAGTGGAATTATAGCTATATCAGGACCGGAAGTGATGTCATTCTCGAAAACAATAGGTTGTCCAGACTTGTCCGCACATCAGATGGACTTGACCAGACATGCTCAAACCGGAGATTGGGATGATAATTATTTAAGAGGGTTCGGGTTTAAATATCTTTTAGTTATATAATATGTTTGGTTAATTATTAAAGGTTTTATGGGATAATTAGTAGTTAGAAATTATAGTATACTATTTTAATACCAATAGCTAGATAAGAAAAACAAATATGAATTATATATAAATTATATATAGCATAGTTGTAGTTAATAATATTAAAAGAAGGAAACATGGGGTTTGATGAGTACGAAATCGTACTGATTTTGGGGTTAAAACATGAAAACAAGGCTAAAGCCCAGCGAAGCGTGGACACGCTTTGGTTACCTTTTGGTTTCCCTTTGGTTACCCCGCGGTCACCCTTTGGTTTCGGCCTTTGGTTACCCCTTGGTTACTCCGTGTTTATCCTTTAGTTACCCTGTAGTTATAAATGTCCCTCCGTAAAGGGTTCTAAAACGGTCCTGTGAAGACGAGGAGGAGAAGGAGAAGGGCTATTCTGTGAGGATGAGGAGGGGAGGAGGAGGAGTGCTATTCAGTGAGGAGGAGGGGCAAACAAAGGGACATTATAAAAATGCTTCTTAATATTCTACACTGCTGCGGGCGTGACGGGCGCTATAGCTGGCGTGACGGGCGCTGTCGCGGGCGTTACGGGCGTTGTAGCGGGTGTTGACGGGCGTTGACTGGCGCTGTAGCGGGCGTTGATGGGCGTTGTAGTGGACGTGACGGGCGTTGTAGCGGACGTGACGGGCGTTGACGGGCGTTGTAGCGGACGTGACGGGCGTTGACGGGCGTCCTTGCGGGCTCGGGTGCTACGGGCGTCTTGCGAGCGTCCTGCGGGCGCTCGGGCATTGCTGTGATGTATTGCGGAATCCAGGGTTTCTGTGGGGTTTCTCTAGGGTTTCTGTGGGGTTTCTCTAGGGTTTCTGTGAGGGTTCTGTAGGGGTTCTGTGCCCGCTATAGCGCCCGTCACGCCCGCAAGACGCCCGCAAGACGCCCGCAGCAGTGTAGAATATTAAGAAGCATTTTTATAATGTCCCTTTGTTTGCCCCTCCTCCTCACTGAATAGCACTCCTCCTCCCCTCCTCATCCTCACAGAATAGCCCTTCTTCTTCTCCTCCTCGTCTTCACAGGACCGTTTTAGAACCCTTTACGGAGGGACATTTATAACTACAGGGTAACTAAAGGATAAACACGGGGTAACCAAAGGGTAACCACGGGGTAGCCATGGGGTAACCACTGGGTAACCAAAGGGAAACCAAAGGGTGACCGCGGGGTAACCAAAGGGAAACCAAAAGGTAACCAAAGCGTGTCCACGCTTCGCTGGGCTTTAGCCTTGTTTTCATGTTTTAACCCCAAAATCAGTACGATTTCGTACTCATCAAACCCCATTTTTCCTTCTTTTGATATTATTAACTACAACTATGCTATATATAATTTATATATAATTCATATTTGTTTTTCTTATCTAGCTATTGGTATTAAAATAGTATACTATAATTTCTAACTACTAATTATCCCATAAAACCTTTAATAATTAACCAACCATATTATATAACTAAAAGATATTCAAACCCGAACCCTCTTCAATAATTATCATCCCAATCTCCGGTTTGAGCATGTCTGGTCAAGTCCATCTGATGTGCGGACAAGTCTGGACAACCTATTGTTTTCGAGAATGACATCACTTCCGGTCCTGATATAGCTATAATTCCACTTCCACGGTGGATCCACCGATCCACCCTGATCCACCCGCGCTAAAACCGCTATTATACTACTAGCGTTAGGTTTGTTATTTTAAAAGTTTAGATCGAATATATGTATCGTTTCTATAGAAACTCTGATTACAGTAAATCAGCATGATCACGAACTTAAATCTTTCTTGGCAGCAAGTAGCCAAAATATCAAAGTAGCCATGCACTTAACAAAATAACCACTGCATGGGTCCTGTTTCACCTGAGGCCTGCCTCATCTGAGTTTGCAAATGCTATATTTTGTTTCAGTAATGGATGGTTCTCTTCCAAATTCACTGAAGTACATTATCAGCAATGTAGAATACTATGGACCAGTCTTGTTTCTTGGAGGTAAGTTATTTGTAACAGAGTTATTACAACCAAGCTAAGAACTACGATTTTCCTACTTGCCTGAACAAACTGACAATTATAATCGCAGAAGTCGACTAGACGTGCGATTTTGCACTTACGATAACTGCGATTTTTATAATTCTGGAACTCCCACTTTACATTTCCGAACTCCAACTGCGTTTTGTCTTCCGTCCATCAAACACGACAGGCGCATGGACTTTCTCTAAGTTTTGTTTGCATTTTATGGTGGAACATGTGGTTTTAAGGTGGCTCCCGAGCATTTATTGCAGAAATAGACCTCAACTTCTAGCGTATGTTTGACCTTGAAAAAATCTTCCGATTTCCATAATTGTTCTCACAGAGCTTAAGCAACCTTTGCACTACCAAATGGTGTAGTTCATTTGATATATTAAGCTCGTCTGTTTGGGATATTTTAAATTTTCCAAAGGAGGTGTTTTTAGAATAATTGTTATAACTTGAAAATTCGACCGTGAATGATCTTACTATCAGCTAAAAACGCATCCATAGTAATAAGGGTTTACTCAGAGAAATGCCCAGGTCGGCTTTTCCCATGCGATTTACCTATAAAATGTCTTATTCCGCTTCTGTTTAGTGTGCCGAGCGCGGATATCAGAAAAGTAAGAGAGCTCTTCAGGATTATATCGGCTAATGTTCACTCTTAATTATATAAAAGAGAAAATAGAATCGAGTATCTACAGAAAGCGATATTTAATAAACGAATGAGAGCAGCTTCTTGTCCAGAATGTGCTGTTGCTATAATATTCAATTCGAGCTCGAAATAACTAAATTGCTGGAATTGTTTCGTAAGTTTCTTTCGTGAGAGGTAGAGTACAACCAACTGAGAAGACTTACCAAGTTTGGGCTCGGTCTTTCCAGTACTATGTTGAGAAACATTATCCCAAAGGAGTCACTGTTTCGTTGCTCCAACACAAACGCCAAGAAAATCCATATGTTATGAGCGCAGTGTTCTCGCCTCAGTGCACTTCGCTAAATTCTTCATGATGACAGTTTAAGGTGACTCATTCGAAATTCAAAATGCACCCAACTGTGTCTTTAGCGCAAAGTTGCGACGGCAAACTCAAGGCCATAACGTTTGTGTTTTTTCTTCAATTTTTATCATTCGTTTTTTAAATCCTACTTTAATGATGTATAGATATGTTTTTGAGAACCGATGTTCTTGAAAACATTTTAGAAGTCACAATCTAAATTTTGGCAAGGCCCTAATTTGATATTCAAGTCGTACTAGAAAATAAAATTGCCGTTTTTTTTGGCCTCAAATTCCAGGAATCGATTCCAGTTGAAGTAACCTCAAATCAAGCTAAGTTACAGAAAATTCGTCGGAACAGAAACGCGGTAATAAAAATGCCGTCAACTATGGTCAACTATGGCCAAATTAGAACGCCGATTCTGCTTGGCTTGAAGTGAATTTTAATAGTGCTCCGAAAACATATTATTTTGGGCTCTTCCGCTGGCTCTGTGTTGTATAGTAATGCATTAAACGTTACCGCAGGTCCGATTGCAAATACCATGAACTACTAAAATGTTCGAACATTATCTACCGAGGAAACAAATTGTGAAAGCGCAATGAATTTATTACAAGAATGTCGCGTTAAAATGTGTCGTTATTACGTATTATTTCTTGCTAAGATGTATATAGACGAGAAGCTTGTGGCATTGGTAAAATTTAGTAAACAATTTTTAACATCATACGTTGCTATTTGATATAGAAGAAAATTCTTAAAGTTACGACATTCGCCCTGGTCTTGCATGCAGATTTGAAGCTCTCTTGTTTATGAATGGTAATGAAATCTCGCATTTTGCCAGGGGGAGCACAGTAGGCAAACTCTACTCATCGAACAAAGAAAACTTTTATCGTCGCGACTTTTTTTGTTCCATAGGGACTTTAACAAACAATTGCTATATTCGGAGCGTGATTGCTATTGATTACATTTGGCCTAAAGAGTTCCCCCTTGAGAAACGGGAGATTTCATTATGATTCATAAACAAGAAGAGCTCCAAATCTGCGTGCAAGACCAGAGGGCGTCTTAACTTTGCAATTTTCTTCTATACCAAATAAGGACATATAATGGTCAAACCTGGTTACTAAGTTTTACCAATGCCACAAGCTTCTCGTCTATATACATCTTAGCAAGAAATTATACGTAATAACCTGAAAAAACGGCACATTTTAATGCGATATTCTTGTAATAAATTCATTGCGCTTTCACAATTTCTTTCCACGGTAGATAATGTTCGAACATTTTAGTAGTTCATGGTATTTGCAATCGGACCTGCGATAAAGTTTAATGCATTACTATACAACATAGTGCCGGCGGAAGAGCCCAAAATAATGAGTTTTGTCGGAGCACTATTAAAATTCACTTCAAGCCCAAGCAGAATCGGCGTTCTAATTTGGCCATAGTTGACGGCATTTTTATTACCGCGTTTCTGTTCCGACGAATTTTCTGTAACTTAGCTTGATTTGAGATTACTTCAACTGGAATCGATTCCTGGAATTTGAGCCAAAAAAAGCGGCAATTGTTTTTTTCTAGTACGACCTGAATATGAAATTAGGGCCTCCCAAAAATTTAGATTGTGAAGATCGGTTGTTAATAACTTATTTAGACATCATTAAAGTAGGATTTGAAAAAGAATGATATAATAGAGGAGAAAACACGAAAGTTATGGCCTTGAGTTTGCCGTCGCAACTTTGCGCTCAAGGCACAGTTGGGTGCATTTTGAATTTCGAATGAGTCACCTTAATGAAATAAATTAGAATAAGTTTTATCAAGAGTTTTTTTTATGAGGGCGAAGGCTTTAATCAGACAACAAACAGGTGCAGTGCAAAATTTAGAACCAACAGCACTGAACCAAATCATTTTATTTATGAACGGGTTCGAAAATAAGCTACAGAAAAAAAAAAACTGTTTATCAAGTCCCTACATTTTCAATCCTTGCAATTTCCACCGGCCGGCCGGCTTTATGACGAGTTCAATTTCCGACTTGTTAGCCATGTTTTTAATAAATTTAGACATGAAAATCTTCCTTGAGCGAAGCAAATCTTCCCGCTCTTTCGGCGAGTTCAAAACATGGGGAAGTCCCGTTCGCTCTGTAGAACGGCTTTTACGTCATGAAAACATGTAAAGAGAAATTGAAAATTATCGTCAAAATATCCTTTACATTTTAGTGTTTGATTGAGATTAAAACGCGATTGATTTGCTAAAAAAAAAATGTTTCTCGCGAAAGGAAATGGCCAAGTGGATTTTTTTGTCGGCCTAAAAATGACGTGAGCATGCACAATCCATAGAAATCGATCAATCAGAGCGCGCGTTATATCGTGTCTATTTTATAAGGGTATATATCCCTGGCCTAGAAGGTAATTTGTCATAGTGCCTTATTGGTATTGGACTTCTGGCATACACTAATGAGCATGTGGGTCTGCGATTTGTAAGCATAATGGACGGAATGACAGGTGTTCAGAACACAAGGATTGCCAACGTTACGGACGTTTATTTTCAGTCCTTCTCTAGGGTGATTTGCAATAGCGCAGGATTGAAAGAACCATATAATATTTTAAATATTTAGGAATTTGACTGCTTTCGTTAAATTAACTTAGAAAATCGTCGCATATTTTGTAGGTTCTGAAAGGCGGTCTTCCCGGCACCAGATTTTCAGTATGCCTTCGCTCCAAAATGGTGAAATAAAATGTTGGTTAACTTTAATTCCGCTGCTGAGAGAGCCCAACGTGGAAGTCAATTGAGCGCTAAATTGACCTTTTGACTCAATCAATTCATGAGCCGTAAATTATCAAAAGACACTAATAATCCTTGCGGTGTGTGCTCTCCCGTGTTGGCGAATGTTTGCATCTTTTCGTGTAGATGGACAGAAACAATGCTAAAACTCTACGTGTGGACGCGAATTTATTCTCAGTTCAAAAAAGTTTCGTTTTCAAACGAAACGATTTCGTGAGGTTGAGACCTAAGAACAGATAACTTTCGTCATAAAACGAGGAGTGTCGTAGGATTGTTCGTTTCGCATTAAGGTGGCCCGCGGGTAAGCATTTGTCTGACGACACATATTTTGCAAGGCCAATCATTGGCTCTCAGTTTTATCTGATCGCCACAAAATTTTGCGTACCTACTGGCCAATGATTCTATTTTGTAATAAATAAAACGAAATTACGATTACAATAACTTAACCGGTGCAAAATGCTTGGAAACAAAACGTTCATTTTTGCTTTCTTCGTGATTTTTCAAAAAACAGAGTTGCAAATGACTTGGTATTGCATGTACGAAGTCCCTTACAATTCTACTTCATTGAAGCACAAGGTACTCTCCATTGAGACCACACACTCCGAGAAATTCACAAGGCTCAAAATTAAACACAGAAATATTTGTCCCATACGTATTTAGCTAATGCGTATAGCTAAAATCGTCGTACTAAATATTCGCACTCACCATATAGTAGTCAACTCTTTCGCTAAGGCCATGATAGAGTTATCTCGAACAAACCATCGTTATGCCATAATGCACACATCTGTTGCCAAACTATTGAGAATAATAGATAAAATAAAGCATTCTCATCATATGTCCGTACCAGACCATTCTAGCCGCCCTCCTGCGAATGCGAAGTAAAGGAAACGAAGATGAAGTACCTTGCTAAGTCTGAGTCATTTTCTACCATACGGGTTCGAGAGCTTAGCACGCAAAGTTGGCCATTTTGAGACTTTGTAAAACGCATTGATTGCAGCAGACAGAGAAACACCAGCTATTTGTTGATGAAGGCATCTGTCGCGTGATGAAGGGATTTGTCGTCGTCTCAGTTTCGATCAGTTGATCATGCTACGGGTTAATTAGAATTGAAATTAAATTCTTGCTGCTGTAAATGTGGCACATTAAATTCCATTACTCCTGAGGGACTGAAGAACAAATAAAAAAAAATAATAACAATATTCTAAACTCTATGTAAAAACCTATATAAATATTCATTCATAAATATTAAATATACAATACATATATTTTATCAAATTTAAGAAATAGATTTCGACTTGCTTTGAGAAAATATGGCAACAAAAAGTCTCTAGACCAATCAGATTAAAGAAGAACAATGGAGGGAGAGGTTCCCCACATACAAAGTCTTTTAAAATTGCATATCCTGTCTGTGAGTACCACATGTGCTTATGTCTCCCTAAAATTCCTCAAACGTTTTTCTAGCAATAGTGATTTTACTGATTTTTATGTCTAAGCCAATGAATTTGCCTATATTTTCAATAAAAATTAATTGAATTCCAGCATGCTTTGCCGTTGGCTTGCCTAGTTCTTATACGGACCATTACTTAAATATTAGGGAGTTTTGGATTTTTCCCGCACAGAGAACAGTTCTATTGATAGTACTGTAATTGTATTTGTGTTGCCGTTGTCATACACTTGTCTAGTGACAAATTGTCGGTCCGTTACAGCTACAGATGTGGTGACTGTCTATGTGTTCCATGAGCCCTCGTTACTCTCATCCTTACAAGATAATGGCTTGACTGGTGTGGTTATGAAGTCATTGGTGGTCAAAGATGTGAGTACAAGGTTTTGTTTGTGTCATCTACACTTGCGCGAGATAACCTTCTTAAAGTGCTACTTTGCCGTTAAGAGGAAGATAATGTGCAATTTAGCGAGGTCAATGACGAAATTTTATCCATTAAGTATTTGGCAAAACATGGATTGATAGTGGCGTTTCTCTATGAATATAAGTCTAATTGGAGTTTGTGGCGCGCGGTCCTGGGTACGAAACGGACTAATTCCGGACCATCGCCATACAAACCTCTCTATTTTTGGCCGTTTTGATTGCCCCCAAACGTGTGTAAAAATATTTTTAAGCTCAAAATTGTCGAGGTGTGGACTGATTGTCTTCGCTGGATCAGATTTTCTGGCACGTAAGCTCGTGGGGGAGGCTCTGGTGACAGCCACTGACGCCTGGCGAGATTTAAAGGCACATCACCACCGGGAGCCTTTGTGCCCCGTTTTCTTTTGTTTTCAAATTGATCCATTGTTTTTCGGGTGCTCTGATTGGCTAAGAGTCCGCAAAGGCTCCCGGTTAGTGATGGGCCTTTAATACAGAACCGCTGAGAGAAAGACCTTTCAGCGCATGCTCCAACGCTCAAAATCAGCCAATCAGCAACGGCCCTCAAATTGATGTCCCCAGAGCCTCCCCTGCGAGCAGACGAGCCGGGGAGCTCTGGGTACGAGCATGTGTTTGCTTGTGTTGTGTTAGATCCCTGCCATGCGCGAGGTGCTGTCAGATTGTGATAGTGTTTGCTTGTGTTGTGTTTGCTTGTGTTGTGTTAGATCCCTGCCATGCGCCAGAACTGTCAGATTGTGATATTGTTTGCTTGTGTTGTGTTAGATCGCTGCCATGCGCGAGGTGCTGTCAGATTGTGATAGTGTTTTCTTGTGTTGTGCTAGATCCCTGCCATGCGCGAGGACTGTCAGATTGTGATATTGTTTAATTGTGTTGTGTTAGATCGCTGCCATCCGCGAGGTTCTGTCAGATTGTGATATTGTCTGCTTGTGTTGTGTTAGATCCCTGCCATGCGCGAGGTGCTATCCTCTTTGCCAAGCGTTCTGAGTGCCCTTGTCTTAACAATCGAGGACTGCAAGCCTTCATGGACTGCCAGCCATTCGACAAACTGTTCAGAGTGATGCTATCCCCAGAGTATTTACCAGCTATGCGGAGGAAAAAGGCCACTGAAGAACTAGGTATTGTTTCTGCATTGCCTCTAGGGCATCTTCAAGGTTGGAGTATACAGGGCAAGCCTCAATCCATCGCCAAGGGTTATATTGTTCGGCTTAGGACTCACAACACAAAATGACAGCTCAGATGTGTTTCCGACTCAACATTGATCTGATGCAGTTTCCCACATATAATAGTCTAACAGCATTTCCTTCTTGGAAAACCTGTGATTCCGATAAAATTTTGTTTGACGTACGATTTTGTACTTTTTTTTTCGAAGGAGAGACAGCATCAAACTTGGGCATAGCCATGGATGAGCTAATGCGACACCAGCCAACCCTGAAAACGGATACGATGAAAGCCATAGTCAAGGTAATATAACGATTTTTTGACAGTATTGTGGTGTTTATTGGTGAATTTGGCATTGGTGGTATCTCCAGCTAGCTTTCATCAATAGCATAGCTGGTCGTTATAACAATGCTATAGCACAGTTGCCTGCTTGCTGCATCGTTGGGGGTGGCTTCCATCACGGGTCATCACCCTGGGCTTTGCAGGAAAATTTTAAGCTGGCTCAATATAGTTGATTCCACATAATGGAAATCGCCCGACCGTTAAAATCGTTAAAATGGCATAATTTGACGACAAATAGTCCTATCTTTACAAGTGATACCTCTTCAAGTTATGATTTAAAAAATATATACTTTTTACATTTCTTAAAAAAATCATAGCGGATACACAGAATTGGCTCTAAAATCGACCCGTTTTAGAATTTCAAAAATCCCCGACACGTTTTTTTTCGAACACAACTAAGCCCATGGTAAAATGTTGTTAAAAAAAGAAAGCAGTGTATATTCGCGTATGTGGAACTCTCAAAAGTTTAACTGGTGCATCGAAAAGGGAACTCACTTAAAATCTGTGTCTTATCAAATTTGATAAAATAACACCCAAAAATGTCGCGCGCTGATTGGTCGAGAGCCGTGTTTGTAAGAGAGTACAAAGATACGGGTGTGACGTCACATCTAATCCATGAGGACCTTGTATTGTCTGCCAGTGCGAAGGCGGGAGAAAAACTCGAAAACAGCTGAAAAAAAAACGTTCTGAAATCCAAAATTAGCTGTCAATCATTGGAAAAAACAGACATCAAAAGCTACTAAAGAGACTAGACTTTACTGAAAAGGCATGAGGGTTATCTTTTAAACAAAGATGCAGTGCTACTACTACCACTACGGTTTATTTAACCACGGTAAAAAAAAAAATCAGTGTACAAGAGTAATACAAATTATTAATTTAAATAAAGCCTACTACTGAACTGTTTTACATGATTGCCGTGGTGGAAGCCAGTCAGTAAAACCGGTGGATTTCCCGTTTGAATTGCCCAAGGGATGCGCTAGATTTTATATGGGGCGGCAGGTCATTCCATAATTTGGCGCCGCTGTAGGAAAAACAGCGCTTACCAAAGTCTGTTCGCGGTTTGGGAAGGGATAGTTTCCGCACAGAATCTCGTAACACATATTTCGAGCGACGAGGGTCGAAAAGGTTTTGGAGGTACGATGGAGCCAGGCCGTTTAGGGACTTGTACATCAATACAGCTTTTTGTTTCTGCCTACGTACAGCTAGAGTGTCCCAATTTAGGCTGGCTCGCAGGTTGCTTGATCGAGTTTCATAGGTCGCTTTCATAATAACCCTCGCCGCCCGATTCTGTAGTTTTGGAATTTTCTCAATCAGGAAGTTGCTGAGACCATCCCACACCACGCTACAATAGTCGAAATAGGGTGGTATGAAGGCCTTGTATATGAACAGCAACCGTCTGAGAAACAAACGGCCTCACCCGCTTCAGAGCACCTATAGCCGATGCGACCTTTTTACATAACTCATGAATCTGGTCCTTCCATGAGAGCCGATCATCAATAAATGATCCCTAAGGAATGGGTGCTGAATGGGACTCGAGTTATTGTCAAAACTGTGGAGAAATGAACATTTTTGAGCTCAAGAATTGGATATCTTTCACCGTGAACTTGCATTAACGGAGTTCGTAGACTAGATGTGAAGCTTCTCGTTTGCTGATGGAATGGTTTCCCCAAAAATTGCCTTGGTAAACAAAGAAACGACCTTTGTCAGCCGAACGAACAATTTGCCGGTAAGAATGTCATTGCCATCTCAACACACGGTTTGTGATGTTGTTTATTACTTTTGTTCTCTATTTTCTGTTTTTATGTATTAATCACCGCTTTCAGTCTAATAAAAAGAAAACTATTTATGCCAAAAAGAGAAAAACATTGTCAATTTACGGCCCTGTCAGCCACGCGACTCACGCTTGAGTGAGGCAGAAAAGCCATCAAATTTAGCGATGTTAGGAGAATTTAGATCTCGACAAACTTTTAAAACATGTTTTAGTTATTTTATAAAAGCAATAAAACTCTCTGCTCTCTCTTACAAACACTCGGGGAATGTTGGTCGAACAGATAAACAGATAGATCGCCTACTGCTCGTGACTTTCGAGTTTTTATCACTTCTCCCAACATCCCCCTCGTGTTTGTAAGAGAGAACAGAGACACGAGGGAAATAGTTTTATTGCTTAAAAAGAAATAAAGTTTCATAGTTGAGTTGAATAAATAAGCTTTAAAATGAGGTATTACTTGTCAAGATACGACTTTTTTTTCGCGAAATTATGCCATTTTAACGAAAAATACGACCAAGATAGTCAATAGTCATTTATTTTTCTAGTAGGGCCTGAATATGAAATTAGGGCCTCACAAAAATTTGATTGTGACTTCTAGAAATGTTTCCATGAAGATCGGTTGTTATTAACTTATCTTTACATCATGAAAGCCTGTTTTCCATATAGTCGTATCTGTCGTATCAGTCAAACGTGAAACAAAATAATAATTACAATTTCCATCGTTTTATGGTGGACTGATGCGACAGATAAGACTATATGGAAACCAGGCCTTAAGTAGGATAAAAAAAAAAAGAATGATAACGATAGAGGAAAAGACACAAAAGTTATGGCCTTGAGTTTGGCGACGCAGCTTTGCACTCTAGATAAGGTTGGGTGCGTTTTGAATTTCGAATGAGTCACCTTAATAAAATCTCAAATTGATAATTTCTCTGTTTCCTGCTTACTAAGTTTGAATTCCGTTTTCATTGGTTCCAGATTCTGGATCAGCTTTGTGCCCTTGGCCAAGACACCAAGAACATCGGATACAAGATCAACGATACAACAAAGGACGAAGAGACGGAAATCGGGACGGCTCAAGCACCCAACCTACATAGTGTTCTGTCTCACCCTAGTGAAGATAACATGACAGATGATGAATATGATGATGATGACCGATATAGCTTCACAAGTGCGTCCAGCTCCAAAGCATCGCCTGATTTGGAGAGTAATAAGGACAAGGATAACTTAAGGTGGGTGCTCTAGATGCCTTGCAGTTTTAGCAGATTGAGTTGCAACCACTACGCTAAAATGTATAAATGAGTTATTTATTATCCAACAACTATACACATCGCAATACAAATATCGCGGGATTTTTTATACTCGTTCAAGTCTTACTTCGATGTATTTTTACTCTTCAGTGCAGTCTCAAGGGCTGGGCAGTTATATTAATAATTTATTTATAACAGTTTTTATAGGAGCAAGCACGCGTAGAAGATACCGAACTACCATCCCATATAGCTAAAAGTTTCGGTTTGTTGGACCAGTGTTCACGAACCCCTTAAATATTCCCTATAGTTCCCATTTTTAGCGTCCTCGAATTTTTTCTGTTCTATAACTTCTCTTTCTGTTGCTTGAGTAAAATATTTAAAGTGCATATCACCCTGAAAAGAGTGAAATGGGACAAATAGTAAAGGACAATAAAGGCAACTTACCGAAAACTTTTTTCGATTTCATTGAAAAATGAATATTTTACAGATTTCTGAATTATTTCCTTCAACGAAGACGGCCGCGCTAAAAAGGGCCTGGGTCGAATGACGTGGCGAGAGGTATTGTTCTCTTATAGTTCATCAAGTTTGAACAAAGAAAATCACAACCGTGGAGGAGGGTTTGATACCTCATCTTAATTTGCATAGAATTTTGAGATTATATTCCTTCTTTTTCTCGACATTAAATCATTCGTTTGAGAAGCTATATCAAACACTAGTTGGAGTTTTTGATCAGGATTTGAAAAACCTCGA
The DNA here is from genome assembly GCA_033964015.1 of Scolanthus callimorphus. Taxonomy (NCBI): domain Eukaryota; kingdom Metazoa; phylum Cnidaria; class Anthozoa; order Actiniaria; family Edwardsiidae; genus Scolanthus; species Scolanthus callimorphus. The sequence goes on from CM066913.1 coordinate 27,970,204, forward strand.
AGTTGGTTAAAAAACTCGGCTTTGCCTTGTTTGTTCAGCCAACTTCACAGTGTTTGGAAATCCTAATCAAACACGCTCTCTAGTGTTTGATATGTTACTTCAAACATTCAAAAAACGAAATAATTTGCATGTATAGATGTTAACAAGCGTATCAAAATTAGTTTCTCTTGTGCATCCGTGGAAGATTATATACTGTAGTGCACTTCTCTCTGAATCTACATTTGAGTGACAGCTGAAAACAATACCTCCGGACATGTCACAAGAAAGCTCGACCCGGTAATCCCATGATCGGCCTGTTAGCCACAGGGTGACCAAAGGGCAAAATTGGCCACTTTTGGCAGCTCGTACTGAGCTGGGGGTTTATCCAAATCGCACGTATCATCGGGGATGCTCGGCCCAGATTCTGAACCCCTTACTCTTCTTATACCAATTTTAGAGCAGAAAAGGTACCACTTTCTTATACCAAAGCCGAAAAAGGTACTCCTTTCTTATACCAAGCCTGAAAAAGGTACCCCTGTCTAATACCAAAGAGGCTTTTTGCTCTGTTAAAAAAGAAATGGTTTTGCTCTCTTGCGTTGCGGTTGAAAAACCAGTGAAATACAGACCCTTTTTATACCAAAATAACAATTTTCCCCTTCTGTATAAGCAGTCCAGCATGAAAACCCTACCCCTTTCTTATCCCGATCGGACTTGTTTAGGTACACATTCGCTTGGATTAACGTTTATCCCCAAAGTGTTTATTTATACACATTGCTTCGTCCTATTTTTATAGAACGAAGATATTGTGATATACCAAATCAGTGAATAGTCATTTTCGCGCGCTCTGATTGGTTCCTGAAATAGTAGATATCCAACACTATTTACTGTTTTGAGAAAACTCTCAAAATGGCGGCTCGTTTCGCGAGAGATTTACGTTTGGATGTTTTAATGTACTGTATTTCAATCTACTGATTTGGTATATACTAAACAACTATCCCCCTCAGGGTCGGTGCCTAGCGGTGGATATATATCTCGACGCTTCGCGTCTCGGTATATATCCGCCACTATTCACCTCCTCTTTGAGGGATAGTTGTTAAATAGTCATGTCAGAAGATTGATGATAATCGTCAATTCAAAGGCGACTAAGATTTGATGATAATCATCAATTCGTTTTAGTGACCATGTTGTTTTTCTCAAAATCATATCTTTCAATTTTGCTCAAAATGTCGATATTTCTTTTTGTTCACTAGAAGAGTTTACTTTACATACGAAGAATCTCGAAACCATTTTTGGGTCCTGTCACACGTGACTAATACGCGGTTCATCCATTGGTCACTTAATTATCTGCTACGAACATAACCACATAGTGATGCCTTCGGCCTTCTCGCCAATCCCATGTATTATGTACGGTTTCAGGAATGCCGAGGAAGAAAAGAGAACCATTGTTCCCCTAACTGACTACATCCTGAATGTGATGAAGTTCGTTGACGCTATCCTGAGTAATAACTCCACTGATGATCACTGTCAGGAATTTGTACGACACAGAGGATTGTTTCCTCTTATTAGAATACTTGGCTTACCGAATCTCCCACTGGATTTTGCATCGTCACCGTCCTGCCAGTCTGTGTCAAGTGTCTGCAAGTCTTTATTGGTAAGAAAGTGTAGACCGATAGTGTCAAAAATAGGAGGCTCAACAAAACACGGCAAGGTATACATCTTCCGTTTTGTGCAGTTCTGATGAAGAAATGTAACGAGTGGCATTTTTAGTTCACAAGGCAGATGTAACAAAATATAGTTGCCATAAAGTACTCCCGTGTCGCTTTTCGGTCACACAACCCATACTGTTTACTTGACAAATAATTTTAAAAGTGGTAGACAACTGGACCCGCTGACCCAATTTCGAAAAAAAAATTGTTTTATTGCATACAAAGTTTCAGAACGATACGGGATAATGCGAACGAGATATAGCGATTACAATCTCAAGTTGCACCAACTGGGCCCCATGCAGTATAGTATATATATTGCGGTGCAACAGTGATTTGTTATTGTGTCCACCCATTATTTGTATATTATACCTTAATAAAAAGGAAGAGCTGGACACTCCCTCCAGATGGCAAAAAAAAAACACGCTAGAGTAATCACCGTGATAACTGATGACGTACACTGGTGTAAACAATAGTGTAACAACGACGTTTGATATTAACATTGTGAATTCCTCAGATGCTTGCCCACGAGCCCCAGGTACTGAAGCAAGGCCTACAACTGCTAAAAGACGTACTTGTCCAGCTACAACCATTGACGTACAACCCAGCTGAGAGCAATGACCTTTCAGTCTGCCATGAGGTGGTATCTGCTGCCAAGCCATCCCAAGCTATGCACTCGCCTCAGCAGACACCTTTGTTGCATGCTGTCACTGCTGTCCATGCCTACATATCCATGTTCCTTTATGTTTGTCGCGCCGGGCAGGTGAGAATGCTAAAGGTGTTTATGCTTGCTTCACAATACGCCATTAAAACTGGATCACTACGGCTCTATCCATTTCGTTCAGCACTGCTGCTATTTAAAGCACTCCTAGATTGCGTTGCTTTCTTTTGGTCCGGTTATCATTATTGCTTTGAATACTCAATAAATTGTCTGTTTGTCTGTTGCATAACGCCATTGTTTGTTGTAATTTGGATCCCACTTTCTTGCTTATTTCGTTCTCTTTGGAGAAAACAGTTTCTTCGCTGTGGAGAAAGTTGAGTTAATTCTTCACAATGAATACAAATTGTACGCCATCACGTGTATCCTAATATACAATTATAAGTACCAATAACAACAGCCATCACGGGAAAACAACGCTAGAGTAAAACCCACTTTGAAAATAAGATGCATTCATTTCGACTTTTCTAACTGCAGACAGACCTGCGCACGATGTGTGTGAACCACTGGGGGTCTGAGCTGGGAGTGTTATTACTCAAGCAGCTAGGAGAGCTTTACATGTCGTTACAGTGGGAGATGACGGTGCTGGAAGCCGTCGTCAAGGAAGAGAATGACATAGCAAAGGACAGCAAAGATACAGCGGAGTTGGCAGGTATGATTTGAATACAGTTTGTATACTTGCTGGGGGCAAAGCGAATACACGCGTGGAAGAGTTACTAAGAGTTTGTTTTAATCGGAATAACAAATTTGAGTAACAAATCTAAATATTTTCATTTGTGTTTGACGCCCATTTAAGTGGTACGGTACGGCTTAATGGAGAAGCCCACACATAGCGAGCTGTAACATTTTTGTTCCCAATGTATTTCTACTCTTGTAGCAAACCAGTTAAAAAACATGACTAGTACCTCCATGGAACAAAACGCAGTGCCAGGAACCAACAAATCCAACGAGGATCACAAGTCGCCCTTACAGCCATCACAGCGGCGCATAATAAAACAACTCCTGCTGTTGATGTCAAACGTAAGCAAGTCGATGGCGGAGTTCTTTAGCCTGCTATTACGGTTAAGTGTGGGTACCGCCCAGCGCCAGAGGCGCACACCTCATGGTGTCATCACCCCCGGAGTGCCCTCTGTTAGCGCCAGAAAGATCACGTCACAGCTGTGCAAGGTGCTACTTGAAGCGTTGTCGTGGCAGGGTCCAGCTTCTGATAAGTCGATTCCTGGATTGAGGTAAAGAGTGCTTTTTATTATAGGATTATTCAAAGCGTCAGGAGGCTAGATTCTGCTAAGAAAATAGCACGAAAAAAGCGATATCGCACGAGTCGCGCATTGACTGGAAGCAGCGAGGTGGTACTCACTACCGTCACATGCGAGTTTTCCGACGTATTTTTCTTTACTTATAACGTTTTGCATTTGGCTACTTTGCACTATGGTTTATAGAGAAACACGTCGAATTATCTATTTTTCAACTGATTTTGATCAATATTTCTGATAATATGAGCAATTTTATCTCCTTACCGGGTGGGGTCTGGTAACTAGTCAAACGCAAGATTCCTTTCTTTTGCAAAAAAACCCACTTGCACTCTCCCAATATCAAAAATTCGAACGGTACATAACAGTTGGAAAAATCACCAGTCACAACGTTTATAATAAAAACCTTTCTTTTAGAAATGCCATTTGCAAGTGTTTCTGATAACACACCTGACCCTGTAGGTTCAAATCTAGTGAGCCTTTGGCAGTTAAGTTGGCTGCGTAGTCAATCACAATCGTGTGAGCCAATCCGATCCTTGTTCAGTGCACTCCTTTGGCTTGTTTTTCGAGACATGTCGCAACAGACATGTCGCACTAGGCGAAACTAGGAAAGGATCTGATTGGCTCACGAGTTTGATTGACTACGCTTGATTTTCTTGACAAAAAACTGAAAAAATGGTCTTCGAAACGCTCTTGGCCTATTTCTTCAAACTTATAGTCTGACCTCATTGGCGTTGGTATTGCGAAAGGTTATCTTGCATGTCTGGGTGGATTCTTCAACTCAAAAACTGGGGCCGCCATTTCGTTGCCATGGAAGCGTCAATTTAAACAAAACATGTAAACACATATAACGATCAATTGCATGTTTCTTGTAAAGTGGCTTGCCTTTCTGTGTATGTATAGCACGTGAGATACAGACCATACCAGACCGAAGAGTCAACTAAAAACTGCTATAAGCCACCTTAGAGTGCAAATTTTCTTAGTTTTTTTATTAATAACACGCAATGGCAGTGGTTCAAAATACCTATTTTTTTTGCAAAATACAGACAACGCTTCAAATCTACTAAGATACCTATTGTCTTGAATAAATTCCCGTTGATTTGCGATAAATGTGAAACTAATCGCGCGCTTAAATTATCTGAAAAACAGAAAAAATGAAGAACTTTTTCTAAACTGTAATGAATTTCTTCCGAATTGCATAAATTACAAAAATAACATAGTGAGTTTTAAATCTCGTGTGTTATAGCCGAAATCTACCTCGTCGGTGCGAATGGAATCTCAGATGTATAGGTTTAAATAGTTTGAGCAAAAAACCTTGATTTTTTTTAAATGTAAACGAAGAAATTAGAAACAAACTTCGGTAGCAATCACATTTGCTGTCGTTTGTTTAGATATGTAAATTTTATGAAGTGGGGGACAAAACTTTCAGTAAACTTCACGCCATTGCTAAACTCTCTCAAAATAGGCTATAAGTCCGGGCAATAGACCAAATGACTGCAATTTTACTAGACCACACATCTGTAGTTTCTTAGTGCAATAAGGCTTATGGTTATCTATATATTAGAGGAAATGCAAACCCCGGTCGTATTATTATGCTTTAAATTTTGGTGGGGGACAATGCTTTCAGTAAACTTCGAAATTTTATATTTCCAAGAACTTATTTCCGATCTCAGTCAGAATGCCACATTTCGACATAAAAATCTATAGACCACAGTTGGCTCAGTTTGTTTCATTGCGGCGTTGCTTATTTTGACAATAAATCTAAAAAACCTGAAATACGCTAAAATTATCAAATTTTTGGGACACGAAAATGGCAAAGACGTTTTCACTAATAATATCGAAGAAGATGCATACATTGAAGAAAATACCATATAAGTTATTTCATTTAGGATTGGAACTTCGATTTATGGCAAATTTGCGTTGTATGTTTTATCCATAAAGAAATAAGTTAAAATATTTTTACACCAGGCGCTGAACGTGTGACGCTGGGACATGCAAATTTGCATAAAAACAGAGATATTTATAATGATTTTTCGATCCTAAAAAACTCTTTTTCACAAAAATTATTTTTCCAGGGAAAGATGAGTATTAGGTGCATAGACTTGTGCTTAGAGAATGAGCTTACTGTAAACCGATGCTTTAAAAATTGATTTTAACGGCAAAAATTGGCGAGTGAGTACCACCTCGCTGCTTCCAGTCATTATATCTCGTTCCAAATGTCCACACAAAAGAAATGTCACACGATTCTATATAAACACGAAAACCTTGATATCTTCACACGTGAAAATAACACACTTGCCTATGCGCCATGCTCGATTTTTAGGTTTTACCGAAATAAAATTAGAATTTGGTATCTCAATGATGTTTATATAATAAACAGAACATTACATGGCCGCTTGAAGATACGAATTTTCTTTTCGTGTTAAGAATTTATTCCACTGCGTTCGCTGCGCCCACTCGTGAGATACATTTTCAATATTCAAAGATTAAATTCGTATCTCCGCGCGGCCATGTAATATCCTCTATTTACCCGCCATGTAATAATTTTTTTTTTCATTCTTCCGAAAATTTAAAAATGGACAACTATTCACGGTTGCAAGAATTTACGCTTGTTAGAAGAGTGCAGCTAACATATCTCTTATACGTTTTGGGGTTTGCAAATTCCTGTATATTATTAGTGTCGTAGAGGTAATATATTTACAATCCGTATATTAGAACTAGTGATTTCAGAACCTACAGGCTGAAGCTTGGCATTTAAATACCCAAAAATATAAGAACCTTAGCAGCCTGCCAAAGAAAAATAGGTGGGAAAAAGTGGGTTCATAAAAAAAGAGAGGAAAACCCGAGATTTCTAACCGACTTCGAGGTGTTTGGAAATCCTGATGAAAAACGCTGTCGGGGTTTTTGAAATTCTTCTCAAACGAATTATTTAATGCCGAGTAAAAGAAGGAATAAAACCTGAAAATCTATGCAAATTAAGCCTATCCTAACTTCCTTCGCGCTTCTTTGTTTAAGCTTGATGAGAAGAAGAAATCAATTGGTTGCAAAATGTGACATAACGGTTGACGAAGCACCCGTGCTGCTGCCTCGTCATAATTTGCGAACCTCACTCATTGACACATTTTCAATTTTCTGTTTCATTTGATTTTTCAACAGGTTGCATTTCTACGTTGCTGCCATAAATCTTGCATCCAAATTGTTGTTTGATGATAAGAAGTTCCCTTATCATCTGATGTTGCAGCAGTTTATGGACTCTGGCGCCCTTGAAAGCCTTTTTGAGTACGTATACTCCTTTCACGACAAATGCCATTTCAGGAAAAATCTTGCCTACCCCATCCCCTACCCTATATTCTCTTGTAAGTGCTACAAAAAAAAAACGTTAGCTTCAACTAGAACACTTTCTGTAAGGTAAACACAAATAAACAAGCAGCCTATTACTTCAAAATATGCGACATAACATGGTGTGATATCAAAAAAAGACCACATCTCTGTACCTTTTCAAAATACAAGCATATCCATCAACGGAGCCATCAACGTATGTTGATTGATAGATGTAAATCAAAACTCGACGAAGTAGTCGGTCACGTTACAACATTTTCTATAACTCCTCTCGACATACGAATTTTAAAGTACTGCTTTCAGGCCATCTTTTCATTTTCGAGTCCAAACGGAAGTTTGGTACTTCTAGCGAGCGCTTTAGAATTCGGAGAAACAAACCTCAGCCGGTTTGTAAACTCATCAAAGCCAATGTTTACGCTATAGAATCACAAATCCATCGTAAATAAAATGCAAGATGATGATAATAAATATTTTATGAACTCTATTCGTAGGACATCCTAAATTATCAAGATAGTTAGCTAATTCATTACCAAATTACATTCTTTTTATAAACGTAAGTATAAGATTGCCAATAAATGTGATTGCGAAGACACGTAGTCCAGTCCCTGAACTCTCCTTCGCGGCACCGTTGTTGCCTGTGGTCGCCGAAGCGCATTTCCCTTTCGTAAACGGTCGTTGCCTTTTAGAACGGTCGTTGCCATTTTTGTGAACGGTCGATGCCTTTTCAGAAAGGTCGTTGCCATTTCTGATCCCTTGGGACAGTTAGTAATTATCATATATATAGCTTCGTTCTATAGATGAACAGGGGACTTTTTTGTTTATGCCATGCGCAATAACCGCTGCTCTCCAAGTTTACATTGCAGACTCAACTCAGGGAAAAGCACTGTTGAGTATCACGAATTTGTAATCAAATAGCGCTCTATTTCTATTTCTCGTTTGTTTTGTTTTTATTCTGAAAGCGGGAAGGATAAAATAAAACGTTTATTCAGCTGCCTGTATATTGCAAATCAAAATTGTTTGATTTTAGGATCTGTGGACCTTCATCTGCGACTGTTTAAACTGGGTCAGACTGAAATTCAGACTGCAAGTGCAAGAAAAATGACGTTGTTTTTGTTTAGCAATCGTAACGATTTCCTTTTTTATCCTAGCAGTTTACCCTGATATTTCGGGGCCTTCCAGTGGAATTAGATCAAGTGGAAAGATGTCATAGTTTTGGGTTGACAAATACAAGTTCTGCACCATGCAGATACACAAATTTTGCTTGAAAAACCTGGTCACACTAAAAAATGTCATGGTGACCAAACAAACATGTTGATTAGTTTGTGTGATAACCTTATTAGAAAATGTCTGGACAAGTTTCACCATAACCTATCCTGGAATTCAATCGATTTGACTACTGATGATTTACAACCCCAGTTTTTGTATCCAACCAAGCTGGGATTTTGTCAAACAATGTGTAAATACCCAGACTGAAGGGTACACACCATGGAAATACAAGCTCAGTTTTCACCACCCTTCCCTGGGATTAAATGGTGGATTATGTCCATGAAAAGGATGAGACTCCAAATTGGTGAACTTTTTATTGTGCTATTTATAACTAACAGAGTATTCTGACAAGTTCTGTAATAGTGGAACCTGGGCAGTTGACAAAATTACACCTGCTGACAACATTGGGTTTTGAGGTGGCAACATAATTTTCACAAGAAAAATTGAATCAAAGAGGATTTTGATACAGCACTGTGATGTTCTTCTAAGCAGTAAACTATCTGTAGTGAAAACTCTTAAAAGTAGCCCCTTAGTTCTACTTCTGAAAATCAATCGATGAAATGCTCTCGTAATACTGTAACATCTAACACGTTGCATCCCTGAACCACCAGCACTTGTGCTAGAAATTGCTATTTGGTTGCAGGATGCAGTTGTTTTGTGTCATCCAGACAAGAATGGCATTATGTTCCTTTTGTGAATTGGGCATATACATGTACACCTACACCTTCGGAACCTGCAACAAACAATGCACAACAAGTTACTTCTGAATGTCCTACCCTCAATTATATCTTTTATCAGGTGCTTCTAAAAAACTTTCCTTTTTAATGCATAGTAACTAGGAGAAGTGTAATGAAATTGTATTATTACAGTCACACAGGTTGTTCTCTTTGCTCTTAACACTGATGGACAACACTGATGGACAACTTTGGTATCAAATTGCAATTTCTCGTGAGCAACTTTAATTTGCCACATGTCTGAGCACTGGAGGGGCAGACCATAATTGAACGATTTTGGAAACAAAATATTTCGAGTTCTGGTACAATATCGTGAAGACAGATACAAAAGATTTTTTGGAATTTGATTCAAGCAAGTTGTCCATCAATGTTGCTAGGCAATATTACAAAATTGTAGGGAAGAGAACATCTCGTTTCACTGTAACATGATCTACAATTTCCACTCACAAGTCAAATGGTTTATCAAAAAATCCAATTTCTCACCAAATTTATTTTTAAATTCAGTAGTATACACAACTAGCAGTGCTTTTTTATACCAGCTCAGATCTCAATTTATTTTGCTTTCTGGGCTAACAAACTGAGCACTTCAGTTCTTGCAACAGCTGTTTCAGTGAAAATATTTCTAAGGAGCATGCCCAAGCATAGGTGTCCTGTAGGTGAACACACCAAAAAATCCTTAACTTCCCCCATTATTTCCAAAAAATTAGCACCACACAATGAAGACATATAGAATGTAGTTTTGTTTTCGAGAGATACTTCAGTGGTACAACGAGCAATTTTCGAAAAATGTCCAATTAATTAATATTCATGAGACAACATTTTCAAGCAGATTTTAGAACTCGAGTGAAGACCCGATTTTGCTGCCGATCTCAAGGAAATCAAATGGTTTCATTTAAACTGGGTCCTAGAAACTGCGTGTGACTTATTTCCAGATCTAATATTCCCCGTGAGGAAAGTGGGAGTCCAAGAACAACAACCACTGAAACTCATGTGCGTAACTGTCGAACCAAAAACACATAACTTCCCCCATTTTCTGTTTCATCCCCGTTAGATAAACGAATTTCAAAATGATAGTACTTCCATTTTTCACTGACAACTCTGTGGTACAACGACTAGATTTTGAAAGCACATTCTGGCAAGACGATAAGAAATCGGCTTTTTGCATTACAGCAAGGAAGCTCAACGAAAGATTTCACAAAACCCCTTGGTGCGATTTCTCAAAGAGAGACCTACATAAGCCAACAGTAATTAAAAGCTTACCTTGGCGGATAATTTGACACTTCACCTTTCAGTTGGTGGCAGAAAGTTAACTTGGGAATTCCACCACAGATCACAGACATCCGCCATATTAAATCGAAATCCTTGAATAGAGCTGCTTTGCCGAAGCGAATAGCGTAGCAATCTCAAGCTCAAACTGCTCAAAATTCATTCCCCAAGTACAAATATTGTTTCTGTTGAACTCCGTTTGTGGTTTACATTACTTATTCCCGCATAAAAGTGGAGAAATTAACTCGGGCGACACGACAACAAACCAGCATTTGCTCATCTGAAGACAAATCAGGCCGTGCATCTGCGCATGCGTCACATAAAGGACCCCTGCTCTATAGATGCTAATGAAAGATAGTACAAATCCAATTAAAAAGCACCTCCAACCCAGCGAATTCACTCGTAGCGCACTGGTTAGGGTTTGGGTTAGTAATTGGGTTACCGGTTAGGGTTAGGGTTCTAAACAGGGTAGAATTTATACAATATTTTTTCCTTTTACCTTGACTGAGACATATCAAAAATAAAACGTGAAAATTTTCTAAGTGTCGTCCAAATGGCAACGACCGTTTACGAAAGGGAAATGCGCGTCGCCGAAAGGAGAGTCCAGAAACCTTTGTATGCGCATGCGCTAGATCTGACCAAGAACTTTTTTTGTTAGTGTGCATGATCCAAATACCGCTCTCGGAGATTGTCTGTTGAATTTTCGCGGATACGGTCACCCAAGTTCTTGCTAAGATCTAGCGCATGCGCATGCAAAGGTTTCTGGACTCTCCTTTCGGCGACCACAGGTAACAACGGAGCCGCGAAGGAGAGTTCAGGGAATGGACTAGAAGTCACGCCGAGCAAGTTTCTGGTTTTGTCGACAGGCCCCAGGCGACAAAATCGAATTTCTCAAATAATTCATAAAATCGATCCTATTCCAAAACTAGGTTTTGATTTTGTTGTGCATTCACTCTTATCGACCTACAATCGGTCAACTGAGACAAGTGATGCTTGTGGGCCGCTGAGATATATGTCCCGGCGTAACTAATTGATAAAAATTGATCATCAGTTTCCAGTTGATAAGCAATTGATTGGCAATTGATATCAATTAGTAAATTGATTATCAACAGTTACAGGCAAATGATAGCCAATTCATACTCACTCGGATTTTGAACATTACCAATTGTTATCAATTGCTGATCCAATTGATAATCAAGAAAAAGTTGTTTATAAACCAAATAGATTTATTTGGTTTTATTTATTTGGAAGAACTGGTCAAATGTCCCCTTGACTCTCGAAGATTTAAGGGGAGAAAAGGTATCAATTTTATCAATTGTTGATCAATTCCACTGACTGAGATTTTGGCTATCAATTGCTTATATACCAATTGATAATCAATTGACTAATTGATTATCAATTGGTACCAATTAGCAATTTTATCAATTAGTTACGCCTGGATATGTGAAACACAAACCTATTGCATTTTAGAAAGTTTAAGGGAATCGTTCCAGCATTGTGCCTTGACCTTCCTCGGTTCTATTCCAGGCTACATGCCAGTCAAAGTGTAAAGGCAGTGTTTTTAATGGAAATAGATAGTCCCAAATCTAATCTGTTCATCTGCGAAATAACGTCTCGCGAAGGGATGGTCATGTAATTTGATGAATAAAATATCTCATTTCGTCCTCAGGCAATTCCGTTGGGTGCTCACCCAGGGCGGTAAAGTACCAATTGATCTGGCAGCTGGACACCCGCTCATCCCGGAAGGTACTGAGGAAATGGTAGATGCGTGGCTTTCTTTCGTGGATAAGCTTGTCAACCCTAAAGCCGTACTAGACTCCCCTCATAATCTGCCCACTCACTCTAGTGTCGAAGGTTTTGTGGAGTTCAAACCCGTCCAGTTTCTCATCAAAGCTCAGAAGGTACATAGAAAATATATGGTAATAGGCCATTTGCACTAACTGTGTCACGTGACCCCAACTACCTCTTAACGAGATGTTTTGTCAAAATCAATTCCAGAAATACAAAGAACCAATTGATATTAGTCAGAAACTCAAGTTTCAGCATAAAATCTCTAACCTGGAGCAAATGGCAGCGAGTTGAATTGTCAATATTTTATTCAGAATGTATGGGATTTGGGTCACGTGACCCAGTTAGTGCAAATGGCCTATTTAGCACTCCCAGATAATATTTGTACTCACACAAGGCCGGCATCCAGAAAATACCAAAATAGAGGAGGATCCTTTGTTTACAATTTGAGCTCATTAGCATAAACAATGTTCAGGATCAAACCGTTCGAGGGAGCTATAAAATGATGAGTTCTGAATATCAGTAGGGGACTGTATATGAAACATAATTAGAAAATTGCAAGTTGATATCTCGAATTCTAAGCGCGTGGTGCAACGTTCAATTTAGAGGAAACATGTGAGCGTTTTGCCTCAATGATTTCACGCAATTTTGAAAAGCTTCATCTAGCCTAAAAACATGATATGGAAACAGGTCAAGACTTTCTTAAGAGTAAAAAATGAACTTATTTTGAGCTTTTCGTTGCATTTTCAAAGCTAGATGCAGCGTTTTAAGACAGATTTTTTTAGAACTTCGAGCAATTATTCGTTATAAGGCCCTCGAAATAAGGCCCTCTATCAATGTAGTAGAATCAAGGATCCTAAAAATCCTAAAAGTATTGTTTAGGAAACCTAAAAATCGTAAGAATCCTAAAAAACCTAAAAATCCTAAAGGGAGCATAAGTTATGATTTTTAGGATATCTTTAGGTCTTTAGTTATGTAGTAGACACAAGGATCCTAAAAATCCTAAAAGTGTTGTTTAGGAAACCTAAAAATCCTTAGAAAACTAAAAAACCTAAAGATCCTAAAGGAGCATAAGTTATGCTTTTTAGGATATCTTTAGGTCCTAAGAAAACTAAAAACCCTAAAAATCCTAAAGGGAGCATAATTTATGATTTTTAGGATATCTTTATGTCTTTAGGTTTTTTAGGATTCCTAAAAATCCTAAAGCCAGTCCATTTCTTGACATAAGTGCACTGCACGGCACTGACCTTATAATCAAAGGGCGTCATTGAACGAGGTTTTTGATTGAAATTGTTGCGTTGCAGAGGGCATTCGTTTCTATGGGTCACTTGTGGGGACATAAGCCATTGAAGGTCCAGACAGCAGAGAATGTGCTTTCGATATTATGCCACGTACTGCAAGGAGAAGGGATGATCAACGATAAGCTAGGCAGTAACAAGGCAGGAACGTCTACAGCAGCTCCGTCAGTGACAGCACCCGCAGCTGGATCATCTAATAGGGCGGCACCTACCCCGCAGGCCGAGATAAACGAGCAGCACCTCCAACAGGTATCACATGACTCTGTTGTATCCAGCCATTATATGTAAGCCTGATTCTAACGACATGATGAGATGACAACTAATTACTCGAGTGACTGCGCGCTGATTGGCCCGAGGATCAATATTTTGTCTACTTTTGCTATTCGCCTTTGTCAGAGCGCCGCTATTTGTTTTCCACAATGACCCGCCAAGGCAGAAAAAAGCAATGAGCCAATCAACTTTTCGGTTCTTAAACAATAAAAAGACTACTTTTTGATAGTTTGGTCAACGTTTGTACCATAAATCAGGTTTCGCTTTTCAACATGAGCAAAAACCCGCACGCTGCTTGGCCTCGTTTCCATGCTGAATAAATCGGCTGAAAAATTCAAGATGGCGCTTGTGCGACAAAGGCGAATTATTACCTGCCGGTGACTATATCATTGAAGCATTGGGAGTTTTGTTATGATCGCGAAAAATTCCAACAAAAACAAGTTTCACTTGAGCAATTAGAGCGAATTATGACTGTAGTGAAACCAATCGCAAAGTGATTAGACCGATTCTGAATAAAACCTATAGGAGTGATTCCAAAGTAATTGCGAATTACTCGCGACAGTCATCTGAAATCCGCTCTATTGGCGGGAAAGAGAGTCATCATCACGTTGATAAATTTTCAACACCGTTTACAGTCAGAAGACATGAAGCGTGCCCCTCTACAGTTGAATATTCAATTCACTATTCCATTATTGATTTCATTGCTCAATCCAAAAATGGCACTATTCAATTCAATATTAAAAATGTTATAGCCGTTGCAAATCAAAAAACTCGTTCACTGTCTATGATTCCATGGCCTTTTTTGAGCAAAAAAGAGTGCAGAATGTTTCCAGAGCAGACGCACAGGCGCCTAACCGTGCAAGAGAACATGCATTGTCATGGAATCGTAAACAAAACAAAAAAAAACGAGTTCCGATTTGCAACGGCTACAACATTTTCAATATTGAATTGAAAAATGCATTTTTAGATTGAATAATGAAATCAATAATGGAATAGTGAATTGAAGATCCAACTCTAGGGGGCACGCTTCATGTCTTTTGACTGTAATAGAAATTGCTAAGTGAACGACCTAATGGATGATTCGCTCTCTTTCCTTCTGAAATGCCTTTGAAATGTAACACAACTACTGACATGAATTTTTTTTTTTTCATATTTAAATTGTTGCTTGGACTTACTCTTCCTTCAGCTTATGGATATGGGTTTCACGCGTGAGCATGCGCGGAACGCTATCCTTAACACGACCAGTCTTGAGCAGGCAACAGAGTACATCCTCACACATCCATTCCAAGCTGTGACATCTGCTACACCTTCTACCGAGCAAACGGTAAGTGGAAACGGACTTCCAGTGAATGTTGTCCATGGCTCAAAATTAAGAGATGTTTCTCAGTCCTTTTTCTGTTTGCTCGTTACTCAATCAACAACACGTGACTTCATAGCGACGGTAACTACGGGAATACGAGTTTACATTTTTATCGAAGAGAGAGCCGCGTTGCATTTGCATCTTATAACTGTTTTACCATTTAAAGTCACGAATAACATGGTTTAATATTTTGCTTTATTATATAGCAACGATATTACGCGCGCTCTGATTGGTCGATTTGCGGTCCATATTTTCCCGTACGGACCGCAAGTGGAAAGCACAAAACAACTAGTTACAACTGGTTACTTGCTTTTGCTTACACGGTGCTAAACCGTCAAGACACCGGTCTAATATTTTTCTGTACGGACCAAGGACGAACTCAATAAGATTTTTATTATTGGCGCCATTTTGCAAATTTTCGCGCCAATCAATGGTTTCCCGCCAGTTTTCGACACACGCGCGCCGCTTCCATTCATGTTCATTTTGCATCGAGTCGTGAAAACAACTCAGTACAACTTTATGCGAGCAAGACAAGCTCTTTTTATGACTTTTTATGACACCGAAGAAATGATTGTGGGACATTTTAACAGTTCTGAAAACGAAAATTCACTTCAACTTCAGATGCAAGCGAACGGCACTGGGAAACGACAATCTTGCTGGGTTTTTTTTTTTTGACGAATAACTGAATATGAATACTCGGCAAAGGTGGATTGCAAAGTGCTGGGTCACTGGGTCTACAGAAAACATTCTAAGGAAATCTAAATGAATTGAAATCTGCTGATTGTGGAAAAACTTTGAATCAAAACAGAGAGCTGAGAGAGAGAGTTTGAGAAAAAATAGCGTGCTGTAAGTGAGTGCTTGAGCTTTGAGAACAAATTTTCAAACAGGGCAATTCAACTGATGGTAAGCAAATCGTTTTAGAATTTATGTCCTAAAGAGACACTGTAGAACTGTATATGCAAAGGATATTTATATATCCTTTTCCTTGCTCTGTTGTTTGTAAAATAATTTTATCCCCGCGTGAACTAAAACTCGATTTCGCTAGAAATTCTCGACAGTAAACTCACTTTTTTCACCGTTTTGGCGTCTTTTATACTTCTATAACTTTGTGATTTTTTCAAAGCTACAAAATCAAATTACAATAACCATAATAAACAAAAGCTACGACATATAAAATGGCCCCAAAATCACTTTGTTTCCTTGAAATAAAATTGGTTTGCATTTATTTTGACTTACTTTTGAGGTGAAAGACAATGTTTCTTAGTTCTTTTTCTTTCTGAAGTCTCTTAATAAAAATATACTAAATCAGTTTTTCTTTTTTACATTTTCCGTTGTTGTTTCGTTCTTGTTGTTTTGAATGGATATTTTTTTATTGAACTCGAGTTTGGTTATAAAAAAAAAATTGTAATTGCGCGCTCTGTTTACACAAAATGTTTCCGTGATCTTTCCGCTCTTCATTTTTGTCGCCCCCAGCGCAAAAAAAGTCAAATGCTATATAATAAAGATCTTATTAACCTCGCTAGCTCGGGCAAAACGGTAACTTATGGATCCTCGAATTTTACCGCCTTTCTTATGGCCCTCGCGCTTTGCGCTCGGGCCATAAGAAGGCGGAAAAATTATCGGTCCATAAGTTACCGTATGGCCCTCGCGCTCGGTTAATAAGAGGTATATATAGATTCTTTGTTTTACAACAGAATCAGCTCAATGTTAGCTGTAGCGTCGGAGCAGAGTTTGTCGACTGCTTTCATGCCCGAGCTTCATGTTGACTTACAATACTGGTTTATTAACTGATACCAAAAATAACACTTGGAATCATTGTTGTGTTGATATGTTGTCTAGATTAATTAATCATCAGTTGTGACTATCAGCTAGCTTAAAGCATAATATGTTTCGATGCACTGCCCAAATATGGTCATTGGAACGCCAATAGCTACCTTCTGCACATGACATATATCCTGCGATATCCGTCGTTTGAGGGAAATATGATGTGTTGAGCTCGTATTTAATACGCAAACGTAAATCATTTCTCGGATTTTTTGTGCTATCGATGTGCTGAATAATAAAACCATTATCCTGCTCGATTTTTGCAGAATATCGTCTGATTTAGTCAACTCGTGACTGCGTCCCTCGTTGGCTATAAGTATCAGACGATATTCTGCGCAATCTCGCAGGATAATGGTTAATTATCTGATCAGTAGTCTTTTATTCTTTTTGTAGGAAGGATCAGCCCCACCTCGGGCCGTTCCTGACTTTGGTGATGACTATGAGATGTCTGAAGAGGATCAGATGATGAGGGCTATTGCGCTGTCACTTGGACAGGATATATCGGCCATGGCTGTAGACCAGGTACTTGTAGGCTGGCGATCAAATTAACGAAATCATGAGTTGTACCAAAACTAGTTCTTACTTTTATTACATTAACACGGGTTAATTTTTGCTGTCGAGACCTAACAAAAGAGGTTTCGCATGATAGAACGTCAGTAGACTGCTAGCAGCCCCTACTTTGGCGCGTCGCCAGAATTAATATGCTAAGTGAATTTTTTCAGCCGATAAAACTAGCAAAAATAGTTCAGTTTCAATGCAAGAATGAACCTGCGAAAGTTTGGTTCCGGTGCAAATTCTAGTTTCTCGAATATGTTCATATTTGTACGCGCACCCTGATCGCCCTGGGGGCTGAATACATAGAAACCTTAACGCGTAATAATATCCAGGGCGATCGTGCTTCTTTGGGTTGACACTCGGATCTTGAACTTGTATTCTTACTTGTTCCAGTCAGAGGTTCCACAAGGTTCGAGAAACTAGGAATTGCACCGGAACCAAACTTTCACAGGTTCATCCTTGCATTGGAACCGAACTATTTTTACTAGGTTCATCAGCTGAAAAAATTTCACTTGGTACATTGTGTTGTCCAAACGCCGGACGGTACCCAACCTCAGACACTTTGCATTTAAAGTACAGTATTTTTCAAACCTAAAAGAAATTTACGTTTTGCGAGAGCACGAATTAACAACAAACCACCATTCTCACGTGCGTTCATTTTCCACGTGCTCCACGTCTTTTGATGCGGGAAAGTTCAAGTTTTAAGCCTAGTTTCCATATAGTCGTATCTGTCGTATCAGTCAACCGTGAAACAAACGAATAATTCTAATTTCTATTGTTTCACGGTCGACTGATGAGACAGATACGACAGATAAGACTATATGGAAACCAGGCCTTACTGAAGTAAGTTGTAACGCGTTTGGCTTTATTGAGTATATCTTTTCAGTTTGTGTTAGTTCTACTATCTTTTGTGTTAGTTCTAATATATTTTACGTAAAAGAAAGATTTTGCAAGATTTTGTTTTATACCTCCGTTATGCGGTGATAATTTTTTTCCAATAAAAAAGAAGGCTTTTAGTCACCATTTTGCTGTGCAGGAATTTTTTTCAAAAAAGCCCGGCTGATCGTACAGAGAAATAACGGACATTCTAAGTGTTTGCAAGGCGATTCGTCTCTAAGATATGAACCTACAACCTAAGAAACGAAAATCGATTCAGCGAACAATTCAAATGGTAAATCCTTTTTCACATTTCCTTTCCTATGAAAACTTTCCGAATTGCGGCTGTTGACTGTTGTTATTCTCTAACTTTTCAGACATAGAATTACTCCTGAATCCAGGTCGAAGGCTAGGCTTCTTCTCTAAGAAAATTCTTATGCGTTCCACGCGGGGAAATGCATGTTTTCCTCCTCGTGTTAATTGTTTGAATAAAATGAGTCTGTTCAAAAATTAGCCTCCATAACAAGCCTTTCCCGTGGGTTTCAGAGGTCAGACAAACGTACGAGCGAAAGGTCTCGCTTGTTGGCAAGATTTATTTTAGAATGTCATAGAAACGGAGTTTGATTGACGTCCACTACAAACCAGTTGACTGAGTAGCTCGAAATAAAAATCACATCGAATTTGTATTATTACCTTTTTCTTACTAAGCCCCCGCCACCACCCCGAGCAAAGAAAGAGGAAAGAGAGTTATGGAAGCCGTCAGAGGAGGAGGAACCCTTGAATAGAGAGATAATCGATCACTTCACAGCCACTGTTTTCGCCACCTGCCAGAAAACGCTGGAGGAGATCCCGGATACTGTATATCAGACATGTAAACTTCTCGCGGCGGTGTCAAAACGGAATGGGCCAGAATGGAGGGACAGTGTTCTCAATCTTCTCCTAAAGCAGGTAATCCTAGCACATTTTCTTGGTATCTTCGCAATCTGCACGATCACCACATACATATTAGAGAAACTGATGACAAAATGTGCGACTCTGGCTCCAGTGATTACTGTTTCATGTTTGTTTGACTGTTAACCCCCTTTGACTATCATTAACACGCCCCGGGAACCAAAGAGCAGTCTGATCTCTTCAAATCCTCAAACGAATTTCAGCCTCGTAGACTCATTGACAAACATGATACTAGTTCTCTTTTTCTGGATAACAAAATAAATCTTTCCCCTAAAAATATTTTGCAGTAATTAATTTTAGGTATAGATATAGGTTAATTTTGCTAACATTGGCAAATTTAGTTTTTTCTATTTTTCGTGACGTAGCTATCTCAGCACGTGCGTCCAACTTGATTGGCTAAGTACAACTGGCTTTCAAGTTAGGGACGGAGCTAGCCAACCAATCGCGAAAGCCTGGAAAAAATTTGGAGAGGTTTTTAGCAATTCAATTGTGACGAAAAAAATTCTATTTCGGGTCGGACCTGTTTTAAAATATTGACGGAGATGATAGACGCATGTAGTATTGAGAAAACCATGTGCGAGATTTTTTCTTTTCTTTTCCAAATTGATTTTATGAGTAATTTTCCATTAAAAAACGTAAAAATTACGAAGTTTACCTTTAGAACCTGATATTTTGAAAAATATTTTGCAAATCAAGAATCCCACACGCGGTTTTTTAGAACATCCATCTGTTATCTGATTCAGTTTAGAGCGGTGGTGTTTATTTAATCCCAGACATCCTGCACCTTATAGCAAACACACTACTTTTTTGTTTGCAGCCCAAAATCTTGAGTTTAGTAATGCATTTCACTAAATAGTCTATACGTCCAAAAACATTCTTTTAGCTTTAAAATGATATCAAATTCGGCTTTTTGGTTCAATTCTTGGGTTTCAATCACGTGACTTTTGCGCGTAATTTTGCTTCCGGTTTGAATCAGCTGGAGGTCAAGATGAAGAAGTTTTCTGAAGTTCACAGCGAAAATTCAAATTTAGTAGCTACATTTTCTAGAAAATCACAACTATAAATGAACGATTCGTATTTAAACTAAATCCTAGTGTAAATACAAATTTATAGCGATTGGATGGTCGGGTTTTGCTTTTTTAGCCAGTTTTAACTGTGGTAAATGAGTAAAACTTAAGAAACTGGCTGATATTTAAGCAGCGTTTTTTTCAAATGCTTGATGTTTTCACTCATTTGGCTTGAAAAATAATAATTGTAATGAAAAATAGATATGTAATAGGGTTGAGAAACATTTATATGCTCCTTCTGTTCTTTGTTTCTGGACGGAAGACCTGAGAAACAGAAGTTTTTGAAGACGGTAAGCTGAGTACTAGACTTGATTGCTGTTTTTTTGTCAAATTGAAATGAACTCAGAAAATCGACCCGGCTCTTTTGCATACAGTTTTCCCCATACTGCAAAACAACTTTCCACATAAACAAGATTCAATTCTCAATAAGCTATTACATGTAGGTGTCAAATTTCTGTAATTTCTAAAGTATGTTTTTACAAAACGCCTAAATTTTGACTCTTTCAAAGTTGTGTTTCAGCCAGCTCAACGCAGCGACAAAACTCACTTCGACATGAAACAAAAACTTGACCAAATTTTAGCCAATGAAAAACATTGTATACACACGACTGGGAAAAAGAATCGAAAGTCCATGTCAACCTAGAATAAATAGGTAAATCCCGAGTAAATCCCGGACGTTTTGCTGGGTTTTCAGACTCCTTGTAACTTAAATGTTTGACAAACTTTCATTTTTGCCTACCTGCTCGGATTGTTTGAAGCCAACTTCATGTGATTTAACCGTGTATCAAATGAGAAACCAATTCATCCATAGTCCTGGTGGTTTTGTGTAAATCCTTTATGATTCCCTAATTCATCCGTATAGCTACCAAACTCATTTAAACTTAATTTCAAATACATATCTTCATGAATCACTTTTACTTGGCGACAACAAGTTCTCGAGGCCACGGCGCTTTTCGGCTGCTTTTCTGGAGTCGTTTGGACCATTTCGATTGTTTTCAGAGTTTGTATTCCTTGCTGTCTGTTTTGGGCAATCTAAAGACATCTGTTTACCCAACTTGTAGAATCAGAAACAACGCGAGGAGATAACTTTTCAGACTTTTTCACAGTTTTCCATCTCGAAAAGCACTGCAGGCACGGACGTTTGACCTCCAGCTGAATTTTTAATGAGGCTCTAAAAAGCGGATGTGACGTCATATGAAACCCAAGAATTGTGACCCGACACTAATTGTTTTCCGTGAACACCTCTCCAACCTATATCTATACCTTAAATTCGAAAAAAATCTGAAATCGAGATGAAGACAGTTTCCTTTAGGAAAATCAAAGGGTTGACTTGTAGCGAACTTTCTACATCCGAGTTGTGCACGAGTGCTCCCGACACGCTTGGCGAGCTTGTTCATTGTTATCATTCAACCAGCTGATTCAACCCATTCTCGGCCAGGCCATACCGTTGTTTAATAAAAAGACAAACGGCGTAGGGCGGAAATGAGATGGCGACATACCCATACCGGCTTGGATCACGTTAATCCTTTGCGTGCGTAAAATCTATTAAAAACAACACTAACAACTTGACCGGTTAGCGCAGTGGTAGACCGCCGGGCTTCTGTGCGGGAGGTTGGGAGTTCAAACCCCGGCCGGATCAACACTCAGATCAACACTTTTTGCTGCCTATGCTCTAATATCTGCAAACGGTTAGACCTTCGCGTCTTCTCGGATATTTAACCATTATCCTGCGAGATTGCGCAGAATATCGTCTGATACTTAGCCGACGAGGGACGAAGTCCCGAGTTGGCTAAAATCAGACGATATTCTGCAAATCGAGCAGGATAATGGTTTTATTATTCAGCACATCGATAGCACAAAAACCCCCGAAAAAAATGACTTTTGTGTATTATTTACGAGCTCAAAACATCATATTTTCCTCAGAGACGGATATCGCAGGATAGCTGTCATGTACAGAAGACAGCTATTGGCGTTCCAATGACCATATTTGGGCAGTGCATCGATGTGCTGAATAATAAAGACGTTTAACCGTAGTTTCCGTCTCTCCCATACACTACACTAACCGGAACCAGAGGGACATTAAAGAACCACGGGGACGCGGGAGTGACCATCCTCAGTGCGGACCTCACACTTAACATTAATAAGTACTAAACATGCACTCGAAGATACTAGCTTCACCAGGTACTCTAAAATTCGAGTATAACAACTACTTACTAGCCGAGCGCGAGGGCAGTACGGAAAAAATCCAGACTTCGGGCTGAAATTTCTGCTTTACGAACCTCGCCCCGAGCAAACGAGGTTAGTAAGTTGTTTATTATGTGGCATTTTCAAACAAAGTTAATAAAACAAAAAATACTAAGGGAGGAGACGAAGCGAAATACCAACTAAACCAGCCGCACGACTTTTATAAATAATTACTTGTGAACGGCCAACACAAGAATACATACACAAAAACAATTGAATAAAATGTAAACAGCTCGAAAAAGTGTCCCACGGCCCTATTTTGCCAGATTTTTGTTTTTTTAATTATATTCTTTTGTTATTTAATGAGCTGCTTTTTTTATTCGATGAGGCAATTTTATAGGCTGTAGCACTGTTCAGAAAAGCTCTTTAGATTCTAAACCTATACTTTTACGATCTAAGGAATACTCTGATCACATGTAGTGAAGTTAAATCGCTGCCTCAGCCTTTCCCGTCACATACGCATATCGTTTTGGTATTTCCTAAAAGAATACAATGGCTGACAGGGTCTTAGAAATATCTATCAGTATAAGGAACGTAACATGTATAAAACGGGCATGAAAATTGTAGATGTGTGTTCAGGCTATTAATGACACTATAACAGCAAACGTGGTTGGACTGGAATGCTTTTCTGGACATCGCTACAGTCCATAAAATTGTCTCATTGAATAACAAAAGAATGTAATTAAATAACAAAAATGTCGCAAAATAGGGCCGTGGGACACTTTTTCGAGCTGTTAACGTTTAAAACCAGTTTCTAGACATCCTAAGGATTCCAAAAAAGTATGTCTCGTTACTAGTTCTGGGGCTGCTCGTGAACCCCCTCTACCGACTAGACTATTTGATGGTACAAAACAACTGCTCCTGCGTTTTAATTCGCAGTTTTTTATATCCGAGATTTATGGATTTATTTCAATCATTTCTTAGTTTTTTCGTATATTTTTCAAAACCTAGCAAGTAAAAACAACAGGTACTTTTCTTGTGACATCCTTTAGAAAATTGGAAAGCTTTTTTTTTAGTTATTTTGAATGGATGTTTATGCCTCGGCTCGAAACAAGGGAGAGAAAAAAATACGTAATCCGGACCGGTCTGATAAGGGATTTTCCAGACCGTTTTGGGGGCTTGGGAGAACGTCTTAGGCGCAGCGCAAACGTCGAACTTTAGATGAACTTCAGATGATACTGATTTTTATCGACTTATTTCTACAGGGTTTACAGGCACCGGATTGATTAATAGCACTAAACATTTATCGATATTCTTCGAAAATATGCCTCTAATCAAGCTCTAATAGAAGCATTTATCATTTCCGTTGAATAGTTTGACAGTAAGAAAATATTATGGCAAGAGGCACATGGTTACTACCATTTGCGAGCTTGCATGACTACAATAAGTACATTATAAGTTTTGAAAAGTTTGTAATTGCAGACGTTTGAATGTCATTGGTCATATGTGAAAAGCGAAGCATTTCATCTTTCAACGGAATATGCTTCGATATCAAGTGATAATCGATTTTTATCGATCTGTCGGCAATGTTTGTGACTATCGATTTTTATCGATTGTCGATATTACTCGATAATGATCGGTCAGTCTGGGGCCGGTTCCTAGAAGGCCAGTTAAGAGTTATCGGTGGATAAACGCTTATCCAACGGATAAATCCTGAACAAAACCTATACAACAGATAACTTTTATCCCTGGATAACTTTATCCAACCTTTCAGGAACCGGCCCCTGATCGACAAATCGATTTATCGATCAGTTTTCGATGATCGATTTCTATCGATTTGTTAGGCCGGGTTTTACTACGCTCATGAATAACAAAATTAAGATGGTCAAAATTAATAGGTCATTCCTAAAAAAACGCACAATACTTTGGCTTAGTAGCCTGACTAGGAGTAAAATCCTTTGTAATCGACTTTTGTCAGAGAGGGGACGTGTGTAGAGATATGACTTCTGTACTTCTCTTGCACTGCGCAAAGACTGGCGTGTAGAAGGGCCATTGGTGTGCTTTATATAAAGCATACTAATGAACATGATTTTATTCAGGTCAGTTTTGATTGACCGGACTTTATCCTACACGTACTGTCATTGTCTTGTATATTCAATATTTGTCTGTTTGTTTTTGCACAGATCGAGAAGGACGCACAAACTGTCTTTGTGGCCTGCAACCCGGAGAACCACAAGGGAAAGTATGTGGAGGACTTCTGCTCACAGATGTGTAACATGGCTGAAGCTAGCCGTCTGTCTTCTCTTTGCATCTGTTCTGTCTGATGTTTGAGGTAATCCAAAGTCTCCGAAATGCCGAGTGCCCCATTCAATAGAAGTTTCACATAAGTCACGTCAACCATCAAAAACGTTTCAATCCAATAATGAATTTAGCAGTTTATTTTGAATTCTCTTATTCAACCGCATTTCGATTACTGCTGTGTTGCCTGGGATAAATGTAATAAAACTCTCGCTGACAAACTTCAAAATTTACAAAATCAGAGACCACCCCTTCCCCTTAAATTTTCACGACATGGCAAATCTTGACCATTGGTCGCCAATTGGCAAGGGGTATACCTCCAATCTCAAGTCCCATGGTACTTGCAGTTACATAGGGCAGTTCATGATTATCATAGACCATCCCTCCCCCTCAATTTTCACGACGTGGCAAATTTTGACCATTGGTCTCCAATTGGCAAGGGGTATACCTCCAATCCCAAGCCCCATGGTACGTGCAGTCACATAGGGCAGTTCATGATTATCATAGACCATCCCTCCCCCTCAATTTTCATGACATGGCAAATTTTGACCATTGGTCGCCAATTGGCAAGGGGTATACCTCCAATCTCTAGTCCCATGGTACTTGCAGTTACATAGGGCAGTTCATGATTATCATAGACCACCCCTCCCCCTCAATTTCCACGACTTGGCAAATCTTGACCATTGGTCGCCAATAGACCCAATCGGCTAACGGTGTTTACATCTTGTTGCCACCCAATTCATATCATGTGATGATTCCCTTGGGTGGTTACAATTGTCCAATTTCTTACACACGACCGAGCGCATGCCAGTATGTATAAGATGAACAATTGTAACCACCCAAAGGAATCATCACATGATCTGAATTGGGTGGCAACAAGATGTAAACACCGTTAGCCGATTGGGTCTATTGGCAAGGGGTATACCTCCAATCTCAAGTCCCATTGTACTTGCAGTTACATAGGGCAGTTCATGATTATCATAGACCACCCCTCCCCCTCAATTTTCACGACTTGGCAAATCTTGACCATTGGTCGCCAATTCATAGTTCCGACCTGTCATTCAAAGCCATAGTTACTGTTGTTATGTCCCACAAACAAACCAGGGTTTTCCTTAAAAAAAAGTCCAAAAATATTCCGATCCCGTTTAGGATTACCAGATATCCTTATCTTCAGATGATATCAGTTTATACTGTCATAAAAGGCAAAAAAGTGCTGCACAACGGACTGATTTCGGAAGTCCTGAAATACTGTTTGTGGGACAAGATCAGTTCCCGAGGGAGAATCTTTCCAGCTCTGATTGGTATCTCCAGATAGCGTGAAATGGCTCCATTGTTTCATCGGAACTATGAATTGGCAAGGGGTATACCTCCAATCTCAAGTCCCATGGTACTTGCAATTACATAGGGCAGTTCATGATTATCATAGACCACCCTCCCCCCAATTTTCACGACATGGCAAATTTTGACCATTGGTCGCCAATTGGCAAGGGGTATACCTCCAATCTCAAGTCCCATGGTACTTGCAGTTATATAGGGCAGTTCATGATTATCATAGACCACCCCTCCCCCTCACCCATCACCCCTCATCCTCAATTTTTACGACACGGCAAATCTTGACCAGGGTTTTGACATGCTCTTCCTATGACGCCAGTACCGACACTCTCATCGAAAGTCATGGCTGGATGAAACTCGAGAACCAGCTTAAAGTTAAAAGAAGTTACCAATCAATGACCTCGCTCCGGGGTACATGCGTTCAGTGTTGTAACCGACCATAGACCGTGCGTATGGATATTTTCTATAACCGCACATTAATCAGAGAGTGGTGTTCTATCTTTAATCAGTTCTATCCTCCCAAACTGTATAACCTGGACAAAGGTTAAACTCCAGAAACGTAAAGTTGTGTGGAAGTGATGGCCTTCTTGGGTCGCAATAGACCTCTTCGGCTTGGGGGTAATGTTTTCCCATTTCAGATCACGTGGCATTCGTTTGAATGGTCTTTCTTTGTTTGGGTTGCGTACATTTAAGGTGGCCCGCGGGTAATTTTTTGTGTGACGACACATATTTTGCAAGGCCAGTTGTTGGCTTTCAATTTTATCTGATTATTATTTTGCGTACCAACTGGCCAATGCTTCTATTTTGAATTGAATAAACGAATAACAACTACTAAACCGGCGCAAAATGCTTGGGAACAAAACCCACACTTTTACTTTCTTCGTGATTTTTCAAAAACCAGAGATGCAAATCACTTGGTATTGCGTGTAAGAAGTTCTTAACTATTGTACTTCCTTGAAGCAAAATGTACTCTCCATTGAGACCATACACTTTTCACAAGGCTCAAAAGCAAACACAGAAATATTATGTCCCATACATATTAACGGTATCTTGGAAAAACCATCGTTACGAATACACACATCTGTTGCCAAACTCTTGCGAAGTACCTTGCTAAGTCTGAGCACTTTTCTACCATACGTTTTCGAGAACTTAGCTGGCGCAGCTGGCCATTTTGAGACTTTGCACAAGGCAGAGAAAAGCCAGCTATTGTGGTTTGTTGATGAATGCACGCTGGGCGCACGATTTTTTCCTCAGCCCCTCAGGACTAATGGAATTTAATGGGTCACATTTATAGCAGCAATAATTTAATTTTTAATCTAATCAACCCCTAGCATGATCAACAGATCGAAACTGAGACGACTACAAATCCCCGAGGGACCGAAAAACAAATCGTGCGTCGAGTCTGCCTTCATCAACAAACCACAATAGCTTGTTCTGTGCCTGATGCATTCAATGCGTGATTCTGTGCCTGATGCATTCAAGTCTCGAAATGGCCAACTTCGCCTGCTAAGGTCTCGACACCGTATGGTATAGAAAAGTGCTCAGACTTAGCAAGGTACTTCATTTTCGTTTGCTTTACTTGATATTCGCTGGAGGGCGGCCAGAATTGCCTGGTACGGACATCTGATGAGAATGCTTGTTTTATCTATTATTCGCAAGTGTTTGGCGACAGTTGTGTGCATTCGTAACGATGGTTTTTTCGAGATGCCGTTTCCTGTTCTCCATTGCCCTTAGTGAAAGAGTTGATACTATATGGTGAGTGCGAATGTTTAGAGCGACGAGTTTAGCTACCGTATTTGTTCGAATAAGCGCCGCCCTCGAATAAGCGCCGCAGTTTGGGTGTGGCCGTTTTTGGTGACAACGACAAAAAAGCGAAGAAACGAATTGAACATTTTAATAAATGACAGTTGTTCCTAGTTTAAATTAAAAGAAAATCCTCTCATAGTATAATATATAGATTTAGCCACTGGCTAAAAGCGGAGCTCCCGGTTACATATTTTTAGGTTGCCATTGTACATAGCCTGTCACCGTCATACCACGTGACGAAGCACTTGCACCCCCTTACTACTCCTTAGATAATTTCACCCAAGTTTGATTCTGAGGTTCATCCCTTTCCAAGATATCTATACATATACCTCTTCTGGCTTGATGACGTCATCGATGACGTCATACCACGTAATCACACCGTTGCACCCCCCTTGCCACTAAGACAACTTCACTCCAAGTTTGGTTGCCGTGGCTACAAACTTTACATCCCTTGGTGTGTTTTTTCTTGTGAGGGGGGTCCCCAGCACCGAAAAATGTTCTCTCCTTGGGGGTTGTCCCTTTTTACACCCTTCTTGCGCGACCCGGAAATAGTTTCTGATGCTGTTGTAAGAAGCTCTGCTTCCCTCTCAAGGAATTCTCCCAGTACCCTCACATTTTCCTCCCTCTTATGATCACTCACCCACTGTTTGTATTTAGCCAAAAGATTCTTGTTCATTTTACGCCGAATGTTTATGTACAGAGACCCATTCCAAAGTTCACTCTGTTGCCCTGCTATGGTCAGGTTTACTACTATGGAACTCTAGCAATTCTACAAATTTCTCGATATCTCTTTCATGTCCTTCTCTGATTGGTCATCCAATTCTTCTAAGCGCAATGTCAATGCTCTACGCACCCCACCATATTTACGCTCTAAGCGAGTCTTAGCGGTTTCATAAGCTGCTGCGGAAAACCCCAGACTCTCAACCACCTTTAGTTGTTCCCCCTGTAAACACTCGCGTAGACGCAAAAGCTTGTACTCAGGCGTGGCATTTGTTTTATCTACACAACTCTCAAATGCTGCTTTCCAGCTCTCATAATTCTTCTTGTTACCATAAAATTTGGGAATATCCACTCTCTTAAGTGAATGGTCAATACAAGATCTCTCAGAGGTGGACTGGGACTGGTAATGGCTGGGAAGGGTACATGGGGGGCTTTGACTGGCACTGGGTGTTTGGGTTCTTTCTTGGTGTTCTGGTAATTGATAACTATGGAGCGGGGTCATTACTGGGACTGTCATAGGACTTTGTTGCACACTAGAGGGCTGGGGCTGGCTTGAGGGACTTGGATGGGGCCCCTGTGTGGGGCATGATGATGGTATAGTGGGATATGCAATCGACGATGGTTCTTGAGTGGGAACAGAACATTGATAATACTGGGTATTCACAGATGATTGGTGAACTCTGGAATTAGATCCTCTAACATATTGCGATAATGAAGGGCTGCTCGACACAGGTGCTACAGGTGCATCCTTAGGGGACGATAATTGGGTCACAGGGGAATCAACTTTGGGCTTGGGATTTTGACTGGAAATTGGGGTAGAGGAAATAACTTCTTCAGACAAAAATTCCTTCACCCTCTCCCCAAGGTCTCTACTTTGACTATCCTTTACCCCCCTGGCGGATTGTAACTCTTTATTCATGCCCTTTTCTATGGCAGCAAATTTTTTCTCTAATTCCCTTGAAATTTCCAACAGTTCCTTTTCTCTTCTCGAAAGTTCTTCCCCTAACTCAGCTTTACTTTGCTCGGATTTGCTCAATTCAGGCTTTGAAACAGTTCTACTCGACGATAATCTGGCCAAAAATTCATTCACCGATGAATCTACTTCATTAAAGTCAACTTCTATAGAATTAAGCTCTGTCTCGATGGTTTTCAACTTCTCAGTTTCCATGTTCTCTTCTAAACAAGCTTCAAAATTTCCGTACGCCTCCACGACGTTCTCAAAGGCGTCTGCCAAATCTCCGAGCTTGTCTAATACTGTTATTCTAGTCTCTCCTTTCTCCAGCGATGCAAGGACTTTGGTTTTCGCGCACGTATAAGCACCTTTTGCAATTGCCTTGTCTTTTCTCGCGTTTGGCCCTCTCCATTTCTCTGTTCCGATCTCCAAATCCTTCACAACTCTTGGGAAACCTTGCTCTGCTACCAGACAATGTCGTTAACACAACATTTATTACGATTTCAACTCGAAAGAATACTCATGGGAATGCCACGTGATCTGAAATGGGAAAACATTACGCCCAAGCCGAGGAGGCTTAACAATTGCAGCCATTCGATATAAATTGACTTCCTTGACTCTTAGAAGTTGGTATATTTTTGTGAATTTCTGTTTGACTGGTCGCAGTGAGCTGGTGTACAACACAGTGACTTTTTCATCAAAATTCGACGAAGACAAAAATACCTTCGAATTTAAAGTACTAATGATATACCCTTCGAATGGCGACCAGGTTGTCTTTCTTTTTTAACTCATTCACTTGGAAAAATTTAATACCAGCGCGTCAGGTCTAAATATGCCAATTTCGACAGTTTAAAAATCTAACTTGAATACGGGGCTGAGGGGAATGAACAAAAGAAATGAATTATTTATTTTTCGATGTCGATTTCTTTCGTGTTATTCCTCTGAGCCTCGGACTCAAGTAAGAATTTTAATATATCTAAACTGGTGTATTGTGATACGCGTGACATGCTATTTAGCGCACATACGCGCGTGTTCATTTTGACTTTTTCAAAGTTAAATGCATTATTTTAATCAATAAGTTACTTTAATTACTAAAATTCAGTCCATAAACATACGTTCTGCCGTAATGGAATTGCATTTGCACTAAAACTTAGTTGAATTTTAAACGGCGTGGAAAAAAATCGTAAAAAAGGAAAGTAGAAAGTGTCAAATTAGCATTGTACTCCAGCTCACTGCGACCAGTCTTTAACCATACTGGAATAAAACAACCTTAGCTTTTCGCCATGGCATAATTTTTGAAATTGAAAAATCTCGTAACGATATTTGTACTTCGTTCTTCTGTTTGATGTTTTGTAGGAAATGAAATTGTCCTGTGCAGTAATGGTGGATACGTTTGGTATTTTACCTTCCTTGCTGGACTTGCTGGACCTTTGCCAAGGCCTCCTAATACAGATGTTGATGACCCCAGTCGGACCAACCACTCCAAAGTACGCTTTTGTTTATCACTTGATCAAATTCATTCTTTTCATCCTCACATCCCTCACAACAGACCATTTCACCGAAAAGGCAGATCAGTTATTCTATCATTGAAGTTTGCTTGCTCAGCTTTCATCACAGCAATTTAGATCAAATAAACTACGGTGTTTTATCTTGTTGCCACCCAATTCAGTTGTGATGAATCCTTTGGCTGGTTACAATTGTCATTTTTCTCACTCGACCGTGTGCATGAGTGTATGTGCAGAACTAACAAAAGTATTCACCCAAAGAAATCATCACATGATCTGAATTGGGTGGCAGCAAGATGTAAACACCGTCGTTAGCCAATTTGGTCTATTCTCGTACTACCAGCTCTCAGTGTCGTCACGTCGCGCAGGAGGATCTGGTGACGGACACTGGCGCGCGAATGGCATAGCCGTTGAAAGAAAGACATTTCTGCGCATGCCCCAAGTTCAAATTCAGCCAATCAGCAAAGGTCCTCAAACGGCTGTCAGAGTCGTGAGGTGATGACTATATCTAGTGTTCGTTTTGACGTGTCCATTGAAATTTCCCGCGGCACCCCGGGTCTCATTGGCTAGAATTATTGGCTAGAATTCACGATAATAAAACTGTAGCACAAACTGAATGTGACAATATGATCAGTACAGGACAAACTGTTTATTTCTTGTTCCGGTACAACTGCTAACGTATAGTTCATTCCGAGTATGGAAAAACCTTGACCCAGTATATTTACAGTAGTGTGCCACTCAAAATTAAGGTGACTCCAGCAAAAGTAAACGCGTTTTTCATCATCTTTTTAATATAACTCGCTCGCTTCGCGTCAAAAATGGTCGGATATTTTTTAGCATCCAACAGTGGTATTTTTACAAACGACCCTCCTGTGCGCGAAATCTTCGCGCAATTTTTCTGAAACGTCTGATTTGGGTTCGTTAGACCTTCATATGTTTGAAGAGAATTCTATGAGCGAAAATTTCAGAACGGGATAGAACCAAAAAAAAATGGCCATGAAATTGGAGTGATATCAAAGTGCTCTAGGACTACCAAAATTAATCCAGTTTGTACGATTTAAGAACTCAGCAACTCGCCATTCTTCCTGAGGTTAGGTTCATTTATTCAGGAGCAGAAGTTAAAAAGTTAGAAAATTCAAAACTTGCGCGCGAAAAATAAAATAAAATTTGCTTGTATCATTACACTCATTCTCAGTCAACTGTGCGTTCGCGAATTTGTTTCACATGGCGCGACTGGGGTTTTAGTGGCCGTCAATCAAACTCGGTTCGCTTAGTGATCCCCGCCGTAATCGGCCGCATAAAAAAATTAAAATGATTAGAGTTTTCTCTTATGGCTTCGGATGAAGAGTTTTTTATCTGAGGGGAAGAGGTTGATCGGATAACGGACATTTTTAAAAGATTTTGCAAGCCGCGTCTCGAGAAGAAAATCGATTCAGCGAATACAATTCAACTGGTAAATCCTTTTTTACATTTCCTTTTCTATGCAAACTTTCATAGTTACAGTTTTCATTCCAAGTTTTTACCACGAAATACAGAGAAAAGATGCCTCTGCCAGCAGGGTAAATGATTTGCAGAATAGTGCTGATAGTGGCTGTTGTTATTCTCTAACTTTCAGGCACATAGTTACTCCGGGATTCAGGTCGAAGGCTGCAGGGTTCTCTAAGAAAATTCTCAAGCTTCCAGGCGGCGCAAAGGAAGACAAGTTTTCCTCCTCGTGTCTTATTTGAATGAAAATGAGTCTTTTAAAAAATTAGACACCGAAGCAAGCCTTTCCCTTTCAAAGATCAGAGAAACGTACGAGCGAAAGTCAAATGAGACATAGATCTGACTTGTTGACAAGATTTGTTTAGAATGTCATAGAAATGGAGTTTGGTTGACGGCCACTAAAAAGCAGTCGCGGCACGTGAAACACAGTTGACTGAGAATGGGTGTAAGAGATGACAATGAGAGGACAAACATTAGAGCGCTTTCCGTAGTTTGCTTGTTGGAGTTACCTTAATCGGAGTCGGCTAGATTTAAAAACTCACATGACTAGAAAAAAAAAGCCAAACTATTTAGCGATCTGCTCTTCGAGATATTTGGACAGTTACATTTTCAACGGGCGATTATTTACAGTTCTCGTCAACTCACTATGGATAGGAAATGAGAGCAAAATAAACCTACATTTTGAGCAATCTTCGTAATAATTGCCGTGAAGATAGTTTAATAGAGGTTTGTATGATTGTAAATAGACTGTTGTTTTGAATTTTACTGAAATAGCAGTGGTTTGAATTCTCGCTTAGTTTTGAGGCTGAGAACGTAGTAGTTTGCCATGGATGTGAAAAAATCATAAAATTCCCATGGATGGAAAATAGTTCCAAAGGTTGGATTGCTGCAGAAATTTCCTGCGATATTTTGAATTTAACTTATTCTTCACTATAACCAGGACTGCTAGAAACAATATGTAACATTTCTTCTACATTTTTATCAGAATCTCGAAGTTGCAACTAGCTTTTCATTTTTGATATTATATAGCGTTTTTTCTTCTAAGGTGGTTATGTCCGCTGTTACTCCTGTTGGATTTATACGAGAAAACGA
This sequence comes from Scolanthus callimorphus, assembly GCA_033964015.1. Taxonomy (NCBI): domain Eukaryota; kingdom Metazoa; phylum Cnidaria; class Anthozoa; order Actiniaria; family Edwardsiidae; genus Scolanthus; species Scolanthus callimorphus. The sequence continues at coordinate 28,003,822 of CM066913.1, forward strand.
CTCTGTCGTCTGTGAGGAAGAAGCTCCATGACCAGGTTAGTCGGACATTTTGTCAGAACATTGTTAACTCTTTTGGGGTTGAACGAATTTCAAAGAATCGTAAATAAGTATAAAATAATATTATTTGGGGTCGTAGTGGGTTCACCACCACTTTACGAGACAATCATAGCAATGTTTCTAAAAGGTCGTCCAATCAGAGGACAGCTTCGCAAGAAGCATGCTATGGCAAAACATGAGAGTGCCGAAGTACGCGTTTTTCACACCTGTGTGTCGAATTTTGTGGCATTTCGAGTGAGTGCCAATTTGGTGCTACTGGCAAGAAATATCACACTATCCAAGTGAAGCCGTAACATTTTATTTGGTGCCAATAGAGTGAATTTCAGATGACTGTCGTGAGTAATTCGCAATAACTTTGTAATCACTCCTATAGGCTTTGTTCAGAATTGGTGTAATCACTTTCCGATTGGTTTCACGACAGACATGAAAGTCGTCCTATTGTATTTTTTTAATTCTTTGTTCGCCATAGTGCACGGCACGAGTGTGGCGCTGGTTTGACGATCGTAGCGGCCGATGGTATGCGTATAGTCCCACAAACAATGAAGCAATTGATGCGGCGTACCGTCGAGGGGACACAAAAACAAGGTGAAGTGCTTGACCAACATCCATCCTTAATAACTGTGCTCACAAGTTCTACAGATAGCTCCGAACCGAAGTTTAGGCATACCTCATTCTGGCATTTGTTTTTCTTGTAAACGACCGGTCTGTGAACATTGTATTAAAAGATAAATGAACATGAAACGCCATACATCAATGTTTTCGTGAGCAGGTGCGTCAAGATTTAAAGACTACCAAGCTCTAAAGGTTGAACTTGATATCAAGCGTAACTTTCCTGCCACATGTATGTTGGATGCGCAAGCACTTAGTTTTATCTTTTCACTCTAGGTTTCTGGCCGGAAGAAGACATTACAGCATTAACTTCTCAACAATGGTCCAGGTATGCATTGTATGCGTAGCCTTAACCTTGGACAGAGGGCGTGTAACGTATTTGCATCAATTAGAACTGAAATTGATATTAACGCAGATATTGCGCATTCCTTGTCAGGTCAATGAAGATTCTGCAAGCAGGCGACCAATAATGCTGGATACGATTTACGAGTCTTCCAAAGCCACTGCACAAACCGGAGGTGATACACTGGGAGGCTCGTCCGTTGAACAATCCTCTACAGGTTCTGCACCAAGGCTTGCTGCTGGCGATGCTCTAGAGACGTCCAGTGGCACCGCTGCACAGCATACAGCTGAGGAGAAAGAAGGTGTGCTGAATAACAACACTTATAACATAGCTATCTTGATCTGTTGTCTAAGGATTTATATTTGATTTGGAGCCACGAGCTTAGAATGACTCAGTAATAACAGGGTGGTACCGTGGCCCAGTCAGTGCATCGGGCTCCGGCATGACTACTAGCAGGATTTCCATGTCGTTGTGTACGGTATAGTCCTTGTGCCGGCCTAAGCATGAGAGTAGTATACAAAGTAAGGGTTTTAGCTCGGGTGGATCTGTGGATCCGTGGAAGTGACATCATAAGTGGAAACAATAGGGTGCCCAGATATGCGTAGAATAGTGTTCACCGAATTAGCCTGTTTTTTTTTTTTGTGGCGGAATACTAATTTTGAAGCGGAGGTCAAAGGTCACGTCAGGAATGTTGAGGCGGAGGTCACGCCAGGAATGTGAAGAATGTAGGGTGCAGGTTACCTATAGCTATGTGGATATACGCCACTGGGGGTATCAGGTTATCTATAGTTTGTGGATATACGCCACTAGGGGTATCAGGCTACCTATAGTTGTGTGGATATACGCCACTAGGGGTATCGGGTTACCTATAGTTATGTGGGTATACGCCACTGGGGGTATCAGGTTACCTATAATATGTGGCGCTAGGCTAGCATTTCCAGCAATTATACGCCAGCATCATCGAAAAGGGAGGGGTAGGCAATTTAACATGAAAACGAGGCCAAACGCAGTGAGCGAGGACAGTAATTAAGATGCAGTAATTAAGATGCGCTCGGATCTTCGGAAAAGGTTACCCTTTGATTACCCCTTGGTGACCCTTTGACTACTCCTTGGTTACCCCATGGTTACCCAGTTGTTACCCCTTGGTTACCCTTTGGTTACCAAGTTGATGTTCCGTCGATATTTAAAAAGGCATTTTAGTTTGCTGAAGTTGTTTTCTTTATTTACGTTTATTTTCTTGATATTTTCGACTGTGCGAAAGCAGTAGTTCGAAGAAAGCTCGAGAACAATCACTTTAATTACCTTAAAGGGCGCCCAGTAGTTCGTATGCGCGCGCAACATTGATAAAGAGGGCTTTGTCTGCGTGATATATGTACTTCCAAAGAAATAACATGCCCGAGTATTTAGCTCTACGTTATCCTGGATCTTCGAGCACAAAGAAATAAAATAATAATTATTGTCTTGAAGTATTGAAATTGAATTAACATTGACTTTTAGATGATCAGATTCTTGACTTGATTAAATTTCATGGGATTCATCGTGCTTTCTTATGTGCTCCCTGAAAATGCTTGCATTTTGTTGTGTCCGGATTATTTGAAATCTGTAAAAGAGACATCGTTCCGGACATAAAAATGACGAGAATCTGTTGCGGGCTTGACACGGAATTAAGTTAAAAAGAAATACTGCTTGCTACCAGTGCAGTCAATGATTAAAGTTTGTGTAACACCGGAGTGACTTATGATGACACACTAGGACGGAATGAGACTGCACTTAAAAACTGTGATACTTGTTGTGGGACCAGTGACACACGTCTACCCTCTAAAGCACGTGTTGTATTTAGGGAAAGTGAAGGCCGACAAGACGTTGGGTGTTGATGAGAGAACGGTCAAGAGCATGAGTGACCACCAGAAGTCTATTATGATAAGGTATGACATCAAATAACTCGTTATTGTGGAAGATACCTATGTCGCGTTGAGGGTAACTAACTGGTTGTTTAATGTGTTCTGATCTTTGACAAACCTATGTAGGTGTTGCACCACATTCTTGCGTGTTCCCGTTAACAACAATGCCCTCCATGCGGCCATGCGGCTGTGTCTACGGATTACCCAAGAACATAAGTTTGCGACTCAGTTTGTCAACCAAGGTGGCCCCAAAGCAATCATGGGCTTAACTCAGAAGTCCTCTTTTCCCGGCTTTCTTCCGATTACGACACTTCTTCTTCACCATGTGTTGGAGGACACGCCGAACCTGCAGCACACTTTAGACAAGGTAAGCTTATTGCGTTGCAGTCCTCACTTTAGCAAACGCCAATGAGCTATATCTGTTAAGTCCTGAATCTAGCGTTTTAGCCTCTTTTTTGAAAGCCCCGCCACTTTGCTTGCGAGGGCGTAACAACTTGTTTCAAGACCGACAACAACTAACTCGAAAACTTGTTCACGCAATCCTTATTCCACTATTTTTGAACAGGAGCATTCCACAAATGAACAGGAGCATTCACAATATATAATGTATAAGTTAAAAAAAAAGGAAAAACCATTGTTGAAAGACGGCTCAATAGAGATAAGGGCAGAACCGAAGATGTCGGAAAAGTGAATTTATTCGCAATGAACATCAGCTTACAACATAAAAAGAAAGTCGAGAGTCTGCTTTTTTAAAAAAAGCAATCATTTCTCTTTCTTACCGGTGGCGCTATCGTCTCTGTCAATACATCAAGGTCTCGGTCTCAGATTTTCCTGTAATGACCTCACGCTCGGTTAATAATTACTAAAAAACTATCAGTACATTGTGCCGGGACAGGCTCGAATCTTGTAATTTTGAAGAAGACATTGTCTTCATTCAACAAGGAGCTAACCACTCGTCTCCAGATACCATAATGTATATATTTATTCTCATTTTTTACAACGACTATTTTTATATATGGGCGCCCTCTGTGGAAATCAGCTAACCAGTTGTCAGAGTGACCTTTTAAATAAAGGTACCATACCATACCATACCATACCAAACCAATTACAAAACTGCACGCCTCGTTTCCGTTTGTCGCAACGCCCTGGGTGTTTTATAGAATGTCATTTTATAGGATGATATTTTGTTTACAGTTTGAGGCCATTAGCATTAGCGATGTTGAGAATTTGACTGTTCGAGGGAGCTAAAACATGATGACTTATGAAAATTAACAGAGGGCAGCGAAAGGAACATAATTTATTGGAAAATTGATATTTCGAATTCTAAGTGCGTGGTGCGATGTCCAATTTAGAGAACACGAGCTAATGACCGTTTTGCTCCATTGTTTCACGAAATTTTAAAAAACTGCAACTGACCTCAAAAACGGTTTCTTAAGAAAAGCCAAAAAAAAAACTAATCATGATCTATTTCATTGCATTTTCAAAGCTGAATGCGCTTTTAAAAATTTCGGGAAATCATTGTAGACAGGAAAATAAACCTGGAAATAAAATGTTTGCGACCGACTCCTCAGACTTACAACTCGTAAGCTGAATTACACTGGGACCCAACGGCGGCACTGTCCCGGCCAGGAGTAGAACCCGGACCAAACCGGTGAGAGACCCAGCGTCGTAACGCTTAGCCAACCATGCTTCTGGAGCTTCGGAGCCTCGCCCCGAGGATCTAAAGAACCAATAGACACTCTATGAGTTGATTTACTATTCCAGGACGAAAATGCAGCCAATTTTGTGAAGGAAAAACATAATAATCTTAACTCGAAAGTCAACACTTTAATTCAACCTGTGTTTGTAAGTCACAAGCTCGAGAGAGATCTACAGATGCATGAATCTTCAATCTACTAACTGCTCTTTGTAACATAAACTACAGTGTGTAGATGTCCATCTTTGCCCGTTCTTTTATCTCCAGGTCATGCGCTCTGTAGTAATCAATGGGGTCAGTAGCAACAACACTGGTGTCAGCCCAAACTCTGTGGGAGCCAAAGAGATCAATTACATCCTGAGAGTCCTAGGCCCGGCTGCTAGTCGGAATCAACAACTCTTCAAGGAAGCAGCAAAAAAGGTCTTGCGCTACGCTATAACTCCACAGCTCCGAAGAGCTCTAGTAGAAGGGAATGATATATATCTACCCTCAAATCATCCTCAGCTCGTCAAAATAGTTTCTCCACAGAAGCCACCAAAACTTCCTTTGCTGTGTGATGCGGTAAGGGAAGTAGTATGTGACTTACTAAATGCACTTTGTGCGCCGAATGATGCAGCCTCAAGAATGGGAGGCCGGCCAGGTAGCATCTGTGTGCGCCGATCAGATAGTCAAATGCTGGGAGAGCTAGGCCGTGCTCTCGGTCAGCTTGGTGATATGATTGACAGATTTAGTGCACAAAACAGACAGTCCACTCTCTCGCCCGGACACCCCTCATATGGACGTCAGATCACTGGTGAGGATACCACAGAGGATACGGAAGACATGACCATGGGTAAGTGCTCGGGTGTGCCAGTGTGTACACCATAACATTTTGCCTTTATCTGCAAAGTAGTCTTGTTCGCATAAGAAGTGACCCGAAACACATGCGACAGGAAGCGAAGCGACCATTTCATCGGGCAAGTGACAGTGACAGAAAATTCATTTAATAACAGCTCATTTTGCAAAATAATCATTCTTCTTGACCACAGTTCCACAGTTCCAGATGTTCATCTCGCAAGCGTAAATTCATTTTGATCTGTCACCTTTGCTTCCAACAGGACTGCTTCTGGTCTGCGATTAGAGAAATACGCCAAGTTTTGTCCTAAATAACTGCTCAAGGCCCATGCCACCTTTCCATAATGCATTGCGTGCCGTGTTGTTTATGTTTTGGTTTTGAAAACGAAAAAAAAAAGCAAAACAAAAATAACTGTTCAAAAAACTTCAATTAATCTATCAACTGGACTCTGAATGTCTTTTTTTAGTTGAGACGTCAAGGATATAAACAACACGGCGCGCAATGCATTATATAACGGTGACATGGGCCTTTAAATGCGTAGATAAACTATCCCTCTTTGTCCAGAGTAGACTATTTCTTTCGCTGTAATGGTAATCTAACGGAGGTAGTTTACATACGTAGGACATTTCCTCCAGCCATGTTTGCTGCACGAAATGAATAATTTCCGTTCACGGGGTACGTTTATCGTGCCTAGATGCAGCGTGACAAAGTCCCTTTAACTTAAACTGCTAAACTCCATATCCAAGAGTAGTGAATAGCATAGCTTTGATTTTAAGGTTACTGAGATCCCTCGCGGCACGTCCTGGAAAAACAATCATGCTCCTCCTTAGTTTAACTATATATCGTTGGAAGTCTTATAGAATGGACTTACCATAGAGCGGCCTATTTTTTGATAATTTTCGAACATTTTAGTAGTTCTGGGTATTTGCAATCGGACCTTTGCTAAAGTTTAATGCATTACTATACACCATGGTGCTGGGGGAAGAGCCCAAAATAATGCGTTTTCGGAGCACTATTAAAATTCAATTCAAAAGCCAAGCACAATCAGTCTTCTAATTTGGCCATAGTTGACGGCATTTTTATTATCGCGTTTCCGTTCCGACGAATTTTCTGTGACTTACCTTGATTTGAGATTACTTTAACAGGAATCGGTTCCTTGAATTTGAGCCCAAAAAACCGGCAAAAATGTTTTCTAGTACGACCTAAATATGAAATTAAGGTCTCACAAAAATTTAGATTGTGACTTCTAAAAATGTTTTCAAGATAATCGGTTTTTAATAACTTATTTATACATCATTAAAGTAGGATTTGAAGAAATAATGATAAAAATAGAGGAGAAAACAAACGTTATGGCCTTACATTTGCCGTCGCAACTTTGCTCTCTAGACACAGTTTGGTGCATTTTGACTTTCGAATGAGCCACCTTAAACTAAGGACGTGTATGATTGCTTTTCCGAGTATGTGCCGCGAAGGTTCGCAGTAACCTTAAGTTTTGATGAAATCATCGACGATGTTACCATCTTGTCTCGGTCCTCTCGTGACTTTTTGCTTAACTTAAATTGCCTCGGAGTCCTTCCTTCAAAAGAATTGAATTTTTCAAGTTTCGTTTTAGTCATCGATGACGACACATCACCTGACGATGATGTTGGCGCTACATTTGAAGTTTTGGTTGCTTTGGTTTACTCTCTTAGCTTTCTGAAAGTTGAAAGGTTGTTCAACAAGTCTGGGTGATTATTTCGCTTATTTCTTGTAAATTGGTTCCATAATTGGATATTTGAACTTTTATTTTTATTATGGTACATGTAGCCATCTTTATCTGACTTTGCCGTTGTTGGTCGCGTGAGCGTGATAGCCATTGTTTTTGTTAGAGTTTATTTTGCATCTTTTTTCTTCCTTTGTTAGTGGATTCTCAGACTGACTCTCAAGGGAGCGAGCCCACTTCTCAGGTTGAAAAACAAAAAGAGAAAATTCCAGAGGATCTTGTGGAGAAGGACAAGAAAGATGCCAAAGAGGAGGCGTCTATTAAGCCTCTCTTGTCCAAGTCAGCTATCCTGAAGATCTTAGCGGAATTGGTTAAGACTTACGGTGGCGTGGCTCAGCTGATAACGGAATACACGTACACTCCACCTCCGATACCGGGACAAAAACAGGTGGGCATGTTATTTTTTTCGAATCCCTTCTTGGAGACGCTTAAAATTACTTGAAACTCAATGGTTAAAATCTCGAAAAATCTACGACAGACACCATATAACGTAATAGGTTTTAACCGAACAGCCAGTCCACTCATAATTTCGCATCCCTGCTGCTTTTCTGATGGTGACTGTGTCTTCCATCCATGCGTTCAGATTTTGCGCTTCCTCCCCCTTCTTCTTCTTCCCTTCAGCTGATCACAGGGGGCTTTTTATCAGTTTCCAAAGTTTCTAGTATTCAAGGTAGTGTAGGTAGGTCAATGAATTCCTTTGTTATGAAAATAAATGACAGTGGCAAATCAGAAAGTAGCATGACGCATTCTCGTTCTCTAGGGTCCAAGCGGTAAAACAACACACATGACTCTCATTGACAGATAAAAGAACGGAGAAAACATATTTAAAAATACATGTATTTTTATTTCATCGGAAAAGAGAGCTCGCTGTGGCTGATGTCAAAATTCACTTCAATCACAAAAACAGCACGATATGTCCTGCTGTTTTAGTCTAGCCGGTAGAGGGGGTCCACGAGCACCTTCAGCAACTAGTAACGAGAGGTACTTTTTGTTTGGAATCCTTAGGGTTTTAGACGTTAACAGCTCGAAAAAGTGTCCCACGGCCCTATTTTGCGCATTTTGTTATTTAAGACAGGTTATTTTACAACTTCGAGCAGCGTTTGGCCAAAAATAGTGTTACTCAATGATTTCTATCCTAATTTGTAGATTTATGGTCCACATTTCGAAATATCACGAAAGACAGAGGACTACGTTCGTCCCTCCACAGAAATAAGCGGTTAAAACTGGAAAATTCTAAAGAATCATTGTAAGCTGTAATTGACATCACCATTTAAGGTGCGAAAAATACGTCTATCTGTAAAAACTAAAATTTATTTTCTCAGCTTCCTCTGAAGATTTTTTTACCGGGACGATAATACACGAACACTACCATGAAGACCTTTCAAATGAGACTAAATTCAAGGCAACAACTTTTGTAATTTCGAGTAACAAGATTTATCGCCGCTTTCTGGCAAAATTGCTCAAAGTTCTAAAAAACTGTCTTTATTACATTCTTTTGTTATTTAATGAGGCAATTTTATAGACTGTAGTGCTGTCCAGAAAAGCATTCCAGTCTTACCACTTATTATAGTGTCATTAACAGACTGAACGCATATGTACAATTGTACAAATTTACATATTACGTTTCTTAGTGGTTGATATTTCTAAGACCCTGTCAGCCTTTGTAATCCTATTAGGAAATACCAAAACGATATGCGTATGTGGCGGGAAAAGGCAGCGATTTAACGTGTCTACATGTGATCTGAGTATTCCTAAGATCGTAAAAGTATAGATTTAGAATCGAAAGAGATTTTCTGAACAGTGCTACAGTCTATAAAGTTGCCTCATTCAACAACAAGTGTGTACTAGTCTCGTACCCAGACGCTTTCCGGTTTTTTTAGGGCGCGCAAAGACTTGTGGGATAGTTTTAGCAGGGCGCGCAGGGAGTTGTGGGTTAGTTTTAGCAGGGCACGCAGGGACTGTTGTGGGATAGTTTTAACAAGGCGCGCAGAGAGTTATGGGATATGCGGAAAAAAAATCGCTAGCGTCTGGTAACAAATCTCCAGTTGGAGTTTCTGTAAGTTTTCTATCCTCAGTCACCAAAAAGAGCCTATCAAACCTTTGCACCTCCAAATAGATAAAATATTTCCTCATTTAGATTGAATTTCGAAGCGAAGCTCGTCGAACTAGACAAACTAACTATAATAATATGTACGAAACGAATTCAAATTACAAGAGCATTATATTAAACATTCAAAATATATTTGATTTTAACCGTTCCGATCGATTCCAAGCATCTCAGCGTTTCCTCTGAATTTTTCCCCTCAGCACAACTCTAGCCTTCGCTAAATCCCGACTGCTCGATGGTCTTTTATGAACTACTCTGTAGTGGTTGTCCAAACTGTCGCTCGTGTACATTGCAATTTTACCTCTGCATCTCTCGTTGGGGAATACAATCGCCAGGGATATAATTGCCCGATGAAAAGGCCTTTCTTTATTGATTTGTAAATATAGGTTCAAAACATCATCCACCGCCATGTTGATCTCGTTTGTTGCCAGACGTTAATTTATTCGCGAATATCCCACAGTTCATTGCGCGCCGTGTGATACTCATTCCCAGTCCCTACGCCTCCAAAACAGTTTTCAGAGATAAATCACAGTCAAGAGACGCAAAAAAATAACGTCTGGGTACGAGACTGTACTAGCGCGGTATGCTAGTTCCGTTGCTTTGGAATTCTCCCGGACTGTGCATGTGTTAAAGGTCGCGATCAGGAGGGTTTTCTGCAACGTAGAAGTGCCTTACTTGCGGTGCTGGGATCGGATAAGCCCCTTCCCCGGGGATTTGGGGGGACCATTGTCGTACAGTCTTCCTGTTGGCTGACCAGCACTAGCTTTCATGGCCAAGTTCCTGCTCACTCCCGGGGCTGGAAGTATAGGATTTCCTATTTTTGTACTTTCCATAGCGTGTAACTTTACAATGCGAGAAACTAAGGGGTCGCAACTCCACATATCGCCAACCAACAGATTGTTGTCAAAAAGACTAAGGTCCTCTCTTGCAACGCGTCGCCAACAAGATCTCTTACCAATCGGAAACGTCCTTGCAGAAGTTGACAACTTCAAATATATTGGCTGGTGGGTGAACTCGTCAGAGCATGACACCAGAGTTCGTAAGGCACTTGCCTGGCAAGCTCTTAACAGCATGAGCAAAGTTGGAAGTCGTTTCCCAAGACCTGAAACGCAGACTTTTTGAGGCTACTGTCGAGTCAGTTCTACTAAACGGCTGCGAGAGCTTGTCACCCACTTCCATCCTCGAACGATCGATCGATGGGTCCTACACTCTGTTGCTTCGCCTTGTACCAAATGAGATCTTGTACGGAGAACTCCGAGAGTCTCAGACAAAATTGCCTGGAGACACCTGGGTCTTGCAGGTCACTGCTACAGAGATGACAACCTGGCTGGAGAGCTCATCCTGTGGGAGCCTCGCCATGGGGTCCGAAGCCGTGGTGGACCGCCATCCACCTTCATTGACACCCTGAAGTGAGATGTGGGGGTCTCCATCATCGAACTGGCAGCCTGCATGACTGACAGGCAAGACTGGCGTTCCAGGTGTGCAACTCGGCTGCGGCCGCCGTAATTGATTGATTGATGATTGAACAACAAAAGAATCTCATTCAATAACATTATTATATGGCAACGATAGTACGCGCGCTCTGATTGGCTAACGAGCGGGCGTAACTCTCCGTAATGCCCACGGGCATTATGGAAATTCTTAATGCCCGCTCGCAGTTCACGACTGACAAGCATTCATCTCCTTGAAATAACACAAATTCAAAAAGATTTTCAGCGAAATTCACAACAAGGAATACTTGACACAGTATAACACAATTCTAACTTGTGACAAGAGGAAAATAAAGGCCTGAATATCAGAAATGACCTGTTTACAAAAGCAGAGCAGAGCCAAAAAGTTACTCTAAGAAATTCGAGTCTTTCCGGAGAAAATGAGAACTTAAGGGAGTCAAAATAGCAGCAAAAGGTAAAAGCTACATGTAAAGTCAAAATTTATTGGGAATTCAATAAACTTGAGAGCTAAAAATAATAACAGAAAGCGAGTTCAAACAATGTGCTTACCGATAACTGATAGTGAAGTCGTTGATTTCTTTTCTCTCTCCATCTCCTCGAGTTAAATTCATTCTTACTTGACGTTTGCTTTTGCACAAAAGCCGGCTAAAATAACCATCGCAATTTTCTGGAGGATAGCTTGTGAAATAGCTTCTTCAGGTTTAACTCTTCTTCCGTATTTATTAAAGGCCTTTTCTAGTGCAAAAGTAGCAATGTTTTCCCCAATGGTGCTAAAAAAAGTTGAGCTGACGTCGAAGACTTGCTTCCCGGTTGCTTGCCGTTTGAAACTTCTGTAACTCCCTCAAAAGTTTCTCACAAATGACTAAACAACATTATAAAATTTCTGTAAAAGAAAGGATTCCGAAGTATTTGACATCCATAAGAGATTGATTACTTTAGAGCATGTCTGGCGTGGTTTGCACACACGGGTTTGTTCTATCAACTTGACTCGGCGAATATGAACAACTCTGAATGAACTCGAGCGCGACGCGGGCGCGTGTCTGAGTTATTTCGGCGGGAAAATGAACGAGGCGACTTCCGGTTCGTAAAAAGTTTGAAAAAAAGTGCCATATAATAAACAACTTACTAACCTCGACCGTTCGGGCATTACGTGAAATATCAAACCTCGGTTTTGGCGTATCAACCTCGCTATCGCTCGGTCGATACGCCAAAACCTCAGTTTGATATTTCACGTAATGCCCTCACTCTCGGTTAGTAAGTAGTTAAAAGAATATAATTCAAAAGCAAAAAATCTGGCAAAATGGGGTCGTGGGACACTTTTTCGAGCTGTTAACATCTGAAACCAGTTTCTAGACATCCTAAGGATTCCAAAAAGTATCTCTCGTTACTAGTTCCGGGAGGTGCTCGTGGACCCTCTCTACCGACTAGACTATTTGTTGTGTGTTGAGAGATGCGATAGGATAGTCAGATTCAATAAAATTGGTCTGGTCTCGGTCTGTTGCACGACACAAGCAATAGACCAATTTCGATATATCAAAATTCTTACTTGAGTCCGAGGCTCATGGGAATAACACAAAAGAAATCGCATCGTCATCTCTTGTTTATTCCCATGAGCCTCGTATCCAAGTTTGAATTTTAAAATTTCGAAATTGGTCTATTGCTTTTTATTACTTTTTTTCCACAGTACGAGGGACCCGTATTAGCTTACATCTTCGACCACCTCCTTTCCTCCAACCGAACCACCAACAATGCGGACACCCCCTCCTTTGCGCGCCTTCTTCTTGCGGTCATAGCGACATGTAGCCAAGCCCCTGAGGCTCAGCAAGTACTGGTGACAGAATTGAAGGCGTCGTTGGCTCGCGCACTTGCCCTAGCAGAGTCTCCCGGCAAACATGTTCGTTTGCAGGCTTTATTTACGCTCGTACAGACTATGATAGACTCGGGATCTAAAGCTCCTCATCAAGCCATAGTTCGACCTCCTAACTCGACCATGCGGCTTCTTACCAAACGTGGGCTAATTACGGACCTTGCCCGTGTGCCACACAGTCTCGACCTGGCAAGTCCAAATCTTGTTACTACATTAAATGCTCTGCTTAAGCCACTTGAGAAGCTATCCAGTATTGTAACTCAGCCCAGCCCAGTGCCAGGACAGAATAAATCAGGAACGCAGAGCACAGGGGTAGGAACTCGAGACGTAAATGCCACGCAGACAGAGGGCTCGGTACAGACGCAGCTAGAAGGTTAGTTATGTGAGTGATTCCTTTAAAGTGGTACTAGTACGAAATCCTTACCTTGTCGTTTTATTCCATAATCGAGGCCTAGACCACATCAACTAAAACTTCGCAAAACCGTTTTGTCATATCTTGAAGTTAAGTTGGTCAGTACAGTCAAAAAACGGCAGCCATTACTCTCTGGCGTCCCAGATTGTTGCGCCATGTTGCTGAGCTCCTGGCGCGGTCGCAGCCTGGGCTTCAGTATCCACATGGCTCCCACACTGTCACAAGAGCCGTAATTCATCTGGCTTTTTCATACGAAATGGGAACATTTTCGTCCTTCTAGGGAAGAAGTTGTTGGAGCATTTGAAATTGATTATTAAATAATTGTTAAAACAATTATGCGCCGAAGGCGAAGTGATTAACGGCGCATAGTCCCCGAGACCGGAGGTCGAGGGGACTATTCGCCACTATTCACGGAGCCTGAGGAGAATAATTGTTTTAGTATATACTATACGGGAACACTCCAAAAAATATCCGAACGACACTAAATGTGCGATTGCCGACATTTTGTAGCCTCTTTCTGTATGCGTGACGTTTGTCACGCACGCGACATTACGTCAGACTTCACACTACAAGCATTCGGCTACTCAGCACATGGTGGAAACTTGCTGCTGTTTTAGAGAAGCAAAAACGCTAGAAATCACTTGTTTTAATACTATAATATGGACCACGATAAAAGATTTAAGTTTTAAGAAGATTGCAAGGATGGATTCGAGGGATAAATTCGCATTTGATGCCTTGGATTATGGATTGTGAACTGCAGAGTTGCCTCGCTGAAAACACTTGCCATTGGTCGCCATTTCACAACCGATGGATGGCTATTTTTCAACGCGCTAGAAGAGAATTTCAAGATTCGCTTGGAATGTTCAAACAGAAATTTGGGAAATTAAGCTCTTCAACTCTGGGACAATGAGGAAGACCTTGTTCATTGATCAAGCGAATCAACATGGTGACGTGTAACTGAAATTCTCTCTTAAACTGCACTCAATGACTGGCTTCTACGATTTATTGTGCCTTTCAACCTACAGGTAAATGTTTGGCAAAGTAGATTAAGAGTTTCTTGTGATATGTTTTCGACAAAATTGCCTTTGATTGTGCCGGGAACGAAGCATCGATCTCTGTTTCCGAAGAACTGAAAAACAAGAACAGCAAATTTTCGAACTGAATCACCTTGAAAGACAAAAGAGACAACATAAGTTAATTAAGAAGGATTTTTGTTGCATTTCGAATCAGATAGTTCCTTAAGAAAGTAAAATTTATCCGAACCACTTGCATTCGGGCTCCTCAATCTCGGGATAATGCTTTCGATCTCGGAATATTGTGGCAATATCCCGAGATAGCGAACCAATCAAAACACGCGATCTATGGAGGTTCCCGTGTAGTATATACTAAATAATATTATATCCCAGTGATCAATTTTAACGCGCGCTCATTGGTCGAGAAGTATCGCGTGGTACATTTTCACAGGACAGATATCAGACGATATTGTCCGTCGGAAGTGATATCCGTCCTGCGAGAAATGTTTTCAGCAAAAACTGGATATTTTCTGTTTAAAAAATATATTGGAAAACAAGTAACCAAGGTTTTGGTTTAAGAATGTTGATGAAATACCGAAATTGGTGGCTGAGGCGACACCGGAAAACACAAAAAAAATCAACTAAATTAACAGGCCGTGAACATTTTCAATGGCAAGAAAGTTGTTTGAGAATGGTTTTGGTTGTTGTTTTAATCCAAGTTAATTCGGTTTGACATTCGCAAAAAAATGAAAGAACTAAACAAAAATAAGTAAAATGTAGATAAAAGAATTGTTTTTTTAACTTACCATTTTGTCGTAGCTTGGCACAGGGAAAGTACTAGAACTTGTGCGTTGTATATTTGTATTGTGAATTCGCTCGGATTTCTTCTAGTCCCACGCTGAGGCTTGATTGACAGTGTTTGTGCCAACCAATCACGTCTCGAATAAAAATATCTTAGCCAATCACCGCTTGCGATTTTTCTATTCGCGCCATAGTGCACTTTAGTGGTTTTCTTACGTTCACAATGTGTTCTTTTCTCTCTCGAGTTTTTCAGTGAAGTCGCTGGGAAAAATAAATTAACCCCTTCTTGGCTTGCTGCAATATCGGCGGATAATGTCCGCGGATGAAAAATGGTCCTCAAAATAATTGAAATCAGTACAGCGAGAGTGAGAACACTTGTGACATACAATATCTTCCATTTTCGAGAAAACTTGTAGAAAACAAAATTCGAAGCGTCCACTCTATTTGAACCCGCACCACCTTTCCCTAAAGCAATGTTAGCCAGAAAATGATCGAGAACATGTTGTTATCAATATTCCACAGGTACTGGCGATGAGCAAAGCCAGGAAAACAGTCAACATACTTCACAAGACACTAATGCAGGTGAGTGTCCAAAGAGCCACTTTGAAATGATGATGTATAGTAGGATACTTTAATGGTAAGTGCGAGAGTACTACGTGGGAGGTCACTCATATAATGATGATAATGATATAATTAACTACTTCTTAACCGAACACGAGGTATGTGCTTGGAAACCTCGGCCGAGGTCGAGATTTCTCAGTTCAGATCGAGACTCTCCTGTTTTAGAGTAGTCAAGAAAATTGTTACCATAACTGGATTGATATGGAGGTGGTTGGTGGAAATAGTGTGATAATCGATATACGTCATTATAAACTTTGGATCGCCAAAGCCGCAACTGGAGTGAGAAGACTTTAGGTTCTTGGAAATTAAACTTCATTGTCGCTTTTGACCTTTGATTGAACATAGAAAAACTGATAAGCAGCTGTTCATTCATCATCATCATATTGTTCCTCAGTTAGGCGGGGGACCCTGACTGCCCATAGCGATTACCGATCCACACCTTGAAAATTGAACGTTCTTTCATTATCCTGAGGACTTGTCCCCTGGCCATCCCTGTAGCTTTTTCTACGTTTTTCCGACTGGTCGACTCGGTTGGAATGTTGTATCTAAACTCTATCCCAAAATCAGATCCGTCTTAAGTGCATGCCCTAGTACTCGACAGACCGTTGCGAAGTAGATATTGAATATTATTGGCGACTCAATACCCCTTGATAATTCGAATGCGTGAAAGTGGGACACTTTTTCGAGCTGTTAACATCTGAAACAATTTTCTAGACACCCTAAGTATTACAAAAATGTGTCTCGTTACTAGTTCCGGGGGGTGCACGTGAACCCCTTCTACCGACTAGACTATTTAGTGGGACTGGAAATCTGAGAAATAAATAAGTATTTGAATTGAAAATAAAATTGTTCTCTTGAAACTGGACAACTTTGACGCCACTCGTAGCCAATCTTAGCTGAAAAGACTTGCACTCTTTAAAAAAAACTATGTAATTTGTTTTAGCTCGAATTTTAGAGTAGCTTGCAACCGCTGATATACAGCCATTACGGCTAGTCTCTTCAATTATCACATATATGCAACACATTTAAGAACCCTAACTGGCCGGGAGGCAAACAAAGTCGGCTATGTACAAAGAATGGTAGAGGAGCCACAGCGGGGACGCGAACTCGGATCGTATGGTTACGAAGACGACGCCCTCTAACCACTCGGCCACTCTGTCTCCCTTACCCCCTTACCACTCGGCCACTCTGTCTCCCTTACCCCCTTACCACTCTGTCTCCCTTACCCCCTTACCACTCTCTCTCCCTTACCCCCTTACCACTCTGTCTCCCTTACCCCCTTACCACTCTGTCTCCCTTACCCCCTTACCACTCGGCCACTCTGTCTCCCTTACCACTCTGTCACTCTGTCTCCCTTACCCCCTTACCACTCTGTCACTCTTATTTTTATCTCGAATCTACATCGAAATACAGATCCTGTTGATCGTCAGCAATCCTTCAATCAATGAAGCTTTTTTCATTTCCAAGACAACTAAGTCTTCCCTCCTTCGGCTTTGGCTGAAGTGTCAAACTAAAAGCCCTGAAGCTATAAAGAAGTATATTGAATTTCCACCGACGTATTCCAGTCACGGTCACAGTTTATTTGGGGAAATAGTAGACCATTTTTAAGCACTTACAGGAGACCTTCAACCGAATTTGTCCATTATTTGTGTGTGTTTTAATTTATGGTTTGGGAATAGACCTCTTTACCTCCGTATGCACATTGCGCATTTCAAGTCATGTGATGTTTTATATCTCGACCTCGCTAATACATTTCTGCGCCTTCGAATTTTCTGAAACTTGGCCAGATGTAAGCTCAAGTTTTCTAATGAGCATCCCCTAAAATTTCAGCCGAAAATATCAGCAAGATTTTTTTTTCTGAGAGGGCATTAAAAACTATGGGGTCGTCTTTCTATTAAAGAATTGTGACTTAGATTGCAAAGATCGGGAATTCGCAGGAAATCTAGGGTCATTTGAGTTTGATTTACAAAAAGATTGACTGGAATCGGCAAAAAACGCAAAAGTTATAGCCCGATATCTATAACCTGGTAGTCCAGCTCTGGACACAGATGAGCGCACAAACCATTTGGAGCGAGTCACCTTAAGAAGGCTGCCTACAGTTTTTCTTGAACTTGGTGTCTCAACTTTGGACGACCACAATTCTGAAAAAGACTTTCCTACGGATTTGAAATTTTGACCATTTGCTGCGGAGAGATCAAAGTTCAAAAGATGCACGACTTATTGTCACCAGAGTTTCTATAGCAACGAAACAGGGGGGTCACTGTTTTTAATTAGCAAAAGTTCCACATGAAATTCGATCTAAACTTTTAAAATGACACATCAAGCGCTAATCCTTAGGTAATTGTCTATACGTATACGAAGTTTAGAGAAAATTCAACAAGCCGATTTCAAGATATTCCAGGCGACGTTTTTTGCCTTTGATATTCAAAATGTTTCACTTGCTTTCTAATAATTATAAAATTTAATGAGTTTTGAAATAGGCTAGCAAAATCTCTTGCCTCAAAATTCATCCCAAGGTATACAACTACTTGTTTGCCAAATTTGATGCTAGGAAGTGCTTTTGATTTTCCATAACGAACATCGACGCAAACTTCAAATTATTGAGCAATTTCGCAAGATATCATTTCGAACAAGGCTCCAGAGAAAGTTCCTGATGGCGAATTTTTTTCTCCCGCTCTTAACTTAAAATTGACCATATTATTAGCAAGATGATGTCCGCATAAGAAAATTACGTCACGAAAATTACGTCGCGGATATCGCCTGGTAAAATTCTAAAGTTCACCACCTTCCTAGTTCTGCTCAAGATTCTAAAGCTGCTGTGGAACTTTTGCTATTACAAAACAACCCCCCTTAACTTTGACCTTTCCACAGCAAATGGTCAAAATTTCAAATTCATAGGTAAATATATTTCAGAATGGTGGTCGTTTAAAGTTGAGAGGTAAAGTCAAAGAAAAACTGTAGGCAGCCTCCTTTATTCTGCATTGTTTAAGCTCGCATGCGCACTAATGTCGCATGCGCACTAATGTCGCACTCATGTCACACCATTTAGTTTCCCTTTTACTTTAACACTTCAACTAGAAATAAAAAAAAACAAAAATGAGTGCATCAGTTCGTAGACTGTACCAGGTTGTCCAGTAACACTCCGAAAGTTCACTTACTGGCCATTTTCTAAGACAACTCTAATGGTCATCTTTGATAGTCAAGGGCCAGCTACAATCCTCGACACAAGATTATCTTGAATAATTTGTTGACTTGACCTTTTAGCAAGCATGCAACACGTTACCTCTTTATTCGTCATCGTATCTCTCCCCTTTCCCCTTCAGTGTTGGTAAAAAGGGGCGGGAGGGGGGGGGGGGGGGGGGGGCGGGATATCAATTTTAGCCAACTAATCTGTCTAAGATTGTAGGTCTGGTTTTAGAGAGGTTTTGGATATCTACATTAGATTTCAAATTATAACAAGGATTGATTAGCAATAGGCCATTTGTACTAACTGGGTCACGTGACCCGAATCCCATACATTTTAAATAAAATCTTGAAAATTCAACTCGTTGCCATTTGCTCCAGGTTAGAGATTTTAAGCTGAAACTTGAGTTTCTGTCTAATATCGATTGGTTCTTTGCATTTCTGGAATTGATTTTGACAAAACATCTCGTTTAGAGGTAGTTGGGGTCACGTGACCCAGTTAGTGCAAATGGCCTATTCAACCTCGTCCCCAGGGTCTTCTCGGTCGTTTTTTAAAATGGCGGTTGACTCGGGAGAAGACCCCGGGGGAGGCTGAGTCACATGACCACTGTTTGAGGACATGGGAACGAGGTTGTCCTTTGTTTCGAATCGGTCATGTGACTCAGCCTCCCCCAGGGTCTTCTCCCGAGATAACCGCCATTTTGAAAACGACCGAGAAGACCCTGGGGACGAGGTTGTGGCCTATTAGGATAATCGAAGAAGTGACAAATCGGGCATAATTTGTGGTTGTCCTGAAAACATTGATTCCGATAACAAAGACCACAATGAAAAACTTTTCTTCTGAATAATCACATGTTGTACTTATATACCTCATGGAATAGTCCCTGGATTTTGATTATGACTTGAAATGTTGGTCGCGGTGAATGAATTTCCTTGTACTGTGAAGTTCTCCGTTGCGGCCAATAGTAGAAGTGAGACTCCATAACTATCTTAGCATTTGTTTGCTTCAGTCTTCTCGCTATATCGCGTTCACAGGGAGCATGTCCACGCGTGTAGTTTCCTGTAGTTCTTGAATGTAAAACTGCGTTTTCTGGCGAGTTCCATGACTTTTCTTTTGAACCTCCATTAAGAGGCCGAAATCCTTTAAGTGGCCACTTTTCACGATCCCTATGGTTGCCGCTTAAAAGAGGTATCACTGTATTTAAGCACTACATCACAGATTTTTATTGTTCATAATGTGATAAACGCACGTACGAAATTTTATTATTTTCCATGTGTTTTTAACTTAGTAAACCACAGCTCTCGGCCAATCAGAGCGCGCGTTCTATCGGCGCTATTTTCTAAAACCCATTAACTTGGAAGAAATGTATGAGCTATATATTATATTGCTAGAATTTGCAGCACACATCTTATACATTGGTTTTGCTTATAGCGGACGAATTTGAGCTGGAGGATACCCAAGACAGTGGTACTGGCCACAATGGGCACGACAGCAACGTCACTTGGGGTCTGAATATTTCTGGCCATGCTATTGTCCCCGTGGTAGAGGAGGAAGATGAAGACCTGGAAGATCTTCAGAACATGGTGGATGATCTGTTAGAAAGAGAGGTGGATGTCCAGGATCCCGGAGGTGAGCATCTTTGTTGTGTTATGATCAAACTAGAGTTTAGGCAGAAGTCTCGCCGGCTTGGAGTTTTGTGTGTTAACTACTTATACTTTGACTAGGTAGCACAATTATAGTTTTAGCTGTAGCATTTGAAACTAACGTTCCTAGGACCTGAGTAATTCTAATGCTCGATTGAGCCATCTTCTATCGATGGTGACATCAAGGTGTCAAGATCCTATTTTTGGGGCACATTCCTATTTCTCCTATTTTTTGGCCAAAATCTCGTATTTTTAAGCTTTTGACTGCAATAGGTTTGTCCAAGCCAGTCGATTTTACACCAAAACGTTCTTCATTTTCCGTAACCCTGCGAGCCTGAAATTTCAAAATTGTCTCGCCTGCATATCCCCCTAGGAAAATAACCAATAAGCCATCTGCAGCTGAACAGTCAAGTGATTGTATTTTGCTACGAGCCTATTAATAGACTAAGCCTCTAGATTCCCAAGGGTAAATCAACCAAGCATGACTGTAGGGCAAACGAACTTTTCAGTTGACTGGTTTACGAGATCGAAAAGAAATTTAACTGATAACGTGGCATATTCGAAGGTAATTGTCCAAGTTCTTTATGAGCAGGTAAAAAGATTACAGATCAGATACGTTTCAATTTGTTTTTGCTCTCCAGTACAACCACGTGACAGACGAACTGCAAAAGGCCTATAACGACCCCAATTTGCCACTTGGTACCAAAAATGGAAACTGCTCTCTTTCAAGCATGTTATGCTATAAAACGTTCCGATTAATGGGCTAAGCACATTAATTTGAGCATCCACAAACCTCTCATTTCCTATTTTTTTCGTCCAAATCTTTCTATTTTTCTTATCTTTCAACCCTGACATTCCTATTTTCCTATTTTTCTGAACCATCCTATCTCTTGACACCCTGTGACATGCTACTTGATCGTTTTAAAGCACTAAATGGTCTCACGCCCGAGTACCTCCGGACAATATTTGAATATAAGCAATCAACATAAGCTGACCATACCAAAACCACGCACAAATGTCGAAAACAATATTTTTGTTTTAATGGGGCGAAACTCTGGAACGAGCTGCCGTCGTCAATACGCCTGACGACTTCTTTTGCCACTTTCAAGAAGGCAGTGAAAAACCACTTTACCTGTTAGTCAGATCCACACACGGCAAACATGAAAAACAGTCATTTTACTTATTTATGTTATCATGTTCCGACTTATGTTTTAACCGTGTCTAAATAAAGTGTGTATGTATGTATGTACTCCTTACTAACGTTATTGTTGCAGCTGTTGAAGACAATATACTATCAGAAGAGGTAGTCTCGCGGCAACTCGTGAACGGTCGCGTGGTGGAAGAGACTCGTTATATCATTGAGGCTAACAACGATGGCGATGACACCTCAAGTAGCTCATCTAGTGATGATGATGATGATGATGATGAGGGCTCAGAAGGAGATGCCGAGGGTAGTCATCACAGTGATAATGACTTGCAAGGAGAGACCATGGTCATTACATTTGAGACTGGCGGGCACAATGGGAATGCAGGCGGAGCTGATGACCAACAAGGTTCAGTCTAGCCTCTATTTCATACGAAATTTTAAGATCACTTTAAGGTGGCTCAACCCAATAATGTTGCACGAATACCCACTAACGTTGCACTTCTCATATCAAAACCGATTGATTTCTGTGTCGCGCAAATAATATAGCATAAGTAGCTGATACCCGTGGAAAATTCACGGAAATTTAGTTTACTGTTAACTTATATTATAAAAAAAACGTAACGTAAAAACGTATGTGGTCAAATATGGTCTTCTCTCTAGGGCAGTACCTGAAAAGGCCTTACCTGACAGACTATATGTTGTTTTAGTCCGGCTAGATCCATGTGGGACAAGGCTCATACCTTCTACGCATGCTTGCTACAAAATGTCATGTCCCACATGGAGCTAGGCGGACTAAAACAACATATAGTCTCCCAGATGAAGCCTTTTTCAGGTACTGCACTAGAGAAAAGACCATACGTGGACTTCACTAGAGTGGTCCCCTTCAGCCTTTGGACTTGTTTGACAACTTATGAGTAAAATATTACGTTTATATCAACTGATTAATAAAATATTACGTTTATATCAACAGCGATATAAACGTAATCTTTTATTCATCATTGCTTTATCGTGATTGATTTGATAAGTCATTTATAAAATGAGTGGCCGTGTTCTATTGCCATCTAAAGATTCTCGCCGGCAATAGAACACGGCCACTCATTTTATAAATAGTACCTATTCTCTTAGAAAAATAAAAAAATCACAACGGACATTTGTTTGAGGGGGAGCGTGATTTCCCTGAGCTCTCCAAGCCAACACCCTCAGCTATTAAAACTTTATAAACTTGGTTTACAAATAACCTCCACTCAACATAGACCCCTCCTCGCTCCATGCCGACATGCATGAAGTGCCGAGCCCCCAATAATTATTTTTTTCGCGCTGTTCCGTCCCTGATTTGCGGTGCGAAAATCACGCGCGCCTCTCAAATCGGTGAAAACCCGCTAGAATTGAAAACGCAAGTCTATTACATAAAAATCTTAGACTTTGGAATGTTCTCTTTAGTTTTGTGTAGCATATCTCAGCAAGGGAAGGAAGGTCAAGTTAAATTGTTCTAAGAATTTCTTGTTTATAAAGGGCGAATATTATTTTAGAGAATATTACTCACGTCTTAGCGCGCGCTCTGCGATGCAAGGCAGTGCCAGTGGTGTGCGTTTGTTCATGCTTGAATGAATTTTTTTCTCAGCTAAAGCTTTCGAATTTAAATTATACCTATACATAACTGTAAGTCATCTGTAACAGAACCATTAATGTCTGGAAGTCTATGGTGCTTTCGTCTGTGCGAACTGAGTTCTTTTTTAGTTTCAGCATGGCGGCAATGGCGGCTTTGTCCCTCGCTTTAGAAATCGCTTGAATTAGAACTTAGTCTAAATGTTAATGTTATCCACGATTACTACGTAAAACATGTCGCCGCGCGTTGCATTATGGAAAATGTACCATTTGGTCAAGAAAAAAAAAATTGTGGGATTGACACACGGGCCGCGTAGAACTGCAGAAGAAAAAGGTACATGTAATATTTTGTTCCACTTTTGTTTCACAGATGAAGTTGATGGTGACGATGATGAGGACCGAAACGAAATCACGCAAGACCATGCAGACGTGGGTGTGATGGAGGCAGAAGGTGATGATGAAGATGAAGATGATGATGAAGATGATGATGACGATCAGGATGAGGATGAGGAAGGCGGTAGCGACATGGACGAAGAACCAGCTGACATGGAAGATGATTCTTTTGCTGTGTTCAACGATGATGATGTTTTCCTGCAGATACGAGATGGTATGAGGGAACGTTCTCAATGTTTTCAGATATAGTCCTCGTTTGCTTAGGGGTCATTTCTGTGATAGGACGTCAAAACTCCAAATTCATCTTTTTGACAATGTCCAGAATACCTTACGCAGAGCCAGTCAGATTGCAGGATTCGTGACAGTATGCGAGTGGGCTTCTACTAACACGTAATAGATAGTGAGTAGCGAAAAAGCTACTGTAAAACTGTCTAAAACAATTACAATAGATAAATTCTAGAAACAAACGAATGTAGTATGTTAACGTTTTTTTTTCACCCGCCTCGTTAACTATCTATTGGCTCATATAAAAACTCCTTGTCGAATTTCTCGTCTAATTGTTAAATAGCAAACTCAACACAGACTTTGTCTGGCGTTGCTACATGCTACGCTATTTCAATTTCAAATCTCTTATTAACCTATACAGTAAAAATCCGCATGCAAGAACCTACATTTTTCTAAAGATTGCCAAAACAGGTTCCTATATTTTTGGGGTAGTTATTGGCAGTTTAGGCTAAATAGATTCTTAATTATTTTCTTAATTTCTATGGAGGAGACGTGGTTGTTGATTGCTAGAAAATAGTAAAAGATGTGTTTTGTCCTTCATAATTTTAAAGTGCCACTGAAACGAAATCTCACTTCTTGATTCCAACCCGCCAATTTGAAGATTGACTATAGTTATTGCATTACGCCAAATATAAGATATATTAAAAAAGAAGAAAATGTTTTATTACACTGTTGAAAACAGGCCTCAAGGACGACATTTTTCAAGCGAGCGAAGAGCTCATTAACATAAATTAGCATCACATTAAAATTCAAGTTTCCAAATAAGAACGTGTGACGTCAACTGATGTACAAGCCAACAAAACAACATGGCGGAGAGAACGAGGAATCGAGAGTGAAGTACGTTTATCTGCCGCTGGAGCTCTGTTTTGTGCCACTATCAAGAATCAGACTGGATCACTTGCGAGGGTTGTCCAATACACTGACAAATTTATGCAAGACATTGTCTAAAACAATGGAGTGCAATGGAGTGTATTATAGAACGAGGCAATACATTGGGGAGAACAATACCATGCATAAATTTGTCAGAGTATTGGACTAGTATGTCACTTGCAAGAATAGAATGTGTTCGAAGATGGAATCTGTGCATTTCTTTCTGAAAGACTGAATTCGACGAGCAAGACCGAGGAAACAAGTCATCAAACGAACCTGCGCGCCTGGGCAAATGTAGAAACAAGCGGGTTTTGTTCGGTTCATTTATGGGACTTCAGTACTAAAGAAGTCGGATTATTTGTGTGGAATGACAACCCCAAAGTGCATTTCAGTTCCTGGTTAAACACGAAAGGAAAGCATTGCCTAATTGTGATTTTCGACGCTCAAAGAATAGCCATATACTCGGGCCTGATAAACAAGTCGAGTTGATTACTTGAGAAGTCGACTGGCCGTTGTTCCCTCATTAGCTTGAAATGCAAACTAAATTTCGGGCGAGGCGGTATTTTTTTGTCAGCCTTCCACTGTATCCCAGTTTCCTGTCTATTTTTTTCACTCATAATAAATGCCATCTGCTCTTATGATCGCTGCTTGTACAGGTAAAATCCTTAGCCTTGAAATTCTACCTGAGTGGCTTATTCTTTTGTGCTAAATTTTATAAAGTAATTGAGAGGAAACTGCAGTATAGTACTGCGAATGTTTTATCAGTAAATAAAGTAGATGTAGATTTTTAATTCAGAACTTCACTCGGTTAAAAAAAAGAATCCCCCAAAATATCCTTACCTTTAACCTTTTTTATCAACCGTGTGTAAGGAACTCCGAATAAACTCACAGGAAAGCCAAGGCTATGGTTCGTGTGTATAATTGAAAAAGAACTATTCAAAAAACAGTTTTTTTTGGATGATTTTCGTTGCAGGATAAGTATTTATGGTCTCAGGGTCCAGGGCCTCACAGCATGAGGGTTACAAATTTTGTTTTGCATCAGTTCCTAGGTTCTGTCTTGAAAACCATCAGTAGGTGTTTGTACTATACACCATACCTGTCAACCTAACTTCGTCAAAAATCTTGAGATTCTCCCTCATGTGGCAAGTAAATAGAGAAAATGTATGAAAAATTCTGAGAGTGACAATGCGGGTGATATACAGTAAATGTATGAAAATTTTCACAAACATTATGCGGGTGACAGGCTTCAAAATCTTGTGACACCTGCCTAATGCGGGTGAGTCGACAGCTATGATACACTGTCCACAACGTTGGTTTCTTGTTCAACTTTCACTACCATTTTGTGATTGGATTTCTTGCAAGGATTTTTTTTCCAAGAGAGGTTGTATTTTATCTTGTTTGCTTTTTGTCTGTTGTGATCAGTATTGTAAGGCATGAGATTACAAGCCCTCCAGAGCTCCAATTTGCTTTAAGAATTAGAATTCAATGGGGCCCACCAGTGCCCACTTTGACTGTAATTACTGAGCTGGCAGAAATGTTAAAAAACATGCTAATTATGCCAATTATTAGGGCTGAAACCTTCCATGGTCACTGAGTAGCAGGGATATTTGCATACGCATGCGCGGCTTAGAGTTATTGAACTCCCTCATGCCTCGGAGAAGGGTCATGACAGCTCAATGTTTACGGGATTTGACCGTGATATGTGGAACGAAATTGAAATGAATTACTCCAGAATTCGCCTAAAGGTTTTTATCTATGTCTTTGCTGCCTATTCTATGGAAAGGAACATGCAATAGTTCGAGTTGTTATCATGGGACGTTCAAAGAAACTCAAGCTTCGTCAATATTGCAGCCATGTTGTCTTGTTACATCCCGTAATTGGAGGTTGCTTGCTCATTTTAAAGGAGAACCTGAATCATTTCACATACGGTAAGTTTCTCTATGGTAAGCATTGGGCATGTTTTGAAGTCAATCTTGATAATTCGCGTTTGCGATTGTCGAGAACACCAGTGAAAATTCTGTTTAATTTCAGTAAATTATATTGAATGCTCCGAGCCCGCTAAAATTCCAGCAAGGTCATTTCTCCATGTTAAATCTTTCTTGATTGTTCTCAACCAACCAAGGGTATCATCAAGAAACGATTAAACTAGCCATGAAAATTCGCTGATCATATGAATTATACTATTGAACTCAAATGACTATTGAACCTGTTCAAATTATGCGTAACACTCTTGAAGCCGATACCACTACAGAATGACAAATATATCGTATTTATGTATCTGACCGATGTCGCAATACTATAAGGTTGTTGAGAGTGCAGATTAAACAGAGATCGCTTTGAGTTAAATACGTAATAATGGTGGGCTCCTCTTTTATGTGCTATAGAAAAATATCGAGCTCATTTCTCCATCTTAGTTTTAGCATGATTTTAACCAGTAATGATCCAGCTGTTAATTTGTTAACATTTTCTTGTGTTCAAAATTCGCTAACATAACTAAAACTTTTTTTCATTGTAGTACTTTTGTGATTTTTGTTACACGTGCAAGTCTTTAACGACTTTTAGTATCAGTAATGTTGACATATTTCATCCATCTTATTTTTCCAGATCTTCTGAATTGTAGCAGGACATTTTCACACCATCAATGTTGTGATTCTAACTGTGACAGAATATGCAACGAAAGAGCTGTAGGGATGGCCTCTAGGCAGGATAGGGGTTGGGTGTTTTGAGTGAATACCTTCTTTGTAATTGGAAGTGTTTCTCTAGCGTCTTAAAAATGACTTGTAATCTGCCAAGAAATAAACTAAAAAAAAATTCAATTTGTCGTTCATCGTAAATTTTGTAATACTGATTGTGGCAGTCGTCCAGGGCTATAAACCTCGATGGGTGGGTAAGGGGGTTTTCAAGGTTTTAAAAGATTGTATGTAAAATCATAAATTACGTTTTCTTATGAATTCAGCAATGGCTTTTCTATGGTAGTATATCGTATGCTGTACAAGCTGCATGCTATCATCGTTTGAAACAATTTCCGTAACACTGCTCGTAACATGGCTTTAAAGTGGAGTCAGAACATGTCCTGTCGACATCTCGTTTGTTGCACACACATACTAGAGCTTATCGTAGAAATATTTTGAATTACAAAATAAAGAAAAAAGAAAAGTGCGAGCTGAAAACTTCGCGCCATTATGTCAATTCCGACTAAAACAATGGAAATTGGCAATTAAAGCGCCCGGAACCACATTGAATTGGTCAGCGGATTCGGGCATGCGCAGTACAGAAGTCCCTGCTACTTGGTCACTGCTAAGTAGAGATGCATACTTTAACCACTTTCCTGGAATGTCCCGGTTGCACAAATCCTTCTCCCCCTACCATTCGAAGTCCATCCCCAGTACAAATGAAATAGCTAAGGGAGCGTTCATAATTTATCTAGAGGGGGGCCTATGATGATTTCCCTATTTTTTTTCTTTCCATTTTTTGAAGCCCCCCTGATGATCTCAGGGTTTTTTTTCCTGACCCCCCCTCAAGAGATGTCAATTAATCATAGACAAATATCATAGCCCCCCCCCCCCCCCCCCCCACCCCACCGAAGCACATACATGTCCCCCCACACCCCACCCAAGCACATACATGTCCCCCCACACCCCACCCAAGCACATACATGTTACACCCACAAAGATTGCGCTACAAAGATTACAAATGGGAAGAGCAGTTTTTTTACTGAAGGGCTGAACTCCCTTTACGTTTCTGGAAGCTGAAAAAAGAAAATCAGCTCAGGTGATGATGATAATGACAATGGAGACAAACACTGTGTTGGGTTTAAACATGGAGTGAGGAGAGCGAGAGTGAAAGTGAGTTTGAGCCACTGCCAAAGGGACCTTGCAGCACAAGGAGTGGATGCCATGCTTCTAGTTCAAATTTAATTCTCAGTATCAACATTTGTCAAAATAAAATAAAAAACAGGAATAGACCAAATCGGCTAACAATGCTTACATCTTGTTGCCAACCAATTAGGATCATGTGATGATTCCCTTGAGTAGTGCCATCCGTCCTCAGGGTACATATTTTCTGGAATTGCCCATTGCAAATATGATGTTTTGACAAAAGAGAGAAAATACAGTATCTAGAGATCAGATACAGTAAACACCTGCATATAAGAAGACACCATTTCAGAGGTTAAGCTGATTGACTGACAAATGAGCCTCAAATGACAGCAAACATAAACTTACATGTGGTGAAATTATGACACTATTTCCATTAAATAAGATAAGGATAAATTTTGAGGCTGCCTGATCTTGTCCTTATAAAAATAAGGTTTTATTGGCCAAGTTTCAGCCTGGTGTTCTTAATCCATTTGTTCATATATGCAGTGTTTACCGCAGCTGTACAAAATCACAATTCCGGGATAGTGAGTTAGGACATGAGAATAGACCAAATCGGCTAACGGTGTTTACATCTTGTTACCACCCAATTCAGATCATGTGATGATTCCCTTGGGTGGTTACAATTGTCCAATTTTTCTCACTTGACCGATTGCACGAGCACATGTGCAGAACTAACAAAAGTATCCACCCAAAGGAATCATCACATGACCCGAATTGGGTGGCAACAAGATGTAAACACCGTTAGCCGATTTGGTCTATTGCAAAATGCACTGAAGGCTACCAAAACCATACCTGCAAACCTCCAGAGCTTTATAACTCACGGCATTCGTGGCATTCCTCCAGGGGACGAAGTGCAAGGTAATATTATTTCACAAAAAAATACAAGAAGCCTGGCAACTACAAACATGTATTTCTCGTTAATATTGCGACAATACTATTGCAATGTACAGACAGAAAAACAAAGGAGCTTCCAACGAGTCTGTCAACTCTTGATGGATTCCACGAAGACGAACAAAATAATAAAGTTTTAAAGCGTTTTTTACTCGACGGATCAGGGCCGAGTGCGGCTATTCTTCGAGCTTCGGAAATCACACATGCTTTCCTTTCGTGTTTAACCAGGAACTGAAATGCACTTTGGGGTTGTCATTCCACACAAATAATCCGACTTCTTTGAAGTACTGAAGTCCCATAAATGAACCGAACAAAACCCGCTTGTTTCTACATTTGCCCAGGCGTGCGAGTTCGTTTGATGACTTGTTTCCTTGGTCTTGCTCGTCGAATTCAGTCTTTCAGAAAGAATTGCACAGATTCCATCTTCGTACATATTCTATTCTTGCAAGTGATGCAGTCCGATTCTTGATAGTGATACAAAACAGAGCTCCAGGGGCAGATAAACGTACTTCACTCTCGATTCCTCGTTCCCTCCGCCATGTTGTTTTGCTGGCTTGTACATCAGTTGACGTCACACGTCCTTATTTGGAAACTTGAAGTTTAATGTGATGCTAATTTATGTAAATGAGCTCTTCGCTCGCTTGAAAAATGTCGTCCAATAAACCTCGAAAATGGTGTTTTCGGAATCAAAACTTCGTATGTTCCTCTTTTTCAAAACCTCAAATATTTGGTATAATGAAAGCACTATAGCCAATCTTCAAATTGGCGGGTTTGAATCAAGAGGTGAGATTTCGTTTCAGTGGCACTTTAAGCATTTTTCAGTGAATTTTAAGTAAATAAAATGAAACAAAAAACGAATGGAATAGTTAAAAATGAAAAACAGTAGTAACATTACATATACATGTGTTTTTGGGTAATTTAATTTTGTCATCTAATGAAATGTATTGTAAAATTCCCACATATAAGAACCTGTTTGAATTTGCTTGGTTAAACAGCTTCTTATATTTGGAGTATTAAAATGGCAAATTTATGCCAGCAGTTTTTTAATGGGCTAGGTTGTACTACTCGCACTACGTCATTTGCTCTGCTCTACTACACTACTTAATTTTCCGTGCTCTACTTCTCACACTGCTTCATTTGCTCTGGCCTACTACTCACACTGCTTCATTTGCTCTGCTCTACTACTCACACTACTTCATTTGCTCTGGACTACTACTTACACTGCTTCATTTGCTCTGGCCTACTGCTCACACTGCTTCATTTCCTCTGGTCTACTACTTACACTGCTTCATTTGCTCTGGTCTACTACTCACACTGCTTCATTTGCCTGGCCTATTACTCACACTACTTCATTTGCTCTGGTCTACTACTCACACTGCTTCATTTGCTCTGCTCTACTACTCACACTACTTCATTTGCTCTGGACTACTACTTACACTGCTTCATTTGCTCTGGCCTACTGCTCACACTGCTTCATTTGCTCTGGTCTACTACTTACACTGCTTCATTTGCTCTGGCCTACTACTTACACTGCTTCATTTGCTCTGGTCTACTACTCACCTTCATTTGCTCTGGCCTACTACTCACCTTCATTTGCTCTGGCCTACTGCTCACACTGTTTCATTTGCTCTGCTCTACTACTTACACTACTCCATTTGCTCTGGTCTACTACGTACACTGCTTCATTTGCTCTGGTCTACTACGTACACTGCTTCATTTGCTCTGGTCTACTACGTGCACTGCTTCATTTGCTCTGGTCTACTACTCACACTGCTTCATTTGCTCTGGTCTACTTCTCACACTGATTCATTTGCTCTGGCTTACTACTCACACTGCTTCATTTGCCTTGGCCTACTACTCACACTGAGTCATTTGCTCTGGCCTACTACTCACACTGCTTCATTTGCTCTGGTCTACTACTCACACTGCTTCATTTGCTCTGGCTTACTACTCACACTGCTTCATTTGCTCTGGCCTACTACTCACACTGCTTCATTTGCTCTGGTCTACTACTCACACTGCTTCATTTGCTCTGGCCTACTACTCACACTGCTTCATTTGCTCTGGCCTACTACTCACACAGCTTCATTTGCTCTGGCCTACTACTCACACAGCTTCATTTGCTCTGGCCTACTACTCACACAGCTTCATTTGCTCTGGCCTACTACTCACACTGCTTCATTTGCTCTGGCCTACTACTCACACAGCTTCATTTGCTCTGGCCTACTACTCACACAGCTTCATTTGCTCTGGCCTACTACTCACACTGCTTCATTTGCTCTGCTCTACTACTCACACTACTTCATTTGCTCTTGGTCTACTACTTACACTGCTTCATTTGCTCTGGTCTACTTCTCACACTAATTCACTTGCTCTGGTCTACTTCTCACTAATTCACTTGCTCTGGTCTACTACTCACACTGCTTCATTTGCTCTGCTCTACTACTCACACTACTTCATTTGCCTTGGCCTACTACTCACACTGCTTCATTTGCTCTGGTCTACTACTCACACTGCTTCATTTGCTCTGCTCTACAACTCACACTACTTCATTTGCTCTGGGCTACTACTTACACTGCTTCATTTGCTCTGGCCTACTACTCACACTGCTTCATTTGCTCTGGCCTACTACTCACACTGCTTCATTTGCTCTGGCCTACTACTCCCACTGCTTCATTTGCTCTGGTCTACTGCTCACACTGATTCATTTGCTCTGGCCTACTACTCACACTGATTCATTTGCTCTGGCCTACTACTTACACTGCTTCATTTGCTCTGGTCTACTACTCACACTGATTCACTTGCTCTGGTCTACTACTCACACTGCTTCATTTGCTCTGGCTTACTACTCACACTGCTTCATTTGCTCTGGCCTACTACTCACACTGCTTCATTTGCTCTGGTCTACTACTCACACTGCTTCATTTGCTCTGGCCTACTACTTACACTGCTTCATTTGCTCTGGCCTACTACTCACACAGCTTCATTTGCTCTGGCCTACTACTCACACAGCTTCATTTGCTCTGGCCTACTACTCACACAGCTTCATTTGCTCTGGTCTACTGCTCACACTGATTCATTTGCTCTGGCCTACTACTCACACTGATTCATTTGCTCTTGGTCTACTACTTACACTGCTTCATTTGCTCTGGTCTACTTCTCACACTAATTCACTTGCTCTGGTCTACTTCTCACACTAATTCACTTGCTCTGGTCTACTACTCACACTGCTTCATTTGCTCTGCTCTACTACTCACACTACTTCATTTGCCTTGGCCTACTACTCACACTGCTTCATTTGCTCTGGTCTACTACTCACACTGCTTCATTTGCTCTGCTCTACAACTCACACTACTTCATTTGCTCTGGACTACTACTTACACTGGTTCATTTGCTCTGGCCTACTACTACTGCTTCATTTGCTCTGGTCTACTGCTCACACTGATTCATTTGCTCTGGCCTACTACTCACACTGGTTCATTTGCTCTGGCCTACTACTTACACTGCTTCATTTGCTCTGGTCTACTACTCACACTGATTCACTTGCTCTGGTCTACTACTCACACTGATTCATTTGCTCTGGCTTACTACTCACACTGCTTCATTTGCTCTGGCCTACTACTCACACTGCTTCATTTGCTCTGGCCTACTACTCACACTGCTTCATTTGCTCTGGTCTACTACTCACACTGCTTCATTTGCTCTGGTCAACTACTTACACTGCTTCATTTGCTTTGGTCTACTACGTACACTGCTTCATTTGCTCTACTACTCACACTTCGTTATTTGTTGTGCTCTACTACTCACACCTCGTCATTTGTTGTGCTCTACTACTCACACTTCGTCATTTGTTGTGCTCTACTACTCACACTTCGTCATTTGTTGTGCTCTACTACTCACACTTCGTCATTTGTTGTGCTCTACTACTCACACTTAGTCATTTGCTCTGGTCTACTTCTCACACTAATTCATTTGCTCTGGTCTACTACTCACACTTCTTCATTTGCTCTGGTCTACTACTCACACTGCTTCATTTGCTCTGTACTACTACTTACACTGCTTCATTTGCTCTGGCCTACTACTCACACTGCTTCATTTGCTCTGGCCTACTACCGACACTGATTCATTTGCTCTGGTCTACTACTCACACTGATTCATTTGC
The DNA here is from genome assembly GCA_033964015.1 of Scolanthus callimorphus. Classification (NCBI taxonomy): domain Eukaryota; kingdom Metazoa; phylum Cnidaria; class Anthozoa; order Actiniaria; family Edwardsiidae; genus Scolanthus; species Scolanthus callimorphus. The sequence goes on from CM066913.1 coordinate 28,037,355, forward strand.
TCTGGCCTACTACTCACACTGCTTCATTTGCTGTGGTCTACTACTCACACTGCTTCATTTGCTCTGGCTTACTACTCACACTGCTTCATTTGCTCTGGTCTACTACTCACAATGCTTCATTTGCTCTGGTCTACTACTTACACTGCTTCATTTGCTCTGGCCTACTACTTACACTGCTTCATTTGCTCTGGTCTACTACTCACACTGCTTCATTTGCTCTGGTCAACTACTTACACTGCTTCATTTGCTTTGGTCTACTACGTACACTGCTTCATTTGTTGTGCTCTACTACTCACACTTCGTTATTTGTTTTGCTCTACTACTCACACTTCGTCATTTCTTGTGCTCTACTACTCACACTTAGTCATTTGCTCTGGTCTACTACTCACACTGCTTCATTTGCTCTGGCTTACTACTCACACTGCTTCATTTGCTCTGGCCTACTACTCACACTGCTTCATTTGCTCTGGACTACTACTGACACTGCTTCATTTGCTGTGGTCTACTACTCACACTGCTTCATTTGCTCTGGCCTACTACTCACACTGCTTCATTTGCTTTGGTCTACTACGTACACTGCTTCATTTGTTGTGCTCTACTACTCACACTTCGTTATTTGTTTTGCTCTACTACTCACACTTCGTCATTTCTTGTGCTCTACTACTCACACTTAGTCATTTGCTCTGGTCTACTACTCACACTGCTTCATTTGCTCTGGCTTACTACTCACACTGCTTCATTTGCTCTGGCCTACTACTCACACTGCTTCATTTGCTCTGGTCTACTACTCACACTGCTTCATTTGCTGTGGTCTACTACTCACACTGCTTCATTTCCTCTGGCCTACTACTCACACTGCTTCATTTGCTCTGGACTACTACTGACACTGCTTCATTTGCTCTGGCCTACTACTCACACTGCTTCATTTGCTCTGGCCTACTACTTACACTGCTTCATTTGCTCTGGTCTACTACTTACACTGCTTCATTTGCTCTGGTCTACTACTCACACTTAGTCATTTGCTCTGGACTACTACTCACACTGGTTCATTTGCTCTGGTCTACTACTCACACTGCTTCATTTGCTCTGGTCTACTACTTACACTGCTTCATTTGCTCTGGTCTACTACTCACACTGCTTCATTTGCTCTGGCCTACTACTCACACTGGTTCATTTGCCTTGGCCTACTACTCACACAGCTTCATTTGCTCTGGCCTACTACTCACACTGCTTCATTTGCTCTGGCCTACTACTCACACTGCTTCATTTGCTCTGGCCTACTACTCACACTGCTTCATTTGCTCTGGCCTACTACTCACACTGCTTCATTTGCTCTGGTCTACTACTCACACTGCTTCATTTGCTCTGGCCTACTACTCACACTGGTTCATTTGCCTTGGCTTACTACTCACACTGCTTCATTTGCTCTGGACTACTACTCACACTGCTTCATTTGCTCTGGCCTACTACTAGTCCGGTCAAATTAGCCTGAACAAAACCCGAACCTGGAAAAAATTGCGACATGGGAAATATTTGGTACTAATTGTCAAAAACATATTTAGGAATAATATAATAAAAGAAATAACGTCACGGGCACCTTTTGTTTTTGGCGGCACTTAGACAATGAAAACACAGAAACTGGGAGAATCTTTATAGACGGTACAGATGAGACCGGGGAAGATTTAGTAAGGTTTTTCGGTTCAAACAAATATTTCTGAGCGATGAGTTGCGGCTATGAATAGTTTATAATTTATGAATAGTTTTTCACACTGCTTCATTTGCTCCGGTCTACTTCTTACACTGCTTCATTTGCTCTGGCCTACTACTTACACTGCTTCATTTGCTCTGGCCTACTACTCACACTACTTCATTTGCTCTGGTCTGCGTCGCACACTACGTCATTTGCTCTGGTCTACTGCACACACTTTTTCATTTTCTCTGGTCTACTTCTCACACTGCTTCATTTGCTCTGGCCTATTGTACACATACTGTTCTTGCAAGAAGATCGTCATTACCTGCCGCTCACGTATGCCAAAGCTACTGATCCACGCTACTGGTACTTAATTCAAACATGGTTTCCTTGTTCCTGGCAACCTCATCGCTTCCGATGATTACAGTTGTATTTTACTAAATTTCTTTTGAGTGCGAATTAGTTACCTTAATGCCGGCACAACTGATACCCAGGTATAGAAAACATCCATTTACTAGATATTAGGCACTTGTGTTTTCAAAGGGTGTATTAAGCAGTTTTAAAGGGATATGAGATTTTCCCTATTTTTGTTGTTCAGAGGGAGGATCAACACGAATAGCTGGAGAACTGCTTCTGTCTACAGTTCACGATGATGTTCACGATGATGATTCAAGTGGCCTGATCGCTGAACACATACACCGAAATCTACCAATGAGGCATCAAGGAGCAGCCCAAGTCCTGCATCTTACCCCTGGTAGGTATTGAACTTCTTGTCAGTGATTGTTTGTACTAAAAGATGCTTACGGTTAAGGTCTCGTGAAAGTTAAAAATTAATGTAAAAATTCATAAAATGACTTTTTTTTCCCGAAATTCATTTGTTACAGTCCTAAAGTATATTTCTAAAACCTCAAATGACGCGTCAACTGTTTTGCTAGGCTTCCATTGCCCATTCTTTTGTATTGCCCGCCACTCATTTTCGGTAATTAATTTAACTTTACACGCTTTTTCTAGCACTTGAATTTCAGGTCAAATTTTCACCTTCGTGAAGCTCCTGGCCCCGCACAATTTAAGATATCGGCCTCATTTTCTGTGTCGTTAGAAAATGATCACAACTAAAAAACCGTGTGATATATTTTGCGGCCACAAACTGTAAAAATGCGACTTTCAACTTCGCGACCTAATATTTTCGTAAATATGAAAAACATCGAAAATCGCTGACACGGTTTTGCAGTTCATTTCTCGGAGATTAAAATCCGACAAAGTGTGAAGTTGTGCAACAAACCGCTAGTGGTCTGGAGCTTCTCAAGTAAACAAGGTAGTTTTTAGTTCGGGGTCTTAAAAATACAAGAAAAATTCAAACTTCGATAAACTAAACAACTTCAAAAAATAGAGCAATATTTTAGCTTTAAAATGCTATATAGCTGATTATCATAGCATAAATTGCGACGCGACGAGAATTTTTTTCCGAAGACACCCCTGACGGGTTTACAGAGACCTTAAGTTCCACTCCAGGTTCACCACCATCCTACCATCCTAGGTTTCTCGCTCCGTTACTCCCGTCGCAACTAGTGTTTCAGCTTATGGGTAGTGTTTTGTTTCCAAGTATTATTTTTTATTTACATACACCATCCATGGGTGGTACCTACACTATGGGTAGGAAGTGTGCTATATCAATTGCGAGATGGAAATAATCTGTCTTGATACGAGAGGTTCAAATCGATCCCTATGTACATGCTTGGACATAATATGCGATTTCATAAAAACTGTAATTGCAGAAAAAAACACAAGCCAACCTAAATTAAATAGTCGCAAAAATTATTGTACTTTAGGCTACCCTTCAGTTTTACTTTACAGGAACCCAAGAAGCGCGTTTGCTTATTGGAGATGACGTCCAGGTGATTGCCCGACCGGTGGGTGGTGAGGATGGTATTTTCTTGGACTCATATGAGAGCACCTCTTCTATTCCTTCCGCTCTCACACGCTGGTCAGAGGAGAGCCAAATTCTTGATCCGGAGAGTGTACACTACTGTGTTGCAGCCCTAAAGACCGATCTTTTCCCGGTGTTTGAGAAGCACCTTGGAGAGGAGATAGAGAAAGAGAAGAAGGAAGAACAGAAGAAAAAGAAGGAAGCTGCGGAGAAAGAAGCTGCTGCTAAAAAGGTGGAAGAGGAGAGAAAAAACAAAGGACAAGACGCAAGCGCAGATCAAGAGAAAGAAGATGATAGTCAACAGGGTGCTGAAGAGATGCAGATTGATGTAGCTAATGGTGATATTTCTGCAAACTCAAGGGGCCCGCCTGAAACCACAGGTGGTACCCCAGCAGCAGGTAGTACCTCTGTGCCCATGGCAGTAAGTGTGGACGAGTCTGCAGATACAAGTTCTGTTGTGAGGACCTCCACGCCTAGAAATGGCAACGCCTCAGTGATGGAATCTTCCGAAATTGTGGTTGCTCGAGATACAGAATCAGCAGCCATTTCACAGGCTGTATCTACCGACTCTAATAATGAGCGAGCCACAACAACCGAATCAACAGCAAAAGACTCACCTTCACCTAATGCTGGTACACCCACAGCTGACTCTCCCATGGCTCTGGGAAGTGAGGTTTCGCTGACCTCCTCCGAAAGCTCGTCACAACAAGGCATGAACACAAATGACCAGGTCGACCAAGAAGAAACTCAAGAAGGTAGAGTAATTTGTTTACTATTTTCATACTGAGATTTATTCACAGAACTAAATGGCGAAAAATCGCCAAACGACGGCGCCGGCACAAAATGTGTTAAGACTTTCTCATAAAAATCGACCAATCAGAGCGCACCTTATTTCGTAGCATGTTATAATGTTTTTGTAATCATAGAAACGCCCGCAGCTGATGCACCAGCAATGAACCAAAACGAACCCAATCATGCCACAAACGAACCACAAGCAGGATCAAGCGGCGAAAACGCCAACCTCACTATAGACGGTATACCCATTCCAGAGGGTGTTGACCCTTCATTCCTGGAAGCGCTTCCCGAGGCGCTAAGGCGAGAGGTCTTGTCTGAGCAGCTTGGTCTCCGTCCTCCCCCGCCCCCTCATAGTCTCGGCAGTGCAAGTGAGGGAGGGGCTCCTTCTCAGGATCCGCTCAATGTCAGTCCAGAGTTCCTGGCTGCCCTGCCACCTGAAGTTCAAGAGGAGGTTAGTCACTTATGTCCTGGAAAGTACGCCCAAATGTAAATGATGGTGTGGTATTCCGAAACAGAATAACTATGCTCAGGAAAGGCACTTTTGAACGGTAGCGAGTTTCACGCAAATTTGGAACCTGGAAACTTTATCCATAATCATGTTTCACTCTGTGAGTTCTGATGTTCAAAAACAAAAGCCTATGTTTGACTTGCCACCATTTTACATTTTGCATAATATTGTAAATAAGCTACATCTAAGTTGATAATCATTCTACGGTCTAGGTGCAGATTTGCATAATCGACGTTTTGCCAGAATATGTAATTTATTTACGATGTTCATATTTCTATGTTTATAAAGTAAACGTATTTTGTAATAGCTAAACAAATATCCAGGCCCTCAACATGTTAGTACTTTTACAGTGGTGTCTCAGATTACCTGGATCGGATCGCGGATAACGCTAGGTGTGTCATTTTAAAAGTTTAGATCACATTTCACGTGGGACGTTTGCTAATTAACATGAGTGACTCACCTGTTTCGTTGCTATGGAAATTCTTATAACAATAACTCGTGCATTATCTTGAACTTTGATGTTTCTACAGCAAATGGTCAAAACTTCAAATCCACACTTAAGTATATTTCAGAATTGTCGCCGTTCAAAGTTAAGAGGTCAAGTACAAGAAAAACTGTAGGCAGCCTTCTTAATCTGCAAAGCACGTTTCACAGCAAACTAGAATCGATTTTGTTCAACTTCAATTTTATTGCCCCCCATTGCTGTAAAACTTGCTTTGGTAAAAATTAAATTCAACATTACTATACTAAAGGCAACCTGCTATATGCATCGCGATAAAGCTGTAGGAAAATGGTGTTAATCAGCGATGAGTCTTGGTTTTAAAATGGAACGCGTAGGACGCGTAGGAAACCCAAGGTTTAGTCTGATTTACTTTCGACACGCATGTGAAATCCGCTACAAACTGTTGTTAAATCCAATAACTTTCCTCCAAGCCTGATATCCATCATGTGAATATTAAAACTTGTCGCGGAGCCAAAACGAGTTGGCTCCCCCCATTTTACATACAGAAACTGACTGTGTTTTTTTTTCAGTAAATATAGATTCCTGAATGCTGCAAGTTCTTTTTTCTATTTTTTTAATTAAGAACCTTTTGCAGATTTTAGGCTAAACAGGTTATTTCATAAAGGGTGTATAACAGAGACATTTTAGCCTAACAGGTTCTTAAATTCTAGGTTCTTGCGGGTTTTTACTCAGAATATCATATTTTGTGATATGTGGTCACCTACTCTTGGAGTGATATAACTTACATGTTATATCACTGACGAGTTTTAAACCGCATGACGAGTTTTAAACCGCGAAAACCACATAAATTCACTATTAAGCGTAAATATTTGCACATATTCACCAACATTCATGTCCCTGGCAACCGTTGTCATGGTTACAAAAAGTCCAAGAAACTCATCCCCATGGCAACCGTACGATGAGTCCCACATAACACTAGAGCAAAGGAAAGACCTTCATGGATAACAAATGTTGTCCAAATATCAATCGATACACACTCCAAAGTCAAAATATATGGTGATTTGATGTTTTGCAGCATGCCAAAAATGCTAGAATCTGGGGACTGAAAAGACCCCAACCCCTAGAAAAACTTGCTGTAAGGGAAGAGGTCAAAACAATGGTACGTTTTAAGTACCCCCACCACCACCCCCCGTTGTCCATTTTTGTATAAAATAATCTATACTATTAAAATCGCATTGTCATCGGGTCACCCCCCCCCCCCCCCCCCCCCCCCCCCCCCCCCCCCCCCCCCAATCAGAGTGAGGCAGCGAAGTTCCAATTCATTCGATTTCTTATGCGAGGGACAAAGCCGTCACGTTGAATTCTTCCACAGAAATTAAGAAAGAACTGAGTTCGCATAGGCGAAAACACCATAGACATCCAGACCTAAATAGTTCTGTTACAAATTACTTGCAGACATGTGCTGGGATAATTCTAATACGAAAGCTTTGGGCTGAGAAATAATTTTATTCAAGTCTAAAACAAACCTTGCGTCTCATAGCGCGCCTAATAATCGCTACATTTTGAAATAGCGTTATAAAAATACCCAATCTGTTTGCTGGAAAGGGTTTTGTTTGAGTTTTTGTTTAATTTAGTTGGATTATTTTTTAAGGCCGTGAGTTCTCTGAATTATTTGTAAAGAGTTGCTCTTGCCTTTAAAATACCGGCAGAGAAATGAGAAGATTGTTTTGTGAAACTGAGGCATTTCATCACAGACGTCAACTCTCCCGGTCAGTGCCGGGTTTTTAGCAAGATCTCCCGAAAAAAAAACAGTTTTTAGGGGGTCTCGAAGTACTTTTGTAGCATTTCTCAGTTTCTACACTTTGTTTTGACAAAGATTCTCCGCTACACAGTCTCAAATCTTCACATTTTTATTTCGATATGGGTTGACGTCCCTGCAAAAGTGAGTTTTGTTTGTGCTGTTATGGAGCTCACCTGATTTGACGTGGTGACATGTCATTTTTGTCAGTGAAGAAACATATCAGACGCATGAGGACGATTCAGACATTCACTTTCTCATTTTGCCAAGTCTCCGATATATGTTTGTAGTTTTCTTTCCCCACTCAAGCTCCCCATTCGTTTTTGCCATTGAAAAGAAATCAAAACGGTAGTGTTGTTTGCATTTAGCCACAATTCTAGATTCTATTTGTCAACTCTGTCGATTTGATTTTTGACGAGGTTTAAAAAGTTTATATTCAATGTTGCATTTTTGGGGCTTTGTTTACGACGACTGATTCGCGGCCGTGCGTAATTTTCGCGCCAAAACCAGGGAGACACCACAGGGAGACCAGTGCATAGCCAGGGCCAAACACAACGGCAAAAAATCCGCATGACGCTTTGTTTCCAAACGATACAGTAAAAACCCGCATAAAAGAACAAGTGGTTTAAGAACACTCAGGCTGAAATTTTGTCAAAAAGGTACCTTATACATAAGAACACATGCAGCCTGAAAAATGAAAATTGTTCTTGTATAAAAATTGCTGCCAGTTAGTACAGTAACCCACTGTGTGGTAGAGTACCGAGGAGATCAATATAATGTGCTTGACCGTAGTTCTACAGCAGGAATTCCAGGGTACATGTACCAATTGTTTTTTAGACCTGACTAATTGTTGTTACTAAATGACTGTCACCTTTATACCAATCACATTCTTTATTTGACTGTTGTAGTGTATGCACTTATTTGATGTTAAGAAACAACTTTAAGAACACCTTAAGAACATTTTCAGGCTGATTTTGCAGAAAACACCCAATATACAAGAACGAAATCAGCCTGATTCCCCAAAACACCTGTTCTTTTATGCGGGTTTTTACTGTACTGATTTATTTCGGTATGGGGAAGGTATTTTCTAGCCATTGGCCAACACTATCAACAACCCGTACATTTAAATGCATAGATAATCTATACGTCTGCAAGAGAAAATGACGTCTGTTACTCTTTCGTTCCCGTCACAGAGTGACGGGTCCTTTTCTGGTAATAATAATAATAATAATAATAATAACTAGTTTATTTTCACCTTTCGCATTCAGCAGACTAAATTACAGGCGAGTCATCACACTGAACTATACACTAAAGGGAATACTAATGGAAATTCAATAAATATAGCACTCAATTTCTCAAACAGCTTGCATATTTAACGGACGGTGACGTGAACGAAACCATTTTTTCGGGAGGCAGCTCCCCGACTATACTACCCCCATCGACTAATGTCTTTCACATATCACCCTGCTCAGTGAGATAAGGAAAAAGTAACATAAAGAATTCAATTCATTGCGTTTTCTATATGTGATTTCGGATTTGTAGAGTACCATTGAACTGTTGTTCTTGTTGTTGTTGTTGTTGCTGCTGCTGTTGTTGTTGTTTTCGTTTTTCTGTCGCTGTTGCACGTTGCCCTTAAGATGTATAGAATAGCCTGTTTGCAATCTTTGACAATCGTTATATGGTCTTAAAGGTCTTACAACAACAGAGGTTGGAAGAAGAGCGCCGTCGAACCCAGCAAGCACCCCCGGACGCGCCGATCGATCCCGGTGCCTTCCTTCGCAATCTACCACCTTCCTTGCGACAGTCAATTCTCACCGACATCGACGACTCTCTTTTGAACGTCCTACCATCGGAAATGGCATCAGAAGCGCAGACGCTGCGGCGGGAGACGGAAGTGCGACGGCAGAGGCTGATACAGGACAGGTTTCCCTTTGGAATGGGTGATACTGCGTCTGCTATATCTGCGTTGCTGCGTCACTCTGGTCTCTCGCGCCGTACTGGCGGTGGTGGATTGCATTTTACGAGGCTCTTTCCTACCGGTACTAACGCTCGGGGGTTTGGCAATGTGAATCCGGCAGGGATTAAAGTCAGTCAGAAATATGGCGGGAGACAGCTGCTTGATCGAGAAGCCTTAGCCTGCCTGGTTGTACTTTTGTTTATCGACGAACCGCGACTTAATGTTGGTAGGCTACAAAAAGTGTTTAGGAACTTGTGTTATCACGAGGAAACGCGACGTTGGCTTGTTAATACGCTAATTCAAGTTTTGCAAAGAACTACTAGTTTAAATCATAGCGGTACAAGCCGTGTACCAAGCTCAGGAGCAGTCACTTTCGCCCAGTCGACGTCTGGTACTGTATTGTGTGACACGTTAGGTGAAGATATGTCACGCACAGATTCGTCTTGCAGACTAGAGGAATACTTGCTTGTCAGAGGCGATAGATCTTCAGACGTGAGAAAATCACAACAGCCATCTTGGTTACGGATTAAACTCGATTCTTCGTTAGGAACCAGAACAAATGTATTTACTATTCAACGCCACGGGAAGGTTGGATTAGAGCACAGTTCGCAGATAGCAGTTCACGCGCACGCGTCGCCTTTTGTTTGTCGCCATGTACTGGATTCTTTGTTATTCCTCGCGAAAACTTTCCCTGGGACTTTCATGCCGTCATCAAAAGTTACGTCGTCTTGTAATGTTGACGCTACCAGTACCGCCACAAAGGAAAAAGCTAGTAAAAGTAACAGTAATGACCCGAGTAAAGAAGACTTTTGGAGTATATTGTTAATACTTGATTCTATGAGTGCGGGTCGCAAGGGAAAATCTGCCTTGACTTCGATGACGACTTTCAACGATGAAGAGAATAACGCTAGTGACGTTTCGTCGGCACCTGTTGGTCAACTACTGACATTGCTGGCTCACCCTGTGATTCAAATGAATGTTCAGCTAACGGACAGGCTGTTACGGTTGTTATCTGTTATATCAGCAGCATTACCGGAAGTGGCTTCGGCAAACAAGAAATCCACAGGAAATGCTACTGCTCCTGCGAGATCTGCAAATGAGTCAACAGCCACAGAAGAGAGTCGGCCTCGTGTGCCCCGAGAAGGCGTTCCCGAAGAAGGTGCGGGTATTCCTGTAGTGGTAGAACCGACAGAGAGACGTGATCATGGGGTAACGCATCCCAGTCTTACTGTTCCAGTCTCAGAAACCGAGTCTATATCATCGTCGTTAGTCGTGGAGAGGTCGTCAGAGCCTGGCGGAGAGCAACCAGAAATCGATTCCATGGACAGTGGGTCTGGCGATGAAGTGACATCGCATAGGAGTCATTCCGAACCTATGGTAGTTGACGTTAATATCTCGGGCGACGCCACGCGGACCAGTGAACACAAGCGGCCGTCATCGTTATTGAAAACAAAAGAGAAACCTGAAACTTCCAAGACCGTGGTATCAGAAAATCACTTGCGACTGGCTGCGAATGTGTTAACATCCGGCTCCTGTTCTGAAGAGGGGCTAGAGGACGCGACCAATCTACTACTGCAGATCTCTCGTCTCTCAACTTCGACTCAGGACGAAGTGCTTCAACAGCTACTAGAAGGCGCACGAAAACTAGGAGAAGGCCTACGTAGTGAAATATCAGTACTGTTGGTAGAACTCGTTGAACATAACAACACTGCGGCGCAAAAACTAAACGTTGAAGGAGAAAGCAGCAAAGGGAATCATCCCGCTATAGTACTCCCTGGACCACCGCGTCGTCAACAGCGCACGAGGCATGCTCTGTTTGGTGTTCATGATGCTGCTGTTGGAACTCAAGAGGGTTGGGATGGGAGGGGAAGGAGACATGCTGGCTCTAAACCTATTGTCTACGATCTACATCTACCATCTATGCCGAAACTGACACGTAAAAAGTCAAGTCAAGCTCTATTTTTGAGGGTCCTGAAGGTCATATTACAGCTTAGAGAGGCCACAAAGAAGGCTGGAAAACCACAAGGAGCTCAGGATACACGACACCATCGTCGAGGTCAAAGAGGTGAGGATTCTTCAATAAAGTAAAATCCCGCATATTCTTTTATGGGGAGGTGATAAAGGGTTCTTTGCACATGTTATTTTTAATGAAATAAGTTTAAAAAATTGAGCCAGTTGAAGTGGATGCCTCCCATTCTAAAACGGAACAACAAAATTTTCATTTTTCATTTTTAATGCATTGGTATATTTTTAATGCATTGGTATAATTCTGTCGTGCCGTTTTCCAAAGGGAGGGTTCTGTTTTATTTTGACACCTTTTGGATGAAACTGCCGTAATTTTCTTAACATATATCATACTAAGTATTTTGTGCAAAGAGCCCTTTATTACGTTAGCATATTAAATTTTTGACAATTATTCGCCTTCAAACTAAATAAGACAATTTTGGTGAATTAGCCATGGGTCACCTTAAAATCCAGAATTTTGACCATCGAGTGATGTTTGTTTTTGTCAAATTGTGTTATCCAAAGGTAGTGAGACGCCTTACAAATAAAGTAGCTTTTTGCAGTAAATAGTAAGAACGTAACAGACTTCATGAAATGGAAGTTGTGTATATTTTCTGGCAAATTTAAAAGAAAAGGCCCCTTTTCTCTCCTCCCCTTCCCAACCCACCCAAAAGTGGTAAATCGACGAAACATTAGAATTTTATTTCAAACGAATATGACACATTGTGGACCATGAAACCTGGATAACACATTAGTTATCACTGTAGCAACCGTAAGCTAGGTGCACATCGATAGAACAACGCTTGATATTTTTCCCTGCAGTGCATCACATCGAGAGCTCTCGAGGCCTTGGAGCTGCTGTTGCAGCGTTAGAGGCAGAAGCAGAAGCAATCTTTGAAGTATTCTCGCACATGCGCGGTCAGCGTAGGACGGATAGGGAACGAGAGCCGGAGACCCCATCCCTGCCGGCCGCGTCTGCAAATGAGGAGGAGAGATCCGTTGAGCGGCAGCCATTAGAGAACAAGGACGAGCAAACTACACAAGGTATGCTATACACCCGCCTTGACCAATAATGTATGGGCTAAAGGGGCTGTGTCGCGGTTGTTTGGATCGGGGAATTGAACGGATTGCCGCTTATTCGGAGCTCCGCTATTATAGACAGTGCCTACATCTGTACATTATTTTATCTCCCTTTAGACGCCCAGCCAGAACATGAGCTACCTGTACTGAGTGAACAACTGGTCTTAGAGGAGCTATGGGACATCCTGGGAGAGTGTCTTACCGAATTAGCTAAGACTTCAGACAGCCATGCTGTGCTGTTACTCCAGCCCGCTGTCGAGGCATTCTTTCTGGTTCATGGATCTGAGAGAATGGAATCGCAACCCTCAGCAACGCTGGAGGGAGACCGCCGCGTCTCTCAGAGGGCCTCTACAAGCTCAGATCTGTTTCCTGTCTCTCCTGGAGGTCCCCTCTCGCCTGCTATGCTCAGCCCGAGTCGGCAGCAGTCAGTGACGTCAGTCACCTCTGATTTGCCTACTGATACTCAAAAGTTCCTCAAGTTTGCAGGTATGTTAGTAAAACCTTAATGTGAACGTTCGCTTGCAACAAATTGTTTCACATAAACCAACGCGCTTTTCTATATACAGCCACCTCAGTTGTTAAAACGCTGGTTTTCTTTTAGGGGTACGACTGTTTTCAATAATTACTTCGCGCAAGAGCTTCTGAGGCGAAAAACACCGAAATCGTGAATGAGGCTAAATTTATGGTATCCTTGCGCCTATCTGATATCTAAACAAAATAGCTCGTGTCAATCATATAATAAACAAAAACTATTCATTAGAAAATTCAATATAAAGAAGAATGCTGTTTATCTTACATTGATAGCTCTCTTGGTTCAAGAGATATTCAAGATTTTCACTTATGCAACAATGTTTATCTATAATTCTGTTTGGGATAGCTGGATTCAATGTCACGATTGTTTCGACAAAATGTTACAAAAAAAAGGCCAGTTGGCTACATAAACATGCTTCAAATAAGTCTTACGTAGAGAAATCTTACGTATTTGTATTACATAGGTATACTTACGTAAGATTTCACAGCTTTCGCTATCAAATTTCCATGTTTGAAAACTGTTCAGTCTGGTAAGAAATCCAAAATCCAATTCCATCCGCTCGGTAACACACGAAAATACTCCAAATAATTACTTATCTATCAGCAAACAACGCCAAATAAACGGCAATCTTCCTTATTTTGAATGGGCGATCAAATAGGCCATTAAAATGTCAGCCTTGGGGGGCACTTTAAGACATTTTTTTGGTGATTCGAGCAACGTGTGGCCAAAAATCTGGTTACTAGAAAGTACGCAACTTCCTATTGGCTTTAGCATCTTTTGAAGAAATATTGATGGTAACCTAGGAAAATAGATTTCAAAGTTTATTGGTCGTTGGACGACAGCGTACTTCTTTACACTCGACAAGTCTTTATCACAGTCAAATATTTCTACCGATCTCGCCGGTGAATCGATCCGACTATGTCTTTAAAAGTTAGATCCTCATCTCGAAAATGCATGTAAGTTCAAACTCACAAGATAGCAGCATCATTTAAGATTCCAGGATGACTGTGCTTTCATGAATATTATCTCCTAATGACTTTTATTACGTTTTAATTTGAATTTGGTTATTCATGACGAGTGCCGGCAGCGATTTTGTCAGCAGGAAGCCCTTAAATCATCTAATAATATTCTTACACAAGTTATTACAGCGGTTAAAGATGAGGTTTCAAGACTTCAGGGACAATTGCAGCAAATCTGGAGAGAGGCATTTCATAATACTGCGCATTATATATACTTATAATATTCATCAATTATTCATGAAGCAAGTATCCAATGAGAAGGCACAATTCAGGTCACATGACTAGCCTTGTAAACTGGATACAAGATCCATCAAACTAAAAGAGCGGGGAGGGCTTGAATATTCAGCAGGGAAAGGGTGGGGTTGATGAATAATAACAATAGTTAATAGATCTATTAGTATTCTGTAAATATTTATAGAATACTAATATCGATATATGCATTCTATAAATATTTACAGAATACTAATAGATCTATTAACTATTGTCATTATTCATCAACCCCACCCTTTCACTGCTGAACTATTCGAGTAAAATTACGACTATGAAAAAACATTACTCAAAACTTTAAGCAAGAAAAGCATTTGGCAAAACAAATGTTACAACAATTAGGCTAGTTGGTTTGTCGACAATAATAAACTGTATAAGAATAAGTTCAAGAACGGCTGCAAGCAGACTAGTGTTCATTTGACCAGAAAGCTGTCTTATTATATAAAACTAACAGCATTAAAAAATACGCATTTTGAATAAATAACCAGAGAGTCTGACTCAGTTGAACTGCTTTCCCTCCACTGCCTTTCCAACAATTTCTTGACCTCGTCTTGTTCACTTGCACCATTGTTGTATCTTTTCCAATCCCTCTGCGTGCAATGCTTTCTAAACCAGTTTGGAAACCTTAAACACATGGAAATAGTTCGATATTTAATGTATTTTACATTTAATTTAACAACAAGTCTGATAAAGCAAAGTCGCTATACTCAGAATAAAACTAACCTTCTTTTTTTGCTCGATTGTTGTCTCAAAAAGCTCGACCATATAGTTCGCATCTCCTGTTCTCGTATCGGTACGAATGCCTCCAACTGCTGTCCTGCCGTGTTTTAGACTTTCGGAAAGTCCCATCCCGACACACGATTTTGAAGACCAGGGAAAGCGACTTGTGACGAGTTTGGCGTACCAAAAGCGCTACGCTGCATTTTTTTTTTTACAGTACTTAGCATCGACTGAATAAATTTCATTGCACAACTTTCGGCTAAAGTTGATAACAAAAGCCAGTTCATTATTTTTTGTATTACATCATTTACAACAAAAGAATCCTAAAAACCTTTTCAACTGAATTGAATTCATCCTGCCTTGGATTTTCAATAGTACTTCAAATTGTTTTCAACAAAAGAATACAAACAAAGAATTTTCATCAAAGAGTTGTTGTCTTGACATATCATAAGTCATTTACAATATTCGCGTCCGATTTGTACGGAATTTACAATTTCTCGGCCTGCGGCTTCGAAATTGTAAATCCCATACAAATCGGCCGCTCATATTGTAAATAGTACATAGATTTCTCCAATATATATTAGAATTATTGGGTTTCACGTGACGTCACCAAAATATTAATTCCCTTATAATTGATTTTACTATGCTTCAGCTAAGATACCGTTACAAACTCCCTCTTGGGAGCATTTATTCCAAATATCATATCGTTTCATTACTTAAACACAGAAATATCGCCGAAGGTAATTCATGTCACGGAACACCCGGTCACGAATTTCGAAGAGTCGATTGGGAACTTTAACAGGAGGTTATGGTCTAATTTGAAAACTAGTAGAGAATATATGATAATAGAATAACTACAAATGTCATTCGATGTCATTCGTATTATTATTGTGCGCTTTTGAGGGACTTCGTGATTTGGCCGCCATCTTGGTGTCCCTCAAAGGGACACCAAGATGGCGGCTCCATACATTTTGCTGTAATCTTGACGCGTATAACGTTACTCATATTTCATTCAGAAAATAACATATCTCCCTGAAATTTGGTCAAAAAGAGCGCTTGACCTTCTTCTGTTAGTCCATACTATTTGTGTGTGAATTAGATGTTTTTCAAAGATGTCATAAGAGAAATAAGGCATCGAATCGCAAAGTTCCCATACATTTCTTACTAAAATTGTATTTCCCAGAACTCGACAAATATTTACTTGGTTGACCTGAAACTCGCTTAATCACAATTATATGACAATATCTAAAGGGTTCTGTCCTTATTTTGTTTATTGTCTTGGAATAAAGGCATATTTAGGGAGTTTTAGTTTGGTCACGTGACACGTGAAACCCAAGAATTGATATTATAATTATAGTTTAAATAGTTAATTATATATATGATTGTATTTTAAGTCCACGCGCCCCTTGAGAAAATCAGCTCTAAGTTGTCGGACAAGCGTGTCTGAATAAAGTTTTACCTACCTACCTAATAAGGCATTGAGCACTTGGCACGCAATTTTAAGGATACGAATTTGGGCGTTACAGAATAGCGTGAAGGACAGAGAAACACGTAAGCTTGGTAAGGCTGTTACAGAATAGCGCTGTTCCCGTTAAAAAATAATAAGCAATAATAAGCAACTCGAGAGTCTTCAGCATAAATTATGCTAATATCGTGCTAACGTAGGAGTGAGCGAGTGAGTGAGCGAGTGAGTGACATCAAGTCACCACGATAACTCTTTGGCTGTTGCTACGCAACTAGTCACGAGTTAAAAACGAGTACTTCAGTTTCATATCATATAAAAATAATTATTGCCAGCAATGTTCAATTTCAGTAATAAACTTGGATAAACTATTTATATATTTATACATCACAGTACACCACCCACATTTTTTTATTTTCAGAGACTCATCGCACTGTACTGAATCAGATCTTGCGCCAGTCCACTGTACACTTGTCCAGCGGTCCCTTCGCTGTTTTAGTTGACCACACCCGTGTGCTAGACTTTGATGTCAAGAGACGTTTCTTCCGCCAGGAGTTGGAGCAGGCAGACGAGGGCATACGACGAGACGACCTCACCATTCCTATCAGGTATCGCGGGAATTCCCTCTCCTAGCTGATGCTCCCTTCACCTTATTAACCTTTGCGTTCACCAAATTCGTCTTGCTTTGGCATACACTTCCATATGCTTCCATATTCATATATCCTTCGGTGCGTAGCAGAAAAACAAAGAGAGAATACTCATGGGAATGCCACGTGATCTGAAATGGGTAAACATTACGCCCAAGCCGAGGAGGTCTATTGCTGGTTTGCACGTGACGTCATTGGCAGCCATGTTGGTGTACAGGAACAAAAGAAAGTTCATTTGTTGCTTTTTGTTCTGTACACCAACATGGCCGCCGCGCTTTTGTGATTTTATTCCCATAGGAATGAGTGCAAACTAAGAATTGAAGCTAAAAGGCCGACTTTTGTATCATTTTAAAGCTAAAATAATGAAGTTTTTGGACGTTTAGAAATTAAACAAATAGGTGACCCTTATCGCTCTTTTATATAGGTGTTATACATGAAACATGGTAGCCTTCCGCAGTTTGATTGCCAGGGGCCGGTTCCTAGAAGGTCAGTTAAGAGTTATCTTTAGATAAACGCTTATCCAACGGATAAATCCTGAACAAATCCTATACAACAGATAACTTTTATCAATGGATAACTTTATCCGACCTTTCAGGAACCGGCCCCAGGGTACTACTTTAACAATCGCACGACATACTCATTTGCGTGTTCCACAGGCGCGACCACGTTTTCGAGGACTCGTACCGCGAGGTCCACCGCCGCACAGTCGAGGAATGGAAGGCACGCTTCTACATTGTGTTTGAAGGCGAGGAGGGGCAAGATGCAGGAGGGCTCTTGCGTGAGTGGTACATCATCATGTCACGTGAGATGTTCAACCCTAATTATGCCCTATTCACAACATCCCCTGGAGATCGCGTTACCTACCAGCCAAACCCAAGTTCGCACTGTAACTCCAACCATCTCAGCTACTTTAAGTTCGTTGGTCGCGTCGTGGCCAAGGCGATCTACGATAACAAGCTGCTCGAGTGCTATTTCACGCGCTCCTTTTACAAGCACATTCTTGGAAAGCCTGTGCATTTCACTGACCTAGAGTCGTTTGACTATAGTTTCTACCAGGGCTTGCAGTATCTTTTAGAGCATGATATTAATGAGCTTGGCATGGACCTAACCTTCAGCACTGATGTAAGTATTTTGTGCGTGCGTGTTCTGAATGTTCCATTCAATTTTGTGTGTGAAAATAAAGTGTATGATGATGTTCTATTTTCGCAATTGTTTCTTCAAAGCAACACACAACTCGCGTAGCAAGATGAAATTTGCTATGAATCGATTTAGAAACAATCATCTCGGAGTTTTTGAACTGTGATTAGCAAAGCTGGGACGGTAGTTAATGTACTTACGCTTGCAACAGAAACATCCCTGTGCACATGGGTACCACAACAGCGTTACGGTGCTGAGTCTCTCACCGCTGTGGTCCGGTTCGACTCCTGGCCGGAACAGAGGAAATTTTCTTATTGTTCGGGTCTTGGTCGAACCGGTCCATATTGTGAGTTTATTCTACAGTATTTCACGTCTTTCGGGTGAGACAAAAAACCGCCTTACTACTCTAGAGTTTCAGGAGGGACGATAAAGAACCACTGGGGACGCAATAAACCCTCTGGCAGTGACCACCCTCAGTGTGCTTATGACCGCTTAGCTGCCAGTGGCGCTGTTGGTACCCAGCGCAATTCAGCTTACGAGCTGCAAGTCTGGGGAATCGGTTGCAAGCATTTATTTATTTATTTAGAAATACATATCTTTTGAAGAAAACGTGTTCAAACAATCTTACTTGGGAAGTTTTGCTATGCTAAAAAGGGGTATCATGGTCACTTGGTGTGACGTCATCGATGAAGTCGTCAAAAGTAGACAAAATAAAATTTCGGGAAGGGTTGCTTACTGGGAGCTCCGCGTTTAGTCAGTTCCTAAATCTATATATTATTGTATTACAGGTGCAAGAGTTTGGCCTGTCAGAAATCCGTGACCTAATCCCTAATGGTCACAACATCCCCGTTACTGAAGAGAACAAACGGGAATACGTAAAACTGGTGTGTCAAATGAAAATGACTGGCGCCATCCGTAAACAGATAGATTCCTTCCTAGAGGGTTTCTACGAGGTAAATCTCTATCAGAATCGGCAACATGTTAATAACGCTTGGAATCACCACCAAACTTTCACCAGAGCCTATGCATATTCGGCCTTCTTAGGCCCGTTTCAAACGTCGATCTTTTGCCGCGTCGAATCTAATTCAGCCGACTAGTTTTCTCTATTTTACAGGCAAAGGAAAAATAAACAAGGAAAGCAAACTTTACATTTCATGATATTCGGCTATGGTTCAGCTAGATTTACCTTTTGTACTAAACAAGTGTCCTCTAAGTTGGAGATAAAATGCCTAACAATTGGATTCGACGCGGCAAAAGATCGACGTTTGAAACGGGCCTTACTTACACGTTGTAAATAACCCGTAACTTTTGCGCGTGCTTGCTCCTAAAAGTTATTCCGTCACAAGTAGCTCTACGCGTAGTAAAAAAAATCATAATGCTACCCACTGCGCGACCGAGACAACTTATAAGGCACGTTGTGAAAATAGTGGTCATGTAAGTGGGATTATGTTATTGAGTGGTTAAAAGGAATCCAATACTGCTCGAAAAATAAAAACGCCAATAAAGACAGTTACTAAAATTACCCAAATAGTAAATAGGGGATCTTGAATGTCATAAGTAGTTTACAATGTTGGCTAACAGTGTTTACATCTTATTCCCACCCAATTCAGATCATGTGATGATTCCTTTGGATGGATACTGATGTATTTCTGCACATACAGTCGTATTCGGTCGAGTGACAAAAAAAATGACAATTGTAACCACCCAAAGGAATCATCACACGATTTGAATTGGGTGATTTTGAATGAGAGCCTTTCATTGTAAATTTCATACAAATCAGCAACTTGACTTGCGCCTTTAGCCCTTTCCAGCTGATCTCACCTCACGGTGCGCAAATTGTCAAAACAAAACTTCCCAGGTCCCGATTTAATCAGCGTACAAGTCAAACCAAGTTTACATTTGACAAAAGGCGATGGAAAAGTATTAACGTTCAATTGCAATAGTTTTTAGAATCTGTTTGGAACGCTTGGCGATGCAACAAAAACCGTTCTGATGGGCTAATTTGAGAGCAAGAAATCAGGTTGTAGCCTTAAACTTCGCTTTAGAGATGTTATGCAGGGTCATGGAGTAGTTATTACTAATAGGCTAACAATTTGACCTCTCCCCCCCCCCCCCCCCCCCCCCCGTCCACACACACACACACAAACCACCTCCCTCAAAAGCTCGAAAGTCAAATATTCGGCCCCTAAGTGAGATATATACGTTCTGTTAGGTGATACCCAAGAGGCTCATATCGATTTTCAACGAGCAGGAGTTGGAGTTATTGATCTCAGGCCTTCCTAATATTGACTTGGACGATCTGAAGGCTAACACTGAGTACCATAAATACAATGAGAACTCTTTACAGGTAGGTTATTGAGCTACATGAGACTATATATATATTTTTTGGGGGGGAAAAAGGAGGTTTTTTTTTTTCAGCCAACTCGTCACTTTTACGACCAAAACACGTCACTTGGACGGCCAAAACAGTATTTGTATCCAAGTTAATACACTGTTAGCCTTTCATTTCTAAGAAGGAGAAAGACAGCAAAGGTTTCACTCTTTCGATGGAAAAATCCCCTTACGCCCTTTTTTCTGAGTTACATCACTGGTTGCCATTACTAAAGCACACGGATACGTAAAGCTTTGATTTCGACTCGCGGCCAAGTACTTGCTCGCTTTCCACCTTTCACTTGGGAAACTGAGCTCACACAGACTAATGTAATAATGTCAACTGGTTATCATCTTCCCTCAGATTCAGTGGTTCTGGCGGGCGCTTCGTTCGTTCGAGAAAGCAGGCAGAGCCAAGTTCCTGCAATTCGTTACAGGCACGTCCAAGGTTCCCCTGCAAGGTTTTGCTGCTCTTGAGGGCATGAATGGCTTTCAAAAGTTTCAGATTCACAGAGATGATCGTAATACTGATAGGCTACCGTCCGCTCACACCTGGTAAGAACTGGGCTGCTTATGTTCGACAGCTGTTTGTCATCGTTATGATATTAGGAATTCGAACCCATGACCCCCGGAATTGTACGTCCAAAGCTCTACCATACAGGTCAGACTGGGAGCAGGTCGGGTGTATATAAAGAACTTGACGCTTCTTAGGGAGGGCACTCGCACGCTTAATTTGTGTACAACCTGTCAAAAAATACGTCTAATTCTTATCACCAAGAATACATCCAAGTTTACCGGGAATAACCAAAATAACAGTCCAGGTTTGTCAAATGACCTTTTAACTGTTAAATCAATACAAATCTATAGTGTTTTGATCTATTATCAAGAGGATGGAATGGGATTGCGATTTGCATTATTTGCTATTCTCACCCGCATACGTAATGAGAATGTCACGGGAGGGGCTTGAATCCACCCAATAGTGTAACCCCTTGGGCTCAGTGGCCTCTTCATGTGGGTTGGGCATAAGGACCGACACCCTGCCTCGTTCTGGATCAGTTTCCCGAGACTTCGGACGAGGAGGTTGTCGTTTTCGCTCCACCCACCTCCCCTGGCGTAGGTTGCACTGCACAATACCATATCCTTAACGGCATCCTGTTGCCTTGCAGTCGCGGACACCTCCCATAACTCAACCCTACCGTGACATGACAATAGGATGCGGTGAGGATATGGTACTTGTCAGGCAAGCGTGCGAGTGCCCCTTTAAGAAGTGGAATTTTAATGGAGGAATCTTATTATACTCAATAATAATTACATCTGTTACGTCATAGTTGATGCAATTACAGGAAGTTCGCCTGCGCACGCTAGTTAGCAAATGGCCATTCTCGTACCCAGAGCTCCCCCGGCTCGTCACTTCGCACGGGAGGCTCTGGTGGCGGCCATTTGAGGGCATCCGCTGATTGGCTGATTTTGGACGTTGGAGCATGCGCTGAAAGGTCTTTCTCTCACCAGCTCAATCTCGTACCCAGAGCCCGTCATCTTTTGGCCAGCGGCAAGATTCAGGGCTCTGGGGGAATCGATTTTTTTAAAACCCAGATTCTGGGTTTCCGGTTTGAACGTTGTATGGAAGTTCGTTACGTTTTTGACCTACCACGCATGCTCACAAATCGGATTCCCCAGGGCCCTGAATCTTGCCGCTGGCCAAAAGATGACGGGCTCTGGGAACGAGGTTGTCACCAGCTCTGTATTAATTCTTGCGCATGCGTCAGTGGCTGTCACCAGAGCCTCCCCACGAGGTAACGAGCCGGGGAGCTCTGGGTTCGAGAATGGCAAAGGCAAAACTCAGTTTTCAACAGTTCATCTATTTCAATTAACGTTGCTCTGCAAAACCTAAAACCATGAACCATGCATAATAATGAAGACGCTATTTCTCGTATTTTCCTCGAGTTTGGCAAACTAAACTAAACTAAAACCACCCAATGGCACTTTGTTTACTACTTTGAGACTACCATTTCGGAATTACCATTTCGTTTTGCAGAGCAACGTTAATTGAAACAGGTGTATCTATATATTAATACCGTAAGCCAAATCGTGTCCGCACTCGCTCCGCTCAGCCCAAAAGAAGTTCGCAAACCCGAAGGGAAGGTGGAAATCTGGACCGTGGGCGTGTTTTTGTTGGAAAAGATTCACCTTGGGCAAAGTTCTAATTCAAGCGATTTCTTAAGCGAGGGACAAAGCCGCCATCGCCGCCATGTTGAAAATCTCCCACAGAAACTAAAAAAGAACTCGGTTCGCGCAGCCGAAAGCACCAAAGACATTGAAACCTAAATGGTTCTCTTACATATTACATACAGGAATGTGCAGGGATAATTCTAACTGGAAAGATTTGAGCTGAGAAAAATTTTCATTCAAGTTTCAACAAACGTACCTTGCTTCCCTTGGAGCACGCGCTAAGTCATGCTAAGTCGAAATGACACATTTACAAAACAAGGTCCGTGAAAGTCATGAATAATATTCTCTAAGTATAAATCCTGACGGCTCTGACACAATCCCGAAGTATAAATCCTGACGGCTCTGACACAATCCCGAAGAGGAGGAGGAAATCCCATCCAGTGGGCATGTTTTTGTTGGAAAATATTCACTTTGGTCTAAGTTCTAATTCAAGCTATTTTTTAAGCGAGAAAAATATAAAGAATAAATAATATAAACTAAAAGAATTTCTTAGTCCTTAGACCATTTTTAACTCGTGGGTTGCTATGGTAACCCCGAGTTGTAGGGGGACCCGATGTCACTCACTCCGGTGTAAACTTTTCTACATTAGCATAATTAGCATAATTGATTATTTGTTTAGTTATGTGTTCATTTTACCTACCCCTCCCTCGAATCATTCGCTTATCTTTTCGCTCCCCATCCACTTTGCTGTCGGTCACCCATCCAAATACTAACCCTGCCGGATCGTGCTTAACTTTAAAAGATTGACCGAGTCACGCGCTTACCAACTGCGCCACGGGGACTTCGTGACGTAATCACTCAGGAAAAACTGATTTATATGTGTCAAACGTCCCATCGCAGGTTCTCTGTCTCATAATCTCTCACAAGTTCACTGTGTTTTGAAAGGCTTAAAATTAATCTTAAGTTGACTATGTACGAATTCGAACAATATTCGACCGATGTGTATGCTCTCATGACCGTGAGATACGAATCTCCGATGTGAATGCTCATGAACGTGAGATACGAATCTCCCAAACTTCGCCGGCAAACTTCAGGTTCACTCAGTTCACTGTCTCGCAAGTTAACTGTTCACTGGACTTATATCTTCCCTAAAGCCGAAAATCACGACTTTTACTCATCGAACATTGTTGTTGTGATGCTAATGTCTTTGCCAATGAATCGTATCCCGTCAACGGTTTCAGTTTTGTGCTAGGTGACTATTCCATCAAGTCGAGCTCAACCCAGTTAGTGAAGTCACTAAATTGGGACAGCCTTGAACATAGGCGCTTGCTAAACCAGTCGGCTCTTCTATACAAATTCAGAAACGGAGTTGTAAATTGTCATCTGCCTGCTACTATAGCTCGAAATAACAGTCTTAGATCTACACTTAGACACTCCTTGGCATACCAGCATCCTCAGTCAAACCTGCAGTCCTTCAGCTACTCCTTTTTCCCAAGAACAATTAGAGTCTGGAACTCTTTACCATGCACCGTTGTCTCCTCTAACGCTCTGTCAAGCTTTAAAGAGACCGCCTTGTCTGCAATACGGGCATTGAAGACACCAGCCCACCTTCGGAGGCTTTAAACACCTCTTGACCGCCCTTCTAGTATTAGCGAAAGCTAGCATAGAAGTACTATATCTAAGTCTAAGTTCGCGGCTTGAAATTACTCTTACTACGAGACTCGTGTTTTAAAGTGCCGAGAATCTGCCAGCTGCCGCACTCTCGCCACTGCTAGACTGTTGTCACGCCGAAGGTTATAAAATATTTTTTGGAATCTTAGTAGTGGTTATGACTCATTATTATCACTACGCGCGGTACTCTGACAGGAATTAAGAAGCGATTCATCGCCAAATCACACCGGTGAGCAGAAACCTCAACAACAACAAGCTTAGTCTCATGTTCGAAGCGAAGGCGAACAAGTTGTTTACTAGAAAAAGAAAATATTCTGGAACCGAAACATAAACTCGCTATCAGTCTGGGAAACAAGTGAAACAGTACTTAATTCGACAACCACGGACAGAACACCGACGAAAAATGGAGGGCTCCGGAGATATTGGTTGGATTTATCTGTGTTTTTTTTGGTGTGCTTTCGTTTCGAGGACGGGAGGGATGGCGAGAGCTGACTAGAAGTAACTAAGCCTACAAAAAAGCAGTTAAAAAACATTTGCCATGTTTTCAATTGTATTGTCTTTTGGGATTCTTAATACCCTGCTAGCAGAGTAGATTTTTATGTGCTTTTAAAAGTTGTGATTCTTTTTGTTTCATGTATTAACCTAAGTTTGTAATTTCAACGGGCGAAATAATTGTGAACGATACGATTTTTTTGCCTTTATCTAAGCTTACAGTATTCAATTAGGCTGGACGAACACTATCATGCTTGTATTATTTGGCCTTGTGTAGTGATAATAATGATAATAACATGACTTTTGTCGGGCATATAGTTGATTTGTGTCCCTCGTAGCATGCTACTCGGGCCCCAGACGTCCGCGGAGTCCAACCTTGAGGTTAACACATTTCTTCTTTTTCTTTTTTAAAATCCTTTAGATAAAAAAAAATGATGTTCTCGAGAACAATATTGAAATACTTTGAGGCCGGGTTTTTTTTTTCACTTTCAAGGAAAAATCCAGCTTTCAAAATCGCGCCAAAAGTTGGGAGCACTGAAGCTCCAATTAGCTCATACATTTACTGTGGATTGAAAACGCCCGATTTTAATATTCAGCAATAATTAATTTTTAACTCTGCTGGATTCAAAATGTAAACATTGGAACTGGCTTATACCCGTCCGTTTCCACAGACAGAATGTTATTTTTTCCCGGGGGGAGGGGGGTTCTCCCATGTTTTTGGGGCGGGGGTGCTCGTCGGGAACTTTGACTTTACCCCCAAAAGGTACCAACAAGACGATTTTTCCCTCGTAATTTTCTCTTGTATTTTTTGAGAGCGAAAATACGTCTGAATTCAGGCTTCAGACAAGCGTGATTTGCTAGAACGGACCCCTAACTGGTACCTATCTTTAAAAAATTGAAAGTTTTTAAATTTTACCCCTCAAAGGCACTACGACGAGCACCCCCCGCCCCAAAAATATTGGAGTCCCCCCCCACCCCCTGGATTTTTTCCGGGAAATTTCATTTTTTTTTTAATGAGCAACCCCACCTATTCAATATGAGAGCCTTCCCCGCCCTGTCCTCTTCACTCTTCATTACCCACGAGTTGGCGATAGCTATAGCTTTGATTATTTGACCTGTTTCTACTCTCCCCTCACTGAGATATGATAAACATACAAACAATTCCGCAGTCAAATTGCGCTTTCGATTTTCACGGGTTCTTTGACCGATTTGAGAGACGGACACACGCGTGATTTTGTCGCACCAATCAGGGAGACCAGTGCAAAAAAAAATCCTTTTGGGCTCACTTCATTTATTTCGGCATGGTATTAGTAATGTAAATCCAGCAGTTTATGGAAGGGGGAAATTATGAACCCCTCCCCACATCCATATGGCCATTGTGATTTTTTTTTCGTTTTTTTTTAAGACCCATACCAACCAATTTTGAACCTCATATAAAAACAGGTTGATTTCTATAGCGCAGCCAGTATAACATACCTACTACACATAGACTGAAATACGTGTCAGTACAAAATTTGGGGAGATCGGAGTTAGAATCACGTGACAATCAGGCCACGCCTATTTTTACCCTCGTCCCAGTTTCAGGCTGTACCGACTTTTTTTCGATTAATGCTCTACGGCACCTCGAGATTGACTGATTGCCTACGTGTAACAGAAGTTTGACTAAATTTTACAAGCTCGATTTTGTGCCGAACGGGGAACAATAGCAAATCCCAGAGTAGAAACTACAGAAATCCATCCAGTATTTACCGATCTTTGCATTCCCAGTTGACAGCCTTAGTTGACAGCCTTAAAGGATTTGAATTGATATGAAACGTTGGAGACAAACTTTACATTGATCCATTGGAGTCGTCCAAAAATTTGAATCGAAAAAAATACGATTTTTTAAATCAGATCAAATTTCGTGAATGTAGGCCTAAATTTCGCGTTGAGCTGATGCGTGGGGCAATTATGTAGATACATTTCTTTATTTTTTCGAAATCGCAAAATAATATTAATTTTAATCAAAAGTATGACCTTCCTTGAACAATTACAAATAGAATGAGCTATACAAAACTTCAATCTATAACCATGAAGTACCAAACTCTGACATATTTATGATCGCTACACTGAATTTTACATAGATTATAGCCATGATTTATAAATCCTAGAATATCTTCAGATCGGGCTTGTAGAATTTTCTCACACTTCGGTTACACGTAGGCAATCAGTCAATCTCGAGGTACCGTAGAGCATTTATCAAAAAAATGTCGGTACAGCCTAAAACTGGGGTGAAAGTAAAAATAGGCGTGGCCCGATTGTCACGTGATACTAACTCCGATCTCCCCAACTTTTGTACTGACATATATTTCAGTCTATTGGTAGTATGTGTGTTATATTGACTGCGCAATAGAGATCAACCTGTTTTTATATGAGAGGTTCAAAATTGGCCTTGGCATGGGTGCATAATTACTGGGTCGATCCACCTTCAGTAAAGCACGTGGTAACTGCAGTAACGCGTGTGGTAAGTGCATTTAGTACTATCCTCCTGACTCACGTTATCCACGTTTCACTTTTTTAGTTTTAATCAGCTTGACCTGCCTGCATACGAGACGTACGACAAGCTTCGAACTCAGCTGAAGAAAGCTTGCGATGAGTGCCCGGAAGGCTTCGGCTTGGCGTAACTCATGTTGCTCCTCTTCATTGCCAGCAAGTAGAAGCAGAGGAAATAAAGTAAAGATGACTGCCAATGTGTCGATCCGTTGTTTCCATTTGTCCACTGAATATTCATGAAACCATAGGCTCTGATTGCAAATTTGCTTTTCAGCTGGGGAGGGGGAGGCACTAGTGAAAATTGTATTGCACAAGGAATATGTAGGGGTTTGACATGTTCTTAACTGCTGGACCATTAAGTTGAATATTGGTGTTGCTAATGTTTTACCACAGGGGGCCCACTCAAATCATGTGACTCATGTTCGCATTTCAGCATAGTAACTACTTGACCGTTCTATAGTCATGTCTTGATATAAGACATATAAGACATTTTCTCTACTTTAAAACACCTTTTACACATGTTTCCATTACTTTACATGTGTTAAGCAGCTTGTGCATGCGTAACCAAATGTTCATGGCACCTGGTTGAGAGCGTGGTTGAGCGCTATCTATAGTGCATTGCACCAGCAGTACCATAGAGTACGACCACAAGGGGTTTCTACGCCTGACTTGTATCCATTTTTGTGTGCCAGGATCAACAGGACATTTTCAAGGCTATCTAACATAGTTTTTTTTCGTGTTAATTTTTCTTAACTAAGTATTCCTTGATTTCAAGATGCCTAGAACGTTATGTATTTCGTGATATAAAATAAACATTATTTTTGGAAACATTGACATGCTGTGAGTTTACTCTCACTTAAATCAATCCATGGTGTAGAGATAAGCCATTAGCACTATGCCTCGTTCACATAAGAATTGAACATTTTACCGTCACAGCATTTAATGGTTAATAATAATATATATTGGTACATAAATGGGCGAAACGTGTTTTCCCGGATATATAAATGCAAACTTGGCAGTGATATCTCTGGGCTCCCTGTGGTTTTATAGCAGAATTAGTGACAATTTCCTTTGCTGCCATTTTTACTATTCTGCGAACTACACGCAAGCTAACAAACTGCGGTTTGACTTCTGTCAATCAAACAAGTGAACAGCTCTGGGTGATTTCACGCGGCTTTGAGAGGTTGTTTAACTAATAAGGACTAGCGAGGCTTCAAAACCAATTTCACCATAAAATACAGACGAAACTTAGAGAAAGTCCATGCGCCTGTCGTGTTTGATGGACGGAAACGGACAAAACGCAGTGGACGTGAGTTCGCATAATAATGGAAACGAAGTCTCGTGTTTGTTGCCCAAATAAGGGTGCTTCAAATCAGCTGATTATCAATCTATTCACTCCTACTATAAACTGCAAAAAAAAAAAAACTTGAAATCCTTCAAAGATGAGGAATTACGGCGCCCACCAATAGACACTGAAAACAATGGCCAGGGCGGCGTGTCCAGTCCCCACGACGTCCGTGCTATCACACGGTTTCATTTCATCTCTAGGCTGGTTTGACAAAGGATTCACAATCAGGTGATCGGAAGCACCCTAGTTTGGGCAAGAAAAAAATGCGAGATCTTTCCAAAGAGCCGGCTGACGGTATGACGAAAGGATTGAGGGATTTAGGGGCCAATTTGCGTGACGATAGTTGCTCTTTCGCTTGCTTTTAAGCTAGGTAGACGAGCAGAAATCAAATATTACAAATTTATTGACTATTTGTATTCAATGACATCAATAATTGTTTAACATTTACTCTATTTCAGTTCAGATTTTCAAAAAGCCACTCTCCACCGAAATTGAAATAAAATAAGTATTTTGGTATATACCGCCGAGGCAACCTGTCGAATTTCAAGTAAAAAAAAAAGGGGGGGGGGGGGGGTTGGCGTTGACACAAGGCGCGCGGAAGACGCACGCAATATCTACTGTTTCTGAAGTGAATAGTGTCTTAGATTCCGAGATTCTAAACCTGCAATCATTTTTTTTCATTCTTAGGAGGTTGCCGAGCTGGTATAGACTAAATATAATAATTATTTTTCATTTGAATAAATGCTCGTCCGTCACAGTTCAATAGAACCATGTGTGTCAGTGATTTCTTAATTTTTTGCCTTCCAATTGTATGGCGCTGTTACAACGGTTAATATTTATCTTCGTGAGGCAATAACATCCTACATATCCAGGGTAAAAAATATAGATGATACAAAACTCCATGGCTCTGTTAAATTGTGATGGACAAGAAGATATACAAAAAAGGAAATAATTTCTTGCTAAATGTATTTTGTAATAGTCAATAAAAATTAAAATATATATATTCAAAATGTTTAAATATACCTATCTTAAAGGCAAACGAAATAAACAATTTGGCAAAAGCCCCATGAAGCCCCCATTGACCATTCATTTGAAGGAGGTAAAATAAAGTGGGACGCTGGTAAAAAAGTAGATGCATAAATTTCTGATGGAAGTTCTGTGTTTCAGATAATTGTTTATGTGTAGTACGGCTAACTGTAAATTGAAAATTAATCAGATGTTTGTTGAAGGATATAATAATGCTAATTTATTGGTACTTTTCAGTGTAATGTTCATTACATTTGCAGGTTTACATTTGTTAGTCGAAATAATGCCCAGTTGACAAACCTGTAAACGTCGGAGATTAAAAGAATATTCTCTAACAACGCATATACTGGAAAATAGCGCTCATTTTGAATAACTCCTCAAGTTCAAATGTATGACCTTTCCACATAGTTCATATCCGTTCATTACTAGGGAAAACCCAAATCTGTTTCATTCCTGTTACTTGTAAATTGGCGGTTTTCACGCATTCTCGAACCCAGAGCTCCCCGGCTCGTCACCTCACGGGGGAAGCTCTGGTGACTGCCATTGACGCATGTGCAAGATTTGATAAAGAGCGGTTGAGAGAAACAACTTTATGCGCATGATCTAGCATTCAAAATAGCGAAGGCCCTCGAATGGATGTCCCCAAAGCCTTTCCCGCGAGCAGACGAGCCGGGGAGCTCTGTACTAGAATGGTTTTATTATTTAAAAAAAAAACTTAACTGTACAGGACCTTACCTGATCTGCAGGAATTTATGCCAACTCCCCGATCCAGCATTGGCAAACATATCTGCTGCGAAAGTAGTCCGGGCAATTTAGCGATTACCCTGGAAAAAATTGCAACATGGGATTTTTATAAAGCAAATTCTCAGGAACATATGTGAGAAATACGTGTCCAAATTTTGTGAAAATCCGTTCGGGGGAAGTTGGTTAAATTCGGGGTTTTCCGTCGTTTTCGGTGGCACTTAGACAATGAAAGCGAACAATTCGAAGGGAGGGCTATAGACTGTAGAGCCGTAACTCGGTGTGATATTGAACGAGATATCGAGCAATTTCTTGCTACTGCAGAATGTGATTGCATAGACTTGTGAATTTTGTGTTTGTTAATAACCAACTCTGCAAAATAATAACAAAATAATCCTGAGTTTTGACAAAATCCATATGATCCTTGTATTTCCCGCGTGGAGATACACTAAAGTTCGAATATTATACGCTAAAAGAAATAAAAGAAATAAACTGATCGCAGCCGTAACTCATCGCTCAGAAATTATTTGTTTCAACCGAAAACCCTTAATAAATTTTCCCCGGTTTGATCTGTTCAGTCTAAAACAGTCCCCCAGTTTCTGTGTTTTCAGTGTCCAAGTGCCGCCGAAAACAAAAGGCGCCCTTGACGTCGCCGGTAAAACCAAAAATTTAACAAACTTCCCCCGGTCGGATTTCTACGAAATTTGGATATGTTATTCCCAGATATGTTCTTGACAATTAGTACAAATAATTTCCCATGTTGCAATTTTTTCCAGGTTCGGGGTTTTTTCGGGCTAATTTGACCGGACTAAAGCCAAAAGCCGCTTTATTGCAGTCATTCAAAAACAATAAAATTGTACAATGTAATTGGATTCAATTTAGCCCAGTTAAGGTGGATCGACCCAGTAATTTTGCACCTATGCCAGCCAATTTTGAACCTCTCATATAAAAACAGTTTGATTTCTATCGCACATCCAATAAACATACATACTACCAATAGACTGAAATACATGTTAGTACAAAAGCTGGGTAGATCGGAGTTAGTATCACTTGACAATCGGGCCACGCCTGCTGTACCGACATTTTTTCGATAAATGCTCTACGGTACCTCGAGATTGACTGATTGCCTACGTGTAACCGAAGTGTGAGAAAATTCTACAAGCCCGATCTAAAGATATTTTAGGATTTACAAATCAGGGCCATAATTTATGTATAATCCAGTGTTATGAATTAACATGGCAAAATTTGGTACTTCATGGTTATAAATTGAAAGTTTTTATAGCTCATTCTATTTGTGTATGTTTAAGGAAGGTCATGCCTTTTATCAGAATTAAATATTTCTTTGCGATTTCGAAAAGGAAACAAATGTGAGTGTCAACATAATAGCCCGACGCATCAACTCTCTGCGAAATTCGGGCCTACTTTCACGAAATTTGGACTGATTTGAGAAATCGTAGTTTTTTTTCACTTCAAATTTTTGGACGACTCCGATTGATCAATGTAAAGTTTGTCCCTAACGTTTCATATCAATTGAAATCCTCTATGGTTATCAACTGTGGACGCAAAGATCGATGAACATTGGATGGATTTATGTAGTTTCTGCTCAGGGACTTCGTTCGGCACAAAATCGAATTCCAATGCGGCACACGGGATATTCGCGCGTGACTGCTCTCCGAATCGTCCCCGATATATGGTAATTAAATGCATAACAAAAGACCGAAAAACTTAAGAAAATTATCGTACATCGGAGACTAGCCAAGCAAGGACAAGCCCACGTGCGCTCCATTGGAATTCGATTTTGTACCTAGTGCAGGGTTATGAATGGAGGGGGGCGTCTAAATCCCATTTCCTAGAAATCCCACCCATTTTCAGTGCATAATTTGCCGAAAATAGAAATCCCATTCCCAAGAGGCATCACAACAGCAAGAAGACAATACAATAGGCGCGGGTCTTCTGCTTGGGCACAAATTCGTGGTAAAGAAAGAAAGAAAGTAAGAAAGCAACTTTATTAACGTCTCAAATCTTCTAGCCGTGCACGAGTGCACTACTAATCGGGGAGACGGTGCACTACTTACCCCCCTTTCTCTATCAGAGCTCCAGGTGAAAGGAATTCAAAGCTATAAGCAAGCTACTCGGAACAGAGAAAAGTCGATACGGTTGGTCGATCCGGGATTCGAACTCCGGACCGTACGCACAGTGTGCCGTGCACAAACACACTGCGCCACCTAGCCGCACCTGAAAAAAACCTGTAAAACAAGGACAAACGATCCACCTGCTCCCTCCTTTTCCCCGTCTATAGCAAAGGGAACCCAAATCTAATAATAAATAGCGGAGGACATCTGGGTTCGAGAGTGTTCTGATCACGGGCTCAATATTTCGATTGTTCGTTCTTCTTCTGGGGTGGAAGCTGAATAATGAATTATGAATGACGGGTCTTACGAACAAATGAATAATTGCGTCGAAAAGTCGAGGAATAATGAATAAGAAGTTCCTACATTAAATGAATAATGGTTGTGTGAATAATGAATAACGCCTGAATAATGAAAAGGAATAATGAATAATTGAAGAAAAATGTCAAGGAATAATGAAGGTCCACTTATTCAGCTTCCACCCCCGATTCTTCTGTTTGCGGAAATTCGATGAATATTTTGGTTGTTTTCCCGATATCCAAAGAAGGAATAACCAAGTCCACACTCGTGAACTCAAAAGCGATATTGTGAAGTGGATCTGACTCGTTTTTACAGGTGAGTAATTACTTTTAAGTGTGTACACCTCAGCAGGATAATTTCGTAAGTTTCTTCAGCATAGTTTGAAAGCAGGAGTCCTTGGGAGTCTAGGTTTGAGCTTGAGGCAGGGACGTCAACTCTCCCGGTTTTGAAGTAAAATCTCCCGGTTCCTTTGAAAAACGGCCGAAGGTTTTTTTTTTTGCTTCTGGACCTTAAAAAGCGATAATACAGCGACATATTTAGGTATTTTCCTTTCTCAAAAGCCCTATATTTTGTTGAGGGAATTTTATTTCTCTGTTTTTCTTTTATCTTTCTTGAGTCTGCTGGACACACACTGCGACTTTCATGGACTTGTGATCCGTGTAGTTTTTCGCCCTTCAAGACGCAGCACCCATCTTTCGTCCACATAATTTCTCTTCTGTGATAAAGTACCATGTCTTCTTCTGACGTCACAGTCGATAATTGTTCGGCCCCCGAGAAAATTGAACGAAAGAAAACCGCCAATCGGAAATATTCAGAAATCGATAAAATATTCACGGCGCGCGCAAAACACGTTTTTATTTCGCAAATACTCGCTTGGATAATGGATCTTTTTTGTTGAAATATAGTTGTTTTCTGCCTTGAGTGGCACTTTAAACGTTTTTCATGGCAAGGAAAAATTAACAAAGGAGCACTTGAACCGGAAAAATCAGCAAAAACAACCCTCATTCGAACACGATTATTTTCACAAAAATCGAATTCGATCGCCGAACAATCGGCCTAGTATAGAACGTCTGCTCTCCAATGATGTACCTACATTCCAAAAGCAGCCACGTTCTCGTAGATTCGTTACTGATCCCAACAAGCGTCGATTAAATCGATAAAGCAGGTCTATCGGCCGCCATTTTCTCCGTGGATTGCAAACTGAACAGACGTTGCTGAGTTAAATCAGCGACCGTTTGATCAGTCTGTTCAGTTTGCAATCTTCACGGAGAAAATGATTTTTTCCGGATCGTGTGCTCCCTTGTTAATTTTAGTGTATAGGAAGGTGAAGTTAACCGGGTTTTTTTTCAAACTCCACGGGGCAATGAAGACAAATACCTCTAGCTGCCAGGTGTGTTTCGTGGATTTTTATTAAAGTGCATATCACCCCTGAAAAGAGCGAAATGGGACAAATAGTATAAGACATTAGAAGTAAGGGACGTGTCATTATTTACCGGGGGGGAGGGCTCCCATTTTTTTCAAACAAGGCTAAAAAAAATTAGGACCTTCCCCTTGAACATAACCAAAAAAATGTGACCCTCCCCCAGTCGTAGGTAAAAAAAATTGGGACCCTCCCCCATGCAATTTTTTTCTGAAAAACCTGTTAGATAGACTATTGTCCAAGTGACTTCTGTCATGCACCAGTCAATTGACATCGCGGCCCCCCGATTTAACATTCACTAAGTGTTAAATGTTACTTTTTTCCCGGTCACCAGGGTCATGGTCGTTGTTAAAGCTCCAGGCCCCCGGGGACACTTTTGCAACATGGCGAAACGCGCCTTTATTTTGATAAACGCATTTCATCAAGCCTCCAGTGAAAAGATAAACGTTTTATTTTCTGCGTGTAGTAAAAAAGCCTGTTGGTTTTATTCTTCACGCGCTACAAATTATTATTATTCATGTGCGTGAAGCGCAGCCCAAAAACGAATTTCGATGCAGCTTGTATTAAACGTCGAACTCACTTCTTTCGAACATATAGACTGCCAACTAGGCGTATCACTGGAGGGCTTTTGGGGGTTTTCATTTGTCCTTGCCAAGATAGACATGCTTGTAACGACATGCGTACGCATTCCATTTAAGCGCCACAAGCGTATTTTCTTTGGGCAACTCTAAAACTAGATTAGATGTCATTCCTTATGCGCGCGAAGCGCGCCGAAATTTTCAACATAATGAGTAAAATAAAACTAGAAAATGATATAGAACTCGTTGCTGGAGTCTCCCTTTTAAGGCTTCAGGTTTCGAGAGATCCTCCCCTTTCACTCGCCCAAAAATGAAGTGATCCCTCCCAAAATCCTCCGACCTCGGTCCTTAAACCAATACATTTTCGCACGATAATCGAACTTCTGGTTCAGCGTTAATTCCCCGCTAAATATCCCCGCTATAGAAGGTCCGTGTTAAATTCCCTGCCCTTCCGTAGATAATAATGTGTTAAATCCCCGGCCTGACCGCGTTACTTTCCCGCCCTGTTCCGGGGGTGGGGGCCGGGGTGTCAATTGACTGTGCATAAGGAACCGCGGTTATTATTCATCGCCTCGATTATTTACGTGAGAATGTTTGGTAATATACGGGTAAAATGCAGTGATCCTCCCTCCAAGTACAATGATTAACGTAATCCCACATCTCCCGTTCCCTGTTTGACCTAGTACTGGAGACATTTTACAGAAAAACGGGCTCGCATATCCTTCGTTGGGCGCGAAACGCGCCCAAATTTTGATAAACGTTTGTTTGTTTGTTCATCGCATTTCATCAAGCCTCAGAGAAAGGGTAGATGAACATGTTTTGTGTACGGCATAGTAAACAAAGCCTGTCAGGAGCTCAGGAAGTACACTACCTCAACTATATAGGTTAGGTTATATTATTCATGCGCACAACTGCGCTCCGCAAATGACGAAGTTATTAATATTCATGTGCGCGAAGCGCGGCCCAACGGACGAATTTCTATGCTTGTAACGTCGAAAACTCACGCTTATCTAAGGGGTCTTCTTTCAAACATATAGTGACATGCCCTCCAGGCCTATCATTTGCAGGGAAATTTTGGGAGAGTTTGATTTTCCTTGTCAAGATAGCTTGTTCTTGTCAACGGTAGTATCTATCATTATTGCTCAAAGAGTATGTGAGATGTCATTGTTTATGCGCGCGAAGCGCGCCGAAATTTTTATGGAGAAGTTGCTGAAATAACCACTATCGCTATTTGTTTTACCCTCTTCATCGTCCAAATGATGCTGAAAAAAATTATGACCCTCCCCCAAACAGGAGTGAAAAAAATTTGGACCCTCCCTTTAGACACGCGAAAAAAATTAGGACCCTCCCCACAAAAATAGGAGCCCTCCCCCCCGCTAAATAATGACATGTCCCTAACTTACCGAAAACTGTTTTCGATTTCATTGAATGAATATTTTACATATTTTTTAATTATTTCCTTCGACGAAGAGGGCCGCGCTGAAAAGGGCCTGGGTCGAATGACGTGACGAGAGGTATTGTTCTCTAGTGTCGAAAAAACATTTCAAACATTCAAAATACGAAATAATTTACATCTATAGATGTTGACCAGCGTATCAAAATGAGTTTCTCTTATGCATCCGTGAAAAATTATATATTGTAGTGCACTTCTCTTGAATCTACATTTGAGTGACAGCTGAAAACAATACCTCGGGACACGTCACAAGAAAGCTCGACCCGGTAATCCCATTATCGGCCTGTTAGCCACAGGGTGACCAAAAGAGCAAAATCGGCTACTTTTGGCTGCACGTACTGAGCTGGGGTTTTATCCAAATCGCACGTATCATACATCAATTTAAAGCTTGAAACGCGTAGAATTCGTCCCATTTCGCTCTTTTCAGGGGTGATATGCACTTTTTAAAACAATTTCTTACAAATTTTAGAGCCACAAAATATGAGTTTGGGTCCCCTGTGTCTCGACAAATGTAGACTGGAAGCTCAATTGAACATTAGTTTCCAAATTAGTAATTTAATTTGCACGATTTAGATTTAATATACAGTTTACTTTACAGCGTATCGCCATTAGTACTGTCCTCACCTCATGTCACCTCTCTGATCTTATTTTCATTTGATCTGCTCTTTGATATATATTATGATTTGTTTCTGCCTTTTAATTGAAGCTTCTTCAACAAATTTCCGCTTTTCACTCTTGGGATCCATTTGTGCGAGACGCCCTAACAACATATCAATCGCCGGGAAGATCTCTTCTCGCTACCCGCTATTTTTCGGTACGCATTCAATGCATTCAAAGCAGCTGGAGACAATTTGTTGAGCACAGTTGCAAGCCAGATGATTGGGGATAAAGCATGCGAAGTATTTTGTGTGCTTGTGTTTGGCCGGAAAGGATGAGTAAGCCATGTTTTTCAGAGACGCGCAAAAGGCAGTAACGACCGATTTGGGTTTCTCCTGAAAAGGTTAGTACCAATCAATAAGACTTTCGTCATTTTCGTCTCGCGAGAAATTTTTCTCGCCGTGAGGTGCTGACAACGTAATTCTTTTCAAAGAAATTGACTATTATGAAAAATTGAGCAAAGAATACGTTTAACACAAAAATAAAACTCTCGCTTAGAGGCCACTGAAAAATTACCAGACCAAAATACAATTAATTCATGGTGTATATAGAAAGGAGGCAGTTGATTTAAATTGTTCATTCTGCATTCTGCCATTCCCCTTTGTATTCGAGGACACAGAAAAATGGCTCTCGTACTGCTTGAGTTTGAGTAAGTTAACTTAGCTCTCGTACCGCCCGTGCTGTAGCATAGAGAGTGAGAAAACTCGCGGATCGAAAGTATCTTGGTGGAAGATTGTCTCACTATCTTAGTCCAGCGGCCTGCTCTACAAGGTCCTGAGGGAGAGCCGTGAACATACTTACGACTTAAAACTGAAAATATTGCCTGGTAGTAGGCTCTGCGTGCAGATAAACAGTCGGGTGATGGTTACTTCGTTACAAGCCTGTGGATAGACATCTTGATTCCAAAGGGAATGGAAAGCAATAAGATGTAAACAGCGTTAGCCGATTTTGGCGGGACTCCCTAAAATAGACGGGTGCTCGTCAGTATCCCTTAGGGTATAAAATAAGTGCTATCTCTTATAGGGGTGTCGAAAGAGTCTGCTATCCCGTAGGGTGTTTCAAGCCAAGGGTGGCCTAGAATTTCAGCGACAACAAAATAATTGTTTCAACTTGATGGTAATTTCTTAAGGACCGTAATAAAATTTGGCAAAACAGAAATCTATTTTTATTTACTATCTCTTGTGTTAGAATGTATATTTTTTCCACACCCAATTTGATATCTCTTGGGGGGGGGGGAACTCTGGTGGACCACACACAATACACCTCTTTACCTTGGATGTTATGTTGTCCCATTTCAGATCACGTGGCGTTCATTTGAATAATCTTTCTTTGTTTGGGTGCTTCCATATTCATATATCCTTCGGTGCATGCGTAGCAGAAAAACAAAGAAAGAATACTCATGGGAATGCCACGTGATCTGAAATTCTTTGTATTCAGTCACGTGACTTTTTCGAACGCTTTCACTTCCGGCCTGGGAAGTGGTGGTCAGACAAAACAAAATGGCCGCCGTGGTGCAAGGATCGGTTGAGATTTTATCGGAATATGCTGACGGTTTAGAGGAAATGATCAGCACAGATATCTTCAGAAAGTACAATTATGTCAAAGGATCGACCCCTACGCACTGAAAAAGAAAGATTGCGAAATAGATTTCGCTAAGTTTCCTCAAGTAGAGTTCCCTGAGATCTCGAACTACCTGGTGCTACAGACGTCCTTCTATACTGCAAAGCAGGTGAAAGCCTGGAAAGGTATGGAGGCATACAAATTCTCTGTTTGTGGCTGGATGAAGGATCTCGCTATAAAGGCTTTGAAGAACAAATGTAGCACCGTTTTTGCCCGATTAAGTGTGCTTTTATGCACTCGTTTTGCGAAGACGCGTATTTCTCTTTACGTTCTCTTTGGTGTAAACAAACCACACTCGCCCGTTTCTAAGTGAACTTCGTTCTTCCCTTTTAGGTCAACCATTCTCAAAGATCAACAGAAACACCTCCTAAAATCGTCGTAAAGATTGCTAGTTTATCGTATAAATTGAATAAAAACAACTTGTTGGATTGCGTAGCGATCAAATAGTCGCAACGAGTAAACAAACCGAACGACCAAAACCATCTCTCGAATGCGTAGGAATCTGTTCCCGATAAATCCACAAAACCCCACAATTATCAAACAATATTCAGGAACGCGTTTTTCATGTACAAGGAAAAAGAAATAGGATATTAACGAACATTTTACGAAGTGATCACTGCAAACGCGTCCGTGTGTCGACCCTGATTCGTTCGACCGTAGTGAGAGATTCAGCATCGACTTTTCCCGTCGTCTTTTTGTGAAATATTTGGCTCGATCACCCTTCTCTATATCACCATGAGGAACTCGGAATAAATGTTTGTCTATCTCGCGATTTGAACGATGAGAACAGCACAAAACAACGTAACCGTAGGGCATTTTAACGGAGAGGGAATTCGAGTCAGCCTTTGTTGTGAATGTAATTTGAAGGTTTGTTTGACCACCACTTCGTGCCTGCATATCTAATAAGGCGGATATGACGTCATGTGAATACAAAGAATGGGATAACATTACGCCCAAAGTAAAGAGGTCTATTTGTTATCCCCCCCCCCCCCCTGACTGGACAGCAAACAAACTTTTCGACGTGTTTTTACCAGCAGGTAAAGAGATTACAGATCAACTATGTTGAATTGTTTGGCTCTCCAGTACACGTGACAGACGAACTGCACAGGCCCTGGTGCGAGGTATTTGCCCGTCGGTATTTTGGATATTACATCTGGAAGTATTTAGTAGGCGTTTGGAGTTCACCGCACATATGACACATTTTATATATTTTACAACTTTTTTTCGCGTTTATCGTATTGTAATACATAACATTTTCGTTAGTTTTGTTTGCGCTGCCGTTTTCTGTTTTGTCTCAGCGCGATGAGAAACATTGCTATACTTTTTCTTTCACATATACCGCACATTTTTGTAACCAATTTTTAGCTGCACTGCCTTGGATAAGCAAGTAGCCATCTATAGCCTGTCTTTTCTTTCATTCTGGAGAGAGTTTCAAAAGAAGTTTTACTACACCTGGAGCTCCCACACTACTGCCGCTATATTGAAATACGGCACAATGTTTGCCATTCTTCAAACGTGTTTTTGTCCAGCCTATGATTGTCGGGCGTCGCGTGTGACCGAAATCAATGTCATAGACTTCCAATTATCACACACAGTTACCATCCTCACGGCCTGCTGCCTATCCATAACATATTTGAGAAGAGCTGGGTCGACCTCTAGAATTCCGAGCTTAGTCATTAGAATGTTATGATCAATTTATTGGAAACGTCTGCATATAAGCTGTGACTAAACTCAGGGTCTCTGCTCACAAGCTGCCCATTGAATCTGGTCGGTACAGTGGCTTGCCCCTGAATGAACGTTTATGTACCCTACTATGTGATTCGGGTCAAATCGGGGATGAGTTTCATGCACTGATGTCTTGTTGTTACTCTCAGAAAGTGCGCGACAGCTTGATAACGGCTTTGCGATTAGTGAATAGTTCTTTTCGTAAATTTGATGATAAACATTTATTTAAATACATCTTAAGTTATGCAAGATGAGTCAATCATGAAACTCAATCAGCCTCAAGTTTTGTGGTGAGGTTTTAAAATTTTTTGATTAACAAGTATGTATTTTGTGGCATATAATTATCCGAATGTACTTTTTTAATTATCCGAATGTACTAATATTTATTATTATTCAGCCATGCCACTATCTCGGTTCTGATTGGCTAAGAGTACGCAGCGAAACCTTGTTGGCGCGCAGTGCCTGACGTCATACTACAGACATTAGGATTGATGCACTCTAATGACGTCATAACGCAAGCCAATAGGTTTGGCCGCCATCTTGGTTTTCATTTCCGAATTGAAAGCCGGTTTTGCGAATATTCTCGTTGAATCTGTTATGATTTTTGCCAAGAGATCATTGCTCAGGATATCTAAACATCAACTATGGCTATTTGAATTGAATACAAAAGGAAAATACCAATGGACGTAAGATGAAGTTGAAAACCCGTGTCGCCGTGCACGGCCTCATCGCTGACTTCGTTTAGCTAGGTAAGAATTCTTGGTTGCTGAATAATAAAACAATTATTGAATTCGGTTTTCGCATGATAGTGAGATTTGTCAACGCCTCGAGTTAGTGTTATCCGCCTCAGCTTCGCTTCGGCAGATAACACAAACCTCGGCGTTGCCAAATCTCACTATCATGCTCAACCTCATCCAATAAGTGTTAAGTATTATACATTAAACTCTCTCTATAATATCCGGGCCCCAGCATCACCGCAATCGATTGCTCGATCTATAGGTAGGCTTTAACATAGAAATAAGTGCATCAATTATCGAATGACCTTTGTGCGCTACTGCCTTGAGTCAATTTGCCATCTACGGTTGCCATCTTCTTACTCCATTTCAAAACCTGAACTCCACCTGATTTCACCCCGGAAATAAAATTTTGCGTCGAAAGTCATGTGATTGGAACCCAAGAATTGCTTAAATGTTCCAAATCATGGAATTTGTAGGGACCATAATTTTTGCGTAAGTTTTGATTTAACAGGGATTCGTATGAAATTCATTTTGAGGGCCACGAGTCCATCAGTGTCCTTTCTACTGTCAAGTGTTACCCATAAAGCTTATAATAATAATTATTATTACGACATTACGATTTCTCAGCCCACCAATGAATTGTTGGGAGGTAGCCCGGTCGTCTTTGGGAGTCTCTGGGACCTTCAGTATTATTGTTTCACCCTACTGTTCTTTGCATGTAGCTGGCTAGCCTCATCGCCTTCTACTCGTCCCCAACTACCTTTTGAGCAGCCTTGACCGCTTTCGCATAACCCCACCACCCAGACATCCGATCGCGTCACTGGCACTATTTCGACAGTGTAGCCCTCAAAAGCCAGCTGCTGGTACTTCTGTACTTTCGTCCTTGTAATCTCTTCCATACTCTGCTCCTGTCGACACGTCATGTCGACTAACAAGATTCTATTCACTTCATCGTCTTCTATGGTCATGGCTGGCCTTCGGGCTGAGCTGCTTCTTCTCAGCTTGTACCCAAAGTCACACCTCGACGTCAGGCCATTGCATGCCCCTCAGTATTTGGCCCTTCCCCCAGCTTGTTGCTTGCCATACTCTTGGTCCCAGGGAAGAGTCGACCTCGCTCTGCAGCTCAACTGGTAGCAAATAGTCTGGCATTGCAGAACCCCGAAAATGGGGGTTCCGTTCAACTCACCGATTAGAAAAGGTTTGATAGCGGATATTGGTAGAACTTGACCTCCTGAATAATGCCTGCTTGTTATTAGAGTTGAATTGTGGTATAGGTTTCAAGTTAAGGGGTGTTTTTAATCCGAGCCGTAAAACCACAGGGTACCCGAGTATGATTTTTCTAAAACTAATTCCTATTTGCTTAAAATAAATCACAATTACACACAACTTGCTGGATTCGTAGTTTGTGTTATCCTCTGTTGGTTTCTATAATAGCTTGGCACTTTAAAGCTGCTAAAAACCTACTGCGCATGTCAAAGAACTCAATCAGCTCACTACGCAATCATCGCTCTTTTGAAAAACTTACTTACTTCGCTGCCTTGATAGAGAATCCAACTTACATTTTAAATTAAACTTGAGTTATGTCAAATGCATTCTCGTACCCAGAGCTCCCCGGCTCGTCTGCTCGCAGGGGAGGCTCTGGGGACATCCATTTGAGGGCCGTCGCTGATTGGCTGATTTTGAGCGTTGGAGCATGCGCTGAGAGGTCTTTCTCTCAGCGGCTCTGTATTAAATCTCGCGCATGCGTCAGTGGCTGTCACCAGAGCCTCCCCCGCGAGGTTACGAGTCGGGGAGCTCTGGGTTCGAGAATGTGTCAAATGTGTAACGTTAAATCACTCAATGCCTACTGCGCATGCTCAAACCGATTTTCGAGCACATTGAAAATTGGGGTGTTTTTAGCAATATCTGGCAATATATCTTATCAAACGTGTCTTGTAAAAATAACGCTAGAACTGGTCGAGAGCCTGCTTGCAGCTCCATTTCTGACGAGTGATGAAATAACAGAAATAAAGGCAACTGGCTTACAGTGAGGTACATTTTGAGAGTCTGGCATGAAATGCTGCCCAGTGGAAAGAAGCTCGTCATGATCGCTTGAGAGTTCATCGCATTGCACATGAAGGTGCGCGGGAGAACCGAGCTGCAAATTCGAATTCTATGGCGTGATAAAACGCTACCATCTGATTGGGCATATTTTTGTTGATTGGAAATTTGCCAAATCACAGACACCTATTGCCTTTGCTCCACGGCTCCGACCTGTGGTGTTTCCTGTGGTGCTAATCGGCATTGTTTCGAAATTTTCACAAAATTGTCTTGTTGGCGTTAGCTTTTTTTTTAAGCTTATCAGCTTGAAACCAGGTAAACAAAAATGGCTTTTGATTGAACAAACCTATGTCAAAAATAGTTCGCAGTTGTTATCTAATTTAAGTGAGGCGAAAGCAGAAATGTAATTGTAAAACAGAAGGCTTCTGTTTCAGTGAATATGTCCCAGAACTTGCAGAACTCGAATTTCCAGGTCAGTTGTCTCCATCCCGTTTTGTAAGCAGCGCTGGATCGAGAAACTGGGTCCAACCACGACGAGGCAGATATGCAAGAGACGATGTCTTCTACAATTGTGTTTCAGACTGACATTATGGCCGCCCCCATGAGCCAGGAACTCCATAGGAATATCGCAATGCATGCAATCCAACAAAACCTTGGAGAAATAATGTATTTGGCTTTACCAACATAAAAATAAATGTTAGCATTTGTAATAAATGTTAGCATCTGCAATTTCATACGTACTTTACAATCATGAGTGGGATTATATATCATATTATTATTCAGCACATCGATGCACTGCCCAAATATGGTCATTGGAACGCCAATAGCTGTCTTCTGTACATGACAGCTATCCTGCGATATCCGTCTCTGAGGAAAATATGATGTTTTGAGCTCGTAAATAATACACAAAAGTCATTTTTTTCGGGGGTTTTTGCGCTATCGATGTGCTGAATAATAAAACCATTATCCTGCTCGATTTTGCAGAATATCGTCTGATTTTAGCCAACTCGGGACTTCGTCCCTCGTCGGCTAAGTATCAGACGAT
The DNA here is from genome assembly GCA_033964015.1 of Scolanthus callimorphus. Taxonomy (NCBI): domain Eukaryota; kingdom Metazoa; phylum Cnidaria; class Anthozoa; order Actiniaria; family Edwardsiidae; genus Scolanthus; species Scolanthus callimorphus. The sequence goes on from CM066913.1 coordinate 28,081,414, forward strand.
ATTCTGCGCAATCTCGCAGGATAATGGTTAAGTATAGGTAAGTTCTGTAGTAAGTTTAACGTCACCCATATACAGGTTAGGTGTAGTGGAGTGAAAGACGGGTCCTCGATTTATTGTCTCATCCGAAAGATGTGGAACACATGAGAAATGAGAAATGACGAATCATTTCAACCCAGAATGAGAGCACCCAGGTCTGAAACACAACTCAAGCAGAAGAGAAAAATCCTTAACACCCGAGCCAGGTCTCGAACCCGGGTGACAGTGGTAAGAGGCAAGCGCTGTAACGCTGCGCCAGCCGTGCTCTCACTACATATGCCACATGCAACCATAAGAAGTCATCCATTAGCAAAGAAACTGTTTCCGTTTAAACATTTTTGCCTGCTCTCCTGCATCAAAGCGTGGGCGTGCATGGCGGTTGTGGTGTGTACCAAGCCTCACACGTTGCAGTATCTAGTGAGTCCAATGACGATGATGAGGATGATGCAGAGGAGAGCGATACAGAATAAAATGAGCATAAAAGCGTCCAACAATGCTTAACTTGCAGGAGAATTTTACAGTTCTACAAGTCGATATCTATAACTGGTTGCCAATAGCCACGGGCACACAACGGAGCTGTTCCTCAAAAAAGCTGTTCCTCGCCCCCTTTCGCTGCTGGCTGGCAAATATTTATCGCGGTCTCTTGCTGGCTGGCAAAAATTCATCACCTTCCGTTCCTGGCAAAAAATTATGCATATCGTCTTTGCTGGGAAACACAAGTTGCTCATGGATGTTGAAAAATGAAATTTTAAGTGACAGCACTTAAAAATGCACTTAGTTATTAGTGCTCGTTTTTAAGGATACCCGATTTTTTATACTATTTCGGGCTTCCTGTGGTAATGTTACTCTCCTGGCTGGGAAATTTTTTTAACATCCAGCTGCTGGCTGGGAAAAATTGAGACCCTCTCCTGGCAAAAAGGAACAGCTAAATTTTTGCCAGCAACTTTTAAAACATGTATTTATATGCTCTACACGCGTAGAAATGTCCAAATACGCAATTTAAACGCATTTAACCAGTGGGGCTCGTTGTGTGCCCGTGAATAGCTTAGAATTGCGCGTCATAGAGCTTAACTTGCATCTTAATACAAGGCGGTAAAATTCAAACTTGCACCATTATTTCATCACTTGTCAGAACATGAGGCTGTAAGCACTCCGGACCAGTTCCCGAACTGCTAACGTTTACTTATAAGACACGTTTGATAAGAACTGTATAATAGAGACAGGTAGAGGGTGCCGGATATTGCTGAAAACACCCTAATTTTCAGCCGTGGTGCTCGAAAATCGCTTTGAGCATGCGCAGTAGGCATTTACTAGTGGTTTAACATTACGAAGTTGACATAACTCAAGTTTAATTTAAGACGCAAGTTGGATTCTTGCAGTACTAAAGTATACCGAGGCAGTGAAGTAAGAACAATTGCGTAGTGAGCTGATCGACTTCTTTGACATGCGTAGTTAAGTCAATACTTTATTTCGCATTTTCTTAATTAGGAGTAGCTATTTAGGAGCTTAACAGTGTCAAACAGTCTACACTTTGGGTGTAAATTTGCATAACTATTGTCCGTTGCTATTTGCCATTTTTAGCTTGACAACCGATGACGCTTTGATCCCAAAAATACTGAAACATGAACATCAAACTCCTGCGCTCATCGCTGATATTTTGAAGGAGACAAAAGGGCATAGCGAGCAAGTATAAGGGTTGAGCTATCGCATCACAGCAATTTAAACTACGAACACGCATTCACAGCAGTAAGATTTAGCGATAAGAACAGCGTCGACTTGTCTAAATTCGGATTTTTTGTACAATGTGTTAAGAATAGAGTTAGAGCTGAGATTTACAGGACAGCTTCAGTTACTATTCTTGTCCAACTGTTGAACATTTGAAATAATAACTCCTCCGCTTTCGCAAAATTTTGAAGAAAACTGGACACGCACTACTTTTAGCAGTTTTCAGCCGCGAAGCGCAGTTAACTTTGTACCTGAATATCGCAGGAGGAAACAAAATACCAATGAAATCTCTATGTGACCTTTTATCCAATATCGTTTGTAGAATATCTCAAGCAGTTACGATTACCACAACTCTTTTAGTACAAAGTAGGATTATTCCGTAAAGAAAACACATTACAAAAGTTCGCCTTTGCGTCTAAAATAATTCCTGTACACATCGACAGAAACACCGAAAACCCCGAAATACATCATTTGAGAGACCCCCATTAATAAAGTATTCGTATACGAATTTGTACCTTCAGACTTTACTGCACCAAGGAAAGAGACCAAATACAAATATTTATCGTGTGCCTGGCTTCGACTGAATTTTGATCTTGATCAGATGTCAGTTTCGCACAAACGAATAACACGACAGTGCATTCCAGCGTGCTTCAAATGACAACTCAGCGAGGAAAGGGGAACACGACTGAACCATATTTTTCTCGGACTTTTTATGTCGGAAGTGCATAACAATGTACAGTAACATAAAGAATATACTTTTAACCATCCGACAAGGACTTATTTTGGAAGAATGACATTAATATTCAAGCAGAAAAAAATATTTATTAAGTTATTTATTTTTATGCTAAACAGCCTGTTTATGCTAATTTTATTCAATCAAACGTTTCGGTTGGCTGGACTTTTAAAACAAACGAAGAAACCTCACGCGTCAATGACCGCGACATGCAGTGTTTTGAATTCTTCGTTAGTGTGACAAGTTAAACTGCTTGTATGTCTTCCTAAATGTTCACCCAGAACGCGATATACTTATATTCAGTGTACTGTTAATAAATCGGAGATCAGGCCTGATGAGAGGTATACAAGAACGTCCAAAACTTTTGATAGTGCTTTGTAATCTTCGACCTGACATTTTCACTAATCAACCGCCAAGGACAAAGGCAAAACTATTGATAACGACGAGGATTTCGACATCGTCTTCCGTCTGGAAAATCAACTACTGAGGTCGTAAATGTAGTTAACTTACTCGCGATGGAGATCGCGAGTAATTCGCATTCAGCTTTCGAACGTCCTTTAAAGTCTAGCGGGCGCAATTGATTCCTCTCCATTGTTGTCACTTTTGTGGAATTTCCCCGAAACTGCAGTTGACATCCCCGAGAAACAACATAAATCTGGTCTCCAACATCTTTTAAATGTCAGCCTGTCCTAAATGCTCTCATTTGACCCAGGTAATGCTCTTTTTTTCAGCACTATTAAAAAATTTGCGAGCCGCTGGCTAGACGAAATAATATATACAAATTCGCACCACCGTAGACTTATGGTTTGCTATAAAAAAATAATTTGCTCTGCACAGAGAGAGTTGTTGTAATTCTAACTGCCTGTGATGTTCTATAAAGACTTTTCAATAGACATCGCATGCAGATTTTAAGACTGTTTTGTTTTATTGTGCAAATATACATATAAAAGGTGACATGCAGAACTTCGCGGACTCGTCAGCGAGGCGCGCGTAGGTTCAAAACAGTGCGTGTCCAGTTCCGTTGAAAATTCTTGCCAAAGCGGAGGAGTTATAACTTTAAATTTTCAACAGTTGGACAAGAATAGTAACTGAAGCTTTCCTGTAAATCTTAGCTCTGTACTCTATTCTAACATATTGTACAAAAAATCCGCATTTAGTAAGTCGACGCTGTTCTTATTGCTAAATCTTACTGCTGTGATGCGATAGCTCAACCCTTATACTTGCTCGTTATGGCCTTTTGTCTCCTTCAACATATTAGCGATGAGCGCAGGAGTTTGATGTTCATGTTTCAGTATTTTTGGGATCAAAGCGTCATCGGTTGTCATGCTAAAAATGGCAAATGGCAACGGACAATGGTTTATGCAAATTTACACCCAAAGTGTAGACTGAAACTAGTAAAGAATCCAAAAGAGGATAATAAAAACTACGAATCCACCAAGTTGTGTGTGACTCTGATCCATTCTATGCAAATAGGAAATAGCTTTAGAAAAATCATACTCGGGTACCCTGTGGTTTTAGAAACCCCTCGAAACCTATACCACAATAGACCACTTTGGATATATTAAAATTCAAACTTGAATACGATGCTCATGGGAATAAAACAAAAGAAATAAATTATTCATTTTTCGATGACGATGCGGTTTCTTTTGATTTATTCCCATGAGCCTCGGACTCAAGTAACAATATTAATATATCGAAATTGGTCTATTCAACCACAATTCAACTAACTAGCAGGCATTATTCAGGAGGTCAAGTTCTATCAATATCCGCTATCAAACCTTTTCTACGCAACCCCTATCTGCCACCAGACTACAAGGGTCATCATTGCATAGTATGACGCCTATAGCTAAGGTACTCGGACCCAGCCAGTCTTTCGCATCCAGCAAGGTGCTGCACAGCCTCTTCGTATCTCCTACACAATGTGCATTTTCCGTCCGCCATTGCCGTTGCCGTTGCCGTTGTCGTTGTCATTATTATTATTGTTGTCATTGTTATTATTATTATCATTTTCTAGGCCTCTTTTCCGAAATGGCGCCTGGACGAAAAAGAGAAGGCTTTCCCGAGTCAGAAAAACATGATACTACCGTGTGCAAGCTTATAATGAAAAGTCTTAATCTGCCGTTGCGACAACTGATGTCAGTGATGTGCCTATATCCAAACCTTATTTACTTATGTTGTCTTGTCATGCTTCCATTTCAGAGCTGCCATGAATAGTTTTGCAAGTGCAAGAGCTAACTCATTAGAAGCTTTAACAAAGGCGTTCGTCAACATCTTGCAAAAGTCTCCGAACAAGACGATTAGCCTTGAGAGCGCGATATCGCGAATGGCGGCAAACAGGAGACGAGTGTACGATATAGTGAATATTTTAGAAGGCGTAGGAATTGTACACAGGACACCAGAAAAAGCTATCGAGTCCAAGTAAGTCAGAGGAATTTTGAGATTGGATACATTGACGACGTAAGTGGCATTCTTGTTCCAAACCAACTTTGATCGCGAGGTCGCTGACGACGTCTTATGACATGACCACATTGTGCCCCCCCCCCCCCCCCCCCCATTGACCTGTCATCTCTTCGATTCAGCTCAAGTTTGATAGTCCTCCCGGTGATAACATATCATGCTATCACATAGTCATATCACGTGACGTTTTTTCATCCCTCTTGAATTTTTCAAATTGGTATTTGGACTCGTGCTGGCTGGGAAAATGTTTTTTAAGATACCAGATATTCTTCTGGACACAATTATTTTCACCATGAAGTGACAAACCGCAAACATTGCCAATCTATTACATCTAAAAAGAGCGGGAGGTCGTTCCATAATTTGGCGCCGCTTTCACTAAAGCTGTGCTTGAGGAAGTCGGTACGTGGTTTTTGTGAGAGTAATCTTATGCCGCTTGTTTGCGCAAGTTATAGCTTGTGCAGCGATGGGTAAAAAGGGGCCAGTCTATTGAGACACTTGTACATGAGTACTGCCTTTGCTTTTTCCGGCAAACATTAAGAGTGTCCCAGGACAGTCTATTTCGGAAGACACTAAGGCCGTCCCAGGCTGCGCTGCAGTAGTAAAAATATGATAAGACCAGCGCCCGGCGAATTTGGACCTTTTGAACATTCTAACCATTTTGAACATTTATGAGTTACAGCAAGAGTATACATAAATAAGAGTGAACAACTGCGACATGGTATTCGTGAGAGATCCTTTGCACAGACCTAGTTATTTTTAGAAATGTGTTTCTCGCTAAATTGTACAGCTATTGTTTTTGTACCCAATCAAATTCATTTGATCAGCAGCTCATTAAAACGTCGGTATTTACAACCGCTCAACCGATGCGCACGCTCTTGCAAAACTTTATTCTTTAATAAGGCCTATTGTTTTCTGCCTTTGTTGCTCTCTGTGCGTGACCATAGGGGATGTATAAAGAAGACTAAGTACCAATCTAAAAATAACTAGGTCTGTCTAAAGGTTCTCTCATGCCCTATTTTTCATGTTGTGCACTCTTATTTATGTACTCTTGGTTACAGGCCTTAAACTTTGTCCACAGTTGGCATACACAAAAACTCCCTCCCATATTTAACAAATTTTTCACATAATATGTCAAAGATGTTCATTCTTACAACACTCGATATGCCTCCAAAGACAACTTATACAAAGCAGAAGGAGACATGGCGGCCATAGCGTTCACACGTGTTTGACGGCCGTCCGCCATTTCATGCCGTAAAACCTGTTTTAAGGCGAAAGTACGCTAGAAAAACATTGCTACAGATTTATTTAATGTTTAAACGTAAAACAAGGGAGTCTAGCGGTTCGCTATCATCTACAACCTCACCGCAGCCCAAAGTTAGCAAACAAGAAGAGTTCGTCGAGGTTTTCAATATGGCTGAACAGGAGATGGTGACAAAGCCTGCAACTTTAGAGGCTATATGGGAAGTTTTATTGCAAGTCCAAAAGAACACCGAGACTCTTCAGGACGAATTCTCCCATTTAAAGAAAGCTTTGGCGGTACAAGAGGGTGAAATAAAAACTTTGAAGCAGAAGAACTCCGCGCTTGAGTCTAAAAACGAGTTGTTGTGTAAGCACATTCACCGAGTAGAGGGTAACACCGCTAAAGCAGAAGAAATTTCCCGTGTCTATAATTCTATGGATTCACTAGAGCAATACACGCGAAAGAATTCACTTGTGTTTGTGGGTTTTCCTAGCTTTGAAGACCTGTCCTGTGAGGAAATAGTTTTGAAAGTTGCAGAAAAGCTTGAAGTTCCGCTTTAACGCCAAGATATCGAAATTTCACATCGATTGAAGATTCGGAAGAATGCGGAGCACAGTGCTATAATAGCCAAATTTGTTAATTACAAGACCAAGTCAGCTTTATATAAAGCAAGAAAGGGCCTGAAGAATGTTCGGTATTGGAGCTTGCTTGGTAAACCAGCTCCGGAGGTGCTTATTGCACCAACACCGGAGGGAGAAAATGTAGCGGCGGTTCAAGCTGTTCAAGGTCGAGTTTTTATTAACGAGAACTTGACAAGCCAGCGTAGAAGGATCTTGGGTAAGGCAATTTCAATGCGGAAAGCTAAAACTCTGCTGAATGCATGGTCCATTGATGGTAAGATTTTCGTGAAGAAATCTGAGGAAAGCCCATCTACGAGAATCGATAGTATTGAAGAATTAGATGCAATTTGAAAGTTAATTTATAGCGAAACGTGCTTGTATTGTTTGAACATCTCGGATATTCCAGGACAAGCTGAAATAACTTGCGTTGGTTTAGTCCTGGGCTTTAGTTATTAAGCGGCTGCAGTATTATTGTCCTTTATTTAGTACCGGCATGGAATTGGTTTGATCCAAGGCTTTAGGTTATTTGATTTCCTTTTAGTAGTCTTGGGCATAATGAATGCACTAGTTTCGACCGTGCTATTCATTCAACAAATGTGTGTGTGTTTGTGGTTCTGTGGTATTCGTAGTTTTTATGTTTTGACCAGAGGTATAAGAAATAAGGTAACTTTAAGGTTGTTTTTAAATGGGTAGCAATTTCGAGTTTAGCATGCTTTCTCTAAATGTTCGAGGTTTGCGAGATAACAAAAAATGCAATAAAATTTTTCATTGGATTACAAAACACAAAGGCGATAGCGGAGTGTCATTCTTGCAAGAGACCCATAGTACTCCAGAATTGGAAACTTGCTGGGCTAATAGGTTCCGAGGTGATATTATCATGGCCCACGGAAGCTCTCAGAGTAAAGGCGTTGCGATTTTTTTTGGACATAAGTCAGACCATAAAATACACAGTAAGATAGTGGATAACAATGGGAGATTTGTTATAGTTCACTGCACGATGCAAGGTAGTGATTTTTTGTTCATTAATTCTTATGCACCAAATGATGAGGCCTCGCAGATTACTCATTTTACTGAAATACAAAGTAAAATACAGTCCCTGGATTATCCCGCGACAGCCAATATTGTATGGGGAGGAGATTTTAATTGTTTTTTTGACATCGACCTCGAAGCGGCGTTTGGAAATCCTAAGTTAAAATTGAAAACAATTTCAACCTTGGAAACAATAATGGCTGAATTTAATTTATGTGACATTTGGAGACTCCGTAATCCGTTGGTAAAACGATATACATGGCGCGGTCCCGCGCAGGGTATTCGCAGCACCCGTGGACAAATTCTACATAGGGGTTTAGACTACTTCTTGGTTTCAGACGATCTTCAAGCTTTTACAAACAAGTGTGATATTATTCCTGCACCCTCTACTGATCACTCAGCAGTAACCTTAATTTTGCGCGCTGCTTACGACGATCAAAGGGGCCCTTCGTATTGGAAATTTAATAATTCTCTTCTCGAAAAAGCGGCCTATGTGGAGGGTTTGAAAGAGTCTATCAAAAAATGGAGGACTAATTTAGATAGTGAAGACATTAGTAATCCTCAATTAAGATGGGAATTGTTAAAATATGAAATTAGGAAATTTACAATTAGGTACTCCAAATCTCTGGCACGTGAACGTAGAGATAATTTCAGTAAGTTGGAGGAGCAAATAAAAAATATTGAGGAAATGGATAATTGGACTAAAGATGAGGAGCTGGTATTAAATCACAATCAACTTGTTAGGGAATTGGAAGAGTATAGTAATTATGTTACGGAGGGAATCATAATTAGGTCTAAAGCGAAATGGCACGAATATGGGGAGAAGAGTACAAAATATTTTTTAAATTTGGAAAAACAAAATAAGAGTAAGACGCACGTTAGGAAGATTATAGATAATAATATTGAGTTTTCATCACAGACTTCAATTCTTCGGAAGCTTCAAGATCATTTTAGCTCCATATATAAGAAAACAAGCAATAAAACCGAGGCTGAATGTCGGGCATTTTTATCGGAGATAAATACACCAATGTTAAATGAAGAGCAGAGACGGAGCTGCGAAGGTGTTATTACCATTAATGAGGCTTATAATAGTTTATGCGAAATGGGCGCTTCGAAAACGCCAGGCAATGACGGTTTAACAAAAGAGTTTTATTTAGTATGTTGGGCTTTGCTCGGTAACGATCTCGTTAATTCTCTTAATCATGCCTTTAAAGAAGGTCGATTGTCTACAACACAACGTCAAGTTATTATTTCGTTACTCGAGAAGGCAAACAAAGACTCCAGATTTTTGAATGCCTGCCGTCCTATAAGTTTGATAAATGTGGACGCAAAATTGTGTAGTAAAGTTTTGTGTAAACGCCTGGCGGATATTCTTCCTTTGTTAATTCATCCAGATCAAGCTGCCTTTGTAAAAGGGAGAACTATCGATGAACCTATTAGGTTAATCGATGACATTATGGAATATGTAAAGAAAATAGATAAAGTCGTTGTTCTCTTCGCAGCGGATTTTGAGAAAGCCTTTGATTCGTTAGACCACAGTTTTATATTTGCTACCTTGGATCGTTTCGGTTTTGGAGTTGAGTTTATCAAATGGATTCGTGTTATTCTCTCAGATAATTTTGCTTCGATTATGAATAACGGTAATATGACTCCCTATTTCTGTTTAGATAGAGGCTCTAAACAGGGTGACCCAATTTCGCCCTACCTCTTTATATTAGTGTTAGAGATCATGGCAATAAGGGTTAGAAATTGCAGCAGTATAAATGGTGTTAATATTGGCGGTAAGGAAATTAAATTGACAATGTTTGCTGACGACACTACGTTCTTTTTAAAGGATTCTACCTCGCTAAAGAATCTATTGAATCTTCTAGGAGATTTTTGTAATTTTTCCTCACTTAAAATAAACTTATCAAAGTCAGAGGCTGGTGGATAGGAATGGAAAATAAAGTTGATAAGAAAGTACGAGGCATTAAGTGGGTTGATTTTCATGTTAAGGGCATTACTGTTTTAGGAGTGTTTTTCTCTTATAACGATAAGTTGCGCTATGATAACAACTTTAGGCGAGTCCTAGATAACTTTAAAGCAGTTTTGTCTATTTGGAAGTCCCGGACCTTGACTGTGTATGGTCGAATTCAAGTGTTAAAATGTTTGGCTTTATCCAAATTAAATTACATTTGTTCAAAGTTAGTAGTTTCTAAGGAGTTCATTAAGGAAGTGGAGGTAGCTATCAAGGATTTTGTGTGGAGAGGGAAGAAACCGAAAGTAAAATATTCCACTATTATAGGTGATTACGAAGACGGCGGGTTGAGATGTCCTGATTTTTCGTCCTCTGTAAAAGCGAGTAGAATAAAATTTGCTTTTCAACTTTCGTTGGTTGAGGACCGGACATTCACGTTTTTGCCTCATTATTTACTGAAATCTATAGGTGGTATGAGGACTATTCGGGAGAATTTTGATGTCTCTCGAATACCCATTAATTTACCCGAGTTTTATAAGGATGTTTTGATCACTTGGGCTGACCTTTTCTCGTCCTCACTTGGTGAGGCTGAAGTAATAGATCAATATTTGTGGAATAATAAATATATTAGAATAGGAGGTGAGGCAATCGTTTACCGTAGTTTCTACAGGTGTAATATTCATACAATAGCTGATTTATGTAATGAAGAAGGAGTTTTTGAGTGGGAGAGAGTTAGAAGAAAAGGTGTTTCAGAGTCTGATTATTTTAGATGGTTAAGTCTTGTGCATGCTATCCCAAATCAATGGAAAACAAGGTTAAAGAACGAGGTTTTAGGTAGCTCCTTTTCAATATCACGGGTACGTTTGGGGGATAAATATTTAGAAATAGAAAAAGTTTCGACTAGGATTGTGTACAATTATATAGTACATAGTAAATTTAAACTTCCTTCAGCGCAAGTTAATATATGTAAAAGAATAAATGCAAGCATAAGCGAAAAAATAGATTGGACACAAATTTATAAGAGAATTTATACCACTTCTAACGACACATATTCCAGATTTTTCCAGTATAAATTGCTTAATAACGGTCTTTATCTTAATAACGACTTGTTTCGTTTCAAGTTGGTGAGTAGTCCTAGTTGCTCCTTCTGTTTTTCTCAATTAGAAACTGTCGAACATATGTTCGTAGAGTGCAGTGAATCAAGGAACCTGTATCTTAAAAATTCGTGAATGGCTGAATGACATTGGGTGGGTTCTGCCAAGCATTAATTTTAGGAATATTTTATTTGGGGTTGAGTCTGATACCTCTGCAATCAACTTTGTGCTTCTTATGTACAAAATGATTTTGTATAAAGGAAGGGATCGATACAAGGTCCCCTCTCTGTCGATGTTTAAACAACACCTTGTTTACATGGAGAAAGTAGAGCGACATGCGGCTAAATTGGCTAATAAGCTACCTGTTCATCTTGAGAAATGGAAGTTTTTGAATTTGGCACTTAACTCTGGTTGAAATATGTATTGTGTATTGTTGTATTGTGTCGTAGTGTTTTGTGTGTTGTTTTTTTTTCTTTTCGTTATATCATACCCACAAAGAAAGTTCAAATGAAAAAAAAAAGTGTTTTTAAAGCAATGAGTTATATTTATGTAAAATACAAATGTAAAAAAACAACAAGCGAAATGTATATGGGTTTTTGGTGTTGGGTTAAGAATGTATTGTATAAAATGTGAAATAAAATAAAAAAGGAAAAAAAAAAACTTATACAAAGCACAATGCAGAACAAACATTAGAAAACAGACTATATCTTCCATGGCAACCAACATTTGGCAAAAATTACCTTCTGATCTCAAAAGTCTTACCACCCACACTTTCAACAAAAAGGTCAAACAATACTTATTACGTAAACAATGCAATTCTAAGCTAGACATAATAATATATAGATTGAGCCACTGGCTAGAAGCGGAGCTCTCGGTTACATATTTTTCTGTTAAGCCTGGTGCACACTAGCGACATAAACATAAGGACGTTAGGTTGCAACGAAAAAAGTACGGAAAAATAATTGAAACAATCAATATTTTCCATGGATCTTCATTAGATTGCTTCACCAAAGCAATCTTATGCTATTTTTTGACGACTTCAATTTCTTGAAACCACTAAATTTTGTTCGCGGACATTTTTCTTATCTCGTTATGTCGCAAGTGTGCACCAGGCTTTAACGAGGCAAAAAGGTTGCCATTGTACATAGGCGTAGTCTTGCACCGGTGGCAAGAGCAAGTGCTCGACTAAGCACTTGCACCCCCTTGCCACTTTGATAGTTTGGTTGTCTGAGGTTCATCCCTTTCCGAGACATATTCTTTTTCTCTTGTGATGACGTCATCGATGACGTCATACCACGTGACCATGCAGTTGTACCCCCTTTGCCACTTAGATAACTTCACCCAAGTTTGGTTTTCTGAGGTTTATCCCTTCCTGAGATATGTTCTTTTCCTCCTTTGATGACGTCATCGATGACATCATCCACGTGACCATACAGTTGCACCCCCCTTGCCACTAATACAACTTCACCCAAGTTTGGTTGTGTGAGGTTTATCCCTTCCTGAGATAGGTTCTTTTTCTCCTATGATGACGTCATTGATGACGTCATACCACGTGACCATACAGTAGCAACTCCCTTGCCACTTAGATAACTTCACCCAAGTTTGGTTGTCTGAGGTTTATCCCTTCCCGAGATATGTTCTTTTTCTCCTATGATGACGTCATCGATGACGTCATACCACGTGACCATACAGTAGCAACTCCCTTGCCACTTAGATAACTTCACCCAAGTTTGGTTGTCTGAGGTTTATCCCTTCCCGAGATATGTTCTTTTTCTCCTATGATGACGTCATCGATGACGTCATACCACGTGACCATACAGTTGCACCCACTTGCCACTTAGATAACTTCACCCAAGTTTGGTTGTCTGAGGTTCATCCATTCCAGAGATATATTCTTTTTTCTCTTTTATGACGTCATCGATGACGTCACGTCACGTGATCATGTTACAGCACCCCCCTGGTAGCACACAGAAAATATCCCAAGTTTGGTTGTCTTAGCATGTTCCCTTGAAGAGAAATAATTGTTTTCTTAGTATACAACAGGGTTCCCATGAGTTTCCGCGTACGGCGGACGGACGGACGGACGCCGGACGGACGTACGCTATACCTTTTATACCAGGAAGAAACAAAAAAATTCATATCTCACGTTTCAAAATCAACTCCATAGTTTTGCCTAGACGTTATTTCCTTAGGTATGGTGCGCCGCTATGGTTGACTAAAATTATGCCGGGCCTTATTTACAAACTCCTTTGTCCCTGCCAAGGTACGAAATGTGTCTGGCAGTTCATTCCACTTCTTCGCCGCAAAGTATCGAAACGACCTGAGCCCATGTTTTGTACTATGAACTCTTGGCAGGGAGAGCATGTTTTTACCTCTTAAGAGCGAATGTCAGCAAATACCAGACCAGGTGCGGCCAGTGATGAAAAACCAATCTACCTTTATTTTAGGTGTACAGGTAGATATAAATGAGTTTAGCAACGTTCTGGTGTTTATTTTGCAAAATACGAAGGAATTCATGAATTAAATGAGAAAATCGATTTCCCGGTCTCGAGCCCTGAAAAAAGCCGTCCGAGGACGCCAAAACAAAAAGTTCGTCGCGTGATCACAAAGAGCTAGGATACCACCAAATAAACACCTAATTCCGAGAAAATAGACCCCTATCAGCTCACAAGCAGCAGGATTAATTTTCTATTTGACGTTTTTGACAGTCTAGGAATGCATTTTTGGAGACTGAATTTTGCAACCGTGATTTTACCTTGAAAACTAAAATAATTATTTCGAGTAGTGGCTTATCTCCGATCATCCTGTACGTCAGGCTACAAAGTGTACATATGTTGTTCTTGAACGTCATATAAACATTGGTTGGGTTTTTGAGGCAGCGCTCTGAAATTATTCACTGAAGTTATTGCGAAACTCGAGATTTCCAGTAAATTGTCACTTTGTTGACTTCCGAGCCGAGTTTTAAATCTCAGAATAATGCCGAGTTTTCGCGACTAAAGAGCAGCTTTATACCTATAACCCCAACAAAATACAAAGAGAGGAATGCTATAGCAGGAAAAGTGTGAATTTCTTTCTGAAATGGAGTTATTTCAACAGAAAATTACGAGTGCCATTGAAATGGAATTGCTCGAGGTCAAGTGTAATACGCAAATGCAGGAATAGGTAAAACTTTACCTGAAAGGAGATCCTTTTCCTCCCTTCTGCATCTACATGGTGATTCTAAGAACTATTTGCAAGCAGATATAGCTTGAAATGCCGAAAAATTAGGCGGCAATTCCTCAGTACACGGCGATTAGCTGCAGAGAGACACGTGAAGGTGACTGAGGATGCAAGCGTGACAGGTAACGCTTTGGCATGGCAGGCCCTCCATGCTTACGCGTTACTTGTCACGCTTTCATCTTTAGTCACGCGGCTGCATTTACGTGTCGCTATGCTGAAGAATTACCGCCTGAATTTGGGAATTTCCAGCTATATCTGCTTGCAATGGTTCTTAGAATTACCAAGTACAGAGCAGAAAGAAGAGATATGAACTCTTTATCAGGTAAAAGTTCACTTATTCCCGCATTCGCGTATTACACTTGACCTCGAGCAATCTTATATATATTACGTGATGTTGGCGGGGTCAAGGTCAAACTGTTAGCCCAGCAGCCTGGAAAAACGGCTGGACCACGTAACTTCTAAACCACGCCATTTTCTTGCATACTTGGGGAACTGTGTTATAGGATACATTTTATTCCAAAACGATAAAGTGGACGGAATATCTATTTCAAGCGTTTTCGTAAGCGAGAAGATCGAGTTCGCAAAGGCGCCACTTTAAGTCTTCCACAGAAACCAAAAATAAACAATTTCTCGCAGCCGGAAGCAACAAATACGTCCAAACCTACGCGATTCTCTCCTAAATAATACAGTAATGTTCAGGCAAAAGTCGTTTTTCCAAAAAGTTTAGAGTGAACAATATATCCCATTCAAAGGTTTTAGCGCGTTGCACGAAGCCCCGGCGCGCCATTTATAAATAAACAAACACTCATTTCACAAACAACAGTCCTTTGACAGCCTATTTATTTCGAAATCTATACTAAAAACAGAGTTCGAGCCGAAAAAACGAAGCTCTCAAACCCGACCGGAAGGAGGAAATGTATGAAATCTTCGAAATCTATACTAAAAACGGAGATGTTCGAGCCGAAAAAACGAAGTTCACAAACCCGAGCGGAAGGAAATCTCTTCAGTGTGCATGTTTTTGTTGGAAAAGGTTTTACTTGAGCTAAGGTCTAATTCAAGCGATTTTCCCAAGTTTAACTGATATGCTTAGATTGTTTAAGCTAAGTTTCTAAATCACACACACTTGAATTCGAATTGACCGAGTTGTACAAGTCTTTAAGAAAGTCCAACATGATGAGCAGTGCAAAGCAACTTTCCATTGAAAACAGCAAGAATCTAAAAAGTTTTACTTTACCTTTCTGGCGCTTCCTAAACCTTCCTATTCACTAGACGAGGGACTTCTCTTGATATTATTTACATCTAAAACCAATAGTTGTTGAAGTTTGAGTGGTACAGCTCAGCCTTTTTCTTTCTTGACCGAAAATACGACCATATCGATCGACACACGCGCGATCTTTTCGCGCCAAAACCACAGTGAAACCAATGCCTCAACACCTTTGTTAGGAAATATGTAGGGGGTTATTGTGTGGCATTTGCCTCATTTCCATTCATAAGGAACATTGTTTTCAAAGATCTAATTTAAAACGCCTTTCCTATCGTATGCTACGGTGCAAATATTTCACACCGGTATGCCACCTATCTATAAACTGATAACAAATACTTTAATACTAAACGTAGCGGTATAACTGTTCATATCATTCCACAACGGCAGAGATAAGCCACTACTCGAAATAATTATCTTAGTTTTCAAGGTAAAATCACGGTCGCAAAATTCCTCTCCAAAAATGTATTCCTAGACTGTCAAAAACATCAAATAAAAAATTAATTCTGCTGCTTGTGAGCTGATAAGGGTGTATTTTCTCGGAATTAGGTGTTTATTTGGTGGTATTCGAGCTCTTTGTGTTCACGCGAGGAACTTTTTGTTTTGGGGTCCTCGGACGGCTTTTTTCAGGGCTCGAAGCCGCGAAATCGATTTTCTCATTTAATTCATGAATTCCTTCGTATTTCGCAAAATAAACACCAGAACGTTGCGAAACTCATTAATATCTACCTGTACACCTAAAATAAAGGTAGATTGGATTTTCATCACTGGCCAAGAATTTTGATTTTGGTCTGGTTTTTCCTGACATTGGCTCTTAAATTATACTTGGATTTTCTTACATTAAGCACATTTTGTAACAGATTAAGGTGCTCTACCCTGAAAACAGCTATTGATTGTGATTAACATATCCTGGATGCGTCGATCCTCCATGAGCAGTTTAGGCCAGCCCACTTTAGCAGCTTAATTAGTCACCAGAAGTTTAGCCCACGGTATACGCTTTACAATGAGGTATCACTTGTCAAGACTATTTTTCATCAAATTCTGCCATTTTAACGAAAAAGTACCCTCATTTGAGGCAACAGTGACCAAGGAATAGCTATGAACATTTTCATCAAAAATCGACATTTTCTATCGGAAAATTTGGCATTTTCAGGAACATTCCAATCCAATCCAGTCAAATAAAAGTAAAAAAAATATGAAGTCGAATCAAATAGAACAAAGTTTCAGGCAAATCTACTTGACGGGGTTTGGTTTTCAATTCAGTCTCGGATGCTCATTTTCCGTGTAAATTGTAGGTGATTTGGTCTTGCCATGGTTTATCACTTGTAGTCTATACGTATGTGCAGAGGGAAAACGTGAAGAGCTGGCTAAATTTATCGAGAAAACGGAGAGGGATAAATTTGAAAAAGTTTCAACTGAAAATGCTTCATTCACTTTCTATTTAATTATTCAGGCAAGAATATTCAAACGCAAAGGAAAGTTGCAAAATAGATGAGTGCTTCTCTCTCCGGAAAGAAATTATATTGAAAAGATTATAAAATGGGAAAATATGCTTTTTATCTAAATTCATTTGGGTTTAAGTCTATGTACAATTTTGTATATGATTCCAAATAAAAATGTCTGTCTGTCTATATGCTTGCTATATGTATTAAAGTTAATGCAATTGAATCACTCTAACATTTTATGCCCATTTTTCTCTTGTTTTTTTTTTCCCTCCCGCAGAATGAATGTTTTACCAGACGGCAAGACAGTGGCAGTGTCATACAATCCTGAGTGTGAACAGCTTCGACAGGATATCCTTGAGCTGACTGCCTTGGAGACAGAACTCGACAACCTGCTGTCTACTGCACAGAATGATCTGAACCACGAAACAACGGCGCCAGAAAACGAGCCATATCCTTTATGAACGCGATTATTATAATTGTAAGAGGTTTTCAGAAAAGCTCACATATGTGTCTGGTATGCCAAATGAACGTCTGAATGCAACCCTAACCAGAGGGTCTAAACTTCCCATCTGTACATATAGTATTAGTGCATAATCGCTGTATGGAAATATTTCAACCCACTTTTTAGGGGGGTGGTTGGGTGGGGGGAGGGGGTGGGGAGCCGGTTGGGGGATTGACTCAGCTAAGAATTAGCGACCACGATCCTCCAAATAGTAAGAGGTCGGCATACTAAAAGCTACACGAGCCCCGATAAGAGAGTCTGCCCAAATTGCCACACAATGGAAGACGAGAAACGTAAACTAAGTACTTAATCGTGTCTAATCACGACAGGGCTTCAACAGAGAGAAGGGGATCCGCCCAATTAGCCAATCAAATGGCACCAGCACGATGCCCAGGATCGAGGTACTAGAAAATGCAACATTAAAGGCCATGCTATTTCTTGCAACGAAATTGTTGCAGTGGATATTGCGCGTCTGACATACCGCGGCAACGCAACAAGATATTGCGTTGCGAGTTGCAGAAAAAGCCTTTCTGCATCTCGCGAGGCAATGTTTTCTTCTTATTAGCCCGTCAGCGCACACCGTTCATGTTTTTACTTGGATAAGCCGCTGTACTTTATAATTTTATCGCGGGCGTATTGCATGTGCAAACAAATGTTGCGAGTGCGTGACATCCCGCGGCAATGTTTTTTTAATTCGTCCGCAAGAAACTTGCCTCGTGTGACATGGCCTTAAGATCTTGTGGAATTTCAATGATCAATAAAACGCAGGGAATTTGAAAATCGAAGACCATGCCATATAAGACCAGGCCATATACTGATATTAAAAAAGGCAAGAATGTCTAATAGTTGACGTGAAAAAGAGTAGACAACATGGGGGCACGTTTTTAAAAGTTGCTTTTGAAAATGTGAACACTTGAATAATGGGATTTAACATCCAAGATGCCACATGGACGCACTCACGAATGTACATCCACGACGTCATAGACAACTTCAAAGACAACAGAGGTTCCTCTCATAACGTTACCGTGCATGTAGATTTCAACAACGAACAGGGGGTAAGGCTTGTATTCCATGAAGTATGAAATCCAACAGAAAAACATGAACTTTCCTTAATTATTGACAAATATGCATGTGTGACTTTGCAGGATATCGAAGAAATAGAAAGCTTTCGTGATAAAACTATTATATTTATCAAGGCACCACCATCTACCAGTCTTGACGTACCCCCTCCTGAACAGGTTTGGAGTCTATAACAGTCTCACGTCGCTCCCTTTTTTTATTTAAATAAATTTAATGTAAAAAGTATCTTGTCACATCAGACAACTTATGGCGTGTTGTACCGTAAACAAGGAGTATATAACAGTCAATTTAGCCCGAAAAAAACCCAATCCTGGAAAAAATTGCAACAAGGGAAATTTTTGGTATTAATTGTCAAAAACATATGTAGGAATAACTTATCCAAATTTCGTAGAAATCCGACCGGGGGAAGTTGATTAGATTTTTGGTTTTACCGGCGACGTCAAAAGCGCCTTATGTTTTCGGCGGCACTTTTTTTTCGGTTGAAACAAATAATTCCGATGAGTTACGACCATGAACAGTTTATTTCTTTTAGCGTATAATATTCGAACTTTAGTGTATCAGCGGGAAATACAAGGATCGATACGGGATTCGTCAAAAATCATGGAACTGGATGTAAATAAATATGCAGTAAAAAGAAATTGCTCGATATCGCGTTCAATATCACACCAGGTTACGGTTATACAGTCTATAACCCTCCCTTCGAATTGTGCCACCGAAAGCAACAAGCTTTCCTTGTTTCCTTCGTGCAGATGGAAAATCCCAAATTTAACCAACTTCTCCCTAACGGATTTTCACAAAATTTGGACACGTGTTTCTCACATATGTTCCTGAAAATTTGCTGTATAATAATCCCATGTTGCATTTTTTTCCATGTTAAAAGCTAAATTGACCGGATTAGTAAGGCAGTATGATCATTGACTAACACCACTATATCCACCTTTTACCTGTTGCGATTTCCTTGGAATCAACTGAGTAAAAACTATCTCTGTCATTTTTTCCAGAATATCGAGTTGCGAATCCAGAGCACTAGAGGTCCAGTCCAGGTGAACTGGATACGTAACAACGAGAAAAACGTAGCAAGGATGCTACCACATAGAATATTAAAGAAATAGAGGAACAGTGGGAGTGCTTCCTCGATAGTAAAATTGTCTAATCCTAGTGACAGACACTCTACGGCTGCTAGTTTACATGCGTTTGCAGCATTAATTTTAAGTCATCCCATATTATATAACAATATGTTGCTCAGGTTTCACGATACTTGATCATGTCGTCCTCTTATACGCCAAGAGGGGTGACGCTCAGGATCGTAAAGTTTGATAGGTCACCTGATCCCGACGAGCTACCTTAATCGGCAGAAAAGGTGAGGTTTCATGCGATAAGTAGTATGGAAGGCACTGAGAAGTTGTGAAATGCCCTATTAGTCTAGTCGCCAGAGGGGGGAAACTGGTTTCAGGTGTCCCAAGCTCGAAAAAGTGCCCCACAGTGTTAATGTTTTTGCGACTTTTGTGTATTTTAATGAGATTATTGTTTTCCTAGTGCCCTATATTATGGAATGCTATATAGTGTGACGCTTTTCAGAAAGTCATTCTAGTCTTTTAATTACCATTTGCAGTCGCCGTAAATACCTTGACCACATGTGCACAGAGTAATTCGCAAATATTTGCTTTGTACGCCTTATACTGATGATCATATTTCTAAGAGCCAGTCAAATACTATTTCTATTATATACCTAAACAAAATATTTTCAGTAAAATACACAAAAGTGGAAAAAAAAACACCGCGTGGTACACTTTTTCGAGGTGAAGGCGTCTGAATCCACAAAGTTTCCACACGTCCTAAGGATTCTAAAAACGTGTGTCCTGCTAATGAAATGTCACAGGGGTGCAAGTAAACCCCCTCTTGCGACTAGAATAATAAGGCAAAAGCTTTTTTGAAAAGATCCCAACCTAAATATCCCATTGCTTATATCTGTTGCATTGATATCTCAGTTTATGTTAGCTTCGGATTGAGTTTTGAACCGGAAAATCCGAGTAACAGTGAAAATAAACAGCTAACTAAACCTGTTCATGGCTGCTAAACGTATTTATTCTCTCTTCACAACTGTTGCATAATGGCGGTTCAATATTTGCTTTATGGGGATGTGCTAGGCGCTTTTGCCACTTTCCCTTGGAAAAGACATTTGAGTTACTAGTACAAGTGTCAATACTAAGTGAAGTGTAGCTGAAGAAAAAAAAACATATCCTCTATCGACCGTTAACTATCACAAAGTTCAGTTCCAATAAGGCATGGTGTGGGTTGATCAAGTCCAACCACGGCTTCCACTTAAATGTTCGTACAGCTTTATCTTGAGCTATCCATTCTATACTTAACAAATAAAACACATTTACTGTGTTTGCACAGGCTAATGCAAACCGAGATGTGGTTGGGAGAATTCGAGAGCAGATCAGTGCAAACACGAGCCGCAGGCGAGTGTTTGCGCCTGCTCGAGAATTCTCCCAACCACATCGAGGTTTGCATTAGCCTGTGCAAACACAGTAAATGTGTTTTATTTGTTTTATAAAATATTTTTTTACAAAAAAATAATAACGAAAGACGACTGAAGAAATGAGAAGAATTTAATTCAAAACACAAATTCTCCTTACATACGTGTGCATTTGCAATAACCAATCAGATCGCGCGAATTAGATGCACAACCAATCAAATTTCGAGTTTGAGTCATGCCTCCAAACATGAAAGTTGAAGATTTCAAAGTGTTCAGTTCGAAGCGAGTAGGAGTGAAACTTTAGTGATATTCTCCCTTGAGAAAGTGTCTTTACAAGCGGATCTAGATAGCAAAATTATTCCAAAGCTTAATCAAGAGCTTAAGCATTCTAGACTGAAAAGGAAAGACTATTTTTGGGAGCTAGAACTCGCTCAATTCAAGCTTGATTGCCGTCGGTGTTGTTGAAAGAAACGTGGACCGACGCGATGGAACATCCACTGAACATGGCATGAAGTTGAATTTCTCCTGCCGTGTGAGGACATTCTGCGAAACGTATGAGCTTCCTTGGTTGTGTTGGCTTTCAGGAACAACTTGAAGCTGGCTGCTTGGAACTGGATTGACTGGGTTCAGGGCCCGAGAGAGAACATTGCTACACTGCTGTAGTTGGTTTGACGAAGGCCGCGAGTTGTAGCTCTGTAGGGACTGCTCATTGCGGTGGCCAGAAATCGCCATAATATGCCTGTTTGATAGCCCAGCATTTGACCAGAGGGTTATCGCAGTGGCTCTCACGCAGTGATTGGTGTAGACCTTGGAAAGTTCGGCCGCCAAACTCAGTTCCTTCATCATGTTTCCAAGTTTGTTTACACCGAGCACTCGATTCTCATACCAGATTGCTTCGGAAGGATGCGCCCAATTTCTCTTCGGAAACTGGAAAAATGCGTCGCAGTTGGGGTTTGCCTTTGCCAGATACAGTTGGAGGGATGAGAAGCCGTCATTTGGATCATCAGTCTTGTACATCCGACCCAGCTTTTCATAGCTTTCTTGGTCGCCAAACCCGCCCGGGTGATTCTTGCTTGCTTCATCGTGAGTCATTGTGGCGTACGGGTGCCCGTTCTCGTCATTGAGGAACTTGAAGCTGCTTTTGGACAGGTTTCTTTGGCCTTCGCGCCCTCTCTGACACCAGTATAAAGTGCAGTGAAACCACACATTCATGAGTAAACCGTTGGGAGTACTTGGACTCATGGCAGCACTTGATTTTAGCTTCCGGAGATCTTCTATCTCAATGGCAGGTTTGTGTTGCACATTGTGCTTTCCGTCATTCTTCAGGCTCTTGAGTTTCGCGTTAAGCATCATGTTGGAACGCTTGAAGGCTGGATTTTGGGAGATTAGGATCCCCTTGTTGTGTGGAGGGCCATTAAGGTATCTCTCGATTCCACTTCTGATGCCGAGCAGTGTATTTTTGGAGTAATCTTCTCCTCGTTTGCTGCGGACCTCGGCGTAGAAAAGTCGCAGTTTCTCGTCTAATTCAGCGAGTGACAAATCCTCAAGCTTTTCTTGATAGCCTTTTTCAGTGGCCCATTCTAAAGAAAAAACACAGATAATGTTTACTACAAAATTCATGTTATTTATATTGAATTTTCATAGTTTTTCTGAAATATAGGGGGAAATATTCAACATTTTTTATCAAAGTTACTTTGTTTGAAAAACATTTGAGTGTTGCAAAAATGTTGTAAGATAAAACTTGTTTTAGCTTACATTGACATTGTTTTCGTATCATATTCTTGGACATTGCTTTTTTAATTAAAGACTAAGAGTAGTACAATCGGATAATGTTATTATTTCTTTTATAATACTAACCTTTGTACGCATTTACTGCAAAATTTGTTGAGTATTTCGTGGACTTTGCCTGCGCACCGTCGAGGAGTTCGTCCAGTTTCTCCGAGTTAAAGCTGGCAAATCTAGACTTTTGCTTTTTTTCTGGTGGCTCTTCTGGTTGCTCTACTATTTCAGAAGCTTCTTCGAGAAAGCCAAAGTCAAATTTTGGAAAACTAGCCATATTCTGCTAATTTTACCGGAGTTTCCTATGAGTTTGTGTACAAAATTGAAACTCAAATTTCACCGCCGGTGTCGTATGTGACGTCAGAACCGTGTTTGCACAGGCAAATGCAAACACGGCTCTCGACCAATCAGAGCGCGCGTACTATCTTAAGGATTTTATAAAATACTTTACAATGTCATCATCATGTAACTACCCAATGCTGCTCGAGGTTTGAAACCTCGCTATCTACGCTGCTCGTTAGGCTATCCTGGTATCACTAAACCAGCGTCTTTAACTGTGACTGCACCATTTTTTTTGCACCGTTTTTAAAGTAAAGAAAAGGACCCTGTGACGGGAACGAAAGATACAGACTCATTTTCTCTTGCAGACAGTTATATTATCTATGCATTTAAATTTACGGGTTGTTGATGGTGTTGGACAATGGCTAGGAAATACCTCCACCATGCCGAAATAAAGCAGTATTGTTTCAGTTTGGCCAAACAAAGCGTCATGTGCATTTCGCCGTTGTTTGGCCCTGGCTATGCATGGTCTCCCTGTGGTGTCTCCTCGGTTTTGGTGCGAAAATTACGCACGCACGCGAATCAGTTGTCGTATGGGCTTGAACAAAGCCCCCAAAATGCCACATTGAATAACTTTTTGAACCTCATCAAAAATCAAATCGACAGAGTTCACAAATAGAATCTAGCAATGTGGCTAAATGCAAACAACACTGCAGTTTTGATTTCTTTTCAAAGGCAAAGTCGGATGGGAAACTCGAGTGAGGAAAGAAAACTACAAAAATCTAGAAGAAAACAAAATCTAGCGGAGATATGCGAGAAAGTCAACAATGTTCGAATCGTCCTCATGCGTCTCACATGTCACCGTCAAATCAGGTGAGCTACATAACAGGACAAACAAATTAAGTCAACCCATCGAAATAAAAAGGTGGAGATTTGAGGGTGTGTAGCGTAGAATCTTTGTGGTCATCTTCGGGAGATCTTGCTAAAAACTCGGGAGACCGGGAGATGTAAAAAATATTGAGACTCCCGGCAAAACCGGGAGAGTTGACAATTGTGATGAAATGGTTCAGTTCCACGAAACAAAACAAAACTTTCATTTCTCTGCCGGTATTTTAAAGGCAAGAGCAAATCTTTACAAATAATTCAGAGAACTCACGGCCTTAAAAAATCCAACTAACTTAAAGGTACCGGCAATACAATACAATAAGTTTATTAACTCAATCCATAGACAGGTTTTTCATGAGTTAATTTACAATAATACTGATATCATTTAATATAAAATTTACATAGTTGGAAAAGAATAAAAAATAATAAAATCTAAAATTACAATATCTAAGTTATAATACTATTAAACTTACACGAAAAAGATCTTGAAATATCGATCTTTAGAATAACGATGAAAAATTACATTTGTCTAATTTTTTGCTTAACTTTTCCTTTAAAAAACTTAAGCGAAGGGCTTTTAATGCTTGCCTTAAGAGCATTCCAAAGTTTAACCGCGCGATAGAAAAATGAGCGTTGGGCTGTAGAAATTCTACACCTTAGTGTTGTTAAATGTTCTCTTTGTCTTGTATTGTACGCATGCAATTGAGACCTCTTTGAGATCTTGGAGCTGAGATACACAGGTGCAAGCCTGTTTAGGATCTTATATACTTGGGTGACATCCCTAAAGTGTAGTTGCTGCGTAACAGAGAACCATCCTAGCTCATTTAAGCGGGCGAAATGTGATCGTACTTAGCAGTGTTTGTCATAATTCTTGCCGCGAAGTTTTGCAAGAGTTGGAGTTTTTTTATGTTCTGGTTTGAAGTTCCTGCCCAAACAGTCGAGCAATAAAACAGTTTGCTAAACACTAAACAATTAAGGATAATCATTATAACGTCTCTGTTGATGACGGACCCTACTTATCCTGTATAACGTTCCTAATAGAGATGACGTCAGCGAGTTTATGTGTTCATTGAAAGACAATCTTGAGTCCAACATAATCCCTATATCCTTAACATGAGGTTCAGGTGTGGGCTCCTTCCCAAGGAAGGGTAATTTGCCGTCCGAAACCTGCGATGCAAGTTGGGGAATCCCAAACATGATGAATTTAGTCTTGCTAGGGTTAATCAGGAGTTAGTTTGAGCAACACCATTCAGCAATGTTACGAAGGTCCTCGGTAACTTGAGCTAGGCAAGAACTAACGTCCTTAGTGGAGGAGGAAAGGTGTCATCAACATAAGATTCAACACGGCTATGTTTGACCACTGATGGAAGATCATTTATGTACAAGCTAAACAGCATGGGACCTAAAATAGAACCTGTGGGACGCCATGAGTAATGGTCAATTGTTCAGATACTGATGTGCCTACTCTAGTAGATTGCTGACGATCTGTTAGGTAACTCTTAAACCAATAGTGTGCTTGCCTTGATGTTCCTGGGTATAGCAGTTTACGCAGTAGTGTGTCGTGGCATATGCTGTCAAAGGCTTTACTAAGATCTATTAAAATCATAGCTGTCAGTTTCTTGTCGTCCATTGCTTTAAAGATGTCATCAGTAACAAGCAGGCCGAGTGTCTCCGTTGAATGACATTTCCTGTTGCCACTTTGGTGTTGAGTCAATCTGTTCTTCTTGATCAAGTAGTTGTTCCATTGAGTCAACGCGATCTTCTCGACGACTTCCGAGAGCACAGGAAGTAGGGATATTGGCCGATTGTTGTTAGGAAGCTCGTGATCCCCTTCCTTAAGGAGGGAAACCACCACAGCCTTCTTCCAAGCCCGAGGAAAAACAGAACTTGTAAAGGAAGCGTTAACTAAGCTAGTCAGTGTTGGTAAAATATGGTCGAGGCAGTCCTTGATCACCCGTAGTGGGACCCGGTCATACCCTGGAGCTTTGTTGGACGGCATGCTCATTATGACCTTTCGAACATCAGCACATAAGACTTTCTCGAAGACAAACAAATCATCCTGTAGAACCTGACGGCTTTGAGGAGAAGTGTTTGATAGATCATTTAACTGGCAACCGTAGGGTACCTGAGAGCCATAAGGGATACATGATAGCCTTTGCATAGGGTGGGCACTGTAAGCACTCAACACTGCGCCGTTTTCGGTAATACCGTTGTTGGTTACTGGTCCTCGATAATAGGCTGGTCGAGCAAGCATGTCATACGTTAACTGCAAAGGTGGATGCCTGTTTCGCTATGGTAGTCCCAAAGGGCTGTCATTGGAGTGGCTCCCTCCTAGTACTCCCTCCTGTTCCTCCAATACTCCGTCCTGTCCCTCCGTTGCTCCATCCTGCTCCGCTAAACTCCGCCATTGCTCGTCCGGTAATCCGTCTTGCTTGTCCGGTGCTTCATCTGTCTTATCCGGTGGTTCAATGTGTCTGGTGTAGACAAGGCCAGACACCTTCTCAGTACTTGATTCCTCTCCGTTATTTTTGTCAGGTTTCCACTTTCGCCTTCTTTTCTGTCGTTGAACAATCTTCTCTCCCGCGAGGTAATTACATGGCAATAAAATATTATAGTGGAGAGTACGGCTTCTACCATTGCCATCCTCTGGTCTGGCCTCATACACTGGGCTCGATTTCCCTTTTTGGTCCACAACTACAAACACTTGTTCCTCAAAATATGTGCGCAGTTTCCCCGGACCGCCCCGTTCCGAAAGGTTCCGCACCAATACTCTATCACCTGGCTGAAGTGTCGAGCGCTTCATCTTGGATCGTGCAATTTTGTAAGCCAAATTTTGTAAGTCCATGGCCGCACGTCACTTCTCAACATACTTCGAGTTTCAAGTTTCAAGTTCAAGTTTCAAGTTTAATATTTCGCCACATACAATTTACATTATAATAACAATAAAAATATAAGCAAAGAAACATGAAGAAATATATATGGCGAGGAGAAACATAAAAAACCACAAGGCTTATACGGGATTGTTCTCCTCATAATTACATATAATAAATAACGGATTAAAATCAGAAAGGTAGTCATGACGGATTCGTTAACAACTGAAAAAGTTTACAAAAACTTGATTTTAAGGTTTATGTAAAAAAAGATAAATCACTCACGTTTACAAACGAACACAGAATGGGAAACTAATAATTCTCAAGGAGAAATGTGTAAATCTTATGTAGTGGTTCACTCTGCGAAATGAAACGTGGAGTACGGCCATAAAGCAAACAGAAAGGAGAGTGTCCAGTTGAGTCATTACGGTAACATCGCTAGAAGAGTTTGATTGAACCTCTCCACCTGCCCATTCCCTTAGTGGTGGTAGAGCGTGGTCCCGAAGTGGGCTACCCCACTCACTTTTCGAGATGCTTGTAGGTCTTGAGGATCATTTTCAAACTCCCTCCCCTAGTCATGGTGTATTTGCAGTTGGAACCCAAACCTCATGGTGTAGTCATTGTACAGCTTTTCTGCCACTATAGGAGCTCATTTATTTCGCGTGGCGTATGCCTGGGCGAAACGAGTAAAGTGGTCTACAACCACGAGAATGTGTTCAACCCCAGCTGCTTCTCTCTAGATGCACAAAGTCTAAAGATACAAGTTCAAACGGAGCCGTTGTTTCAATGGGCTGTTGTAGATGTAGATGTAGATGTAAGATGTAGATGTGTTTATTCGACACTCTAGCAGTCAAGACTGAATTACAGTGCGAGTCAGAGCGGACAAGGCAATAAGTATCTGCAATAAGTATCTGTTCCATATTATATCCGTTACCCCCTATCGAGGAACCATTCGAGGGGCCATTCATTTTACCCCAGAATTTCCACAGGGTATTCATTTGCAACTGTGGAATTTCCACAGGCCCACAAGAGAATGAATTTCCAAAGCCGGGTTGTACAGGAGTCTGGTATTTCAAGAGGGGTAGAGCAATTTTTGAAAATTTGGAGTTCCTCGATAGAGGGGGACGTTTTTTTGGAACAGCCCAATATTCGGCGTGGGTGCACGTTGAGCCTGCTTCGGTCGTTTTTGTTTTACACATCGACAAACACAGGTTGCATCATGTTCAATGTCTTATTGCATTCGAGGACAAAAGAACCTATCTCGCGCTAATACCAACACTCTCGGCTCCGAAGTGCCCCATCTCTTCTTGCCATTCCTTATACACTACGGGGCGAAGTGTCTATGGGAGGACAAGTTGAAGGCGAGACTCACTTCTTCTTCGTAGGATGTAATCCTTGCCTAGTTCCAACTTATTCCAGTGACGTAGCCTGCTACGTGTCACTGGAGTTTCTTTCTGTCGCTCCTTTAGACTTGGTGCTGACTCACTTCGCATGAAACCGATCACCTTTCAAATCGTCGTGTTCTCGCTCTGGAGTCTTGCGATGTCCTCACTAGACCATGCTTTCGCGCCTAACTTAATGTCGATAGTAGGAATACCGTCACCATGCACCTGAGACTTGACGTCATCCTGGCCAATAGTCTTATCACATTCCTCCATATACTTCTCCACACCCTATGGTATCTCCGTTGGCTTTTCCAGGTCTGTACTTAATAACGTAGTCGTAGTCGGCCATCTCTGATACCTATCAATGCCCCGTTGCATTCAGTTTTGGTGTGGTAAGCACGTACGTCAAAGGGTTATTCTCCGTATAAACAGTGAATTCGGGCGAGAATGTAAATGCAGGGGTTTCAATAAAGCTTTGAAGTAGCAGGCTAAGTTTTGGAAATAGGCGGCTGGGTTTTGGCCGGGTCCCGTACGAAGGGCGTAAGGCCTGAGCCTTCTAGAAAGGTACGGGGTATGCCCCCGTGAAATTTTGAAATTTCGGTAGCAGAAAAGGCGTTCTCCTGCATTTTGAGGGCAAGATAATTGGCATATTCATGTATTCTATTGCTTTACTACCGAAATTACTAAAGTGTCAGCACCCTCGAAAATTCGATCGATCGTTTGATCGATCGATCGATCAAACGATCGATCGATCGAAATGGTCACATGACATTTAAATTTTGTAAAACAATGGAAAAAGCGTGTCATGTGATCATTTCGATCGATCAAAACAGCCAGACGAGCGAACTGAAACTGACAAACTATCGATCGAATTTTCGAGGATGCTGACACTTTTTGCGATTTCGGTAGTAAATAGAGGATATTACATGGCCGCGCGGAGATACGAATTTTATCTTCGAGTGTTGAAAATTTATCTCACGAGTGAGCGTAGCGAACGAGTGAGATAAATTTTTAACACGAGAAGATAAAATTCGTATCTCCAAGCGGTCATGTAATGTTCTGTTTATTATATAAACATCAATGAAATACCAAATTCAAAATTTATTTGAGTTAAGCCTAAAAATCGAGCATTGAGCAAAGGCAAGTGTGATATTTTCACGTGTGAAAATAACATGTTATTTTCACGTGTGAAGATATCAAGTTTTCGCGCGGGAGATCACCCGGTATTTCATTGGTGTTTATATAATAATATATTTTCTTTGAAACTGATCAGTTATACAGTTGCCTGCGGTCAGAATTGAAGTATGCGGCGAACCACCGGTAGCCGCCTTCTATTGAAACCCTGGTAAATGGTTATTGCGCTCTGCTGGAGTTAATGATCGTGACCCATACCAAATGACCCTTAGCATCTGTGTGGAAGCATCCGTGTGGAGGATGAATTGTTGTTGGTAATCTCGGTAAGTCATGACGGGTGGTGATGTGATAGTATCAACGAGCGTCCAGGGTATCCCGTGGTGTTTCTCGGTCCAACACACCGGTTGACATGACAAAAACTTACTCGACTTAGTTGCTTTACGATGTTGCATCATGGGTAATATTACAATATTTGTTTTTTTGGGGATGGGCAAGGCGCTTTTTCCACAGGTAACAATGATAAGACCCTTAGTTTTGCTTGTATTTTGCATTACAAGTTTGTGTCAACCGAACAGTGGTACTGAAAAACGTTCCCTGCTGCTAAACTACTTTGATTTCGCCTAGATTTCCGAGAATTTGCCTCACCGAAGTCCACATCAAGAAAACTGTTTTTTTAGGGGTCTTTTTCAGAATTCCGACCGTCATCACTACAATTTTGACGTTGCAGCCCCCCTCCCTCCGCTAGCGTGTCTTATAGGTTTAAAAAAACGCTAAGCGGACGTCTGTTGGCAGTGCATTGTGGGCCACGCATTTCAACCCCACGGTTAGTCTCATTATTGCACATTCCCTACATTTTGTGGCCTTTCCGTGAGTTCTACTTTTAATATCGAATGAAAACAATAACAAAGGAGCGGCTGTAGAGCTTCGGCGGAAGGTTTCTGTGGCGGATCCAAGGGATTTTGTAGGTTCACGTCAAATGGACCTCTCATCCTGTATCAGATGCTTAACGGTTCACCTTTGGAGCTGTGCCCCTCGTTAATGTGGGGACCAGACCAAATGGAGATTGCACAGTGGCCTAACAGCCGCCAAATTTGCTGTCAAACTCTTTTCTGATCTCATAGACCGGAGAATTGTTTACACTGCACGTCCAATAATTGTTCAAGTCAAGTAAATTAAAAGTTCAAGTCACAAAGTAAAGTAAGACTTTTTATAATTGTACAGGTATCCCGATCCAGGATAAAAGTCGCAATTCTAACCCGCTATAGCGTGTACTCTCTAAAATATCACTACCGTCGATAGTAGTAGACTTATGAACAAACCAGTATGAAACCCCTAGGCGTGCAGCGAGTGTTTAATAGATATTTACAAAGAAGTGAAAAAATACCACTGCGCCAAAGCTTGTTGAGATTTCATGCAAGCACAATAATGGTTTAAAAGGGTTACGAAGTCCAAAACAGCAACATTTTGCACCTCTCCCGATGGCGATGTTGAAACATTACGCAACATGGCTATCCCATCTGCCATGAAGACAGTATTGATGGATGAGGGAAGTGGATGAAGCAATTGATTGGCAAAGAATAATTTTGTGTCCAAATCTCAAAACGTTTGCTGCAATGCAAGTCTCAACATGATTGTTAATATCTTTTTCATCCGCAAGAGTGTGTATCTGCGTAGCAACATACAAAAGTACAATATGTTTGTAATACATGTACTGTAAGTCAATGTACAAGTAGTATTTGTGTCGCGTCGTATGTGACTGTCTCTGTAGCCGTCGTCATCAGCTGTCGTCGTACACGAAATTTTACGCACCTGGTGAAGAGGCTACCCTATTGGGAACCTTCCCCTGTTGATGTTTGTCAGCAAAGCTTCCAGTCTGTTTTGGAAGGGATTCTCGAAGAAGTTAAACCAGTGTCACATGGTTTCTCGAATGCCTCCTTGGGATCCATGAAAAGCAGAGTAAAATGCCTTTGTGTTTTGTCCACTTTCCTATTTGGGACGCCAGTGGTCTAAACTGTCTGTTTTGGAGGGGATTCCCGAAGAAACAGTTCCACATGGTTTCTCGAATGCCATCTTGGGTTCCACGGAAAGCAAAGTAAAATGTCCTTGTGCTTTTTCCACTTTCTTGTTTGGGACGCCAGTGGTCTAAACTGTTCAAGGAACGTGGAAACGTGTTCCACTTGGCTTTGTTTTTTGACGAGCGACTTGCTTGACTTTCATATAACATTTTCACCAGAAACATCCAACCACGTGACTCCGAAGAGCTGCATGGCGAGCGGCTTTCCCCGCCATTTTTTCTGCTTCCTCATTCTCTTTATGTACAAGCTGAACGTGGAATAGTACGAACCAATGAAAAACTGCGCATGAGTACAAAGAAGCTGCTCTTTCAGTCCAAGCAAGTCCTGATCAAACGTTTCGTTGGTTACATGTTCCATTGGAATCCTTTGTTGTTGTATTTCATGAGGGTTCACTAAATCCTTCGAAAACAATAATCGAAATCCTGCTTCCCTAAAAGGCTCAAACCAAGTCATGTCTTTCTCGTCCGTAGCTATGTAAAGTTTTTTGTGGAGTCAAGTATTTTTCTGCGATCGAGGAGATCAAGCCAATATTTCTGTGTGATGTTCTTAGCAGACGGATGGTCACTCCGTCGCACGTGCATACAGCTAAACTTGTAACCAATTCTTCTCAAATTGAATTCCACGAAGTTCCGTATCGTCGGTGCGAAATTCACGTAGTTAATAATCCATTTATGGCTGTCTAATACTCTTTTCTTGTCCAAAAATATCATTTGCCTGAAGAACATCGAACCTTCTTCGAAATATATAATATCTTCATCCCTGTTTGAGAGTTCATTCAGAATTCCCCAGAATGGGAGGGTAGAATTATTTTCTGAATATCTCTCTAGATCGGCCTCGCAGCTTCTACGGTACAAAGGCAAGTCAGCAGTTGTAATTAAACCTTCAGTCGCACGCCTATATAAGGCATTCCATGTAAGGTTATCTTGTTTAGATGGCAAATAATCCACCCAAAACCCTATAAGCCCATTATGACACACTCGGTGCCAGGACAAGTGTTTGTAGTCGTCCAGGAACTGCGGATGGCTTGTGGTCACTTCTTTAAGAGTCAGTAGCTTTGATAAGCGACGCAGATCAATTACTTTAGAGAGGGGAAGAAGGCTGTCTTCCGGGATCGAGTTATAGCTCTTGTAACCAGTTGGATAAGGGCGATGCTTTTTAGCGCGCAGAATTTCTCCATGTGGAGCCATTGGGTGCACTATAAGCGCCCTATTTAACAGCTTTGCTATGATCACTGCGTTTTCAAACGCAATCCTCTGGTTGTTCCATCCCCCTCCTGGAGGTTGATAGCTAAGATATTTGATTTTTCTGCCCGCACTGCAGAGCACTTGACCATTCCTGTACAACTCATCCTCGATTGTGCATCTTCTAGTCCTGAATATGTGTTTCGGAGGTTTTGGTATTCTAAGTAACATAAGAAAAACAAACACCGCGACGAAAAGGAGGATGGCAGCACGCCTAGACTTTGAGAGGCTCCTCGCAGCGGTAAGTCCTTTGAACGTGGCCAGCAATCGCCTGTAGTTAACTTCGGGCAGTAGCTCCATCCATGTGGGTCCAGGAAATCGTGTCCCGCTGCCAAGAATGTTAAAATCCCTTAAGCTCGAACGGAGCGGTAAACTTCTTGGCCTTTCTACGCGCGTATCCATTCAACGAGACTAGTGACCCATA
The DNA here is from genome assembly GCA_033964015.1 of Scolanthus callimorphus. Lineage (NCBI taxonomy): Eukaryota > Metazoa > Cnidaria > Anthozoa > Actiniaria > Edwardsiidae > Scolanthus > Scolanthus callimorphus. The sequence continues at coordinate 28,114,366 of CM066913.1, forward strand.
GTGGATTCGCTGGAATGCTTCAAGGATGAACTAATGAACGGTGAAAAGCAGACAATCACTGGAATCACAAACCGTGACACACCCTGCAACTAAGCTCCAAAGCCATCAAAGAGTTATCGTGACCGAACATGAATTAAATTGAATCTCATCAAATCATTAGAATCTGGGATGGTTAGAATCTGAAGTGATGAAGATTTGTTGATTTGTGAGCAGCAGAGAATATGATGTTTCAAGTACCTGCTTGTTCATGGTTACCGATACGGTCAAATGGAGCGGAAATCATACACTGGTGTATCGACAATTGCAAACACACGGATCAGTGAGCCTAGTTTTATTGGGACCAGAAAGAACACAAGATATGATAAAATTGGGACATGACATAATAAATCCTTAGTAACTTATGACGATGTAGTTTATTTTATTATATAAACTTTAGTGTTTTGCGATTTCTACCACTGAGAAATTTCGTATCTAATTAGACGTAAAGATACGATATTTTTCACACGTGAAATTATCAACTTTGCATGTGGGACGTTTTCTCCCAATAAAATCCCGTTGTTTAGAAAAATACCGTGTTATGGTTTTTAAAATAAACAGAATAATACATAGACGCTTGGAGATATTGAATTTAAATCTTCTCGTTTTCAATATGATATCAAATTGAACACACTCTAGAATACATGCAATATCTCTGCGCGCCCATTGTTATTCTCTATTTTTATTTCACCTCTAAAAAGTTAGGCCTAGTACATACGCCGCTCTTATCATGAACCGTACCAAACTGTTGCCATGAAATACTCAAAAATCGCGAACTTTAAAGCGATTCTACTTTCCCAGTTTGAAGTTTGATTTAGAATAGTCTAGGTGACAAGCAGACGAGGGTTGGATGGAACATATTGTTTTATCGACATTTTGCAATAGGATCGGCTCATGATAGGAACGCCGTATGTACTAGGTCTAAAAGGTCGATTATTTTATGACCGGCTTTCAATTATTATGAGCAATTTTAGGGATTTTTTAAACTCACTCGTATCGCGTCAAAAATGGTCGCATGTTCCCCTTTTGGATATTGAGTTAACGTTTCCAACGGAGCGTTCGAAATTGCCTTTCAAAAGTCGCGTTTGCTTCTACGGGCCGATTTTCTAACAGTGGTATTATTATAAACGAACAGCTCCTGTACCTCGCGCTACTCTCGCGCGATTTTTCGATTACTGTGTCACCATTTTGTCATTCAATTTAAAGAAAATTGTACTGACACGGAGCCAGAAAATGACCAAAATATCAAACATGCCAAGGTGAGTATATAATAATAACAAGAAAACAGCCCGTCACTTCGTGACGCTAGAAGACTCAACCTGAGTTTCCCCTTCCATAAACTGCTGATTTACATTACTAATGACCTCCCTTCAAGAAAGACCCCATGCCGAAATAAATGAAGTGAGCCCCAAAGTCTTTTTTGTTGCGTGAGTCAGTCCGGCTGTCAAATCTGTCTAAGAATCCGCTAAAATTGAAAACGCAAGTCTATTACAGAAAAAAAAACATTTGACTTCGGAATTGCTTGTATGCTTATCATATCTCAGTAAGGGAAGAGAAGAAACAGGTAAAATAAAATTGTTCTTAGAAATTTCTTAGTTTATCATAGGATTATATTTTGAGAATATCATGCATGACTTAGCGTGCGCTCTGTAGGCAGTGGTGTAAGTTTGTTCAAACTTGAATGAAAATTTTTCTCAGCTCAAATCTTTCGAATTAGAATTATACCTGCACATAATTGTAAGTAATCTGTAACAGAACCATTTAGGTTTGGATGTCTATGGTGCTTTCGGCTGAGGGAACTGAGTTCTTTTTTTAGCTTACGTGGGAGATGTCAACATGGCCGCGATTGCGGCTTTGTCCCTCGCTGAAAAAATCGCTTGAATTAGAACTTAGCCAAAGGTGAATCTTTTCCAGCAAAAACACGCCCACTGGAGAGATTTCCTCCTTCTCTTCGGGTTTTTGTCCTTCGTTTTGCGATGCAGCGTCAGGATTTATACTTAGAGAATATTATTCATGTTTTTGCTTTGTGTAAATGTGTCATTTCGCCTTTAGCGCGCGCTCAGGAAACCAAGGCAGTGTAGTACGTTGTTCAGGCTGAATTAATTTTTTTCCCAGCTTAAAGCTAAGAATTAAATAAGAATTATCCTTGCACATTCCTGCTTGTAATCTGTGACAGAACCATTTAGGTCTGGATGACTATGGTAGTTTCAGCTGTGCTGAGTTTTTTTTAGTTTCTGTGGGAGATTTCAACATGGCCGCGATGGCAGCTTTGTCCCTCTCTTAAGGTCTCTGTAACCCGTGAGGGGTGTCTTCGGAAAAAAATTCTCGTCGCGTCGCAATTTATGTTATGATCATCAGCTATATATCATTTTAAAGCCAAAATATTGCTCTATCTTATGAAGTTGTTTAGTTTATCGAAGTTTAAATTTTTCTTGTATTTTTAAGACCCCGAACTTAAAACTACGTTGTTTACTTGAGAAGCTCCAGACCACTAGAAGTTTGTTGCACAATTTCACACTTTGTCGGATTTTACCACTGTATGCATTGCTACGCGACCTCAAAATTCAATATTACGATGGGCGATTGGCGATTTTTAGCCGTCAATCAAACCAAAACGCTGGATTCGGCCACTTCAGCGGGCCGACATTGATTGCAAAATCAACCAAAATGGTTTTAAGCTATCCTTTGGCTTCCTTGACTCGAATGTTTAACTTTCCGGTTCAACAAAATTGACAACAATTTTCTTGCGTAAAATCGCCAATCGCCCAACAGTGAATTTTGAGGTCGCGTAGCAATGCATACGGTGGTAATCTCGGAGAAATGAACTGCAAAACCGTGTCAGGGATTTTCGATATTTTGCATATTTACGAAAATATTAGGTCGCGAAGTTGAAAGTCGCATTTTTTAGAGTTTGTGGCCGCAAAATTTATCATAAAATCTCTTTCAAGTAAAAAATAAAAATTCCCTCACACGGTTTTTTAGTTGTGATCATTTTCTAACGACACAGAAAATTTGAGGCCGATATCTTAAAACGTTAGCGAAGGTGAAAATTTGACCTAAAATTAGAGTGCTAGAAAAAGCGTGTAAAGTTAATTAAATTACAGAAAATGAGTGGCGGGCAATACAAAAGAATGGGCAGAGGAAGCCTAGGAAAACAGTTGACGCGTCATTTGAGGTTTTAGAAATATACTTTAGGACTGTATCAACAAACGAATTTCGGGAAAAAAGTCATTTTATGAATTTTTACATTTTTACCTTTCACGAGACCTTAAATCGCTTGAATTAGAGAACTTAGCCCATGGTGAATCTTGTCCAACCAAAACACGCCCACTGTCCCGATTTCCACCTTCTCTTCAGGTTTGTGAACTTCGTTTGGCGGTACAACTTCAGGGCTAAGCGGAGTGAGAGCGGACGATTTAGCCAATCAGAAAAGATTGCGCAGACAACCCGATTATAATAGTATCGATAATAATAAAGTAGGTGCTTATAGCGCTTATCCTCAAAGCTCTAAGCGCTTTACATTTTGGATAACTCATCCTATAGGAACCAAAATTGGCTGAATTTGCCTCAAAATGGCTTAGTCTGCACAAAACTTATGATTGCTTCCGCTGAGCTTTAGCCACCTGGGTTGATTAGTTATTATTATCACTACGCGCGGCCAAATTGTAAACCGCCCTCTCTAAAACGCTCTATTTTTGCGGGCCAAATGGCAAACAGCGGGCCGCAAATACATTTACCGCCCTCATTCTGATTGGCCGTGGTGGAGCTCTGCTACCACGCTAGACCAATCAGATCACGCGGATACCATTTTAGTGCGAGTTTGTGGCGGGAATTCACTCGGTGAAAATTTTTCGGCGAGTCTTTCTAACTTTCTCTCGTTTCTTTATCGCCATGGAATTGGAAGAAACTCCGTATTTCACTCTCAGTAGCCAAAACTCAGACTTGAACGTTGATCAGTTAGCTAAATGAACAAGCAAAAAACACAAAGAAAGCGACCGAGTGGGAAATAAGGAAGTCTGAGAAATGGTGCCACAAGGCACAAGCGAAACGTTGTTGTCGATTTTACCATCGTAAAACAAGACAAGTCATGAGTGAAATTCTACGGAAATTCTACGCCGAAGTTAAAACAGAGAAAGGGAAGCCTTGACGCCGAGTACTCTGACAGGAATTAAGCAGCGACTCATCGCCAAATCACACCGGTGAGCCGAAACCTCAACAACAACAAGCTTTAAGTCTCATGTTCGAAGCGAAGGCGAACAAGTTGTTTACTAGAAAAAGAAAATAATGTGGAACCGAAACATAAACTCGCCATTCAGTCTGGGAAACAGTAGTTAATTCGACAGCCACGGACAGAACACCGACGAAAAATGGAGGGCTCCGGAGATATTGGTTGAATTTATCTGGATTTGGTGTGCTTTCGTTTCGCGAGTCGAGGACGGGAGGGATGGCGAGAGCTGACTAGAAGTAAGCCTACAAAAAAAAACAGTTAAAAAACATTTACCATGTTTTCATTTGTATTGCCTTTTGGGATTCTTATTACCCTGCTAGCAGAGTAGATTTTTATGTGCTTTTAAAAGTTGTGATTCTTTTGTTTCATGTAAACTTATTAACCTAAGTTTGTAATCTCAACGGGCGAAATATAATTGTGAACGATACGATTTTTGCCTTTATCTAAGCTTACAGTATTCAATTCGGTTGGACGAACACTATCATACTTGTATTATTTGGCCTTGTGTAGTGATAATAATGATAATAACATGACTTTTGTCGGGCATATAGTTTATTTGTGTCCCTCGTAGCATCATTTGCACCCTCGCTGCGCTCGGGCGCAAATGATGCTACTCGGGCCCCAAATAAACTATATGCCCTCCAAAAGTCATGTTATTTAAGCAATAGAGAACTTTTTCCGTGTCTACATACTCTGATGCAAACAAGAGGGGAGGTTGGGAGAATTCAAGACAGTTATGCAGCCACGAGACCGAAGGTCGAGTGGCTGCATAACCAGTCGAGAATTCTCCCAACCTACCCGAGTGTTTGCATCAGAGTATGTAGACACTGGGAAAAAGGTCTCTATTGCTTTTATAAAATATCTTTCACTTTTTGAAGCTAAAGATTTAACATTAGTTTATTTCAACATTTTGTGTGAATATATAAATTCTCCTTACCGCGCGACGGTCTGAACGGGCCAATCAGAGGGCGTGTTATATCACATGTGTGTTCAAGTTTTTCACTCAGTTGGCTGCAAGTTTTGCGAAGTGGAAGGCGAGAGAAAACTGCCTTCTAAGAAACATTTCACGACTTTACTGACCTCTTCTATGGTGTTTATGGTATTGAAGCATAAGCGAATGTCAATGAAGGGATGTACGGGTTAAGAATTGCAAAGCCGAAGGAATTTTCCATGCAAGAACGGCCTTCGTGTTGACTTTGCCGAGGTTTGGAAAGGCTAATTCGGCATCGAAAAAGCAAAAATAGCGTGTGTCTTGTTTCGATCTTCAAATCAAGCAAAATGTTAAATACCAGACTGGAATGATACTATGGAGGCTTCAATTGTTGCTGATGACATGAACGAATGTCGTATTGAACTTTTGAAGCAACTCAAGTCAAAGTTTCGTCGACAGTGCCGTTGGTGTTCGCCGATCGCCGGTAAGAATTTAATAATGTTTTGTTAATTAATGCTTCAAGTCTTGTTAACTTGCTAGCAAACGATTTTTTACCTACTCGGCTTGTGAAAGATCATCATTTTGAAAAATTGAATAGGAAAGTAATGAAATATATTGCGATTTATTCAATAATTCGGTCGTCGTTGTTCTTTTTCATTTTGGCTAGCCGATCCGTCGAAAGTCTCCAAATCCAGAATTTTAGTTGGGTCGCTTAACTTAATTTGTGTTGTTTTTCTCCTCTTAGTACGAGCTGTATACTTTTAAAAAGTTCCCAGAAGTCAAAGAAATCGTTTAATAAAGGGATGGAAGAGGATTTCAGAGGACAAAAATATCATGTATAATCGTACGAAAATGTTGACAATCCTGAAAATTTACACGCGTTTGACTAAAAAAGTCGAAGAGAAGCCAATTCTTTGAACTTGTGGTTAAAGGATGGGACGACTGAAATGATAGCTAAAAAGAAAACAGCACTGCTTTCACAATTTCATTGCTTCAAGTGTTTGGATAAATTTTTGTCAAAATGTATAAAGAATGAAAAAAGAAGACAGCGCAAACATCGTCCCGGGCGTGACGTCGTAACCGTGTTTATATACTCTCATCTAAACACACCTGTCGACCAATGAGAGCGCGCGTACTATCTTAGTTATTTTATAATGTCCTATTTCAACTACCTCCAAGTGGCTTGTGCTCTCTCTCCTTCTATTTCTAAAAGATTGTAAAAATGATACTTTTTTGTAAAAAGAGTGCTAATAAATTATTTACTGTTTTACATTACTGTTACTGTTACTGTTGTATGGTGGGATTGCATGATTATATTTTGAAGAAAAGATTCACCAGTTGTAACGCAAGCTTAAATTTAATATGACGGCGCAGTGCGCAGTGCTCTCCAAAGTTATAATAATAGTAATGCAGTTGATGTTCTTGGGCGTAAATATGTTTTGGGCCCTTCTCAGTGCTCATTGCATCCCTCGCAGCGCCCGAGTCGAACCCAAAACATATTGACGCCCGCGAACATTAACTATATTGTTATAACACAGTTCCCCGGCCCAAGCAAGAAAATGTTAGAGTTAATTACCGAGATTCAGGACAATAACCCAAATACATCCCAAGGGTCGTAGGCCCGCGGGATGTATTTGGGTTATTGCCGAGAATCGAGGTAATTAACGGACTTAGTTTACAGTTGACAAGGTTTTCAGAAAACAGGAACAAATGAAATGCACTCTTCTCATTGAATTTAACAGTTTTGAAAAGGAGTACAGTCTACAATTGAAAAGGATAGCGGATTCCAATAGGAACTATTGTTAGTTATTTAGCTGCTTTCATAGAAGTGCGTTCCCCAGAGAAACTTATTGCAATGAATTTTTACCATGCACAATAATGTTGTGATGCAGAGGAAAATGAATGACAACTTTTATTCAACCATGATTGACAAAGGTTTCCAAACAAAAACATATACAGCTTGAGTGCACCAGAACACGAATTACGTCTTTTGTTTCCGTACAACAGCCAGTCCAATCAATCAAGTGGCCTTTTGTAAAAGCGCAACTCATTAAAGCGCTTATTTTTGGTCGGGACGTAGCTGCTTAAAGCTCCTCACTGCGTTGGATAATACAACAATACCCTATACCTCAACACAAAGAACGAGGATAATAGACTAGAGACAAAAGAACTCCTTTGTAGAACGAAAATAATAGAGACAAAAGCAAATACGGGTCTTACTGGTTATTTTCGTTTGTACCACGCCCTGACAGCTACAGCTACTACAGCTCAATTTGCATAACGCTGTGGAGCAAAACGGATGGAACTGATTCAAGTTGGAGAAACTGAAGGCAAGTTTCAGGTATTTTTGCTCGTTGTTTGCTCTCTACGATTAGATATGCAAACCTGGGCATGATTTCATCTGTATTTTCAGGTTTATCGTCTTAAACACCATCTCTATGGGCAAGGAGACCAAGCAAGTAGACTGGACAAACGCTTCTCAATTATGGTTCAAGTGAAGGCGTTCTCGGAAATCGTGTTTTGTGGCTTTCAACGGGATTCGCATAAAGGATAATCAGGAGCAAATATTGGTTATAGACAGATAGTCAGTATAGATGCATAAACTGAGATTATTGGATGGTTTTTTTCTCGGGGTAAGTGTATGGATTTGAATTCACTAGTTAAATGTTTGGGTTGATAATTGAATTTAGTCATTGTGAAAGGGGCACTGTCATGGTCAATCATGAATTTGGTCCAAACTTGGGGTCATTTTAAGTAGATAAAATGCAGTCAAACTCGCTAGAAATCAACAAAATAATCGTCTACGTTTTTAACTAACCTTTCAGCTGCTAGATCAATACAAATTTGGAGTATTTTCGTGTATAATCGAGCGGATGGAATTGGATGGCTAATTGGCATTTTTTATTTTCGAACAGGCTGATCAAGTTTCTTTTTCTTTCTAAGACTAATGTGAAGCATAATATAGGTTCGGAGTTGTTTCTGTAGAACACTTGTCTTATTTTAAAACATTTGATGAAACAACCGTGACAGTGCCCCTTGAAGTCTAGGTAAAAACGGCTTATTGTGTGGTTCCAGAAATTATCCATAGGAAGGATAATAGGAAGGGATATCTTTTCCATGCAAACACTGTACTTTTCTTCGGAAATTCCAGAGACGTGAGGGGTCACTTTTCAACACTCTTCCGGGGGGGGGGGATATTTTCTGGAACCATACATTATAGATTCATAGGTAAGTATAAGGCTTATTATGGATTCATAGGTATCTAGATACTTACCTATGAATCCATAATGAGCCATATATTTACCTAGAAGTTCAATTCAATTCTATTGATCAACCTTTCCCTGGAGAATTGAAATCCCTCCCCGACCTTTAGTTTGTTGAGAGTCATTATCCGAGTTAATACCCCACGAATAACAATGGAAACCACGTCAACTGTAAACTAAGGCGTGGTAGTAGCCGTCTTTCCCGGTAGTAGGGACTTTAAGCAGCGACAACGGCAACTGCACATAACAATACACTTGATTACAGAGTACAATGCTTGCACGTGCAAATCCATAAAATCAAATGCATTTCAACTTTTTTTTTTCTCCTAAACTGGAACGTGAAACTGCCCTGTTTCACGCTCTGCCGAGAACGGGGACGTTGTTGGCGATTTTGCTGTATTTTTGTTTGATATGTTGGAGAATGGATGCGATTTTGCTGTTATCGAGGTTAGAATGGAAAGAAAAATTCCAAACTATTGATGAATATTGAGAAATTTGAACAAACGCGTACACGAAGTTTAGTGAGACGTTGTCGTTCCTGTTGCCGTCGTCGCAGCTTAAACTCCCTATGACCTTGACCCCACATCACGGATGGTGGTAAGAGTAAATATATAGCGACCTGTAATAAATGGCAGCGTTCTTTCATTGAGTTTTGTGACACTTTTGAAGAACTCTCTAGCAAAAGCTGCTCTATTTTATAATTCAAAATTGATGCGAAGTGAACTGAAGCCACAAACTTCTGTTAAACACTGTAGCTAAAAAGACTTGACATTTGATACAGAGCCGCTGAGAGAAACGACGTTCCGCGCATGCTCCAACGTTCAAAATCAGCCAATCAGCGAAGGCCCTCAAATGGATGTCCCCAGAGCCTCTCCCGCGAGCAGATGAGCCGGGGAGCTCTGGGTACGAGAATGCTTTGGCTAGTGAACGAAGATTGTATATTAATAACTGCCATTTCCATTGTTCTGCGAACTCTACACCAACTCACGTCACAAGTCGCTTCCGTAAATCAGACGAGTCCTGAACAGCTCCAGGTGATTTCACACTAACAGGCTTTGAGATATTTTTTGAACTAATAAATGAAGAACTACCTAGGCTTTAAACCAAACATTTTCACCATAAAAATGCAAACGAAACTTTTAGAAAAAGTACAAGAGCATGTCTATTAAAAAGGTTCGATGGACGGAAGCCAAAACACAGTTTGTAGTTCGGAAATGTAAAGTGTGAGTTCGCAGAATTTATGAAAATCGCAGTAATTATTGACTAATATTAAATTAATTAAAACTGAACCATCTCACCGAGAATGTCACTAGGGATTTAACAAAACCGATCAATTTAGTATAGCTATGAAAACGAATAAAATTACCTTAACCGAGTCAGCTAGTTTTCTTTGTTTCAATGTGGGGTCTTTTCATCGGATGTTGGTCACTTTGGAGGCCAATAAAATTGTAAATATGGAACGATTTGAAGGCCTTAGAATTGTAATCGAAAAAAATATGTTACTCGAAATTGAAGTGTGTGTGCCCGCAGTACGGTCCATTTACCGGCCGCGTGATTGTAACTGTTTTTTTTATAACTGCCCTGAAGAATAGCTGAAGTGAAAGCTTGAAACGTCACCTTTAACTTTGAGTCCTCAATCTAGCTCAACAGATCAAGTAATTTTACTACCGACTACAAGAGTTACAAAAGGATCCGAAGGAGGAGGGGAAATCTCATTAGAATGGGTGTGGGGGGAGTAGTTTATGTGTGCATTATTATGACACGAGAACTAGGAGACCTGAATATGACGTCACAGTTACTATCAAAACCGCTTCTCGCCGCGCATAATGATCTCATTCGCCAGAACATGCAGGGGATTGCGAGGCGATGGTCTTTTGTGCTTCCCTGAATCTTTGTTTTGCGTTGTTCGTCCTGTTTTTCACTATAATTATCACACTGGGATGTTGTTCTTGCTGGTTCGATTATTATTCCATGGCAGCGCGGGAAAGAAATAAGGACAAGGAGAGCTGGTAAGTGGCTGAGTTTCTCAGTGACTTCCTTGAAGCAAGTTAGCTATAACACTGGGAAACCTCTTGACTTGGAACTGGCTATTTAGAAGATAACATTGATTTTCCTAAATGCTATTCCGTTTCCCTCATTTCTAAAGCCAGGTAAAAATAGAGCATTGAATACGTCGTGATAGAGCTGGCCTGGTTATTTTGAGAGGATCGAAAACAAGTCAACATACAACAGGTGGGTGTATATTGGATATTTCGCGAACAAATATTTCCTTCAAGATAGAAGCATGTGAAAAAAATATATTTTTAAAAGCTACTTAGTTCTCTAATGACGTTCTAAGGACGTAGTAGAGATTCTTCTTTCTTAAATAACTATAACTTCCATGATACGATAATATCTGTCGAAGTTCTAGACTTATTTGATTCCCACCATAGTTTCGTAGAATTTCTATTGGCGCTAAATTTGGCTTTGGTAATAGCAGCAGTGTGTGGCACAGGTTTTTGTGACCCCGTATAATCATAGCTCTTATTTTAAGCCAGGTGTATGCTACAAATATATAATCCCCCCCCCCCCCCCAGCCAAAAAGATGATAATAAATAAAATGAAATATAATATAAGGTAGAAATGATGGTGTACGCTTAACGATATCCTCAAAGCAGGATTTGTTTAGAGTAAGCTGCAAGTCTTTAGTCCAGTTGATCAAGTGTGCCATATGGAACGTGCAATGTAGTGGTGTCACTGTGTTTAGTTCAGGGTGAGTGAGTCAAAGTCACGGCACCTGTTGCTAATCTCCCTGGTTGTTAATCAGTCGCTTCTTAGGTTTGGACAATACCTGACATAAACAAAATAGAATCCTTCAAAAATGTACAATTCGCTCGATTTTTTTCACAGTATACTTAGAGGGAAGCGGTAGGATTAGATCGGGAAATTAGAAGCCTAACTGCCTAACGACTAGAGGAGAAACGTTGGATACAGGACAAAGAAAATATACGATCCGTGAAATTGGAATGCATCCACTTATTGGAGGGAGGCGTGACTTGCTGTGGGATTTCGCTTCTTGATGTTTGGTGATCGAAATCTTACTTGATACAGATGACTTGGTTTCTATAACGTCGCAAACCCATAGGCTTCCATACAACCCAGCAGCTGGTGAAACTAAATTTGAATAACAAAATGATTCCATTGCCTCGCTTTTTGAGCGATATGCAAAATGATTATCACAGAATTGCGGAATGGAAATTGTTTCATATTTTCATATTAGCTAACTCAGCAATGCTGATTAATTAGTTTGGTAGCGAATTGTTTCACGAAATACACCTTCTTTTTTAGCAATCAATACGGCAAACTTATGTTGGAATGCCTTATTCTAGTTTATAGCCCTGTCTTGTCTGTCGTCCGAAACGATAAAACTTGAAAAAAAAAAATGTACACTATGGTGCTCATTTTACCGATTGTTCTTTTTAATGATATTCTTTTGTTATATGAGATTTATAGACTGTAGCGACGTTCAGTACAACATTAAAATATTTGCACTTTTGCATTTATCGTGTAATGAATGAGCTGATTACAAATCATCGTTTTTTTAGAATTGTTACGTCCTGTACTAATAAATGTCAAAATAATTATTTATAAATAGAAAATACTAAAGCATCAATCGGTATCGGAAAAAATTCTAGACTAGGTAGGTGGAAACACTGAGCCTTTCTGCACCGGTTTCAATCGATCCTATGGGAATATGAACACAATAGCGAAACGGCCATGTTGATTGAACGTTGTGAACAGAAACTTCAACAGGGTTCGTAAGCTCACAAATTTGTAAAAATCCAGGAGTTACTAAGGAGCTTTTTTCGACTTTTCCCATGAATTTTGAGTGAAATTTCAGTATTCTCGGTATACTTTTGGATGATGTTTACATATCGAATGTTTCTAATTGTCAATTTTTGGGTTTTCCGAATGATAAAATTCATTTTTTGTTTTGCTGGAGTTTTTCAGCACCTTGTTCGAAATTCAAGGACATCAAGTGCAATAACAAATCCAGGACCTTCCAGATTTTCAGGAACTGTACGAACCCTCTCCAACAAACATGGCCCGGCGCGCTTTTCTTTCTTACTCTCCTAAGGATTCTGACCTAAATAGAGCGGTTTTCTCGTGACTGTCGTGAAAACAATTGCAATCACAATCGAGAGAAATAACAACTTGCTCTTAAATGGCTTTTTTCTCAGCCAATTGCAAGCCGAACCAATTACTGAGTAATTGCACAATTGTATTTACTACAGAATTTGATTGGCTGAGAAAAATGAGTAGCCAATGAGAACGCAAAGCAATCAAGTCTTGACAGTCATGTGAAATCCGCTCTATTGAAAACCAACTATCGGTCGCTGAAAGAGGACGTACAGGCAAACTGACAGAGCAATTTATCAAAAACGCATCGCTGTAAAGAAGAAAAAAATCACTAATCGACATCTCAAGTGCTTCAAGCCATGTATTTTGCTTGCAGTTTGACATGTTGGCCTTTCAATGCATGAACGCTCTTGTTATAGCACATTAAACATAACTCACCAAAAGCCACCCGCCCGTGTCATCCAAAAGTAACCAATCAGATACTAGGATTGTTCTGCTGTCGCGTCATGTGTCATCTCTTGTTAACCATGTGACAGAATAGTCTAAGCCACCAGATCTGTACTCTTCAACCACCCGAGATGTTTCCGTTTAGAAACAAAAACAATCCCACCTAGGACACTATTCGCACTTTATCGAATTGTACGAAGCAGATTTCAGCGACAAAATGTTTGACATGGATTTCAAAGGTTAGTGTTAGCATGACTTTCAGGTTCGTCTCTTGTAGTAGTTTTAGGACATATGATCACATGGATTCTAGAATACTTATTACTTGATTTTTCTATTTTCTAACTAAAGCAGTGCTTTTCTTGTCTTTCTCGGAACAGCACTGGGGGGAGAAAATGTTTCAAAACAGTAGGATCTACATATCATTATATGTTAATTTGTTCCTTTGTTTTAGACACAAAAGGGATCAGATGTAAAGCCCTGGCTCATGTTGTTTTTATTAATCTTTAGAAAAGGTGCCTCAAGAGGATGGTTTTAACCGAGAGAAGTTATTCATAAACGTTCTTCGTTCTCACTGGTTTATCGTTGCTTTGATACTGACGTTTCAAGTTTCTAAACAAAAATGCAAACATTGAGTGTCTTGATTTTGTTTCGGCACAAAATGCAATTAGTCCGTAGGCTAATTTCCACATAGAAATTTAAAGCAACAAAACAACGGTGTTGTTCTCCTTCATATGACTCCCTATGGGTACTTGGGATGTACTGGTTACAGTGAGGCAATTTTTATGATTTTTTATTTCATTTGGGAAATAGGTGAAAAACACAAACGACGCGTCTGGATCCATATGGATACAACGTCCCAAAATGAATAAGCAATAGATGACAGAAAAGGACAAACCAGACGGTACGGTCTATTAACTCGCGTGATTGTAACTGTTTTTGTGTGACTGCCTGAAAGAGCTGAAGTAAAAGCTGGAAACGTTGGCAAAATCTGTCTGTTTTGTCCTTTTCTGTCATCTTTTCCTTATTTTATTTGGGACAAACACTTAAAGTTACAATTTCTTTACGGTAGTATCTCGCGCCTAACTTTGACCTTATTATGGTTAACAACAAGCAACTTGAATGTGTTAATCAGGCTAAGGTTATAGGTGTTAACTTCTCTAGTGACCTTAAATGGAATGCACATGTCGGAGAAATACTTAAGAAAGTCAACAAGCGCCTTTACTTCCTAGGTCAACTAAAGCCCGCTCAGATAAAGCCTAATGAGCTTATTACTTTCTTCCCTTCATGCATCAGACCGGTAACAGAATACGCATGCGCGCTGTTCCACAACAGCTTACCAAAGTAGCTGGCATCGGATTTAGAATCCTGCCAAAAGCGCGCGCTTCGCATCATCTTTCCCGAGAAGTGTTATTCACAGGCCCTAGAGGACACAGGTCTCCCCACCCTGCAGGACAGGCGTGAGGCAATTACAATCAAGCTCTTCCAGGAGATAACTGAACCGAGCCACAAACTTGACAATCTTCTGCCTCCAAAGAACGAGTGTAACACCAATCTAAGGAGGAGGCGGGCCTTTGCAGTTCCTAAGGCCAAAACAAACAGGTTTCGGAATAGTTTCATAGTTTTTAATGCTTTAAATCAATTTTTACAGTAAGTAATATTTTTATCCAATTTCAGCTGCTACCTTTTCAATATTTAGAGTTTTATATATGTACATACAATCATCATAATTTATAGTCGTGGTTGAGGAAGCTAAATCTTTCTTCTGTCTCTACTGGAGATGTACCGAACTGCATATAAAACCTCTATGAACTTAAAGGCCCATCATCAACCGAGACCCTTTGCGGACTCTTAGCCAATCAGGTCACACGAAAAAACAATGGATCAATTTGAAAACAAAGAAAATGGGGCGCAAAGGCTCCCGGTTAGTAACGGGCCTTTAACTACTATCTGGATTGAGTGGAGATTGAAATGATGGGTGTACACTAGGAAACATAAATTGTAAGCTACCTTTCGCCATCAAATCATTCTGCTTACTATTGTTCTTACTATTGTTTTTGCTCTTGCATCGTTTTCCGGCTAAAATATATTCATTTTTCATTTTATTTGCCTTTTTGTGTGTTCTTGTGTTGGTCTACACAAGTATTTATAAAAGTCGTGCGGCTGGTTTAGTTTGACTTTCGCTAAGTCTCCCCCCTAGTATTTTTGTTTTATTAACTTTGTTTGAAAATGCCATATAATAAAAGAGGCTCGGTCCGTAAAGCAGAAATTTCATCCCTCAGTCTGGAATTTTTCCGTACTGCCCTCGCGCTCGGTTAGTAAGTAGTTACATTTTTTCCCCAGGGCACGGTAACGAATTCTGCATTCTGATTGGTTCTTAGAGCGCGCGCGCGGGGACAATATTTTGCTATCTCTGACCTAGGTCAGGGATTTGCGCGCGCTTGTTTTAATCGAAAAAATCAAATTCTAGAGTTGGAGTTTTAGAGTCACAGTTTTTTCCTATACGGACCGATCTAAAGCCGGCAAATAAAATATATTTATTACATAAACATCAGTGAAATACTAAGGTATCTCTCGCGCGAAATAATGATATCTTCACACGTGAAGAAATCGTCCGCTTGCGTCCGCTGCGCTCGCTCGTGAGATAAATTTTCAACACTCGCAGATAAAATTCGTATGAAGATATCAAGTTTTCGCGGGGGAGATCACCCGGCTTTTCATCGGTGTTTATATAATAAATGTTACTTACTGATAAACAATAGTTCTAGCTGTTCTACTCCTTAGATGCAGTCGTTTTCACACGGCGTACTCCTAGTAGATCGTTTTAACACTTTATTCTTGTTTTCAGGGCATCAACATCATTCACAGAAGCCAAATAAAAGTAAAATCAACTCGTCTCAAATTGTAAAGAAACCATTGTGTTTGACGGTGCTGGTCAGCGTACTTCTCTTTATCATGCCATGCGTCCAAGCACATCATTGGATTCCACACAGGCACCAAATGGGACACAATGTGCGAGTGGGAGCACCAGACCTTATAAGAGGACAGGCTATTAATCAGAAGCTACGCTTTGAAGTCATGTATGACAAGAGCATCGAGAACCTTAGTGAAGAGCAAAATCATTTAGTTAAACACAAGCTGATACCGGAAGCTGTTCATTATTTCCATAACACGCTAAAGGTGCGGCCAAGTAAATTACCGATAAAGCTTCAAAGAACATGCGAAAACAATGCGTACTTCTTGAAAGATCACACAGGTAAAACACAAGGGGACGTTCAACACTGCAAGCTGGATTGCAAAGTGACAGATTGTGGACCAGTAAAAGTTCCTGCTAAGCATCTAGATCAATGTCGGATATGCGATAGTAAAGGGATTTTGTGCGGTGAAAAGCCGGGTCAGGATTGGAAACCTGGTCATGGGGTGGAAAACAAAGACTTTATTCTGTACGTGTCTTCTATACAAACCCGGCATTGTAGGATCGCTAATGCTGTAGCCTATGCGTCTTATTGTCAGCAGGAGCATGTACTAGATCGACCGGTGGCCGGATTTGCCAATCTATGTCCGGAAAGACTTGAAACAGATTCCAGGCATTATTCAAATTTAATTTCTACGATTAAACATGAGATATTTCATGCTTTGGGATTCAGCGCTGGTTTGTATGCTTTCTTTCGCGACAAACACGGCGCACCCCTAACTCCCAGGGGGAAACATGGCCTTCCTCCGTATAACGAGAAGTATAATTTATACCAGTGGAGTGACAGGGTAGTAAAGAAGGTCGTACGTCACAAATGGAAGGTCAAACACGGACATGTCAAGCATTCAGTCTACATGATGGTCACACCAAGAGTCAAGCGCGTGGCGAGGGAACATTTCAACTGTGATTCACTTGAAGGCGCTGAGATCGAGAATCAAGGGGGACTGGGACGAAATTGACGCATTGGGAGAAAAGAGTGTTTGAAAACGAGGCCATGACAGGGACGTATACTCAGAACCCGGTGTTTAGCCGCTTGACGCTCGCGTTGATGGAGGACACCGGGTGGTATAAGGCCAACTACAGCATGGCGGACACGATAGACTGGGGGAGAAATCTGGGTTGTATGTTTACCAAGGAAAGCTGCAAAACATGGATGGAAAATTACATTCGGAAGAATCAGTCATCGAAGCCTTTCTGTTATACAATCAAGCAAGCGCCTCTGCACATGCGCTGTACACATAGCAAACTCTCAATTGCTTTGTGCAATCTGCGAAAATACTCCCAGTCCCTCCCCACTGAGTACCAGTACTTCAGTCATCTCCCAGAAGTAAAAGATGGTCACCGGAAGTCGCGAATCATTACTGGAGACACAGGGACTTATGGTGGGGCGGTAGCGTTAGCCGATTATTGCCCTTTTTATCAGAAGTTCACGTTAACAGGCATGGACGGCGGCAGGCGGGAAACCACGTGCACAATACCCGAGAACGCGCCTCCAAAGCACGACAACTACGCGTTGGAAAGTTACGGTGCTGAATCACGGTGTTTCGAGCAGGGCCGTCACTGGCAAGCCGAGCGAGGGCTGCTAACGCGCACAATGCTTGACTGGGGTAGCGGTTGTTACAAGTACCATTGTAGAGATGGTGTCAAAATAGTCATAGGAAATCAGACATACTCCTGCTACCACACAGGTCAGCACATAGAGGTCAGCGGTCGTCTACGGGACTGGGTCGTCAGGGGTTCGCTCGTGTGTCCGCCATGTGAGCATTTTTGTGGCGATACTGGTGGGTGTCCTATGGAGTTCCGCGGGGGTAATGACTTGGATCTCACACTTAAAGAAGAGCAAGCAAAGAGCAGAGCCAACACTTTGATAGCGGAGACATATATCAGAAATTATACATTGTCTCTTCTAAGAACATTTATAAGTTTTATCCTTCTCCTCTATTTTAGTTCTTCACGGTTAACCCACTTATTTTATTAGCAATTTCTTATCATTCTTTTCTATTAGACGTTACCTCGAATAGTAATCACTCCTTCCCAAGAACCCATAGCTTCTCATGCTTCTCATCTTCTCACTGCGCCTGTACTTTCTCCAGACCCGTTTTAATGTAAACAATATATTTGCAATGCAGTTACTAACCGTCAGTGTTTTTAGCCTTCGATTGGCTTTCTTTTTATGTAGGCGCAGTCAGGGCATTTGTTTGCGCAGTTAGTGTAAATGAGGCGCCACACACAAATACTATAATGAAAGAAGCAAATCGTTCTGGATTTGATGAAGTTTTAATGTCTTACTGTGTCTTAATGTTTTAATGTGAAGTTTAAAGGTCGGATGCCCGAAGCGTCGCGAGGTATATACCCACCGCTAGGCACCGACCCTAGGCACCGGGGGATAGTTGTGTTAGTATATACCAAATCAGTAGAGTAAAATGCTTCCTATACTGCCGCGAAACGAGCCGCCATTTTTGAGAGTTTTCTCAAAAGAGTAAATGGTGTTGGATATCTTCTATTTCAGGAACCTATCAGAGCGTGCAAAAATGACTATTTCCTAATTTGTTATTTAGTAAAAGCTAATATTAAGCACGCACGATGAAAATGCCAAAGTGAGAGCGCATAAGACTCACTAGCTATGCGTTTGAACTGGGATCTCTTGAAGGAAGTCTGTAATCAAGGTATTAGACCAGCTATCATGAAACCCTGTCGATGATGGGAATATTTAAAACAGATTTTACCAGGATTTCGAGCAATTTTATCAAAAAGTGGCCAAAAATCCAGCTACTCAAAACTTTAGAACCCCTTGGCTTGATTTTGGTTTGCTTGGAAGAACTACATAAAAGGAATAACTCAGCCTAGTCCCTGGCGTTCTGGTTGGGCTTCCTGTGCTCGGAGATGAACCGCGAGGATGTGCGAGCACTGGGCCAAGCTCACCCGCAGAACACGTTCGGTTATCCTGTGACGTCACATCACACATGTCTTACCAACCACAGGAAGCCCACCCAGATCGCCAGGGACTAGGCTGGGAATAACTTGGGTTCGTTCCGCCATGAAATTCGCACGGAAAGCGGAGAAATTAAATTTCAAAGTTTACCACCTGGAGGACAACAATAGAAAAACTCCATGTCAAGCGCAATTCCTTTCAAATCCCTATACCTTTGTATATAAACTTCGAAATGCATTTTCATAGGTTCCCTTCGAGATTTCTTGATTGAACTAATTCGAGATACTTCTTACATGCAAATCTTTCAAAAGATGCTAAAATAAAGCCAATAGGGTTTGTACTTTCTAGTAACCTGATTTTTGGCCACACGTTGCTCGAAACACTAAAACGTAACTGGTGAACCGCAACGGCATGACCGCGTACACCATTGCCTAAACGCGCTAATTGTATACACATGTTCGCTGACAACAGTGAATCAGTTATCTCTTGTTCAGACACCTGTAACAAAACATCCCTGATTTTGCCTTGTTGTCGTAGTAATTTTCTGTAACAGTTTTTGATTGCGTACTACACCTTACAGTCCCGGCGTTTTAAGCCACAAAGTCTTTGCCATACCTACTCAGACATTTCTGCCTTTTGAAAATCAACCCTTTTAACGCATGAGTAAGGTCTTACATTTTCCCTCATGTTAAAATCGCCGAACACAAACTACGTAATCAGGGTGATGCTGAAGACACACTAGGTAATCAGGGTGAGGCTGAACACACACTAGGTAATCAGGGTGGTGCTGAACACACACTAGGTAATCAGGGCGGAGCTGAACACACATTAGTTAATCAGGGTGGTGCCGTGAACACAAACTAGGTAATCAGGGTGGTGCTGAACACACACTAGGTAATCAGGGTGGTGTCGAACACACACTAGGTAATAAGGGTGGTGCTGAACACACACTAGGTAATCAGGGTGGTGCTGAACACACACTTGGTAATCAGGGTGGTGCCGAACACACACTAGGTAATCAGGGTGGTGCCGAACACACACTAGGTAATCAGGGTGGTGCTGAACACACACTAGGTAATCAGGGTGAGGCTGAACACACACTAGGTAATCAGGGTGGTGCTGAACACACATTACTTAATCAGGGTGGTGCTGAACACACACTAGGTAATCAGGGTGGTGCTGAACACACACTAGGTAATCAGGATGGTGTCGAACACACACTAGGTAATAAGGGTGGTGTCGAACACACACTAGGTAATCAGGGTGGTGCTGAACACACACTAGGTAACCAGGGTGGTGCTGAACACACACTAGGTAATCAGGGTGGTGCTGAACACACACTAGGTAATCAGGGTGAGGCTGAACACACACTAGGTAATCAGGGTGGTGCTGAACACACATTACTTAATCAGGGTGGTGCTGAACACACACTAGGTAATCAGGGTGGTGTCGAACACACACTAGGTAATCAGGGTGAGGCTGAACACACACTAGGTAATCAGGGTGGTGCTAAACACACACTGGGTAATCAGGGTGGTGTCGAACACACACTAGGTAATCAGGGTGGTGCCGAACACACACTAGGTAATCAGGGTGGTGCCGAACACACACTGGGTAATCAGGGTGGTGCTGAACACACACTGGGTAATCAGGGCGGTGTCGAACACACACTAGGTAATCAGGGTGGTGCTGAACACACACTAGGTAACCAGGGTGGTGCTGAACACACACTAGGTAATCAGGGTGGTGCTGAACACACACTAGGTAATCAGGGTGGTGCTGAACACACACTGGGTAATCAGGGTGGTGTCGAACACACACTAGGTAATCAGGGTGGTGCCGAACACACACTAGGTAATCAGGGTGGTGCCGAACACACACTGGGTAATCAGGGTGATGCTGAAGACACACTAGGTAATCAGGGTGAGGCTGAACACACACTAGGTAATCAGGGTGGTGCTGAACACACACCAGGTAATCAGGGCGGAGCTGAACACACATTAGTTAATCAGGGTGGTGCCGTGAACACAAACTAGGTAATCAGGGTGGTGCTGAACACACACTAGGTAATCAGGGTGGTGTCGAACACACACTAGGTAATAAGGGTGGTGTCGAACACAAACTAGGTAATCAGGGTGGTGCTGAACACACACTAGGTAATCAGGGTGGTGCTGAACACACACTAGATAATCAGGGTGGTGCTGAACACACACTAGGTAATCAGGGTGGTGCTGAACACACACTAGGTAATCAGGGTGGTGCTGAACACACACTAGGTAATCAGGGTGGTGCCGAACACACACTGGGTAATCAGGGTGGTGCCGAACACACACTAGGTAATCAGGGTGGTAGTGAACCAGTAGTAAACACTGAACGTTTTGTTTTGGTTTGGGTGTATTTCCACATTGTAGCTTCGTTCGCTATAAATGGCATGGTAGAACGAAGCTACTAAGATAGAGTGGTTTTCATCCGACTGTGAAATAGATACTAACAAAATACACACTGCTTTACACTATGAAAGTCACTTTTATTGAGTTGTATTCTCCTTTTAAATGACACTATTAATGACTATTAGTTTTTGTTTCACAGTCGGATGAAAACCACTTTAATTAACAATTATTCCTCGAGCCCGATTTGCAATCAATATTGTCTCAGAGGCCAGGAGGACGAGAGGAATAATTGTTTCAGTCAAATCACACGTCTAGTAAGTCAAAATGTTTAGCCAAAGAAACGTTTTCTGGTCATTTGCCATTTTCTGGCTTTCACATCCGACACGTTTCGCTACTAGTAGGCTATAAGAACGTAGCGTAGTGTGATTTGGCTAATCCCTAATATCCCGTTCAGACTTTATACATGCTAGGACAAATAGAGATATATATACATCATCACTCAGCTGAGTATCCTCCTCGACGACGTAGTCAACGTCTTGTAATTTCTGGGTGGGTGGAGCAAGATGGCCGTACTCCCAACACTAAAATTGAAAAACACAAATAATGACACAAGCATGATATGATAAGCATGCTACGTAGGATTAGGGTTAAACCAAGAGAAAATAATATCATTTTCTCTTGGTTAAACTTAATATTTAAAATCAAGCCACTGTTAGCGATTGCAAAGTACAATTGACAAAACTAAGACTGCCTGGCAATGGTTCTGGAGGGAGAGTGACAGTATCCAAAACCGAGTCATAAGAGATAAAGGGCACGGCTCATTGGCCACAGAAAACCATTAATAACCAATGAGCCCCCCATTAGCCAGCACTGCGTAAACGGGATAATTCTAGTAAGTAGGGATTGCGTCTAAATTTATGTTCATCAGGCACAGTAGGCTGTGCATGTACTGTTTTCTTTACATGTAGTTACAAGGAAAAAGTCAATCATACAAGGATGCTCCGATCTTGTCGCTTTGTCCGATTACTTACATCAACGTTTTTAAATAGTCAAGAACTAGGGGAAGCTCCATTGTTCCACGGCATCATAGAGTTTATTGAGTGGGATGATTATGAAACCTAACACCATGTTATTTACCATCTCTTTGTTCCCGTTTTCAGAGGAAACCTTTGTTTGTGCAGCGTCACGGTTCATAAGTACTGAAATTCAGCCAGTAAGATTCAGTCTGCACTCAGACATGTATATTAGATTGTGTCAATTGCCCTCTCAACACCCAGCCCACATAATTGTGTGCAACTTTTGAAGTTTCTCGAGCTTCCTAACCATTTCGCTCTATTATGTTTAGGGCAATCCCATAATTATGTGCTAAAAAGTGCCGAACTAGGTTCTCCAGTTACCATACCATGTATATCCTGTTTATGACCGCCAAAAGATGAAATTACATTCAGAGATCCCACCTTTCGTTCGCCTAAAAAATTGAGTGATCCCCCCCCCCCTAAAAAAACATCCTGTCCCCCTTCCCCTCCCCTCCCCCGCGATATACAAAATGACCGGTCCCTTAGAAATACGGTAAATACCCTAAATTTACGCTCAAGCTTTTTGACAGTCTTATTAAACCCATTCTCCTATATGGGAGCGAAGTTTGGGGCGTCGACGCCAAAGACGAGACCATTGAGTCAGTCCATGTAAAATTTTGTAAATTGTTACTTGGGGTCGGTAAATTTGCAAGTAACCACACCTGCCGCTCTGAACTGGGGCGTTTTCCACTCGATTCAGAGGCAAAGTGTAGGTCATTTAAATACTTGTCCTCTCTTACTGACAGCCGCTCCCCCCTAAACTCTCCATGGAGTTCTTTATTGATATGAAAGCGAGGACCAAAAATTCATTTTGGAGTGCAAAATTAAGAAATTATTTAAATTAGGTCTAGGAAACTTATGGATTGACCAGAATTTAAACTATGTACATATGCCTAAGTCTTTTCAATTATTTAAACAAAGGCTCAAAGATATTGAGTACCAAAACTGGTGGTGCGATCTGCACAATGACGAAAGATCTGATTCCACCCAACGAAACAAACTAAGGACGTTTCGATGTTTCAAAACAAATTTTGCGTATGAGCCATACCTGAGCTCAGTAAAAATACTAAAATACAGAGTCGCATTGACAAGACTCTGCCTTAGCAATCACAATCTAGAAATTGAAAAAGGAAGATATGGTGCAAATCGCAAAACCGCTGACCAGAGATTCTGTTTTTTTCTGCGAAAATTTAGTTCAGGACGAAAAGCATTTTCTTGTAAAATGTCCTCTATTCTGATACACGTAAAAAATATTATTTGATACCAAATAGCTAAAAAACAAAAGAAACAGGACTTCTGATCATCAGCTTTTTCTAGTAAACCCCCCAGTTGGGTTTGAAAAAGATGCCGCCTGCTTCACATTTCAATGTTTCCAGAAGCGGGAGGCATCCAAAAAATGACTGTATTTTTATTTAAATTTTATTGGTCCACCACACCAATGTAATCATTTCTTTTACAAGGTGCCAATAAAAATCGTCTGTCTGTCTGTCTAATTTAAATCAAAATCATACAAAAAAACAAAAATGAATTTATGCCTGCACTGTTGTACTGAATATGGTGCTCGTTATAAATATTGCCGACAGCCCACTAGCTACATTTGTAAATAGAACTGCTAAGAATTCTAAGTGGCATTGCTTTCAGATTGTTCGGAATAGGTTGTAAGCGCGAGAAACTATGACGTCAGGAACAAACTAGAGAGGAATGACCTCTCAACCAAAACAAACACGGAGCCGCGGTCTCGGTGTCAGTCCAGGTTCAGGAAACATTTCCTTCAGTAAGTTCAAGGTGTCCATAGTCAAAGCCTTAAGTTGTTTCACTAAGTCAAAAGCCACGGTATAGACGTTAATAAAACGCTTTCGTTGCGGCCCTGTTGTGAGAAACACGATTGGACTTTAAGACCATTGAATCAGCGCTTACAAAACGCGAACGTTTTGCATATGTTAAGCAGACGCAGCATTTCCAGGCGAGTCTCTTTAGAAACCTTTACTATTAAGAATAGACAGGTTATATCCGATAAGATGACTCAGATGTTTGAGCTGCACGGCTTTGGTTGCTAGAAGTTCATATGCTCGCATTTTTAGATTGGATCTTATGGACAAAACATATAAAATGTAGTGTGCGTGAAAGATCCATAGTAAGAGGCGAGTCCGTTGACGATTTTCCTGAAAACCGCTCTTAGATAGCTAAAGTATTTGGAAGACCGGTTTCGGTATCCTGAAAAGGGTACCTTCGTCAGTTCCGTATAGCTAAGTCTGAGATCGTCGGTGCGCTCGTATTCACAAGCAGTAGGGGACAATCTCGCTAGTCGGGAACGAACAACAGCGTATATATGCAAGTCGAAAGCAATTCATTGCGCATGAGCGACTTAGAAGTTACTGGCAGCTGATTGGTTTATCCAATCAGAACACACAACAAAGAGCTATTGTTAGTTCCCGCGTCTTGTCATTTGTGATGTTTCACAAAATGCAAATAGACGGAGAGATTTAGTTGCTCAAATGTGTGAAAATTTTGCCAGTAGACGTTGAATTCTGTTTAACAGTTCTATTATTGGCAAAAGGTGGACTGGTAAAAAAAGCCCGGTTGCCTGGCTCAAATGTAGGTTTACGAATAGCGTAAGGGTTACAGGGGCTAGTGGAGTTTAAGACCGAAGTCTAAGTCAAGTACATGTTATAAATATTGCCGACAGCCCACTAGCTACATTTGTAAATAGAACTGCTAAGAATTCTAAGTGGCATTGCTCAAATGTGTGAAAATTTTGCCAGTAGACGCTTTTTGTAAGCGCTGATTCAATGGTCTTAAAGTCCAATCGTGTTTCTCACAACAGGGCCGCAACGAAAGCGTTTTATTAACGTCTATACCGTGGCTTTGACTTAGTGAAACACCTTAAGGCTTTGACTATGGACACCTTGAACTTACTGAAGGAAATGTTTCCTGAACCTGGACTGACACCGAGACCGCGGCTCCGTGTTTGTTTTGGTTGAGAGGTCATTCCTCTCGAGTTTGTTCCTGACGTCATACTTTCTCGCGCTTACAACCTATTCCGAACAATCTGAAAGCAATGCCACTTAGAATTCTTAGCAGTTCTATTTACAAATGTAGCTAGTGGGCTGTCGGCAATATTTATAACATGTACTTGACTTAGACTTCGGTCTTAAACTCCACTAGCCCCTGTAACCCTTACGCTATTCGTAAACCTACATTTGAGCCAGGCAACCGGGCTTTTTTTACCAGTCCACCTTTTGCCAATAATAGAACTGTTAAACAGAATTCAACGTCTACTGGCAAAATTTTCACACATTTGAGCAACTAAATCTCTCCGTCTATTTGCATTTTGTGAAACATCACAAATGACAAGACGCGGGAACTAACAATAGCTCTTTGTTGTGTTTATAGCTTTTGAAAACAGGTTTAGATAAATTCCTAAAAATAGCGCCAAGTGTATTATTTCAAATACTCAATTGCAGTAAAGTCTACGCTATCAAAATATTAATTTTTCAAAGTTGCACTCCTTGTAAAGAGTCGTGGTCAAGCACATGCAAAACTGTGCGTGACAAAAGTGCCGCACCCGGTAGCGTTTGCCCGTGTGTCCAACAAGGCCACGCCAACAAGTCTCAAATATGCATTGGTAATTTCCGGTTTGCTATGCGAGTAAGTCAACTAGACCATTGGTTTCTCTGGTCCCGGACCACTTGCTCACTGCCCCCTAATAATGAATACCTCTCTCTGTCTACGCTGCATTGTTCTACTACTTTGATCAGAAATCAAGAAAGACTATTATTCCCATCGTCTTTATCCTATTCTTCTTTTTCTACAGCTATTTAAAAGAGGTCTGCAAGTGTTATTCCTTAACCTGGGATGCATCGTTTTACAAAGTTTACAAAACATATTTATCAGCCCATCTTTCTCTGGCTTTGTCGTTTGGAAATGTGTTGCATCCTCCCACTCCACTTTAAAGCCTCTTTTCACAGTATGTACAGCCCATTTTACACTAATATGCTCAGCCAAGAGCTCGTCTTGTTGTCTCGCCTCGTGAATGCGAGCTTGTTGAATGAGATAAGAGTCGTAAGGTCCCTCAAATAGGCTCGCAAATGTACAAATGAGTTCCCCTAAAAACTTACTCACGTCGTGCTTGACATTAGAGTTTATTCCTGATGGAATGATTTCGCTTGTGGAGTAAAGTTCGTATCCACGGTCTAAAAACAACTTGAACTTACTGAAGTCACTCCAAGGTGTTATCACGTATAGTCTGTTAGAGACAGAGTGAAAACGCTTCCTTTCCATCCCTTTTAAGCGAAAATGGATCGTATTATGGAATACATCAGGGTTCTTGCTTGGTGTCACTATTACCGCGTTAAAGGGTCTGCGAATGCTTTCCGCCATCTGAGATATCTGTTCGAGGACAAGAGGATTAAACTGGATAAAATTAAGTATCCACTTTTGCACCTCCGCCGTGCGCTCTTTAGAGAGGAATCTTATTTCTCCACTAGCTAAAGACCCTCCTTTGAAGTATATCAAGTCTTCTTCGACTGCTGACAGCTCGTTTAGGATCCCGCGAAGAACGGGCGATTTGCTTTTTAAGTTGTCTACCATCTCTAGTTCCTCTTCGCAGGATGACTTTATTCCAGTGATGAATTCAGATTTCAGAGGTGTAAAACTTTGAGCTTGGAGAACCCTCCATGCTAAAGAATTAGTCGGCGAAGGAATAAAATCCAGCCAGTATCCTGCCGCATTTTTGTGACAAACATTATACCAAGTATGATTTCTGTATTGCTCTAGAAAATCAGCATGTGACACTTTTATAGGAGTGACCTTTAAAAGCTTTGATAACTGCCCAAGATCAATAACCGCTGATATCGGCACTGTGTATTTCAGGTCAATACGCTTATAAACCTCTGAATCGCTCTGCAGGCCCCACCGCACTTCCTTTCTAATTCTTTTACTCTCAAGTTCGCTGAACAGCGGAGGGGCTAATAGTGTGCGATTCAATAAGCCGGCCATGACCACTGCGTTTTGGAACGCTAACAATTGGTCGCTCCAGCTTCCAATCGGAGACTCGTAGGAGAGAAATCTTTCTTTGTGGCTTGCCATGAAATGGAAGCCATCGTCAGTAAAGTCCATGGATAGGACAAATCTCCTCCCCTGTTTTCCTTCATATGGAATCCGGTTGGATAACCTTGGAAAGAGGCGAGCAGGTCGATAGATGATGGTGATTGACACAATTCCTAAAACGGTGAGGATAAACCCATCGAGCACGCGCCTTAGTGACAAGAGTGTCACTTTCATCTACACCCTTTGGATCAAAAGAAAATTCTACTACCTTCCACATGGCAAAAACTTTGAAATATTCCTAACAAGGTAAAAATATAAACACTTGAGCCTTTTCATTGTTGTTTAGACCGTGGTCGTTGAAGGATTGTTACCAACTGAGAGACATGCTTTCTGATTGGCTAGATTTCAAAATTCTTACGTAAAGTGGGTTGATCTTCCTCCCCAGGCGAGATGCTCATTCGTCGCTTTGACATCAATATTCATGGTCAGTGATCAGAAAATTACCATAACCACCTGTTACAAGGACAAGCGTAGAACAAGACGAACATTAGAGCAAGAAGTGTCGCGAGGAGCTGACATTTCTAGATCTTCTATCAAACTGTCAGTCCGATTTGATATAATCATGAGAACCCGTGAAACTTGCTCAACCAAAAGGCAATCAGTGGATTATCTGTTGAGTAATTGGCGCAACGAACCATTCAACCTTTACTATTGACCCGTTCAAACCCGTTCAGTTTGAAATTCATATTTGAACAGTTTTACGAAAGACCTAAAAGAGTTATTTCTAAAAACAACGCATATGTTTTAACGAAAATTTAACTTAGTGGGGAGATCATTTTCACGACAGCGGAAAATACGCGGTTTGACTTCTGTCAATCAAACAAGTGAACAGCTCTGGGTGATTTCACGCGGCTTTGAGAGGTTGTTTAACTAATAAGGACTAGCGAGGCTTCAAAACCAATTTCACCATAAAATACAAACGAAACTTAGAGAAAGTTCATGCGCCTGAGCTGTCGTGTTTGATGGACGGAAGACAAAACGCAGTTGGAGTTCGGAAATGTAAAGTCTGCAGGGTCAGCAGAATTATGAAAATCACAGTATTACCGAACAATGAACACAGGTCAGGAAAAGTTAACTTCCCTGGTGTGTGCATTGCCACAAACAGTACAACACCTCATACATGGTTGCAGGTGACACGGTTAAGCACCTGTTGTTTTATTTCTACAAGACTCGCTGTTGACATAACAAGCTCTATCCAAACCAGGTGGACCGCTTGTGCAAATAATTGTTGTATTTGTTGAAACACTATGACGGAGGGCAATTTTATGAACTTTCTTTGGCTAATAAAGTGATAGGGTACCATACGCCAAGCTGGATTATTGGGATATTCACGATATGTAAAATGTATTTGAGATAAGCTGAGGCTCGGATTTCTCATACCCAGAAAATCGAAAACATCGGAAAATCGGATTTTAAAACAAGAGGCTCGGCATTCTTTACCCCTTTGTCTCACGCCTTGGTATTTTTAAGAGCTTCCCCATCACTTTTAACCTGGAAAAAAACCCCGGGCCCCTCTATGATGCACGCTGACACTACGATAAGCCCAGCCTCTTGTAACGACGAACGGCATCGGTAAACAAGTAAAGCTTGAATGAAACCATAGCACAAGAGACATTGCTTTTACTTTGGCCCTGAAAGCACGTGTTTTCTTTTCGTTTTGTTTTTAACAAAGTATTAGCTAACGTTAATAGTGTACTAATAACTCCTGTAAGACAGGACGTGGCAGGTATAAACAATATCAGTATGAAAACACTATCTTTTGGTCACGGCACAGAGGAACCAGCTAAATAGCTCTCATGCCTCATTTTATTAACAACGTACGTCTGTTTCAATAAAATACATTTATAATGTTCCTTACGAAAGACTACGTCTTCATACTGGTCTTCATTTGCGAAAGCTAGATGTCATGATACAAACAAACCCAAAATATATACTTTAGAAACGCAGCGGAACAGTGTTGTGAAAGTGTACAGTTTCTATCAGAGTTTTTCAACAGTAGGGTTCAATTCACGTCTTTAGTTTTGAATCCCCTATTTGAGTTGTGATGGGAGGGAGCGCAACCATACTCTCTTGCTAGGGCACACAGCTCTCGTATCTCTTGTATCTTTCGCTGTAAATAAAGTAAAGGGGAAGACATCAGCTTTGAAGTGTATTAATGGAACATAAAAAGGGGAAAGTTATCATGTGAATTTACAAATTGTTTGTAAAATTGAAAATTGAACAACAGGAAAGTAATGTGATAAGTCATTCTCTTCTTACTTGAAATTTCAAGATGTTGAAATAGAATAACCATCAAAACTGGCTAACCTATTCACGCGAAGGCTTCACATGAAAGGTACACAACTTGTGTTAAATTAACACAAGTTAAAAAATCTTACGCAATTTAGGCAAGGTTTTGCAGGCTGGCTATAAATTGGGACAAAACAAGCAATATATTGATCTAAAAGGTGAACAACAAAAATGAAAAAAAAAAATGAATCGAATGAAATATGGGAAATATGAAGACTATACACTTGACTTACAGTTTCTATGCGTCGCTTGTTTGGAGGCCATAATATGTGAACACTTTCTACATCATCGACAGTCAGCATAGAGATGGTCAAAAGTACGGCCGTTATTAGTAGAATGGACTTCATCTTTCAGTTCACTTCAACAACTCGCTCTTTGCTTCTTCTACGGCCTTCTCACTTCTTTGTGCCTCTTAGCAAATCTCGTCATCCTTTTATAGCATCTAATATCCTTGTTAAAGAAATCCATCTGTGATTTTAATTGATCTAATTAGAATACAAACTTTTCTGTGGGCTGCACAAATTGCCAAAGTGGGATTGATTATTTTGTGACACGTGTTTGCACTTCCCCCTTTCCCGCGCTTTTTCCATCTCTTCCTCTTCTCGCGCCTTCCAGTCCCAAATATGGCAGCTACCTCGATCCATGGGAAGTATGCTTTTCTAATGTCTACAGCTGAGACTGGTAGCAATAGTCTTGAAAACAAGACATGTAAGGAATGGTTTAGGAAGCTTTCTTTCTTCCTCTCTCCTTATTTTGCTTTCGATTCGTTAGAGAAACTACAACCCTCGCATTACTTAATACGCTCACTACAGTGATCATAAGTAATGAGAGTTGAGATAATCACTATATTTTTTATTAATTTAATCAAAATATTTAAAATATATGTATAAGTATAAAAACTGTGCGATACACACACAACTGAGCGTGTGTCCATAACCAAAAGTTTAAAAATGACAAACCTACATGGAATAATGGTTCCACTCTAAAACAGTCATTGATCAATAGGACTCGCACTTGAGGGCTTCGCAATCGCCATATTTAACAAATGTCATTTTGTCAACAATCGTTTTATGACGCCTGACTTAAAATGAAACCTCTGGATCGCCAAGACAGTACTAAGAAAACTTCGTAAGGCATTTGCCCTCGTGCTTCTCGTATTCTATTTGTACAGATGTTCCGTAATCTGGCCGGTGTATTTGTCAATGCTTATTGGCAGTAAACGCACATCATGCACAGTTTTGGCATCCTGTTTGACGAATCAATCTACGGTTTCACATGGAAAATTACAGATCAATCGTTTGATGAGAACTGTCACTAGTTCCAAGAGTTATATTAAGATTATATAAACGTGAACCAAAGGTTAACCTAATATAAATAATTCTCTATTTGTTCTTATGTCTGCAATTCGCACTGATAATTTGCTATACAGAATGGAAAAGGCATCGATTGCGGATGATTTTAAGCAGCTGTCATATGTTCATGATCACAAAGAAGTTGAGAATGCTTTATCTAGTTCCTGCTTTTTTTAAATTAAGTTTTGCAATTATAAGCAAATTACAATATCTGCGACTTAACAGTGCTTTTCCTTTTTTTTTCTTTGTTTTTACATTTTGTTTCTTTTTTGTTACTTGTCTCAGGCGAGTACAAATATCTATGAGTCCAAAGGTGACAAAAAAAAGTTTACTTTTTGTATAACTAATTTGGAGACTTTCACATCAAGTTCCCTTCTTGTCGACCAAAATTGATTGATTTTGTGTCAAGTCGCACACACATTGTTACAAATCAAGAAGGAAGAAGTGTTTTTTACATCACAAATGTGACACGATGTTCTGTATACTTTTATACAACAAGTGCACACATTTTTACAAATGTGAACACCGGTTTAAAGCCATATGAATGCAAATTTTCATAAACGCATGTTATCAAGCCTCAGGGAGAACGGGTAAATGAACATTACGTTTTTCGTGTATAGCAAACAAAACCTTCCAGCAGCCCAGGAAATACGCATCAGGCAGCAACTTTTAAGCTCGTACCTCCATTTTGGAAATGACCGAGAAGAACCTGGAACGAGGCTGAGGTTGCTGCCTGATGGAAAGCGCAATTCTCCCTTTTTTTGCTACTTTTTTATTACATATTTCATAATATACAATATACAGTAATCAACATAGAACAAAAAATAAAAAAATGAGCAACAAAACACACACTCATGGCAGACGGTTTCCTTTCTTAGCATACTCTCTTTGTTGAACTAACAAAGAACAACTTTTAAAAGTTTCCACTTTTTATCATGTAAATCTAACAGGCCTTTCTGACTCGCTAAATATTGTTCAGTTACATACGTCCTCTTATTAAGCTTTTTAAGCAGTAGATTTAAAGTAGGGGAAAAATATTTTTGTTTGCCTTGAAATGTTAAATGTTTGCATTCGAGAAGAACATAGTTTGCAAGAGTTAAAACCTCCTTTCTTGGTTCAAAAATTCAAAAAAGGACTGTCTGAAGGGTAGGGATCCAGTCGTACAGTTACTTTTAAAGGGCAGAGAGTAAATTGCTTTCCAATCTAAATATGAATTGAACATGTCGTCATATTTTATGGCTGCTGTTGGTTTACAGTATAGCTTTTGGGCTATGATTTAGTTGAATCTAGGTTAAGGGAAACGGACTTCGTGATTTTCATAATAACTCTGTCAAATTGCAAAGGAGACATATTAATGTGAATAAGACTTTTATCAGATTTGAGGGTTTCGCGCCATTGGCGGAAGGGAGTTGTAAATTCTAAAAAGAAAAAAGGCATCTACCGGGGACAAATCAAAGGTTCTAGGAAAATTGGATCGTAAATTACCTATCTCATCAAAAAGGTGACCAACTTGAACAATGCCTTTGTGATATAGCTTTTCGTCAAAAAAGGATTTCTTGTCGATGCAAATATATTGATTATTCCAAATAACTTGGTTACAAATTTCGCCAAGGGTTGATATCTTGCTCAGCAGGACATGGTGATCAATCAAGTCAAAACCCTTTTTGAAGTCGGCAAAGAACCATCGGACCCAACAGTTACAGGTAAAATTTCTTTGTTTCTTACTTGGAACTAGTTCCTGTTTTACCTAAATAAACCTTTGCTAGCTTTGACTGAGTTCAATGAGCGCTCAAATAAAAGCTCGTGCGAGAAATAAAAATTCATCATCTCATTTGAAAAATACCCTTATCTAGTTGCTGTTTTACCTCAAATAGTCACCGCTTCAATCGATACCACTTGATACGCAGACAAATACGACACATTTGTCTGGACGCGAAATGTTCTCTCCATGGCGACGCCCACGGCAATTGATTTTCAACTTTTCTAACCTTCACTTTACCACTATTCTATGATCCCATACTCAAGCTCCATTCTCGATTCTGTAACCCCTCTTTAGAAGTATTTGTCGTTCTTTTAGAAGCTTCTTGTCTTACTTTTAAAGTCTGTACAACAGGATAAATGTTTATGAATACCCCTAGTGAAACTATAGAGCGTAGCTCATGCTTGTAGTCTGGTCAAACTAGACATGATAAACTTTCATGAATAACATTGCCTCCTATAGTCTCTCGCAGTTGGTTTTTACTGTACAGGGTTGTGGAATCTTTTTACTTTATTTAAACGAGTACAACACCTAAAATGCTTACCCCTTCCTGGAGAAACACCCCCGCTGCTACCTCAGTTACAGCACGGTCCGTCAGTGATATAAACATCGTCAATGGACACGTCACTTGCCACGTTATGGCCTCGCACTCCGATGAATGAAATCTAAACAATGTATAACGATGTCAGTCACAATTATGAGCTGATGTCAGTTTGTTGTAAATCTGTCTGCTGTTTTTTTTTTTGTTTCTGTCTGGCTGTTTGTCTTTGTCTGTCTGTCTGTAATAATATTGCATAGATGAGTATAGATAAGGCGCGACGAGCCAAACGATGGTTTCCTGTAGGCCGAGGATCCTGCAGTTGGATTCAGAATGAGGGCCCTTGTTATTTGTAGGTAGAATAAAGATGTATTAGGACCTCAAAAACTCCTCACAGATCCATGTTGTAAAAAATTAAAAGTTTAATACGTTTCGGCTTTCAGCCTTCTACAGTTAAAAATGCTAATTAATTACAGAACATATATTTATAGTGAAATAAAACAAAGGTTTAAAAATACAAAGTCAAAGGGCTATTTGCAAGATTTCATACTGGGCGAAAGTATTCGAATAATTGCAGATGCTGGCGGATATTTGTTCCTTTATGGTTACCTTGGTAACAAGAGCACGAGTCCAAACCTTAATTGTAGTGGATTCTATTTTTGGACTTGTACTCTCGCCTTTTATTAAGGCCGTAGGGATGAATAGTCTGAAGTTGCGTCATCCAGTACGCTTCTCTCGTGAGCAGCTTTCTCTCAATATACGTGCTCGATTGAATTTGTTCAATTATAATGAATCGGAAATCGCTATGCACGTGCGCGGTATTCTTATAGTGAATTGTGACTTCACGTCTTTTTGCCAGTTTTCATGGCCGATTTGTGGTTTCTAAAACGCACTTTAAACTGATTGGTCGTCGATCCAACGTATTGCATGCGGCATTTGGTGCAAGATGCTAACGTTCTCACTTGTACAGGTGATATGTTCCCTTATGGTGTATTTTCGATTCGTTACATAACTTGAAAAATAGCTGCCCTCATCAAAAAAGTTTTTGCAAAGATCACAATGAAAATAATCGTGTTCGAATGAGGTTTGTTTTTGATGAAGTTAATCGATTTTTTTCAAACTCCACAGGGGCAATGAAGACAAATACCTCTAACTGCCAGGTGAGTTTCGTGGATTTTTATTAACAATTTCTCACAAATTTTCGAGTCACAAAATATGAACTTGGGTCCCCTGTGGTTCTGCTAGACTTTTCTGGGCGCCATTTTGAATTTGAAATGTGTAAAGTTTCCGCAGAAAAACCTAGTATCTCTAAATAGGAAATCTTTAGTAAATCTTACAGAAAGACAGATTTTAGGTCAAAGAAGCTGGCTCAGTGAAAATATTGGCTCAATAACGTCAAAAGCTGCTGATATTTAAGTTGTTTGTGTCGGTCGAAGTGCAGCCGCCACGATTACGTCAAAGGACTGCATGGGTAACTTCATTTCGTAATTTTATACCGTGAACAATTCCAGTTTTATAACAGCGAATCTCACACAAAGACAGTGATTTGAGGTCCAGGCAGCTGGCCCAGTGAAAATTACCGTCCAAAGCTTCGAAAAGCGATGTGATTGTTACGGCTCGGTTTTGTGTTCGATGAACCACGGGCGAGAGGATAACACAGTAAATTTCACAAAAAGACAGATTTTCGGTTATAGAAGCTGATCTGGCTCAGTGAGAATATTGGCGTAGCGCCAAAAGCTGCTGATATTCCATTTGTTTGTGCCGGTCGAAGTGCGGCCGAAAGAAAGCAGCATGCATTTGTAACTGTCATAATTTTACAGTGAATAATCTAGTCTTGTAACAGAAAATTTCCCACAAAGACAGTGATTTTAGTTCAAGGCAGCTGGCTGAGTGAAAATTAACGTCCAATACTTCTAAAAGCTATGTGTTTGTTACGGCTGGGTTTTGTGTTGGATGAACCACGGGCAAGAGGATAATTAGAGAAATAAAAAAAAACTGATATAAAACTAGCAATAGAAACCTCTCGAATGTTGCTGAACGTCATTATTATTGATGAAAAAGCTAATTTGACAGCTTTGATTTTGCTTATTATATGGATCACACTGTACCACTTGAGAAGGGGGTGACGTCATGCTATTTTTTGTCATTGTACAGTAAGGAGCACTTCAACTACTTGTGGCAGGACTGACATTTGGGCTGAAGAATCCCTAGGGTCTTTGGAATTCATGTCATTTCCAGGTCCATCATTTCTGGCAGGGAATTTCTTCTGTAAAGAAACCGCTCTCAAAGAATTGCATTTTGGTGCTGTGATCTGCAGTCGCATCTTAAACCAACGGAGCCATCTTTGTCAAATGATGCATGTACATTTCCCTCGATTTTATAAATATATGCCAAATATCATTTTTCATCAGAAAACTCATTAATGTGAAGATCATATTTATTGTAGCTGTTTCAGGTAACACGCGACTTCGCCGTTGCCGCCAGAGTTTGGCAGTTGGGTTTTCTGTGCTGTCCATCAATGCAAACCGTGTCCGTGTGAGCCAATCATATCCTTACTCAGTGCTTTCGATTGGCTTCCCTTGCGAGGCATGTCGCGACAGAAGCCAATTCACTGCACTAGGCGAAACTAGGCAAGGATCTGATTGGGTCACATGGTTTGACAGAAAAACCCAACTGCCAAAAGCCCTCTCGATGTTTTGAACGCGCTGGGTCGCATGTCACCTGAAACAGCTGTAATGATTGAATAAATCAAATGTGTGCAGGGACCCATTTTACTTGTAGCAAGTACTTTGACCATGCCGCAAAACATGCTTTTGTTTTGTTAATGGAGACGTCAAAAGTGGGGTGAGGTTACTATTACATTATCAAGTGGGGCTCAGTTACATGATCAAGGGTCTCAAATCTTCAAGCCGTGCACGAGTGCAATACTAATCGGGGAGACGGCGCACCACTTACCCCGCTTTCTCTATCAGAGCTCCAGGTAAAAGGAATTCAAAGCTATAAGCTACTCGGAACAGAGAAAAGTCGATACGGTTGGTCGATCCGGGATTCGAACTCAGGACCGTACGCACAGTGTGCCGTGCACAAACACACTGCGCCACCGAGCCGCACCTTAAAGTCAATCTTCAACCATGTTGTCTGAAGGTCAAGTGGGTGGGGTAGTGTGCAAATTAAGCCAAATGTTACAAAATGCAACACTAGTAGAAAAATAAAAGTAGAACTTTGCTTAAGCATGGGGGGGGGGGGGGAGAAGTTGCAATGTCAGTGAAGGGAGTTTGGAAGTCAAGCAAAATTCAGTAAATCACAAAATGCAACACTGGCAGTCTACCAAGCTTGGTCAATGTGTCTAGAAGTAGTAGTGTAAACAACAAAGAAACTTAATTAGAGTGCAAAAAAGTTGATGGTGAGAAAATAAAATGGCAACGAGGTCTTAAGCAATAAATTCTACTCATGCTTTTAAACTGGCGCAGGAGGTAAAAGCCTAGTAAGGCTTCTTGTTACACAACAATCCAGTCATGATATATAACGTGTAAAGATCCCGGCTTTTTATGTAAAAACCCCGGCTTCATACACCGTAACAATCCTGGCTTTTTACAAATACATATTCAGCCAGGATTTTATGTAAAAAATCAGTCACAAGATATATCGTGTATTACGTAAGGAGCCCGGCAATATAACCTGCCTTTTTGCAAATAGTGGATTTTAATAATAAAAAAAACCGATTGCTTTTACAGTGAATACGTATATTAAGATCAGGATCTTTCTGTAAAGAGACAGGATCTCTGCATTGTGAAAGTTACAAGCTTTTTACATTCCTAGCTATATGTACATTAGTCAGGGATTTTTGCGTGTAAAATGCCAGTATTCTTAGGTGTAGAACGACGGGACTTTAACTTAACAATCCCGGTTCTTTACGATATATATTGTGCCCGTCTTGTTACATAACAATCCCGGTTCTTTACGATATATATTGTGCCCGTCTTGTTACATAACAATCCCGGTCCTTTACAAGATATATATTGTGCCCGTCTTTTTACATAACAATCCCGTGTTTTTACACGATATATATTGTGCCCGTTTTTTTACATAACAATCCCGGTTTGTTACACCATATATATCGTGCCCGCCTTTTTACATAACAATCCCGGTTCTTTACGATATATATTGTGCCCGTCTTGTTACATAACAATCCCGGTTCTTTACAAGATACATATTGTGCCCGTCTTTTTACATAACAATCCCGTGTTTTTACACGATATATATTGTGCCCGTCTTTTTACATAACAATCCCGGTTTGGTACACGATATATATCGTGCCCGCCTTTTTACATAATAATCCCGGTTCTTTACGATATATATTGTGCCCGTCTTGTTACATAACAATCCCGGTTTGTTACACGATATATATTGCGACCGTTTTTACATAACAAACCCGTGTTTTTACACGATATATATTGTGCCCGTCTTTTTACATAACAAATCCGGCTTTTTACACGATATATATTGTGCCCGTCTTTTTACATAACAATGCTAGCTTTTTACACGATATATAATGTGCCAGTCTTTTTACATAACAATTACGATTTGTTACACACGATATATATTTGACAAAAAGCCAGGATTTTTACATAACAAAACGAGATAAACACGGGCTACAGGAAATTAACGGGAGATTTACGTGATTTTCGCAGCACAAGTTTTCCGAATAGTACTAGCGACATTTTGATCTTTCTTCTATTAATGCATTTCCTTCTACAGGAAGTTTAGTATTTATTATCAATACTGGAAAGACTACAAATTACCGACAATCAACCCTCAATAAAGTACTTGTACACAGATGGGCGATATGTTGGCTTAAAATTCTTTCACGGCTCATAGCACAGTTTGGATATCGCAACAGCTAGAAAACTACTTGATGAAGCTTTTTGCGAGCCGGGAAAAGCTTCACTAGTAACTAATATAAGTAATGCAATGGATGCCAAAGATGAGCAAATTTCAGATGACTTAACAGCTAGAAAACAACTTGATGAAGCTTTGCGAGCCGGGAAAGCTTCACTAGTAACTAATATAAGTAATGCAATGGATGCCAAAGATGAGCAAATTTCAGATGACTGTAGCAAACAAATCGCAAAGTCATGAATACACAAATTTCCTGCTTGAACACATGAATCAATTACTCATGAGCAAATCCGCTTTAAGTATGCCTCGCATCTCGAATTGCTTGGCGAAATAAAATACATTTTTGTCAAGTCATTCAGAAGTTTCCTAATTCACGAGTGTGAGTTTCCTGGCTTGAATGTTATACATACTAGGCACTACTGTGCATTGACTTGCTCAAATGACCTTACTACAGTCAAGGGTTTCGTCTCCCTAAATACCTCGACACTTTAATAAAGTTTATGTATGTATGTATGAGCAATCTCTACGATCGCCAAGTTGCTAATGGCTGAAGTCAAAGCAACCTTTATTGAAGATGTATCGCTCAGAATGGCCGGCTTGGGACATTCCATTTTTTTTTCCTGCACCCCACCTTCAGAAGAGTTTTTCCGAGGGGGTATAGCAAAAGGGGCCTAACCGAAAAAAGCCCTTCCGTCGGTTCTTCCGAGGGGGGTGCAATAATAAAAAACCCTCTTCCGTGGGTTTCCGTGAAGGGGGAGGGGGCGTTTGGGGAATTGTGGGAGTGTTGGCCATCCCATGCGTTTTAAGGGAAAAATACGTCTTGACCCCCTATTTCAGGGGACTAGGAAAGGTACGACCCCCCTCTAACTTTGGTTAATGGTATCTTCCAAGCCATAGAAATTGTAACACATTTCTTTCATTTACCTCGACATTTCGAGACATCAGAAAGCACAGAAAGTAAGTGACTCATGTTGGCAGGATAATGTTTTACGTTAGTGCAGAACAGTCAGAATATTTAGCTTGCCTCCCAGCGACAGCGAGTGTGCTACAGTGACAGTGAGAGTGTCTAATTACCACCGCGACTTTGGTAATTGCGCGAACAAAAGGGACAATGCAAAGGTAAAATACGTCATAATGAAAAGTTCCTATTAAACAAAGACTTAAGAGGGGATGTCTGTAACGGTCGACTCCAGCTGGAAAAATGGATTTTGACATTACATGTCAGAATGAAGCCTGTTATCAGCTGTTTCTAACGATATATTTTTTATCTCGTTGCGATCAATATTTTCGGAGAAATCCGGCCGAGTTTAGTATCGGGTCGAACATGGGGTTTGGGTAGCCTTCCGTGGCCGTTTTTACCGCACCAATAAAATATCAAAAATAAAAACAAATGCAAGGCGCTTTGGAAAATTTAAGCTGGCAGAACTCAAGAGCACATAATTCTTGTCATTATAAGCAGTTTTTTATTTCCCAGCGTTGAAAATTGAATATTTTACGAATTTTTAAATAATTACACTTTTTTGCGGCCCCCATCTATAGGGTATCTTTGACTTGCTTTATCAGGTAGATCCATGTACATTTGAGAACTGAAATTTACTCAGCGTAATAGAGCGATGATAGATGTTCACAAATATCAAATAACGTTTGTGGGCAAGCTACTTTTGTAACCAGCAGGAGGCGGTAAACATACCTTGACATGGCGACTAAAGTTCACGGCATTACAGTTGACTTGACAAGCGTGGAGGGAAAATCTTGCAAAAATCTCTGCTGAAACAAGAATAAGAGTCTAACAAATATCCTCAGACAATAATCATGGTTTCTCGCTAGAGTTTGAATCTGCAGAGATAAAATAAAATCTCTCGATCGACTCTCGAGTTTCCAAGTTGTTGTTTACATCTCGAAACAATAGAACCATGTGTTAACTTGACCTCGTCAAACAGCACGAAAATCCACTTTTCGCCTGCAAACGAGCTCTAATTTTCCGTAAAGTAAAGACAAACACCTTCGGAATATTCAAAACGCACCTTGCAAGCCATATTCGACAAGATTCAGGGCCAATTTAATGGAGAACACGAGAATCTCTCCGAGCCCGTCAGTTTGGTAAGCATTGCGTGACGCTGGTCACGTGAAAAACATACCCCAAGTGAGCACAGGTAGCCCGACGGCGTCAATAACATCGTACGTGATATACTATTTTGTTTATTATTAATTATTTAACTACTTCCGTTACTAATACTACTCTTGGGCATTGAGCACTTCGTATATTGATTTTACCCGAAAAGTGAACCTTGCGCCGGAACTTGACAGAGTCGCGCCGACCAGATCACGCGCG
This sequence comes from Scolanthus callimorphus, assembly GCA_033964015.1. Lineage (NCBI taxonomy): Eukaryota > Metazoa > Cnidaria > Anthozoa > Actiniaria > Edwardsiidae > Scolanthus > Scolanthus callimorphus. The sequence goes on from CM066913.1 coordinate 28,155,037, forward strand.
AAGTCCAAGATCCATCTTGTGTGTGAAGGAGTTTGTTCCTGACCAGTTGAGAGCGTGCTAGCTTGTGTGTTTACTTGCTTCTGCTTTTTGAGGAAGTTTTCGCAATTATCAAAATTTGAAGAATAAATTATTTGCATAATACCTAAAATAAATTGTTTCAAAGCAAAATATCCAGTAAATAAATTGTTTACAGGCATGCAATAAATAAATTATTTGCCCCGGCAACCCACAGAAAAAAAACTGATTTGTATGTTAAAAAGTCAACCTATAGGTACCACCCCCGTCACTCGATATCAAGCTTTTGCCCCACAAATGTTGCTCATAAGGCCGTGTCCCATATAAGGAAGTTACTTTCCTTATTTGGGAGATACGCGTGCTGTTTGCCTACCCTCGAGGTCAAAATCTCTAAAAGAGCTCAAGTGGCTAACGTCTTCTATCCGTGATATTTTTCATCAAAAACCCACACCAAAAACATTGTGAATCGTAGTTGTAGTTTTCTTAAAAGGGCAATTCTAGGCTTAAATAGCGCTAAAAGTATCAAACCGGTTTCTTTCTATGGAAATTCATGAAATTTGCGTGTAGGATCGGAGACGAAAATAATATCCCTTGAGATGTAAAAGATAAAACAACCGCCTACATCGTAACGGCATCCTGACAGTTCCAAATTCTTCATCTGCATATTTCTGCCTTTTACCACAGTTTCTCGATGTTGTAATATAATTTTTGTACTAACCATACCATCATAAGATTAAATAAAGCTGTTCTTTTCAGTTTTCAGGGCAAAAAAGGGAAAATTACGGCAGTTATTTCGGCGGGACACTAACAAACACACACTTGACCTACAAGTCACGTTATCTGTAGTTCCTAGACTCCCGGAATTCTGGTCGAGCGTTTGAAATGAGCAACGAAAGCTTGATAATTGGTCCCTTGGTCTCCTGTTTTACTTGTGCAAGGTTCACTTTTCGGGTAAAATGTGCGGAGCGCTCATTGCTCAAGAGGGAATTTATGAGTAGTTAAAAGAATTAAATAATAAACAAAGTCGTAGCTCGTACGACGTTCTTACGCCGTAGAACAACGCTGTATTCCATTTTTCGGGCTACCTGTGCTCACTTGGGGTATGTTTTTCACGTGACCAGGGTCACGCAATGCTTACCAAACTGACGTGCTTGGAGAAAAGATTCTCGTGTTCTCCATTCAAATGGCCCTAAATCTTGTCGCGGAATATTGCTTGCAAGGTACGTTTTGAATATTCCGAAGGTGTTTCTCTTTACTTTACGGAAAATTAGAGCTCGTTTGCAGGCGAAAAGTGGATTTTCGTGTTGTTTGGCGAGGTAAAGCTAACACATGGTTCTAGTGTTTCGAGATGTAAACAACAATTTTGAAACTCGAGAGCTTTGATTTTATCTCTGCAGATTCAAACTCAAGCGAGAAACCATGATTATTATCTGAGGATATTTGTTAGACTCTTATTCTTGTTGCAGCAGAGATTTTTGCAAGATTTTCCCTCCACGCTTGTCAAGTCAACAGTGTAATGCCGTGAACTTTAGTCGCCATGTCAAGGTATGTTTACCGCCTCCTGCTGGTTACAAAAGTAGCTTGCCCACAAAAGTTATTTGATATTTGTAAACATCTATCATCGCACTATTACTCTGAGTAAATTTCAGTTGTCAAATGTACATGGATCAACCACGTCAAAGATACCCTATAGATGGGGGCCCAAAAAAAATGTAATTATTTAAAAATTCATAAAATATTCAATTTTCAACGCTGGGAAATAAAAAACTGCTTATAATAACAAGAATTATGTGCTCTTGAGTTCTGCCAGCTTAAATTTTCCAAAGCGCCTTGCATTTGTTTTTATTTTTGATATTTTATTGGTGCGGTAAAAACGGCCTCGGAAGGCTACCCAAACCCCATATTCGACCCGATACTAAACTCGGCCGGATTTCTCCGAAAATATTAATCGCAACGAGATAAAAAATATATCGTTAGAAGCAGCTGATAACAGGCTTCATTTTGACATGTAATGTCAAAATCCATTTTTCCAGCTGGAGTCGACCGTTACAGACATTCGCTCTTAAGATGCCGTTAGGCGGTGGCGGGTCCATGAATTTACGAATGGCGGCGGAGTAGTTTGTTGGTATGTTCTCGATGCACGCAAAGCGCACTGCGATTTTGAAAATCGAACTACGAAAATCACGCTGAAGAAATGGAGTTGAAGAATTTGGTGTTTGACAATGGCACTTCCTGTCATTTGCTAAGCAAACCTTTATTTAGTGTTTGCTGAAAGTAAATTTCCTTTAATATTAAAATGTTTAAGGCCTTCGGGAAACGTCGTCCGAGAGTCGCGCCGTTCCAATCCAAAACAATAGAAAGTTTTTTCGTCACCATCTTTGCTTGCGCGATATTTGTTTTCTAGGTCGAATTTTTTGTTATTTGTTTTCTAGCTCGGATTTTTTTTGCGGGAATTAGCACCCCCTTCCCCCCTCACCATCAAGTATCAAATGGTCTATCCCTAAGTGGATCGGAAGATGATTAGGCAACCAATATTTAGAAAGGTCAAGAAGGGATGCATGAATTGGGGATGTCCAAATACAGACGAAAAAGGACACGAGTCATGGAATGATATCGATTAAAAACGGAAAACAACATGAAATAGTTTAGTGTGACCCCTCCCTCCCCCTGAACACCTCACAAAGAGATACGTCCCTCCATTTACTGACAGAAACCAACATTAACGCACCCAATCTACATACATTGGAATTACGGTCGCACACATCTAGTACTAACAAAACTCACTCACCAACCCACACACACATTGCATGGTCGGTTCCAGGAATTTAAAAAGGGGGGTGGACAGTGATAATATTCTTGCTTTTCACGTGAAGTCATCCAAATGCTAACTTCTAAACTAAACTCTCTACGAATATACACTTTCAGTGTTTATTATCACTCTGCCGAGGGAGTCTGCACATACAATTTCAACACTTTCTAAGAAATGGTCTCGGAGATATCGAGGTGATTTATGTCACGCAACACCAGTCATGTGTAATGGAGATAAGGAATTAACCTTGTGTGAAAGCTAAAGTCCTATCCCATGTGTGCTTCTGAGCGTTAGCCCGGGTAAGCGGAGAAAGAGAAAAAATCTCTGACCCCGAGAGGGATATTTCATTAGCACTTTAGAGTTACATACAAGGTTCATTCCTTATCTCCACACCATGCTTCATAAGTCGTAATGGTAATTCCTGCCTAAAACGAAGCGGTTCACGCCAAATTGTGTCTCAAAGTAGTAAACAAAGTGCCATTGGGTGGTTTTAGTTTAGTTTGGTTTGCCAAATTCGAGGAAAATACGAGAAATAGCGTCTCATTATGATGCATTGTTCATGGTTTTACGTTTTGCAGAACAACGTTAATTGAAATAGGTGTATACTGTTGAATACTTCATTAAGAGTTTTGCCATTCTCGAACCCAGAGCTCCCCGGCTCGTTACCTCGCGGGGGAGGTTATGGTGATAGTCATTGACGCATGCCAAGAGATTAACAAGAGTTAGAATCTTTCCCTACTGTATTTGTCCACATCACAGTCAGAAAAGTGTCTATTTTTAGATTTGAGTTTCGCGCTCGAAAGTATTCGAATGCTCAGGCTCGAATGCTCGTATACCCAATACACAACAAAATAGAGAATATCCTACCTTATCTTTGCGATTTTAACGGTTTTTCCATTGATCTGCGATTTAATTTTAGGCTGGATCTCACAACTGTTCGCGTGGCGAGAAAGTGGGAACCCTGTGGATGACGAATTTTCGCGGGCATCCTAGTTCTAAAAATAGACACTTTTCGGACTGTGATTCGGGCGTACATAGTAAATATGGAAACTCTTGGTAATCCACTCTTGCGCATGCGCAAGATTTAATACAGAGCTGGCGAGAGAACGACCTGTCAGCGCATGCTCCAACGTCCAAAATCAGCCAATCAGCGAAGGCCCTCAGATGGCCGCCACCAGAGCCTCCCCTCCTCAACCAGTCATGCGTATTTTATCGTGCCGTGTTTCGCTTAATTTGTTTAGTGCTTACAAGTTTTGCCAGCATGTCACAATGGTTGATATCCTACCATTCCTATAAGATTTATATCGATACAGTCCGTAGAAATAGCCTTTAAGGTGGATCGACCCAGTAATTTTGCAGCCGTACCAACCAATTTTGAACCTCTCATATAAAAACAGATTGATTTCTATACAGGCATCAAGAGTTCCAGACTCGCGGTGCGCGAACAATGCATCATTAGTGTTGAACAAAGGGAAAAAGTGAGCCCCTTGCTATTAAAACGCCTTGGGGTCACCTTTTTCCTTTGTTCAACACTAATGATGCATTGTTCGCGCACCGCAAGTCTGGAACTCTTGATGCCTGTATTGCGCAGCCAATATAACACACTTACTGCAAATAGACTGAAATACATGTCAGTACAAAAGTTGGGGAGATCGGAGACAATCGGTGACAATCGGGCCACGCCTACTTTTACTCTCACCCCAGTTTTAGGCTGTACCGACATTTTTTTGATAAATGCTCTACGGTACCTCGACATTGACTGATTGCCTACGTGTAACCGAAGTTTGACTAAATTCTACAAGCCCGATCTGAAGATATTTTAGGATTTATAAATCAGGGCTATAATTTATGTAAAATCTAGTGTTATGAATTAACATGGCAGAGTTTGGTACTTCATAGACCGTTTCAAGGATAATTCCGCCATTTTGGCGGGGGTGCAAAACTACTGGGGCGAGCGCGCGGCCAAGCGTATTTTTTAATGGCGTCTGTGTGAGAGGAGGTCGAACTGAAACACATCTAGGAAAGCAAATCGAACTTAAAACCGTTTAATCAATCGAGCAAACTTTACACCAAAGGAAACAAAAGTCCTATGCAGGCAGTAAGAGGAAATTCACCGGTTTTGGGGTTTCTTCGAACGATAAAAACCTGGTTTTACCAGTCATGCCGCGTCAGGCCGAAGAAAGCTACAAGTATGAAGATTTTATTGGTTGGACCACAACTTCCCTCAAAGATTTTCTGGCTTTAAGAGGGCTTAGTCAGAGCGGGAGAAAAGAAGAATTAGCCGCAAGGGCCTTTGGGGCTTACGAGTTTAAGATTGCGAAAAAATTCTCACAGGAGGAGATATATTCGAAAATCAAAGAAGAGTACAAAGCTCGACTAAAGAAGCATGGAATCAAAGCAGACCCCAATGCTATGGAGGACAAATCTTGGAAAGATAATGTACAAGAGTGGCCAGATATCGATGATGGAGTTCTTTTTAGTTATATCTTGAATGTAAAGGCTGTTGATGCTGACTACATTGGCAAATACAAAGATGAAAAAGCTTACTCCTACTGGATCAGTGGGTTTGTTGATACGATATTTGTCACACAATGTGTCAAGTTTACTGTCCTCAAAGGTTTTGTCAGCCCGTCCCAGAGAATAAGAGATGACCCATTTGCAGTTTGGGTTGCTACAATGGGCAAAGGAAAAGACTGCAGGATAGTAACCTCATGGTGCACATGTATAGCTGGCACAGGAGAAGTGTGCAACCATGTTATAGCTTTGCTATATAAGGTCAACTATGCCTTCAAGAAACATTATATATCTCCAGCCTGCACGTCTGTTCCACAAGGTTGGAACAAAGGAACTCGAAAAGAAGTGCAACCATCTAAAATAATAGATCTAATTTTTTGCAAGCATAAGAAATCGAGAAAAGACACTGGCAGAGATCCTGCTGCTGGCCAAGTGCAGCGAAAATATTTTGATCCGAGGAAACCGGAAGACAGAATATTAACAAATGAGAGAGTTTCATCACTCCTTAATGCTGTGAAGCTTTCTGTTCCATCTGCTTGTGTTCTCGATTCTATCGAGCATGCCAAAGATGATGGATTACCTTTACCACTCACAGAGAAAGCACTGCACTTTATGTCCAATGAAGTTAACTCAAAAAAGACAGTTCAAGAAACTGGTCCTAAATTCCTAGAGGAGAGTCAATTGACTGAAAGGGAAGTGCAAAGAATTGAAGCTGAGACTAGGGGGCAAGGAACAAACCCCCATTGGAAACAACAGAGAGCAGGCCGTGTAACTGCTTCAAACTTTCATACAGTCAGTACTAAATCAGAGTCACTGTTAAAATCTAGGAGTAAAAAGAAAGTGCAGTACTCATCACTGGTATCTAGCATCCTAGGTGTAGCTGAAGATATTTCTTTTTTGCCTCAAATTAAGTGGGGCAATGAACATGAGAAAGATGCAATTAAATGTTTCCTTTCTGATGTTGCATCTCAACATGAGAATGGGATTGAAGGATTTAGAGAGTGTGGGCTGTATGTAAAGAGGGAATATCCATTCCTAGCAGGGTCTCCAGATGGAATGTTTGTTTGTAAGGCTGCATTCATTATGTATACTACAGGGGGGGGGGGGGGGGGGGGGCAGAGGAAATTTTTTTGACAATGCAAAATTTTCAGATCCCCCCAAGGCACAACATATTTTTTACGAATCCCCCCTCTTGGTCAAAAGGAAACAACATGCCCCCCCCCCCCCCCCCCCCCCCCCATCACCCCGGAGACAATTTTTTCAATTTACATTTATATCAATTTTACAAAAAATAAAGAACAAGGCTCAATGATAAAAAAAATACAAAGCGTAAAAATGCAAATAAAAATCCTAGGTGGCTTTACTTTTTTGTGTCGGTAGTGACTTTCTACCAAGTGATCTGGTGCGCTCCTCGATTGGAGCCTTACTACACATAGGCTGAGTATCATTTATTTTGTATTTGATTGTTTGGTATGTTTTCCGTTGTGCGCGCGCCGCAATTTTGACAATGAAGCTACAAGACTATTAATCAAAAGTCCAAAGGCGTTTTGTCTGGCAGACGAAAGCCACTGAAGAGGACCTCGAGGAATTGTAGTAAAACAAGAAGGCCTTTTACGATCTTTTAAGTTTAATATAATTCTTTATGCGCGCGAAGCGCGCAGTTTTTTTCAACATATCAGTTGAAAGAGGGTGAATACACGAGAATAGTAGTGCAAGTGATATTTCTTCAGGAAGGAGGTTCAAACTCGGTGTTCAACAATTGAGCCTTCCTTCATTTACTATCAAACTGCACAACCTTGTCTTAAATATATATAATACCTCAACAAAAATATGCATCCCCCCTTCATGTTATGAAAAAAACCTGACATCCCCCCTTTTCCAGTTCCTAAATTTGAGATCCCCCCAAAAAATCCTCTGCCCCCCCTGTAGTATACATAATGAATGCAGCCTAAATGCTGTTCTCCTGCTACACTAGAAGTGAAATGCCCATATGCAGTGAGGAAGGATAATATACATCAGAAGAACATTTACACCAAGACTGACTTTTTAGAAGAACGCTGTGGTAAGCCAAGGCTTAAAAAGACACATAAATATTACACGCAAGTACAAGCCCAAATGTGGGTAGCTGGTGTTGACCATTGTTACTTTATTGTCTGGACTGATGGCCACAAGCCTTTGTATGAGAGAGTACCATTTGATCCACAATTTTGTTCTTCTGTGGTGAATAAGATAACCCTGTTTTACAAGGCATACGTTCTTCACTGCCTTTTAGGCTATAGAGACATTTTTCACTGCCCCAAATGCAACAAAGTTATTCTTGAACAGTCTGAAATCAATAATGAGATTGAAGGCAGTGTTCAGTGTGATAAATGTTCTGCTTTTTGGCACTTACCTTGTGCTGGTTTTACAGAGAAATGTGCTCCAGCTGAATCATGGTTATGTCACATTTGCTTAGTTGATGATATGGATGGCAGTGATGCAGAGGATAGCAGCGAGAGTGAGGACAGTGATGATGATGATAACAGTGATCATGATGATGATGAGAATAACAAGGGTGACAAGGGCAGTGTACCAGGAGGTCCCAGTAATTTATGCAGTGTTTGTTTACTAGCCAGTATTCCAGTTGGTCTAGAACACATTTGCTCAGTTTGTCACAAGGCAATTCATTCATGGTGCAGTAATCATGAGGATATCACAAATTCTTTATATTTGAAATGTAATAAATGCAAAAAGGCAGAAGGCCACATGGGCTATTGACTGAGAGGCCATGAGAGCGAAACGAATAATTGTTTTAGTCAAATAATGCTAGTAGGTCAATTTGTCTAGCCAAAAATGTTTTTGGTCTGGTCATGCCTTTTCTGGCTTTCGAATTCGACACTTTTTGCTACTGTAGACTATAAGGTATAGCTTACTAGTAGCTCAATCAATCAGAATACAGCATTGGCAATAGACCACTAGTGTGATTTGACTAATTTCTATCATACACAGAGTGGTGGCAGCAGATTACACAGTGAGCAACATGCCCTGATAATATCATCTACTATTGGAAGCAGTGATATTGGTAGTTCATGTTTCAGAATTCTAAAGACTTTCAAACGGCCAATAGCTTGTTCCACATAAATCCTAACATTCGCAATATTGGATGTCTTTCTTATGTCTTCTGGTAGCATCTGCATTGAGGCAGCACAGCTAGGAGGGATGCACAGTGAAGCCATTGACATCATAAGATCCTCCTTTATTTTGAATCCTCTGTCTGCCATTATTTGATCGTATGGCTCTATTAGTTGCAAGAACCCACAATCTCTAACGATGAATACATCTGAGGCCCTACCCCCATAGCTTAATGACACATAGCTGAAGGCCCCATTTGGTGTTATAGCCACTAGCACTTTGCACGTGTAATGATGCTTGTACTCTGACCACAGAGCTGCTGCAACGTTTAAACTGCTAGGGGTTTCGGTAAAACATTCAAAACAATCAATAATGCAGTGTGTTTTGGGGTAAAGTTTCTTGAAACATAGGGGCAAAGCTTTCCTTATCTGTTGGCGGCTGGGCCAAATGACTAGTACTGCCAGTTCTTTTGATATCAGTTTGACCCAGGTGATAAAAATGCTGCTCACAGTTCCATTAGAAATCATAAACCGGAAGGCCAAGTCTTCATTAATGAGCCCCAATCTCAGCTTCATCAAAGTTAACAGAATTTCTTGTGGCAAAGATAGCCTTCGTTGTGGACCAGGTCTACCTTTCAGTATGTTCAAATGTGGAGCATCGGCCGCTTGTTGTGGAGTTTCCCTTCTTGTTTGTTTGGCACCCCTCCAATACTGCATTCTGCTAGCCTTAGGTACTAAATGGTCAAACAATTTCTCGAATGCTACAGTGGACGGGAGGCTGGTAAATATCTTTACATCTGCGTCCCTTGTCAGATCTTCAAACCGCATAGCAATTCGCAAAGAGACATGATCTACTTCCATATCTAGTATGTCTTCATCAGCACTTCCTTCAGCATCACTCAGTTCTCTTGTGGTTGCCTTGTGTCGAATTCCAATGACCGTCTAGATGCCCCCGTTTTTCTTTTCTTGGGAGATTTTGACGCTAGAAAATCCGACAGAGTCAAATAAAGTGTTGGGTAGTCCGTTTGAGGATTTTGAGGCGTTCTTTTCCCCATAGGAAAATGGTTTGAGCACACAAATGTTCCTTGTGCTCCCGGTGGCGGGTTGAAGCCATCTTGTCGTCCCTTCAGAACTTGTTTCCGCCAAATTTCTGCAAGTTCTGGACTAGCTGGCCACTTGTGGAACTTTAAACTCTCTACATGGAATCTTATAGTAAATAAATCAGGGTAACGTTGATCGTTGTCGCAATATCCAACAGCACAACGTGCATGATTTGGCATTTTAAGTTCTAAACGCTCGAGTGATCCGCCATTGAAAAATTTGCTTGGCCGCGCGCTCGCCCCAGTAGTTTTGCGCCCCCGCCAATATGGCGGAATTATCCTTGAAACGGTCTTTAGAGCAGATTTCAGATGACCATCGTGAAAGTAAACGCAATTGTGCAATCACTAGCCAATCAGAAACAAGAGTAATTACAACTTACTGCTGAATGGTTTCCAGCCTAGCCAATCAGGAGCCGAACCAATTGGCTAGTAATTCCTTGCTTGTAATTAGTTCGCAATTTGATTGGTTGATAGAAATAAGCAGCCAATGAGAGAGCAAACCAATTGCAAACACGACGGTCATCTGAAATCCGCTCTATAGCTCATTCTATTTGTGTATGTTTAAGGAAGGTCATGCCTTTTATCAGAATTAAATATTTCTTTGCGATTTCGAAAAGGATACAAATGTAACTATCAACATTATGGCCCCACGCATCAGCTTACTGCGAAATTTGGGGTTACTTTCACGAAATTTAGTCTGATTTAGAAAATCGTAGTTTTCTTCGCTTCAAATTTTTGCACGACTCCAATAGATCAATGTAAAGTTTGTCTCCAAAGTTTCATATTAATTGAAATCCTCTATGGTTATCAACTGTGGACGCGAAGATCGTTAAATATTGGATGCCTTCGTGTAGTTTCTGCTCAGGGACTAGCTTTTGTTCTTCGTTCGGTACAAAATCGAATTCCAGTGCGGCACACGTTGATATTCGCGCGTGACTGCTCTTCGAATCGTCCCCGACATATGGTAATTAAGTGCATAACAAAAGAACGAAAAACCTAAGAAAATTATCATACATCGGAGACTAGCCAAGCAAGGACAAGCCCACGTGCGTTCCATTGGAATTCGATTTTGTGCCGAACGGAGAACAATAGCAAATCCCAGAGTAGAAACTACAGAAATCCATCCAATATTTACGATCTTTGCGTCCCCAGTTGACAGCCTTAGAGGATTTCAATTGATATGAAACGTTGGAGACAAACTTTACATTGATCTATTTCAGTCTTCCAAAAATTTGAAACGAAAAAAACTACGATTTTTAAATCAGACCAAATTCCGTGAAAGTAGGCCCACATTTCGCGTTGAGCTGATGCGTGGGGCAATTATGTAGATACTTACATTTCAATATTTTTCGAAATCGCAAAACAATATTCAATTTTAATCAAACGTATGACCTTCCTTGAACAATAACAAATAGAATGAGCTATAAAAAACTTTCATCTATACCCATGAAGTACCAAACTCTGACATATTTATTCGCTACACTGAATTTTACATAAATTATAGCCATGATTTATAAATCCTAGAATATCTTCAGATTGGGCTTGTAGAATTTAATCAAACTTCGTTTACAAGTAGGCAATCAGTCAATCTAGAGGTACCGTAGAGCATTTATCAAATGTCGGTTCAGCCTGAAACTGGGATGAGAGTAAAAGTAGGCGTGGTTCGATTGTCACGTGATACTAACTCCGATCTCCCCCATTTTGTACTGACATGTATTTCAGTCTATTTGTAGTATGTATGTTATATTGGCTGCGACCAGAAATCAATCTTTTATTATATGAGAGGTTCAAAATTGGTTGGCATGGGTGCAAAATTACTGGGTCGATCCACCTTAAAACAACTGGTAAATCGGCGTCGTGTTTGTTGTCCTTCGGCAAGTCCATCAGTAAATACAGTAAACGTGTGGGAAATTCTCCCGAAAAGAGGTGGGGGGTGGGGTGGGGGGGGGGGGGGGGGGGGGGGGGTCGTGGCCTCCTCGGCCCCCTCTAAATCCGCCCCTGCATTGGGGGTTCTGTCACACACATGTGAACTAAGAACGCACTGGTTCCGTTCTAATCCTAGAGACGAGTAGGACAAGGCTAGAGGCAGGATAACTTTGGTACTTATTTTGTCATTTTGCCACACGTGGCCTTGGTTTACCTGATATTTGCCACTTGATACCGGGGGGATCTCCACTTTAGCTTGGAACCAGTGGTTGGGATGAGGCCCAGATTGTTTCCATATCTGCACATCTTGTTTATCCTGTGCTTTATATGTGACGATTAAGTCTCCCATGGACCCGCCACGCATGTGGTAGAAAAACTGCACGCATCTTGATTCCTTGGATGGAGGGTAAAATTTTGTTCTCATAATCGCCCTCGCACCTCTTGCACGACCAGATGCTTCTGTATACATGTACTTTCCTGAAACATAAAATAGACAAGATGCTGTCTGTGCAGATTGACTTAAACAATAGGCGAGTTCCATTGTTTACGCATAAGCATCAACCAGACTCAGGACAATGCAGCTGCAAAAGGATTGCTTCTGAATATCAATAAAGGATGACAAATATTATATAGGATATTTGCGGTATACAAGTGCATATATATATATAGATGATATTACACGGTGGCACGAAGATATGAGTTTTATTTTCGAGTGGCAAGAACAATATTTTACGAATGAGCGCAGCGAATGAGTAAAATATTGTTTTTGACACGAGAAAATAAAACTCATATCTTCAAGCCACCGTGTAATTTTCCTTTTATTATATAGACAAACCAGAAAAAAATATTCCAAATTGATTTCCAAGCACTTTTGTTTTGACCGATATCCTCACTAGTGAGGATATGGAAAATATGTCACTGAGGACCCGGATGTAGCTTCGTATGAGATCTATGAGTGGCGTATTTCCCAGTAAAACACTCGTGTCTATATAATAAATATATATATACAAATGCAATATAAGAAGAAAATCGCAGCTCGATATCTTGTAAAACAAGCGCACGACGGGAAGTTTGATTTGCAGAAAATGTATGGGCTAATGAGCTTTTTGCCCCCCAGCACCTGAGGCATTTAAACTCCTTCAGAACTAGTTTATTACCATTTGCGGGATATTATTTCTTCACTGACTGGTTTTCGGCATATTTTCAAGACTAATTGCGGTTCTTAAAATCATACTTGAATAACTGGAGGTCAAAGAGCTCATTACTCCATACATTTTCTGTAAATTGACCTTCGCATCACGCGCTAAACAATACAAGATTTCGAGTTCAATTTTTCTAGCTATGTTTAATTTGTCCGCCTTTATTGATACTCAGCCCATATCATTTTGAAACGACTAAAGAGAAAAATATATAAACAATGATGTCATCTGGAATCGGCCTATTACCGCGGCTATTCTGAAAGTGACCCCCCATAATCAGGAAATCAGTCTCTGTAGTAGCTGTTCTGCTGGTGCTAGCACTCCAAGCACCATTATGAAACAATGGCTGTTGACCGATCCTAGAACTGAGCGTGTTGCTCATACATTCCTAAGCAAATGGTCTATTATGTCAGAAGTGTCAAATGTTCGAAGTTTCCGAAGTTTACTGTCACTTTGTTAGAAGGCGTTTCTAGCAAGAAAACAAACCGTTCAACAGTACTTTTCACAGTTCTTTGCTCTCTTGTGATTCAAATTGGAATTCTAGCCTGATGTCGAGTCTACCGCTGACCAATGTATTGCTTGGTCAATGGTCAAAGATTGAATTGCTTGAATGGTAGCTACAACCCATTTTCACACATTTGGTTTGAAATCTGATCATAGTGACGAATGACGTGCAAATAAAAATTAGGGATATGCCTCCGTGTAAGAACCATTCCCTAGAGGGCACCAAGGCAAAATTGTTGCCATTTCGCAACAATTCGGTATATGTATTATATATCATTTTAAAGCTTTTGAAGAGTAGAACACAAATATGATATTTTTATTAATTATCGTGGTTCAAGTCTTATTTATCCGATCGTTATCTGTATTGCTTTGTTAACGGGTTCAGCTCAAAACAAAGAAACATCACTCATGGGGTTCCCCAAGGATCAGTACTTGGGCCTCTCCTTTTTATTCTCTATATCAACGACGTTCCTAATTGTCTCTGTAATGCTACCTCAAACATGTTTGATGACACAAATATTTCAATAATAGACCAAATTGAATATGGAGCTTCGCTGTGTTGATAGTTGGCTTAGGGCTAACCGACTACAGATAAATACGGCGAAAACCGAATACATGATAGTAGGCTCAGCCCAAAGACTAGCGGCATTGGAAGGGGACCCAGGTATTGACTTATCAGGGACTACCATTAAAAGAGTTAGACCTCCCTTGGAGTCAAAATTGACGAAAAGCTAACCTGGGGTAACCAAATTGATAGGATTATCTTCAAAATCTCAGATTAGAGTCTTTTAAAAGGTTATCCGTAGAGTGCAGCGTTTCGTACCACCTCATACACTTCTCGACATCTATAATTCACTTGTCCTTCCCCACGTTGACTATTGCTCGTCGGTTGGGGTAGTTACGGTAAGGTTCTAAAGTAAACTTCAAAAACTTCAGAACCGCACGGCACGCATACGTTTGCACCTTTTGACTCCGCAGCCTCGGAAATTCTTAATATTCTTAATTGGGAAACTCTCGAGCAAAGAAGGCTGCGCTTCGATGCTACTTAATGTACAAAGTAACTCATGGGTTGACTCCATCGTATTTATCTGAACTTTTTCATAAAACCTCTGAGCGCCAAAGTTATGGCCTGAGGGGAGTCTAAAACAATCTAATATTACCAAAGCCCAACACTGAATTTAAGAAGCGTAGCCTTTCATATCGCGGAGCTGCAGTATGGAACTCTCTTCCTAATAACCTTAGAGATGCTCCATCTATTTTTAGTTTCAGAAATAATTTTGCTAAGTTTACCACTGTATGCATTGCTACGCGACCTCAAAATTCAATGCTGCGATGGGCGATTGGCGATTTTTAGCCGTCAATCAAACCAAAACGCTGGATTCGGCCACTTCAGCGGGCCGACATTGATTGCAAAATCAACCAAAATAGTTTTAAGATATCCTTTGACTTCTTTGACTCGAATCTTTAACTTGAATAAAAGTTGGAAAAACGAGTTTTGAGCGTTTTTAACAATGCTTAGACGGTTGCCAGGGGCAACGGTATTGTTTTCGCGTCGCTTTTTTGAATGAAAGTCACCGTTTTTGCCATCAAATTTATTCAACTTTTACGTTTCGGGTACCCTGTGTACCCTACATGTTTGGTGAGAACCTCGGATCGAAGCGGGAGAGCTGAAACCACAGGTGACCCAGGACAATTGTTTGTGTACTACAACATCGAAGTACATGATACAAGAAACAGAAGTGATAAAAAACCGACGTTTCGGTGCATCTAGCGCCATTATCAAGGTACATAATTAATGATAAAGTTTGCGAAAAGGTTTGCGAAAAGTCTAAGTCAAAGATTTGCATAAGAGTATAAAGCTAATTACTTAAACACTTTAGCACGAAGATAATCAGACTGTACATTCAGTGTTGGTTTAAGATCTTGAATAAACAGCATTTCGTGTACTAGGCAGTCAAATTTGTTCGTGCATTTCTTGATTATATTAAAGCGTGCTAAGAAATTGTTCGGAACAGCAGTGTTATGTTCTTTACAGTAATGCTTATAAATAGATGACGCCTTCTGATGGTGACCCTCAACGCGCGTGTGAAGGTGGCCCTTTGTATACCCAACATCAAACCAAAACGCTGGATTCGGCCACTTCAGCGGGCCGACATTGATTGCAAAATCAACCAAAATAGTTTTAAGCTATCCTTTGACTTCTTTGACTCGAATCTTTAACTTTCCGGTTCAAGAAAATTGACAACAATTTTCTTGCGTAAAATCGCCAATCGCCCAACAGTGAATTTTGAGGTCGCGTAGCAATGCATACGGTGGTAATTAGTCTTATCAATTGTTACATGGGGTGGGATATGTATATAGTGTTTTTTTTGTCTACTGAGTATTTCTTGTAATGTATAGTTTAATGACACACGGCTTACTTGTAAACCAGTATTTCTAGATTTTAAACCGAATGTAATAACCGTTTATAAATAAAGTATATTATTATTATATATACACCCAATCTGTAGACTGTTTGTGACGCAACTCGTGAACAATACACAGGTTCTTACACCTTTTTAGAACCGTGTTAACGAATTTTTCCAAACGGTGTAGAAGACAAATAATATTTTCTGATCAAATGCCCAGGGCTAGGGAAACAGCATAAATGTTTATTTATTTATTTTCTTAATCAACAATTAAAATTAAGCCTCAATGAAGTGGCTCCTACCACTGAAAATGAAACATGACGGAATTGTCTAGAAACGCGTGGCAAAATTTGTTCATGAAATTGAAAGGGAAAACAAAATCAGGAATAAGGGAAGTACAATATAGTTTTATCTTATTGATATCTATTAGGATCAATGCCAATATACATAAGCTCTGTATACGACACCAAATAAAACGTGTCTATGTCTAGAGGAGGGGACGGGTGTGTGTGTGTGTGGAGGGGGGGGGGGGGGAGGGGGGGGGGTGCTTACCAGCTGCGCCCGTGGTATGGTCAGCAGCAGGACCAGAGGAAACAGTGGAAGTACGGCCTGCATGTCGGCGCCACGTGAAGTTTCCTGCTGGATCATGGGTAAATCCACAGTCACCCGGCCACGCTTGAAAATCACACATATCTGGAAATAAAGGCTCTATAAAGAATGATAATCTTCTAATAATCACAAATTTGCATATCGGTGTGATGAAATCCCCCTGAAGAGTCGTTAATCCTAAATAAAAGCAATGGAAAACAGAAGAGTAGTTTTTGGGCTTCTAGCATGTCATGATTAAATGTCCAACAAAAGTAGAATAACGACAAACAGACAGACAGGAGAGACAAAACTAAGCCAGACAAGGATGTAAATAGGCTAGTGTAGCTACCTTGGATTTTTCCAGGGAAGGGCTTTTCATAATAGACAGATGAGGCTTTTCCTATAACTCGTGGTGGATGTGATCTCTTTGTGACATCATTTAATTGACAAACAGAACTTCTTAAGTCAAAGTTGACACTTCGGCAGCACTTTTGGCTCTCGCATTCTGTCACGCAACCACGCAAGTCTTTTGTCATCAGGGTTTTGTACGCATGCCCAGTAATAGCAATGCCGATTTCGGTGGAATTCGCTTTGCTGCATTCGGATCGGAAAAAGCCATCGATGGGCGTTAGCGCTGCGAAGATCAGGGTCAGTTGTTGAAGCAATGTTGCCATCTTTCCACTAGGAAAAAGGGAAAAGAATGTGACAGTTTGTGGTTAGATATGAAGCGGCACCACCACGGACAAGCGCACTGACACTGGTACTAGCGCCGACACGGGCACGACCACTGACACGGACATGCGCACTGACACGAACACTGACACAGTCACGCATACTGACACGGACACAGATACGCACACTGACACGGACACGCACACTGACACAGTCACGCATACTGACACTGACAGTCGCGCATACTGACACTGACAGTCGCGCATACTGACACGCACACTGACACAGTCACGCACACTGACACGGACACAGATACGCACACTGACACGGACACGCACACTGACACAGTCACGCATACTGACACGGACACAGATACGCACACTGACACGGACACGCACACTGACACAGTCACGCATACTGACACTGACAGTCACGCATACTGACACGCACACTGACACGGACACGCACACTGACACAGTCGCGCATACTGACACGAACACTGACACGGACACGCACACTGACACAGTCACGCATACTGACACTGACAGTCGCGCATACTGACACGAACACTGACACGGACACGCACACTGACACAGTCACGCATACTGACACTGACACAGATACGCACACTGACACGGACACGCACACTGACACAGTCACGCACACTGACACGGACACAGATACGCACACTGACACGGACACGCACACTGACACAGTCACGCATACTGACACGGACACAGATACGCACACTGACACGGACACGCACACTGACACAGTCACGCATACTGACACTGACAGTCGCGCATACTGACACGCACACTGACACGGACACGCACACTGACACAGTCGCGCATACTGACACGAACACTGACACGGACACGCACACTGACACAGTCACGCATACTGACACTGACAGTCGCGCATACTGACACGCACACTGACACGGACACGCACACTGACACAGTCGCGCATACTGACACGAACACTGACACGGACACGCACACTGACACAGTCACGCATACTGACACTGACAGTCGCGCATACTGACACGCACACTGACACGGACACGCACACTGACACAGTCACGCATACTGACACTGACAGTCGCGCATACTGACACGCACACTGACACGGACACGCACACTGACACAGTCGCGCATACTGACACGGACAATCGCGCATACTGACACGGACACAAACACGCATACCGAACATGGACACGCATACCGACACGGACAAAGACACGCGCACTGGCACGAACACTGAAGCAAACAAACACGGACACGCATACTGCCACGGACACGCACACTGACACTGGTACTAACGCCAACACGGACACGTGTCAGTCGTATTTTTTTTTACAAAAGTCCCTTTTGTGTGAAAACTCTTCGCGCAATTCTTCTGAAACGTCGTTTTTTTGTCATTCAAGTTTGAAGAAAATTGTACGAGCGAACATTACGGTACATGGTGGAGCCAAATCAAAGGCACCGAGGTGGATACCGTTTATCCAAGTTTGATCGTCTGGCGATGGCGATGTTCCCTTCCCGAGGCATCAATTTTTCTAGTTGTGATGACGTCATCGATGACGTTATACCACGTGACCTTGGTGTTGCACCTCCCATACTCGAAGATAACTTTACTCAAGTATGGTCAGCTAAGCAATGCAAGCAATTGGTCACCTAGCGATGTTGGCCTTCTCGAAAAAATAACTTTTCTATTTTTAATGACGTCATCGAGCTAGCACTTGAGTTTATATGAGTGAGTGAGTGAGTGACATTTGGCCCACCACAGTAACTCTTGTTTACGCGGTTGTATTATACTCTAAAATCGACAAATTTTGACTGAAATTGTTTTTTTTTGGATTGGCGGAAAAGAAGCCTAATTTACTCTTCTTTTATGCTGATAATTTATCTTCTGTGAATAAAAGTTGGAAAAACGAGTTTTGAGCGTTTTTTAACAATGCTTAGACGGTTGCCAGGGGCAACGGTATTGTTTTCGCGTCGCTTTTTTGAATGAAAGTCACCGTTTTTGCCATCAAATTTATTCAACTTTTACGTTTCGGGTACCCTGTGTACCCTACCATGTTTGGTGAGAACCTCGGATCGAAGCGGGAGAGCTGAAACCACAGGTGACCCAGGACAATTGTTTGTGTACTACAACATCGAAGTACATGATACAAGAAACAGAAGTGATAAAAAAACCGACGTTTCGGTGCATCTAGCGCCATTATCAAGGTACATAATTAATGATAAAGTTTCAGAAGTTTGCGAAAAGGTTTGCGAAAAGTCTAAGTCAAAGATTTGCATAAGAGTATAAAGCTCCGTATAAGAACTACCCAAGCCAACGGCAGAGCATGCTGGAATGCAATTATGTTCTATTGAAAATATCGGCGATTTCATTGGCTTAGACACAAAAATTGGTAAAAGTACCACGAAAGAAAGACTTTTCTCAGGATTTATGGTAAGATATAAGCACGTGTGGTACTCATATACAGGATATACGATGTTTAAAGACTTCGTATATGGGGAACCTAGCGTAAAATAGTGATTCTGTTTCCTTTGTTTTCCTTTAATTTGATTGGTCTGGAGAGTTATTATCGCCATATTTTCTCAAGCAAGTCGAAATCAATAATTGTTTCACTTGTATTATGTTACTAGTCATGACAACTTTCTGTGGTAAAACAATGGGACACATCCTATGTGGGGAACCCTCAATGCCATAGAGCAGTGGAGTTTCGGTTCCTTCTTGCATGGATGATTACTTAAACACTTTAGCACGAAGATAATCAGACTGTACATTCAGTGTTGGTTTAAGATCTTGAATAAACAGCATTTCGTGTACTAGGCAGTCAAATTTGTTCGTGCATTTCTTGATTACATTAAAGCGTGCTAAGAAATTGTTCGGAACAGCAGTGTTATGTTCTTTACAGTAATGCTTAGAAATAGATGACGCCTTCTGACGGTCACCCTCAACGCGCGTGTGAAGGTGGCCCTTTGTATACCCAACATAACCTGCATCGCACAGGTCACACTTGAACAAATAAACATCTGTCACGTGACCTTGGTAGTGCACCCCCCTTGCCTCCAAAATAACTTTACACAAGTTTGGTCACCTAGCGATGTTGCCTTCTTGAGATATTGACTTTTCTAATTGTGATGACGTCATCGATGACGTCATGTCACGTGACCTTGGAAGTGAACTCCCCTTGCCTCCAAAATAACTTTACCCAAGTTTGGTCACCTAGCGATGTTGCCTTCTTGAGATATTGACTTTTGTAGTTTTGATGACGTCATCGATGACGTCATGTCACGTGGCCTTGGTGGTGGAACTCCCCTTGCCTCCAAAATAACTTTGTTTTGTTAATCTTTATTATTTATATATTATATTAATAAAAATTACAGACACACCTAACAAAACAAACATATACACTCCAATTTCAACATACATATACAGAGCTTCTGACATATACCGATATATAACAATTTCAAAACACATACTAACAGCAGAAAAAAGGTTATCAGGAATTAAACATTTTTAAAAGAGGATCCCATTTCTTTAGATGACTTAGAACTTTATCTTTTTTGGAGGCGATGGAAAGCTCAATTTTCTCGATGTCTTTCACGTGTTTCCAAAATTACTGTAAATTTCTAGTACATTTAGTTTTCTTAATCGACAAAAGTATATGTAACGCTTTGCCAATATTATTAGAAAATTTAAGACTCTTCTTATCGATTTCCTTAGTTACCCCTAACAGTATTTCAATTTCTGATAGATTAATATCCGATTGTAATATATTATAGTCCTTCAGGCATCTTTCCATTGACCTCCAGAAGTCTTGAACTTGTATACATCGAAAAAATAAATGCTCGAGGGTTTCATCTAATTTCATCTTAAAAAGTGACTTATTTAGGTACAAGATTCTATGTATTATTTTCCATTGAAACTCCCTGTTTTGTATCGATTGTTACTTTGAATGGAAGGGTGTATATTTGCGCCCAATCAAACAGATGGTCAGGATAAACCTGTTGGTATTTAAGCTTCGAAGTTGGTTCTAAGATAATTTGGTCGATTAAAATACGATAAATACCTTTTGCTTTCAGTTTTTCTAAAACATAAGACTAATCTCCTATTTTGAAGGTCGTTGTCATATCATCACTTTTGTCATTTTCATTCACATTTACGTTGCTGCTCAGGACCTGCTTCCATTAAGAGGGAGGGACCGACTTATCCCAAGTAACAAGAAATAATCCGATAATGTTACCGAACTGTTAGATCTTTTGGTTAATATATCAAAATCAAAAAGTTTGCCTTGTGAATCGAGAATATCTTTAACCTTTATAATGCCTGCCTTAACAAGATGACTTCTATAGCATGTTTGCTTTCCTAACAAAATGTTCTTATTATTCCACAAAACCTGATTCATGATGCCATTATAGTCCGTTGGGGTATGATTTGTATTTTCTGCTGTTACTAGAGACCATGCCTTAAAGCATTCTTTATAGAAACATGGCAACGAAGGGGGTAAAGAGGCCTGAGAAAAATCACAATTCAGAAGAAAAGATCCCCCACCCCCGGAGGTGGTGAGACAAAACTAGCTTCCAAATTTTTGAGCTTGATTCTTTGTACCGTTTCAAAAATAGCACCCTTTGAGATTTAATCATCATTTCTATATTTGGCATGCATAGCCCTCCTTTGCTGTAATCATTAATAGCTGCCCTGCGTTTTATCTCGTCTTTGACGTTCCATAAAAAGTTAAACATTAGTTTCTCAATTTCGATACATATCTCTTTGTCAAAACATAATGTGGTCGCACGATAAAGCACCTTTGGAACTATAAACGTTTTCAAAATTTGAACCCTGCCAAAAACAGTGAGGTTTCTCCATTTCCATAGATTTAAGACTTCTTTTATATTTTTCAGTATTGTATCTAGATTAAGTTCCTTTCTAAGTTTCTTATTATATGTGAAAAAGACGCCTAATATAAGGATTGGTTCATCTATCTTTTTAATAGGGAGCTTTTCCTTGGACCCATGTCGACTTTCCCCTAGCCACATGGCTTCAGTTTTGTCTTCATTTACTACGAGGCCAGAAACCTTACCGAACGTTGACATAGATTCCATTAAAAAGCCTCATAGGATTTTTTATCCTGAATGAAGACAGTCATATCATCCGCGAATATACTAAGTTTTACCTCTTCTTTACCGATAACAATTCCTTTTATCTTGTCATTTTCTTTAATATAACTTGCCAGAATTTCTAGGGCAACAATAAAAAGATAAGGACTCAGAGGATCTCCTTGGCGGACTCCGGATTGTATATCAAAAAAGGCAGAGGAGTGGCCATTATTCATAACACAACTCACCAAGTTAGTATGAAAAACTTCAACCCATCTCACAAAAGATTCGCCAAAATTAAACTCTCTTAGCGCCCTTATCAGAAACTTCCTATTTAGAGAGTCAAAGGCCTTTTTAAAATCAATTGCTATCAGAAGTCCTTTTATTTTCTCCGAGACTGTATATTCTTCAATCGATCTGACAGCATCGGAAATCGATCTACCCGTCACATAGGCGTGCTGGTCCGAGCTGATTAAATCTGGTAAAACGTTTTGGAGCCTCATAGCTAGCGCCTTGCTTCCTATTTGGCATCCACGTTAATTAGGGAGATAGGTCTCCAATTTTTAAGAAAGCGTTATCTTTATCTTTTTTTCAATTACTTTAATTATTGCTTGGCTTGCGAGTTTGACAGTTGACTTTTACTAAAGGCGCAATTTAAGGATTCCACAAGCTGGTTCCCTAACAAGGACCAGAACGCCTCATAAAATTCGATTGTCAGCCCATCGTTTCCTGGAGTTTTATTCTTTTGAAACTTTTGTAACGCCTGAAAACATTCACCTGCCGTGAGTTTGCCTTCACACAGCATCTTATTGCTTTCTGATAACGGTTTTATGTTCACTGTTTGAAGAAAAGATTCCTAACATCACTGTCCTCTTCAGTTCTATTTTCGTATAAATCTCGATAAAATTTTTCGGACATTTTCTAAAATCCTGAATGCCGAGAAAAAAACCACTTATTTGAAAAAAAAACTACCCGACATATTTTGGTTTTACGAAACACACCAAAAATCAGAAAATTCCCCTAGTAAATTCGATTTTCTTACTACAAAATCTCCGGAAAACCCCCCCACCCTTTTTTTAAACACTATGCCGTATTCCGGCAATTCTGGGCAGCTTCATTTTTGAATTTCTAACTAAAAATTGAAAGAAAATCGGGAAAATATATCACTTATTTCCAAGTTTACCAATAACAAATTGTAGAATTAAGTCTTTTTTTTTCGAAAAATAAGATAAATACGTTTTGCGACACAGAACAATGGATACACCTGAATCAAACACCCCTCCCCTATCGTTCCTAGGAGTGTATCTGTCTCCAGAGCACTGTTACGAACGCTGCATCTGTAGTACCCCATATATGTCCATTCCCCTGGTGATGTGTCATCAGAAAAAGCACCAGAACTGTCCGTTGTTGCTTGCGATGCGTCATGACTCATGGACACTGTTTTTTTAAATAACCATTATTTTTTATCACCCTGCTTATACATTGCTCGCAAAAAAATTTGCACTGGCTAACACGAAAATTAACTTCTTTTTTCTACCTAGTTTCTCCCGACGCACGCTATAATAGGCAGCTGTGAGGGTGCAACCTTTTCTAAAATAGGTGTATGTATGTTTACGAACACAACACAGACGGCAAATGCACCGAGCCGAAAAGATGTTGGATAATTGGCTAGAGGAGGATGGATACTGTATAAAACAATGTGTACATACACCGTACACATAATAAGGGAATGGTCATATAGGGTACTCTGGTACTGATCCAGTGTTGTAAATGCTCTTGAGGTTGATACAACTCCTAGGAATAGGGTGGGGGAGTAGCAGGTGTATCTAGTGTATCCTATGCTCTGTGTCGCAAAACGCAAGATACACACAGCCTTTTTTCCACAATTTGTTCTTGGTAAACTTGGGAATAAGGGGTATATTTTCCTAATTTTTCGAGTTAGAAATTCAGAAGTCAAGACGCCTAGAATTGCCGGAAAACGGCATAATGTTTAAGAAAAAGAGTGGGAGATTTTTCCAGTGATTTTGCAGTAAGAAATTCGAATTTACTAGGGGAATTTTCGGATTTTTGGTGTGTTTCGTGAAATCAAAATATATCGGGTAGATTTTTTCAAAAGGGTAGAGGCTTTCTCAGCATTCGGGATTTCAGAAAACTTCCGAAAAATGTTGGGGATATTTCGGGTTTTGACGGAAGAAAAACTTTTAAAATCGAGAAATAGGGCAATTTTTAGAGATGAAAGATAAAAAAAGCAGAAAAGCGGAATTGCCTATTTTTGCCACGGATTAGCTCTCTCAAGTCGTAAAGTAAGGTCAAAACATATTTTTTCTCGTGAAATGTTAAACTAGACTCTACTGATGAAATGATCATAAACTTACCTCTTTCTCCTTCAAAATTATTAAACCATTTGTCGACCTGCCTCGTTTCGCTTTTCAAACGTTTGTGTAATAAATAAGTATCCCTTCTCAGTCTTTCAGTAGCCGTTTTCCAAGTAATTAATAATTTACTGTTTTGATATTGTTCTCGCATGAAGATACGTAGTAGGACGCCCCGGCAGCTGAATAGTCTATGCCGCCGTGCCACTGAAAACTTGGTTCAGTTATGGCTCAAGTATGTCTTCTCCTGAAAACAGGCCAACTCTTAAAATTGTGCGTCAAATTTCAGAAAGAAAAAAAAAACTATTTTCAAAATACAATAGAAAGATGTTATGTTTCGTAAAAATCCATAGGTCTCGTGTTTGGTCAAAAAGTCGGCCTGTTGTCAAGGCAGTCAGCCTGTACCAAATGCAAATGTGGGCTTGTATTGTAGACTGGCCGTTAGGAGACTCATTCAAACACTGGTCCGAGAGAGTTCGAGACGTCTTTCAGTAAATTTACTTGAATTCAAAGAGCGCTCGTCTGTCCCAACTCGCGAAATTAAAAATCCGAAATCGGTCGAACTTCATCTATCTCTATAACCTCTGTGGAAAAGTTCGATCACTTTAGGGGAACGGGGGCCGAGTTGAATCACTCGGTTGACTGCCGATTTTGAGGCCCGTTTTCGCCTTTTCTACCGTACCTCAAAGTCAACAAAATTCTAACGCTGGTGTTTACCAATCAAAATATAACTACACGACATTTAAAGAATAGACTCTGTTTGCAATTCTGAGAGGAATTTGACATCAATAGGTTAAACACTGAATATTAAACGGATTTTTCAATTATCTAAAAAAATCTCACTTTGATTTCGGGGCTGAATTTCGAGGACTTGTCGAGGGACTTATGTAATCCGGAAATCGAATAGCGAGTAAAAGGAACGGGCAAGGGTAAAAAGGTGAGGGTCTTGAAAAAAAGGTTTGGGGGTTCCTTAGGTCTGCGGTAGCGTATTGTTTTTCGTTTGCTCTCTGATGGGGTGTATTTCAGTATGGCTACCCTACAGCAAACCTCGATCAAAGTTGTGCCGCATTTAGTGATAGTTATGGGTTAGAGACTTTTATTTCGTGTTTTGTTGACAAATACACGCACGCGCTGGCAATACAATGAACGAGAAATTGTTTAATACTGCACGAGGCGTTAGCCGAGTGCAGTATTAAAAAATTTAGAGTTCATTGTATTGCCAGCAAGTATTTTAATTGAATTCGGAATATTTTAGGTGCATAACTGCATTGTGATAGCTCGGAAATACTGAAAGCTTAAATAAAAATTATTGATAACAATTAATAAGTTGTAAAATCAAGAAAGATTTCCACTTGCAGTGAACACTGCACGATTTTTATGCGTTATTCCAATAACGCACTCGCCCCGTTTGATTTCGCTAGGTAACGAAAACTCACGTGATCAGTTTTAACCAATGGGATCCGCGCATTTTGTCCAGTGAACGAAGATTGTATATTAAACATGATTATAACAAAATTCCGCTTTGATTGCGACCAACTTGACCACCCTGTTGACTAACTTCAGGTCTGCGGTAGGGTATACAATTTTAACGGTAGGTCTATGGTAGGGTATAACAAACAAGGATTTTTGGTCTTTGATAGGGTAAATGTGAGACCTCTGCAGCACATCCCTTCCCAAAAATCAAGAGTACCTCCCCCCCCTGATCTGATGTCTTTATCAACAGAGTGTTTTATAGTCGGCGCGTTTGGCGCAAAGAGGGATACTTTGATGCTACCAATGAAAACATCGTACTGGTCCTTGATTTTGGAAAACATTTCCAATTGTTTTTTCAGACTCCATTTAATATGTGAGTTTCGTCTCACAGAAAAAAGCCTTGTCAAATTAACGGGCTGGTCAAATTAACTAAAAGACATTGGTAATCTGAGACTCATCTGAGACTCATCGAGGTTGGAGCCTTACAGGAGGGCACGTGAGCTCCATTTCTGTTTATTGTCGTACTGGACTACGTTCTGCGCCTCTCCCTGGATACAATCAATGACAAGGGCCTACAACTCCACCCACGACGCAACAGAAGGCAGAGCCTGTCATATACATCACCGATTTTGCGGACGATATCGCTCTGTTCTCTGATCTTGTCGCAAATTTCAAATCTCTTCTCCACTCGATGGGAAATGCAACAAGCTTAGTAGAACTCCACTGCAACGAATGGACTCAGAACATCCATTGGTCCGAGCACGCCATACTAGAGCGCGTATACGGGGATATTGCACAAGGTCGCCATGCGGAGGCTGTCGTTCACCGGACATTGCCACCGAGGGAATCATACAGCCTCTACTGCTGTGAAAACCTGATGGCCCTGTCCGTTACAGAGGCCTCACCTACCCAGACACCATCTCAAGGGACGCGGGGGTAGAGAAAGATTACCTTCCTGTGGCCATGGCGGACCGACAAGTGTGGCGGCGCGTGTTTGAGTGTGCCCCGGGACCAGTCAGTTTTTACAGTGCAACTTAGGCAGGGAAACGAACAGGGAAACGCTCAGATGAGCAGTTTATGGATAACCGGTAACTCACGAACCTCTCAGGGTTTGGTGTATTTTGTTGACCTCGCCAGGGGCGCAGTAAAGGGTTGCGAACGAAAGAATTTTCATTTTCAACTGCCCAAAGAAGCGTGACTAGTGTTGTGTGTCAGAAACTGCAACACCTATATATCAGGAGTTAAAAACAGGAATCCGATTGAATTTGGTGCGAAGACTCCTATTAGGGAAGTCTAACCGGTCTGAAAAGCACAGTTTCATAGCTTCAAAGTTAGGCTTTTGATGACGTCATCTGAACACCAAGAATTTGACCTATAATTATTCTCTAACGCCTGCGAGCAGAGTATGTAGATAGAATGTTTGGTTCTATGTTGTCTGCATGTGCTAGCAACTAAGTAAACATGAGCTCGTGATGTCATATCCGTACGCTAGCACACCGCACCCTTTCATACCCTCACTTCTTGTCAAGGAGGAGACGGAAGCATTCTAGCACGCCTTGCAATCACTCACAAGCTGATGTTGTTGTCTTAGCAAATCCATGTTATACCTCCGGATTACGGATAGCCATCACTTTTGGGCTTACGCTCCACTGCCTGCTCGTAATCGTTATTTTGAAGTTCTTTGTTTTTCTTATTCATCAGCCATACCCATATTCACACGCAGAATTTATCGAATCTTTTGATTTTTCGTTATAGCAAGCTTTTCTGTGTGCAAGTTTTTCTAGTTATGCCTCATCTTAATAACAGAGGCTACGTTGTACATAATAAAGCTAAAAAACCCGAATGATAAGATTTTTGGCAAGATAAAAAACCGCAAATATTAGTGTTGTTCTTAAAGCCTTCAATGCCAATAACAAAGTTTGAATGAGACGCTACGCGGACCACTAAACCTCAAGTCCTTCTAGCCATATGACAAGTGAATCAAACGTTGCGGTCAATGTAGTATCGCTATAAGGGAGCTAATAATTGCGTTAATACAGTATCAACACAATTGTCAGCAGCTGAGCCGTGGAAAAACGGAACTAGGATAAAGGTGTAGCTAAGGGCTATTCGGCGGAGACAAAGGAGAAGCCTATAATGAAAGCAAGAGTGTATCAAACCAAGAAAGTGTGAAAAAACGACATAAAAGCGCAAGAATTGTAGCTAAAAAGAACCCCCTAATAGAGACTACTTTATTCGTAGTTACTTCGGACACGTTTAACCATAAAATATGTCTTTTCCTAGAGTTTTTAAGTTTCGTGATTACGGGTTGCATTTGTTTACATTTCACTTATAAACAAACGATAGTGAATTGCTGTCATAAAGTGTTTTGACGGTGAGACCGCATGCCAAGCTGAGCCAGTGTTCAATATACGCACCAGTAGTACGGCGGTAACAAGAACTCAGGGGAACTTCAAAACGCCTGGTTAAAATACGTCCAATCTTAACTGAAGGCTGGAAGGAACTCTATTTTATTGGCGACAAGATACAAGTGTTTTGTAAGTAGCATTATATATGACTTCTTAACTTTGTTTACTTTTTCCTTAGATTTGTTATTGACTAAGCAGCTTGAGTTTTTCAATTGCATCTTATAAACAAGACAGAGTTTACTACAGTATTTCTCGTGATATGTCCACGTTTTGCAATATTATTACACTGCTTTCTGAGGCAACAACTTAGTCCCGAGAGGAGAAAGTAAAGTAAAACGAAATCTAGTATAAATAATACTTTTAACGATCCAGCTTAATAAACACTTAAAAAAAATTAAAACTAAAAATTTAAAACTAAATTTCCTGACTTGTTAAACAAGCTTGTGGCATTTTCTTTACATGAGCCGCTTCTGGCCTTGGTACAAAGGAAGATTAAGACCATTTGATCTCAATTTGATTTCACGACAATAATTCTTGGCCCATACAAATCAAGTAGGAAACAAAAGCTTACCGTTTTCATCATGACAATAGTGCATACACAGGACTCTAACGTATACATGTCTCAAGGTAACAGCACAGATAAGTACTGGCCGTACATTCTGTAGAAAAGTTTTAGTTTCCAGTCCAGTAGAATATAATTGGAAAAAGGTACCCCTTTAATTTACTGAATTGAGAAAAAGACACCCCTTTCTTATAATTCTTGCAAAAATGCAAGTGTTAAATACGATATTGAAACCCTTTTCCTATAATGTAACAACAAAAACTCTAACTTTTTTTAAACAGAATTTAGTTATGTCCTACCCTTTTATACAGTGAAATTCGCAAAATCGCTACCCTTCGTTATATATTTCAGGCTCAAAACTTTACCCCTTTCAGGCGGAGCATCCCTGTTTAGTCAACATGAGGGAGTACCCCCTCATCTTTCCGGGTCAATGGTGCAAAGTGTAGACATAGATATTTCATCAAGGTTAAGGTTGTCGGTCTCGGTGGTATTGGCAGAAAAGAATATCCTCATTATGATTATGCGATAGCTCACTGGTCTAAAGGCATGTAGAGTTTGTTGATAGCCTGTACGGTCCAGTAGTCCAGGAGTGTCTCCCTAAATGAAACAATGCGGCGATTTATTAGACCCATTAGCTTCCACCCAGACACCTTTGCGGTCTGGCCACGAACTGTTTCCGACAACGCTTTTAAAAGAGCTGTCCACAGTAGACACGGTCACCTCGAGGTCGCTCCTTGACAGTGCATACCAACTGTTCTCTGGCGGATATTTCAAGTACCTTGTAGAAGCTTACAGCAATACAAGAGGCAACCCGTTAATAACTCCATAAATGTTGGTTGTATGGTAAGAAATCATTCGGTACTATATTGCGGCCTCTCGGTAACCTCCCTTTTTTCTACTCCTTTACATGTACTGAAAACGTGCATCAAAGAAGTACAAAAAGTAACAAACAAAATGGTCACTTAGTTTTAGTCCGTCTAAGATCGAACAGCGCGGCGAAGTTTGCGGTTTTTCGGTTTGCTATGAAAGTTTAGCCGGATATATAACATGGAGAAGATTTGGCGGAGTAGTTGTTCCCTATAAGTGGGTTATGAAACGAGTACTGCAGATTAAAACTGAATACTTTTGAATCTGTAGGTGACCACATGTAAAAAGAATATTGTAGAGGAATACTTATGTATCTATCAACCGAATTAGGTGCTAAAGCTGGATCTGGAATGAGTCTTTGGCATTAGACCTCTTTACCTTGGGCGTAATGTTGTCCTATTTCAGATCACGTGGCATTCCCATGAGTATTCTCTCTTTGTTTTTCTGTTACGCACCCAAGGATATGTATGAATATGGGAGCATCCCAAGCAAAGAAAGATTATTCAAGTGAATGGCACGTGATCTGAATTTGACAACATTACGGACGCCCAAGGTAAAGAGGTCTATAGGGCCATAGTATCTAATGGTCGCGGGTAGCGGGTAAAAGGTGCGGGTCTTGGAAATTGTCTAAAAATACCAAATCAAGCACTGGCTACTTCGGGCAAATAATAATGTTGTATTTTTGCTCCACTAGTGCTCATAATTCGTAAGCCCTACTGACGGTGGGTGGTGTGCTCTTCGTTTCCATTGGCAGAAAAGGTTCGGAAAGCTATCAGCCTCGTATGGGTCTATAAGCACTATCCGCATTCACTGGGCTCGCCAGGTCTCCTTCCCATTACTTAAAATGAGGGACGGACCATTAGATATTTGAGGAGGAGGGGGGTTGGGCAAATCGAGCACAGCTTTGAACCTGAAAAAAAGATTCGTGCAAAACAAAAAGGCAAGAAAAAAAAAGATCCTTCATGCCTAGATGTTTTTCTAAAAACATAAACTTCTATTCTTGTGCATTTTTCTAGCTCACCTAACTGAATACAGTAAAAGACTATATGGAAACAAAAGCTCATGATGTAAAAGCGTGAAACGAGCATTGTACTCGACCCACTCCATTTTCTCAAGTGTAGTTATTTTTAGATTTGCCTAATTTACATATTCCGAAATCGGGAAACTAAATGATGGCCAAAATCCCCAAACCTCTATCTAAACGCCGTCCTTGTGAGGTTTTATCTGTTTCCATTCCATTTGAAACCCATTCCTTATTTTTTCCAATTAAAAGGAACCATAAGAAGTGTCGAGACGCAAATATTTAAAGCAATGTGTTGAAGCCTTGGCCTGATCGAACCGAACTTAGGATGTTCGAAAACATAAATGGCAGTCTCCCGGTGTCAAAAAGCACACAGTGGTTTTGGAAAGATATAATCTTCTTGAAATAGCTTTGGAGATCTGTACTGTGAGGTCTTTATCATGTAGCGGATCGCCAAACAATTATGAATATATATGATGATTCTGACAACAGTAAATATGTGCGAGCGAAATTCTATTAATTTTTTTAAAAACCTCTTCTTCTGACTCCAAGCTCTCTTCTGATTATAAACTCCTTTCCTCTGATTCTGATTTTTCTTCTAGTTTGCTGCTTTCGAAATAATCGCTGCTAGTAGTACTCTCACTTCTCTCCGCCGTCTCGTCCGCCATTTTTAATTCATTTGAAATATGCGAGCTGTTACAGAGCGAGCGCTGTGATTGGTCAGTTTTTCGCGGGAAGGGTTCTAAAAATAACATCACTTGTGAAAATGGAGTGGATATACCCTAATGACAGCGATTCACGCTTTTACATCATGAGCTTTTGATGGAAACCAGCCTTAAGAATCACAGGACCGTAGCGCGATTAGTAAAATTGCCAAGTTTAAGAGCTGTAGGTATTGCCACGAAAAGTAAAAGAAGCTTTAACAGACGTTTGTATGGTATTTTACCTTGGTTGACAAGCTTTTGCCAACTATAATATATTTGAGGCCAGTTAATTGAAAAGGTGGTTAAAGCTAGTACCATTTTGTGGCCTCATCTCAGATATGTCCAATACACTCCACCCGGGCCAACCCGTCAACTGCCGTGGCGACCCGTCAAATCGAAAGCCAGGTCGTCCCGCGTCCCGATGAGTGTTCCAAACGAACGGGATCGCTTTACACCGGAAGTCAAATAGCTGGCTTGGTTACCAGGCCATCTGACCATGATGGCGGCCGGAGTGCCATGTTGCCAGTTCGTGACACTTCGTTCCAAATGGGCTTCAATTTTAATATATAGATTTAGCCGCTGGCTAAAAGCGGAGCTCGTGGTTATAAAACTTTCTGTGTTTATATACTATAGGCTTTTTAAGAAAAAATGTCTCTTGACATGTATACAACAGTGTTTTCTTCGGTATGTTGCTGCATTGACACAATACAAATACAGGGACGAAAATAAGCATCCTGTCAAGTGAGATAAAAACCTCCATCAGAAAATATAAGGTATTAATCCCTCCAAATGGAATGATTCAAAAGTGAAATAAAGAGAATAATTTTTCAAGCATAGATGGCGTCATATCACCTGACCACTTCATTTCGCTCACCTGGTGACCTTACAACACTACCAAAGTTTGGTTGCTTTAGAGTCTTCCCTTCACGAGATATTCATTTTTCAAGCATAGATAACGTCATCGATGACGTCATATCACGTGATCACTTTATTTCGCTCACCTGGTGACCTAGACTACACCACCCAAGTTTGGTCGTTTTTGAGTCTTCCCTTCACGAGATATTAATTTTTCAGGCATAGATGACGTCATCGCTGATGTCATATCACGTGACGAACTCATTTCGCCCATCTGGTGACCTACACTACACTACCCAAGTTTGGTTGTTTTAGAGTCTTCCCTTCACGAGATATTAATTTTTCAAGCATAGATGACGTCATCGATGACGTCACATCACGTGATCACTTAATTTCGCTCATCTGATGATCTAGACTACACTACCAAAATTTGGTTGTTTTAGAGTCTTCCCTTCACGAGATATTAATTTTTGAAGCATAGATGACGTCATCGATGACGTCACATCACGTGACCACTTCATTTCGCTCATCTGATGACCTAGACTACACTACCAAAGTTTGGTTGTTTTAGAGTCTTCCCTTCACGAGATATTAATTTTTCAGGCATAGATGACGTCATCGATGACGTCACATCACGTGACCACTTCATTTCGCTCATCTGATGACCTAGACTACACTACCAAAGTTTGGTTGTTTTAGAGTCTTCCCTTCACGAGATATTAATTTTTGAAGCATAGATGACGTCATCAATGACGTCACATCACGTGACCACTTCATTTCGCTCATCTGATGACCTAGACTACACTACCAAAGTTCGGTTGTTTTAGAGTCTTCCCTTCACGAGATATTAATTTTTCAATCATTGATGACGTCATCGATGGCGTCACATCACGTGACCGTGTTACAGACCTCCTCTTGTGACATAGACAAAATATCCCAAGTATGGTTGTCTTAGCATGTTTCCTTGAAGAGATATGATTTTTTCTTTGCATACCACAGGGTTCCCATGTGTACACGGACGGACGGACACCACCGGACGGTGTGTACGCTATAGGTTTAATACCAGAAAAATAAAGAAAAAATCATATCTCTCGAAGGGAAGCTTCTATAGAAGCCAAACTTGGACAAACTTTCAAAGACCATCAGAGGAACTCTACACCAAAGTCACGTTCCCTCACGCCATCAATGACGTCATCAAAATGATCCATAATGCCAAAAATCAACTCGATAGTATACGTTTTTTCCTTAGGTATGGTGCTCCGCTAATATTTATCCAGCCTTAAACCCTCGATTACTTACAATGTTATGGCACTGTTACAATTAAATATGTTTCTACCTTCGTTTGGCTTTAGAGACCAAATTATTTCACGGTTATGGTTGTCAAGTGGTGTCAGTTCGTCGGCCATGTTTGTCAGGTTGTCCCACTCGTAAAGTTTATATGGCCTTTCGTTAGTTCTCCTCTCGCCTTAGGTCACATTTCCGGGAGTTAGTTGGTAGGTGCGACGAGAGAAACAAGAACGTATGTCCTTTGACGTTTAACTTCTTCGAAATGCGATGTGTAAGTATCATTATGGTCTAAAATCTAAATCATATTCGTAGCACATTTCGGCCTCGAGGTATACGATTGTTAACTTAAATACACATGGACTATGCTGCCCTTGAAGACTTTTTGTGTCAATAGTGACTGAATCAAACCCTTTGTCGAATAGATTTTTACACTTTTTAAGTTTGTGAAATCTAAATGCCCTTTGACATTCTTAAAACATTCCCTTTATACTATATTAACCTATCACATTTTCCTCGTTCTTAAAGGGGCTATTGCATGCACAGGCCACTTCTCTGCCCGGAGTAAATAATCGAGGAAATCAGTCAATTAATATCGATTGATATTGGCAATCAATGATTAATCGATAGTCACATGTTGATATATATTAAGGTACTAGGGAAGGGTCATGGTCAAAATTTCAATTCTCCCCAAAATCACACAATTTGATGCTGGTGATACTTTTTATCACATAGGGTAGTTTAAAACTTTGAAATTTCACGAATTCCTACAAAAATCGAGAGAGAAATGCAATGTATTTCGCGCCAAATACTGTAATGTTATACCTTGTTTGTATTCTGAGAATGAATCTGGAACGGTAACCCTTTGTCGAATAGATTTTTACATTTTTTAAGTTTGTGAAATCTAAATGCCCTTTGGCATTCTTAAAACATTCCCTTTATACTATATAATATTAACCTATCACATTTTCCTCATTCTTAAAGGGGCTATTGTACGCATACACGCCACTCCTCTGCCCGGAGTAAATAATCATTGATAGTGGCAATCGATGATTAATTGAAGGGAAGGGTCATGGTCAAAATTTCAATTCTCCCCAGAATTAAACAACTTTGATGCTGGTCATACTATTTATCACATAGGGTAGTTTAAAACTTTGAAATTTCACGAATTCCTACAAAAATCGAGAGAGAAATGCAATGTATTTCCCACCAAATATTGTAATGTTATACCTTGTTGGTATTCTGAGAATGAATCTGGTACAGTTGTAGTGACTCTAGACCTACTGTTAGTCACTAACTGGCCACAGAATTTGGCTTTTATATGCCAGAAAGTACTTCATTTCTGTTCTTAGATGTTTTAATCATTTGTAGACACAAAATAACTCCTTGAGCTTGCTTTTTTCCTCACCTCGTGTTAAAAACATTGAAATATTAGGTTGCTGTGTTGGTCAAGCTGGATCACATTTCATTTCATGATTATAACAGACCACCCCTCCTCCTCAATTTTCACCAACTGGCAAATTTTGACCATCCGTCGCCAATTGGCAAGGGGTTTACCTCCAATCTCAAGTCCTATGATACTTGCAGTTGCATAGGGCAGTTCATGATTATTATAGACAACCCCTCCCCTCAATTTTAACCAACTGGCAAATTTTGACCATCCGTCACCAATTGGCAAGGGGTATACCTCCAATCTCAAGTCCCATGGTACTTGCAGTTGTATGGTGCAGTTCATGATTATCATAGACCACCCCTCCCCCTCAATTTTCACCAACTGGCAAATTTTGACCATCCGTTGCCAATTGGCAAGGGGTATACCTCCAATCTCAAGTCCCATGATACTTGCAGTTGTATAGGGCAGTTCATGATTATCATAGACCACCCCTCCCCCTCAATTTTCACCAACTGGCAAATTTTGACCATGCATCGCCAATTGGCAAGGGGTATACCTCCAATCTCAAGTCCCATGATACTTGCAGTTGTATAGTGCAGTTCATGATTATCATAGACCACCCCTCCCCCTCAATTTTCACCAACTGGCAAATTTTGACCATGCGTCGCCAATTGGCAAGGGGTATACCTCCAATCTCAAGTCCCATGATACTTGCAGTTGTATAGGGCAGTTCATGATTATCATAGACCACCCCTCCCCCTCAATTTTCACCAACTGGCAAATTTTGACCATCCGTCGCCAATTGGCAAGGGGTATACCTCCAATCTCAAGCCCCATGGTACTTGCAGTTGTATAGGGCAGTTCATGATTATTATAGACCACCCCTCCCCCTCAATTTTCACCAACTGGCAAATTTTGACCATCTGTCGCCAATTCGCAAGGGGTATACCTCCAATCTCAAGCCCCATGGTACTTGCAGTTGTATAGTGCCGTTCATGATTATCATAGACCACCCCTCCCCCTCAATTTTTACCAACTGGCAAATTTTGACCATCCGTCACTAATTGGCAAGGGGTATACCTCCAATCTCAAGTCCCATGATACTTGCAGTTGTATAGGGCATCCCTACCACTGGAATATGCCCTTCCTCATTTTCCTCGTTCTCAAAACGTGCCCAATCTCAAGTCCAATGGTACTTGCAGTTGTATAGGGCAGTTCGTGATTATCATAGACAACCCCTCCCCCTCAATTTTGATCATAGCATGGGTAATTATTCAGTTAAATGCTCCCCCAGGCCCTCTCTCACTATTATCCTACTGAAAAAATGTCCACCTGGCTTCCGGTTTGTCCACCCGTCAAGGCCACTTGACTAATTGGCCCAGGTCGTGTGTATTGGACAACCCTCCCTCATCTTGGCCTCATCTTGTCAAAGGCATTTAGCTCAAATGGGTCTCAATTTGCTTCTGAAAGTGCCGAAAAGCTATAGTTGGGGTTTTGAGTGAGCTGGCAGTGCTAGAACTTGTGTACGAAAAGGGGGGCTTTTGGTAAAGTTCCTCTAACTGGATCTCACATGACACACAGGTAGCCCAGTCTAAGTGAGTTTTGGACTCACTGAAATAATGGCAATCTTGCTCTGGCTTGCACAGAACAACATCTCATAATAGCAACAGGGCCTCACCTTATAGGCTACAAGCACCAGCTGCATGTGATAAGAATTTCACCCCAAGATCAGGCCCTTGACAGCAATCTAGCTTACCACTCCTGACAAAGCAAAAATCGACAGTGAGCAAGATCATACAAGATGAGGCCGGTCGGTCGGTCGGTCGTGGCCTCCTCGGCCCCCTCTAAATCCGCCACTGCATTGGGGGTACTGTCACACACATGTGAACTAAGAACGCACTGGTTCCGTTCTAATGCTAGAGACGAGTAAGACAAAGGCTAGATTTACCTGATATTTGCCACTTGATACCGGGGGGATCTCCACCTTAGCTTGGAACCAGTGGTTGGGATGAGGCCCAGATTGTTTCCATATCTGCACATCTTGTTTATCCTGTTCTTTATATGTGACGATTAAGACTCCCATTGCCCCGCTACGCATGTGGTAGAAAAACTGCACGCATCTTGATTCCTTGGATGGAGGGTAAAATGTTGTTCTCATAATCGCCCTCGCACCTCTTGCACGACCAGTTGCTTCTGTATATACATGTACTCTCCTGAAACATAAAATAGACCCTAATTTGCAGAAGCATCAACCAGACTCAGGATTTCCAACGCCGCTGCAGATATACATTGTATCTTTTTTTTGAAAAGGTGTTTTGGTAGCACTCGCAGGTTCTCTGGGATAAATTCCATACTCTAGCGCCTTTTCCAGAGAACGACTTTAAATGTTGATTTAGTCTTGAACGTTTGATGAAAAAGTTTCCGACAGACGAGTACCGCGTATTGTATTGATGTGTCTCGCTTGCAGTCCAACATAAGAGTTGACAAAAGCTTAAAGTAAAGTGTATTAATACGCAATATATGCGAAGAAATGAAAAAGGTGATGGCATGGGAATGAAAATGTGCAAAGTTCATTAAACGAACAGCACGTTTTTCAAGCTATAGTAGATTTTCAAGATGTGTCTGAGCATAAGGTTGCGACTAATGTAAAGGAGTCTGATTTTCCATTTCGGTGCCATAGACTATTCCTTTTTGTCATACAACCGTTTCGTTGCTTCTGGACGCGAGTAATTTACTTATTTGCATACTTCTCGAATTTATTCACTCGATACTTCTCAGACGACCGCCAATATTAGGGCTGTTATTAGTACTCATAGTTAACAACAACATAAATGAAAAGTTTGGAAAATTAAAGGAAATAGCTCGATTTTGAAAATCACTTTGTTTGCAGAGTTTGTAAGTGGATTTATGTTTGTATTTTCTTGGCGGAATCGCCTGACGGAAATTGTCTTTAGCAAGTGCTCTGGCAGTTGCCGCGGGCCAGCTCTTTATGCAAAGTACAGCACATCAAATATTCATGCCAAATGTTGTTAGCTTGTATTCTAATTAACGACTTAGATAAACGTAAAGAAATTCAAGCGAAGCATTCAAAACTGTCGCACGTCGGCTTAGGACAAATATGAAGGTGACAAGACTATACAATGGATAACAAATATATGACTTCAAGGAATAATGGTCTGAGTGCGTTTTCGTAAACCAGAAATTGGTGCAACAACAGGTTGGTCGCACTTGACAATTTGACGCGCGTAAGGAGGACGCCACCGCAAAGTAAGAAAGTACGATGCACTGTTAAAACAACATTTACCTTTTTTTCTAACCGAGCGGAATATTAACGTTATATTAGACACTTGTCTTCAAGCTGACTACAGTACTGCCTGCTAACATTTGCTTGTTCTTCAATATCCAAACAGAGGCTTATTTTATTAGATAGTTTTGATTTTGTTAGCTTGTCAAAATAACATACGTCGAGATGACAAGATTACTTGCTTTTTCTTTCCATTTTGCTATTCGCTTGCAGGCTTTATAGATCTATAACAGTTGAATTTGCACTAGTGGCATGAACGATCCCAATATAACGTACGATCAATAAAAAAGCCGGCAGCTGATAAGGTTTATTGAATCCTTTTTGATTATACATTTACACATTCTTTTCCTCTATGAAGATTAGTTTCAGACTTCTCGTCGACTGACGTTTTTGGAAGATGAGCCTGCTTTGAACTCTCAGGTGGCGGAAAGGCTAAAGTTAACATGAAGCGGGATATCTTCTCGGGAACAAACATAACATCAACATGGTGTCCACATTTTCTGTCATAATTGTATACACCTCTCTTCATATTTTTTGTTATTAAACTAATAATAACATACTGGTTTATAACTGCCAGTACTCCACACTTATAATTGCTAGAGTCTCACTCATTTTCGGAGCTCCCACGAGCACTTAGTCTGGAAGTATGGCCTGATGTATAATCACCACCAGACCGCAGTACAAGTTGTCAAATACAATGATTTTATTGGCAATTATAGTCTATGAATTATTCGTAAAAACAGATACGGAAGCAACAGGAGGAGTGATTAAATATTAAGAGAAGAACGCGACAATGAATATTATTTTTTTATTTCTATTTCAAAAGGTTTGCTTAGGGAAATGGCCTTCGGTCATCGAGCGCCATTGTTTGTTGGTCACGCAAGCACGGAATCGCGTATTGTATTCAAAATCCCAAAGCAACGTTTCTTGAATTAGGGTGTATAGCCGGGGGTAAAGCAACGTTTCTTGAATTAGGTGTATACCCGGGGGTAAAACAATATTTGGTGTAACCCATAGACGGTATTATTTGTAGTGTCACGTAAACGCCTTTTAGTATCGTGCGCTTGATTGGCTTATTTTACACACTTGCAAAAGGAAGACTTTAGAAAGGTTTAGAGAGGCATGGCGTGATGTAGGGGTGGTAATGCCTGCCTTGCCTTTTGCGCTTGCTTAACTCTGCACACACACACACACTCCTCAATCCAAAACGAAAATTGAAAATCAATATGTTCAAAATATTGAAACCACAGAATGTCTGAAGGGTTGACTTTAATCAATTCACTTTTCATTTCTTGGTTGCTCTCAGGTAAGGTGTCTCTTAATGTATATATTTGTTAAATTCGATCAAGATTTGAAAGCAGCGACTTGGCTCTGGCAGTGATGAGTTGCGTCACAGGGCATTTATCACAACTCTCCCATTTCCCGCTTTTACAATTATCATGACTGATCCTGCAACCCTATCATGCTGAGCTGATAACAGTACTGAAATATGTCATCCATAGAAGAAGACAGCATATATTTACCATCATATGGTCATTGTTGTTCGTCCTTAATTTTCAAGAAAGCCGTACATAAAAAAAACACATAAAAAGTCTCCCTTAAAAAACATTAGAAATGTGTAAAACTGATTGTTTGGTGTTTGCGACATCTAGACATTTGCGACATCTAGACGCCAATGGTAATTACACGCCATTTTTAACAGCGATAATGAGTGCACTTCCTCGTTAATCCAGAATTATATGGTTGAATAATGAAATGCATGACAACCATAATCTGTGTGCGTGCTGCGAGACGTGTAAATGCACCTGTTGCTTGCGAGTGCGCTTCACTCCTGCTACAATAACGGGTTGATGAGAGTCCACCTTGAGCTTAAAATCAAATATTGGAGAGCTGTCTTCATAAACAAGCGTAGTCAGGCCGGAATTGTTTCGCATATTCGACACATTGAAGGTATACAAGCGTGTTGGTTTTAAAGAAATATGTTTACTGTTGCTCGATTAGATTAGTCGTCAGATCCTGTTGTCTGTGTATCACACGTGTATTTTCAGCATCGCCAATTAGATGCTTCATAGGCTAGTTTTTATTATTTATATGGCGGTGTGAGATCTCATATGTATATATCTCATATGCAAATATATCTCATTTGTATAACTACACTAATACCACGGACGACAATGTAAAAAATAATTCTGTAAGATCCTGAGGAGTGGGGGACACTTACGCCCCTACGAAACAAATTTGCAGATCATGAAAAATAGTCTAGTCGGTAGAGGGGGTCCACGAGCACCCCCCGGAACTAGTAACGAGACATACATTTTCGGAATCCTTAGGAAGTCTAGAAAGTGGTCTTAGATGTTAACAGCTCGAAAAAGTGTCCCATCGGCCCTATTTTGCCAGACTTTTTTTTTTAATTATATTCTTTTGTTATTTAATGAGATTCAATGAGGCAATTTTATAGACTGTAACACTGTTGGGAAACAAAAATCGCCTTGGGTGTGGTGTCTGTTATATTCAAGATTCGGAATTTGCGTTTTTCAACACGCTTGGCATAGTTAATGGACATTTAAAGAGAAATTGCTAATAGACTAAAAATGATTGCAAACCACATAACCGGGCAATATTCGTGAGTTAGGGAAAGTGAAAAAATAAAGCATCATAAATACGCATTTTTAGAATCCATGCAAAATGATCCGTTTGAAATTAAGGTTTCTTTCTACAGTCTTACAGTTTAACGAGTGTCGTTGTACACTTTATAAATGCATTAGCAGGATAGGTTGGTTGTTTGTTGACCGTAACGTGTGTGTATATATTATATTTTTCTGCTAGAAATCATGTTACTACAGAGCGAGCCAAGGCAAACCCCAAGGTGACAAAGGCACCCAAGACGCAATTCTACCAAGAAAATAAACTGACGCAGCAATAAGGTGAATGCAAAACGCATCTGTCAAACATTCATTGAAGCATGTGCATTAAATATCATAGAAGAATCCTCCCAAGCCAGGCCATACTTTTTCATTATTATATTTAAAGAGTCCCCACGTGGTTTGAACTCAGCCACCAAACCCCGACTGGAGGCAAAAAGATAAAAGCTTCTGCGATGAATGTAGAGTATCAGTTCGTCGTGCAAAGCGAGCCCGACGAAATCAGGCGTGCCTCAGCCACGAAGGCGGGTATAATTTTCGAACGTGCAGTCCGTAAATGGAGAATTCCATGGTGATGTGATTCCGCATCATACGGTTTTCGACTACAAAGGGAAAGGTTTTGACAAAGGAACAAAGTAAAAACGTTGTACAGGATTAGACGAGAATCTGAAGCCTGCACAGCACAGAGAACAAAATACAAATATCAGAGTGGATTTCAAATGACTGGTCGAAATTAAATCAGACCTGCGTTTTCTGCGCGTTGTTTATTGGCCGCGGTCTTGGCTTTTTCTTTGGTCGGCCAAACAGAACGCGAAATAAAACAGAAACACAGTGGGTCAGGACTAAACGCAAGTCGGTACTTCGCCCCCTGATTGCGGGTTTCATTGTTGTTGCATATGGTTTCTCTTCTGAATG
Source organism: Scolanthus callimorphus (assembly GCA_033964015.1). Classification (NCBI taxonomy): domain Eukaryota; kingdom Metazoa; phylum Cnidaria; class Anthozoa; order Actiniaria; family Edwardsiidae; genus Scolanthus; species Scolanthus callimorphus. The sequence continues at coordinate 28,196,796 of CM066913.1, forward strand.
ACTAAAACGTTTATGGCTTTGCAAAAGGTGTCCGCAAACGTGACCGAAATGTCGATTTTCTGGGAACCTCCTTAGCTCAATTTTATAGGAAAATGTGTTTGTTTTGTGACGATGACGGAGAGAGATTTTCACTCCTGGTAATGTACTCCCTCTCCACGCTGTGCCCCCAGGGGTTGCAAAAGGGGCACAAAAACCCGAAAATCAGAACCTTTTCAAGGGTATGCAATAAAAAATAGACCCTAATGGCGCAAAGTAAGAGGAATTAAGCCACCCATTCTAAGGATCGAACTGGACCCAGGGGGGCCGGTTGCATAAAACTTACGGGATGCAACGGAATATATAGATTTAGCCACTGGCTATTTTTCTGTTAACGAGGCAATAAGGTTGCCATTGTACATAGATAGTCTTGCATTGTCATACCACGTGACTAAGCACTTGCACCCCACTTGCCACAGATTTGGTTGTGGAGGTTCATCCCTTCCCGAGATATGTTCTTTTTTTCCTATGATGACGTCATTGATAACGTCACGTCACGTGATCATGTTACAGCACCCCCTGGTAGCACGGAGAAAATATCCCAAGTTTGGTTGTCTTAGCATGTTCACTTGAAGAGAAATGAATTTTTCTTAGTATACCACAGGGTTCTCATGAGTTTCCCGCGGTACGGCGGACGGACGGACGGGGGTTAGCCTGCGAACATCCGGTACACGCGAGCTTATCCTTTGTTCGCTTATCCTTTGTTCGCAGGCTAGACGGAGGTACGCTATACCTTTTATTCAGAAAGAAACAAAAACATCATATCTCAAGGGAATTACCTGTGGCAACCAAACATGGACACATTCATCTTTTTGGCGATAACTTTTCAACGCCGTAATTATTTGATTTGGCGCCGTCAATAACGTGAGCAAAATGAGCGAGAAAGCCCGTGACGTTTCAAAGTCAACTCCATAGTTATGCCTATACGTTATTTCCTTAGGTATGGTGCTCCGCTTGCACGGGCAGAGCTCCGCTAATATAGGGATGTTGCATAAAAAAACTCGTTCTAAAGGCATTTGTTCGGTCGTCAATGTTTTTCAATGCTTTGTGCAACACCCGCACAACAAGGAGAAACATTTAATATACAGTATAGTATAGCTCGCTGCAAAATAATGAAGAGTGTTCTGGACAATAAATTATGAATTCTGAATAATGCGCTGCCAATTTTATATTGTTCTGAAAAGTCTTTCCATCAAGTACAAACAAATAATATGTATCTAAAACTGCTGCCTACATAAAAATTAAGTCCTAGAAAGTGTCTTGGACATTTAATTATATTCCTCATGTAAGTTTACTGTCATTAATAGCGTTTTGTAAGCTAGGACTCTATAGAAGTTAAATTATTAGTAACAAAGTCACGCGGATACAAGCGCGCTAAGGATGCTTTTATACAACACCCCGTAAATGTACCGGTAACACACTCGTAAGTAACACACTAAAGAGGGACACTAAAGAGGTGGATTTTTATGCAACCGGGCCCAAAACCTCAAAAACCATACCCTTTGGGACAGCACATACATATATAGCTTACACATGGGAGTACCACAGGGATGTGCGCGCGGGACGAACGAACGCGGTACAAAATACTAACTCAATACTAGAAACCTGGTGAATTTTGCAGAAACATTTTTCACGTGCTACAAATATCCGATGCTATTTTTCGTTATGCCTTAGACTCCTCTCCCTTAAAAAGATATTAAAGCTATTCGACATAGTCAGTTTTGCACTGAGTACGAGCAACCACACACGTCTTTGTTTTAGCCTGCGAGCCGGCTCTGTTTGTTTTCGAGAGACAGATTCCAGGCGCGCACGAAATCGAGGCGCCCTGTTATCAATTGTATCAACTGTAGTTGGTCACATATTAGTATAATTAGCCAAGCGATTCTGCGCGCGCGTTGATTGATCGAGACGTTCGAAATATTTTGCTATATTCACCTACATTGAAAGCACTAGGGATCGCGCACGCACTTTCTTACGAGAAACTAAAAAAAATACCCCTAAACCGATTTTTTTTTAAATCAAAAATCTTTAAAGTCGCTGAGTAATTATACTAAATTCGTCTCGGTGACTATTCGCCGATATTTACGGAGCCTTCGGCGACTAATTGTTAAATATCAAGCAGCCAGAATCTGGAAAAACGGAAGATAATGCCAACTGCCAAATGTTTATTTCGAGAGGAAATTATTCCTTAGCTCCCCCTATTAGCTCATGAATACCCAACCGCATTGAGTGAGCACGCTAAACCAGCTATATGGTCCGATTGGCCTTCGCGACCTCATTCTAACAGTGATTCCTTGGTCTAAACAGTGAGCCATTAAAAACTATTGACAATATACAAAGGGAATTTGACTGGTCGGGGTTTATTTGGAAGATAAAAATATACTATTCTGCGATTGTACATTTCATTTTTGAATATTTCTCCAAGAAGTACATTAGAATATGTAATCGTTTTTAACTTACGTGTGATAAGAAACCTTTTGAGGTAATTTCAAACGTAGGCTGTAGTCGCAGTTAGTTTCAGCTTCTTTGTATCATCGGTAGGTAATAATATTGTAAATACATTTGCTATGCAAATCATGATCGAGTACTGGAAATCTATTAATTTATTCAAACGGTCTGTTTTCCGATTAACATTTGAATTGTGATGAAATATTTAAGTGTTTGTTGAGTAACGCATACGGTACTGCAGCAGGTAAGACGACGAACCATTTGGAATCAAAGAAAACTTCTACTGGGGAGAAATTAGTAGCTGGAATAATAGTATGATCAGCCTTGGTGATGCCGTAAAGCGTTTAAAACTAGGGCTTGTACTGGCCAACGCAGAAGGTAGGATATAAATAATCGATTTTTTCCGTGCATGCCTTTCATGTTGTTTAATTTTTTGATGTTATGTTTGGATGGCCCGAAAAGAGGTACCCTGGGGACCAATTCTACCCAGTTTCGGTTAGAGGCTAAGTAAAATAGCCTACAATGTTCGAGCGGAAACGCTCCGAAGCTCGAGCCTTTGGTCTCTAGGGTACAAAAGAGACATTACATTTAGCCAACAAGCTAAATCTACTTTTTATAACAGATACACGAAAAATAGTGGTTTACTAGCAGGTTACGAGGCAACCAAATGACAGGTGTAAATATATATCTCATGAGTTTTCTTCTCCGCGAATATTTTTCCAACGAATCAACGAATTGAAGTGCGTTTGGACCTTCTTTAATCAGTGTAGCATGACACCTACAGCCCTTGTCAAACTTAAATTAAATTGGAAGAGACAGACAGACGGACACAGAGACGCCCTGGGAGGTAGTTGTGTGTGCGAAAATGAGCGATGGAGAAAACCTGGATGAATTGCTTAATAAGGAATGGCAGACGGTCTACACCACTTGAGGACCCCATTGGAGGGAATTTAGTCGTTCGCAAAGTGCAGGGATTCTCGAAACTCGGATTTTAAGAGAGCTCGTCTCGCAATCTCGTTTTCTGACAACTTAACGCAAATTACAGAGGATGTATGAGGAGCAATCTTTGATCGTCTCGATTTCGAATGTTCAGTTAAGCCTTGATCTCGCTGTCTCGAATTTCTATTCACTGACTACTGGCGCTACCCCTTATTGGTTTGGCATGTTCTGGCATACTTTTCCAGCTGGTAAGTTCAGATCGATTAATATTAGCATTTCTACACAATGAATACAGGGAAACCGCAGTCTATTGTGGGCTGTTGACGTGCATATTTTACGCGCTTCATGATGCTATAACAATGATAACATTTGTTACTACTATTCAACCAACATTATATAAGAAATACGAAACTCTTAGTAATGTCGTCTTGGCAGATCAACAGCATCTGTGAATATCGCACCAGAAAGGAGGATATATGACAACACGGGATTCGAAAAACGCAAACAACCATTCCTCAATATAAGGAGTGGAAAGTGTCCGAATATCAAAATGTGTACGATTTTATATTTGTCCACGCAGGAAATATAAACTTAGTTGTAGTGCTTCTTTGTTTGAAGAGCTGTATTTTTATTTATAACGTTAAGTTATGCTTTTATTTTTCAGTTTCTTTCTCGATAATGTTTGTAATAGAGTCGTTAGTATATACGTGTACAGATATACACGCGCACTAGAGCGTAAAGTTTCCCGCGAGACGTTCATTCACTACGATCTTTGTCATTATGATAAGAAGCATTGTTCGCTTCATTCAACAGATCAAATACAAAGCTTGCGTTCTTTGAAGAGAAAAGAGCTTAGCGATTAAGTGCCAAACAAAACAACGCAAGCTTACAATCTATACAACTTAGGAAATTAAAAACAACCAAGGCACTACTACGCATACAACAACGAAAAAACTTCAACGACAAACACTAAACGCATGTAATCTACGTGAGAATTTTTAAATTCTTAATTTTTAAAATAGCATTTGCCGAAGAGAACGAAAAGTCTTGTTGTGTTTGTATTATTGTGCGCTATGAGATGCTAATGACTTCTATTCCAATCTATATGAGTTGAAAAGCTTTAGAAACACTTTAGAGGAGGGTAGGTTAAGTTCCATCTACGTAAATCACGTGCTCCGCCCAAATCGACTACATAGGGCCTCATTATAGAGTCAACATAACCCGAAAGATGAGTTGCCGGGGGAATTGTTCTACTTTTTGCACTTCTTTTTCTAGCTTGACTAAAACAGTTAAAGGTAGGGAAGCACGGTTGCCTCAGCGTTACGGCGCTGGGTCTCTCACCGCTGTGGTCCGTGTTCGACTTCCGGCCGGGACAGAGGAAATTTTATTTCTGTTCGGGTCTCGTTCGAAACTGGTTCATAGTGTGAGTTGAACTTTGTTCTACTGTGTTTCACGTCTTTTGGATGAGGAAACTACTGCTCCTAACGGTATGACCAAACAATTCTCGCCTTACTAACTTACTAACTAATATTTGTCTTACCATTTTATTCCATAATCGTACTACCCTAGACCACATGAACAACCACTAACCTGAGCCGTTTTGTCATATAATAATTATTACTCACATTTGATTGCCTAAAACACAATGTCGGCGTCGATTTAAAATCGCCCGCTTCCATGGGGGGGGGGGGGGGGGGGGGAGCAGCGCATGAAGGGGCGAGAATAATGGATTGAATGGTCTAGTATGTGGGATTTACCTATGATCATTGGCAATAATATCCAAATCACTAATATATAACCTGTCCTGATAAATTAGGCCACGATTGAGGTTCAAATTTACAATATTCCATAATTAATATGTCCAGAGTCTTTTCAACTCACATTTGTGACATTTTGTCCTGCAGGATCTTTTTTCTCTCAATTCCCATTTTACATTCTAGTGTTGTTGTAGAACCACTGAAAGCAGGTTTTGTGCCCTCTCCAATCACCAATTACCCTCCCGTTTACAATTTTTAAATCGTTTGATAAACAAGAATCAATCAACAGTTTGCCTCTTGTGTCCACATTGTTGTCAAGAGATTTTCTTGGAGAAATATCATTATCAATTCTGAAATCATCAGGTAGCGGTAGAAGATTATCTGTAGACGACATCTTTAACTGTGTCCTGTAGATGCCCTGTGCGCGCATCGAAATCTCCTTTATGAGCACTTTGCCTTTCTGAGAAAAATATGAGAGATCATCATCGAACTTGTCTAGGTAATTTGTATTGGATTGCTTTTCAGTTTTTTCGGGACTAAAATAAAGAGTTCCTAAATAAATAACGCCCACGGGCAGCACTAGTTTTTGACCCCCCATGCATCCAGAATTTCCAAAATGGTTTACCCCCCATGCATATAGAATTCCGGGCAGGTAAAAGAAATCCAGCTTCGAAAACCCCCCTTGCAAAATCCAGCTTCGAACCCCCCCCCCCCCCCCCCCCCTTGGGGGGGGGGGAATTGCCGAATCCTTAGGATGTCTAGAAAATGGTTTTAGATGTTAACAGCTCGAAAAAGTGTCCCACGGCCCTATTTTGCCTATTTTGTATTCTTTTGTTATTTAAATGAGATTCAATGAGGCAATTTTATAGACTGTAGTGCTGTCCAGAAAAGCATTCCAGTCTTACCACATATGCAGTTATAGTGTCATTAATAGACTGAAAACATATGTACAATTTACATGCCCGTTTTATACATGTTACATTCCTTACTGATAGATATTTCTAAGACCCTGTCAGCCTTTGTATTCCTATTAGGAAATACCAAAACGATAAGCGTATGTGACGGGAAAAGGCTTAGGCAGCGATTTACTTGTCTACATGTGATCAGAGTATTCCTGAGATCGTAAAGGCCTAGATTTAGAATCTAAAGAGCTTTTCTGAATGGTGCTACAGTCTATAAAATTGCCTTATTGAATCTCATTTTAGTAACAAAATAGAATAAATAAAAAAACAGAAATCTGGCAAAATAGGGCTGTGGGACACTTTTTCGAGCTGTTAACATCTAAAACCATTTTCTAGACATCCTAAGGATTTCAAAAATGTATGTCTCATTACTAGTTCCGGGGGTTGCACGTGAACCCCTTCTACCGACTAGACTATAGCCTTTAAAAAAATTGTTATGCCTCCATGATATTTTTTGCAGGATTTTTCTTTTTCAAAATCACCCCCCCCCCCCCCCCCCCCCCCTGCCCCCCTCAAAAGTTAAATGGTGAGAACCCTAAAAACCTCTACATTTTTCACTGCGGTTTGCATGCATTAATGCAAGGAAAATAAGATATATTAAAAAGAAACTATGCTTAAGTTGTGAGGATCAAAAACCAGCTAATTGGATTTTTCTGCGGTATATACGTTTCATGTGGATGTCATTGAAAATACAATAAATGTACATGTATTGAAAACACAGTGTTTTAACACTACATATTTTGCTCAGAATATAAATTCTGATAGATTTATTGCATAGACGTGATTTCAAATATCTTAGACTTTGTGAGTCACTCCAAATGCCAATACTTGTAAAAACCATTATATTGGTGCCTGAGCATAAATTAAACAAAAATTCATGAATTTAAGCCTATTTCCAGCACAATTTCCTTGGACTTTCAGAAGATTGCTCCATAGGTTAAAGATTATAGTTTTCTGTATAACATCAGCTTTAGCCAATTGCTTCTAGGTTCTGCCCTTTCTGGTCATAGATTGACTAGACTATTGGAACTGTAAAAATTCATTTGTAACTTAGTGACTTATAAATTGCTTTCAAATGGCAGGAAGCCATCACACAGCTTAGAAATCTTTAAAAAATTCAAAATTCAACTCAGAAGAGGCCATAGCTGGACATCATATGGACAATGCATTTGTGCTGTGCTTCAATTAAAGAGCCTGTGTCAGCCACTCCTTTGTTATTGTTTTCGTTCGATATTAGAAGACGAATTACGTGTAGAAATCTCTAAATGAACATATAAAAACAAAGTTTCACATTTGATTTGCCAAATTCAATCCAGAAAATTGTTCTTTATTCTCTAAATCAGCCGATGGAAATGGATGCTTTCTCCAGCTTGGTATGTTGCTATGCTGTCAAAATGGCGGCTGACACAGGCTCTTTAAGAAGTAATTGTAGAGGGGTTTCATTCACTTTTTCCATTGTTCTTTTGAGACCCACTGTGGAAAATATGGCTGAGAGAAACTCTGAGCTCCTCTCTGGTGGAATCTTTTTCCTCAGCACAGCTTTTGTATGAATCTGTGTTTTAGACATAAAAAGCAAGCAACTGAGGGTATGGCAAAAAGACTTCTATCAATATTTTCTCTAACCTGTCCAATATAGGGGAAACCCTATCAAATGTCATTCATTTTCCACAGGTTACCTGCCCTATAGGGTTTTGGATTAAAGGTACTTTGAAATAAGAAATATATGCAAAAAAATGCCTCCCCATCTTCTGTGTTTTTTTCATTTGTAAGCAATATAGCAATGTAATGAGTAAATAGCAGAGAGAGAAATTATTTCTAATTTATTCACAAAAGCAGGTGGAGAAATAACAAAACCATTGAAAATACTCCACTCAATTAGTTCAAATGTCAAAAAAGGAATGTAATTAGGAAGCCTCACCATTGTGAAAAATAAGCCTTTTTATAACCAGCTGGGAATAAATCCCATACCACCTCGTTTCAGGCCGATAACCCTTTATTGACTATACAGGGCTGATCTGCTGAACAGGGTGGGATTTTGAGCTTCTGATCATAAACAGGACTTTCATGTCATGGCAAGTGTCATGTGATATTGTGAACCAATCAGAAGTGTTTGTATGCATCAGGCTGGCACGTGAGGACACGGCCGCCATCTTGAAATAAAAACGAGGTCAGAAGCACAACATGGTGTACAGAAGTGGGTGAAAATCCCGTGAAACCACAGAAATGGACAAGGATTTCAAGCCTCCGCCGGAGTTAAGCTTGCAAGGGAACCCAGCGGAAAATTGGAGACGTTGGAAGCAGCGTTTTGAGCTCTATATGACGGCAACAGAGTCGGATGAAAAGTCAGACGGCATAAAGATCGCACGTTTGCTCTCGGCGATTGGACCTGATGCCCTCGAGCGGTACAACTATTTTGTTTGGGCCACTGGAGAGGACAAAAAGAAGTACAAAGATGCGATGGCTAAGTTTCAACATGAGCTTGCAGGTATGAAGTGCGTGGTTTTCTCTAGATACCAATTTTGGGTCTGCGAACGGGGTGAAGGCCAGCCCTTCGACGAATATTTGACCAACCTCAGAGTTTTGTCACAGTCATGTGAATTCTTGGAAACTGACAACATGATTAGAGACAAAATCATGTTTTCCACTAAGGAAAAGGCCCTAAAGGAAAGGCTTCTCCGAGAGAGTGACACGAGCTTACAAAAGTTGTTAATCTGTGACAGAGTAGCTTCAGCGCCTCCCCAGACTCCCTTGGCAAAGGGGGGATGTCACGTGATATTGTGACCAATCAGAAGTGTTTGTATGCATCAGGCCGGCACATGAGGACACGGCCGCCATCTTGAAATAAAAACGAGGTCAGAAACACAACAGCAATGTCATTAATTTTCCGATAATTCATGCTTTTTGTCATAAACAGGGTACAGAAATTCACAGTATTTCTCTTGTAAACAGGGTCACATTTTGCAAGTCACATTTTTACACCCCTACCCAACATTGGGTCGACTACACACAGGGACATCAACCCCAGGACTTTAAAAATATGGAGACCGCCTTGAAATGGCGAAATTTCATTAAATTCTCCAGGGAGAAATACAGTAAACCTATGGCTGTCATATTGAATTTTTCCCGGGAGAACTTAAGGTAAATAATTTGTAAATTTGTATTATACTGATTGTAACAATACCATTGATCCAAATGGGAATATCAATAAAAGGTTGTTGGATTGAATTGCATTGAGTCAGACCAGAAACATATAACTTAGTTATATAACTCACTTATATGTTTCTGGTCAGACCATAAGGCAAGTATAGAGTCATGTACCGACCTTATAGCTTACTGTACAGCCCCAGCTCCCAGCATGCAGCAATACCAGGCACTCCTCGTCAACAACTCATCTGTAGAATATCTACAAAAAATGCTTCGTTCTTTTTTGTCGAAATTTCGCGATTTATCCCTTCAAAAACAAAAATAATAACAATAAAAACTTCCCTTCTTCTGCTCCTTCCACTTTCCTGCACATCGAGTGCGCCGCCATTTTGTGCCGACTTTGAGCCCATTTGCAACCGCTGACCTATAGGAAAAATTGAGTGGCGTGTGCACGCGCGCTTTTTAGTCTGTTTTTCTTTCGATAAACGCGAGCCATTCTCTTCTTAAATACAATCCAAACTTTTCTAAGAAAAGGAAATTATTATAGGAAACATATATGGGGAATAGGAGAGGACCAAAATGCTCAGCTCTAATTTCCTACGATTTTAACTGGGGGCGGGGGATCCGCCAGTGTTCCCTTTTACACTGCCCACTTGCAAAAACCGTTTGTTTTTAAATAAGCCATGGACGACTAGGATATCAACCTAATAGTCCTTATAGTGATGCATTTTGGCTTCTTTTTCGTCCTATTGCATTTATTCTGACAGGTTTTCGTACTATTATCTCGCAAAAATGTTTTTCTCGCTGGAGGAGTAAACAGAGTGTCAAATCCGGCATAGTTTAAATTCTTTGGAAATAACATCATCGCGAGAAAGGGTAAAGTTGTTGTCAGGGTTTTATTGTGGTATAGCTGCCACATGGTCATATGGTTATTACTGCTAGAGAGTCAGGGAAAAAGTAGTTGAGCGCAGCTGGCGTTGACTATTTGACCCTTCGGGTATGGTCTTGGTTGCATTACGTGTGTCCAGTTTTGGGACATTTGCCTGTGGTTAGCGTGCACCATCATGAAAAAGTAGGGGCTCATTCTCTTTATGTTTTCATGATTTGCTTCAATGTGAAAATTTCAGTGTTCCCAACTCTAGTCTTTTGATATATGTAATTTATGAGCATGGGCCTGGCCGTCATGAGTACCCACTGCAATTGCCATCTTACAAGGCTCGTGAGAGGGCACTTGAGCCACTGGCACTGGGCCGTCAGATTAAAAATACTCTATTTTTTTCTATCTCCAGGATCAAGAATCACCTGGACTAAACCAACCGACGTAAGGTAATTAAATTTCTTTGGAAACCATTATCACAATACTGTGGCCATCCGTCTATTTCTATAAAAAAAAAAAACAATTGTTTTGCAAATCGCCAGGAATGCATGCTACTTTGGCAGTGTTCAAAAGTCCTGCAGACTGAGTCCAATTTTGCTGTTTAAAAAGCCCAGTAGAATTAAAAAACATTTTGTCAGACTGTAGAGATCAGTTTTAATACCGAGTAGCCCAAAAGAACTTAGCTTAGTGTTTACCCCGTGTTTACTAATTGTTTATATTAGCAAGTCAAACACAATAGAGCATTAATCTCTCCAAAGCCCTGGAATGTCAAAGTTTTTTTCTCGTGTCACAACCGTTTTTACTCACCTGTAATCTGTCAATCATAATCACAGCGTTAGATTGAACGCTTGACTGGGTTCTAGGTCACGTGCCCTGAAATCAACAACGAATGCTCAATGAAATTTTCTCAAACTTGAACCACAGCGGGTCGGTTCCTTGTGGTATGAGGCTATCTTGAGAAAGGCGAGAATGGTTACTGTTTGGGAGTGCTTCGCCATTAGAAAATGAAATGTGACCTGTAAAGGAAAGACTTTGAATTTTGATCACTAGATCCGTGAAAGGGACGCTACCGTCGGCATTTGGGAGGGAGAAAGTTTTGTAATCTACTACCGAAGACAACCAACGTAACGATTGATTTCCAATACTTGGACAAACATGCTACGCGCTCGAACAAGACTGTGGTTTTTATTGCTTATTGTACTTGTATATGGCGGCCTGGCCATCAGAAAAGGTAGGAGAATTGGTTATTATGTTTGCTCTGCCTTGTATCCTTTCCAAAATGACTTCCGTTCTTCACACTCACACTTCCTAAATGGGCCCTAAATCGCACCGCTGTAAAAACGCTGTGTTTTGTTTTCAGCCAAATCCTAATTTAAATTTAGTAAGTACTACTCTACTCCTTTAGGCTACCATTGTTGTTTAGTCTTCTTCTCGAGCAGTCTAATAGTAAACTGGCCACGCTTGAATTGCGGTTTGAATGTGTATTATCGTGTTTTTAACTTTCTAGCGAGAGTTGATATGAATTAAAGTTATTTGTCGACTGCTCATTTGACTCTCGCTGGAAACCCGCATATTTTCCAAATGGTAAATATTCAGCTGTTTATAAGCCAGTTAGGGTGTCCATGATGTAATCTAGGCATTCTTCTGCTCAAATGCCTAATTATGAATCGCTTTATAGACTCAATTAAGTCGGCCGCAAAGTCAAATTCATTCAACATTTCACTCTAGTTAATAATACGGTTGCTATGAAATGTGTAAACCTGCGCTGTCTGAGTTTCTGATTCGCCCTGTGTTTATTAATTCAAGATTAACTCGAGTTATGTGTCTTATCAAACTTGAATTGCTAGCCGTAAGAATCAAATTCTTCAATGATCTGCACATCAGCGTGTGCACGGTTAGAAATATTTGAAACCTAAAACTCGACTTGATCGTAAACAGTTTCCTGTGCCCTTCTCGCCTCAGAAATTGTAGCTTTGCCTTCGCGAGTCGACCAGTGATTCCCTTATTCCACATCACACATTGGCTGCCCGAATAGAAACCCAAATTCATCGGATTTTGCTTCATGTATATTTATTTCTAACCCTTTTTCATTGCGACATTTGGGAGATTTTAATGGGTCAAAGGTTGGCGAAGGTTTTCCGATAGATTCGAGGTTTTATCGGGGTTATTTTTGAAAGCGGTTGAAATTGCGTGATACAACTCTCGCAGTTCAATTTTCAAGCACAAAAGAAACACAAAATGTCACAGAGTTAGAATTTGTCTAGTTACTTTGTCGTTTTTAGTTGATGATTTATTAATAAGTCATCCAGGAAAAAGCGCGCTGGCAAATCTCTGATCTTGTTTTGCTCGGATTTAACTTCTACACTTAGCGGGAGAGACAGTTTTCTCTCTGAACAAAGACACAGTAGTAGGCAGTCACTTGACGACAGCATAATCCCTCATGTTTTTGACATATGCTGAAAATATATAACATCACAACTGAAGTTCTGGCATCAATAAATTGATTTGTATTGATTTTACAAACTCCGGCTTTGCCTGGCGATAGGATACTCAAAACTATGAAACCGAACCTTTTTTGGAGAGAATTATGCGCAGAACCGGAAGGAGGGGGAATACACCCTACACCCTTCAATTCTAAACTTTTGAAGCGAGTTAATAATGATCACGTTCATTAGATTGTATTTGCATTTGTATCAAGAAAAAATAAAAAGTATTGTAGGTTTTAGTATTCCTCCATTCTTGATTTTTCTCACTGTATAGAAATGAGTTTTTGCGCTTCCGTTTGCTAAATGTTGAAGCACAAGAAGGACAATCCGAATAAGCCGAGTTTCCACATTTGCGCCCTCTTCGTGCGCGCAGCAAAGCGTACGCGTACTCTCTTCGGATCTCCCTTCTCAGTGCTCTAAATACCCTGTATCCAGAAATATTTTGGTTTGTATCGGTATGTGTCGAAAGGTAATTACACTCCGCGTTTCTCATCTTTATGCCCAAATCAAGGGATATATTTAGCGTGTTAGAATCCACACTGTAGCGAGGTCGTTTTGTGGCAGAAATTTCTCGACACGCGTGTTCCGTGTACGGAGGTTCTAAACAGTATCATATTGTTAAGTTACCCCAGAAAACTACTTAAACCCAATTTATCTATCTTAGTTGTCGAAAACTGTCTTTTTGCCGGCTCAGAAGAAATTCACAATTACCATGTTACCTTTTTTTTTGTCAAAATGTCTTGTCAGTTTTCCCTAGTTTCCAGCTTTACGAGATTGCCCTCTACGATACCTCGTCAATCACTTTATATCAAAATAAATCATGGAGAGTCTGACTTCGAATAATTAGACTTTTGTATCGGTCGTCTCGCTTCACGAAAGCTCTAAACTCTTGAACACTTGGACTGTATTTTCTCTTTACAGTTTTAATAACGTTATTACTAATCACAGTTCTGGAACATTTGGAAACTCTTTCTTGCTAAAAACTCTACCACCGGCAACAGATTTTCTTGATTTGTATCCAAATCTCATGGCGTCTTCGGGTCGCTGGATTTTGTGGGTCAGCTCATTTCCGCGGTAAAATCCTTTAAAACTCTTATTAGAACTTGACGTTGACTTTGTGCAATCTCAATAAAAACACCACCCTGAAGCATCTTGCTATATACCCGACCCAGTCAACCTGTCAGAATACGATGTCGAGGTAGGTTTCCAATCGCTAACGGGCAAATTAATAGAGGCGCAGGCAACATGTGTCTTTTGCAGGGCTGAACTACTTGTAGCGCGCTAGACATCATGGAGTCACTAGCGTTGCAGCACATGTTTGTAAATATAGAAACACTTTCCCTCAGACGACACTATATAAGCATCAAACAATTTAAAACACGCTTTGACACTTACGAAATTGCCCATTTTTAGATTTTTATGTTTTCATTTTATGTATAGTTGAAGCATATGGGAAATGTTAAATTGGATTCGGAATAACATGCCTATAATTCTGTCAACTGTATATTAAATTAATTAGATTTCTTCCTCTGGGCTTCTGTTAGAGCAATGAAACACTTCTCTTCAGTATATTTTGAGTTCTCCCTCAAATACATCCTAGTTCTTAATGCCACAAAAGCCTCTCTGTGCTCTCTCTAACAAGCTTTGGGGGTTTCGTGTTTTGAGTCTTCAGAAAACTCAGAACTGCTTCATTGTAGTGCTCGTGTAACATTAGAGGCAGTGCAAACGACTATTATCATCAGCTTCGCTTTCCATCTCCAATCTGGTGCAAATGCATGGCATTTGCTTTTCATCATCATAGCTATCATGATCAGAAAATAATCCACCGTCTAAGTGGATTTGTTCTTTTTGTGATCTTTCATGAATTGCTAATGAAAAATATCTTGTTACATTTTTTATCGACTGCGTTTATTCCCTTAACTGCACATTTGCAGACGAAACGTTATGCATGGCATAAAATTTGTAAACAAGGGTAGATGCAGGGTGGCTAGATAGCAACCACGCCCCCCCCCCCCCCCACACCCCCCCCCCCTCCCACACCCCCACCCCCTGGTCCAAAAAATATATCAAGCCTATACATAACCTATGTACAAAATTGGCCCACAACCAATTGGGCATACAAGCCCAGGGCTATTTCTAAAAAAAACCTTCAGCATTACATCAATTCCCTGACTTCCTCGGTTCTCCACATCTTGCTATCCTAACACAAAGCACTTGAACTCATAAAGGTTTCAATAGTTCCTCTAAAAACAAATACAGGTATCATTAGCTAAGGGTTCACTATTCAGATGTGTTGCTCTCTCCGCTATCTGACCACTACACTGGTTAATTACTCACTCTACCCGCCTGTCTGGCTGGCTTGCTGCATCTGCCTATCTACAATCTTATCCCAAATGTGACCTTAGATCTCCTTGATAACAAACAGGGTTATTTCAAACAGTATCCTCAAGAATTTTGAAGAATTTTACACTTGAACACACCTCTCGTTTGCTTTTGCCAAAGAAGTCTTTTGTTTGCGAAAAATTACTAAAATATTGTTTTATTTTTTGCGCGAGATTTATGGTTATTTTTGGCTTGAAGCGTGTCGCGGATATAAGCTCTTCAAAATTGCTAGTCAAAAAGGTATTAAAGCCTGATTGATAAGAAAGGTTATGAGAATTATTCAGGGGTTTGTAAAGAAATGTACGCATACTGCGCAATGGTAACGTATTTAATTATATGGGCTGTCAAGTTCATGACGATCGGTGCGTTATTTTAATCTGGGTGTTGCATTTTTAGGTTTCAAGTTTTCTTTGATGGTTTCTTCCTCATGTGCTACCATTTCATCCAACATTCTAAGCTCACGTGTGCATTTGATATGGTAACATATCCAGTGCTGTTGTTCCCATTTTTTCTCTTATCTATTTAAGAGAACAGAATCAGAACACACATTTTAAACAATATTTGGATGAGGATTTTGAAACGATAACGCTTATTTACTAATCTGTAGGTTGCGCTTGATCAGGGTTCTTTCCAAAATAAGCTGCGGGCAGATAGTGAGGACTAATATTATATATTTTTTGTTTTATAAAAACCAATGAAATAAAACGGGTATCTCTCGCACGAAAACTTGATATCTTTTCTATCCCAGCCAATCAGATTGAAAACAAAAAACAAACAAAGGATTACTAGCGTTTAGTTCTACAATCCTCAGTGTTTTCTTGGGTCACGACTAAACGGTACAGGAAATTTCTGCAGAAACCCAACATGGGAAAAGCTGAATTTCCCAAGACACACGCATGGGAAGTGTTCGTAATTCAGACGGATAGCCATGGGAAATCCGAACACTTTCCATTCTTCTACCATGAGAAATTCAGTTTTTCCAATGGTGGGTTTCTGTAGAAATTCTAGCCTGCGAGCCGGCTCTCCAGTGGGTTTTCCAGAGAAAAATTCGTTAGGGCGCGCGCGGGGTTCCTGTGGCGTCGGGATTCCTGTGTCGCGGGGGGAGAGAGAAGAAAGGCTCTCCTTTCAGTGACACAGGAATCCCGCGCGCCAAAAAATCGAATATCCGAAAAAACCCACTGGAGAGCCGGCTAGCAGGCTATAGAAATTACCTTTGCGGAAGTTGTAATTACTTCGCCTCCTGATTAGTGGTTGTTGAATGGGTTTTGTTTCTGATTGGCTAAGTCGTAATTACTTCGCCTCCTGATTGGTTGGTTGTTGAATGGGTTTCGTTTTTGATTGGCTAAGTGTATTTACTTTTTGTTTTCTTTTCTACACTCATCTGAAATCCGCTCTATTGTGCTGAGGTTCCTTTGCACTAAAAAATATTAAGGTAATTCTACGTGTTATTTACCGGCTGGGAGGTCCGTATAGGGAAAACTGAACGACGGCTGGAAAATGTTGACCGGGGCCGGAGGCCGAGAACCAATCTAAGAACCAATCAGAATGCAGAATTCGTTACCGTGCCCTCTAGGAAAAAAATAAAATGAAATATCTTGAAAAGAGCATTTCTTGTGCAGAAATTTATTACAGAACATAAGGTAATTCCCCTGAAATAAAACTTGTCGTAGAATGTTTTTCTTAATTTCTCTATTTGCCTTTGATTTCTCTATTTGCCTTTGATTTCTCTATTTGCCTTTGATTTCTCTATTTGCCTTTGATTTCTCTATTTGCCTTTGATTTCTCTATTTGCCTTTGATTTCTCTATTTGCCTTTGATTTATCAAACGACTTGTCCTGGGGAGAGCAGGCAGACTAGCAGGCAAACTTGCCGCAATACCTCTCACATGCTCTAGAGGGGGTCCAGAAACGCGCGCTGGCCATAGTGCTCCCAGACCTAGCATATGCTCGCCACGCTCGCTGATAGGCGCGATGAAGCGTGTAGAAAACTTATTAATTCACAAAATACAATCTAAGATATACAAACATGATGACAACAAAAAGTACGAATACTGACCGCTTTGGCCACCTGGCTACTAGAGCAGATTTCGTATGACTGTGAAAACTGCCGCGGTACGGCGCGGTACTGTCGCGGTGGCGGTACGGAACCTGGCCTGCTGTAGATGGAATGAAATCGCCAATGATGAATCGCGTAGTCGCGGTACGGTCACGGTCGCGGAACAACTTTGTGGCGGTACTTTTCACAGTCATACGAAATCTGCTCTTACAAATTTGCCCAATATTTAATATGTAATTACCTGGCCTGTACCTGTAATTCAGTGCCACAAACACTGCAAGAGGTATAATAAACGAGTAATTCATTTAGTATATAAGAAATGAAAATATAAAATAAAATAGGGGGTGCCCATGCTCGTTTAGAAACTGTGATGGCGCAAACACACCCCATTTTTAGTGCTAGAGGGCTATTTTGTGAAGGAATACGTGAAACAAGAAAATTGTGATAAAACGCTCACTAATGAAGCAATCCAATTCGCTTGTAAGTTTGGACGAAGCTGTTGGGTTCATAATTACCTAGGACGAACATTGGAATCTTTAATTTTCTATGTGTTTTGACGCTAATTTGAGGCCCTTGGTACCTGATTTTGGGGCTTTTTATGACGATAGCTCAAAAACATGTCGTTAGATTTTTTCGAACTTTTTTTTATAACAGGAAAACTCAAAATGTTAAAATGTTAAAATATAAAATGGGGGTGCCCATTCTCGTTTTCGCGCAATATTCCAAATAGTATTTACCGTATTTTGTATTTACCGCTGAAATGAGAGTATTTAGCTTGCGCGCGCTCGCTCGATTACGTCATTTTCTAACGAAAAGCGCGCTCTTCGATGCGCCGAAAAGAGTGCGCCGTGCAAAACAGGAGAATAAACTTAAAAAAAAAACATTTTGGAGTTATCTTTTTCGTCATAAAGTTGTATGTAGCGGGCGAGATGTCGTCGTCAACACAAACCATTATCATTTTCATCTTCACCATCAGCGTCGTCATCAACACAATTACCATTATCATTTTCACCATCATCAGCGTCGCTAGTTCGGCTACCCGTGGTACCGCATGGATTTGTGGGGCGTCCCAAGAGTTCCAAGCATGACCTGATAAAGCGGGAAAAGAAAAACCCGTCGAGAAAATATGCGGAGATTGAAACTAGGCAAAACTCCGAACATCAAATTTGCCTTTGATTTACATCACATTCGACTGCTCACGAAAATTGTCGATGCTACATTGTACACTTAATGACTGCTTCCGGTGGAAACAGCGAGTTTTATTTTCCAGAGGGTGCAAAAAGAAAACACAACAAAATGTAACCAACATCGTTCCCGCCGAAATTTCCCGCTCTAGCGATGTCGCCCGCGCGGGCCACAATTTTTGAATTGAAGCCCGCGCGGGCTACATTTGAGTTTGTACTTTACCACGTGACCATGATAGAACCAATCAGAGAGCGCGCTTTGATCGAATAAACACGAGCTATATAATAATTCTTCTTGCTGACCAGCATTTAATCGTAGAGCTAGCTGTATAGTCTTACAAGTTGAGCCTCTCAAAAGAGCGCCTTTAGTTTTGAGTACTAAAAGATCAAGGGCAGCCATCTTAACGAATGATACTCACAATAAGCGTTTAGTATTTGGGTCGGCAGTTCATTGGAATGCAGTGATCGGTTACTACTGACGTCACGTACGTTCAAGAACGTTTCCTGATTGGAGATAAAACCAAACATGTACAAGGCATATTTGCTTGTTTCGCTAGATAACCTCTTTTTGAGTCGATTCCTATGTAAGGGAAGAAGGGGCGGAGGTTAACTATTTAAACTAAACATTCAGCTGGTTTGCGATTTTAAGATGAATGAAATTAGTGAAGCAGAGATGACGCGACATGGATTAAGCAGGGAATCTTTCTCTCCTCCTTATTGCTTTTCACTGGAAAGGATTTTGACGTTAGACAAATTTCATTTGCAAAGTAATTAAATAAGCAGCTCCCTTTTTCATTTCTAGTGCAAAGCACAAGGGAATCACAGGGTGAAAGCAGCTAGAATATTGTTTAGATGGATGCAGAGATCCCTCCGTATCTTTTTTATCCCCATACTGTTATTTAAGCCAAGTTACATGGAGCTTATTGTCAACTGCAGTACTAGAAATATGTTTTTGGTTCATTTGATTCAGTCAGTACCACATACAAGACGTTTTAGAGGAACTAATCTAAGAATAACAAGAACTTTCTATTCCATTTCAGCGCCAACTGTTACCCTTACGCCAAAGAATTTCGCTGGTATCTCACGCGGGATTGTGTTCATGATTTGCAACGTGACAGGCAATCCTAAACCTAGCATAACTTGGCTCAAGAATGGGAGCAACATAACAAACCCTAGAATACAGAAAATGACGCTCCCCTATGGGGGTCTTTTACGGATAGGGTCTTTGAGAGCCCGATATCACACCGCTACGTACACATGTCAAGCTGACAATGGTGTTGGGCCACCTGTTGCGGATTCATCACGTCTTGTAGTTCACTCAGGTAAGATCAATTGTTTCTTGTGGAGCACAGCCTGCGTAGCGGCTCTAAAAGGGAAGGGTAGGGAGTCGGGGCGACAACGCCTTGCGGCCCGCGTTATTTCCGGTTTTCGCTCGCCCCGACTCCCTCCCCTTCCCTTTTAGAGCCGCTACGCAGGCTGTGTGGAGCTCCAAATAATCTAAGGCGGAAAACGAAGTTGTCAAGTTACAAACTAGACAAGTTCAAAATTTGGCCATTGCAAACATCTTGTCTAAGTGATCTGCCGTCTTGGATTTTGTCCAGTACGCCGCGGCGTCGAGGGCAGAAGGAATGAGCCTATAGTGAGCCTGCTGCTCTGTCACAAAGCGAACAGCATGTTCTAAAACCCTCTAAAAATATACCTGATTTTGTTTTTCTTCGAAATCTAGGAGATCAATAAACCGAATCGACTGATGTAGGGTAAACTAGGGTATTCCTTGGTGTGTATGAAAACTTTGTTTTCTGGGCTAGAGTTAAGTTCTTGGTTATTGTAGCAGCAGGTGGGAAGTTTGTAAGATTACACTTTTATTGTCCATTCTCGTTTCCCGTTTCTCGTCTCCAGAGCTCCCCCCCCCCCCCCCCCGTCACCACGCGAGGTGACGAGTCGGGGAGCTCTGGGAACGATGTTTGTTGTCAAGTCTGTTTGCTCAACATTATCCTCTAACCCGAATTATCAATAATCGGTAAGTAATCTTCGTTCTATTAAAAACTATGAATGGAACTAATAAACATCTAAAACAGTGCGAACCCCCCTCCCCCCACTTACTGCACCCTTAAAATATGGCATCCAACTTGTTGATGACTTGACTTGGTGTTCTTGACTGACTAGTTCCGAGTATTCACGTGAAGACACAAAAGCGTTTCCACATGAATTCGGGGTTAGTCAGGCGAAAACAAGAGTTATTCAAATCGGCAGCCATATTTCGAACGTTTGTATCCCTTGAACGGCGATTAGAACGACTGTCAATGTATTTTCAAGGAGCTCTTTAGTAGTAGGTTTATTCAAGCTGTCTCTGTTATGAACTTTTTTCCCTTTTACTTATTGATGTACTTGTGGCTTTTGTGGGAGCCGAAGGGCCTCTTCAAGATTTGCTTTTCTGATTGACATGTGTGTTATTAAACTCTCCGTTTAGCATAACGACTCGATCAAATTCACACGTAAGTCTGATTTATGGTTGTAAATTATACTGACAAAGTGTGGCTTGCAGTGGACCAATTTATACATTAATTAACTGCAATTATTGTTCCGTGGTTATAATTGGTACGTGCTTCGGCAGTTTTGTCGTGTCCTCGTATCACCGCGCCTGGACGCACCCTGCTGCACCTGTATGGTCGCGTCTTTTTACGTCTTATTTTGCTATAGTCACTTATCGGTGAATATAACCTTGAACGTATCAGGAGCGTTCGCGAACACTCAGATTTCAGATTCAGAGATTGGCAATTTAGAACCAAATAAAAGCGTTTTTCAATTTGAAATTCTTCAAAGTCATCTTAGTGATTTTATTTTAAGTAATTTTAGTCGTCTCGTTCTCTGTAAATATCGGCTAATAGTCATCTCGTCGGCGACTGTCCGCAATAGAGTTTCAGGTGTGCGAGTTTTAGGTACGGTTCTGAATCATGTGAGTTTGTAATGCCATGTCGTTCCTCGCATTGGCACGTTAGGTTTGCCCCTCAGGGTACAAATCCACACTTTTGTACTCTTGTTCAAAATCGCAAAGTTGCAAAGTGTTTCAAACAGGTCGATCATGAGATCCTTCACGATGCGACATTACTATGTTCCCCTGAAATTCTAAGACCCTTATTCCAAACCCCCAAAACTACAACGTGCTTCTTTTCAAAATAATAATGTGTAAAGGTTACAAATCGAATGAGGTGACCATCCTATGAAAGCATTAGTTCCTGTGTTGTTGTGCCGACAAACACCTTCCCCCCTCCCCTTGAGGGTGACAAGCATCGCTTTATTCAGACACTGCATGAAAAGGTCGTGTGAGGCTCTTACTCATTTCCGGTGAAATTTCCTGTTTTCTCTCGTATTAATGCTCGCACGGCTGACTTGGACGAGCGCCTGACTGCGGAATAAACCCCGTGAGTAACCTCTTGGGCATGTTAAACGGCAGACAATCAGACTTGGGCATGTATTGCCTGGTCGATCATGAGATCCTTCACGAAGTCATCGATTTCTAATATTTTCAAACACATTTTTAACGATTAGGAAACGCTACTTGGCCAACTTGGAATGAATAAACAAAATGGAATAAAGTGGATGGCGTGAAGATAAGATCAAACAAATTTTGATCAGAAGTAGTTTATTGATTTACACTATCATCTTTTAACACTATATTGCTATTTTAATACTTTAAAATTCCGGAAGTCACTGGAATGCGAGGCCATCCTTTTGGCATTTCAAACTCGCTACATAATTAGTTCCTTCCCTCCTTCCTTTTTGGTTAACCAAATTTTTAACAACTTGATAAACCCACTTGCAGTCCTCATTATGCAACGTCTAATCAGTTTTCATTTTCCTTGGCCAGATTCAAGTATTTTGCAAATGTTAATATTTTTATAACGTGATCATTGTTTTCACCGTATAGTTTTGAGCGTGTGTTTTCGTTGTGCTACTTAATTGCTCACGCCGTGAGCTCATGGGGTAAAAGTAACAATTAGTCATTATATCAATACTGGGTGCGAAATCGCGGGGCAATATTCGCGCAAGTTGCAAAAACAGAGAATAATGCCATACTGAAAAACACAAGTCAAAGCGATCAAAGGTCTTACGCCCCATGACATTAAGGTGCTGCGATTTTACGGTCATAGATCATGGATTCGATGATAGAAAGAAAGCCCGGGGCCTTGGAGGAAATCATTTTTGTTATAACTGGATAAAGCGATGAAAAGCTGACAAATAAGCTTATATTTCCAAATAGGTGATTGAGTTTAGAACTGTTCTTGTTGAAAGCGTTTATGTCTTCGGAATGTCTTTCTTCAACGTACACCTCAATAAACCAATGTATTCCGACTTCTTTCTGTTTTTACCGGCTACGATATCTAATGTAGTATGTGGGTGTGGCACTTTCTGTTCTTGTTTTTCATTGATGTATCGTTATTTCTGTCGCTTTCATGACCCGATTCCTGAAAGATGAAAAAGGAATGTGTGATTCCAGGAAAAGATCTGCTCTGTTCTAGGAACAAATGTATCCTGGAATAAATCGAGTTGCAGAAAGCAGGAATAATTATTCCTGGAATGAAATCGCTTTTACTATTATCCACTTCGCAAGGAGATCGCTAATTATAGGACATTATTTTCTTGGAATGATGCACGTGTGCTTTTTAATGTTCCTTTTCCAATTTTTCGCCACATAATAGAAAAAGATAATTCGACGATTAAGTTCGAGAACTTTTAATTTTTTTCGTAATAAAGTATTTTTCTACTTTGTTTTTCATATTTTACAGTCGTGCTCAGCCCAACTAAGTTTCTTACAAGTTTTTTAAAAGTTTTATCTCATTAGCTATTGCTGCTATACTAAGTAAGTAACTGAAGGCTGTTCATGCTGTATTTTCCTTTCTCTTCATTTTAACTTAGAAAATTCTGGAAACGAAATTATTCCCTGATTTCCAAGAAGCTTTGCTTGGGTGGCCACGCTTCGACGCGCACGATTGCAAAAAAGCCACTTCAAGGTCGAGAATGATGACTAAATGAGTACACTGTTCAGATAATTTTTTTGCCATGAGATAAAAACATTAGCCTGTTATATTATTTATCTCACCCCCCTCCCCCGAGCAACATCTTCATGTTTGGTAACCACTCGTTCTAATCCACTTTTCCTACCACTTTTGTCGAGGATCGTCGGGCCTGTTTTGCGGATAAAGTTTCCTAATCACCAATAATCCGTAATCCCTGGAGAGGAAAGCGATTACAAAGTCTTCTCTTGCTCGTTTTCTTTAATAAATCGTCATTTAAAGAGTTGCTTAGAATTTACCA
The DNA here is from genome assembly GCA_033964015.1 of Scolanthus callimorphus. Lineage (NCBI taxonomy): Eukaryota > Metazoa > Cnidaria > Anthozoa > Actiniaria > Edwardsiidae > Scolanthus > Scolanthus callimorphus. Next base: position 28,220,382 of record CM066913.1, read on the forward strand.
AGAATGACGTGTGGATTTCAGCTGACATAGACATTTTTAGCTAAAAGAAAATAATTATTGTTTTTGTCCCAGTTCTTGTGTTTTTATACTGACAAAGATAATTTGAAGTTAAAGTTACAAGAAGGACCACCACCACAACATTTATTACAAAAATAGCATGCATTGCTATCTGAGCACTTTTTCCCTCCAATGGCTTTCATAAATGAATTAAATAATTTTTTCATCAACGTTATTATCATTATTTCTTATTATTTTTGTTATTCTTCTACTTATTGTTCTTATTTGATTATTATATCTGTACAAAAGAAAATCATTTCTCTTGATCTATATTATGCTTATTATTATTTGTAATAAATACTACAAAAGCCTTTTCCCGCTGACAATTTCAGCATGTAAAGAATAAAGACTACAGTAGCTGAGGTTTTCCTGTAAAGACTAGTCCAGCACCCAGTATTTTTTTAATAATTGATTTTTTTTATTTGAAATTTTTTTTTTGCCTTTATAGGAACTGGCCTTGTGAATTATAATGTGGTTTTTTCACTCCAATTTGATTTTGTGAGATTCAGGTCTAATCAGGAAACTTTGGAAAAAATTTTAGCGTCTGTTAGGGAAACGTTTGTGATTGGCTGCTTTTTTCCCGCCACTTTTTTAGGCGCACGCGCGTACGACACAGGAAGACTATATATAATGAAAGGTCGACGAACAGCTTAAACGATGATTATTTAATACGATATTTCAATCGGCCATTACCGATCTTCTTCAGGTTTTGAATGAAGAAGATCGGTAATGGCCGATTGAAATATCGTATTAAATAATCATCGTTTAAGCTGTTCGTCGACCTTTCATTATATATAGTTTTCTCAGTTCAACTGGTTGACAGGTCCGTTTATCAGGATCCAGCTTGGCAAAATACCTCGTTCGCGGATTTTCATATTTTAGACACAGGAAGCCCGCAAAAATATTTTGCTGAGCTACGATTTTGAAGATTACGGAGTCTTCTCTCCATTCTTTTCAGTGAGAACATTTCAGTAAGTAGATAATAGAAAACTTTTTCGTCACAAGGTGACGGGTTATTTTCTGGTGTACTAAAACAACAATCTGGAAGGTACTCGAAGTTAAATACTTTAATGTGCACTAAAGGTGATATATGCACATTTAGAAGTATTTAACTTCGAGTATATACCTTATATATTTGATTGCTTTTGTTTAGATTTTAAAATGATTTTTTATTCAATGGCTATAGGACTCGTTTAGCGTCAGCTAAGACCTCGGTCTGATATTTCCCGTACAGAACTCGCGCTCGGTTAATAATCTCTTAATACGTTTTTTGTGTGTACAGTACAAAAAAAAGTTTTGTTGGTGGTGGTGCAAGAATACTCTTTTTTTCTCTTAGATTGTCGTAAGTTGCAGTAAATAGTGCGGCAGCTGGGCGAGATTCTGTTACAAACTCGCCATGCCTTTCGTACAATACTCCGTCCATCTCTTTCAAATCACTTGTCAGTAATGTCTCGCCTGGAGTTGTCTTTTGTCCTTTTATTTGTGAAAGGATTCTAAGTTGGCAAACATTGAAAAGCGTCTGAACAAAGTGTTTAATGCCGAGGACCAGCAGGAGACTGGGTTGGGAGAGCGAAAAATGACAGCTTCTCAACTGCTGTTCTTACTCACTGTCTCCCTACCTTTTCTCTTGTATCGAAATCTAGAGCGATCTGGTCTGTCCGTGCTTCTCGAGTTCAAGGATGCATTTACTAGGAGCGAACCCCAAACTTTGCACGTAATGAATACACCAGTTTCCTGTCACGATATGCAAATGATATACCATATGGTGAGATGGAATTTGTTCTTGTTTGGAAGTGAGTTTGTTTTCAGTACGGCTTTCGAGCTTGATGGAAATGTCCTCTAAATAAAATAAATGTTTTATAGGTTCTGTTCAGCAATGATAAATTATCATATCCCTTACAAAATGTACAAGGTCGGAAGTGCAATAAATCGTTGACGAAGACAAACATAAAACCTGCTGCTACAACCGTTTTCATGATGTTGAACGATTTTCATTAAATTCTATAAGACCGTCAGTTCTCTCTTCTTTGTTTTTGTGTTTTCATTAGCAAGAAACTTATTTGGTCTCTTTCCATAAGTGTTTTATATCCGGTTGCTTCTGACCTTCGACTACACATCAAGTGCTAGTCATATAAGCGCAAGGTCTTGTTGAGTGCTAGATTCTTTTGTGGGGGGTGCATGATAAGACGATGCAGGCTTCAAACCTTTTAGCCAAATAAAGCCTTAGTAACCTAGTAATTTGTGTTGTGTACATATGTGCGAGTTTGACGTTGAATCTGCTCCTTTTGTTAATAAAGGAGCTGTCGTTGCGTGTTATTTCGGGGTTATTTCACTGTAAGTTCAAACATGTTTTATATTTATTTTTTTCCTCGAGGGCACGGTAACTAATTCTGCATTCTGATTGGTTCTTAGAGCGCGCGCGCAGGGGCAATAATTTCCTATCTGTGACCTAGGTCACAGTAACCATTTTCGCGCTTGTTTTCATCGAAAAAATCAAGTTTTTGAGTTGGAAAAAATAAATAAGTTATTTACCGGCTTTAGGTCGGTCCGTATAGGGAAAAACTGTGACCTCGGCCTGGAAAATGTTGACCTCAGCCTCCGGCCTCGGTCAACATTTTCCAGCCCTCGGTCACAGTTTTTCCCTATACGAACCTCAAAGCCGGTAAATAACATATATTTCTCTCTTCGCGCGAGTGATTTCTAATTGCCAATGTTATCAAATTATCCAAACGAATTTCGAAAACGTCCATTTTGGAAACCCCGACAAAAATCTTTACATCCATCCATTTTCAAGTCGTTCAGTTTCTCTTTGCTTGGCTCTCTTGTTCTGGTTAGACGTCCTAGCTTTAGTTTTACATTCTCTGTCCTAAATTTATTGGCAATCCTTTAACCAAGAATATGTTGTATACTTTGTATCGGCGTTCTCTACCTCTCTTTACCCCATGGATGATGACGCGATGCTGTCAAAACTCATCAACCTACCTTATATTCTCCACAGGAAGACCGCGGGGCTTTCCACGCATCGGCCGCAACCCGGCACGCTTTGTAAAGAACACGCCGGATGGTCACCTAGAGCTCAGCTGTACTGCCACGGGCAACCCAACTCCTAGGATAACGTGGCTGAAAAACAAGATTCCTATCGACATTACCAATCCCAGAATATCACATTTAGTAAAAAACGGGTCATGGAAGTTGAAGATTTCCGACCTCAAGCGGACGGATTCTGGTATATACACATGTGTCGCACAAAACAAACACGGCATGGTGTTGTCTACAAATACCTGGGCCTACATTAGAGGTAAACCCATACTGCATTGGCATATGGTGCTAATAGCTAATCGCGTTTGCTACAGTAAGGAAAAGAGAACCATTAAAGATTACTAACTTGAAATGAAACTAACTTGAAATGAAACTCATGACAGTAAAATTTCTTGTATGATGAACTGAGCTTTCATTTAAGCAATCAGATCCCGTAACGAATAATTTTGATTGTCATATTTCTTGTTTTAGATAAGTTTTCAGTGTTAGCTAAAAACCCTTTTGTTCGTGTCTGTACAGCCGTTCGCAGACCACCGCAATTCACAGTGCGGCCACGAGGTCAGACGGTGGACCCAGAAACTGACGTGCGCATGCGATGTGCAGCCAGTGGAGACCCAACCCCGTCTATAGTCTGGGAGCGAGATGGAAGTCGATACTCAGGACAGAACGGGCTACTGATTGAAAGGAATATACGCTCATCAGCGAACTACAGTTGTATCGCTACTAACAACCAGGGTCGCGTGCAGACGTACGCGTACGTGACCGTCAGATGTAAGTGTTGATGTGAAAATCAGGAGTCAACCATGGGCATTGGGCTAAAAGTAACGTGACAGAGGGGGAATCCAAGAGGATGCATCCCGTAAGATACAGCGTGGTTGTCATTCATAATAGAGCAGATTTCGTATGACTGAAAAGTTCCGCGACAAAGTTGTACCGCTCCGCGACCGTGACCGTACCGCGACTACGCGATTTCGTTCGGTATCTACAGCAGGCCAGGTTCGGTACCGCGACCGCGACAGTACCGCGCCGTGTCACGGTACTTTTCACAGTCATACGAAATCTGCTCTAGTTGAATTGAATTGAAAAGGATTGAACATGATTGTGTATTAGCCTGTTAACAAATAGGAAGGAGAACTGCAGGCCGAGAGAATACACAGTTATACACAAAATGCGTATTCGTTCGTTTGGTAGGCCTTGAGTCTACAACATTAACGTAATACACATCAATGTTCTCGTCCCCAGTGCTCCCGTTCTCACCTTCCAAACCCAACGCCGCATCCATTTTATCAGACGCCATTAAAATCACGTGGCACCCTCGTGGAGCTCACGTGGTGACTTCATACGACGTTCAGTACCGCCTGCGAGGCAATACAAATTGGCAGACGATCAGTAATGTCCGTGGCAAGGTGTCCCTTCTAGTATCAGGACTCAGACCTTTCTCGCCCTACCAGTTCCGCGTGATTGCCGTTAACAGCCTGGGACCGAGTCGACCAAGTGAAATAGCAGAGTTCTCAACATCAGAAAAAAGTAAGTGTGTGTAGGGAGATCGGATATATCTTAATTTCCACCATGTGACAAATAAATACAACGATGACAATACGACGAACATCTGTATGTGAGATTAGTAGAGAATCTCTCGCGCTCGGGACTTTATACGTGATCAGCAACTTCTACTCGCGTTTAACAGTACATCAATATAAGTGGCGGATCTGAGAGGGTAGTCTTACAAGGTGCTTTGAATAACCCCTAGCTGCCTAGAGCTGGTGGGAATGGTTATGCAATTATTACTATACTAGCTGATGCCCGTGAAAAATTCACGGAGTGGGAAATTTATTTTACTTTAAGTGTTCTCTATTAAAAAAAAAAAAAACAGGAAAAAAATCATAATGGCCATAGGGGTAGGGGATAAAATGTTTGATTTACATTACTAACCTCCCATCAGCATGAGTACCCCGTCCCACCATACCGAAATATTAATGAAGTGAGCCCAAAAGGATTTTTTTTTGTTGCACTTGTCTTGTGTTCCTGAATCACACGCGTGAGCCTTTCAAATCGGTCAAAGAACCCGCGAAAATTGAAAACGCAATTTAAGCCTATTATACATAAAACCCATTTGACTTCAGAATTGTTTGAATGTTTATCATATGTCAGTGAGGGGAGAGAAGAAACAGGTCAAGTAAATGTTCTCAGATTTTTTTAGTTTATGATTTTTTTCGGCTTTGTCGTTCGCTTAAAAAATCGCTTGAATTAAAACTTAGCCTAAAGTGAAAATCTTTCCCAACAAAAACACGCCCACTGGAGAGATTTCCTCCTTCTCTTCGGGATTGTGTCCTTCGTTTTGCGATACAGCCGTCAGGATTTATATTTAGGGAATGTTATTCATGAGGCTTTGCTTTTGTAAATGTGTCATTTCGACTTAGCATGGCTTCTAGCGCGTGCTCCGAGGGAAGCAAGGTAGTGTGTACGTTTGTTGAAACTTGAATGAAAATTTTTCTCAGCTCAAATCTTTCAAGTTAGAATTATCCCTGCACATTCCTGTATGTAATCTGTAAGAGAACCATTTAGGTTTCAACGTCTTTGGTGCTTTCGGCTGCGCGAACCGAGTTCTTTTTTAGTTTCTGTGGGAGATTTTCAACATGTCGGCGATGGCGGCTTTGTCCCTCGCTTAAGAAATCGCTTGAATTGGAACTTAGCCCGAGGTGAATCTTTTCCAACAAAAACACGCCCATGGTCCAGATTTCCACCTTCCCTTCGGGTTTGCGAACTTCTTTTGGCGGCACAGCTTCAGGGCTGAGCGGAGCGAGTGTCGACACGATTTTCCTTACGGTATTAATATATAGATTTGTTAAAGGATGTGCCACTTTTTATCTGTTAGTTTTTACAATGGGTCACCCGGATCGCAGCACCCCCTTCATCATGAGATCCTGCATCGCCCTGTATATACTTTATTGGGTTCACAAGTCAACTAAATACCTTTTTAAACAATTTACTTCCAGAACCTGGCTCAGCACCACGTGACATCCGAGCTCAAGGCATTTCCGACACGTCTTTTAGCGCTCGCTGGCAGCCACCTGTTGCCCCGAACGGCCGCATACGTGGCTATAGGCTGTATTACACGCTTGACCTGAAGGAGGACCTGAGTCAGTGGCGATTCATGGCATCATCAACTAACCATACAACTGTAACTAGTTTAACAAGGCAGACAACACATTACTTCAGAATCTTGGCCTATAACATCGCGGGTAATGGACCTTTGTCTCAAGTGATTGCTGTGAAAACGCAGAAGGGAGGTAAGCAACACACTTTTTGTGGTCGTAATGTTGCACGGACAAAGGTGACCAGGAAGGATTTGAGTGGTGTTGGTATTGATAATGGTATTGATGATTATTGGCGCTTATCATTATCAGGAGGGGGGCATGATGGCAATAATTATAATAAAATCGTTATTACCCCGCAAATGCGGGTAATTAAAATGGTATACACCCCACTTTATTACTAGTTTCATTACTAGTTTCAAACAAGACTTCAAATAATAATTCATTTGGCAGTGATTTCCCTAAGTGACTGAACTAATGGCCGCATCGCTGCAATAAGGATCCCAGTTGGGTTCCTGGAGTTACGAGTTCAATGTTCAAATGTACCATTATTTCAGTTCCTTGTTGCGCTGTGATATTCTCATCATCTTCCTATCCTTAGTCCCAGGTCAGCCTCGGAAGGTCAAGGTGATCGTGCGCTCGTCCACGTCAATCCACGTGTCATGGGTGCCGCCGCTGAACCCTGGTGATGGAATTTTTGGATACGATGTTTATTATAACAAGAGCTCATCAGATATGGACAAAGTGATTGGCGCATTCCAGGCGCAAACAAAGGATATTATGGGACTGACGCCTTATACTGTCTACAAGGTTGGTGTAGCGGCAAAGTCTGATAAAGGCGTTGGACCAATGTCATTTGCAATCACAGTCAGGACTGATGAAGACAGTAAGTAACTTTATATAACGGTTCTTCAGTGATTTCGATATGCAAGGGTCTGAATAATAATTGGGTTATTGTATTTCCTAGTTCCCAGTGATGCCCCACAGAATATCCAAGGACGCAGCCGCGACTCCACGACCCTGGAAATCAGCTGGGACCCTCCTCCTCCCGCGCACCGAAATGGTATTATCACCCATTTCACCATCAAGTACCGCGCCAAGGGCGAGAGAGGCACGAAATACCTGACCGTCGATGCGGCCAAGACCTCAGTTGTGCTGCACAATCTAAAGAAGTTCACTAACTACTTTATTTGGGTGCAAGCCAGCACAAAGGTTGGAGACGGACCGTTCAGTGACAAGAAGATATTTTCCACGGCAGAAGATGGTAGGTGATGCATTGGTTAAAACAAAGTCAGCGATGCGTGTGCCAAATGTTGCTGTTATCGCTGATTTGTTTATGATTGTTTATGATTTATGATTGTTGTTTATGATGATGATAGTAACGATCATGGCGAAATTTTAATATGCTTGATATTCAAAATGCCCATGTACTGTATCATCGTGAGTATCATCATTGTAAGATGATGTTAGCAAAATAAAGGATCTGAAGGACGACGTGCCGGGGAAGGTGGAGGCTTTTATGTATTTAGCCCAACCCTTCCCCTCTTTTGGCAATTTTCCATAAATCTTCTTTAGCATTCAGCCCATCATGTTTGTGATACATTCTCCTTACAAAGTGTGCTCTGCCGGCCATGCACGTGAAACCAGTTTAGCAAAGTGCACTTGGTGGGTGCCCTGAAGTAGTTCTAATTAGTTAGTAATGGAGTAATCTGATGGTATTCCCTCATTGGTAGTACCAAGTGGAGCCCCTCGCCAGCTCAGGATCAGAGTGTACAACTCAACCACTATGTCAGTCAAGTGGTCTCCGCCACTCTCAAATGCAGATGGCACGATTTTGGGCTACATGGTGTTCTACACCCGAGTAGATGACCAGGGCAATCAGCTCATCCCTCCGTCACAGCCAGAGAGCAAGGACTCCATGTCAGAAAGCAACTTTGTAAGTCGCACCTCGTTACAGAACCAGGGAGATGGTCAGTTCACGATTATCAGGGTTCGTACACGTCCTGGAAATCCTGGAATATCATGGATTTTCATTTCCTTCCTGGAAAGTCCTTGAAAGTCCTGGAATGTTAAGAAAAATCCTGGAACACTCCTGAAAAAATGTTTAAACTCAAATGTGGTTGAATCAGCCAGTTTCATGAATCTGATTTTGGGCTGCAAATTATGACATCTTCCAGATCTATCCTTTTTATGTGGGGGGTGGGGCATTTCTTCCCAATAAAAACTCATGGAAAAATAACTAAAGACTTCCTGGAAAATCCTGGATTTTTGTCGTTCAGAAAGCGTACGAATTCTGGATTATAAAAACCGAGAAAAAAGTATAGATTTTCAAGAGGATCATGTAATTGCAGACATGAGTTACTTCTCCAGGTTCCCTTTCCCGCCAGAATTCCGCTCCTACAGGGGCTCATAAATAGGGGCTTCCCCTCTAGTATTGCCCTATTGATAAGGCATTTTGACAGACCTAGTTATTTTTAGAACGATTTTACCGCTAAAATTGTAAAGCTTTTGTTTTACTAGCCAATCAAATTCGTGTAGCTTTACAGACGCCCCTCATTTGCAAGATATGCACGTGCAAGCACCGATTTATTGTTGTTCTCTGCTATTGTTATTCTAAATAAACGTGACCGCAGCGGCATAGAAACAATAGTAAATACCAATCTAAAAATAGCTAGGTCTGTCAAAACGCCTTATCAAGAACATATAGCAGAGGAACGCCCCTACTTATGAGCCCCTGGCTCCTACCAGGGAAAGGAACGGCAAATTATTGAATCATTACTTATTCAAAACTTATTTTGATTTCCAGAAAGTATATTTGACTGACCTCACCCCCGAGACTACCTACCAGATAGAGGTGGCAGCCTACACGATCAAGGGCGACGGTGCAAGGAGTGCCACGCATCTTGCAAAGACGCTGCCCCAGCGCCCTCCTTCCCCATTTGTCTACATAGAACGTACCCAGAAAGACGCCGACTCGGACGTTACGCTCGTGTGGCGTTCGTCGGCATCTGGCGTACTCGAGTACAAGGTGCGGTACGCGAAGTCTCTAAGAAGACTGCGTGCTAGATATCAAACGAATCTCAAGATGAAGGAGATGATTTTCAGACGTCATACCACCAAACAGAAGTTCCAGGGTCTAGGTAGGTACCGCTTTCTTTTCTACAACGTGCTTGTACATGGAGGTAGACAACATCTAGAAGTTATTAACGAGTTTTGTTTTTGGTCATGTTTGATTAACCTGTAGTGCCGAGGTCTTACTCCTAGTATAGGAGGTCTTACTCCTCCTATATTTCAGGTCACGGTGTGTGGTATCTATTCAACGTTTCCCTGCGAACCAAGGCGGGCTGGTCACCAGAGACCTCGAAATGGATCAAGATCAGACCTGGGCCCCCCTCGGGGCCTCCCTTGAAGGTCCGCGCAGTCGCTGTCTCGCCCACCAGTATCCGCGTCACGTGGTCCGCACCTGACGTGTGGAAGCGTAACGGACCTATAACCGGGTACTCTATAATGTACAACCCTGTCAATCGCCGTAGGGATCTGGTCATCAAGAATGTGACCAGTCCTAACGTGTTGAAGTTAGTACTGCGCAGACTGAGAAAATATCGCCAGTACGAAATCAGAGTCCGTGCAATTGGTCTTCTTGGACTCGGCCCACCGAGTAAGCCGGCCATCGATCAGACTCACGAGGATGGTAAGTAAAGAAAGTAGTTCTGGTTCACCTGTGTAAAACGAACGCAGGTATCACGTAAACCCAGTCAGTCGCAAGAGGGGGTGGGGTATAGGGTGAGGGTACGTAATTCATATCTTCTCAAGCATGACGGCCTCTGCTGAACACGACTTCGTAGAATCACGCCTAATTGATTCTTAGAGGCTGGTTTAATTTTCTGCAAAGTTAAAGTCAAAATTGATGTTTCAGTAAGGAGGGGGTATGCTATCAAGTCATTTTTGTTTGTTGGTGAAACAAAAACACATATTAAAAGTAGTACTCTATAGAGACTAGCACTCAACCACGAATTTCGTTGCATGGTTGCCCACAAGTCACGGTCAATGTCGCATGCAACAAAATTGTCTGTTAAATTGCTTGCAATTTGTAACTATGTTGTAATTTTGCCTGTACCGTACACATAACCACGGCATGCATTATTCGCCCACCTATTGCTGCCTGTTGTTTCCACTCTATCTATCACCTGTGGTGTCGTCAATTTTCTTGGCATTTATAGCTAGCGAGTAGAATTGTATTAGGTCGCTTAAATGTAGTCAAATTCAAACGAAATGAGCAAAATAATCATCTAGGTTTGTTAAATAACCTTTCAACTGCTAGATGAGCACAAATTTGGAGTATTTTCGTGTGTTATCGAGCGGATGGAATTTGATTACGAAATGACATTTTTGATTTCTGTTCAGGCTGAACAGTTTTCAAACTTAAACTCTTACGTAAAATGATGCCTGTATAGTGCACGTTTCAGTTCCTTTTTCTTTATAACACTAAATAATAGTAGAATGTAGGATTCTGAGATGTTTATGTAGATCACTGGTCTTATTTTATAAAATTGTGTTGAAACAACCGTGACGCAGCCCCTTTAAATATCCCTCGTCTAGAGCCCCTTGCCAATCAACCCCCTTCTGCACAACATGATATCGAACTTTAAATTACGATTGACATGCGCAAGTGTCCCGCAAGTGTTGTGTTCTAGCCGAGAAATCGAGAAAATGATGGAAAGCAAAGACTCAGACAATAAATAGTAACACTATTATTGCATTCGGTTTTGGCATGACATCGATAAGTGCCTAGGTCTCGGTTTGTGTTATCTGCCTCAGCTTTGCTTCGGCAGATAACACGAACCTCGGCCTTGACGATTATTGAAGTCATGCTCAACCTCCACAGGGAATTTCTGCGGAAACACATCCATAGGAAAAGCTGAACTTCCCATGGTAGAAGTATTGGTAGAAGAATTTCCCATGGCTATCCATGTGAATTCCGAACACTTCCCATGCGCCGTATGCCTTGGGAAATTCAGCTTTTCCCATGGATGGGCTTCTGCAGAAATTCCCTCTGCTCATCCAATAACTGCTTTTATAATATAGCTACGATAAAACACGCGCTCTGATTGGTCCAAATCTATACTCTATTTCACCGATAAAGTAATGGTTCTCCCTTCCCTGCTAGCAGAGGCCTCTTTTTTCTGAGGTTCGCGAGGAAAAGAGACCTCTGCGCTGGGTCGAAACTCGCTTTGTTTTGCCGCTCCACAACCTTGGACGGTTTGTTGACCATTTCTTGAGCCCACTATATGCGCACGCATATCTACAAGCGTTTTCCGCTGGGGGGCTCAAATAATATCAGCGGAAAACGTCTGTAGATATGCGTGCGCATATAGCGGGCTCAAGAAACGGTCAGCAAACCGTCCAAGGTTGTGGACGGCGGTAAAAGAAAGCGAGTTTCGACCCAGCGCAGAGGTCTCTTTTCCTCGCGAACCTCAGCCAGCGAAATGCAGAGAAAAGAGGCCTCTGCTAGCAGGGAAGGTTCTCCCCCGCTATATCATAAAAGCATTAAAACACAGCTTTCTATGACTTTATCGGCAAATAGAGCACTTGCAATGTTGGGAGAGACACTCGAAACGTTTTAAAATCACTCGCCTCGCCTGCGGCTCGTGATTTTACAACGTTCTCGTGTCTTTCCCAACATCACGCGTGCTCTATTTCGCCGATAAAGTCATAGAAAGTTATGCTGTAATGCTTAAATAATCGTAATTTTTTGATAATCATGTTCTGCAACAAGCGTACGCTCCCTTCTAACAGAGATCAAAATAGATCATAGGTAATGGGTTGTGAACAGTAAAAGAGGCCCGAGATGGTACCGATGCGCGTGGTAATGCATGCAGTAATCACCGAGTCATGTTGCTTGCAGTCCCAAGCCAGCCCCTCAGTGTCAAACTTGAGGCGCAGAGCTCGTCTATCATACGTGTTGCTTGGCAACCGCCACGGCACCCCAACGGCATCGTAACAGCGTATACGGTCATCTACTCGAGCGATCCGAAACTAAATAAGAATCAGTGGAGTGCCAAGCGGGCGAGTGGCCTCAGCACTAACCTCGAGTCCTTGTCACGTGACACCAAGTACTGGGTCCGAGTTGCCGGGACCACAAATCCCAAGCTTGGGCCTGGGGACTACTCTAAAGTTGTGTCCACCAAGACGCTTTTATACGATTGTAAGTAAAGATGCGATAGGCTTCAAGAGATCTGTGGTTTCTTTTATACGACAACTGACACTGCATCGTTAATCAGTATTAATTTGAAACATCTGTAATCGTTATTCCATGTAAAATATTTCTTTTTAATGCAACCGTTGGCGCCTAATCAAGTGCTAATCCTTATTTGGTCACTGATTGTACTTTGTGTTGTCTCTGCACTAGTCTTGTGTCTTGCTTTGCATGTGTTAGGTAAGCCATAAGGTTGACGTTAACTCGTGGAGTATATAGAACTGTCAGTTAATCTAACGCGTGCATTTTCATCACATCACTCTCATCTCGCTTTCATTTACTTTCCAAAATTCTATGAGTGGGCCATAGTTCTGCCCTCTCTCCTACATACACAGGCTGGTACGTCTACCCTCTAACCTACAAATACACAGGCTGGCTCACTTGTAGATTTTCAACGTAATGAGCGGCGCGGGGTGGCAATCACCTAACCTGATCATCTAATCATCTAACCGGAAGAAAAAGGGTTTTCCTATTTTATGTTCTCTGGACGTTCAATAAACTCTAGCTTGTTTTCTAGCTTTTCTTTTTGCCCGTCCATATTGTTGCAATATGTTTGTCACATTACAGTGCCCGGAATTTGTCGAGATGTCAAATTGCGCAAGGTCGGCAGTGATTGGATAATCATGGAGTGGCTTCCTCCTGTCATTGACGCCGGTGTTGTGTCATACAAGGTATTGTATGAGAAGAGAAGGCTTTCATTTCCTTCTACGTAATCAAGCTAGAAAATAATTAGTTCACAGTGCATTTGTATCGGAGGCAAAATATAAACGACAACAATGATAGCCGGATAATGGAACTGGCAGTAGCAACTTGCGGTCGGGATTCGAACACACGGCCTGCCATTCAGTGTAGTGTATTCATTGTATTTTGGATCACTGCCCTCTATATCGTACGTAACAGAAGTAAGTCGAATTGTTTTTGGCGATATAACAGACGATTTGGGTGTTATTACGAACAAAACGTGAGAAAATATAAGGAATACAATATATTTTATTTTGTCTATGAAAAACTGAAAGTATTCGATGTCCGTCTTAGCATCTGTATTTTAGATATCTCATTAATTTTACGTAGATCTCTTACTATGGTTCAAAAACCTTCAAGCAAAACGGCAAGGACATGCCCCTGACACATGAAGACGAAGTAACGGTGGATGCTCTCACAGGAGACGGAAAAGTCTACAAAGTCGAGTCCCTTGTCCCACACATGAAATACAAGATGAGTTTGTCGGCTTTAAACGCGATGGGAGAGGGAGAGAGGTTCGAGTTTAATCTAGAGACCAAGAAAGGAAAGCCGCAATCCCTTGCGCGCCCAGCAATGATTAAGGACGAGATGGATAACGGGTATATACCGATAGAACTCTACCGCGCCAGCGAGAAAAACGGACCAGTTAGGTAAGGACATAAGTGAACTTTACAAACAGTCACGTCAGCAATGTTTAACCAAGATACCAGTTTTATCTATTTTAGTAGACATCCACACTAGCTTACAATCAAGACCCCGTAATCTTATTGGCTCCCCTTCTTGCTAAAACAAACCTCTCGACCAATCAGCGCGCGGAAAGTCTTATAATCACTTGAGTTATTATACTTATACGTGATAGATATCAAGTAAAGGTAAATGCAAATTTTGGAGGCCGACAGACTTGCAGCATGTAGGCTTAACGCAGGGCGGCACTGGCGGAGGTGTGATAACATTTCCGGGTCGGGAGTCGATCCCGGATCACTGCAGTGAGAGGGTAGCGCCCTAAGGCTGAGCAAACTGTGCTTCTCGAGTAGCGAAGAATCTATCGTGTAACCTTTCTAAAGCCATTGAAATTCAGATAATTTAGCAGCATATATATATGATTATGCTTGTTTGGTTTCTACTAAAATATTAAGACCACTTGTTCTCGTTTTCTATGAGCCACTAAATAGTCGACTACCAACTCAAAGAAACTCTTATCTGGGGTAGCCATGACCTCTCTGCTGCTTTCTCTTATCAAGGAGATCTCAATGTATAGTGTAGCCATATTCTTCCTATTCATTCCCAGTAGCCATGACCTCTCTGCTGCTTTCTGTTATCAAGGAGATCTCAATGTATAGTGTAGCCACATTCTCTTCTATTCATTCCCAGTTACTACCTGGTTGTCGTCGTGCCCTTGGACAAGAATGGCGAGTATCCCGAAGGCAGAAACCCCGATGACTATTTCAAGAAAGTGCGGAGAAGAAACGCGCGTAGCAATGAATCTCTCAAGCCGTATATCGCAGCGAAATTCCCCGCGGATCAGCTGCCTTCGAAGTTCCGTGTGGGTGATGAAGGGTTTCAAAACCAGTATGGATATTACAACAAGAAACTTGTGATTGGAAATTACTATACGGTGTTTAGTAGGGCATATGTATTGATGGATGACGGGGTGAGTATTGGGATGTCTCCGAGAAAGCGCACGCCAAGCATCCTCCATTGAAGTAAAGAACTAAATCAGGGTTATGATAGCCTGATAGCCCGCTCTCCAGTGGGTTTTTCGGACATTTGATTTTGTTGGCGCGCGGGATTCCTGTGACAGCGAACGGGAAGCACAACAAATAGTGTGCTGTGCCTGCCGGCTCTCCTTTCCGCGACACAGGAATCCCGCACACCAAAAATATCCCGCACACCAAAAATATCCCGCACACCAAAAATATCCCGCACACCAAAAATGTCCCACACACCAAAAATGTCCCGCACACCAAAAATGTCCCGCACACCAAAAATGTCCGCACACCAAAAATATCCCACACACCAAAAATGTCCCGCACACCAAAAATATCCCGCACACCAAAAATATCCCGCACACCAAAAATGTCCCGCACACCAAAAATGTCCCGCACACCAAAAATGTCCCGCACACCAAAAATGTCCCGCACACCAAAATATCCCGCACACCAAAAACGTCCCGCACACCAAAAATGTCCCGCACACCAAAAATATCCCGCACACCAAAAATATCCCGCACACCAAAATGTCCCGCACACCAAAAATGTCCGAAAAAAACCCACTGGAGAACCGGCTAGCACGCTAGGGTTACGAAAGCGTGTCCATTTTCCCTACTTTTATTATCATTACATTAGCAGTTTTTAAGTATTAACTTTGAGTCTAAACCCATCAAAACCTGTATATAGAGACATTCCCTATCATGCATATTTACATAAATACAGTTGCCTAATTTCCAGCTAATTGTTTTTTTTTTCTTGACCTAAAAGGGATCTACCTACACTTCCAGTCCATTTACAGAACCTGTCTTAGTCAGTAAGTAAAAATCTATTTATTTCCTGTTCTAATAAGTTTCGTAACTAATTTAACGATATCGCAGTGAAATTCCCACTAACCCAGTTTGTCTAGTTATGCTTGGTAACCCATTTGATTGCGTGGACACTGAGCCAGCCTATCAATTGTGGTTCTATGATTTATCTCACTTGCTGTTCTGTTAGCAGCCCCGCCAAACGCGCAAGGTCTGTCGGGAGGAGGTCCAGGCGGAGTCAACATTGCCTATATAGTCATTCCCGTCGTCATGCTACTCGTCATCATCGCAGTGATCGTACTTGGCACGCTTTACATACTCAAGAGGCACGTACTTGTTCTTGTTGAGCCATTTACTAGGAAGATCGTTATGATCGTCGTGTAACTCAACTCTTTGTGTGTGCTATTATAGGCGCCGCCGTAAAAAGGCTGATAGTAAATGCAAGGATGATGAGAAATCGGAGCCTAGCGACCCGGTGGAAATGAGGAGACTGAACTTCCAGACACCAGCGATGATTGACCACCCTCCCATATCAGTGGCGGATCTGCCCAACCACATTGCCATGCTCAAGGCCGAGAACCTCGGCAGATTCTCCCAGGAATACGAGGTAAAGAGCGACCGAGTAAATGGTAGAAGTCAAATCTATACGTAAACTCTCCGCAGGTTAATAACCTACTTTTTTGTTTTTCTGCAGTCTATTGAGCCAGGCCAGACGTTCACTTCGGACTCCTCCTTACTGGAATACAACAAGGGCAAAAACCGCTACCCCAACATACTCGCATGTAAGTCTGCCATCCCACTGCTGACACCAAACCTCACGGTCCTTATAGGTCCATCCATTACTCAATTGCTGTTACCCAACTGATTTTCCCCGAAATAGTAGTTACTTGTCATTCTGATTGTTTAAGTGAAAAACGTGTCTTTTCTAGACGACCATTCCCGTGTGCGGTTGTCACACATTAACGGTGTCGAGGGCTCAGATTACATCAACGGCAACTTCTGTGATGTAAGTACTATTGTGTTTATAAGTAGGTCCTATATGTCATTGCTGTTAACTTAGATGTTCACTTTTTAGGGTTATCGCAAGGAAAGGGCGTATATCGCGACGCAAGGTCAGTACAAGAAGCCGTATAGCTAATGTTGACAACTATCACGATGCCATCACAATTACCTAATGGCCGTTGAAGTGTGGCTTGCCATGCCCATATTGCATAAAGTCATGCTTGTAGTGTGGCTTGCCATGCCCATATTGCATATAGTCATGCTTGTAGTGTGGCTTGCCATGCCCATATTGCATAAAGTCATGCTTGTAGTGTGGCTTGCCATGCCCATATTGCATATAGTCATGCTGTAGTGTGGCTTGCCATGCCTATATTACATATAGTCATGCTTGTAGTGTTTACTTGCCATGCCCATATTGCATATAGTCATGCTTGTAGTGTGGCTTGCCATGCCCATATTGCATATAGTCATGCTTGTAGTGTGGCTTGCCATGCCCATATTGCATATAGTCATGCTTGTAGTGTGGCTTACCATGCCCATATTGCATATAGTCATGCTGTAGTGTTTACTTGCCATGCCCATATTGCATATAGTCATGCTTGTAGTGTGGCTTGCCATGCCCATATTGCATATAGTCATGCTTGTAGTGTGGCTTGCCATGCCCATATTGCATATAGTCATGCTTGTAGTGTGGCTTGCCATGCCCATATTGCATATAGTCATGCTTGTAGTTTGGCTTGCCATGCCCATATTGCATATAGTCATGCTTGTAGCGTGGCTTGCCATGGCCATATTGCATATAGTCATGCTTGTAGTGTGGCTTGCCATGCCCATATTGCATATAGTCATGCTTGTAGTGTGGCTTGCCATGCCCATATTGCATATAGTCATGCTTGTAGTGTGGCTTGCGATGCCCATATTGCATATAGTCATGCTTGTAGTGTGGCTTGCCATGCCCATATTGCATAAAGTCATGCTTGTAGTGTGGCTTGCCATGCCCATATTTCATATAGTCATGCTTGTAGTGTGGCTTGCCATGCCCATATTGCATAAAGTCATGCTTGTAGTGTGGCTTGCCATGCCCATATTGCATAAAGTCATGCTTGTAGTGTGGCTTGCCATGCCCATATTGCATATAGTCATGCTTGTAGTGTGGCTTGCCATGCCCATATTGCATATAGTCATGCTTGTGATGTGGCTTACCATGCCCATATTGCATATAGTCATGCTTGTGATGTGGCTTACCATGCCCATATTGCATATAGTCATGCTTGTAGTGTGGCTTGCCATGCCCATATTGCATATAGTCATGCTTGTAGTGTGGCTTGCCATGCCCATATTGCATATAGTCATGCTTGTAGTGTGGCTTGCCATGCCCATATTGCATATAGTCATGCTTGTAGTGTGGCTTGCCATGCCCATATTGCATATAGTCATGCTTGTAGTGTGGCTTGCAATGCCCATATTGCATATAGTCATGCTTGTGATGTGGCTTACCATGCCCATATTGCATAAAGTCATGCTTGTAGTGTGGCTTGCCATGCCCATATTACATAAAGTCATGCTTGTAGTGTGGCTTGCCATGCCCATATTGCATATAGTCATGCTTGTAGTGTGGCTTGCCATGCCCATATTGCATATAGTCATGCTGTAGTGTGGCTTGCCATGCCCATATTGCATAAAGTCATGCTTGTAGTGTGGCTTGCTATGGCCATATTGCATATAGTCATGCTGTATTGTCGCTTGCCATGCCCATATTGCATATAGTCATGCTTGTAGTGTGGCTTGCCATGCCTATTTAACAATTAGACCTCAAGGCCGAATGTGCTATGATGAATAGACCATGAGGCCGAAGGCCGATATCATAGCACATGAGGACGAGAGGTCTAATTGTTTTAGTATAAACCAACTAGTTGGTCGGATTTGGCAAATAATTCCGTTATTCTATGTTGAAAAAATCAAGTTTTCTTGCAAAGAAAGGTGATGGTTTTGCCAGGCACGGTCTATCACTAATAGACCATTAGTAGCTCAGCCAATCAGAATGCAGGATTTGTAATAGACCATTAGTTGGTTTATACTAAATTACATATAGTCATGCTTGTAGTGTGGCTTGCCATGCCCATATTGCATATAGTCATGCTTGTAGTGTGGCTTGCCATCGCCATATTGCATATAGTCATGCTGTAGTGTGGCTTGCCATGGCCATATTGCATATAGTCATGCTTGTAGTGTGGCTTGCCATGCCTATATTGCATATAGTCATGCTTGTAGTGTGGCTTGCCATCGCCATATTGCATATAGTCATGCTGTAGTGTGGCTTGCCATGGCCATATTGCATATAGTCATGCTTGTAGTGTGGCTTGCCATGCCCATATTGCATATAGTCATGCTTGTAGTGTGGCTTGCCATGCCATATTGCATATAGTCATGCTGTAGTGTGGCTTGCCATGCCCATATTGCATATAGTCATGCTTGTAGTGTGGCTTGCCATGCCCATATTGCATATAGTCATGCTGTAGTGTGGCTTGCCATGGCCATATTGCATATAGTCATGCTGTATTGTGGCTTGCCATGCCCATATTGCATATAGTCATGCTTGTAGTGTGGCTTGCCATGCCCATATTGCATATAGTCATGCTTGTAGTGTGGCTTGCCATGCCCATATTGCATATAGTCATGCTGTAGTGTGGCTTGCCATGCCCATATTGCATATAGTCATGCTGTAGTGTGGCTTGCCATGCCCATATTGCATATAGTCATGCTTGTAGTGTGGCTTGCCATGCCTATATTGCATATAGTCATGCTTGTAGTGTGGCTTGCCATGCCCATATTGCATATAGTCATGCTTGTAGTGTGGCTTGCCATGCCTATATTGCATATAGTCATGCTACTATGTGTGCTCACACAGGTCCTATGCTGCACACCGCGGCTGATTTCTGGCGTATGATCTGGGAGCAGAGAACATTTACGATTGTTATGTTGACACGCGAGCAGGAAAGAGGACGGGTAAGTACGGGTTTGAATTGACCCTCAGTATCTAATGCGCAACATCTACTGAGTTTAACACCTTGTTACCAAATAAACATAATTGCGTTCACGTTGCAATCAGACTGTAAACTTAGCAGTTTCACGCCCTGGTTCAGAAGGAGACAGCTAAAATATATTTTACATTATGGATTTGCACGTGCAAGCATTGCCGTTGTCTCAGCTTAAATGTCACGGCAGATGGTGCACAATATTACCAAGTACTTGATTATTCTGTTTGTCTGTGTTATCAGGTGAAGTCTGACTGATGTTTCTGTTTGTCTGCGTTAGTACCGACTGATTATTCTGTTTGTCTTTGTTAGTACTGACTGATTATTGTTTGTCTGTGTTAGTACTGACTGATTAATCTGTTTGTCTGTGTTAGTACTTACTGATTATTGTTTGTCTGTCTTAGTACTGACTTATTATTCTGCTTGTCTGTGTTATCAGGTGAAGTGTGACCAGTACTGGCCTACAGACGGCACAGATGTGTACGAGGACATTGAAGTTAGCCTGGTGGACTGGGTTGAGCTCGCTAATTACACAATATCAACTCTACAAATATGCAAAGTATATAATTATATATAATTATATGTGTTTATCAATCTCTCTTGCAGTAGTTAAGAACTAGAAGTGTGCGATAACAATTCAGCCATCTATGTATCTCCACACTCCTACCACATGCCACTTATAATATCCTGCTTCATTGTGATTGATAGCATGCCGGGAAGAGTCTTTTCGGAACATAATGGAAAAATAGAATGGAAGTTTTTGTTTGTTATAGCACGTGCTGCTTCAGAGGAACACGTCTTGATATATATCCTGTTAACTGTTATTTCAGGAGGGAGCCTCCCAGCCGCGTGAGGTCAAACACTTCCAGTTCACGGGGTGGCCAGATCACGGAGTCCCAGCGCATGCCACGCCCTTCCTGGCTTTTCTGAGGAGAGTCAAGTTCTATAATCCGCCTGATGCAGGACCTATTGTCGTACACTGCAGGTAGAGCAGGGCGTGATTATGATGATGATATTATTGATGATGATGATGATGATGGTGTTGGGTGTAGTTATGATGAAGAAGATGTTGATAATGATTACAAAGACAGTGAACATAGTGATTTTGACAGCTGGTGATGGATTTGACTCTGTATCAAATCTGGACTGTATATCGTAGCTGAACAAGGTTGCTGGCCATTTTCGCGACAGTGCTTTTAATTCAACTTTCTTGCTTCTTATCAGTGCTGGAGTCGGCCGAACCGGATGCTTCATTGTGATAGATTCCATGCTGGAAAGAATAAAACACGAAAATTCTGTGGATATTTATGGTCACGTGACAGTTCTGAGAACTCAACGCAACTTCATGGTTCAGACACAGGTAAACTGTCTTTTCTTTCCAACTACTACTCAATGAAAAGAGTTTTTGAAGGCAATAAAGTGGGCCATTTTATTGATATGAAAGAGTGTTTTGCAAATGGCACTGTTGCTCTTGCACTATCCCATGGACTACCATGTCTAGGTGCCGTTACTGTATGTGCCGTCTGTATATAGGGGCAAAAGCAAATATTTCTTGTTATTATAAAAACATTAGGTACGTCAGATTGATACTACATTGCTTGTATTTTAAATAGGAGCAATATATCTTCTGTCATGACGCGCTGTTGGAGGCTGTCTCCTGTGGTAACACCGAGGTGCACGCACGGAATCTCCTACATCACATCAAAAAACTGACGGAGCTCGGCAAGGGAGAGGTGACCGGGCTCGAACAGGAGTTTAAGGTATGTGTCCGTCCGCCTGTCTGTCAGCCTCTCTGTAAGGAGCCCATCAACAGGAGTTTAAGGTATGTGTCCGTCCGCCTGTCTGTCAGCCCCTCTGTAAGGAGCCCATCAACAGGAGTTTAAGGTATGTGTCCGTCCGTCTGTCTGTCAGCCCCTCTGTAAGGAGCCCATCAACAGGAGTTTAAGGTATGTGTCCGTTCGTCTGTCTGTCAGCCTCTCTGTAAGGAGCCCATCAACAGGAGTCCGCGTCACTGCCATATTCACAGGAATAGAAGAGTCCACTTAAAACTGTAGATTGTGAACTTAAACGGGAAATGTTACTTTGACAGCGAGAATTTTGGGTGTAACGCGTGCAGCGCGATGGCGGCGATTTCAAAAATAGATTCATCTTCTCCAGCTGTGCTTCGGACGCCCACCAATAGGTGATGGCGGCTCCTGTTGATGGGCTCCCTGTGCTTCGGACGCCCACCAATAGGTGATGGCGGCTCCTGTTGATGGGTTCCCTGTGCTTCGGACGCCCACCAATAGGTGATGGTGGCTCAGTCCTGTTGATGGGCTCCCTGTGCTTCGGACGCCCACCAATAGGTGATGGCGGCTCCTGTTGATGGGTTCCCTGTGCTTCGGACGCCCACCAATAGGTGATGGCGGCTCCTGTTGATGGGTTCCCTGTGCTTCGGACGCCCACCAATAGGTGATGGCGGCTCCTGTTGATGGGTTCCTGTCTCTGTCCATCTCTCAATGACAGACTGACAGTTTTTTTTCTTTCATTTTAGTTTTAATTTTTTGATTTTAACGTGCGTCTGAAATCTCCTTCTAAATTATAACGCACATCTTAAGTCATTTCTCATGTAATTGTAGAGCTTGGCCGACCCAAGTCAGGCAAGGAGGCATAAACACGGAGCAGCGACATTGGCAACAAACAGGCCTAAAAATCGCCTGGCTAACATACTGCCATGTAAGTACTAAACAAACAGGCCTAATAGAAATCGCCTGGTTAACATACAGCATCGTTACTCAAGATACGTTCGAAAAACCTGTGTTTGTAAGTCCCTTGCTCCCGTTTGGCTGTAACTAATGATGATACTTGTCCTTATCCCAGACGAGGCAACAAGAGTTCACATATCCCCTGTACGAGGAGTTGAGGGCTCTGATTACATTAACGCCAGCTTTATCGACGTAAGTGACTTCGTGAATTACTTACCCCACCCCTGCACCAGAATCACCCACAAACGTGCCTTGTAATCAAAACAGTGCCGTATCTGATGTGATGTACTTTTGACGTCTGTTTCACCACAGGGATACCGTCAGCGAGGACTGTTTATTGCTACCCAGGGTCCTTTGCAAGACACTGTAGATGATTTCTGGAGGATGCTGATGGAACAGAATTCCAATCTCATAGTCATGTTGACACAATTACACGAAGGAGAGTGGGTAGGTCAGGTGCAAACCTACCACGATTATACACCATCTAGTAGTTAGTCCTTATTTGTATACTTAACGAATGCGCGCCTACTATTGCTCTTAGTGTTCTCAGTGGAGCCTGCAACGATTTTTATCAGGAACCCTATCTATGATCGGAGCAAAATTACATCTGGAGGCCGAAAACCCCCCAAGCCCGGCACCCCAACATTATGGACAGGACCCCTAAAACATTTAGGGGCTTGAGAACGAAGGGAACGGTTTGTAGATACTCCAAGGAAATCTCGATCAGCTCAAAATAAGGGTTTTGCTTTGCAACATTCAGATAGTATGATCTCTAGGTCAAGTTAGCAAATCCAAGCATTTGTTGGGAAAGCTTTTCCGTTCTTATTATTTAACCAAACGCCTCTGTTGTTTTCCAGGAAAAGTGTTATAAGTACTGGCCTACGGACCGATCAGCAAGACATCAGTACTATATAGTAGACCCAGTAGCCGAGCAGGAATATCCACAGTTTGTTATCAGGGACTTTAAAGTGAAAGACGCACGAGTAAGTTTTATATGGAAGACTTCTAAAACTCATGAATAGTCAATCAGGCAAACACAATGGAAATCAGGACCATGAAGGCCGTTTGTATACCCCGATAGAAATTAGCATTTTGGGGAGGCCATGAATATTTTCAGGGAACAGCTGTTCTGATTGGTTGCCATATCATAATGGTGCTCAATCAGCCAGAAAGGATATAGAACTGCTGCGCACTGAACTGAATCTGATATAGAACTCCGGTGACGTCAGAGTTCTATATCAGATCCAGTTCAGTGAGCACAGTCCTCTATCAAGTTTGGCTCACTGAGTATCAATAATGATAGGACAACTCACCAGAACAGCATGTTTCCCCGATAACATTCATGGAGACCCCATCTCTTACAAACGCTCTGTGGTCATGATTTCCACCTTTTCCCGTAACCTACGAAAAAAGAACGCATGTTAGAAATGAATACGTGCATTTTGTAAAACGATAGTTCATTTATCACATTTATTAATTTTCGGTGGCCATGTTTTAAACATCCAACGGCGACTCGGGCAGTGCCGACCACCCTTCTGTGGACATTTCGTGAAACGAGCCAAAACGGACATCCTTGACAATTATTTGGTAATACTTGAGTTGAATTGGGCTCAAAATCATGCACAGATAAACGAATTTAACTCACCCGTCCAAGTTACTCTACTTGGCGAGTCCGAACGAACCGCACTGCTTTGTTAAACGAGAATGAATGGGCAAATTGCATATGATCCATTACGCGCATGACAAAGAAAACTTCGTCAAAGAAATTTGAATCATAAAAGAATAAAAAACAATAGGAAACACTGCCCCCAAAACTAATGACATAGCCCTTTCTTTACAAAAGCCAATCAGAAAGCCCTAGCATTATTATAGGTATCGCTAATACATTCATTTCTTTTCTATGACATTTGAACGGCATTTCTTTGCTCATCATTATTATAGGTAAATAAGTGACAGCTATTCCAAAGGGAATTCTTCTCTTTTTGAAAGTCATGTAATTATGAACAGACCTTTTGTCCCAGCACAGAAGATTATTCGGAACGCCTCTCTAAATACACTATTCGTAATGAAAAGCTCTCATTGTCAATCTTTTGTTTGCCATTTCAAAATAGCTAAACAATACAACTTGAAGCCAGTCTATATCAGATTTCTCTTTCTCGATTTCAATGAAGTAGTTCTCACAAATTTATTTCCTTTTTTTAACTAGCTTGGAATTATGAATTATTACTGGCAACCGTTTTAGAAGTAGTTTACAAAACTCGCTGTCATGTTTTATCGGCAGATAGAAACACTCGGCTTCGATAAAACATTCCAGCTCGTTTTGTAAACATTACTTAAAAGCCCAGGGGGGTACTCGGATATAAAAATGACGGGGAGGTCCGACGTATTTTTTTTGGGTATGAAATTTGTAGTAAAAGTAATTTTTGGGTTGAAAATTCTGCCAGGTATTTTTTTGCGGTTGAAAAATCCGCGGGTATTTTTTGGGGTTGAAACTAGGGTTGATACTAGGTTAGTCTATTTCCGGGCAACATAAGCAGTTAGCTTAAAAGTGTTGCCAGGTAGCGACCATACGTAGTGAGCTAGATCAAAGCATCATCATCGCGTACGTAAGCTTAGCGAGTGAGTGCAAAAGAAGTAAAACCAGAGTTTCGGAGGCGGGGTTTTTCCTTCTGCATTTTACTTATGCAAGGTTGTTTTTACGTAAAACGGAGAGTACTAAAAACGCTCTGTTCCGATCAGTGTTGGTATGGCAAGTAGTATTTATACTCTCCAACCTGGCAAGCTGATTCCGGGGTGGAGTGGTGAAGACACTGGGTGCATTTAGTGGCATATATGATATCGTTACAGATTCAAATCGAAGTTTATTCAACCTCAGTAAGATTCAGCTTTGTGCGTTTTTACAATATGGTTTGACAAAATGATGTGTTCTTATTCTAGAGTGACACTGTTCGTAATATCAAACAATTCCACTTCTTTGGCTGGCCGGAGACAGGCGTGCCCAAGTCTGGGGAGGGGATAATTGACCTTGTAGGTCAGGTACAGAGAGTATATGAACAACAAGAAGAGGAGGGACCTATCACCATACACTGCAGGTATAGTAGGCTTAGCCTGCTTTTAGTATTTCGTTATCTTTACAATCTTTGTACAGGATTTCCCCGTATAAAGCGGTTCATTTGCTGAAATCAATAAGTGGACGCAACTTGTTGAGCTGAGATGCATCCGCGACCTTAAGAGGAGTAAAACTGCCACGTAAGGAAGCAAGGGAAACTGAAAGATGTTTAAAGACGTTTGTGTGGGATTTTACTACTCAAATATAAAGACAACTATAACTTCACACGACACATCTCCCTAAAAGTTGGCAACTTTATCAATTCTAGGGTACTTTCCATAGATAATAAATGATATGATGATTTGATTAATTCCATCATTTACTAAGAAGCGTCCATTTATATTTATATTTATATATCTTTCAACCTATTTCCCTTTTCAGTATATTAATTTGAGGCTGCTTTTTTAATAGTATTGAAAAGTATAAAATTTCACAAAGACCACGATGCGCCTGCCTATATAAAATTGCACAAAAATGCGAGTAAAAATAGGGTTTGTCAAAACCATGTCTTGTGTGATAGCCGGTAACAAGTTGTCTGCTTTCATTCCAGTGACGGTGTGGGCAGAACAGGTGTGTTCTGTGCCTTGTTTATCGTACTAGAGCGCATGCGCTCCGAAGGAGTAGTGGATTTGTTTCAGACGGTCAAATTGCTGCGGACTCAAAGGCCAGCCATGGTGCAGTCCCAGGTACGAGAGGGTTTACACCTGTTTCGCAATGATAACTATTAGCTGAAATCGCAACAGTTCATGTCGAATTGTGCCTCAAAGTAGTTCTTAGTGTAGTTTGGTTTCTCATTCAAATACAAAGCGACTTCACTATGATTATGGTTCATTTTTTTTTATTATGGTTCATGATATATGGATTTACGGAGCAACTTGAATTGAAGTAGATGTATATCCATTTTATCCATCTTAAAACTTGATAGCTGAAGTCAACATTTTCAAGACACGTCGCTTTGGGTTGGTGCCTTTCTGTTCTGTCAGTCAAACTAACCGAATCAGCTCCTTGCTCTGTTTCGTCTGGTGCAGTCGCCTGGCTTCCTGACGTAGGGACCTGATTGGCTTAGACAGTTTGAAAGGCTGCACAGAAATCCCCAACGTCAATCATCTGTAAACCTCTCGATTTTGCTTCTTGAAGTCAAATAATTAGGATGATGAATCTTATAGTACCAAACGAAACGTGGTTTGAGTGCAAGCTTCATTGTAATTTTTAGTGCGAGTCCCACCCTACATTCTATCGCCCACACATGAAGTATCGCGGTTTATGTTCGGAATTAGTCTGTCGACATCTGGCACATTGCTATTCCATTGTTTTCCACTGCGCACTCCGTTCTGCGCATCGATGCGCGCGCTTTTCGTTCGAATGGCGTCATCGAGCGCGCGCAAGCTCAATACCCCTATTTGAGCGAGAAATAGCTATTGACTCAGAGGCCATGAGGGCGAGAGGAATAATTCGTTTTTGGCTATTCAAATTGACCTATTAGTGTGATTTGACTAAAATAATTATTCCTCTCGCCCTCATGGCCTCTGAGTCAATACCCCATTCGGCCACAGTAACTGTAATTATGGGGTATGGCGCCTTTTTTATCAGATTTTCATGTCTTTGAGCTAGATGGCCTAACGCCCTGGTATGTATTCTATTTCAGGAGCAGTACTTGTTCTGTTACAAGACAGCGCTCGAGTATTTAGGGTCATTCGATCACTATGCGATATGAAGGAGGCCCGCCATAAGGGGAAACAGAGGATACAAGGAGAGATTAGAGCTCTACACATATCAGCGCATTGTCGGCAACCCTTCGACAGTCGACAAATAGAGTTTAAACAGTTGCTCACAACGTACATTAATTATACACGGCTTGGAAGTGACGAAAAAGATTATGGAATGCAAGCAGTGAAGGAATGTGGAATGATATTGGAAAATTGGCATCTGGTAAAGACAGAGGAAAGCAAGACCTGGTAGACAATCTTGGGTGAATAACAAGCACTGAAGATATGACATCAGAACATGTGGAAAGGTCCAAGGGAACACGATTGTATTTGGCTGTGGCAGCATTTATTCAAACAAACAATGAAAAAAACTGAAACTTTGATCTTCGTCATCAAAGTCTAACTCTGGGGAAAGAACGTCTCTATCGAGAGATCATTACCACAGGGATCCCACTTGTAAACCAGAGGTATCCCGGTTTTGTAGTCGCATGGATTGAATTCCGTCCGAGGAAATACACCACAAATTCTATGGTGACTCTAGGGACAAGGACGCAGTAAAACCACAAACTTTAGTATATTTTGTGACAGTATCAATGAAAGCTAAAATGTTTATGCTCGACTAATTGGTGCTCGACTTATTGATTCGCTGTGAAACGTGAGCCCGATTTTACTCGCAAAAAACCTCCTTGTTTTTACCAATAACAAAATCCATGGATATTCCAAACACATGAGGCGTCATGTGCCCGTAGACGAGGCCTGGGTGCTCTCGCCCTTGTGTTATGTCCGTCTCGCGTTGATTTGTGGGAAATATCCAAGGATTCCCGTCCAACACATTTCACAGCATGTGGATCTGATTCGAGTTCTGACATGTCACATTTGTGACCGACTTTCATTTGTTTCATGTTTGGTGACGTCTATACATTTGAACTTGAAGAATGGTACCTACACCTTCATGATTCTACTACCTAAGTTCTCTTCCTGATAAAGTTCTCTATAAAAAGCCATCAAGACATTGATACTAAGGCCAAGTTCAAACGTCGGACTTCATTCTGTCGCGCTCAATTGACTGGGTGTATTAGGGGTGGACCATTAGAAATTGGGGGAGGGGGGGTGGCAATTCCCCAAAAAAAATTCGAGCAAGGCCAATCCTTCCAAAAAAAAATCTTGCAGAGATCCAAGCTAGTAAAAAACATGATATAAATTCCGAAAAAAATTCTTGCACAACCTGATCCCCGAAAAAAAAAATTCATGCACAAAAAAATTGCCACCCCCCCCCTCCCCCAATATCTAATGGTCCACCCCTTAGCTAATAGAAACAAGTAATTTTTGTTAGTGTTGGAACGTTTGAAAATTGTAATTTAGCTCTAGCTCGAGACATTAGCTCTAAATAAAAATAGACATTTAGACCAGAATTAGGTTCGACGTTTGAAACGTGCCTTTGTGTTGCTGGGAAACAAACGTCCAGGCAGAATTTCGGTAATCGTTAAAAGTATTTTTGGTTGTCAGATATTTTTCTATTTTCAATAGAAATCAAGACGCAGATTATGATTATTGTTTTTATTATTTTTGTTTTGATAGCAAAAGAATTCGAAATAATAGAGAATACGAATACCAAACTCCTGAAAGGCCTTGATTATATTATATCGTAACTCGCATTTACAAGAAAGTAGTGAAGGAAAGAAATTGACAAAATCAAATTCGAATCGAATGATGCTAACATTTTTGACCAAGATCACGCGACATCTTGGCAATATTTTTGTAATTAATTTTTGCTTTGTAAAACGCTTATTTTTTTTGTTAAAGTTTAAAGTGCCATGTTCTCTTAGAAATTCATCCGAGCAGGAGATCCGAGTAATTATTTCATGAAATTTTGTAGGCTAACATATTACATGAAACATACTAAATGTACAACTAAACGTATTGAATAGCAATGTGACATTGCAGCGGATTTTACCAGTAATTGTAAATAATTTTTATATGTTTTTATTATTTTTAAAGAATATGTCGAATGCATGTTTTCGTACGTTTGTATAGAGAGGATTTTAACAAGACGTGAAGATGCCTTTATCTGTCACACGGTGCATAACTAAATAAATCAGCACTAGATCGGTAGCGGCTTTGTTTGTTTGTTTGTTTGTTTCGGGCAGAGAGAAATGAACTATTTTTAAAAAAGGAACTAAAGGCTGATTCAGATTCAGTGGCTCCCAAGAAGATAGTACCTTAGCTCAAACGTTCCCGTGGAATCTGTGCACGACATGATGACGTACCTCCTGATCTCCTGATTTACAGCAGTCAGAGAGAAGTGTGCAACTCGTGTACGAACAGATATGTGTAAATCACAAAGTCAAGTTGCACAGTGCAGTCAAGTTGCACAGTTTTCGTGCCGTAGCGCGAACGAGCGAGTCTTCGAGCGAGTGAATAATACGATATCAAGCTCTTGCCATGTCATAATTTGTTTATTATATACTCTGAGTCTGATAAAATAGCAAAAAAAAATAAAGAAAAATTGCATTTTATTCGTGCCGTGAATGATATCGTATCATTCACTGATACGATTTTTATTCACTGGTGTTATCACATGGTATCTGGTCACAGTATATAATAAATGCATGCAATAGTAGTAAACTTTACTCCAAGTTCATTCGTGGTTGTCATGCAAACTCATTTTCCTTCCGGGCTACTGAATCAGTTTCAAGCTAACCAGAGATCTTTGAATCCGAAATGAACTACTGTTCGGCTGGGTGTACTAAGCATGTGTAGCGAGGCAGTGCTATTGAGTGACCGTACAAGGGTAGCTAGTGGCTGTTGCTCATGACACGCCATGGCAGTGCAGATGCACGAAACACGGAAAAAGAAGAAACAACAAACATTTTCAAATAGGAAATGCCAACTGTATGTGTGTGTTAAATGTTTTTTGCATGTGCATGCAGCGCGCACAGAATGACGTTATCGTACGTGTATTCATGGAAAACTAATATTGATGATTGCTGTTCGTTCTTTCAAAGTAGTTTCAACTTCTTAAAAGAAGTCCGGGGCATATCCCAGACCTGAGTGCCTTGAGAAACGTCGGTACAAAAGAGAGTAGACCGAAAGGTCTCACGGACAGTAGCCTGTGACATGTGAACAATGCTTCGCCAGAACGAGTCGGAACTGCTCAAAGATATTGTTCTCACAACTTCGTGAAAACCTATCTCAGAAAAGGTAGCATCACCACAGCTGTCCGTTGTAGCCTGCGATGCGTCATGGTAGGAAATGGGTTTACCAAATCATGGACACTGGTTTTTACGATACATAGCCATACTTATCACTCCGCTTACACCACATTCAACGACAAATGATATTCTACAATGACTAAATCGCTCGCAACAAATTTTGCACTGGATAACACGAGAATTGCGTTCTTCCTGGTTTCTCATATGACGCAGCATCGTCATGGAATCAACATCTGGAATTGGAATAGAAAACAGCCACCCCCCCCCCCCCCCCCCCCCCCCCCCCCCAATAAAAATAAATAAAACAGCCATTCTCGTACCCTGAGCTCCATGGCTCGTCACCTCACGGGGGGAAGCTCTCACAAACTCAGAGAGCTAAATTTTCCAGCAAATTTTGCAGATCCATTCATGGGACAATGTGAATATCTCATTGATACAAGAATGGGAAGTGTTCGGAATTCGCATGGACAAATACATGTCGAACACTTCCCATTCTTGCGTCATGGGCCATTCATGAATGGATTTCCATGAATGAATCTGCAAAATTTCCTGGAGCATTTCCATGGAAAATTTAGCTTTTCCCATAAATGGGTTTGTGCAGAAATTCCCTGTGAGTGAGAGCAATTTGAGGTACTGCTGGTACTGCTGCTGAATTTGAACGTGTGGGTATGCACAGAAAGTTCTTTTCTAGTACTACTTGTGGTAATACCAGAATTCACGCTTGAATCGCTACAAACGGCGTTTCCAGCACAAACTTACTTCTTGACCTTTATTTCCGATCCCTTGTTATTATTAAAGAAACGGATAAAGCAATCATTCTCATAGCTTCGTTATAACTAACAGTTTTTACAAACTCTAAACCAGTACATAAACCAATCTCATAACTAAAATAGCCCAAGCTCGTCTGGGTATTCAGACCGTCAAGGCATGACGAAGACCCGTGCACACCCAGGTTGGCTGAAAATGCACGGAATAACCGTCCCCGTCACTGCCACGTGATACGGTACGTTTGTTAATGTAGGCACCAGTCTGGTCACATCCGCTCTTGAAGGAGAATCGTCCAGGCCCCCGTGGCTCGTCCTCGCTGAACTGACCATAGAACACATAACAAGGCGTGTGAAGCTCAGCTTGGCCCTCGAACTTTCCGAACTCCCACTTGCCTGGGGAAATATATACAACACAGGTCTATCAGTAAACAAACGTTTTATGTTGCTGCATGCCAGGTGTGCTTTTTAGGATGATTTATTATGGCGAACCGAGAATGAGATTGCAATGGTAGGTCAGGTGGAGTCCATATCACACACGGTTGCAATACCACGTCTTTTGATGACGACCAAGTCAATAATATAGATTTAGGCAACGTCTAAAAGCGGAACTCCAATCATACACACTCCACTTCTTACTGCATGGTTCATTCCCGGGGGGGGGGGGGGACTCCCAATTTTTTAGACAGGGGAAAATTGATTTTGACCCTAAGGAATAGCAAAATGGGTGTGGCAAACAGCAAA
This sequence comes from Scolanthus callimorphus, assembly GCA_033964015.1. Lineage (NCBI taxonomy): Eukaryota > Metazoa > Cnidaria > Anthozoa > Actiniaria > Edwardsiidae > Scolanthus > Scolanthus callimorphus. The sequence goes on from CM066913.1 coordinate 28,252,401, forward strand.
TTTACCCCTAAAAGAAAGCAAATTTGGCGTGGCGACTGCCGAATTTACCCCTAAAAGATAGCAAATTTGGCAGGTCAAAACAAATAAAAGCGAATTTTAGGTCTTTTAGGGTTTTCAACCAAGTTTGGAATATCGGTTCTGGTGTCAGTACCAATATATTTTTGGGCAAGGATTGGTCTGAGACTCCCCTAAGGGATAGGGCTGATTTTAAACACCCCTAAGGGATAGCACGTCTGTCAATTTTATACCCTAAGGGATAGGACGAGCACCCCCGTCTGAAAATATGGGGAGTCCCCCCCCGGGGGTTCATTCTTGTAACACATGTGTCCCTTTTGAGGAGCCCAGCTTGGGATACCCAGCCTGGAATTTCAGTGAATTTTGAAATGATCACCCTGAAATTTATGGTTACCCAACCTGGAATTACGCTTGTCAAAAGCTCATGAGCTTTTGCGCTTGTAAATAACCGATATTGATTGAGTTGAAAAAATAGTACAGTAAAAACCCGCATATAACAACCTGGATTTTAAGAACCTGTTAGACTAGAATTATCCATGTGAACCCCTTGTATTTTCAAATCAAGAACCTGTTTTAGGCTAAAATTCTAGGTTCTTATACGCGGGTTTTTACTGTATCTCTCTTCCATCGCGGTCTACACCAGCAACATTTCGCTATTAGTCTCCTTGCATCTCTAACTGTTTACCTCTTTAAAGAATCCAGATCAATCTCTGTGATTATCATGGGGGGCGTTGGCGTCAAAATGCATTTTTTTTTTTGCAGGTTGGAGTCCAAACCGAACGTCGCGGCGCTGTGCTGGTTGTGGAGGACAAAGCACGCGCTCAGTGATCCAGGACGGACTGTGATTGGCTGTGTTCTCGGGTCGACACTAACGCAAGGGTTGCTTTCTCATGCGACGTTGAATGATACATATGGGGCTCCACTATGATGATTAAGGTTACTGAGAACCTTCGCGGCACGTCTTCCGAAAAACAATCATACACGTCCTCAAAACGTCTCAACCTATACTTTATTGGGATGCTTATAGAATGGATTAGCGGGCTATTGCAAAAAGAACTTAAAGGGGCACTGTCACCACAGATTCACAAGAATTGAACAAAATAATCGTCTAGGTTTGTTAAATAACCTTTGAGCTGCAAGATGAGTAAACATTTGGAGTACTTTCGTGTGCTATGCGGATGGAATGGGATAGTAAAATGACATTTTTAATTTCGTATCAGGCTGAACAGTTTTCAAACTTGGAAATTTGATAGCAATAGCTGTTAAATCTTAACTTAAGAATGCTATATAGTTCAAATTTCAGTTCCTTTCTCTTTCTAGGACATAATAACAGTTACATAGGATTCTGAGTTGTTTATGTTCACTGGTCTTATTTTATAATATATTGCTTTGAAACAACCTTGTCGACAGTGCCCCTTAAACGCCGTCGAATTGCTGGACATGACTCCCAAGTAACTTAATCCTTAATCCTTTGAGAAATACCTTTGTATTTCTCAAAACCGTGGCTGCGTTTTTTATATTATTATTTTGTTCAGTTCAAAAGTTATAAACTTGAAATTTTTAGAGAGTGAAGATGCTATTAAATTTTGAACTAAACATAATAATAAAAAACGCAGACATGGTCTTTGTGAAACACTTTTATAAAAAGCAATCTGTTTACTTGGGAGTCAAGGTCCAGTAGTTCGACTGCGTAAGCTTGTTGAAATGGCACACCAAAATTTTTAATGAATAATTCTTAGGCCCTGTCCACACTAACGCGTTTTCAAAAGTATTTGTTTTCAAACTTATACGGATTCGCAGGGTGTTAGTGTGGACGGGAGATTCAGAAAATTTAGCTACACAAAAAGCGATCAGTTTTTATTTGATGTTGACGTGTGCAAGGACAGCCACAAATTAGGTGGTACAGTTGACGTTATCGTTTTCATTGTTATCCTTATTCGATCGTCCACACTAATACGGATTCGTTGAAACGATCAGCGTGTTAGTGTGAACGGAAGGCCTAAACGTATCACAAAGTATACGGATTCAAACGAAAACGCGTTAGTGTGGACGGGGTCTTAGTCTTCGCCTCCGGAGACATTTGTTTCTTAGCGGGTTATTTCAAACAAATAGCCAATATTCTGAAAAAGAACTATATCTTCAATAGATTTGCCAAGTTTCATACTGGTATCTTATATTGCAAGCGAATGTGCAAATTGTTTACTGTGAAAATGTATGGCGCCGCCATGTTTGAGTCCCTCGCTCGGAAGAACTCCAACATATGGCGGCCAAATTAGCAAATGTGCCGTAAGGCCACAATATAAGCTAGCACTGTCCAAAATTTGACTAATTTGCACGTATTTGGCATGTTTGCTTTCACCGAATGCTCGAAACTGGAGAAATACCTGAAATATGGCGCGAAATCAATGCCTAAAGAAGCGTGACTAGTGTTGCGTGACAGAAATTGCAGCACCGATATCTCAGGAGCTAAAAACGGGAATCCGATTAAATTTGGTGTGAAGAACCAAATGGGGGGGAAATCTAACTCGTCTGAAAAGCACAGTTTCACAGAGTCCATAGTTTCGAAGTTAGGATTTTGATGACGTCATCTGATGATTGTTTTCCAGGAAGCGCCACGAAGGTTCTCAGTAACCTTAAGCTAAGAGCGACGCTAAGAAGACGCCCCAAGATTATACGTGCGTATCTATACTCTTATCTATACTATTATATATAGATATTTGGATGTGTCTGTACGGGAAAAGTCTCTGATTGGCTCATTTTGTCCCGCCTAAATTCCCGCCATTTCACTGGCGCGGTGGTCTATCAATCAAAGTGTACTCCTGTCTGATTGGCTTGATGTGATACTCAGTATGCATCTACACTTTTATTAGTCAGGCTGGACCAGACGTACCTTTGTATGCAAGCCCCAGTCCATGGTAGGTATATGTGCCTTGCCCATGCTTACTTCCCAATTTCCACTCGCCCTCGTACGTGTCGCCATTAACGTAAGTGTACCTGCCGTGGCCTGACCGCTTGTTATTCTTCCATTCTCCATCATACACTACCGTCAGGGAAATACATGACCCCCTGACCGCACCGTTTGTTGTCCTTGTATTCTCCCTCGTACCTGTAAGAAAATATATGATTATCATTTTGTATTATCAAATCAAACAAAGATGCGTGTAGCCTTTTACATTTCAATAAACACTGCCCCCCCCCCCCGCCCCCCAATTGCCATACAATCTTACTAATACCCCCCTCCCCATTGTGAAAACTGTTCCGCCGTCCCTGATGCAGCTGCATTGCTCCTCTAAACATCCGTTTATACAATTTTCGGTATCACCATCAAACGTTTCAGCGTTTGCATTCCTACTTCCGAGATGTTTGGCATTGTGAAATGCAACTTCTATTCTCTTTCGCTTCGCTCAGGCAAATAGAAAACATTTCTAGTTTCTAATATCAACAGCAAACAATCGTATGAGTGGGATGCTTATAGTATCTTGGATTGAGCAGGATTTCAAGAAAGGAGTATCATAACCCATCACAACTGATCATTTGTTTTCAATGTGAAGGCGTCACGAGCAACAAGTGTTCCCCGTAACCAAACCGAATACGCCTACTGAAACTGACTAACGAATAATTACCTGGCCTTGTTAAAAAATTTGTAAACTCCATATCCATCCCTCTTGCCATTTAAGTATGTTCCCTTGTATATATCACCACTCGGGAGTAGCGCCTGGCCATATCCATGTCTCTCGCCACCTGCATTTCTTTCGCCTTCGTATTTTGCATCAATACGAACTCTAAGTTCATTGAAGTCGACTTGAACTAAACTTTCGTAGGAAGACATTGTCCAAAATCTTTTACTAATAATAATGTCAAAATAACTAACTTTCGAAATATCTCGATATGATATAGAGCGATTTCAATTATGCAACTATGACGACTCACACTTAATTGAAAAAAGGAACATTTTTTCACGCGCTATATTCTTAGCGCGCGCTATATCATCATTCTTTTTTCCGGAATCGGGGCAGGCGCGAGTAAGCTTCTAGATCTGTGACAGGTAGTTTAAAATTCTAAATATTCATCCGTTGTCTGCTAGTTTTGACCATTGTCCCAGCATTAAAAAGAAAATAGTATCATATTGTTTAGATGTCAGTTATTCAGGATGTTATCTGGAACAGCACTCTTCTCACACGCTAAGGCATTTCCTAACCTGAGCGTATTCCTCCAGTAAAAACCCGTATATAAGAACCTACTTTTTCTTGGTTTAGGCTAAATCATTTTGAATTATTTCTCTCATGTTTACTGTAAGGTTCTTATAAAAAGGGTAGTTAAAATGGGGAAATTGAGGCGACCAGGTTCTTAATTCTCAGGTTCTTATACGCGGGTTTTTACTGTAGTGAAGTGGCCATCGTCAATGTCCACATCCCAGAGAAAACTTTTATAATATTCTCATCGCTGCCCGAGGTATCCGGAAGCTACCCAGAAGGTTATTGAAGTGATTTTAAATCAATTAGTAATCCGTTCCTCGCTCGGGGCTTGTAATCGCTGGCTATACGGCCTCCTGCTGTTTTCTTGCGTCCACCGATTTCACTTACCACTTTGCAGACCTCGCTGTACTGTCCTTCGACTGGGTCCTCTCCACTCTTGCTACCTTTTCCTCAAGGTCAGCGGGCGGTCATGGTACCATAGAGGGTGTTTCTGGCTTGTTCGACAGTATCCTTATCCTGTTTCGGAAAGCCGGCTTTGACTCGGTTGAATCGCGACATACATACATACATACATACAGCTTTATTTTACAACGCTGGCCATTTCAATGGTGCATTGTGCACACACTGATTTCCAAATGGGGCGTTGACAAAAAAAAGAGTACATAGGTTACAAAGATAAAAAAGACAATACAATTAAACATAGAACTATTAAGAATCCCCGAAAGCACAGTGCACCATCATTCGGCATCCCTTTTCAGCAAACGCTTGAAAGAGGCCAATGTATTAGCCTGTTTGGTCGCTTTACTAAGACTGTTCCATAGCATTGCCCCACTATAGCTGAAACTGCGTTTCAGGAAGTTGGTCTTAGGTTTTGGGAGTGCTAGGTCTGTATCCCTGCTTCGGAGGTTATATCTATCTTGGCGATCTTCAGTCTTGAGAAATAAATTTCGTAAGGTTGGTGCACTTTGATCGTTTAAGATTTTATATATCAAAATCGATTTTAGATTTATTTGCCTTTTATTCAAAGATTGCCATCCCAGCCCTCGGAGAACGTCTACAGACCTCTGTTCATACCTCGCGCCAGTTACTACACGTGCTGCACGTGCCTGCAGCTTTTGGAGTTTATCTGCGAGGGTCTTTCCACAGGTATCCCAAACTGGCGCGCAATAATCTAGATAAGGCTGGACAAGACATCTATAGACGCTCTCAAGCGAGCTGGCCGGGACAAATGGTTTAATACGTAGAATTGCGCCTATCCCTGCACTGGCTTTTTTACACACATTTTCAATGTGCTTATCGAATTTCAAATTTTCATCAATTTCAACGCCAAGGCACTTCTGTGAATTTACCCTTGAAATCGTTTTGCCATCAATACAGACAGAAGACTGAAGATCGTTACTCTTATGTTTAATGTTATAGGATGAACCAATAAACATTACTTTTGTTTTCGATGTGTGATATTGTAACTTATTCAATGATAACCATTTTGAGATATTCGCAAGGTCCAGATTAAGCTTATCTGTGAGCTCATCAGAGGTTGCGAATATCTGAGTGTCATCTGCATATATGCATGGCGTTGTGGTTCCGAGACAATTCGGGAGGTCATTGATATATAAGAGGAATAATAAAGGACCTAAAATGAGCCTTGAGGCACCCCGCATATAATTTGCTTAGGCGGGGAAAGATGATTATTTACTTGGCATTGTTGCGTTCTGCCAGATAGGTACGAGGAGAACCATTCTAACTGTCCGCCACGAATGCCGAGTCGGTTCATCTTATCGAGTAAAATTGAATGGTTTATCGAATCGAAAGCCTTCCGAATGTCAAGGAACACAACGCCTGTTAAATGCCCTTGGTCCATGTTACGATACCAATCATCGCACATATGTATCAGTGCCGAAAGGGTAGAATGTTTAGGCCGGAAGCCGACTGAAATTTGGAAAGCAATGATTGGTCCATCAGAAAGCTATAAAGTTGTCTAAACACTTCTTTCTCAAACACTTTACTGATTATTGGCAGGATCGAGATTGGTCGATAGTTTTCGGGTAGCTTGCGGTCATCTGATTTAAAGATGGGCGTTACCCTTGCATGCTTAAATTCAGTGATAAAGGTTCGAGAAGAAAGTGAGAGGTTGAATATTTGTGTCAGAGAAGGAGCTATAATATCTGCAGCTACTTTGAGCAATTTGGCGGGAATTTTGTCTAAGCCTGTAGCCTTAGAGGCTTTTAGAGATTTTAGAGATAAGACCACATTTTCAACCGGGATTTCTTCGAAACTGAACTGTTGTGTATTGTATTCACAAAAGTCCAGACATAACATGTTTAAGATCCAGACATAACATGTTTAAGATCCTAAGGGTATACGATGTTCCGCTTCGAGGCGTGGAGTTCGGCCGAGGCCGCCGAGATGCTGATGATGATGCGATGCGGTCCGTATGTACCTAATTGAGAAAGGTTGTTGCGTTGGGACTTTCGTGGCGATTGGCGGGCTTTCATTGAGTGTCTACTTACAGAAACCACTTTAAACGCCGACGTAAATAACTCATATGCTTTCAAAGATCAATCCATAGAATCCAATAGTGGTACGAAATATGTCCCAGAAATCAATGGGAGCAATGGAAGACAAATTTAAATTTGGTGTACACAATAAATGCTGCTTTGGGAATCGGTCCAATATGAAGACCTAGGAATAATGGAATATGGAAATGTTTGCCGAGTGCAAAGCAATTATTATAACGTGCAATTGAAGTTGGGCTACAATGAAGTCGTATACAGGGTCGTATACTCGCTTCCATTTGGCCGCAGAACAAATAAAAAAACATGTCCGGTTGATGCTCAGTTTCTCACCTACACGACAGCAATCGCATAGTCTATGAGTGCTGAGTCATCTTCTTGAAGTGTCTCACACCTCACACTAAGAAGCTTTAGAACATGACCAATGCCACTCAGCCAATCAGCAACCGGCATTTGCGCCCCCTATATCCCATAGAAACTAAAGCGTCAAGCGGCGAGGGCATTGAACAATAGGGAAAATTAGGGTTTGTACATAGTCATTAGTATTCATGCTCATAGTCATTATATTCTCTGGTTGCACCTTGCATTTTCATTGTTCTCCTGAAGAAGAACAAAGAAAACCAAGGTGCAACATAGAGAATACTAATGACTATGGGCATGAATACTAATGACTATGTACAAACCACACCCTGTTCTTCCCTCGCCGCTTGACACACAACCAACTCTGCAAAATAAAGGAAAACATTGACTTCATTGTCATCTTTTGCAAAATAGCCCTTTATTTCAAGTCTCTCTCCAACATCTTTCTATAACAAAATAAACAAATCAAAATTAGTACATTTTCAACATTGCAATTTGTTTATAATAACCACGTTTATAAGAATTCGAAGTTTTATTAGGCAAAAAATTAAGAGCCGCAAAAACACATGCATATTTCCCGTAGTAATCAAAATAATCCTCCAGATTATAGAAAAACCTTTCAAGTGTTGGACAAATGCAATTCTAGGTTGTTTTGACCAGTTATCGAGACGATGGAATTGGATTGCAATTTGAGCTATTTTCTTGTCAGAGAAGTGGCCAGCAAGCGTGCGAGAGCCCCCTAAGAACATAGCTTTTTGTTCTGTATATAAGCATAGCAAATACCTAAAAGTTTCTCCACGAACATTTTGCATTTGATGTTCCCTTTTCATGTATAACGTACTGTATTTTTAAGGAAAAAACTTCCACCTTTCACATCGGTTTATTGTCTGATTCACTCAACTCTTGGCTGCCTCGAGCCATTTGAAAAACATTTGAGTCTCAAATTGCTAAAACAAACTTCGAATTTTGCCAGCCTCGAACATCAGCAATTCTCATAAGAAAGCCAGGGAAGAAACAGATTGTCAATTCAAAAGTATGTTTTACCAAATGTTCCGCTGTAATGCGACTTCTGAGTTCAATTTCCGGTCTTCGATCAAAACTTTACGGATTTACGAATTCTGATAACGAGACCGAGATTTTATGTACGCTTTCCTGTTTCTCCCTTTTCCTTGGGCCATAGGAGTCGAGGAATCCATTACAAAAGCTTGCGATAGAATATTTTCATTTCTTACCTGACTTTGGGAACGAAACCTGTCAGCAACTCCAGTATGGCCAGTTTCAACTGCTATCGTCCAAACAAACACTTGGAAATTAATTAGAGCACTCAAAACAAACCGCTTTGTCCGGTAGATCTTTTCATTCACACACACAAGGCTTTGATTGACACTACTATTGTAAAAGCCTTGGATGAAGTATGGCTCTGAACAATGCTCTGTAATGATGTTGATATGTCAATGACAAGCTAGCACAAAAACTTTCAAAATACTTTCTTCGTGGCATTGGTCATGTTCTAAAACAGTTAGAGAATGGACACTCGTGTCAGGGGCGTAGCCAGCACTAATGAGAGGGGGGTTCCAAAATTCAAAAAACAAAAAACTCCATAGATCGGACGTGTTTTTTTGCGTTCTCGCCACAGGAAACCCAGCCAATAATATTGATCTCGGGGAAGAAATTTGCTACATTTTATTGGAGCTTTTATTTGTTGTCTATTAAATATTTACAATTTTAGTAGTAAGTCGGTCCAGAACAGAGGCGAGGGGGGTTCCGCTGCGGGAGAGGGGGGGTTCCGGAACCCCTGGAACCCCCACCTGGCTACGCCCCTGCGTGTCCTATGGGAAATAGACCACTAATGAACAAAAATCTGCTCGCGCTAACGCGCTCGCAGATTTTTGTTCATTAGTGGTCTATATCCCATAGAACACTCGCGTCCATTCTCTAACCCTTACTTATTCAAGGTTATGAGCCAATGTCGAGTGTGTTAGAGCATGCAGTTTTTATAGCGCATACTTGCCATTATTATCAGCATACAAGATTTACAAACAGGGTTTGTAAATAGCTCTACAATCTGGGAAAAATGCAAGCGTGAGATTGCTCTCTGTGGTTCCTCTGTTTCTCCGGATTGTCATGCTGCGTTACTTGTGTTGTATTGCAAGTAATGGAATGCAATAGATTCAACTATAGAGGAAGAAAAAAACAAACAAGCAAGCAGGCGCACTCAAAACAGCAACAACAACAAGAATTCCTAAAAACAGCATATGGTCGGGATAGGCAAGACAAACGAAGTGCCTGCATATCAAACAATCTTACCGTCGCCTAGTGCTTTTGGTTGTTCGTCTTTATTTATTGTTCAGTTCAGTTCAGTTCAGTTTATTAGCACATATTTATCATTGCAGACAAAGTGTATAGTAGAAAAAAATTACTATAACAATTGTGTATTGTTGCTAGTTGTTGTCTCCTTGCACGTACCACCGTTGACCCTCATGCCGGATTAGCTCACTATCAACGGAGCGTGTACGGTTTTTCGCGGGATAAACAATTTGTAAACTCTGGGTCTCTCGTCGCGATGGTTTTGTGTAATTGTCGGGGAAGCTTGTATTATAGCCTGCGTAGCAAGCGATCCCGTTGAGGTTTTAAAAGGCCGCGAAACCGCGAAACTGTCGCTTGCTACGCAGGACGTTACTTTTTATTATGTCCGATAATGTTCGGGGTTGTTTGTGAAGTCTAATCCTTTATGACAATAATATATATTTGGGCTACAACGCAAGCAACGTGTATCTCAAATCCCGTAAACGCTTTACAATACCGCTTAATAAAAGGCACAGCACTGGACCTAAGCCGGTGAACTACAGGTTTTGATTTTCTGAGATAAACGGGCTCTAAGATTTTGACGTACAACAGGTGGCCTGCTTAGCGCTCTATGGTCGCAGAAACCTAGCATCATTCCCAATCATACAAAGCTTTATTTTCCTATTATCCTGTAGCGTTTCTTGTTGACCGAACTTTCATGGCGTACACTGTTTAATACGTTTACAACGATACCCGATTTTACGATATATTTTCGCGGCCCCCATGGTATATTGTAAAATCGCCGTAAAATCGCCGTGCACGGCTTATTTGGAAACCAGCCATAATAAGTGAAAATAACTAGAGTGGGTAAATAAAGTTAACTATTATTTCTATTATTTTACGCAGAACATGCTGGGTAGACACTTTCAGTCATTAGTTATTAATTCTGTTATTAACACCAACTTCTTTGTTAATCCCTATTGATTTGTTTTGTTTGGAAACACTTTGAAGTGATTAGTCTTGACACTTAGCCGCAATCATGACAAGGGGAGGGATGCTCAATCAACTTCAACATTCCACTGTTCATCAGGGAGCAAAACAAAACATCAAAAGACCTCGTTTAGGGGGTAATGGAGCAAAAATAGTATTGCCAGTGTAAAGCCAACATGTGAATGTTGACGAGAAGGTTGTGTTTGACCTTGATGATGGGAGTCGTGGTTTCGAAGAAAGATGGACAAGAGAAAACCAAGAAAGTTCAGCAAACTGCAGCGGTTGTTAAGGCGTTCGAGGCCTCTTCGAGCCCACGACGAAGCGACAAATTCGGTGGTAAAAAGTGTAAAGTATCTCCATTGTTGGCCGAACTGAAGAGCAGCGCTAATTATAGTGAGTTTTTGAGTGAAAGTCGTAACACCGATAAGGGTTCTCTGTCGTACGGTTTGCCAGAGTTAGAAGACATTGATTCGAGTGCCAGAGAAGCGGGAACTACTGGCTACTGGAGTGAAACCAATCGGGATATTCCTTATTTCGGCGCTTGGAAAAATCGAGTAGGTATTTTAACACTTTTAATTTTTAGAAGTCAGTTTTAATGACTCGTCAGGTACTAGTGACAAATCGCTGGTCCGAGCCAGTGGTACGGTGTTGTTCATGCTTTCCATGCTTGGTATGACTAGCTTATAATATTAACAGCGTTTACAACTTTCGGATCTACAGGGATACAACTATGATACGAGCATACAAGCTAGGGACAGCGGATCGGGTGAATGAATCCCAGTGAAATAGAAATATATTGCAAGCTTTGACCTGACAAAAACAGATCATCAGTCACGTGTGATGGTTTATTGACAGGGCACCTTCGTGATGATTTTCTCGAGAGCATAGGCTGAATAAAAAAACACAATGACCTGATGCAACATTAATGAAATCCATTTTATCACCAAAAAGTAACATAGCTGCCCAATTTGTCCTTGACTGCTTCTCATTCAGGTCCATCTTTCCCTGGCATGATTTTTTGGTAATTTTCCATGTATTCGATGTGTATACGGAGCTTACTCTGAATCTGAATCTACACATGTTCTTGTAAAGTAGGCAATCTATTGAAACGGCACGAACGTATTTTCTTCGTGTTGCGCGAGTTCTCAAAAACCATATTACCGTGATTTCTTCCGTATAAATACGCCCAAAGGACGCCAAAATTTTTACTGTATTCAGTTTAGTGAACTAGAAAAATGCACATGATATAGAAGAAAAGCATCTAGCCGTGCAGGAATTTTTTTCTTGCCTTTTTGTTTTGCACGAATTTTTTTTGGTCCGTCTAATGGTCCGTCCCTTAGCAGCGACTTCTTACTCATGGGAATATTATTTCTTTTGATTAAATATTTCTCTTATTTCTAACCATTGGTATCATTATTATTATTATTTAATTATTATTAATCGATTGCATGGTTAAGCTTATACCTTTTCTCCTATGGTCTTGCTTTTGGCCAAAGATACGGCATAAGATATAATCGAAACTTTTTTGTATTTGCTGCAAGAGAGGAAATCGTCACAATTAGTTTCGACTAACCGAAGTGAGAAGTAACGCAACAACACTCTTATCCATAAGTAGCAGGATGTGGGCACAAGCTGGCGAGTTCAAGTACAGCTCAACAAGTACCGCCACCAAAACACCAGTCTACGTAGCAAGCGCGCGCAAAGGAAAACGGGAAGGGGGCAGTTCGAGAGAGCGAGTTGTTTTTGTTATTATTTTGACAGTAGCTCATTTTGTGTGTTCAGGTGGAGTTGGAGGAGCTTTGCTGCATCTGTGCAGTGTACGCTGGCACGGAGGTGTTCCCTTGTCGAGTATGTTGCAAGGTGTACCATGAGAGATGTATCCGCAGGACAGGCCGACTTAACGATGCCTGGGAGCTTGTACTCTTCAGAAAGGCGCGATCAGAAACGGGCTGGAGTTGCCATAACTGCGTGAGTAAAACAAGTTAGAAAAGTTATGGTGGATGCTTGTTGAATTTACCGTGATTCTCACAGTAATTCTCTTTGCTAGACGAACACAGCACAGCACAATATAATACCGCAAAGCGCAACGTAATAAGAGCGGATTCCATTTTTCTGTCGAAAGTACATCAGACTTGCGTTTCTGCACGTTTCTATTGGTTGAGGTCGTTAGATCTTTGTTTATTCAGCCAACGAGAATGCGAAAAAAAAACGCAAGTCATACTTACCCCTGATTGGTAAGTTGTTGAATTTGTATCGTTTTGTGATTGGCTAAGGAGTATCTATATAGGTTTAGTTTTCAGCCCTCATCTGAAATCCGATCCTCAAAACGCAACGAAATACAGCGCAACAAACAATATTCCAAAGCTTTGGCGAGATCAAGGCTAGAACTATAATGTTGGGCAATTTATGGTGGCAAGTCATACGTGCACACGCCTTTTAAGTTTAAAAACCAGCATACTACGAGTTGTATTTGATAATTATTCACCGTTTTGTTGTATTGTTAGCACTTATTCTATTTCAATTGAGGTGGATAGTGGCAGAATATTTACCGAGAGCCGCAGGCTCGAGGTAAATATTCCTAAAGCCACTATCCACCGAAATTGAAATAGAATAAGTGTTTTAGTATATACCAGCAAGGCAACCTGCCGAATTTTCAGTCGGAAAACAATAAGAAAAGTTGTGTTAGCGTTTTAAAACTATTTGCGTGACAAAACTCACGCAAACTTTATAGATGATTTGCATAAAAGCACGTTTTTTGGTCGATTTTGACAGGTCTAGAAAGTTTGCAAGCATTTACTTCGAAAAGCTGCGGAAAAAAGTGGACAATTCAAGGGATTTTCAACAAATTTGGACATGTAGCGAGCAATATATTGCATCATTTCAATTCAAGAAGGAATATAGCTGCAAATTGGAGAGCATTTGTAAGCAATTCGCCAAAAGTTTCCGAGATGAAAATTATTTGTCGGCAGCCACTCGTTGCACAAGTAGTTTGCTGGAAAATGGAGTGAGCAAACACCGTAAACACTGGATATTAGAGGGAAAAACGATTTAGCAGGATAAAACAGCTACACGAAACCTTGTGAAAAGGCTTTATGGGGTTATCATCAGGCAAGAAGAAGGAGAACTAAATACTATACAGAAGTCTCCTTTGTGGCGGACAGTTCGCTCGCAAAAAACTACAAGAAAGCTGCCGATCAGTCGTTGCAAGACACAAAAACCTCAGGTACTTTGAAAATTAGCTCTTTCGACTGTATTTTCTCGACATATTGTAGATTATAATTTGATTTTTGTCAAATAAATAAAATAAGGGAAAGTACATGCCTAAAAAGAATTTTCATTCATGCTTTGCCAGCTAAAGTTTTTCAACTCGGGTTTCACAGTGCAAGCGGGGGAGAGGACAAAACATGGAGTACTACTCCATGGAGTACCCTTTTGGAGTACCTAAAATGGAGTACCCCTAAAAAGTGTCCATGATCATTTCCATGTACGTACCTTTATTAATTTCAAGCGTGAATGCTCATCGATGTTCAAGTATTAAAGTGATTTTGGCCGCCATCTTGAAATTTAGATGTTGGTACTTCAAGTACGGATCCTGAACTGAAGTGTATCATGTTATGCACCAGTCAAAGTAAACTCCGCACCATCACCAGCTATCCGCACCGTCACCAGCTATCCGCACCATCACCAGCTATCCACACTGTCATCACCTATCCACACCATCACAAGCTATCCATTCTATCACCAGCTATCCACACCAACAGCTATCCACGCTATCACCAGCTATCATCACCTATCCACACTACAGCTATCCAAGCCATAGTCACCTATCAACATGCACTATCATCACTATCATGGATAGGTGACGATTGTGGGGATAGCTTGTGATGGTGTGAATAGTTGGTGATAGTGTGGATAGGTGATGATGGTATGGATAGGGCGCACTTAATTTGGAAACAGGCGCACTTAATTTGGAGCCTCGCTCTGTTGTGCGACCCTCACCAAAGTTTTGTTATCATTTGTTTATTGTTTATTTTTGTAAATTATATTTGTGAATTGGTGAAAGCTATTAAATAAATAAAATAAAATAAATAAATAGAATAAATAAATAGATAGGTGATGACAGTATGGATAGGTGATGACAGTATGGATAGGTGATGATGGTGTGGATAGGTGATGATAGTATGGATAGTGGATGATGGTGTGGATAGGTGATGATAGTGTGGATAGCTGGTGATGGTGTGGAAAGGTGATGATGATAGTGTGGATTGGTGACAATGGTGTGGATGATGGTGTGGATAGCCGTTGATGGTGTGGATAGCTGTTGATGGTGTGGATAGCTGTTGATGGTGTGGATAGCTGTTGATGGTGTGGATAGGTGATGATGGTGTGTGGATAGCTGTTGATTGTGTCAATAGGTGATGATAACAGGTCAAAACAACCTAGAATTGCATTTGTCTAACACTTAAAGGTGGATTATTTTGATTATTAGGGGCAAATGAGCTGTGTTTTACGGTTACAATTTTTACTTATTTTAGCGTGCGAGGACCCCTTTTAATGATGATATGATGATGTATATGATGATGGTGTGGATAGGTGTGAAGATAGCCTCCTCCACAGGCGCCTCTCTCTCTAACCGCTCTCAGAACAACGGAAAAGCGAAACCGGAAGCGGCTGTGGTGTCGCTAACCCACAGGAAGCCCAATTTCCTGTTTCCTGTTTCCGTTCTTTCTCTTCCTTTTCTAAACGGAGTTGCCTGCGGAGGAGGCTAGTGTGAAGATGTATCTAGATGTTGTACTAACCGATACTAACATGATACACTAACATGATGCATACTTGAAGTACCAACCGCTAAATTTCAAGATGGCGGCCAAAATCGCTGAACTTTAATGCTTGAACATCGATGAGCATTCACGCTTGAAGTAACAAAGTGCGTACATGAAAATGATCACCGACACTTTTCAGGGGTACTCCATTTTAGGTACTCCAAAGGGTACTCCATGGAGTACTACTCCATGTTTTGTCCTCTCCCGTGCAAGCGTGTTTTTCACAAACAATGCTCAGACGACTTGTGAGACATATTAAATCCAGAGAGACCGATTTTGAGACAAAGAAATCTAATTTGTTGCTTCTTTAGTTTTGTTGACTGATATTTCTTCGCCTCTACATGAAATTTGCTTGCCATCACAATATCTACTGTTTCGGAGGTAAATAATGTCTCAGATTCCGAGACGGGTATTGACAAAGTGCGAGCCAGCGAGTCAGCGAGTTTGTGCGAGCCAGAGCGAGTCAGTTATATCATCAATTTAATTTTTTTTTTTGCTATCACACTTACTAGACGTCTTTGAGTCACTGCAATCCTGGGTTGTTATTTTGATGATTTCCTTTGTGAATCTATACAGCCAGCCAGAGCAGCCAGAGCCAGCAAACCGAACCGTCATTCCTAAATGGAGGAATGCTCACCATGAATAATTTAACGATATTTTTGACAATATTACTTCAAATTGACCTAAAAACATTCAAAATATTTGAACTATCAAGACTACTAGTCAGGATAAGGGTTAATACATCGTTTTAGTATATTTTTGTAGTATATGCCTCGTTCTATTAAAGATTAATACTATTAAGGTACGTAATCAATAAAACGAGCTGTCCGAACCAGCGAATTCACTGGTAGGGTAGTGGTTAGGGTTAGGTATAGTAACTGGAAAGTTACAGGTTCGAACCCTGACAATTTTCATAATTCTTTTTTCACTTCTGTAGGTGAGCGCTTGTTTAGAAAAAATTCTAAGTGCCAGTGAGCATTCCTCGATTTAGGCGTGTGAAAACCGAACGATGGCGGCCATTTTGTTTACAATTGGTACCTAAGGCCCCTCGTCTTGACCGGACACAGGTAACCCATGAGCAACTTACTTTTCCGTTCACAAACGCGTCCACAAAGCACTGTATGATAATATATAGATTTAGCCACTGGCTAAAAGCGGAGCTCCCGGTTACATACTTTACTGTTAACAAGGCAAAAAGGTTGCCGTTGTATATAGGTGTAGTCTTGCACCGTCATACCACTCGACTAAGCACTTGCACCCCCTGCCATTTTGATAATTTCACACAAGTCTAGTTGTCTGAGGTTTATCCCTTCCTGAGATATTTTCTTTTTCTCTTGTGATGTCATGGATGACATCATACCATGTGACCATGCAGTTGCACCCCCCTTGCCACTTAGATAACTTCACCCAAGTTTGGTTATCTGAAGTTCATCCCTTCCCGAGATATGTTCTTTTTCTCCTATGATGACGTCATCGATACAGCTGCACCCCCCTTGCCACTGAGATAACTTCACCCAAATTTGGTTGTCTGAGGTTCATCCCTTCCAGAGATATATTCTTTTCTCTTTGATGACGTCATCGATGACCTCACATCACGTGATCATGTTACAGCACCCCTCTGGTAGCACAGAGAAATATCCCAAGTTTGGTTGTCTTAGCATGTTCCCTTGAAGAGAAATAATTTTTTTCTTAGTATACCACAGGGTTCCCATGAGTTTCCGCGTACTGCGGACAGACGTACGCCGGACGGACGTACGCTATACCTTTAATACCAGGAAGAAACAAAAAATTCATATCTCAAGAAGAGAACCACCTATGGCAACCAAACTTGGACACATTCATCTTTTGGGCGATACCATTTCCCTCATTTGACTTGGCGCCGTCAATAACGTAAGCAAAATGAGCAAGAAAGCCCGTGACGTTTGAAAATCTACTCCATAGTTATGCCTAGACGTTATTTCACCTAGGTATGGTGCTCCGCTTGCGCGGCCTTCGGCCCGCGCAGTAGCTCCGCTAATAATGACTGTCATTAGAGACAGAAAGAATAAATAAAAAACGAATCAGAATTAAGGCCGTATAGTGGGCAAGAAATCAACTCCCCCTCCTCCCCTTTGTGCAAAAGAAAAGACACAGGCAGCCCAACACAGCAGCATTCCACCCGACCACGCAGTATTGCGAAAGCAACATGGCGACCATATGCACTCGGTAGAAATGCTGCCTTCATTATAAAACGTACATTTTATTTTTGCGCACGACAAGCATGTATGAGTAAAGTACCAAGGTACTCTTACATTTTTCGTTTTGCTTCTGGGAGTAAACTAATTTGTGCTGATGTACATCTGTCAGCGCAACAGAAGCTAGACCTTGGTTTATAAGTCTACTGCAGAAGTTTTTTGTTAGTTGCATTCTACATATAATCACAATATTAAGGTACTTTTTTATGTAAAAATAAGGAAAACACATGGTTAGTTTTATTAAATGCGGACACTAAGCAACCGTTTTATCATGAAATTTTACCAATATCAATGTTAAATAAAGTGTCAATAAACGTCCATTGCGCTGACTCGCACTGACTCGCACCGACTCGCACTGACTCGCTGGCTCGCACTTTGTCCAAACTCTTCCGAGACTCTAAACCAATCAAATTGGTCGTTTTCGAAGAGCTAATTTTCAAAGTACCTGAGGATGGTTTGTGTCTTGCAACGACTAATCGGCAGCTTTCTTGTAGTTTTTTGCGAGCGACTGTCCTCCACAAAGGAGACTTCTGTTAGTAGTTTGTTCTCCTTCTTCTTGTCTGATGATAACCCCATAAAGCCTTTTCACAAGGTTTCGTGTAGCTGTTTTACCCTGCTAAATCGTTTTTTCCCTCAAATATCCAGTGTTTACGGTGTTTGCTCACTCCATTTTTCCTGCAAACTACTCTTGTGCAACGAGTGGCTGCACAGGTCGCCCAAGCTCTTGTTTCATATTTTAATAATTTGAATGAATTTAGGCTGTTTTAGAGCACTCTGCATAGCTTGCATTTTGGCTGTTGCAGTCGAAATTTGTAAAATAATGAAAATAAAAGAATTGTTCAATCATGTTGTACTTACTTGTTTATTAGCCCTTTGTGATCTCCTCTGGGAAGTCTTAAGCCATTTGGATCACTTTTTTCGAGAGATATCATTCACAAACCTCCCCATCTCTTGAAAAAGTGATCCAAATGGCTTAAGACTTCCCAGAGGAGATCACAAAGGGCTAATAAACAAGTAAGTACAACATGATTGAACAATTCTTTTATTTTCATTATTTTACAAATTTCGACTGCAACAGCCAAAATGCAAGCTATGCAGAGTGCTCTAAAACAGCCTAAATTCATTCAAATTTATTAAAATATGAAACAAGAGCTTGGGCGACCTGTGGTGGCTGCCGACAAATAATTTTCATCTCGGACACTTTTGGCGAATTGCTTACAAATGCTCTCTCCAATTTGCAGCTATATTCCTTCTTGAATTGAAATGATGCAATATATTGCTCGCTACATGTCCAAATTTGTTGAAAATCCCTTGAATTGTCCACTTTTTTCCGCAGCTTTTCGAAGTAAATGCTTGCAAACTTTCTAGAGCTGTCAAGTCGACCAAAAACGTGCTTATGCAAATCATCTATAAAGTTTGCGTGAGTTTTGTCACGCACGTAATTTTAAAACGCTAACACAACTTTTCTTATTGTTTTCCGACTGAAATTCGGCAGGTTGCCTTGCTGGTATATACTAAACACTTATTCTATTTCAATTTCGGTGGATAGTGGCTTTAGGAATATTTACCTCGAGCCTGCGGCTCTCGGTAAATATTCTGCCACTATCCACCTCAATTGAAATAGAATAAGTGCTAATTATTCACCGTTTGGTTGTATTTGATAGAATTATTCACCGTTTGGTTGTATTTGATATAATGATTCACCGTTTGGTTGTATTTGATATAATTAATTATTATATGGATGCCAGTGTTTTACCGGAAACTAAAACACTCGTAGTTTCCCATATCTTCACTAGTGAAAATATGAAAAAATTATGTACCGAATGTCCCGGATGTGCACGTTTGCAATGTTGTTTTCCTGACTTCGTCTGCAGTGAAATGTCGCTCCTTCGGTCACACGAGTTTTAAGCCACAAAACTAAGTTTTGTTTTAGTTCTAAAGAGGAAAGCCTTATTTCAACTATGGCAGAGAAAGCTACATGGCAACACAAAAAGGGAAATTAGTTCTTACCACTGTATGCGGCATTGCTAGGCGCGACCTCAAATTCACTGTCGGGCGATTGGCGATTTTACGCAATGTCAATTTTCTTGAACCAGAAAGTTGAACCTTCGAGTCAAGGAAACCAATGGATAGCTAAAACCAATTTGATTGATTTTGCAATCAATGTCGGCCCTCTGAAGTAGCCGAATCCAACGTTTTGGAATTGATTGACGGCTAAAAATCGCCAATCGCCCATCGCAACATTGAATTTTGAGATCGCGTAGCAATGCATACAGTGGTAACAACTTGTTATATTTTGCCGCTATGTCAATTCTTATCCATATAATAAAAAGACCATTACACGGTGGCTTGAAGATATGGATTTTATTTTCTCGTGTCGAAAACAATATTTTACTCACTCGCTGCGCTTGCAACTCGAAAATAAAATCCATATCTTCGCGCCACCGTGTAATATCCTCTATTTATTCTCCGTTTGGTTGTATTTGATATAATTATTCGCCGTTTTGTTGTATTTGACAGAATTATTCACCGTTTTGTTGAATTTGATATAATTATTCTCCGTTTTGTTGTATTTGATATAATTATTCTCCGTTTGGTTGTATTTGATATAATTATTCTCCGTTTGGTTGTATTTGATAGGATTATTCACTGTTTTGTTGAATTTGATATAATTATTCTCCGTTTTGTTGTATTTGATATAATTATTCTCCGTTTTGTTGTATTTGATATAATTATTCACCGTTTGGTTCGCTCTGCAGGAATGTTTAACGTCTCTGCTCACTGACGAGGAGATGCAAGATCTTATTGAGAACTTTGATCGATTAGACGTAAATCAAGGTGAAAATTCATGTAAAGCGTACTCTATACCAGCACCTGGGTGAATAAAGTGTAGGTTAAGATTTGCCTGGATGGATAGAAAACGTTAAATTCAGGGTAGCGGAGCATGTGTGAAAGTGTGCGAGTGAGAGAGAGGAGGGGCTTGATTTATAGAAAAAGCCTCTGCAACCCCAGATAATAGAACCAAACCGGCGCTACCATTCAGATTGTGGTGAGAGAATAACTTCTATTCCTCAGTCTCATTTCTCGTTTAGTTCATTTTTTGATATTTTTGTATTTTAGTATATGCGTCTTTACCCGTCTCGTTTACCTTTTTTTGTATTATCCGTGTTTGTTCGGAGGAGATGCTTGAATCCCCTTGCGTTTTGTTCTTAGACACCCAGATCACCAAAGGCGAGTACGTGCGTTACAAGAAGGCCCAGTATAAAGACGTCCACAAGGTGGACATGCCACGCCCCCAGGTGGACGAGGCACACAACGAGGTATGTGTATCCGTGGTAACACATCATGGTGAATAAAGCCTTCTTATCAAGCGAGGATGTGTTACCTTGTTACCGTGGTAACACATCATGGTGAATAAAGCCTTCTTATCAAGCGAGGATGTGTTACCTTGTTACCGTGGTAACACATCATGGTGAATAAAGCCTTCTTATCAAGCGAGGATGTGTTACCTTGCATCCTCTATCAGGCGTCCATTGCTATACATTCTGTACAGTGGCGGATCCAGGATTTTACAAAAGGGTTTCCTAAATTGTTTTTTAAATTTCTACATTTTCCATGTTGTTTATTTTTTATTATTTTCTTATCAATTTGATCTTCAAAGGGGAGTACCCAGGAAATACCCCCTGGACCCGCTAGATGACTGAGTGATGATCTTTCAGTTTCCAAAAAAGTCACGAGAAATTTGAAAATATATGAAATGAGATTCTATAAAAACATTATTCTACTGTGTTGGCTGCAAACGTAAAAGCAAATCAACACTCTTTGTAATGAACTTTTGCAGGTAACAGTGTAGTAGGTATGATGATTTTTCACGCCATTTCTGAGGGGATCGTGGGATTGGGGTCTGAAGGCTTTAGATCGCAGCACTCAACAAATATTTCGACAGCTCTAACTAGGCGCACCAAACCGTGCACAGGTGCAAAGTGACTTATTTGATCACATGGATCGCCGGATTGCTATTTAGTGGATCCAGTGGACTCAGACAAGAGAGCACACATTTTATTATAATATGAGGGCGTATACTTTAGGGACCGATCATTATTTATCGCTTGGGGGGGGGGGGGGGCAGAGGATTTTGGGTAATACAAGGTCAAAATGCAGTGATCCTCCCTCTACAAGTACAATGATTAACGTGATCCCCCTCAGAGTAGCCTGCTAGCAGGCGTGGGGCGACAATTGGGCGAGTGACAAAACGAGGGGGGGGGGGGGGAGATAGGCGGAATCTTGGTATAAGAATCTTGGTATAAGAATCTTGGCGGAATTGTGGTATAATTAATCTTTCCGCCTCTCTCGTTTTGTCACTCGTTTTGTCACTCGCCCCATTGTCACTCGGCCCAAAAAATCCAAGATGGCGCTCGCGAGTACAAACTCCGGGTTTTTTCGCCGATAAAAACAGCCTCCAACCCTCAGAGTAGTTAAATGTTTTCGTGATCCCCCCCCCCCCCCCGCCCCGCCCCCTATTTGACCTAGTAGAAGACAATTTACAGATAAAGGTGATCCCATTTTTCTTTCGTTGCGCGCAAAGCGCGCCCGAATTTTGGTAAACGCATTTCATCAAGCCATTTCTTTGATAAAAGCACTTTCACCAAGAAAGTGTAGATGAACATTCCCTTTTTATGTATAGTAAAAAATCTTGTAGGTTTTATTATTCATGCGCGCAATTGCGCGCCGAAATTATTATTCATTTGCGTGAAGCGTGGCCCAAATGACGAATTTCTATGAACGTCGAACACACGCTTACTCTTCTTTCGAACATAGTGACTGCCCGCCAGCCTATCATCACTGCAGGGCAGTTTTGGTAGAGTTTGTTTTTCCTCGCCAAAACACAGCCGAAATTTTTCTTGTGGTCCCCCCTTTCAGGGCTTCAGGTTTTGAGAGATCCCCCCTTTTCGCTCGCCCCAAAATGAAGTGATCCCCCCAAAAATTCTCTGCCCCCCTCCCCCCCCCCCCCCCCCCCCCCAGGCGATAAATAATGACCGGTCCCTTACCCGTCAAACTAGGATAGAACAGGAGCCCATCAAGGTTAGAATAAGTCATCGTGATGATCATGCCCAGGAATACTCTGGTTTATTTTTCTATCGGCAGTTTACCATGATGGATAAGAACCGAACCGGTGATATCGATTGGTGGGAATTCCTCAATCACGAGGCGCTCAAGGTCCTTAGCATGAAACGAAGCAAGGTACACTAGCACACTCTTAACTAGTACACTAGATCAACCTGACAAAGCCGAGAAGGCATAGCCTTTATACAGCCATAGCCTCTATACAGCCATAGCCTTTATACAGCCATAGCCTCTATACAGCCATAGCCTCTATACAGCCATAGCCTCTATACAGCCACAGCCTCTATACAGCCATAGCCTCTATACAGCCATAGCCTTTATACAGCCATAGCCTCTATACAGCCATAGCCTCTATACAGCCATAGCCTCTATACAGCCATAGCCTCTATACAGCCATAGCCTCTATACAGCCATAGCCTCTATACAGCCATAGCCTCTATACAGCCATAGCCTCTATACAGCCATAGCCTTTATACAGCCATAGCCTCTATACAGCCATAGCCTCTATACAGCCATAGCCTCTATACAGCCATAGCCTCTATACAGCCATAGCCTTTATACAGCCATAGCCTCTATACAGCCATAGCCTCTATACAGCCATAGCCTCTATACAGCCATAGCCTCTATACAGCCATAGCCTCTATACAGCCATAGCCTCTATACAGCCATAGCCTCTATACAGCCATAGCCTCTATACAGCCATAGCCTTTATACAGCCATAGCCTCTATACAGCCATAGCCTTTATACAGCCATAGCCTCTATACAGCCATAGCCTCTATACAGCCATAGCCTCTATACAGCCATAGCCTCTATACAGCCATAGCCTCTATACAGCCATAGCCTTTATACAGCCATAGCCTCTATACAGCCATAGCCTCTATACAGCCATAGCCTCTATACAGCCATAGCCTTTATACAGCCATAGCCTCTATACAGCCATAGCCTCTATACAGCCATAGCCTTTATACAGCCATAGCCTCTATACAGCCATAGCCTTTATACAGCCATAGCCTTTATACAGCCATAGCCTCTATACAGCCATAGCCTCTATACAGCCATAGCCTCTATACAGCCATAGCCTCTATACAGCCATAGCCTTTATACAGCCATAGCCTCTATACAGCCATAGCCTCTATACAGCCATAGCCTCTATACAGCCATAGCCTTTATACAGCCATAGCCTCTATACAGCCCCTCTCCTCGCCATAAAATTAAGGTAAGGGGACGCCTGGTGCTTTCGTTCCGTGTTATTATATAGGAATGTATCTGCATACCTTACGCATAATCCGGTGACTCAAATTGCTTAATTGCCTGAGCCAATCAGGGGTCTTGCCTCGTTTTGCCTTGTGCAATTAATAGTTGGCTTCTGTAGCGCCAAAAATGTAAAAAAAGAAGACTCGGGAAACTTTAGACAACGAGAAAGCATCCCCAACATTCTGGGGAAAACACAATTAGACCCCAACAAAATTTCGGGAAGCAAAGCACATACATCTACCTTTCTTCTTTTTTAAGGGGATAAGAGTGGTTGTACACAGGCTAAGAAGGCAGGCTTGAAAGGATCAATTAATCAAACGCTTTAGAGTGAATGGTTGCTGCATCTAAGTTCCACTTTCCTACGAGATGGATTTTGATGTGACCCTTACCCCCAACACTTCAGGCATCCACATCCCTTACAGAGTCATATATACTCGTATAATAACCGCATTGAAGTGATTAAATGGTAAAATTAATCATTAACTGAAATGCATGTTTGTGAGCTCATAATCAGATATTTGTCAGTACGCTCTTCGTTCAGTTTAGGTGAAGCGCTGGTGATCGTACAAGTTTGCCACAGGAGGTTCAGTCAGGCTAATACTGTGCGTTTAGTTTCAGCTAGTGCGCATGCTCTCTCCACGCGAGATCCAAAGCGTTCGAGATATCTTCCATGCATTTGACAAAGATGAAG
Organism: Scolanthus callimorphus; assembly: GCA_033964015.1. Classification (NCBI taxonomy): domain Eukaryota; kingdom Metazoa; phylum Cnidaria; class Anthozoa; order Actiniaria; family Edwardsiidae; genus Scolanthus; species Scolanthus callimorphus. Next base: position 28,276,888 of record CM066913.1, read on the forward strand.
ATGGCTACATCAACTCGTACGAAGTATCCAAAGGGTTCGGCAGGTGGTTTGGTAATCTCCGGGTATCCGTGGGATCATCCAGTGACAATACCGGGTAAGTTCCTTGTGTAACATCGGGTAATAGTGACGTTCCATAGCGTGCCATGTTCTGTTTATTGATTGGTGGCCTTCCATACCGTGCCATGTTCTGTTTATTGATTGGTGGCGTTCCATAGCGTGCCATGTTCCGTGTTTACTGATTGGTGGCGTTCCATAGCGTGCCATGTTCTGTTTATTGATTGGTGGCCTTCCATAGCGTGTCATGTTTTCTGTTTATTGATTGGTGGCCTTCAATAGCGTGCCATGTTCTGTTTATTGTGGAGGGGGGAGGGAAATCCCGGGCGAGGGTGCTTGTTGTACCTTTTAGGGTTTGAAATCAGGCCTCTGGTACCTTTAAGGGGGTAAAATTGGAAAACATTTTTTATCAGATAGGTACCTCTTAGATGATGGATGTCAACTCTCCCTGTTTTGCCGGGAGTCTCAAGATTTTTCACTTCTTCGTCTCCCGGGAAGAAATCAAGACGACTGCCGTATTTACCGTATTTCTCCCGGGAGATTTTCAGGAAATTTCAGCATTTTTTAAGGCAGTCTCAAGCCGGAGACCTTAGGTTGGCATGCCTGTCTTAGGGGTCCGTTTTAGTAAGTCAAACAACAATGGTTTTATCAATATCATATTTGTTGGTACCTTTTAGGGGTCAAAATCAACTAAGCCACGGCCCTGCCCAAAAAATAGGGGACCCCCCCCTCCCCCACCCGGATGATCACACGTTGTAAAACTCGGATAATTCAAGTCAAATTGTCCTCGGTCGACCTATCTAGAATGCGTTTGTGTTATTTCAGGTCAAGTTGGTCGTTTGGACGTGCTCTGGATCCCAAGTCAGTCGCGCAACACGTGGACAGACACACAGAGATCTTCATGCACGCGGACACCGATAACAACAGGTATTATTTTGAGCTCGCGAAATGTTACTCCAATGTAAGCTTGGCGATAGGGGCCTCGGCATAGTTGAAGGCAAGGCTTTTCTTTTATTTGTGGGTCTATTTAGCACATGCATGCACTTCACAGTCGACTACCGCTCCCCAACGCTGTCGTATCCGTGATGACGTAGAACGAGAGAAAGAAGGCACGTGGTTTCCCATGGATAAACAAATATACAAAATAAAATATACAAATAAACAAGGGAAAAAGAAAGATGCTAATAAATGACCTGCGTTACAATTATGGGCAAGTGTCTCTAGAGGCAAAGATGTTGGTGAGCGAAAGCTTATGAAAGTATTCATTCACGATCATCCCGGATTCGTCACTATTTGCTGGGAGTACAAGGAAAGCCAATTCATTTTCCTTGTCTCGCAAGGAAAGCCAATTCACTGCACTGAGCGAAACTGGGCAAGGATCTGATTTACTCAATTGAGTACGCAGAAGAAAAGCCCAGGCCCAGTCACCTGAAACAGCTGTACTCACTCTCCTAGGTTAGAGTGCAGTGATAGAATTATAGAGGGGCAACTATCGACATACCTACCCCCTTGACACGCATGCCTTGACCAGCATTAAATTTTGCTCCGATCTCGGATACAGTAAAATACAAATGGAAGATTCAGACTTGTTTGTTAATAATTTATATATTCGATATAATTCTGTTTTTCTCTACTAGGCTTGTGTCGTGGGAAGAGTATCTCCGAGAGCAAGCACTCTATGTTCTTGCAGAAAGACCAAATTACCGAACGTGATCATCCCGAGCCCCAGCCAAATGGTAGAAAACCCAGGGAAATCTGCACGGTCTATAGAGTACCGCGGACACGAGGCATGGTCACGAGATGAATACTACTACTCAATGGCTAACGGAAGTTTGGATGGTGATTTGCTATGGCGTAGTGAATCAGTGTATTCAAGGACATTTGGTGTTTGGCAAAGTCAAGCTTTGAATGAGTTTTGACTGTTTTTTGTTATGAAAACATTATAAATATTACTAGAACGTCTGCGCTTTTCTGGCGCAAAAACGACTTGCGTGCACATACTTGTTATACAATGGGTTTGAGTGCCATACCATGTGAATATTCCATCTGTCGCGTGTACACACTGAGTCACTATTTATCATTCATAGAAAATACAGAACGAGCAGACCTCAACGCAATGCACCTCGGGAAAGCCGAGGTGAACACCGCCGAATATGGAACGGGGATTTTACTCTCTGATGGGCTTTATTTTCTACAAAGTGACAACAACACGCAACTGCTATGGTTATGTGTTCAATTATCTTTCATTTACAGTATATATATGCAAAAGTGTTACGTTTTTATTCATATTCTAATCGTTCCGGTTGATCACCTAGGATGCAATTGTTGGTAAAAAAAAATAGTTTAGTTTGACCGGGGACAAATGTATAAAACGATTTGGATGAAATCCCGAGTGTAATGGCGCTAACCGGTCGCATTAGGTTACCTTATTTGGTCATGTATATATAACCGGTTGAAGTGCCGAAAGTATACCGACCATTCAGATCGGTTCGTTCCAACCGGAATGACGGGACAACCTCGGCAGCTGTCCACTCGCGGAATAACGTGCAAACAACTCATCTGTGCTGTTAGTGGCATTCGAGCTGAGATGCCCTGTTTTTCATGACCAATGTTAAGCACCCTCTGATTCGTTAATAAATATATAAGTTTGTATTTGTCTTTCGGGTCTTTTTGGGCCTTTTCTGTACTAATATATTTTATAAAAGAGTAAGGTCCTCGGTGTCAAGGGGGCTCATTCGTCATCCTCGGCTCTCGGACTAGTTTGTCCTAAATTCAAGCGTATTCTTCCGACAACACTGTCCGAATATGACAACACAAGCAAGTCGCAAAGATGATCCCCATCAGTTGGATGACAGCAATCCAGATCCCAAATCCACTTATCACGTGCAAGTTATTAGACAAGTATTTCTTCACAAAGATGTAACAACCCCGTCTATAGATCTTAGTCGGGTCTTCTTGAACATTTTCGTTGCACTTGGAATCAGAGAGATCTTTGCAACAGCTCTTTGGTACCATATTCCGGTGTTTAAAACCCCATTTCGTCTTAAACCAATCTTTGTATTCTGCATTTCCGCAGCATTTAAAATCTCTGTGTATCTCATCAATTGCCTTGGTAACTGCATCATGGCCCGGTAGATGGTACTCATTCATGGTCGAGCGGATGTCTCCGCGTAAGTTTTTTTCTATCCGCTCCCGGTAGATGTACGCTAACACAATAGCTGTGATTTCAAGACAAAAGATCGCTGTTACCAGTCCAAAATATGTGCCAAGCATGCACTGGTTCTCCTTCAAAGCTCCACAACACGCTAAAAAAGCGACAATCACCGTCACAATCCCGATAACGATGCATAATATGGGCGCAGTTTTGTAGTTGATTGTACCCGTGAGTCGGCTGTAGTCCCCCGCTACCTCGTCTTTGCTGCTGACGATCCAAACACCAACAGCGAACAACGCGCATCCCGCAAGCAAGAATAACAGGTTGAAGAAGAACACCATGAATTTGATACACTTAAAACCCCAATCTGTAGGCATTTCCACGGCTTCTTGTAGACAGACCTACACTTCTGATGGTTATATTTGCGTTGACGGGTCAGAAAAAAAAACAAAAAATCTTTATATTTTCACTGAAGCAGAAAGAAATTCCTTTTATTCACCGACTGGAAAGGATTAAAAGCGCGATTAATCATATTCCTCAACTACTTTTGTTTGCAAAATTTCAGGTTTAAACGGAACGTACGCTGAATAGAAATATCTCAGTTTTAAAGTTTAAGGCCGTTTTGTCTGGAAGTTGACCTTCTTTTCTGTTGAATGAAATTCTTTGAAGCGAAGAAACAACAAATTCTACATTTGTCAGTTAAATTGAAGTGCGCGCCGGTTGCCTTTGTGCTCTTCTGTTGTCCTCAGCTCAAGTGAAAACGCCAATGTCGCCTCTCAACTTCGTCCGGTTATATTAGGTTATCAAATGGCCAAATGTAGAAACTTGATGCTGTCCTTTCATTCCATATACTTGTGATCACTAGATCAGAGCTCGTCAATCAATTCTCACAAAATAAGTTCCTCGCTCCACCAACGATCTCCGTATGTCTCTCAAAACCAGTTCTAAATCAAACCAAATTAAACCCAGATTGGATGGTATTTGAGATATCCGCCAAGAGCACAAAATTTCCCCTCAATTGAGACAAAATATAGGAACATCTTAATGCATGGCTTAACAAAAGGACATAGACATTCTCCATAATAAATTATTTAGAATCTTGCATGTGATAACGTGTGCGGTTGGGACCACCTTCTCAAGCCACTTAGTTTTACTGGTGTCTCTATTCAACAAAACTATACGCCTGTTGTTTGGCTAAAACAGTAGTTATGCTTGTTGACCATTTGATTGCTGCTCACGTGTCAAATGTGTTTTCAAAATTCTCTGTTTTCAGTGAAAAGAGAATACAAATGCTACACACGAGAACAGTTTATTTCACTGGTGCTGCTTGAAACCTGTAAACTACTTGACGCGGTGCATTACAGACATGTAAAACAGTTTGCTTTTTATTTTTACTTTTATCTGTAAAAGTAGTTAACATTAAATTTGTATCTGATGTCTCTAACCGTGTATAATAAAGTCCATAATTAAGTAATAAAGTCCATATGAAAAATATCAGAAAAATCGTCAACTTCGGGCAAATCGACTAGACGTTCAGAAAGTCAACTCAATCACGGGCCAATATTCCAGTCGAAAATTAATCAGACCGGGCGGATTTACGGGGGAGAGGGGTGCTGAAGGGGCTGCACCTCCCCCCCCCCTTTTTTGGGAGATTTTGCCATACATTTTCTGTAACGATGAAAATTTGCAATTTTTGGTCGCTATATTATTATCAGGATCCGCCCCTGCAGACCGCACTGATCCGGGATCGGAACTTCGTCGTTTTGGCAGGGAAACCTCGACAGGGCCAAAGGCTCCAATTTACGATGGACGAGAAGGGCCACTTCGGACTTCGGACTTCGGACTTCGGACTTCGGACTTCGGACTTCGGACTTCGGACTTCGGACTTCGGAGATCAAATGAAATTGTCTGATTTACCTGATTAATATTTTTAAGAAGACCCGCTGAACACCCGGCCGCAAGATAGCAATATTAGGATAAAGAAGCATATTATCCATAGATGTTCGGGCAAGCCTGTGGCCGCGTAGCACTAAGTGCTAAAGGGAGGCTGTCACGATACGCGCATGCTCCAGGCACGATCACTGAGCAAAAACTATTAGACCATCTACTATTGAAGAATATGTAAACGTAAACATTTGGTCGGATGGGTCGAGAAATAGCATGATTAAAAGGGATTATTTTCGTGGTTTTCAGCCTTCGCTGGCCATCGATACGGGACGATACTTCTTTGTTTTGAGATGCGCAGAACAGCTGCGCAGTTGCGTGACAGTCTCCCTTAATAACCTAGTCCAGTTGTCTGAAAGCTGAAGTGCTAATGAAACAGGCCCGTAGCCAGGGTGGTTCCGGGGGTGCGCAAGCACCCCCCCCCCCCCCTCCCACGCAACAAAAAGGTCCACATTTAAGGGTTTGAAAACACTGTTTTAGTGACTAAGTGCCGCCAAACAGAAGACTACAGTCACTTGGCATACAGCCAGTTTCGTATATTTGCTTTTTCTAGTGAATTTTGACTTGCGGTTAATAAATTCATACCACGCTGGTCCCCTTTTTCCAGATTAGCACCCCCCACAAAAATCCCTGGCTACGGGCCTGTGAAATATCCCATTGTACTTCTGAGCGTTAGCCCTAGTAAGCGGAGAAAGAGAAAAAATCTCTGACCCCGAGAGGGATTTATCCAATTACAATAAAATGAACTAGTTTATTTACCCGTGAATAAATTCGCTCGTGCCTTCTCCAGTGGATGACAATACAAATTGTTTAGTATTTATACATGAATTTGTCATTGCAACAACTGTCTTTGTAGAAAACGTTTCTGGTGTAGGTGCCTGTTTTTTCTTGGCGCACGCACTTGAAAATATAATTCACAGCTTTTTTGTTCAAAAAACTACATTGCCTTGTTTGGGCGCAAAGACCCATGATTAAACTTTTAGAATGCAGTTTGGATGTATTTCAAGAAATCTTTGACTTCCTAATTATTTTCTAACACAAATACTGCCAGGGATTTATTTCAAGCAAAGTCCATTGAGGAGCTCGGCGAGATCACTTTTTTGCTAAACAAAGCCTAAAACAATATCATTTGCCCGGGTTTGAGCTACAAATTGTAAAAACAAAACTAATTCAACTTAAATGGACGCGGCTCCCGTTAAATGAAATGGTCTAAATTTCAGGCTTTCATTCACGGAAAATTTAGCTTTCTTTTGCGAAGCAACGACGAAAAACTGGCGGACGGCGTCTCCCCGCGCTAAAGAAAATGCCTGAATGGCAGCTAGTCTCTCCTCGCATCGGTTTAAAAAAACTAACACCATCCTGCAACCCTGAGAGTGGGGTTTGTATCACATTCACGGTGGCAGTTAGCTCGACAGGCTTTCCACGTCGGAGCTTTTTAAAATATTTATAGATTAAGTCTGAAGTCTGAAGTCTGAAGTCTGAAGTCTGAAGTCTGAAGTCTGAAGTCTGAAGTCTGAAGTCTGAAGTCTGAAGTCTGAAGTCTGAAGTCTGAAGTCTGAAGTCTGAAGTCTGAAGTCTGAAGTCTGAAGTCTGAAGTCTGAAGTCTGAAGTCTGATTTTTGCGGCCCATATCGGCACAAAAACAACGACGAGTAAATTAAAAAGAACAGATGTGTATGCTTCTCTATCCTAATATTGCTATCTCAGGTGTTGTGCGGTTCTTCTAAAAGGAATCAAGTAAATCAGACAATTTCATTATCTCTGAAGTCTGAAGTCTGAAGTGGCCCTTCTCGTCCATCGTACCAATTACTTCTACCCTTTACATGGGCGAAAACAATTCCATTCCCATTTTCTATTGTTGGTAAGATTTCACATCCTAGTAACCCAAATCCCATTTTCAAGCCTAAAACAAGGTAAATCCTAGCTCCCATTTTACCCCTTCATGGCCCTGTAAGCTGGCATGGCGCACACAAGGTTCTATATAATTTACTCATACGTTGTTAATTATTAAAATAATAGAATTAATTATTAGTGTTTGCCTAACTGAGAATCGAAAATTTACCTGATAACCGTGAGAAAATTAAATTTCGCTGTTAAGGGAAGAGGTCAAAACATTTGTACTCGAGCGGAACCCGATTTTATCGCGAAAGGTGGTAGGTCCAGGGTTGTACCACCCCACCCCACCCCCCACCCGCCTTCAATGCCCATATTTTCCGTGCTCAAGTAAGGGATGTTGGATGTTATTGCATGGATGTGTTGCTCTCACTATAGAGAAGACGGTGCTGAGCCTATCTTTTGTATTCATTATTATTTTACGAGACATATCAAACAATCCCCAACCAAAAACTGTCGTTTTTCAACACCTCACGGCCAAAACCATATTTGGAATCGTTTACCTTATAAGGAAGTAGCAGAAGATCCTCTTTTGATAAGAATTTCGGCAAATGTAGCTAGAAAACGGTGAGATTTTGAATGAAAACTTGCAGGAATTACAAAGACTCGAGTTCTCGATCTGTCCACCATTGATTTTGGCTTGGTAACCACGCTAAAATAGCCCACAGCTTTCCCGCGCGACTCGACCCAGTCCTCTCAAGTGCATTCAGCAAAAACGACAAGGATTCATTGATATGTATTCGCATTTAAAAATGGCCATCCCCCCCCCCCCTCCCCCCCGCCAGACCCTGATTAATAGTACAATATTTATGTGGAATCGCATTGATCTGATCGATATACTCGTGAAATAACACTCAAATCGCCGTAAAAAGTAGCTAGTAGCCAGCGAAGGAAGCATTGCCGTTGAAAGAAAGTAAGTGCGCGCTAGAAATGTGGTGGTCACAACACTGTTCACCCGTTCATCCGCCCACTTGACATTCTTTGGGTAACCTGTGGAGACGAGAATACCCATGATCCTTCATTAACAAAAAATGGCGGCTTCCTTGGACGCACTTTTTACACTAGCAACCAATGTCGCGCTTCTTTTAACAGTCTTAATAGGTGAGAAATGATTATGCTTTACTTGGAAATTTCTCTGTCTGAAGTAGAAAGCCGAACGTTTCTCTTCTGTGATTTAGGAGGTAAATATGCCGATGCAGGCGAGAGAAGTGTACCAGAGTGGACGAGCTCGCAGTTGTCTTCTCGAATCTGGAATCCGCAGGAGAAAGCTCCGGTGTGCATTCTGTACAGCAGGTCTGATAAAGGTAAATGTGGGGATGAAGTCTCGTATATTCAAAGTGGCTTGATGAAATAGGCAGTGCTTACTATTATTATCTTACATACCCTCCCGGTATTAGTGCAAATTACAATATACCAAAGGGTGTCTAGAAAACTAAGATCTAGAAAACAAAGATGAAAGACGCAAGACCTAGAAAACTAAGATCTAGAAAACTAAGATCTTGAGTTTCTAGGACAGTCGACCCCTCGCCGACAGAGCGGAAATTACCAAAAATAAAATGTCTAACTTCGCCATATTTCAAAAAATAAGCTCAGGATTCCGTATACAAAGAGTTTCTGTGACCAAAAGCTTAATTCAAATTTTTTGAAGAAATGTGAAGAATATGACTTTTAGATATGGTCGACCAAAGTTTGCATAATTCCTGATCAAAGTACTAATTCTCCCATAAAATGGCACAGAAACCAAAGTTTAAAGCCTAATATCTCAAAGACAGATCCATTAGAAAAAAGTCATTTTTGATATTTTGTATTTCATCAAATGGGGAGTCTGTATGCAAAAAATCAAGCTTATCTGAGTTAACCCGACCTTACTATTTGAAATTTAGTGATTTTAGCAGGGTTTTTCCGCTCAGTCCCCCTCGCCATAAATCAAGGAAACAAAGAACCTCGAACTTTTCTGCTATTAAACAGGCTTCATTCCAAACAAGATCTACTCCAACTTCAAGAATACATCCTTATAGCTTGGTCCGTTAGGCTTTTCAAACTCACGATGTACAAATCAGCCAACAAACAGCGCTAGCATTCGATAACAAACACCTATTTGTCCGCCATATTGGATTTAGGTGCTGGCTTGTGGGTTGCCTGTGGTGACAAAAATCTGCAATGTTTTTCACAAAAATAGAAGCAAACGAAATGGAAACCACTCCAGCAGTAAGAATAAACTACCATTAACTTGATTCTTTGAGTTTTACCTTGTCACCAATCATAGTTTCTGAGTTTTTTTACAGGATCTTAGTTTTCTAGATTGCCCATACAAAAATGGGTGCAAATCTAGAAAACCAAGATCCTCAATTTTTCTCACAAAAATAGAAGCAATCAAAACAGAAACAGCTCTAGTAATATGAATAAACTACCATTACCTTGATTCTTTGAGGTTTACCTTATCACCAATCATATTTTCTGCTCTCTGGTTTCTTACAAACACTCGGGGAATGTTGGTCGAACTGATAAAACTTGAAAGACACTCGCCTTCAGCTCGTGTCTTTCAAGTTTTGGTCAGTTCTCCCAACATCCCCCTCGTGTTTGTAAGAAAGCAGAGAGCACGCGGAAAGTACTTTTATTGCTTAATTATAAAATGGGGAAAAGTTACCTTGTGATCGAGCAGTGGTTTCCCCTCTCTTAGGCCAACCGTGACTAAGAGAGGAGGAAACCACTGCTCGCAGGGTAGGGAATAGTCAAAGGAAAAGATACATGTAGATGACAACATTCTGCTCACCTGGATACCTTAGGGATTGCACATTCAGGGACCATTGACTTATGCGGAAAATTTTCTCAAATTATGCAGGATTTTTCAGCAAATTATGTGGGAAAATATCGGAATTATGGGGGAAATTGCACAACATTATGTGGGATTGCACAATAATTTTTTAGAAAGTAATTTTTTTTTACCTTTTTTACCATTCAAACTGGCGGTCATGTTACACAAAAAGTGTTTAAATAACCTGGCTTGTTCCCAGTGCTTATTTACAGCTGTTTTGAGTATTCTGCGAACTCTCAAGATCGATTTCCGACCGTCAAACCGCTTTCTAGCTTCCGTCAATCAAACTTTGAAACTCTTTGGAGTACATATAATTCAGTTATTTGCCATCCTAGTGAAATGCCCCAACACACAGCATCTTTTACTTTCTTTTTCTAAACAAATGGCGTAACTTACGGCCGGCTAAGACTCAAATTGGACCCGAGAGTTTGATTGACGGAAGCCATATCGCCATTGGAAGTTGAACGCGAGAGTTCGCAGAATACTCAAAACAGCTGTAGTCCTCCAATTGGCAGTAGAAAATCTTATGTTTGGCATTGTTTTCACTTTTTTTTGGGACCACTTTTTATACTAGAACAATTCAGTAGTAGCGTCCTATACATAAGCTGCGATGACGGCAACGCGAATAAGAATGGCAGAGAAACAATACAATTGATTACAAAGCAAAATGCGCACATGTGCAAATCCATGCCATTTGCTGCGATGGGGGTGAAACGCAAAGGAAAAAGCAAAGGACGATTATATATTAATTATAAACGCAATCGGAAGCCGTAACATTCACTTCCACTTGGAGATTACTCTTTGTATCGGTCTTTGTTACGAATTTATTCATGCCTAACATGGCGGTAGAAAACAGAAAATTCCAGCGAATTAAAACCTTTCTTTGCTGCAGGAACGTGTTTTATTTATTCGGCGTGTTTTATCACTCGACATCCAATGAAGGATTTCGAGAAAAGTGCATCACTTTTATGGTACTTAACTGGTAAAATTAGACAATAATCATAAAATTATATTTTATTCGAAGATTTCGGTAAATTTTCGGAAATTATGCGCTATTATGCGGGATTTTTTGGATTATGTGGGATTATGTGGAGAAAGCCAAATTATGCATAATTCCGTGGTCCGTGCACATTGAAACAGCTGAATGAAAAAGCAATGGACTTCGAGTAGCATATTATACAATTCTGTACACTGAACGGTAAGCATCTGTTATTAACTTGTTGATGTGCTTGGTGTTATTTATGTTGAATCGTAATAAATCGATTAAAATCGATAATGTTTCTTAAAGTGAGATTGATTTTTAACGATTTTTAAAAACAATCAATAAAAATCAATCAGTCTTTAACAATTGGTAAATTGGTATCAATTTTTATCGATTGACTAGACCGGGTATTGCAAAGTTTGGTGAAGATTGTTTTAATACTGACAGAGATATTATTAGCCCATACATTTCTTTGTAAGAAATAAGTCAGAAAGCTAAGTTTTGGAAATTCATATCTCAGCCAGTATTTTTGTAACCAGAGTTGGGACAATCTGCAATGTGCGAGGCATCAATTTTTTTTAGTTAAATTGACACCTGAAGACTCTTGCTATCACATGTCTGTCCATCTGCCAGGCATTTGTGTTAAGGGTACTAGGAGACTTGTCAGTAAGAAAGAAAGAAGTCAATAATATTTTGCAATTTTTTCAAGGTCAAACAGTTGATTGCCATGGCCTGCAAGCAAATAAAGTGTACTCGGTGGATTACTTCTGTTGCGAACAACTTAGCTACTCTGCTCACAGCACAGGCTCGCAGGCACAACTCATCAAACATTCGCAATAAATATGAATAATTCAATACACCAAAATCAAAATAGTATAAAAGCAGAAGGTTACTTTATTTGATGTGGTAAAATATTATATAGGATGTACTTGAAAAAATTGTTCCAAACATTGAAGAAGATTAGAGAAAGTTTCAGAAAGTCAACCATGCCCTCCGTACATAGAAGAGATGTGGAAGAACAACACAGGACAGAAATTTGAAATCTAGGAAGGGGTGCCAGAATCATGATTTTGTCAATCTCGATCCAGACTCTTTCAATCAACAAACTGGGAAGTAGAGAACGAGCTAGAGACAGTGTGAAAAACACTGAAATATTGCATGAGGACTCCAAAACAACAGCACTCTATACATTAATATTAATTTTCTCAATGGCTCACAGCTATGGCTTGCATGCCTCACTGGCTCGCAGATTGTCCAGATCCTCACAACCCTTTGGCTTGTTTATCTTATGAGCTCCTTCAGACATTTTGCCCCCTTTTGTATCACACTACACTAGCCTTGCTACAGCAGCACATCAGCAAATAACAGTTATTTTAATCATTGTCAGCTGCATTGCAGACCACAAAATTTAAAAAATTGCACTACAAATAATTGTGATTGTGTGATTCAAGAAATTATCTATACCCTTCCCATGGAAGGGGTTTCAGATATGACCCCCATCCCTCTGGAATTTCCAAGTCCTTCCATGCATTATGCATATTGCATATGGATATTTTTCTGGGATCATACATTCCTCCAAAATATTGTCTCTAAGGTATGTCTTTAAAACAATCTAGAATGGAGAATTCCAGAAAATATATGTGCATTGCATGTACCCCCACCATGGATGGCACTCAGAATTGCATCCAGAATTTCCAAAACGGCTTTCCCCCCTCCCCCCTCCCCATGCATATAGAATTTCAGGCAAATTGTAGTCCCTCCTCCCCTCCAGAAATTTCAAGATTTGAGCTATGGGATTCTATAGGATTATTCAAAGCTCCAGGAGGCTAGATTCTGCTAAGAAAATAGCACGAAAAAAGTGATATTGCATGAGTCGCACAGTAACGCGGGTGATATGGCCTTTTTGAGAGCTATTTTCGGTGGAATCTACCAACTGAAGACTTTGAATACACTTGAATCATGTATTATCTCGTCCTGAATTACCACAAAAAAGAGATATCATACGATTCTACTGTATCATTGTTATATTGTAGATGCTGAATTAAAATTAGAGAGAGAATTTTCCAAGTTTGTGAAGAATCTACCAGATTCGAGTTCATTAAGAGACTGGACATTTGCATCAATAAATACTTCCATTGTAAGTACCTTGTATGTCCTGTATTTTGTTGGACTTAGTATTTGCTATGATTTATATTCTCATCCAGCCAATTTTTTATCTGTCATTTTAATCATTTTTATTTGCTGAAATTGTCTGTATATTTTATTTCAGCAAACTATTCTTCCATCTGCCCACCCAGCTTTTCTACCATGTTTACAGTGTCACATTGGAGCCTCTGGCCCTCTAGTTTATTCACCACAGGGATCCCACAACCCTTCAGTCAAGTCGATCAGGAAATGGATGAAGAAAACTGTGGTATGATCTTCAACGGTTTAAAACTGTCCAAGATGTCCAAAACAAGCTTGTGCTTCTACTAAGCATGTGTACGACTGCTTAGATGGCTTAATTATTATGGGGATGTGCCCCCAAACCCTCTACATAAAGACATGAGCAGCCTTCTACAAATAAATGTATCGACACCCCTGATTGTTTGAGAAATTTCATTGTCAGTTTGAAGAGCAAATAATTGTGGATTCTCTGCTCTACCACAATGCATGTTGTTTCATTATAGAACTATAGACTGATGTACATTTTTTATTTCCAGGAATATGAATTCTCTGAGCGCATACCTCCAATTCACTTTATGCAGCTGACTACTCTACTCTCTACTGCAGATGGAATAGCACTAGTTGGTATACCTGGAAATCTTTACCATGAAATACTAGAAAATGGATTGAAAGAGGTAAACAAATCTGTGTTGTTTACATTCGCTGCAAGTGTTGTAAAAACTTGCTGCGCAAAGTAGAGTGTGGGTCTACTTTGAGCAACAAATTCTGGCTTGTTGCTCGTTTTTTTATCAAACACACAACTCAAGTTGATTAGTCAATAGAAATGAGGTGCTAAAAGGGCAAAATCCATCTTGGGCTTGCATGTGTGATCATCAAAACAAAAATGTTGCATGACAAGTTGTGAATTTGATGAAAAACGAGCAGCAAACATTACACTTGCAACACAGCAATGTTGTGCGACAAGTTGAGGGATTTTGTGCCTTGTATTTCCCCAGCTTTGGGCACGGATGAGACATCAGTACAAAATGTTAACATATTTTTATAAATAGAAAATAATAGTATGAAAACTACTGTTTTACATGTCTGCCATGTGGTGAGTCTGGCTTATGGAATGTCTTGATAAGGGAAAGTGATGTGTTTACGAAACAATTCTCATCGCCTTGCAATTTTATGCTATGATAAATATCATATCATTTTAAAGCTAAAAGATTGTTCTATCTAATGAAGTTGCTCATTTTAGGAAGTTTAATGCTTTCTTGTATTCAAACAACCCCGACCTAAAACTACCTTGTGTACTAGAGAAGCTCCAGACCGTTTTGTTGCACAATTTCACACTTTGTCAGATTTTACTCGCAGAGAAAGTCACTTTTTTACAATTTGTGTAAAAAATTTATCATAAAATCTGTTTGAAGTAAAAAATAAAAATTCCCTCATACGGTTCCCTCATGGTCAGGAGTTTCACGAAGGCGAAAATTTGACCTAAAAATTTCAAGTACTAGAAAATTCAAAAGAATGTGCTATTGAAGCCTCTGAAAACAGTTGACACATCATTTAAGGTTCTAAAAAATATACTTTCGGAATCTATCAAATGAATTTCATTCAAAACATTTATATTTTGGATTTAAAAAATAATAATAATTTGTTCGCGGTTTAGGTATGACCAGCCTTCTCCCATTATCTCTAAAGTTGTAAGTGCTGATGCGGTCATTAAAGATATCTGATAGGTATTCAGGTAATTAAATTAAATGCCTTGAACAAGCTGAATTGCCTTGTTTAAAAAGTATTTGGAATTAAAACATATGCTAATTAGCTGAACTCCATGGTTGAAGCAGGGAGTTCTGAGGGAAGTTGAAGTCATTTGATTGGCATCCCTGATGAAACACCTACAGTAAGTGGGATCCAAAAAGATCTTATGGATCCCTAAAGATCTTACAGATCCCTAAAGAACTTACAGATCCCTTAAGATCTTACTAGTCTGGGAGCAGCGACCGGAAAAAATCACGTCGTAGCACCCAACGCGCAGGCACTGGAAAATAACACAGAAAGACAGGTGCTGCTCATATTATGTCCTTTGTAAAACATTGCGAACTTATACGCATCTAAATCCCTCATTCAAGGATCAAATGTATCCAAAACTTCCCATCATTTTACGAAATCACACACTTTAAATTCCTAGCTGTAAATCTGCCCTTAATTCCCACTCTAACGTCAGAAACAGAAATTAGAAGTTAGCAGTCATATTAGTTCTTTGTTATTCAAATGAGTTGTGCCTCCTCTCCTGAAGACTTAGATATAGGCTGTAGCGCTACAAGTTCAGCGTGCCATGTGTGCGTTGGCATTAGAAACCCAGCGAGGCATGAAGCTGTGCGGCGACAAAAGGTGTGGAACATGCGCATATGTGGATGTGAGCGCCACGTTCTTCTGCACCACTATACCGGCAAAGAGTACAACATCAACAGCCAGCTCAACTGCAAAACGAAGAACGTTGTGTACCTCATTACCTGCCAGAGATGCGAAAAGCACACACATAAGTGCTTTCGCACACACATAAGTGCACTATTAAGAACTGGGCCAAATATGCTGATACCAACCCCGTTGCGGCCCATTTCAACACAAGCAACGGGGGACAAACTCTGGAAGATTTGAAGATTAAATGCATCAAGCGGGTTACTAACTCTAGAGACCTCACAGGTGTTGAGGGCTATTGGATGGACACACTGAAAACCATGGCCCCAAATGGCCTGAATATCAGAGAAGAACTCTAGAACTCTACCTCCTTTTTTTATCCCGTATTTATCTCTATCTTGTTTGTGTCGCGCGCAACCATGTGCGCGCGCGCATTTGTGTGTATATATACGTGATTTTTGTAACGGTTTTAGTCGCCCTGAAGAAGGACCGAAATAAAGGTCCGAAACGTTGGCAAATTTTGCGTTTCTGTCTTGGTTTTTCCTTCTCTTACAAAAGATATCCTCCAATGCATTGAACACTTATGTGGAAATTTTACTGATTTCGTATGTTTTCTGTGATCTCTGCTGGCATAATAAAAACATTATAGGTTTATAAGAAAACACCAAAAACGTTTTCTTTATTCGAAATTACCTAGTGAAATGATTCAGACAACGTCAGTGAAGAGATACCAGAGCATTAAAACTATATACTAGCCCGGGAAAGCTGTACAGTCTATGTCATTCTTGACTTTTCAGTTGTCAGGAACTCATGAATAACAAAGGAACCTCATGAATATCAAAAGGACTCAAAATGGCCGCCGTCACAGATATCTTTTTAACCTTCACTTTTACAGTACGTACGAAAATTACGGCACAATTTTATATCTGACCATTTGAAACGCATTTACTTCTACAAGTATGCCGAGTTTGATGTGTTTCTTGGTAAGATTTTGTGAGCATCTTGTAACAAAAGTGCCCGAAATCGGGATGTTGTCCCATCGGCTCATTTATAACATCCGGTCTAAATTAAACCTTATACACATACCTATCATCCTGTACTACTTTCCCGGGTCTGCGCGAAGGGTGTTACGAAAACCACTTTCTAGGCCTCTTTTCAAGATCTGCTCCTAGACTATACAGATTCCTAAAAGGTCACTAAACAGGTATTCACCTCATTATTGAAGCATATCTGTGAGAATATTTCATGACATTGTGTAAAACATAGCATGTGACTTGATCTCAACCCCAAATTTCACAAGGAGGCCAATGTCATGGTTGCTAAGGCAATTGGACTGGTGTCCAATCCTGTGCAAATAATTTAACAGCTTTGGATTTTATAGGAGTATTCAAAGCTTCAGGAAGCTCGTGGAAGCTAGATTCCGCTAAGAAAATAGCACGAAAAAAGATATATTGCATGAGTCGCGCAGTGACGAGAGCGATGTCGCCTTTTTGAGTGCTATTTTCTGCGGAATCTACCGACTGAACCATTTAATAGACTTGAATCCTATAATATCTCGTCCTCAATTTACACAAAAAAGAGAGATCATAGGATTCTAACCCATATTATATACTAAGAATAATTTTGCTCTGTTAGCCTGCACCAGCCAGTTACACAAGCTAAATTTGTAACTGGCTGCAAAGTCTCTGCTCTGCTTGAATGCTTTCCTCATTGTTTCCAGGTGACATCTAAATGGCAGTCTTCCATCCCCATTTTTATGATACTTCCTTCAACAGATGCTGAAAGGTACAGTACTTTAGATAGATAGATAGATAGCTTTATTAAAATTTCCTTGGCAGCCAGAAAGCTGAATACCGGAAAATTTACAATAATACATAAAATATACAAATAAATAAAATACTATATACAAGAATGATAATAAAAGGTTTAAAACTAGTTAATTACAATAAAAATTCGAAATATTTACATCTTAGCCGCGTTGTGGATAATAAAACTTGTTCGAAACCGTGCCGTTTTGCACAGAGGCAAATTAAAAGTGCGGTTGCGCCTCAAACGGTTGCAATTATTACGAGTCGGTAAAAGGTTGTGCAACTTATGGTTACTATCTTGGTGTATTTCATTAAAGAGTCGCTCACTTAGTACGTGTATCACTTTGTACGTGTATCTTAGGTGTCTGGTGAATAGCGAACTGTGTTATTTTACATTTCATTTGACATATTGTACAACATCCTTTATTGCAGAAATATCACACAGGCCTATGGAATTCAAATGTTTCCTGCAGTTCTGCTTTTTGAGAAAAAAGGTAAACTGTGACTTTTTTATCATAGACCATTGATAGAAGGGCAGATAGCTGAGCTTTACAGGGCAAGCCTCTTACCCAGGGACGCCCCATTGTAATACCCCAATGTGCGGATTTATTGTGATGTCAATGTTTACATATTTAAAGCATCCGTGAAAATCAGCAAGCGTAACGGAGCTACAAAAAGAAATGTTCTGAATTTCAAGAGCGCATGGTGAATGAAGCGTAATTAGAAAGTTTTACGTTCATCATTCAGATTATGAGCGCATGGCAATAAGTTCAATTTACAGAAAACATGAGGGATAATGAGCTTCTTGCCACCCAAGAACTTTAAGGCTCTTGAAAATGCCTCTTTGCTCTTGAAAAATGTAATAAAGTCGAGAGATGAAATAATTACTATCCTAAGAACTTATTGACTAAGGTCTCTACAGCTGGTTTCTATAGGTCGATGAGTTATTCAAAATGTAAAGCGCTTAGAGCTAAGTGCTATATAAGCACAGTTAATTTACTTTACTCTTTACTTTGAAAGACTTACAGCAAGAAGAGAGGAAATGTAAATGTTGGAGGTTGACTCCCGAAACTTGCAGCTCGAAAGCTGAATTACGATATGTGTGGGTGCCAATAAAGGGAGTAAAGGGAAAAGAGAAATGAAGAGGTTATTCCATCATGCAGCCTCAGTTCCTGCTAACGAAGAATATTATTTCTGCAATACACAATTCCCCTATGTTTTACACACTAACATCTTGATACCACTACAACCAGAATCCTCTTCGAATTCGTTTTGTTATTCAAAAGTTTGAGCTCCCTTGGGAGCTGCAAGATAATGGTGTTAATGAGAAAAACAAGAGGAACTACGAAAAGGATTCTGGGAGGAGTGTTATCAAATGTTATAGATATATGATGGACTTACAAGAGATGTTCGCGGAAACAAATTCCTGTCGGGCCGTAATTTAAGCCATAAGACTCGTTCATATAATTATATCATTTTAAAGCTCATAGAATGAATTTTCTGTTAAAATGTTACATCTGTAAAAATATCCTTCAAATTAAAGTTTTGATATGACAAGCGAAAAAAAACAACTGTCTTTACTGGAGAAGCCCCTGCCCCTTTCCATTAACAAACATGTGACTTTTCTGTTAAAATGTTACATCTGTAATTAAAGTTTTGATATGACAAGCGAAGAAACCACTGTCTTTACTGGAGAAGCCCCTGCCTCTTTCCATTAACAAACACGTGACTTTGTTTTAACTCGAATTTTAGAGTAGCTTGTAACCGCTGATATACAGCCATTACAGCTATTACCTTCGACTATCACACATATGCAGCACGACTTTACCGAATTCCATTCATAGATAGATGATCTGAAAAGACGTGTGAGGGAATTTTGAAATAATGTCATGACTTCTCAAAGTTAAATTTCGCATTTTTGGAAACCGCTGATTCACACAACATTGATCATGAAATCGGTTTGAAAACAAAATCAAAAACCCTCATACGTTTTTTTAGAAACTGCCTCTTTAGCTGGTTGTAAGTTAGAATGTGAAGGACGAGAAGCTTTTAGTGAGTTTATCGCTTTACCCCGTGGGCTCCACATTTAAAGCCAAATTATATATTTTTTAAAAAGAAAATCCATTAATCAAATTGTGCATGATACCTAAACGAGCTTCGTAGCGTAAACTGCGACGTTATGATCATTTACCGTGTTCATGTTCATTTCTAACCTGTTTTAGTGTGGTCAGAGTCCCGCATGCCATCACTAGTACTGCAAGGACCATTGAATACCAGGACTACTCAGATCAACTTGGAGCTAACAATAAGACACTTACAGAATGCAGTGATGCTTGGAAAGGCAAGGACTGTTCATTACTGATATCGATACTGATAGTACACATGTAGCTGTTGCTTGGCTCAATATCTTTTGGGTATACCATAATGTTATTCACAATGTCACCCTTCATGTCAACATGCAGCACCTTTACTTTATTATACCTAGGGAAATACAAGTTAATGATGGCATTTTAAATTTCGGATACCATATTCACGCTAAATGAATCTTTCTTTGTGTCAAATAATTTTGTCTAACAGAGTATTCTCATCCAAGCAACTTGGACACCCCCCTTCCCCCTGCCACTTTTCATATATAGTTTTATATATCTCAGCCCTCCTTGAGAATGATTGTACCCTGTCCATTTGCAGGGAAACTTTGAAGATAAAGTGATGGACCCGTCGTCTCCACTAGATCCTATTGCTGTCACTTTCTACTCGCCACGGAACCCAAGAACACCAGACTACCTGTATATCCTGGACAAAACCATCAACAAGTTTGCTACCATTGATTCCAGTTTCAGGTTTGGACTTGTGGACTTGGTCAATAATAGTGATGGTGAGTTAGTTGCTTTTGCGTCTACGTTTATTACATCTTTTCTCTCCTCTCTGCCCCTTTATAGCATGAACAAATATAAAATTAAATATGTATATCGTAACGAAGTGAGTGTGAGCGTTTACATGTAGCTTCAGTGGTCTTTAACGTGAACGTCCAATGATTAGAAATCTAACTACTTCCTTATTTCTAACTATGCAGTAATCTCCAGATACGTTGATGCATCATTTGTCACCGCAATCCCCTTCCTGGTCGTCTTCTGGCAAGAGGCCCAAGGAACAAGTACGTTGTTTGCATTGTTTCTCGATGTCTGTTGTAGTTAGCAACAAAGGCGACGGCATAAGCTGGCCATGACATGGAACCTTGACGCTTCTGATACTGGGCGCGCGAATACGTGTCTTTCCGTGTCTTCTCCACATGGAATCTCTATAAACAAAAGGGACAAAGTTGTTAGGCTCAAATTCCGTATTTTTGCAGAAGAATTACTGAAGGATCCATTGGTTAACAAGTGAATTATCGTATAGATACGATTTTCTATTTTTATTTATAATACGCTCGCACTAATTGGTCCAAATCCATACTCTATTTCACCGATAAAGTAATGGTTCTCTCCCGCTATATCATTAAAGCATTAGAGTTCAACATTTTATGACTTTTTATCGGCGAATAGAGCACTTGTGATGTTGGGAGAGACACTCGAAACATTTTAAAATCACTCGCATGTTGCTTGTAATTTTATCATGTTCTTGTGTCTCTCCCAACATCACGCGTGCTGTATTGCGCTGATTAAGTCATAGAAGGTTGTGCTCTAATGCTTTATTATATTATTTTAGACATGATCGTGAAACAGCTACTGTTTAACAATAAAATGCCGTTAGCACAAGACCTCTATGACTTTCTGAGGGACAATGACGTCCCTCTGTCCACGGATGAAGCAAGGGATGAGCGCTGGTCGGACCAAAAGGTACGCGCGTGACTCGTGCCGCGAGTCCGTTGTTGCATGCGTGACTTAGCCTACAATTCAATTTGTTCATATATTTTAAACATTCCACGTTCATTGTACTGCCAGCGAGTGCGTTTATTTGTAAACAAGTACCTGGCCGTCAGTCAGGAATGGTATGCATTCTAACAGTATCTCAGTTACTAGCAGTAACAATGCATGTCAGAGTCATCGTAGCAACTCTTAGCCAATGTTCATTGCTAAACTAATATTCTCTCGCGCGCCAGGATGTTTGTGAACCACGCCCACTAGACACCCACTGCATCCCGGTGATAACCCGGGTGATAACTCGAGTGTTACTTCCTTGGAGACGATGACAGTGTTTGGCCCTGAACCTGCTCCGCCAGGATGGACAAGGAAGATAAATATTAGCAATGTAAAACATATATCAAAGGTTTGATAGAAAACTTAAGGTTTCTCCCGACTATTTTACTATCGAAATAGACCTCAACTTCTAGCAAAAAAATACAAGCGATTGAAATTATTTTCGGCACAGACCTCGATCAACCACTGAAGTGCTAAACGGTGTGTTTTACTATATATATATAAAGCTCGTTTGTTTGGGATATTTTACATTTTGAGCTCGGCATACAAAACAAAAGTGCAAGTAGATAATAACATCGTTTGCAGCTGAAATCGCATGGAAATGGCTAGCCTAGGCAGTTCTGTGAGTAAACCTTGATTACTATGAATGCGGTTTAGGTTGTTAATAAGTTATACCATTTTTTCTAAAAACACCTCCTTTAGAAAATTACCTGCTGGCAGAGGCCTGTTTTCTCTGCATTTCGCTGGGCTGAGAGTAAAAGATACTCTTTTCCTCGCGACTCTCAGCCCAGCGAAATACAGAGAAAAGAGGCCTCTGCCAGCAGGGTATTAGAAAATGTAAAATATCCCAAACAAACGAGCCTTATATATCTAGTAAAATACACTGTTAGTAGTGCAGCGAAGTAAAATACACTGTTAGTAGTGCAGCGAAGTAAAATACACTGTTAGTAGTGCAGCGGTTGCTTGAGGTCTGTGCTAGAAGTTGGGGTCTATTTCTACAATAAATGCTCTGGAGCTACCTTAATAAGCACTTGGCACTTGGCGTGTTTCAGTGGAGAGAGTGACATAGTGGGCGATCACAGGGGTTTCAATAGAAGGCGGTTACCGGCGGTGAACCATCGTCTACTTCACTGCTGAAGGTTTTGAAAACCCCGTAAATTAATTTGCTCCCAAAACGCAGGAATGTTTGTCTATCGAATCAAATTTGCTTGACTACATTACTGCGATTAGTTTGATCAGGAAAAAAGGCAATAAAACATGGTCTAGTTTTCAAGTAACCTTTATGCTCGTTTTACCGTGTTTTATTGTCGCGTCTTATTATCATTTTATAATATAGCTACGATATACCGCGCGCTCTGATTGGTCCAAATCTATGCTCTATTTCACCGATAAAGCAATGGTTCTCCCCCGCTATATCATAAAAGCATTAGAGCACAACTTTTTATGACTTTATCGGCAAATAGAGCACTTGTGATGTTGGGAGAGACACTCGAAGCGTTTTAGTATCACTCGCATGCGGCTCGTGATTTTACAATGTTCTCGTGTCTCCCCAGACATCACGCGTGCTCTATTGCGCGGATAAAGTCATAGAAAGTTGAGCTCTAATGCTTAAATAATCCATCCTTGTTGCAGGTAAGGGCCAAAAGAAACATTCTAACACCCTCCATCCCGCACGTGACTGACATCACTTGGGAAGCACTGATTGAGCATTCCGTGCCACCACCACAAACAGGGTACGGCACCAAGAGAGACACCCAACCCAGCCAAGCCTTTACTGTAGCCTTGGTATGTGGCCATAGTTCTAGTCATTCCACTGGCAGTCCTAGCAAATTATATGCATAGACTCGATGATAGAACTATGCCTTGTCTGCAGGTGCCTGGTTTAGGCCTGGGGGCGGTCCAAGGTTCTCTCCTCTCCTCTTTGTTCTTTGTCTTCTTCTTTATAGTAGTGATTCCTTTGCACGAGACGAAAATGAAATAAAAGAGATCGAAAAATGATATAGATCAAAATCTGCTACTGACAAAGGACCCATGTCTTCTCACTAATATTTGAACCGATTGCCTTTCAGCAAGAAATAGGTGTCCTAGAAAATTAGTGATGTGTTTCTTTATTTCGGTATCTACATTTCAGGTTGTGTTTATCAAAGATAACTGCGCATACTGCAACCTTGTTATTCCTACTCTAGAGGAGATTGCCAAGTCCACCCGTTATGCCGGTAAGAACATCACACTTGATTCTTGCCTATATTACCGATCCTTCCGTGGAACCTTTTGGGCTACGCTATGATCTTTGGTCCGTTTCTTGTAAACTGTTCCTCAACTTGCGCGTCAATGTATCTAATGAACTGTTCCTTGTCAGGCGCGTCAATGTGTCTAATTAACTGTTCCTTGACAGGCGCGTCAATGTATCTAATAAACTGTTCCTTGACAGGCGCGTCAATGTATCTAGTGAACTGTTCCTTGACAGGCGCGTCAATATATCTAATGAACTGTTCCTTGACAGGCGCGTCAATGTATCTAATGAACTGTTCCTTGACAGGCGCGTCAATGTATCTAATAAACTGTTCCTTGACAGGCGCGTCAATGTATCTAATGAACTGTTCCTTGACAGGCGCGTCAATATGTCTAATAAACTGTTCCTTGACAGGCGCGTCAATGTATGTAATGAACTGTTCCTTGACAGGCGCATCAATGTATCTAATGAACTGTTCCTCGAGTCCGGCTAACTGCAAGAAGCAAGGCATCACGGGATACCCCACCCTGGTAGCATTCCGCAGTCTGAGCTGGTCCTCGTCTGAGCGGTGTTTCCCCAGACGTCATGCGTCACGGTACATACGCACAGACTACCATGGCCCAGTTGTGGTAAGATTTGACACTTTCGATCTCCGGCTTTCTTTAACGACTCGGCCAGGGCGGCATGAGCTTGCCACCTGCGATATTCACAAATCAAGAGCAACTAATGGTCTTGGTAATAGAACTGAAGTGATTTTCACGTCCAAAACTTAGCAGCATCCAAAACTTAGCAGCAACCAAAACTTAGCAGCAACCAAAACTTCCCCGGAAGAATCTACAAGCTAGGTTCACTGAGACGTCCTGTCAAACCGTTGGTCATCATTATACTTGCAAAAATATGACCACATTCCCCAAGCTCCGTGGGAGTTTAAAATAATTATTTGAATAAAGCTAAAGTAGTTTCAATACCGTAATGGTTGTTATTGACTTCACTTACCAGACTTACATGAACTGTGCTTCGCTAGACTGCTGTATTGAGTCAACACATAACCCTTCTGTAGAGAAATAACAGTGTACAATAATAAACTTTCAATAAACTTTCATTTAGCCATCCCGTACATACGATAAATTTGAGTTTTGAGCTCGTTTTTGGCTATTTCTATTTCACCCAGCTCCTCCCCCTATATAAAATCTCTTCAAGGTAGGAGACTTCCACAACACCACCCGAGCGAAAACAGCCATAAATTCAAAAGAAATGCTCGAATCCGCTCAAAATCGCCACTGAGCCATAGCGAAAAGATAGACCTATTCATCTCAACCGACCGTCGGTGCAAAACCTACGTTGTTAAGGAATTTCAGGTCGAAAGATTTGTTCTTTCCATGTCTCATAAGGCGTACGATGAATTAGGCGTGTAGAAAGTCCGTTGAAAAACATGAATTCGAATGTTTACAGTCAAGCGACCACGTGATAAATTCAAAACAGGCTGCCCTCGCCTCTGATTGGCAAACGTAACAAAGCGAAAAGCAAACGTTCGCCAATCAGAGGCGAGGGCAGCCTGTTTTGAAATTTATCACGTGGTCGCTTAACTGTAAACATTCGAATTCGTGTTTTTCAACGGACTTTCTACACGCCTAATTCATCGTACGCCTTATGAGACATGGAAAGAACAAATCTTTCGACCTTAAATTTCTAAACAACGTAAGTTTTGCACCGTCGGTCGACGGAGATGAATAGTTCTATCCTTTCGCTATGGCTCAGTGGCGATTTTGAGCGGATTCGAGCATTTCTTACGAATTTATGGCTGTTTTCGCTCGGGTGGTGGCGTGGAAGTCTCCTACCTTGGAGAGAGGGAAGAGGGGTGAAATAGAAATCGCCAAAAACGGACTCAAAACTCAAATTTATCGGATGTACGGGATGGCTAAATGAAAGTTTATTATTGTACTGCTATTTCTCTTACAGAAGGGATATGTGATGACTCAATACAGTCGCTAGCGAAGCACAGTTCATGTACGTGAAGTCAATAACAACCATTACGGTATTGAAAGTAATTTAGCTTTATTCAAATAATTATTTTAAACTCCCACGGAGCTTGGGGAACCTGTGATATGACCAGTGCCAGGCACATAGGTCTCGATTACCAAATACCAAACTCGTCAGACCAACTGCGGAGAGAAGGCGTACAACTGCGGAGAGAAGGCGTGTCGGGTGTCTGCATTTAGAAGAGTGGGAAGTGAAATAAGCTTGCGCAAAGTGAAGCCCTTATGAACATTTTGTGACCATTTTGTCTGTTGCAGCCAAATCTTGTCCTCGAATGGTTATCAGGTGTTAGTCACGCGGCAGTCAACAGGACATTCTTTGATGACGAGCTACCTTCTGACTTGGGGGTAAGGCAACTCATTCCGCAAATAAAATTGAAAGATCAAAATATATTTTTACGAGTAACCTGCTATTATCGAAAGATGTGTTTTCAAGTCATGAGCATCCTTGAAAGCATTTCTAAGAAAATGAGTTTAATTTTGTGGAGACTATTGAGATTGATTTATTAACTACTACAACTTTATTTACACCTCAAATACAGACAGTAAATAGTCACTCTGCCAGTAAAATAGCAAAGCTAATCGAGAACTATAGTTACATTCATCATCATCATCATCATTTTTGCTCAGTGAGGCATTCATGCCTCTGAGTCCGGGGAGTCCGAACGCCTGTAGCGCTCGCGGCTCCACCGTTTGAACAGCGAACGGTCCATCATTGTCCTCAACACTTGTCCCTTATCCATCCCTGTTCTCTCCACTATCCTCTTCCACCTATCTGCTGGTCTGCGTCTCCCCAGTCTGGCTTGAATTTTTACATCTTTTATGCTCGGGCCGCCGTTGTCGAACGAATGCTGCGGCTAGCCTGGGCTTTTTTCGCTGGGAACTTATACAGCGGGCAACCCCTATAGGCACCGAGAATCACGAAAAACGGATATTGCATTTATTAAATCCCTTCAAAACACATTGTTGTGAATGGAGAAATTGTTTTCCTTCAGTATGGAATAAAGAGCACACGCAATCAGCTATCAATCATTAGGGATGGTAAAACTAGGGAGTCATATTCCAGCTTATTCTTCACTTCGCAAAGCTGCGAGAGCTGATAAATGAAGTACAATGAAGTACACTTGGACTTGTTATTTTTACTTTCCGCCAACATACCACCAGACATACCACAGTATTTTTGCTGCTATCATCGATATACACTACGTGTTTTGTTAACTTCTTGGCCCTCGGATTATTCTGTCCTTATCGTACTTAAATGTCGGCATTGCCTTATTTTAGGCTGATGATGTTCGTCTAGTGGCCACCATGTACACCCGTGCTCTTGCTCGCCGCTATCTACCGTCTTATCTCTACAACAAGTGGTACCCTTACGACTGTTATAACTTGCTGTGTGAGCTATTGCACGGCACCGTGCCTTGTTACGCGGTGTACACCCGGGATGTCGTGGATTACCTTAGCAAGAGTAAGACGGACGAGAAGGAATTGGTGGTATCTAAGGTGAGGTTTCACCCTTCCCGTAAACAATGATCATCTTGGCTGTTAGCACCAGAGTCCATTTTATCGTTGCCGTCATCAATACGACCATCACTAACGTCGGCCCTTTTAGTTCTCTTGTTTCCCCATAATATTCTCTGTTTTTATCAAAATCGTTTTCTAAAACATACTCGTCTTCCTTATCATTATGATTTTACGTGCATCAGCCTGTTACATTTGGCCTACAGTTATCGCTTATATCCCATTAGGGAGGGTTTCAGAGAGTGTGGAAAGTAAATCAGACTTGCGTTTTCTACATGTTCGTATTGGTTGTTTGGCCAGCCAATCAGAATGTGAAGAAAAAACACAAAAACACAGTGTCTCTTGTTCTCCTTGGCTACAACTACACACCAGTTGTACTTAGTTCTTTGTCCCCTGATTGGTTGGTTGCTGAATTTGTTTCGTTTCTGATTGGCTAACTGTGCATTTTGTTTTCGATACTTATCTGAAATCCTCTCTTATCTTGTTTCATAGCTTGTGATGCAGCGTGCTGATGGTGTACATATCAGGCTGTTTGAGCTGGGCTACTCTTTGGAGTCCACATTGAATGACATAAGTGATACAAGATTGCATCAATTCCACCACCCTCATCGGTGAGTAAACTACCCATTCTCGTACCCATTCCCGTTTGAGGAGTTACGATCTTCATACCGTCTTGATCGCGCTTTCTTTGACATTACATTCGTGCATATATACCTAGAAATACAATAAAGGTTACTTTGAGGATCGCGCTGTAGATACAATGCATATTGCGGGAAGTTTAGGAAAGAATTTGCGCGGGCTGCACGTTCTTTGCATTCAGTTCTATCCCATTGATTCTAAGAGGTTCTCTGTATGAACGGTTGTTATATTTGTCAAATCACTGGGCCCCAAATGAAGATATGATTATAGCGTATCACTTGAAATAGACTGTTTTGCTCTTGTTCTGTTATATTTTGTCAGTAAATGTTTAATAGTACCTTAATAACATTTGCGGGCCGATGTCTAAAAATAATGAGATTAGCCCGAGATTTAGTTCCAAAGGTCTTGGGAAAACAAACGAAACTTTATTTTCCATATTTTCTGATTTTCGTAACTCAAATGTCGAACAAAGATAGTGCGAAATGAATAAATGTCTTCAGTATCTTTTTGTCACAAATTTTCCGTTGGCACCCCACCCCAAGTTTCGATTTTTGTTATCACCCGAAATGTGGGAGCCATGTAACCAGACCCATCCAGGGTCCTTTTCTCTTTCCCCTGGGGTGAGGTGAGGGGAAGACCCTGGCGCGATGGTGGGTCACTTCGCAGTGGTCTTTTTAAATCATGACGAAAATCGCCAATTTACACGCATTATTAAACGGGAAGTATCTATTACCATAATTAAGTGTACAGTGAAAAGACAACTACAGTGTTGTGTCGTCCATGTTGCAATTGCGTACTTTTTATGGGATCCGTGGTGACGTGCAGGCTAGTATTAGAATCCAATGAGGCAGTACGTCTTACAGGCCTTCCTCTTGCAAAGGGCTTACGGTAGAGCTTGATCACTCGTGCGTTGAATGCAAATGCGACTGCTATGAACACACCTTGCGTGGAAAAGAGTAAGGTAAAACAAACTCAAAAGGCTGCCAAACGTGTGAACCAAACCCAAAAACCCAAGTAAATCCCATGACTGCAGCAATGCGAAGGTAGATTCGAAAGTTCTTTCTTCCCTCGGAATTCTCGGCAGCACTTGTTTGGAGATCTTGCGGATAGCTGTCACGGATGACATTTGTGACAAGGCATACTGCAACAGGAATGACGAATACATAAATCAGAGCGTGCGTAGCACAAGGAATCCAAGCCATACTTCACCTCGAGTATCTTGTAATTGTCAAGGACAACACATAATGAGACAAACACTAGACAGGGTACCCAACCTATCATGATATGCCTGATGATGTACCATCTCCTCGCTTGTCTCGAGCGAGCCCTCGGTCGGCGAGTTTGAACGTATGCTCTCCACGTGTCAAAAGCAATGATGGACGACCACGCAAAAGAAACTAGGAAAAAGTATTGAATAAGAAACGCAGCAGCAAAGCAAGTAGCTTTGTTGCTATGAACCGTTTGACTTCTAGCTGTCAGCCAAGAGAGCTGAGCGAGTAGAATGGCGGTGCTCAGCATAAGGTTCGTGCCAGGGACTGTGCGAAGCTCGCCGAAGATGCAATAGGTGACGAGAAAAAACACGAGGCTAGTTACAGATAAAGGCATGTCGGCTAGTGTTAGATAACCAAGGGGCGCCTCAAATGGTCGGTTTTTGTCGGCCATTTTACCTTCGAATGTAGGTGAAAAATTCCTACAAAGATATGTAGTTCCATTATGTGTGAGGTATTGTGATTCGTTTAGGGTTTCACGGTACACATGCAGGACTATTGACTTGTCGGGTAATATTGAAGTCATCATCCTTCAGCAAAACAAAAGAGCCCGTGCACCCGATGGGGGGGACTCTCCATAAACATAGACGGGGGTGCTCGTCCTATCCCTTAGGGTATAAAATTCACTCAACTGCTATATCTTAGGGGTGTCCAAAGAATCTGCTTTCCCTTAGGAAGTCTCTCGCCAAAGGTGACCTATAAATTCAGCGACAACACTGAAGAAATTGTTTCCACTTGATGGTAATTTCAAGGACCGCAAAAACATTAGGATTTTCCGCATCCAATTTACTATCCCTTAGGGGTAAAATTCACTGTTGGCCACACCCATTTGCTATCCCTTAGGGTTGAAATCAATTTTCCCGACGAGCACCCCCGTCTGTTTTTATGGGGAGTCCCTCCCCCCGGGCCCGTGCAACTGTACTTGCTATAATAGTTTGTATAAGTATAATAGTCATTGACATGATAATCTCCTTTGAGCTATTCAGATATGCTGCCGACTTTGGTTGTCCAAGAAGAGTGTACTCAGTCCTACTGTAATGTCTCAAGTGAGCACATGACACTATTCTCTTTGTCACTTTAAACACCGTCAATACCAAGCCGTTGGTGGATATGTTGAACCATTGAACGGCAGTGTGGCCATCGTCTGCGAGTTGTTGACATTTGATTGCTGTGTCATCCCGTGACCACGAAACCTTGCATCCATCAATCATCCACACCCCAGATGGCCCATTGCGTTCCTCTTCTTTCTTTTCATCCCACAAAAAGCACGTCCACGAAGGCATTTTCTTGATGGAAATGCAGAATATTGTCGAAAGTCTGCACAGCAGTCCATGAAATACAAGCACTCCTGATCACAGTAGCAATTTAAAGCCACTGATCTGGAGTATTTAAGTAGATTGTGGCATCTGTTTTAACAGGAGTAAGCTCCATCACATACCGGTATCTTCAGGCTGTCGACCGTTTCTTTTTAGGCTTTTATAAGGCGTTGTTAGCAATTTAGTCGTTGGACTGATAGAGCGGATTTCAGATGACCGTCGTGTTTGCAATTGGTTTGCTTTCTCATTGGCTGCTTATTTCTATCAACCAATCAAATTGCGAACTAATTACAAGCAAGGAATTACTAGCCAATTGGTTCGGCTCCTGATTGGCTGGGCTGGAAACCATTCAGCAGTAAGTTGTAATTACTCTTGTTTCTGATTGGCTAGTGATTGCACAATTGCGTTTACTTTCACGATGGTCATCTGAAATCTGCTCTATTTCTCTTCATTTGATGCTGTAAGTGAAAATCTCTTTCCGTAAGGCCTTTTTCCTGACGAGCAAAGATTAATGTAAAAATCTTATTCCCAACATTGCCGAGTGTTTCCAGTTTCTCACCTGATGAGCCATCTTCTGTTGCGCCAATGTCGATAGAGTGAGTTTGCTTTACAATTTGATATAGAAGCAGAAATGTGTGGTGACGGATGGTTACGAGGGGTTTCTTGACCATTTTTCCTATACCCGTGACAGACAAAGAGACTTGAAAGTTGTACTAACAGGTTGACAACATGTCGTGGCATAGTTTCGTAACCTGCTTTTGGAAATTGTTGTTGTGTTTTGAGGTTTTTTTTTTTCGGGACGCGGGCATAACACTCGAAGGTAAGCTGTCGATAACGAAATGGTAGTAATGAAACAAATGTTACATATAAAACACAAGTCCTTCCCATGTTTAAAAATTAATTGCAGTATAGGTTTTTCAAAATTAATTTTACTGCAGGCAGTATGTGCCCTTGTTGCTATTGTATTACTGCGATTTTCATAATTCTGCGAACTCCCACTTGACATTTCCGAACACCAAACTGCGTTTTGGCTCCGTCAATCAAACCTTTAAGTGAAGTCCACGCATGTTTTGTTTATTTGGTTCGATTTTACGAGTAAAAATGTGTTTTGAAGTCTATAACCCCTATCAGTTCACAAGATCTATCAAAACCTCCGTGAAATCACCCAGAATTGTTCACTTGTTTGATTGACGGAAGCCAAACCGTGGTTTGTTGGCCGGTGTAGAGTTCGCAGAATTATGAAAATCGCAGTAAATATACTCACACAAAGAGCGATCCGATGTCTTCTCCTGTGAAAATATTGGTAAGATTTTTATTTTTTTCAAACTTCTGTTGATCAATCTTTTTGTTATCACCGATTTAATATTTATTCTGTAACTAGGAATATTCCTAAACACACAGCTTCACACGTAATCCTTAAAAAAGGATTATTTAATTTACATTGTGTAATGAATATAGCGTCCGTTGGAACACGCGGCTTCCTTTGTTACTAGGAAACACTATATTACGCTCCTGAGATGTTTAATGAAAACATCCAGTTGTTAATATGACTGATATTTATTTTCTCCCCCTTTTTTGGGCATATTTTAAACAATCATAACAGAAAGGGAAAAAAAACAAGTTCAGGTGCCCCAAAGTGAACAAGCTTAAACTTGTTATCTGCATGTAAGATCCCTAGAGAGCGCCACAATTTCGACCAATAGAACTGCGTGGTTGTGCGCAGCGAAATGAACATGTTTGGGCGAGCTCTGGTCATGTTCAGACATCAGTCGATATCTACCTTCCTCTTTTAAGCCTTTAAGCAAAGGAACACTATGATTCTGTTTCTCTTCTATTTTAAGCAAGAATGTAACGTCCCTCGAGAATAGGGACCGACCTGTCCTTAATTGACGCACAAAGCAACTACACGTTCCTCCTTTGATTCAATCATTAGGAACGAAATGTTCCCGAGCTCGTGCACACAGGGACGCATTGTTCCTATAAGGAAACAAGCTTGACAACCTCATTCCCATTTGATACGATCAGGAACTGTTTTTTTTTTCTTCTCAAATTCACCAGCTTTGGTTCCTTTGTAGGTTCACCAGCTTTGGTTCCTTTGTAGGTTCACCAGCTTTGGTTCCTTTGTAATTAGGGAAGTTTTGTTCGCATTTCCAGTGTTGTAACGTGCGAGACAGGACCTATTTGTATCTATTGTCATTTCTCACGTGTTCCTCTCCCAAGGCCTCTGGTAAATTCCGTTGCTAATTATTTAATCAAAAAAACATGATGTAAGAAAGGAAGAACAGAAATCCAGAACAGATCAAAAAGTAGCTCCTTTCAGAGGTTATTGTTCTCGTGATCGCACGTGTACCTGTTGGCATTCCTCAATAGCCACACCTGGGCTTCCTGTGTGCACGAGTTCTTGTCAAAAGGGAACAATTTATTCCTAATTAATTTGTTCCAAAAAATGCGTTTGATTCACGTCGTTCCTTTGTTGTGTTCCCAATTTGATTAACGGACAAAAAAATAGGAAGAAAATGGAGGAAGTTATGCAATAGTTTATCTTTTTCGCCTTATATGAGTTAACAAAACGTAATTTTCAGCGGTTTATGTAGTGATTTGTTCTCGTTATTGAATGTATTATGAGTATTTACAGCTGTAGGACTATATAACCAACTCGTTGAAATATTTTTTCCTCAGGTATAACCTGAGGGCTGGATTCAAGTGTGAGGATAACCATGCTGAGTGTAACGATGTCGTTCTACGGTTTGTTATCGATCACAAGAGGCTACCTGTTAGTCATATCACCTCCTCTGCCTTCCACGCCAAAACAAGGTATTCATCTCTCTCGTTTTTTAACATTATATCATTACATTTATAGCTTTGTCTCTAGTTCGGTAAGTATATTGTCGACAAGGGCCATGGCAAAGACGTCAGGACCATAACGCGCTGAATAATAAATAAGTGGTATCGTTTTAAAGCCATGAATTTGCTATAAACGAGTTACCATGGTGGCCTTATGTCACCCCCTCGCTCACTCCTGGAACTAAAGACACCATCGCCCATGAAATCCTTTTGACTGAGTTAGAGCGGATTTGAGCAATACGCAGTTACTTTGTAATCACTCCGATGGGTTTTATCCTGAATTGGTGTAATCACTTTGCGATTGGTTCCACTAGAGTCATATGAAATTCGCTCTAACGTATTATGGTCTAGATCAAGAGCCTGTTCAACCTGCGGTATACCTCAGGGTCTATAATGGGACCCCATCTTTTCTGATCTACATCAATTATCTGTCAAACTGTTACGGTACTGCGAGAATGTATGCAAATGACAACTATTTAAAGTGGTCCGCAGGCTATAATCAACAGACATAGATAAGACAAACTCCGTTACCCGTTCTGGTAAATGCTGTGTGGCAAATGCAAAAGCCAATCCAGGGTACCGCAGTGGCATTCCACTAGTTTCGGTGCTGTTACTCGATACTAACCTCGAGACGTATAATGCTTGGAATAATCATGTTGTTTCTATAGTGACCAACTAAGACATAGTGATGATATTTTCACTCACGAGCTGCCGATCATGCTGATTCTTGCCCATGGGAATAACATCACACGACACAGCAAATTCATGAAGGTATGCTACGATAGAGAACCACTCATTTAATCGCCCTGTTAGCCTGCAAAGCGAGAATCAGTTGCCACACAGGCCATGCCGGTAACAAAATGTCATGGAAATAAACGGTTGAACATGTAAAAGATTCCCTCTGCCTCTGTTCATACTCATTTTTGTTTGTTTTTATGTATGGCCTCTACCCCTGGCCTCTAACGACTTTAAAGACATCTTGTAGAGAAAAAGAAAGACAAAGAGAAGATTAGTCGAGACAGAGGTAGAGGCCATACAGGCAAACATGATTATTATTCATTGTACTCAGTACTCGATTTCTGATTGGCTAAAAGTCTACGGACACATCTAGCAGTGCCTGTGCTATTTTCAGCGGAAACAGTTGTCTGTACAGGTTGTTTGCCAGAGCACGAGAAATTTCACCGGTATTTTGTGTGAAATTATAAATGCGTGGTAATTGTTGTGTTGTGTTTTGAATCTTTCACAATGGCTGCTCGTTTTGCGAGTCGTGTTCTAGCCAAAACATCGAGAAAATAATGGCAAACAAACACTCGCTGACATTTGTCATTAAAAATATGGGATTCTGTTTTTTCATGACAAACCTCGTCCTTGACAATTATCGATGTGATGGTCAACCTCATCCAATAATTGCTTAGTATAGAGGCCTAGTGTTTTTTCCTCGAACGTTTCCTACTTACCATTGTATGCTATGATTATTGTGGAATCTTCCTGTTTGTCTGTATTGCCTTTGCCCCTGTTTTGTCTCATCTTAATATTTCCTAATTCCTGACTCTTTGTGTTTTTGTCTAAGGACGTGACCCAGGCCGCTTACGTTCTGTATCGGGAGATGGTATTCGTCACGCTCAATACAGACGAGTTCTCGTTTTGGGCTGGGAATTTCGTGCCCAAGGGATATCATGCCAAGCACGCATATGGTAAGTGATTTATTAGGAACTCCAAATTTTCCAAAATTGCTCTACCCCTGTGGAAATTCCAGTTTTCTGTACAACAACCCCTGTGGAAATTTGAAGCAACCCCTGTGAAAATTCCTCATTCTCTTTTGGGCCTGTGGAAATTCCACCGTTGCAAATGAATACCCTTATGGAAATTCTGGGGTAAAATGAACGTCCCTGTGGAAATTCCAGGGTCAAACACAGCGACCCCTGTGGAAATTCCAGGTTCCTCGATAGGGGGGTACAGCTATGTTTTGGAACAGCCCAATCTAAAGTGCAACCTGTCTCTTGATCCTTACTTGTGTTGCTCTCTTTCCCCGACAGCATCAGACTCGTCCCAGACCTCCGCACTCTACCACTATCCTCGTCTTTGTATCGTCCGGTGGGAGGATCATCAACACGCAGCCTTTTACCCTCCCCTTGACAGGCTGGAGAAACTCCCCCCTAGTAAGGTACGAAAACGACTTGATAACATCAACACGCAGCAGATAATAGACTTTGCACAGCAATACCTTGTCGACCCTAACAAGATGCTTGTTAGAACAGAACTATTTTAACAATGACAAAGTGGTATTCCATAGCATTCGAAATGAGGATGGACATGGAAATTCGAGTAATATGGGCTAAAATCGGAAATAAATCTGGTGCCAGAAAAATATGGAGCATAGATCCCAAATTTTGGTACTTTTTTTGGTATCTCCAGTAACATTTAATTCTGATGGAATCCTGGGAAAATATTTGTTGAATTTCCCAGAACAAGTTCATTTTTAGGATGTAAAATAATGTCAATATCAGTCCTATATACATTTCTTAATAGTTTTACGAACTTTGTAAAATGTTTCTGCCCTTGGTGTCAGCTAAAATGAAATAATATGATAAAACAACGAAATCTAATTTTCATAAATATTTGATCTCACATATCTCGTGAACCAAAAAAAGGTATAAACCGGGGGGGGGGGGATCCCCATAAACATAGACGGAGGTGCTCGTCCTATCCCTTGGGGTGTAAAATGCATTAATGTGTAATCTCTTAGGGGTATGAGGATTTCAAGACATCAAATGCTATCTCTTAGGGGGTCTCATGCAAATGTCAGAACATTTTTTTTTAAATTGTAGCAAAATTGTTCCCAAGTCCTATAGTTTGCCCTGAGTGAGAACAATATAAAAGCCACAACAGCTAAAACTCATTTGCGGTTTTTGCTATCTTTTAGGGTAAAAATTGTTTTTGCTTCACCCAATTTGCTATCCCTTAGGGTTAAAGTCAATTTTCCTGATGAGCACCCCTGTCTATTTTTATGGGAGTCTCACCCCGGGGTAGAGACACATAATTTCCGTCATTCCAGGTGCAGATTAGATGGGGCGTGACTCTTCGATACTGTAATGTGTCACCTCGAATTGGTTTATCAATCTATTTTTAGATTAGATCCCGCGGGATTCAAATCCCGCGGGAATGGGACCTGTTTTCTCCGACGTCCGCCTGAAAAAAAAAAGGCCAAAGATGGCGGCGGTTGTGATCTACAACGTTTTGTATTTTGTTTACTATAGTATTGACTACTACATCTGTAACTTGAAACACGTACAACAATGATCATGTATCCCTAAAAGAGAAAAACAGAAAACGACATTTTCTAGGGTAACAAAAAAGCGGCTTTTCACTTCAATAACAAACACACTCCGACAGCAAACGCGGACGAAGAAGCGGGACACTGTGGAGAAGAAAAACTCACAAGAATGCTCAGCCAAGCAGGGGCAGAGAGAAACTAAAAACCCTGGACTTCCATGCAAAACTGATCAGTCTTTTGCAGTCTGTCTTTTGTGAAATAAGAAAAGGCTGTCACAGAAAGGCTTACGGCAGAGGTCATAGAAAAGAAATATAGATGATTTGCTCGTGATTTATGTATGCAGAGTGAGAATTAAACTGGATGATTTATGGCAATGAGATTTTATTTGAACTCCAATGGAAACCTTACAAGCGTAGGAGAATCTAAAAACTAGAAAACGCTTCTGATATGCTTTAGTTTAGTTTCAACGAAGCGAGTCATTTGAATCAAAAATGATTTTAGCGATGTAATGAATCCAACGGCAACAACCCAAGGAGAATCTTGCAGGGGAGTTTTTCCCGCTTGTTCAGTTCTTTCAGAAGAGCTTATGAGCTCTTTAATGTCTTCTCCATTCAAGTTTGTTGTGATATCCTATCCTCTCTTTTCTTGTGTTGCTGTTGTCATGAATTTTGTCGTGAAGATTGGCCGCCTGCTAGACTTTTCTTTCAAACAGTCATCCTCGCTGCAAGATTCTTCCATCCGTCTCATCGCCTTCATGGTCGCTAAGATCATTTGATTCAGATGACTAGCTGGATTCTAGTCTACATTTAAGTCCTAATCTTTGTTAAAACTAGCGCAAAAGGAGATTTGCAAACTTTGAAAAGGCGCGAAGGGCAGGGAAAGTGCTGCATTCTCATTGGCTAGTTGTTCCCGGGCACTCATTGGCTGATTGCTGTGGGATCTCGCGGGATGAAGTTTCTAAAAATAGATTGATAAACCAATTCGATGTGACACGTTACCATATTTAGTATCACGCCCCATCTAATTTGCCCCTGGTCATTCTTATTTGTTCGAGCACAACGTTTAGTCCATGTTCTCTCCTCTTAGGGGTGATATCCACTTTAATCTCTTATTTATATCACGAAAAGCTCTTCTAGTAGATATTTATGGTCCATACGATGTACATAGATTGAAGGTATTTACGATTCATGCTCATGCTATTGTATACACGTTCATCATTAGTAATGAGAGTACAGTGGATATTCTGTAAATAGTTATATTTACTTACACATTTAATGTATATAATTAGCAAATTAATGCCAATTAAAAACTAAAACATCACGTGCATTATTAGTCCAGTCATTTTGTGGAATGACCCACCATTACTTGCAACAGAATAAATCTCAGCGGATTATAAACAATTGAGTTACAGATAAAACCGTTGTTGCGCGCTGCGCGGCGTTTTCAAAACTTATTTATGGATTTGCTGATCCGTCAATCATCTGAAGGGGGCGGGGTAATGCAAATAACAACACAACACATCTCGTCCAGATTCGCCTGCTTTCAAATTCTGCGAGTACAGAAGGAGAAATGAAATTTCAACAGAATTGCGTTGGAGAGTCGTATTTATGCTTCAGGAGGGATGGATGGTAGCAGACATTCATTTCTGTACGTTAGACCTTCGTTTGTGTCGAAGAAATATAGCTTTGCATTGATGAACTGGTCGTCTTGAATTGAGTCGAAGCTCGAATAGGTCAGTAGCGCGTTAGAATCATAAAAACATTCGGTCACATGAAACGCGACATCGAGCAAACACTTAGTTCGTGTTCAGTTTCCTTGGAACAGAAGCTGCTTATTACAGATGTGATTTGTTCGTAGTGTTTCACTGATTTCATTTTCTAAGTGAAACGCCGTGAAAACAAGGTTTGTAAAGTCTGAACTATGAGCTAATGATAGAGCCCTTACCGACTCATTTTCTTGTTCCCGGCTATGTCACCTGCGTTCAATTCCATCAAATTTCATTCCCCGTCTCGCAGAGTTCGAAAGCGGGAGAATCTAAACGAGCTACTTGTGTTATTATTTGCATTGCCCCGCCCCCTTCAGATGATTGACGGATCAGCAAATCCATAAATCCTTTCGAAGTTTTGAAAACGCGCATCGCGCAACAACGGTTGCGAATAAAAACGAGCGCAGCAGAGACTTTTGTAATCTAAATCATCCTTCGCCTTTTTTGGGAACTCGAGAAGCGCGTGCAATGTTTCAAAAATATGTGCTATTTTCGTGTCCAAATCCGAGTCTTAGGCCTAGTACATACGCCGCTCTTATCATGAGCCGATCCAATTGCAAAATCTCGATAAAACAATATTGTTCGTCCATCTCTGGTCTGCCTGTCACCTAGACTATTCTAAATCATAACGGTAATGTAGATTCCATTTAAATGCCCCGATTTTCGAGTTTCGGCGTTGGATCGGCTCATGTTAGGCGGCGTATGTACTAGGCCTTAGCTATCCATATTTTCTTTGGTTTGACACAATATTTTTATAAGTTCTTGGTGCTGCTGTCGGGCGGTACAGGAGTAACAGGCCATGATAAGGAAACCACGTGTTGTTTTCTCATGTTTTATTAATCGTCCTAGTCGCCTAGTGGCATGCAAATAAGCTATCTTTACATGATAGTATAAATATTTAGTATTTACATCATATTATAGCTAACCCATCACACCATGTACTTGTTTGGTTGTCGCTAAATGAAATAAGGACCTATTTGTTGGTACACTAGCACATCTCATTGGCTTCATATATGTTATAGGAATAATATACCTTGTATAGCTGTTGATAGCTGTAATAAGCCATTTGCAGCTGAACAGTCATGTGCTTGCTATTTCTCTACTAGCCTATGAATAGACATCTAGATTCCTAAGGGTAAATCAACCGAGCAAACGGACGGCAAACAAACGTTTTAGTCAACTTGTTTAGAAATCGCAAAGAAATTGAACTGATAACGTGGCATATTCGAAGTTAATTGACCACTTTCTTTATGAGCACGTAAAACAAATACAGATCAGATACGTTTCAATTTGTTTTTGCTCTCCAGTACAACCACGTGACAGGCGAACTGCAAAAGGCCTATCATGAACAAGGAAAACTGCACTTTTACCCAAAACACTTGCGCATCGGCTATATATGCTTCCGCCTCGCCCGCCAGCCTCTCCCCTCTCGGCTCGCTGTTTGGAGTAGACGAGTTACTGTTTAACTACTGGATATCTCTTAACAAAGCTCTGTTGTGTAGAATTTAGCAGCCAGACTAGTGAGGTATCAAAATAGAATGTTAAGTTTCTACCCATACTGCCATTTGGTCTGAGCGCGCAGGCTTGAACCCTCGAAATGCCGACAACCTTTATCGAAATGGCTGTATGGTTTGATGTACTAGTCTGAGTATTCAAAGATAGCGTTTGTCTAGGTAGCTTCTCACAAGGGTCGTATTCATGCTCATGTCGAAGAGCAAGTGGTCTCGGGAAACAGTTTCGACAGGTTTCTAGATGTTGATTAGAAAAAAAAACGTACTTTTAGATTAGTTTGTAACCGCTGATATAACAGCCATCACAGCTACAATGTAGTTTCTTCGAGTATCGAACATTTTTTATCGAACATTTCCGCTTTCAATGAG
This sequence comes from Scolanthus callimorphus, assembly GCA_033964015.1. NCBI lineage: Eukaryota > Metazoa > Cnidaria > Anthozoa > Actiniaria > Edwardsiidae > Scolanthus > Scolanthus callimorphus. The sequence continues at coordinate 28,316,799 of CM066913.1, forward strand.
GTATTTTCAGTTTTGGAATAGAACATGAAAATGATCTAAAATGATATCACACATTTTTGTATCAATAATAATGCTTTAACATAAAAGAAAACATTTACAACAATAATTTCTTTCAGTTTCTCATTAATTCCGTCATGCATGGATTTTTTGGGATGTAAACTGCTCGTACATTGGTGGATGGTGTTACTTCTGAGCAAGCTATGCTCTTGCTTCCTCCTTGCGTCTCCTGTTATTGCGAAACTGGAAATCACGGCACTGTGAAATTTCCTTACATCTTATTTCTTTTTAATTCAATAATAAATGCTCTATTTCACTAAAACTACCATAACAGCTAATACCCATATAAGGGATAGTATGGCCGATAAACTGTGCGCTGATGAATCTCCCAATCCCACTACCCTTCCCCCCTCAGTAACCTCTTGTGTCGGAACACTCCGCGGTTTGCCTGAGGGCTGTAGTGAGCTGTCGTAGGTATGAGGGTTTACTGTACTGGAAGGCTTAGAGCAACCTGAAGGAAGAAAAATAGAATACGTCCATTTTCTCAGTTTGTAGGCAAATGAAGGTTTTGAGATGTTGGGGATGTGATGCCTCTGGTCCTATGAATGGACTGGTGCTTATCGGAGCTTTATTTCTACTTTATTAGATAACAATGCAAACATTTTAATAAAGACAAAATATCCATCTGAGTAGAACCCATAAACTCTGATATGACTGTGATCTCTCTCGGTAAGCTGAGATGAACTAAGGGTGCACCATACGTACTGCTATGTCTTGGTGACGCCACATGACCGCCATCCCATCTTTCGCTATATTATCTGGGCGTCACTAACGTTTTATTCTCCCAAACCCACGTGTAATCTTAAAACATACAGTATGCCACTAGACGTATTTCAGTCCATGATAAGAAAGTTAGAGAGAGTGTGCTTTCTGTGTGTAATAGCGGGTGAATGGCTTGTTTCTGATTGATTGGGTGTGCTTTCTGTGTGTAATAGCGTGTGAATGGCTTGTTTCTGATTGATTGGGTGTGCTTTCTGTGTGTAATGGCTTACCAGGGTAATGTATACACTCGTACACCTCCACTCGCATGCATATACTGCTGGGCATGCTCCACTTGACAGGTTTAAACCGTACATGTCGGGCTACTAACACTTTGTCGAACCTTTGATGGTCTATCGAGTCTGTGTCCCAGTTGGCATCGAATATCTAAAGTCGATATAATGGGGATTACAACACGTAAGTAAAACTCACATTGAATATCGGACAGATAACGCATATTCTGCTAAACCCCTGGTCTTGAGCATCTTGAACACTTACTATCACTTCACCTTGTGGTAGCAATATTCAGTTTTTTTAACAACTTTAAACAACTCATCGACAAATCACTTTGAGCCGATTTGTAACAAGGCACCAAATAGTAATCGAAGGCTGGAGAGTCGTGTATACACCTGTTTCAATTAACGTTGCTCGTGAAACCATGTATCATGAACCATGCTTCATAAGTCGCAGTGGTAATTATTGCCTAAAACGAAGGAGTTTATGTCAAATTGTGTCTCAAAGTAGTTAACAAAGTGCCATTGGGTGGTTTTAGTTTAGTTTGGTTTGCCAAACTCGAGGAAAATACGAGAAATAGCGTCTTCATTATGATGCATGGTTCATGGTTTTTTATACATAGGTGTATACATAATGACATATGCCGTGCGGGAATAAGATACAACTGACGATGAAGGTATTTCCTCACCACAGCGTCGTCTGTGTCATTCTCTTTGAATGAGTCCCAGGCCTTCCCGTCCAGACTGTAGTAGATCTTGTACTCTGTAACCCAGCCTCCTTTATTGTAGCCCTGGGTAGCCACGCCTGATATTTGCCGCACACTTCCCATGTCAATCTGGTGTCAAATAGTAAGGAGCTCATTACTCAGGGAGTGATGATCTTTCACATTAAAACTGCGTCACACAATTTGTGCTCAATTTTCCTCGTAAGCCTCGAGTAAAAGAATAAAAGAAACTTCTTCTGATATAGATTAATTTCTACAGACAAATACCATTTTTTAGGCTGGAAAAAATATTTTCTTGATTATGAATTCAGGGGCTTCAGAAGGAATTGAGATTCTATACCTAAATTCTACAAATTCTACTTTGGTGGTTGCAGTCTTTTAGAAGATCAACTTATATGCAGAGACTTGTCAGGCCTCGACTGTAAATATTCTCAGTGCCCTTATCCATGGCATGCCTTACCTGTAAATACTGTTGTGTGTCCAGTTTATCAGTACACCAGGCCCCCCATCTCACGCTCCCATTGGCTCTCTGAATCACGTGATTAAGCCGTCCATTAGAGGCCACGTGACCGATAGTGTAGGATGAGGCGGTGACCTGGGCACCAGTAATACGTCCGTCTTCCATTCCAACAGGGACGTTACAATTCGTGAAGCCACCGGCTACAAAGTTTTGACAAGAGGAAGATTATAAGTCAGAAGCCCATCCTATATACTGTTTCGTAGAGATCCCTATCCCCTATCGGCCTACCACAAGATTGCTGTTATCGAAGTGACTGCATTTGTCTTTCCTCGCTCTGAGGCAACTGTGATGTTTCATATTTACTGCCTTTATAACTGATTAATCTCTTGTGTTCTGCTTATGGCCATTCCTGTTGTCATTTGGCCACGGCAGTGTGAGAACAAAAGAAAACCGATCTAAAAATAACTTGGTGTGTAACAGGGTTATCTCAATCACACAGCTATGTTGTTCGCTATATATGTTTATCATTCTGTGAAGATGAAAATCGTTCGGTCTTATCACGCGTCTTCCAAACAAATCTCAGTTTTCCCCTACTCAGCACTTGCCGGTAAAGACTTTATTTCCCAGCAGCTCTAATACTCTTAAATATATTATTGATTTCTGAAGTGAAGGCAATGTTTGCCTAATTAAACGTCATATAGACAAACCAGCAAATCTTTTTTATACCTTTTTCGTCTTTGCATCCGTACATTTCCACGCGTAAGCATGCGAGTCCGTGAGGTTTCTTTTCCAGCGGTACTATGCGGATAAACCTTGCTATAACGGGCACTTGTAAGGAACGCTTCTCTTCACTGGACGCGTCGTCATTACCAGTAAACACCTGGACATAAATAATGGTCACATATAACAAGCTGTAAATCATTTGCGTCAACGAGAGAGGCGAGGTGTGTCTTTGGATCAGCGCCTCGACACAGCTCTAGACAATCTCGTACCCAGAGCTTGTCATCGCCAGCGGCAAGATTCAGGGCTCTGGGGAATCGATTTTTTTAAAGTCCAGATTCTGGGTTTCCGGTTTGAACGTTGTATGAAAGTTCGTTACGTTTTTGACCTAGCACGCATGCTCACAAATCCGATTCCCCCAGAGCCCTGAATCTTGCCGCTGGCCAAAAGATGACGGGCTCTGAGTACGAGATTGGGCTCTAGATTAATCCACCCTTCATTAGTCCGCTTTAGTGCGCATGCATCTAAAAAGAAGTTGAGATGTGCTTTTTAAAGTTTCCATTCCTTTTAAAATGGCAGGTAAAGCAAAGAATGGTATAGAATTCACTCAGTCAATAGATGGAGTAACTGAGATCTGGTGTTGCACGTTAACGCGAAAAATGACGAGTTCCCTTTTCTCAAACGTCGAACTGAGACAAATATGTTAGCGAGCACGCTATTGCACATATGTCCTTTGTCATATCAAGCACACTGTCTTACTCCGTGTCTGTGGAGGTCAATATACTATACTGGGAGATCGCATAAGGCCGAGAATTGGTGACCGTACTTTCAGATTGTTTTTTTCATTTTGCCTGAAATATTGAAGCAACACAGATAATGTCCAATGTATTGCATGTAATTAAGGTTTAAAAACCTGACCCTAACATTGCGTGACCCTAACATTGTGAAGTTGACATTGCGCCCTTACCTTTTGTTTGCCGTCTTCTGAGTGTGTCACCCATCGCTCTCCATCGCAGCTGTAATTCACTGCGTACTTGGTAACCCAGTTGCCATTGGGCTGCTCAAGACCCTGAGTCGCTATCTGCCACACCACCGTATCACTCAGGAAATCCACCTGCAGATAGGGCTTCGTGTCGGATTCCTCCGCACACCACCCCCCTAATGTGGACATATCTTTAGACCTGCAAGTCACAGAAATGATACTATTGACGAACAACCTATATATCAGTTAAGAGCAGTACGTTGAAATATAATACGAATAATACAGACTAGTAAGTGAGCGGCCAAGTTATATATAGAAAAAAACACTGTACCATATAAGGAACTCTTTCAACAATCAATTATACCCTTGCCTACCCCGTCAAACGTTCGCGAAAATAAGGGTTTAGGGCGTATATATATATCCCGAAAGGTCTTCAATATGTCTTATAAACATAATGTACCAGGTAAATTTTTCTGCTTTGTTAAAACCCTTATTTACGAAAGTTATTTCAACACAAAAGCCGGATCAAAGAACACGCCCTAGGCACAGCCGATGGTTTGCACGCTTGCCTTCGCCCTCCTCTAATAAAAACGACTCGAGGTAGTTGTGAATCAGTAGGGTATGAAGAGGGAGGGGTACTGCGCGACACAAGCTATCGGACTGAAATCGGGCTGTGAAGTGTTATAAATAAGGGTTTCAGTAACAAAGCAGAAGGAGCGGAGCTGTTTCTCATCTGTAACTTGGACATTGTCAATTTACTTGTTTGTTGATCCTTTTTGCTTATTGTATTCGCGTTTTGCTTATTGTATTTTATTGTATTCGTGCTTGCTAAAAGTGGGCCTTTTTAGGCATTGGAACAAAACTTTCTATGGTATGACTAGTTTTACGGAAAAACTAGGTGGTCTGCGTCGGCGGAGACGTGAACAGATGAACAACAACAACCAAAGGTTGAGATTTATGTTAAACGCCGTGGAAAAATGGTGTTTTGCTGACGTTTCGAGCGTTAGCCCTTCGTCGGAGCAAAAAGAACAATCCTCTTTTTGCTCCGACGAAGGGCTAACGCTCGAAACGTCAGCAAAAAACTTTCTATGGCGAAATAGAGCACGCGTGATATTGGGAAGAGAGTACGTTGTGAAGTCAAGAGCCGCGAGTAATTTTAAAACGTTTCTAATGTCTCCCCCAACATCACAAGTGCTTTATTTTTCTGATAAAGTCATAGAACGCTGTGCTCTAACGCGTTTATGATATAGCGGGGGAGATCCATAAGATTTGAACCAATCAGAGCGCGCGTTATATCGTAGCTATATTATAAAAAGAGGGATAACCGATGGTAGCTCGTACGGCGTCCTTAATAACTTACTGTGTGTTTTTGAGCCGGCCATGCTCAGGCTTGGTCACGTCTGAATACGTGGAGGACGCGGTGATCTGTGAATCACTGATCACTCGTGATGTCATGCCTAGCGCCGCCAAACATTCTGCAAACAAAACAACATTCATGGCGCATTAGTTGACTGTTGCCCGCCCTTGTACGTTTGTGTCCCACCGAGAGTACGGAGGGCCAGATTGTAATATGAAAATCCAAATGACGATGATATGGGGCACAATTTGTTGGTGCCACTAACAGTCCCTGCTACGCTTTTGGAAAGAGTTGTTCCGCCCAAGAGTATGGGGCTCCATGGAATCTGGCCATATAAGTCTGGCCATATAATTGGAATCTTTGAGTAGAGATTTCAAGGCATTAGCAACCCAAGGCCAAGCGCCACTCCCTTTAATTAGTGTTCCTAATGATATCACTATAAGAACTCCTGCATTCTTCTTTGGATGTTTGTCTCCTAGAGTCATTTATTTTCACTAGACGGCAGATAATGCCACGGTACTATAGTGCTACAATACATTTTCGATATCCCAATAAGCTGGATGAATATCATAATATTCATCCCCCGAGGATCCTAATCTCCTCATATGGTACCTGTAACACCAAGATTATCCCCAGAATTGCATGCACTTATTAGGGGTGGGATTAGAGTGCGCCCTAGGCATAGGAAGTCATTAATCTTACTGCTATCCCTCAGTGACAGGTGCATAAGCCTCTGCGCGTTATCTGGGCAAATTAATTTTATTAGAATCACTAGGGGACCAGGCGAAGGCCAGAGTCACATCAGTCCATTATTCTTGCCTTGACAGATAGCGAACACATGTTTTACCAATAAACTCGTATGATTAACCTTGTTAATTTGATTATCTAATTGGCGGGGAAGTTAGAACAGAGTCGCTGATCTAGTTTTTTCTCTACAAGTATATCTTATCTTACCCATAATAGTTTTATCACCTAACACAGCGAATTGAGTAAGGAAGCGTATGACCATAACAGAGTTTAAATCATTTCCTTTTTGGAAAGGAAAACACTGTCACAGACGTCAACACTGTCTATTGAAGTTTTCAAAGGAAAATCATTGTACTCGTACTGACATTTTGCAAACTAAAAAGGGGCATATGATAGCTCCAACGGTTGCTCTTATTGTAATCAAAAAAGTCCAGGTGCCGAAGTTGTTTAGCAAGGCTGGCAAACGTTAGCCTTTTGTTGTTCGTGGGTCCTTGTTCAGCACAGACACTAACGAAGATGATAGAAATCTTATTTTAATCCTCCCTGACAGGAGGTGATTTAAGAAAATGTAGCCCGTTTAAAAATTTAGTGTATTTAGAAAATAAGTTTAGGTCAGTTTTACTGGTTGACTAGCTTCCTCGAAAGTACAGAGTATCTCCTGGTGTTATCCTGTACTGCATTTGTTTTTGCCTATTTCTGCTGAATCCAGTGCGATGGCCTCACCGCACACCTCAAATGTTATAGAGTAATATATTCACTCTCACTCTTCACAAACTCGTACTTGAATCAAGTACTTTCACGCTCGCCCTAGAAAAGTTTCGAATAACATAACCCTTTTTTCCGATGCAGGGCGAGGGAGATACTTGTTTATACCACGCCACAGCAAATACAGCCAATCAGAATGCGGGAATGCCGTTATATGTTCGGCGCTATTTCACTAAACCTTCCCATCGTGCATTGTATTTATGTAAAACGTTGCCTTTAATTTTCTGTTGCGTGGTATTAAATAGTTCTCATGGCATACAATTATTCCTCGAGCCCGAATTGGCTCTGAGTCAATAGCCCATGAGGCCGAAGGCCGAATGGGCTATTGACTCAAAAGCCATGAGGGCGAGAGGAATAATTGTTTTAGTCAAATCACGCTAGTAGGTCAGTTTGTAAAGCCAAAAACGTTTTCTGGTCTGGTCATTTGCCATTTTCTGGCATTTAATTCCGACACTTTTCGCTACTAGTAGGCTATAACTTATAGCCTACTAGTAGCTCAACCAATCAGAACGCAGCATTGGCGATAGACCACTGGTGTTATTTGACTAATGCAGAATATCCCACTTGTCACTTGTATTTTCTAAGCATACAGACTCGCCTAAAGGCTCGTGTGTATATCAGAAAATAAAACGCGTGGGATATGCAGTATGCCACTCGAAAGCATTGTATAACTCTAGTATATATAATCTAAATAAATGGTGACATGTAAATTATTATATCTAGTTGAGAACCTAAGAGTCACTCAAAATAGTTTTTTAAAAATTACTTTTATTCCCTCGGGTCTTTCACTTTGCTTCTTGTTTGATTTTTGATAGTCTTTCGTAAGAAAATGGGCAAACCATTTTTCAGGTTGCTCTGTGACCAGTAGTTACTTCTGACTTCTTTTATCCGGTTTTACATGGTTTATAACCAATATCATAGATTTGTGAAAAACAAACACCATTCGTTTCTTGTCAAATTATTTGCTGTTTCATGTTTGCATTTTTTTTATTTTTTAGCTTTTTCTATTAGATCATGTTATGCGATGTTGAGCTCAGAAGTAGGCAAGCAGCAACTACAACAAATATAGCGTCCTTAATTTTTTCAAAAGATGAAAACATTGTGGTATAGTTTTTAAACTCACTCACGCGGCAATAAACATAACCCAAGAAGCTTAGTTTCCTGATTACGTGCGCGCATATAAAGAGAGCGCTTTTTATCGGGTATCAGTTTTTGACAGAGATGGATGGGGTATTTCGAAAATGAACTTTATGTTTAACTAAAGAAAATGGCCGCGCTCAACTCGCGCTGTAAATAATTCCTGTTTTCGCTGTATTTATTCTAACAAAGCGAAAATTCATGGTTTATTTAGGACTTTCTTGGTTTTCACTCATATAGAAAAGTAGTTAAGCAATAAAACGGGACCTCTACATCAACGAAAGCGTCCACAGAAGTCAAAAGTACATCTTGTATTTTACATTTCTCTTGAAGTTTCTTTAGAAGAAACACTAGCTTGATTGGATCTTGTGTGTACTTATTGAAAGATGCGTGTTTTATTCTGACTTTCCTCGTTTTATCATCGAACCTCGTAGCTGTTTCAAACTGTACTGTTTCTTAGCGATCGTCCAATGTAGCGCAAAGCAAATTGATGTCAATTTTGACCTAGTAAACTCGTGTTGTCAAAACATCTTCAAGAAAAATCTTACTTAAGTTTGTCATCTCTTAGACGCAATTTACTCATAGCAATAACAAGAAGTCTTTAGAACTGAAAATGGCTAATGATTTAGACTGACTTTTCGAGCATGCGAGTTAATAAGAAAACAATAAAAGTAATAAAACACTAGGCCATAAGGCACTTCTAACCTGCATTGATCCTTTGTGAACACAAAAAGACGACCATACAGACCATCCACCAGCCCTTTGCGCTCATCGTGTCCCGTCTCTACCGATGTCTGTGCTAGAAATCACCGTTAACAAGCAGAAAGGCATTAATAAGTGTTGTGCTCAACAAACTAAGCCGGAAGAGTGTCACCCTCGCGCCGGTATGTAAGAGAATCTGGGGTGTGAGGGGACAATAAATCTTCATTAGTCATTGTGCTGTCACGGCGCGCTAGGGTACACAGCAACACAGGTCAATGTAACATACGCTCTATACACATTACAATGCACCCCGTTGTGCCTTTAAACGTGTTTGTCCTATTTGATTTATGATAAGTTAGTTACAGGGGTTTTTCAGAGCAAATTTGGGGCTGTTTTATCAAAGGAATGCAACTAATTTGCTAAATTTCCTCCAGGAATGGTTATTATTCGAGCGCAAACACGTGACCAAAAGGTTAATTCAAGGTGTTTGAGCCGTCTCGTTATCCAGATTATGGTGTCCGAAGGCTTTGAATGTAGTGGTTAAAACTCTTTATCGCCAGCTTATTGATGGCTTGGAGTTGCTGAAGAACCGTGTGATAAGACGATGTTCGATGTCTATAAACACATTTAAGAGTTTTTAACTTTAAATAGGCAAGAAATAAAGAGATGGTTGTTAAAAGCTGTTAAATTCTCGACGTACATAGTGAGGGGCGCGCGAGAGGACCTAAACTAACAAATTGAAGAGAGCAATTCCATGCGATCATTTGACTATAATAGCAAGACAGTCAACTATTGCGATACCCGTATCATAATAATACTCTTAGTATCACTTCCATGCGTGCGCTTGCTCTTGGGAAAGGAGGGTTTGTATCGCACTTATTGCGCATGCGCAAATGCTTATTCAATATAATTCAGTTTTGATCAAACACTACCTATCCTTGAAAACATGTAGCTCATTTAATAAACGACAGTGATACAGTTCAAGACTTCGCCAAAACTGACACTTATTTTCAAACGAAATGTATTTATATGTCGCGGGGAATATCTATTTGCGAAGTTCCGGCCGACTTTCGCATGGGGAACCTGCGGAGACACTAACCAAGGGGAATGATTTGCAAAAGTCAAGCCTGCTGTGTAGAACCTGTTCTTGTTTAGAATGAGTTTGGATGATATATTGAGCGTCGCTTGCGTAGCATCGCATCCTGCCAGTCGTGTTTACCTCCATGTGGGACAGAGCCGCTATCAACCTCAATTGTCAGAAAAGGTGAGATGTTTGTGGTTTCACTTCATTACGCAAGGACATTTCTGCAATAGCTTGGCCTCCTTGAAAATTGGCAAAACTAACTCTGGAAAAACGTGCCAGAAAACGGGTGAGATGCTAAATACTTCACTGGCGTATCTCGCTATGCGTTATATAGAGAAGACAAGGATAGTAATTTATCTATGCCTAGTGCCTTATAATAATATGAACTGTGTGATAACTCTCTTTTGCACAATGTTTTGTTGGCGAATAAAAAATAAATAAACTAGACAACCAACAAAATACATATTGCTACATTTCTTGTAATCATACCAATGTATAGCAAGTGCGCTAAAAAATATCAACAGGACACTATTGTGAGTGTACCAAATCTTATTATCGAGAACCTTCTTGTCAGATTTGATTCTAGTATTATAAATTACAAAGGTAGACAAATATGAAACTATAGAAAAGAAAACAAAAGAAGACGCATTTATTGTGATGATGGTGTTTAGTAAGAATCATTTATAGGATTGAGGTGTGTAGCCGAGTATATACTGACTTATCTTCGGAGACGCCATTTTGGATCTTCGTTTTGTTATCTTATTGTGGAATGTAATTTTGCCCTTCTATAGAACTGATCTTTGAAAACACATGGGCCTTAAACATTACATTGTAGACCTCCTTTATCTTGAAACTAAAGCGAGCATTGTCAAACAAGTCCACTTATATGAGAAAATAGGATCAAAAGGATGTTTAGTAGCGTGAAATGGAGCTAGGTTATGTCAAAAGGATGGCATGCCGTCAATTTTATGATAGATGACTTACTGCCCATGGTATTGCATTATATTAAGAAAAAGGACATAGATTCGACATTGTTCTTTTTGGATTTCATTGAAAGACTATAAAAAATTTGCAATAATAAAAGTTTTTCGAGGTCTAATTCTTTTTCTCCGCGTTCAATGCGTCTCGGGAAGATGCGCCTCTTCGGACCACTGTGGACTGAGTTGAGTAGATCCTGCCATTCTATGATTAATTACTGCTGCTTAAATGGATCATCTATCCTTTCTAAAAGAAAGCAAAAACCTTGTGTTTCAAGTCCCTGTTTGTTCGCCTCAGTGCGCGAAGCAGTCAACATGTAGAAGAATTCCCTCCTTGTAAGGTATCCATTGATGTCCTCTTCAATTCCCTCGTCACGAGATTTGTACGTACATTGCCACTCTTGCTTTTTACATAATTATGAGTTGTAACCCATCTTTGTTCGCATAGAAAACATTGATAACGCATAAGAAGCTTCAAATGTGAAGCCGAGCGAAGTTCGTTTTGAAAATGATGTATAAATGCAGTCCAAAATAGAAATTTCCAAGCTCGATAGCTGCTCCCCTTTCTTTGCATAGAACTTCATGAACAGCGTATATTTCTTCTCGCGTTTTTCTTCTTGAAGAAGATTATATTAGAAAACTAAAGCAGAGTTTTGTCTGTGTCTTAGGTTATTATTGGAATTGTAATCTTGCTAACTCTGGACCATGCATGTCATGAGGCTAAACACGAAGCGCACTCCTCTATAAACATTTTGTCGGGTTCTTCTTCTTAAATTAATAATGTGACAAATTTCTCGCCTCGCCAAGGAGCTGTTGTAATTCACTTATTATTTCCTTATTGAACACAAAACATTAACACTACGATAACTTTGTTCTGTTTCTACTAAACGGAGAATTCTAATGCTACGAGTCATGTTGCCTCGTGTATTATGTAGCTGCGCATTCTCATGTGTAATAATGTATTTTGGCGAAAAAAAGAGAGACTAACGGAGTTATAAGTGCCAACGTTTCGGACTCTTTATTCAGTTCTCTTTAAGGCGGTTACAATCATTTCTTTTTATTATTCTACTTATCTTCGGAGAGACCAGCATCCTTAAGGATCCGGGACGTCGCTGTTTTGTTTTTTCTTATCCTTTATATATAATGTATTTCTTGGCGAATGACACACGAAGGATGCATTTATCTTCAAAACACCAAACTTGTTAATGTTAGAACTTTACTTTTCGGGAAGAAATTAGTGTGAGTAGGATTCACAGTAATGCTGAAAATGAATTGATGACTGCAAAGCTGTTTGAGCAAAGTCTACTGTATAATGATGTTCGTTACGCTATACTTTGGAATCTCTGCCGACTCAAGCGACGTGAGCAAGTTATCCTTCTTTTGTCATTTCAAGGATATTCAGAGTCATTCATAACTTATTAAAGTTTCCTTTGCATGACATATTACTTCTAAAATATCGGGATTTTATTTAGTTTACAATTATACAATGGCTATTTGTTTTCAAAAATCAAAAAGGAACTGCATTTTCCTAAGAGTCTTCCTAGCAATTCAGGTTTTGTGCTCGGCTCTTTGTGCTGCACTTACCGTTCCCTATACTAACTATGCTGTTTCGTTTAGAATCTTTCTCTCGGATAAATCATTTGTCACTATATATTCCATCCAAGTTCTATCCAAGATTTTACCTAATAGGTGTTGTTTTTGCCTTCATGAATTCTTGCTTACCGCAAACGAGTCGGGTGCCCATAGTGTGTATATGATGATCGGACCATGAAAAAATAAGACATCCGCAGTATCACTTGGCTTATCATGTATTGTACTCACGTCCACCCTTATTTGTTCGTTCTCTTGTAACTTTATATAAAACGAGTCGTGGAACTTAGGACTACATGACGTTTTAGAGCCACATTGTTTGGTTGTTATTGGAACACCATGTCATAAAAACTGTAGAGTCTTCTTTTCATGCTTTACTGGAAGACGTACAGAGCGGCTTGTGTTTTTACCAAACTGAGGTTAAGACCAAGAAGGTCGAGCTGCAGATCTGCTCGTTAGAGGTTATAGTAAAGTCCATTTGTTTAAAAAGGCGCTGCATTTTGGACCAAGGAAGCCATTTTCTTGTTTCTTGACTACATTGAGCATAACCTTTCGAAGGTATGGCGCTCCTTCGCTATGATTGGCTAACCCCAAGAATACACTATTTCCATTGGCTGATCGCGTCTAAAGATCATTCTCCTATATTGACTCACAGAATGAACCTATGGACTAGTTATATGACTAAATATTGGTTATTTGTTGCTGTTCATTGTGAAGGATACTTAGTCGGTTTGAAAGTCGGTTTGTGAGCCGAGATTGGTTTACCCTTTTCGCTGGAATGTGGAAGATGTTTATAGAAATGCATGTACAACACAACAGCCTTACCAAAACACGTTCTTCATAATCGCAGTTATAGCTGATCATAGAGTTTTTAACAAATCAGCTATCGGGTCATCAAACGCGGCTCGCCGGCCATCGAGAAAGGGTAAGGTGGAGGAATGGTTTACCTGTTGTTGTGTCTGGGCGAGTCTCGGTGGGGGTAGATCGTACTAAACACCTTCACTATGTGCCCTTATGTTGTCAGAGGTTCATAACATCCACCTCTTAAAAAGTACCCTTAGATCGTTAGTGTATTATCACATTCCTGCACGAATTGTTAAGGAAGATCAGCTATGCGGCTTGTCCGAGAATGTGGGTTTTTACTCATCTGACCAATAGCTAATGACTTTCATCAGAATCCGCTCATTACAGATTATCTGGCGCCGGCGATTAATCAAGGAAATGAGTCAGATTGTTTATATGTGTGCGGTTATACAACGCCCGTCACGTTGACGAACAAGATGCAGATAAGTGGATTATGTGTCCGAATATAGGGCAAATAAATCTTGCTAGCACAAGTACCCTAATGTTTAAATAAATCTTTTGGTCAAGTGGAGCCGTGGCGTGGGATCGCGCGCTATGTATACTAAGTCACAGGCTTGAATTTGATATTGTGTTCGTGATGTCAATCTGTCCAAACTATGATGATGTGGTTGTTGACGTACTCTGAAAGTAGGACACTGAGGTCAGTCAACACCAACATATGCTAGGAGGACAAAACATTCTGCTAATAAACTACTTCCTTTACATTTATTAACACAGGCATGCACACTTGGCGCCTTTTGCTCAGCCCGGGCAGTGTTATAAAGTAGCCTGACCCAACTGCGCTTGGCACTCTTTTAACGGTTGTTCCTGTTTGTTGCGTCGTTTTGAATTTCCGGTACCTTTGATCGCGTATCGTTATCTTAGGACCATTTGAATATTACTTTACGTTTTCAGCAAATTTAATATGAATTTGCAGTCGAAAATAGTTGTGGTACAAAAACTAAGGTCTCGTATAGCCTTTTCATTGCAAATAACATAAGAGTAACAGGCCTCCATTAAGGCGAGCAAATTGCTCACGTTTTATGCCTCATAGATATATTATATAATCATTTTCAACCTTTTGGATTGTATTACTATACATTGAAGATGTTTATTTTGAAACTTTATTAATTGTGATTTAAAAACTGACACTTTTGAATGAAAAGGTCACAAATTGCCAGGAATGAATTGAACAAAACAGGACCAATATAGTATATAGAGTGAACTTTAATAAAATTGTAATGATGATATTATATAAAGTGATATTGTAAATATGATTTTGAAGATGATGTTTTACTCGATGATTTCATGAAAGCCTCCTCAAGATGTCACGTACAAGTAACTCAAGTTCAAGTATCAATAGACCAAATTGGCTAAGTGTTTACAACTTGTTGCATCCTTTGGGTGGATACTTTTGTTAGTTCTGCACATACACTCATGCACTCAGTCGAGTGAGAACAATTGTTCAATTGTATCCACTTAAAGGATCATCACATGATCTGATTGGGTTTCATTGATTGATTATTTATTTATACACAGGGGCGTAGCCAGGGGGGGGGGGGGGGGGGGGGGGGGTTCCAGGGGTTCCGGAACCCCCCTCTCCCGCAGCGGAACCCCCCCTCGCCTCTGTTCTGGACCGACTTATTACTAAAATTCGGCAAATATCTAATAGACAACAATAAAGCTCCAATAAAATGTAGCAAATTTCTTCAAACGCTAGTTTTTTCCCGAGATCAATATTTAGCCGGAAATGTTTTTTTTTTTCTACAAATATTGAATTTCTCTCGGGCGCCTAGATCTAGTTTAGAACGGTTTGGTTGACAGCTGTAAGAGCTGGGTTTCGTTGTAAGCTAAATAGAATATGACGGTTGCTCACTTGCTCAGCTAAGTTATCGGTCTCACAAATTTACGGGCATCACTTTGAGTGGTCTCGAGAGGTTTGATAAAAGCTAAATCTTGCATTGGCTAGGTGTAGCTCCCGCTAAGTGCCAACGTCAGCATGAACAGAAATGTAAGCAAAGTATCTCAAAGTAAGACTTCAATATTTCTTGACCTACTTGACCTACTATGGAACTAACGCTAACACAAATTGTGAACCTTGTCCTTTAATAATTTTCACAATATTCATTTGTTTGCTTGACCAACTGGAAACCCGCGAGCCTAATGAACACCCTAGCTGAATTCTGATAAACATTGCTCGACCGTAATTAAACTACGTGTCAGTTATCGAAAACGCGAACCTAGGTCAAATGTCATTTGAACAACGTCAAGAATGCATATGGACATGAACATTGCTACCGGGACATGAAAATTGTCTATACTAACATCTCGCGCATGTACGGCGCATATATTGACCGCTGACCTCACTTTTGAGAGGGGGTAGATGATTTTGTGGACATGAAAAAGACCTGAAAAATCACCTCTCACGCATGTAACGGCAAGAATAGACTTGCTCTCCGCTCGCTACGCTCGCTCCGAGCAATGATGGATAGATACTGAGAAACGATGTGGATTTTTTAGCGCATGGAACGGGTGTGACGCACCATCTTGAAAATTACCCAGAAGCCCCTGGAGTGTTTCTCGCAATCTCGTTCCCAGAGCCTCTCGGTCATGCTGACAACAACAACAGCGGAGTAGGCTCTGGGAACGAGATTGGCTTTCTCGCTGCTACACAACAACATGGAGTATCGAGAGCCCACTGAGAATATTAACTGCGAGTGCTATTTATCAAGCGAGGGCAAGTGAGCTAACCTTGCCATCCCCGACTGTCGACAGTGTGTCACACCCGGGATGGCCATTTTGTGTATAAATCTCAAATGCGACAAATCAAAATTGAGAAAATGAGTTACCATGGAGCGGGAAGAAGTTGAGACCGATGTCATGAACATGAAGAAAAAAGTAAGTTTGTCGAGAGAAAGAAACAAAGCGAGTAGAGAAGAAATGCCAGGGAAGAAAAAGTGAGACGAACGAAGAGCTAGCGCGCGAGAGAAAACGCAAACCCCCCCCCATGTAAAAATGAGAGGCGGGATCCCGGCCGGGATAGGCGGGATCCCAGGTGGGATGGCGGGATCCCGCCTATCCCAGGTGGGATAACGTTTCCCGGGTAGGTGGGATCCCGCCTGGGATCCCTGGGATCCTGCCATCCCGGGCGGGATCAAAGGTGGGATGGCGGGATCCTGCCTATCCCAGGTGTGATAACATTTCCCGGGGAGGTGGGATCCCGCCTGGGATCCTTCCATCTCGGGCGGGATCCAAGGCGGGATGGTGGGATCCCGCCTATCCCAGGTGAGATAATGGCCATCCCGGGCAGGATCCAAGGTGGGGTGAGATGGTGGGATCCCACTTATCCCAGGTGGGATAGCATTTCCCAGGTATCCCAGGATCCAGCCTTCCTGGGCAGGATCCTTGTTGGGATAGGGGGGATCCCGCCTATCCCAGGTGGGATAACATTTCCCAGGTAGGTGGGATCCCGCCTGGGATCCTGCCATCCTGGGCGGGATCAAAGGTGGGATGGCGGGATCCCGCCTATCCCAGGTGGGATATCATTTCCTGCGGAGATCCCTGCCATCCCAGGCGGGATCTAAGGTGGGATGGTGGGATCCTGCCTATCCCAGGTGAGATAATGGCCATCCCGGGCAGGATCCAAGATGGGATGGTGGGATGCCGCCTATCCCAGGTGGGATAACATTTCCCAGGGGTGGGATAGCAGGATCCTTCTTGGGATGAAATTTCTCAGGGTCAGGTGGGATTCCCAGTGAGATCTTGAGTACCTAATGGGTGGGATCCCGTATGGGATGGCAGAATCCCAGAGGGAGTTTTTTTTGAGGTGGGGAAGCCAGGATCCTGCAATGATGGGACACCACAGTGGGATATAAGGGGGAGAACCTGGGTGGGAAGAGAAGAGTGCAGGGAAATTTATCAGCTGTGTTGGGAATTGTCAGGATTTTTTGTGGGAGGCGCTGGGATCCGGGGATCCTGCAATGATGGGACACCTCCATAGTGGGATGAGAGTGAGACTGGAGAGCAACATGTGAAATTCCTGTGAAAATGTTGTGAATGAACCTGTGAACTATTTTGACCTGTGAAAAAACCCTGTGAAAATCATGAGAAAAATGTGACATTTTGAATCAGGAAAAACGTGAAAAAAAGCTGTGAATTCTATATCTTAAGTATCAACAAAATGGTATGAGAAAATATGATGTGAAGAAACTGTTAATTTTGGTTTTCTTTTGAAATCAAAATAACAACCTTTGTTTTGATTCGATGTTTAATTAAATTTGATTTTGATCGTAGCCATGATTTCCCAACTCTAGCTTTGATTTTCATTATTATTAAACTTGTTATTTTCTCAGGCACATCTTTCAGTATCTAGGGGTGATTGAAGCAGTTGGATGAGGGGCACTCTTGTCCCCCCTGTAATTATGATTGGGGAGAGGGGGAGGCCCCCCAATAATATTGACAGTGGCCAACAGCATTAAACCTGATATTTCCCAAATAATACTTACTCTAATTTACTGCAAAATTCAAGGGGAAAACTCTTAAAGATACCACAAACTGTGATTTCTTACCCATCATATTGTACACCCCTACCTCAGTAATATAATGCGAGAAAGCCCCAACAGTCTACATAGTACATCTATGTTTATAGACTAAAGTACACTGAGGCCTAGTTTATACATCGTATTTCGGACAAATTTAATTGAGACAAATTTAATTATCGAAATTAAGTGACATATAAACTAGGCCTGAGCCACAATGAGATTTTACCTATTCCACAGCTATAACTTAACTACTGGAAGTTCACTCATGTAGATAAGATTTGTCAACATAAACTTTATATCATTCTGCCAAATTTCATGTGTATCCATGATAATAAATTTGAAGAATTATGTACTATTCTGTACTATTTCTAGGTAATTTACAATTTAGTTATTGCGAAAAAATGTAACATTTGTCTTGTGCTTATGAACTCGCCCATTGAGGGCCAGTCCATTTTTTATCCACATACCCCCTATTGACGAGTTTTTCCGAGGGGTTCTGAAATCTGATTTCCGAGGGGTGTTAATGGAAAAAAACTGCTGTTTTGGGTGTATTTAGGCTCCTATTGACGAGAATTTCCGAGGGGTTTGGCTTCTATTGACAATATTTTCCGATTTTCCGAGGGGTGTTGAAGCCTGTTGTGGAAGAAATTGGGAAATTTCCAAGGGGTTAAATTCTTAGTCATCTCGTCAATAGGGGGTATGTGGATATAAAATGGAATGGCCCTGACTGATGTTCTCTAGAATTCAGTTGTCATCAAAGAAAAAGGCATAACTTACAGAAAAAAACAGTCCGAATGCATTTAGAAAAATCTTCAATAATTAAATCGTTTAGCAATTCAACCCACTTTTCGGATAAGCTGTTTTTGCACCCATCTTTCCACATTTCATGGCAAGGAACGACCGCGAAACAAGAAGCAAAGGAAGGAAGGCGCCATGTTTGATTAACCACACCACAGGCAGCCCACACATGCGTTAGCGCAAGGTCACGTGACACCAAAAAGGCGGGAAACGCGACGCACACGCGTCGTCTTTTTTCACCACCAAAAACGAGGAAAACATGTCTTCAGTCTTCGCCTCTACTATCGTATCGACATTTGAAAGAAACTATAAGCTACAAACATAGGCAAGTATTTGTTATTATGTATACTTATGTGATGTTTCTTTTCCTTGTATAATTTGGCCGCTAACGTTCTTTACTGCTCAAAAAAGCTTAGAAAACAAAATGCCATAGGGATCATTTTTACAACTCGTAATTTTCTTGACTAAACAAATTTCAAGACCTCTTGACCTCAATTGGCAATCGAAAGAAAACACAAGTATGATCTACTTACAACACTTTATCTGAAATCCACTCTAATCTGTATGAAGTTGCCATTTATTAATTACTGTGGTTTTTCATAGTTTCATAATCCTGTAATCAAACATAGCTTAGTAGCTTTAGGAGTATTTGCAAAATCTCTGAGACAGAGGAATAAGCTGCTAAACCATGGATTGACTAGTAATTGCTTCAGAGTTCACATGATTATATGTATGAAAACTCGCATGGAGATCAGAGAAACTGAATTTTAAAGTTTAACAAATAATTTGGATAGCCTTGGCAAATATTTTTCATGCTTACAGCCATTCTCAGTTACACACGGTCGCCTGGAAAAAAGCTTGCAAGCGAAAACTTGTTTTGCTGTCTTGTCTGAGCACGACAAGCCGGCGAAAGCACGTGCATTGTCATGGAAACTTTGACAAAAAAAAAAACAGGTTTTCGCTTGCAAGCTTTTTTCCAAGCAACCTCATGTTGCATGTAACAGAGCATGTAACTGAGAATGGCTGTAATGAACAACATTTCTGTGAACTTTGGCAGGGACAACAGCTTATCACTTATATTCATACCTTTCAAAAAACAACCAATACCTAAGTTAAAATATTTTTACATTTTCGTAACAATAATCTTGACAACTAGTGTTCAACATGCTCGCTTATAAAACAACCTGTCTTAATTATTCACTCGCAGGTTGACAGGCACTAGATCATGGAGCATTTGATTCTGTTGTAATGACATACAGGTAATTAGACAAGGCTTGACCTGTTGGAGTGACCACATCCCGAACCACGTTCTCTACGGTGATCTGCCTAGAATATCTGACAGGGTGGCCTGCCGCAGACTTGGCCTCGCCGGTCATTGTTACCGCCACAAAGAGCTCACAGCAAATCATCTCGTCTTGTGGGAGCCAACGCACGGCAACCGCCGCCCCGGCCGACCAGTGACAACTATGGTTGACACTCTACGGAGCGATACTGGTGCGGCCAATACCACTGAGCTTGGCTCCTGTATGCTCAACAGGAGCGACTTGAGTTCGAGATGCAGGTAAAACAGAATGCATATGCATACTGCCATCAACAGAACTTCACGCTGCCTTCAGTCTGAAACAATCAAATAATCTAGCCAGCAACAAGTGAAGGAGCTAAGAAGCAGCACATGAATTCAAGTAAAAAATTATTCATAGTTTTACCATGGGGTTTTATTCACCATTTTCAATATACATTGCTTAAAAATGAATAAAACAGACTCATCACCTGCACAGAGTTTTGGTGTCACATTATGTTCTTAGAGTGGATTTGATATTGAGTGTTGAAATCTAAATGCATAAGTACAAAAGAGAAGTACAAATTGAGTGCAATAGAGCATGTTGTGATGTTGGGAGAGTAAAAACACAAGCTGCAAAAGGAGACAAAGTAATTGCAGAAAACAAGAGACTGCATGTTTGTTTGTTCTTATGCTCTGGCATCATCTGAAATCTGCTCTTTTAAAGTAACAGCATAGTCACTGTGGTAGGATTCTGTTCGCATGAGGTGAGCTGTCTCTGGGGGTTTGGCATGGGGAAGGTGGGGGCATAACTTTCAATCCTTGAAAAAGTATAGTATTTTGCATCAGCTAGAGTGTTAGAATTATTAAGTTTTTCCTGCTAAATGCAACATTTTGTGAATTGTGAATTTTATTTTTTCAGAGTAACAAAATTTTGACCTTCTTGCAAAATTGCTTGAAGTTCTTAAACAATCTTTCTTTTTCACCGGTTTGTTGGCCAATTTTGGGTTTCTTTTAAGAGCATTTTTCACAGGTGCTTCACAAGTTTTTTTTCACAGGTCTTTTTCACAAGATTTTCATTAAGCAATAAAACTGCTTTCCACATACTTTGCATAGACGGGGGTCTCGGCAAGTGTCTATGCAATATAGACAAGTTATATAAGTTCCTCTGTAAGCATTAGCCATGTTACACATTATTAGGAAATCTTGAAACATATATCGATGTCTCATTAATTGTAAATGCATTTTCTTGTGATGACATCAGGGGACACATAGGTTAAACCAGGGACACATCCCTGGTTAAACCTGCTGATAATAATAACTGTGTTATGAGACAAGTTTTTCTTTTTCAAAGTCCATATAAAAGACAGAATTCTCTGCTGTGATGGCCTTTCCTGTAGGCAGGATCTCGATTGGGATTCTGGGTGGGATGGCGGGATCCTTAGTGGGATGAGAAGATCCCGGGTGGGATAGCAAGATCCCGAGTAAGGTGGCAGAATAATGCAAGATCCCGGGAGGGATGGCAGGATCCCAGTTGGGATCCCAGGTGGGGTGACACGATCACAGGTGGGATGGCAAGATCCCAGGTGGGATGGCAGGATCCCAGGTGTTATTGCGGGATCCTGGGTGGGATGGTGGGATACCGGGAGGATGGCGGGATGGGTGGATGGCAGGATCCAAGGTGGGATGGCAGGATCCCAGGATCCCGGGTGGGATCCCAGGATCCCGGGTGGGATGATGGGATCCCAAGTGAGGTGACAGCATCCCATGTGGGATGGCAAGATCCCGGGTGGGATCCCAGGTAGAATTGTGGGATCCCGGTGGAATGGCGGGATCCCGGGTGGGATGGCGGGATCCCGGGTGGGATAACGGGATCCCAGGTGGGATCCCACTAAGGCGGGATGTCCACTAATCCCGGGCGGGATGGCGGGATCCCGGGTGGGATGGCGGGATCCCGGGTGGGATGGCGGGATCCCGGGTGGGATGGCGGGATCCCGGGTGGGATGGTGGGATCCCGGGTGGGATGGCGGGATCCCGGGTGGGATGGCGGGATCCCGGGTGGGATGGCAGGATCCCGCTAAGGCGGGATGTCCACTAATCCCGGGCGGGATCCCAGGTGGGATCCCGTCTTTCCCAGATGGGATCCCGACTGGTGAAAAGGCGGGATCCCGCCCAATCCCAGGCGGGATCCCGTCTATGTTTTTACATGGGCCGGGGGTTGGTACTTGAGGTTGGTACTTGAACTTTGTAGCTAGAGTATAAAAGGGGCAATTCCAGTAGTAATCATTTTTTATCAATCGCAAACTGTCATTCGAGTTTTTTCGCACTTTGCGGCTGTTTTTCGGCTCGCTACGCTACGCTAGTGTAAATGTAAGACAAGTTTTCCGTCTAGACGAGAAACTCGTCATCATAACTTCGTTGTGGCTGCAGGGGATGCTTCACAGAGTATTTCACAGTCAGGCAAGAACTTTTTTAGAAGTGTAAATTTTGCTCAACGTAGATAGAATTTATAGTCCATATTTAAAATATCAACATAGAGGATGTTTTTTCTTCGAATTGTCATTTGCTTGAAGTTTTGACAGGCCCCAGAAATTGATTTTATAACATGGTATTGCCTGATCAGGCACTCCTATCATTTATTTTTTTTGAATAATTATGAAAATATTATCTACTTGCCTTCCATTAAAGACCACTTTGTGAGGGGTCCCTAACATGCTCCGGATCATCTGCACCCCAAAAGCTGGACATACACGGGCATCACCATTTCGGGAAGCCCCAAAAAAAGTAAATGAAATTCTCCCTCAATATCATGCACCTATCAATGTTTTGCCCCAGGTGGGAACCAGGCAACCCCATGGGAATTTGACATTTTTAGCTTTTGAAATGTCGATTTCCCCACCCTTGGAGCTCCATTAAGGATCAAACTCCCGCCCCTGGGGATCCCAGACCAGTGTAAAGGCGTTCATAGATACAAACATCAAGAAGCTCTAACCTTTCATTCTGCATCGTTCTCACAACAGGGTGGGGAAGGGGTTCTCCGTGATCCGTGATTCACCCCAAATTTGCTCCGTGACTCGTGAAAACAGGAAAATCATTGCCGTGATCCGTGAAATCTCATGCCCTCGTGACCCGTGATTTTACGAATTTCTCTTACGTGACTCGTGATTACAGGCCTAGAGATTCGTGAAACGTGAACGCTGGTCATTAGAGACGGACCATTTGGACCAATATCGAGTAGGCTCATTCTCTCCTGACTGCTTTTTAGGGAACCTGACGTCCTTAAAAATAGATTTTTTTTGTCGGCTCGCGCTGCGCGCTCGCCATGTACAACATCAAAATGTATTTTTAAAATTGAGTAAATTTACTATCAGCAAACAGTAAATAAAGGTGCAGCAATGTACGAAGCGCATTTGTTTAACATCAAGTTCTCATTTACTCCTGGACTTTCCCCATTCTTTCAACTTATATGTCCAAAATTTGCAGCGCGCTTCGCGCGCATAAAGAGGATACTTTGGTGTAGCATTTAGAAACTAAAGCACCGCAGGTTTTTTTTTTGATTTTCGAAAATTTCTATTATGTTTTTTCCGTGACTCCATTTCTTCAGCGTGATTTATATGTCTCAGAAATAAGAATTTCGTTAACCGCGTAGATTGATGTTCAAAATCGCAGCGCGCTTCGCGCGCATCCAGAAACATACAAGCAAGGCTCGGTACTGATCCGAACCATCTTCATAGTAACGAAAATTCTGATCTGGATGCTATGAGCAAATCAATTTCTCTGTGCGTGGCCTTAGGGGATGTATAGAGAAGACTAAGTGCCAATCTAAAAATAACTAGGTGTGTCTAAAGGTTCTCTCACGCCCTATTGTCATGTTGTGCACTCTTATTTATGTACTCTTGTGGCGATATAATTTAAGTGAAATCTCACACCATCAAAAGAAATATCAGTAAAAAAGATCGTGCACAGTACTTATATCACTATATTTACTTGAAACACAACTTGCATAATCGTTTTTAAAATTTTACTTCCGTGATTCGTGAAAAGCGTTTTCATAACTCCGTGATCCGTGAAATAACGAAAAATTGGTCCGTGATTCGTGATCGCTACCCCCCTTCCCCACCCTGTCACAAGAAAAGGCCGAGGAACATGCAGAAATCTTGTCTCCAGGTGGTTTCTGGGTATTTTCCAAGATGGCGGAAAGCATTGTAGTTCCCAGGACGTTCCACCAAGATGGCAATCGAGTCAAATTTCCCACCCTGGGGACTGCTGTAGATGTCAAAATCACAACCCTCGGAGAGCCTTAAACAGTCAAATCCCCCTGGGTTGCCCCCCCCCCCCCCACCCTGGGGCAAAACATTGATAGGTGCATCAGTCTCATTCAAGGTTGTACATTTATTTGTTTAAAGATACATAAAGATACATGTACATTGTATGTTTATTATTATGTATAAATAAATGAGTAAATATTATTCTTTCACCATATTTTACTGCTTCTGATAGCTGAAATACCACTGGCAAATTCTTAATGTTTTTACAGGCGAGCGACTAATTCCATCAATGACATCAAAGATTGGATAAGTTGAAAATTAATGCAAGCGTGACGTCACACGCTTGTTGTAGGCAGGATGGCAAACTGCCTGCTCTCTCAAAGAATTAAAGCTGGGAAATTAATTTTGAATAAATAATAAAACAATTAAAAGTTTGAATGAATAATAAAAAAATCAATGAATTCAGCTTTGTATGATAAAAAATGGATAATATTAAGATCTAGAGGGGTTATCCACATCAACCTTTGGCCTCGATGGATAATACCACCCTCGATCTGAATAATTATCCCCCGGGGGGGGGGGGGACTCCCCATATTTTCAGACGGGGGTGCTCGTCCTTTCCCTTAGGGTATAAAATTGACAGACACTATCTCTTAGGGGTGTTTAAAATCAGCCCTATCCCTTAGGGGAGTCTCAGACCAATCCTTGCCCAGAAATATAATGGTACTGACACCAGAACTGATATTTACAAAGGAAACTTGGTTAAAAACCCTAAAAGACTTAAAATTCGCTTTTATTTGTTTTTTGACCTGCCAAATTTGCCATCTTTTAGGGGTAAATTTGGCGGTTGCCACACCAAATTTGCTTTCTTTTAGGGGTAAATTTGCTGTTTGCCACACCCATTTTGCTATCCCTTAGGGTCAAAATCAATTTTTCCGACGAGCACCCCCGTCTAAAATATTGGGAGTACCCCCCTACCCCTGGAATTGTCCATATCATACTCACAGAATTCATTAATTGATTAATTGCTAAGCTGCATGGTCACATCCAATCACCTTTTAAACATATTTATAAAAAACGTTTCTGAATTATCTAAGTTCTAAGTTTTTTATTGAACTAAAAAATATTTATCAATTCACCCTACAACAATTCTTGGGTTGCATACCATTCCTTTGGGAATGAATCTACAAAAGCATGGCGGCCATGCTGGTGCCCTGAACAAAGGCAACTAATGAACCTTCTTTTGTTCTATACCACCAGTATGACTCCCAGTGACATCACATGCAATCCAAGAATTGAATGAGACTAATATGTGTGAGAGTGAGAATTTCTTTTCATTTAATTTTGGTTCCCAAAATGGAACCAGAGGATCCAAAGCATGTTAGGGGCTCCTCACAAAGTGGTCTTCTATTGGTTGGCAAGTAGATAATATTTTTCATTATTGTGTTTGTGTGGTTCCAGAAATCATCCATACCCCTCCTACGGAAGGGCAATGGAAATTCCAGAGGGGTGGGGGGGTCACTTTTCAACACCCTTCCGTGGAGGGGGTATGGATATTTTCTGGAACCACACATTATTGAAGAAATAATAGGAGGGCCTGATACAAGATAACTGCAACTGATATAGGCATAAATACTGTGGGTTTTTTTTTGGGGGGGGGGGGTCCATTACTGTTGAAGTGTTATAATTTTTTTATCTTTCCTTCTATACTTTGTTACCAAATGTTGTTTCTTACTATGCAATTATAACATTCCTTAACTAATGTCTGATGTGCCAAAAACGAAATTGAAATAGATGAAATTAAAACCAATTAGACAATAAAAAAAATATTTTATTTACCCTTGATTTGATGAACTCATTATTATTGTGCCTCTTACAAAAACAATGGTACTCGAGTATGTTCAGCTACTAAAATGTATAATCCATAGCCATGCATGGTTTACGTAAGACTGGTAAATAAAAGATCTGTCTTCAAGGCTCATGGTTATTATCTTTCAATTTCAATGACACAACATCTGCCAGGGTGGCTTTTGGACACACCATTCCATGACACAAGTAAAACATAATTAGAGCAGTTTTCACATGACTATCGTAAGTAATTACAAATTACTTGGCAATTGTGATTGGTTTGGGTTGTGATTGGTCAAAGGCATGGTTTTTTACTCTTCTGCCAATTAGATCTCATAGAGAAAATAATTACATAACTACTTGTAATTACTTCGCTCACAAAAAGGAGAGATTGTCAATCACCTCGCTCTCTGATTTGTTTGTTGTCAAATTTCTATTGTGTGGTTCCAGAAATTATCCATACCCCCCCCCCCCCCCCCCCCCCCCCCCCCTATGGAAGGGCATTGGAAATTCCATGCAAATATTGCATTTCCAAACAAATACTGTATTTTTCCTCGGAAATTCCAGAGGGGTGGAGGGTGGGGTGGGGTGGGGGGGGGGTCACTTTTCAACACCCTTCCGTGGGGGGGGGGATGGATATTTTCTGGAACCACACATTGCATTTGTTTGGATAGTGAATTACTCATGAATTGCTTTCTTGACAGTCATATGAAAATCGCTATACAGACAAGAGAAATTAAATACTTATTTAAAATTTGTGTATGATCCGATAAATAGCCTTGAAGTTATGGCATTGAGAAGTTTATCTTTGCATGTGACGGATGTCTGATTTGCATGAAATATAAACTTCTTGTGTTATTCAATTTTAATAGGTTTTCGGGGGTGGAAGTTGAATAGCTTATTCATATGCAAAGTCAAACCCAGTTTGAACGTGCAAAATGACTCAATCCATGCTAAGGTGTTTATTTAGTCTCAGTGTTTATGTAAATGTGCCTTATTTCTTGCTTTTCTCTTCCGTACACAATTGTTACAATACTCTCTTGATAATGGCGTAATGGATGCGCCGAAACGTCGAGTTTTATTAAATATTCTGGAAGCTGAATAAGTGGACTTTGATTATTCCTTGACATTTTTCTTCAATTATTCATTATTCCTTTTCATTATTAGGCGTTATTCATTATTCAGTAACACAACACAACTAATTATTCATTATTCATTTGTAGGAACTTCTTATTCATTATTCCCCAACTTTTCGACGCAGTTATTCATTATTCATTTGTTCTTAAAACCCGTTATTCATTATTCAGCTTCCACCCGATAGGTTTGGTTAAGTATGTGCTACACAATCGTGCATCAGGAAGAGGGAAGGGTTGTCACCAGGGTAGTTCAGTTGGTTGCAATCAAAGCAGATTTTGTGTAAATAAACTGTATTTATCATCACGAAGTGTGAGTAGCCATACTGAAATACAATACCCTATCAGAGACAAAAAAACTATACCCTACGGCAGACCTCAGGAGCACAAAAAACATACCCTATAGGGTGGTACATACCCGTTTCTACCATATGAGGGAGTGCACCACCCCAAGTACCCAAGAAATATATTTCTTAATGACTGTTCAAGTTTTAGTTCAAGCAATCCAGCTATAAATTACATATAAGTTTTTGAGCTTGTAATCTAATTGTTAAGTATTGTAGGATCATAGGATCCCAGGAAATATCCATACTCATTCCTCCATGGTGTGTTTTATACAATAACACTAACATTTTCAATAAATTTGGAGATTTTGGAATGACTCATAGTAAAAATGGTTTAAATAAAAAACTCATGTCAAATAACGTTTTTCTCTTTATTGCCCTTTTGTGCTTTGCTATAGTATCATTTCATTGAAAGGAGTTAGTACCTTAATAATGGGAACCCCTTTCCATTCACATGGAAAAATATGTAACTGGGAGCTCCGCTTTTAGACAGTGGCTAAATCTATTTAGTATAAACCAACTAATGGTCTATTACAAATCCTGCATTCTGATTGGCTGAGCTACTAATGGTCTATTAGTGATAGACCGTGCCTGGCAAAACCACCACCTTTCTTTGCAAGAAAACTTGATTTTTTCAACATAAAATAATGGAATTCATTGCCAAAACCGACCAACTAGTTGATTTATACTAAAACAATTAGACCTCTCGTCCTCATGTGCTATGATATCAATAGACCATTCGGCCTTGAGGTCTAATTGTTAATTAGTCAAATCACACTAGTGTTCTATTATCAATGCTGCGTTCTGATTGATTGAGCTACTAGTAGGCTATAAGTTATAGCCTACTAGTAGCGAAAAGTGTCGGATTTGAAAGCCAGAACATGGCAAATGACCAGAACAAAAACATTTTTTTGGCAATACACATTGACCTACTAGTGTGATTTGACTAAAACAATTATTCCTCGAGCCCGAATGGGCTCTGAGTCAATAGCCCATGAGGCCGTGGCCTCTGAGTCAATAGCCCATTGTTAAATATTATGTTTATTTTTGTCAAAGATTGTAAAAAGATTGTAAAAAGTATTATATTGGATCTGTGCGCGCTTGCGCGCGCGTTCGAATTAGCCTGCCAGTTACATAAACAATCGCCTTTTGACGTTTCCTCGGCTACTGTCAGTTTCGACCAATCGGATCAAAGAAAAGATAGAAAACCCGTCTTCGTTGCCAAAGAAACCCTCAGTTTTGATTCAGAGTTTGTTGAGGCAAGGCGAACTTCTCTACTGAGAAAAATTTTGTCTCAATAATTGTCGCGACTGCATGTCGCATTTTGGGTCAATCAAGCGGCGGCCGGACCGGGAGGGTCTCCCTTCTCCCGGGCGGAAGTCGTTGCGCGACCCACCGAATAGTAATAAGTTCAAGCCGAGTGGCAAAATTCCGACAGATGATGATCTGTCCTTCGATAAGTACAAAACCTCCAGCGGCGAAAAATGTGAGAAAAATGGTTCTGCTGATACAGAGAACACCCAGATCGATGTTCCCACGCACTTGTTTGCGGCCGGACAAAGTCAGGACACCACCAACCAGGCTAAAGCTGGATCCAACAAGAAGAAAAAAGGCCAGCGCAAAGGGCTCAAGGATAAGCTTCGAGACATGTCACCAATGAAAAAATTTGGCAACAAACACAACGACAAGCCGAAAGCGAAAGGTGCTGAAGCTACAGATCACCATAGCAAGGTAAGCTTTAGGCCAAGTAAAAAAAATACATGTTTATCGTCCCCGCCCGCATCGTTTATTTGGAGCCGCATCCTTTTTTCTTTTATTTTTTATTGTCACAAATTGAACGAAGTCAAACGTCACAAGTAATGAGCATGGAAATGCTTTATATAAAACAAGGCATAAACAAGAACAAAAAGAAATAATAAATAACAAGGGCCGCATAGACACTTTTTGGAAAGCTCCGGACGATAAACGTTTATTTTTTTACTTGGCCTTACATCGGTGTCTCGTTTTAATAAAGGCAATGAATTTAAACGCGCTAGAAAACTTCAAATTAAGGAAAACTTTCATGGAGAAGAAACGAGTGAAATTTACCGCTTTCATTGACTGTTTTTTTTAAGTTCATTGCCATCGTCGATCCGCCAGCCCCAAGTTGAAAGTCAAAATACAAAATACCAAGAGAAAAGAAATAAATCCAGGGTCAAAGATTGCATGTGGCGTTTTCAAACTGTGACCAGGTTTTACACAAAATACCAAGTGACCAAAGTTTTTCAACACTTTTTGCAAAAAGAGTTGTAGTTTGTGGGTCTGCGAGCCTACCGGCTTGCGGTGTTCGTGTGGGAACTCTTGTCTGCGTATTTATTTGATTTGACGACTTTTATTCGTATAAATAAAACGTTGCCTCAGTTATTAGTTTCTTTTGCCCAATTCTAAATTCTCCTTACACACGATGTCAGAAAATGGCCGCCTGGTGACCGTCGTCAGGCTTGCGTACTTCCAGTGGCTATAGAATCTTGTTAAAATAGAAGTCCATTTGCCATTTAATCAGTGATTTAATCTTGAAAACAGGAAGACTGTAGGTTTTGCTTCAAAATGGAAGGTGAGACAAAGAATTCGAGTTGTTGGCGAATAAAGTTATGAAACAGAAAAACAAAGTCGCCGTTTTATTAGAAACTTGTGCATGAGTGCAGTAATCATACCTGCCAACCCCGAAAACTCCAAAACCAGCAGGGGCGTAGCCAGCACTTATGAGAGGGGGGGGGGAGGGGGGGGGTTCCAACATTCAAAAAATAAAAAACTCCACATAGATCTCGGGGAAAAACTAGCGTTTGAAGAAATTTGCTACATTTTATAGGAGCTTTTATTTGTTGTCTATTAAATATTTACAATTTTAGTAGTAAGACGGCCAAGGGGGCCGTTTCTCAAAACGCCCGGTAACTTATCGGACCCGTAAACCTACCCGTTAACACCTCCCGATATATTTTGACTGTTTCTCAAAACTCCCGTTATTTTCGAAATCGTAAAAGTTCCCGTTAAATCGGCCGATTTTTTACGGGAGCTCTTGACCTCCCGTTAATTAACGGGAAGCATTTTGAAGTCTTAAAATAAGGTCGAAAATTGATTTCTTTTCTTGAAAATTTTCACTCTAGGTAAAGCTTAGTTATTGAACTAGACTTTGCCAATTTAAAATTACCGAAAACTTACCTCTTTTTCCTTCAAAACTAACCATTTTCTGGCCTGTCTCGTTTTGCCTCGAAAAGTTCTCGCTTTGCGGTTCCAAGGTTTCCCGTAAACTTACCGGGTTGTTTTTCCCGCCATTCCGATAAACCGGGAGAGTTTTAGCCAATCAGATGCGACCATCTCGCTTCTCAACCAATCAAAACGATTCGTTTGACAGCTTAGCTGTCAATCAGTTTGACGTGTTGATTGCAAGAATGTAAACAAATTTTCAATCTCAGTGCACAATTGCACTACAAATTGCTCTTGTTTTCGTACATTTTAGCTGATTTCTTTACTTTTTTCGCTGGAAATACAAACTTAGCGGTACACTTTGTAATCTAGTGTCGACAAATTGCTGAGTTTTTCGTTAATTCATTGATTTTTGGGGTAAGTTATTTGTAATATCCGGAAATTATAAATTTGATTCCGGGGCCCCGATATCGATAACTATCGGGAGGTTACCGGGAGCTTTGAGAAACGCTCGCTCGTACCCGATAAACTTCCCCGTAAACTCTCCCGATAAGTTTTACGGGCCCGTTAATTACCGGGCGTTTTGAGAAACGGCCCCCAGAAACAGAGTCGAGGGGGGGGGGGGGGGGGGGGGGGGGGGGGGGGGGGGGGGGGGTTTTCCCCCCCCCCCCCCCCCCCCCCCCCCCCCCCCCCCCCCCCCCCCCTGGCTACGCCCCTAGGGAGATTGTGTTTCTTGCAACAACTGTATGAGAAGATCGCAAGAAATTTACCCGGGAGATATACAGTAAATATATGGAAAGTTTCAATTTTTTCCCGGGAGACTGAGGGTAAAAACGGGAGTCTCCCGCGTAAACCGGGAGAGTTGGCAGGTATGAGTAATAGACACTGAAGCTTATTAACAGAGGACTAAGTCTTACTTGTCGTTCCTTCTCAGAACCATTCTTTCTCGAGCAAGCTTCCTCGAGGATTCAAATTTGGCAAATCTAGTCAAAGTAAAAGGTAAGCCTCAGTTTTTGTTATTCTTACGTATTGTAAGCGTACAAGGTTGGTGATTTAAGCAGTATAGGACTCAAAATTTGAAACTGTCATTTAGGTTCTTTATCAAATACAAACCTTGTAATGATGGGATCATAATAAGACTGTTAATCAAATAGAATGAAAACTAGAAGAATGACAATCCCTAAATTAAAACATTTAGTTTTAGGACATCAAATCTTTTAGCACTTTTTTAGGTAATTTCATGTCAGAAGCAGTTGTTTTGCTTTTACATGATTTTG
The DNA here is from genome assembly GCA_033964015.1 of Scolanthus callimorphus. Classification (NCBI taxonomy): domain Eukaryota; kingdom Metazoa; phylum Cnidaria; class Anthozoa; order Actiniaria; family Edwardsiidae; genus Scolanthus; species Scolanthus callimorphus. Next base: position 28,348,608 of record CM066913.1, read on the forward strand.
CTTTTATAGACCCTAATGGCAGTTTTCAACATCTAAAAACATGATGGTCACTCCTAGAAGTCCCACACCAGCAACTATAGATAAATAGGTCATACAAAAAAGTTGCAGGAGTTGCTTTTAGGGGTTAAAAATCATCAGCAGTGCATATCACTTAGGGGTATCAACTCAGGGCATAGGCGACAGACCCAGGGGGGCAGGGGGTGCTCGAGCACCCCCATTTTTTGAACTGTGGGGGGGGGGGGGGCACTTTTTGAAGCTAGATATATTGTTTGTATTTATAATTAAATTTATAACTCTGCTGCCTATGCAAAACTGAAGCAGTTCTTGCATGGAACCCCACAATTCTTGTTTAACTTGAGCTTCAGTTACTGATATGTAGTTACAGACCTGCTCAGTATTCAGATTAGGGGTTAAGTTATAAGTAGCGCTCCGTCTTAGAACTATAGCGGAAACAATAGGGCCACAGAAACAGTGGTCGTCTAGTGATGCTCACACTCGATTTTCTTCTTGAACAACGAAATGCTATGAAATATCCGGAAGACCTATTCGGAAAGAATTCAGCACTGCAAACGAAGTATTTCGCTACGAAATCGGTCAAAACAAATTTCAACCAATCAGAAGGCCAGGATTTGTTGACTAAGCCAATTAGTTTGTTTAGAAATTTAACAATTTAAAATTTTACACAAAGCATAACTCAAATTCCCCATAGCCATTCACGCTATCGTTCTTGGACGGAGCGCTACTTAAAACTACACCCATCTGTAGGGGTGACTTTCATTTTCCCTTCTCTACACTAGCAATTTAAAAAAAATCCTTCTAATGGTAGTTTTTTCCATTTCAGCAAAACAGCAGTCGACAAACAGCAGGAAGTCTCCAATGCTGCTAAGGTATGTCTCTCATACTTCATGCTCACAGACCCAGGCATTGAATGCAGCCATCTCCCAAGGACCGGCTCCCAAAAAGTGCCACTGTGGAATCTCTGTTAATGTTCATGTTCAGACGCATGAGTAATTGCTGCGTGATTGGCCATATTTTTTGGCAGTTAGAAATATGGCCTCTCAGTGGATCTGGAAATTGGTATTTTGACTTGTAACAATGTAATCTCTTGAAAGTGATATGCCTCCTGAAAGAGTTTTAGTGAGTTTTAGTTCTCCAGTGGACTTTTCCAGTGACTTATGGCCTCAGGGAAGAAAATAGTCGTTGGATCCTCACGCATGCAGATTATCTTTCTGTGTATTCAGGGGCAGATGGGCAGATCCAGGAATTTCAGAAAGGCATGGGGCCTGATAGTGACAGGGACACAAAATTTGCAAATTTCTTTCAGCAAAAACAGTAAAATCTATGGAAAAATCTCAAGAAAAAGGGACCCTAGATCCACTCTTGGTATTTTAGTAATCAGCTATTAACAATTATCAATAGCTATAAAATGCTTGATGCGATGCAGACAGATGTCTTGAGGACTTGAGGCTTAAGCCGTACTCTCTGTATAGGAACCCCGCGGAACCCAGGAACCCCGCGCGCGCCCTAACGAATTCTTCTCTGGAAAACCCACTGGAGAGCCGGCTCGCAGGCTACTATGAAAGTAGCAGGGTTTTTACACTTGTGCATGTTCCTCATTTACAGACATGTGCACGCATTGTAGCTGGCATCATTAGTTGAATCCAGTGAATCTTGGACACGTTTCAAAGGAAAAAAACATACAGGATTTAATCTCTATTAACCGTTTTTACAATGTTGTGAGACAAATACACTGAGCCATTCCAACTATTGTTCTGGCAAAGACAGCTTTTGTTATTCAAAACAGACAGGCATTGTACATGTTCTTATCCCATTTACGTTCAGCACGGAACATCGTGAAAACTGCCAATTTGAAAAATCAAATTGGGCAATTCCAGAAATATATGTACCCCGGGGGTAGGTGGCATTTGGAAATTCTGAATGGGAAGGGGGTTTTCAAGTTTGGAATTCTGGGGGGGGGGGGTTGTTGAAGCTGGAAGCTAGTATAACCTCTCAGGAATTCTATATGCATGGCGGGTAAGCCATTTTGGAAATTCTGGATGCATGGGGGGGGGAGTCAAAAACTAGTGCCGCCCGTCCCTGGGGTACATATATATTCTGGAATTTCCTGTTATGCATTAGTTTTTATCCTTGCCATGGTAACACAGAAAGACCTCATGGGACTGGCACTACATTGTTTAGAAATTGGGTAACATGGCAAAGTACTCCTTCCCTTAGCTTCTCCTTCCCCTTTTCCCTTCACCTGTCCCTTCTTTCCTTTTCCTTTCCCCTGTCCCTGTCCCTTCTTTCCTTTCCCCATCCTTTTTTTCCCATTTCCCTCCCCAGTTCTCCTTCCTGCTTTTCCCTTCCTTTTTCCACTTCTCTTGCCTTTTTCTCTTTTCAATTTCCCCTTCCCCCTTTTTCTCTTTTCCCTTCACCCGTTTCCCTCCCTCTCTCCCTTCTCATTCCATCTCCCCCTTCCAAAACCTCACAAAAATCCACCATTTTCATTGCTTTAAAATTCCTCAAAAATCAAAAAATCCACCATTTTCATTGCTTTAAAATTCCTCAATGCCAGTGGACAATTGTAATTACAGACTTTGAATATCCATCCCCAAGCATTAAACATCAGCACCAAGCATTTTATAGCTTTTGATAATTGCTAATAGCTTTGACTACTAAAATACCAAGTGCGGATCTGGAGGGGGGAGGGCAGGAACAAAAACTGTAAAAGAATAATTGCAACAGTGCAACTGTTTCGCCGTAATGCAAACCTGGCCAATTTAAATAATGTCTAGAGGCTAAGCATTCTCTGTATACGGCCCTCTGAGAATAAACCCTGGCATTTTATAGATTTTGATAATTGCTAATACACTAATAGCTTTGATTACTAAAACACCAAGAGTGGATCTAGGGGGAGGGGGCAGGGTGCCCGTTTTTCGTGAGATTTTCCATAGATTGTGTGGTTCCAGAAAATATCCCCCCTCCCACGGAAGGGTGTTCAGTATTGAGTATACGGAGTATAATTGCAAAAGCGCATTCCAAGTTGTAACAATATTTTCTAGTCACGCTTTAGGCACTTTCGAACACTAATTTGGAACACTAATTTCGAACACTGCAAAATATATACCTTTCAACGTTTCATAATATTAGAAGTTTAAAAGTGTTGCTGTTTGCGTAAATATTGCGTTCTTGGAAAAAGATGACCTGGGCAAGACGCCACGTTAATAATACGCATTTTTAGAATTTCATGTGTACAACAAACACCAAGGCACAAACCACTTTTAGACAGAAAGTCGATAAATATATTAGTGAAAATGTAACCTGAACTGGTCTCGTTTTACAAAAAATAACAATAAAAATAGATTGAAACTGGTGCGCAAATTTCAGGGAAGCCATTCAGTTGTTGGTTATTATTCCCTTGCTTGACATGATCGTGGAAAATGTCACGCTTGATTGGTTTCTGAACGTTGTGGTGCCCAGCTGTCTTTGGACACGTATAGTTCTTGTTCCCGGTAGGGGGGGGGGGGGGGGGGGGAACTCCCATATTTTTTAACCGGGATGATCGTCGTATCTTTTAGGGGTTAAAATCACGGTGGTTTGGTCTCTTTTAGGGGTGATCGTGATCTTCAATAAATTTTAGGGAGATTGGTATCTTTAAGGGCCGAAACTATGTCCAAATTGTTTTTTCTCATGATGGTGCTTCTAAAAACCGTGTAAGAAAGAGAGATTATTCGATGAGAAGACAATAAATTAGAAACAAACACGGAAATTTCTTAATGGGTATCTTTCACCTGTTACCTGTGTTCTTCGCGCCTACTTGGCACATAAGACCTCATCTTTTAGGGGTATCTTTTAGGGTAATAATTTTTTGAGCCACGCCATGGCCGGCCATGTTTGGTATCTTTTAGGGGTGAAACTCAAAATTTCCCACGATCATCCCCGGTTAAAAAATATGGGAGTCCCCCCCCCCCCCGGGTTCTTGTTATAGCCAGCGAAAAATAAATTCTTTTTAGCAGAATTTTTCTTGATATTCTAGACTATTGACAAGGAAATACATTTCTGTAATACTTGGGCTTTAGGACAAGAAAGCCAAATCACAGTTTCTTTAGGTGCAAATAACTAGTTTTCTCGAACGTGTATACGTCCTTCCACGAATTTTGCGCGCAGGATAGACAACGAAAATGCTTCTTTAATAGCAGTTTCGCTTCAGAGAAAATGCGGTTTGCAAACCATCTGGAATTTTCTTTATCTCCTTTGACCCAACCCCTCTGGAATTTCCCAGGCCTTTGACACCCCCCCACCCCTCTGAATTTCCAAACCCTTCCGTTGTGGGGGGGGGGGGGGGGGAGATGGATAATTTCTGGAACCACACATTTACCGTTTATAGGGTATGGGGGGTATGGATATTTTCTGGAACCACACATTGAAGAACGCACTTACTGCACCTGCTTGGAATAAAACACCTTTTTTCCGAGAGTAGAAAAGTGGTTGTTCCTTCGTCAACAAATTGATACAAACTGATTGGCATTTTTGTATATTATTGTTGTCCATGTTGTTTTCTTTTACCGATTTCACAACTGCTAGAAGCTGAAAACTGCGTTTTAGAGCTGCAAGAAGGCAGTCAACCTCCACTGCAGCTGGTGTCAACGTTTCGCTAAAAACCTGATTACTGTTTAGATGCTATTTGACCTATATTTAGTACTTGAATCCCTCTAATAATAAATAGTATATGTTTTTTAAATTTCTTTTCCTCCACCTTTTGGGATGGGGGAGGGGGAGAGTCAGAGAGTGCTGGGAACTGGATCTGTAGATATTATGACGAATCACCAGTAATGCCCCTAATTTTCAGGAAAGGTTGCTCTGGTCGTTGGTGTGTGGGCTTTCATTGCTCCCATTGCATTTTTGGAGAACACTATTGTGTTTAAAACTGAGTTAATTAAAGGTGACTCGCTCGAAATGGTTTGTGCGCTCATCTGTGTCCAGAGCTGGACTATGGGCTATAACGTTTGCGGGTTTTTTTTGCCGATTCCAGTAATCTTTTTGTAAATCAAGCACAAATGATCCTAGTTTTCCTGTGAATTCTCCGATCTTTGCAATCTGTTTTATTTAAGTCACAATTCTTAAATACAAAGGCGACCCTATAGTTTTTAATGCCATCTCAGAAAAAAATCTTGCAGATATTCGCGGCTGAGAGTTTAGGGATGCTCATTAGAAGACTTGCGCTTACATCTGGCCAAGTTTCAGAAACGTCGTAGGCGCAGAAATGTATTAGCTAGCGAGGCCGAGGTCGAAGACGCACCATAAAAAAGCCTTTCACTAAGGCATGAATTGCACACTAATAAAAGCATTTCAACCTATCAATTTTTGGGACAAGTTACCTAGTAGATGCATGTCGAACTATATGTTAAGACCACTTAACTTTAGAAGCGGTGTTTCTTTGGGGCTTAAAAAAATCACAGAAATTTATGGCGCCCCGCACTTTGGCTACTATACATTTCTGCGTCTACAAATTTTCTGAAACTTGGCCAGATGAAAGTTCAAGTCTTCTAATGAGCATCGCCAAGATTTCAGCCAAAAATATCTGCAACATTTCTTTATGAGAGGGCATTCAAAACTATGGAGTTGTCTTAGTATTTAAGAATTCTGACATAGATAAAAAAGAATGGAAAGATCGGAGAATTCGCAGCTAATCCAGGATCATTTGTTTTTGATTTACAAAAAGAATGACTGGAATCGGCAAAAAATAAAAAGTTATAGCCCGATATGTACAACCTGGTAGTCCAGCTGTCGACACAGATGAGCGCACAAACCATTTCCGCGCGATTCACCACCTGGAAAAATATAGTCAAACTTCAGATTGGTCTAATTGTTTAGTTCAAGGCCCCGAAATGGTGAATTTCGCAGGGTCCGACATTGCGACCAATAATGGCGATCCTATTAGGGTTTGACTTTCCAAAGAATATTCACTTGGCAAAACATGTGGGCGTTTGAGCTTTGTTTGAGACGATAGCATTTCAAAATAAGGGTGCCATTTTCAGCGGTTTCTCGCTACCGTAGCCTCAAAGCAGGGATTCCATTTTTTTCAGCGGTTTCTCGCTAACGTGGCGCATCAGCGGTGATACAAAATTCTGCCCTGTGGCGCCTAATAATTTTTAGTTAGGCGCCATTCGCACGTTACAAAAACGTTAATGTCGGGCCCTGCTTCGTAAGGGTTTACGTTGTTCATGGATAATTTAAAGATGTTTCGATTTGCCGCTTCTTTTGTTGTTGAGGAATGGAGAACTAAGTTGCAGGCGCGTGCGAAATTAAAAACAAATAGAATCGTAGCCTAACATTAGAAAAACAAAATACTCTTGCATAAAATGTATCTGCGAATACGCAAGGTCACATTGTTAATCAAATCATACCATTTCACACAAGAATTGGTTGTTCTGCTAGTAACATATTTGTAACTCTACTGAGATGCTTGTAAATCTAATGCCATCCGCCTCGACTAGTTTTTTCTATTCCGTAACGGAACATAACATAACAGAGTCACCGGAAGTAAGTGAAAGCCTACGTAACAAAGCAACCTTTCAAATTAGTAGTCCGGTCAAATTAGCCCGAAAAAACCCCGAAACTAGAAAAAATAGCAACATGGGAAGTTTTTGGTACTAATTGTCAAAAACATATGTCGGAATAACATATCCAAATTTCGTAGAAATCCGACCGGGGGAAGTTGGTTAGATTTTTGGTTTTACCGGCGACGTCAAGGGCGCCTTTTGTTTTCGGCGGCACTTAGACAATGAAAACACAGAAACTGGGAGAATGTTTATAGACTGTACAGATGAAACCAGGGAAAATTTAATAAGATTTTTCGGTTGAAACAAATAATTTCTGAGCGATGAGTTACGGCTATGATCAGTTTGTTTCTTTTATTTCTTTTAGCGTATAATATTCGAACTTTAGTGTATCACCACGCGGGAAATAAAAGGATCATACGGGATTTGCCAAAACTCAGGATTATTTAAGTATTATTTTGCAGAATTGGTAATAAACAAACACAAATTTCACATCTATGCAATCACATTATGCAGTAGAAAGAAATTCCTCGATATTTTGTTCAATATCACACTGAGTCACGGCTCTACAGTCCATAGCCCTCCCTTCAAATGTTCGCTTTCATTGTCTAAGTGCCACCGAAAACAACGGGCTTTCCTTCGTGCAGACGGAAAACCTAAAATTTAATCAACTTCCCCCGAACGGATTTTCACAAAATTTGGACACGTATTTCTCACATATGTTCCTGAGAATTTGCTGTATAAAAATCCCATGTTGCAATTTTTTCCAGGTTAAACGCTAAATTGACCGGACTATAGGTGTTTGTGAGGTGTTTGTTCACTAAATACAGGGAATGAACGTTATCTGTTATTGAACAGGGAACACAAGACGTAAAAGGGTCTTCTTGTTGTACTTCTATCACGAAACACCTTCTATCGACCGCGACCGGAAACAATCAGGCTAAGAATAATCACACGAACTATGTTATTTTATATTCTTGAGTTGCCAGTTTTAAGTAAAAGCTACATTATGTTAGTCTGACGTGCTTCCAGTAACTTGTAGGTTATTCGTGTTCGTAATAAAGGCTAATTAACACATTGAATGGTTTCAGGATTTAAGCAAACTGACAGCTGAATCACATCCCAATGTCAGTTGTGACGATGGCCTGCAGATTCTTTCTGATATTAGTGAGGGCGAAACAGGCGTTGAGGAGGGACAAGCAAATGCTTCGCCAGAAAAAAGGTCTCATGTTGTCAATGCCATCGAGCTACCAAAACCAGTGCCATTACTGGAGAAACTTGGGGATAGTACTAGTAACATTAAAGCTATCAAACTGGCACCTTTGGCTACTTCGGAAAGTCTCGATGACATTATACAAGCTATGACAGACCCACCTAAGGAGGCGGAAGACACCTTCAAGTATGATATTGCTAATCTGATGGCCGAGGCTGGAGACAAGAATATGAGCAGTGAGGAGGATCTCCCAACCCCGTCCGACTATAGCAACTACAGCGACTGGGATGGTGACGGGAAGGACTTGAAGGCAGCTGGCGCGGTAAAGGCGCCTACAAAGGAGGTTGTTGAGAAAAACGTCCAAGATAAATTGACAGGCACAGTTGATGTTAAGATCGTGAAGAAGGATGACAGCGATTCTGTCCTGGACTTCTCTGACGAGGTGGTGGACCTCCTAGATGAGAGTGATGACCCAAGCTACAGGAAACCGCCAAGTCTGGGCTGACTTGTCTTGTAGCTAATGCAGCTGAGAAGAACAGCCTAAAGTCAGTACTACCTGTGATGGCCTTGGCGCCTGAAGTGGAGTCTTTTGCCAAAGACATCGAGGATAACACAGACGATAGCCATTGGGATTCTATCGATGAAGATGACAATGGCGATCTCAACACTGCTGATGGCAAGGATGTCGCTACTGATGTGGTAGAGACCGCAGTGACTATCAGCGTCGTCCAGAAAGCAATTCTCAAGAGTGTGGCGAAGGACGCAAATGCAGAAGACTCGGAAGATAGTAAGTGGGATTCCAGCGATGACAACGGTGACGACCTTACAGAGAAGGCTGCCGATGACGAGAATATCGCTGCTGAGATTCCCGAGAAAAAGGAAATGGCCAATAAAGAAGTTGAGAAATCCGTCTCTGCTAGTCTTCCTGAGGATGTAAAGGTAGAAGATTTGGAAGACAGCAAGTGGGATTCCACTGACAGTGAGGCTACCGGTCTTGCAGAAGCTGGCACTGATTGCAAGGTTGCTGTATCACAGCAGCCTGAGCATGTTTTCCCTGACGCCGACATGACAACTGCAAAGGGTTGCAGTGACGTCCAGGAGATCATTCTTGCACGCGTTGCCGAGGATGTGGACGTAGAAGAAGAGAGCAAATGGGATTCCACTGATGACGAGGTTTTAGATCTTCCAGAGACCGACGCCGACCTCTCTGATGCCAAATTGTCTGTGGTACAGATACAACCTGCTGACCTTCAAGTTGTTGAGATTACAGGAAAGGTCGTCAGTGTTCTCCAAAAGACCATCGTTGCTGGGAATGAGAAGGTAGAAGGCACGGTCGACAGTGAATTGGTTTCCAGCGATCATGAGAATCTAGACCTCTCTGGCTTCGACTTCAAAGCTTCTGTAGCTAACACCTGCGACGTAACGGCTGCAAAAGTCGACAATGGCTTCACAAAGGTGGTCCTTCTAAATAACGACAAGGTTGTGGATGTAGAAGATACCGATGAGAGTAGATGGGATTCCAGCGAAGATAGTGCAACAGACGTCGAAGACTCTACTGCTTGTGCTAAGGCTATCGCGCCTCAAACATCGGAATATGCCGTTCCTGTGGCCGGTGTTACCCCTGTCCAAGCTAACGTTGAAGCCCAAATAACAAGCCGCAAGGTGAAGGGTCAAGAGAGGGATGACTATAGCAGTGCTAGTGTCATTGCTAGTGTGTCTTTTAATGAGATTTCAGAAGGTATGGTCTCGTACAGTGAGATGGAGATGGTCACTGAAAAGAAAGGCACTGCTAACGAGAAGACTGTCCTTCCAAATCCTCTAAAGATTGAGAACGCAGATGACGCACACGAAAGCGGAAATGACCTAGGAAATGAATCAGAGACACCTAATGCGCGCCTTTTGAAACGGCTTCTACGAATGTCAAGAGTGACTTTCAAAGATTGATAAAGACCTCTTTAGTTGAGAAAGAACGCCAGTGGGATAACCGCAACAATTATTTGCCAATTGTCAACAATGAAGACACTTCTTCGAGATCACTGGATACGAAGAAGGCGGAGATAAGCAGCCTAGATTCTAAAGCCAATGTGGCAGGTCTAGAGCTGCTAAAACCACCCGCGCAGAAAGAACGCCAGTCGGATAACCGCAACCATTATTTGCCAATTGTCGACAATGAAGACACTTCTTCGAGATCACTGGATACGAAGAAGACGGGATTAAGCAGCCTAGATTCTAAAGCCAATGTGGCAGGTCTAGAGCTGCTAAGACCTCCCATGGAGAAAGAACGCCAGTCGGATAACCGCAACCGTTATTTGCCAATTGTCAACAATGAAGACACTTCTTCGAGATCACTGGATACGAAGAAGACGGAATTGAGCAGCCTAGATTCGAAAGCCAATGTGGCAGGTCTAGAGCTGCTAAGACCTCCCATGGAGAAAGAACGCCAGTCGGATAACCGCAACCGTTATTTGCCAATTGTCAACAATGAAGACACTTCTTCGAGATCACTGGATACGAAGAAGACGGAATTGAGCAGCCTAGATTCGAAAGCCAATGGTGCAGGTCTAGAGCTGCTAAAACCTCCCACGGAGAAAGAACGCCAGTCGGATGACCGGATCCATTATTTGCCAATTGTCAACAATGAAGACACTTCTTCGAGATCACTGGATACGAAGAAGACGGAATTGAGCAGCCTAGATTCGAAAGCCAATGGTGCAGGTCTAGAGCTGCTAAAACCTCCCACGGAGAAAGAACGCCAGTCGGATAACCGGATCCATTATTTGCCAATTGTCAACAATGAAGACACTTCTTCGAGATCACTGGATACGAAGAAGACGGAATTGAGCAGCCTGGATTCTAAAGCCAATGTGGCAGGTCTAGAGCTGCTAAAACCTCCCATGGAGACTTTAATCATAGACGACATTTGGTCAGATGCATCGGTTTCAGACAGTATTGATCTCACAGATGTCAAACTTGAGAATGATGGTAAAAATCGTGATCTGTATTCCTCTAACGTCACTATTTCCCGTGATTCATCGCAGCATATGAAGATAATGGCTGGTAGTCATGCAGCAATTGACGGGAGTGGTGACGATGATGTCTGTCCAAAGGATGGCAGCACATTGTCATCTAACGTGCGAGAGGAAACAAAGTCTTCAAAAGCAAATGCAAAGGACGAACACCATGGTGTGAACACTGGCAGGTTGACAGTGGGCAGTTCTTTATCTGTAGAGAACATCGTCGATCTGCTACATACGGCTTCCACAGACATAGAACGGAATCCCGACTTTGTTTCGACTGATGATGGTTTGTCGAGTTCGCACAAATCCACAAGTGCTTTAAAAGATCTTACATCGAATGCTAGCATTAGCAATGGCCAGACCCCCAGACTGAACTCAAATAATGCTTCTTTTAGCGGTGATCAACTTGGCAAACAACAATGTTTAGTCCGTACCTCAGACAATGGGTTCGGTGGTACACGTCCCGATACAGAGAACGTCTCACAGGCACGCCTTGGTGAGGATGACCAGAAAGTCACCTTGCCAAAATCTGGCAGTTTCAAAGAGCTAATGTCTAAGAAGCTGCCAGGGGTAAGCTCTGACGAATATGGGCCTTCGCATACCAGCTTGCCAACGAGAAACTTTGTCATCACAAACACCTCCATGCCATCATATCATCCGCTATCCGAAAGAGCACAACTTGAATGTTCCCATGAGTTACCTGCGAGCCAATCTAGTGTTTACCAGACAAGTACAAATCATGGCGATGATCGTCTTCTTGACAAATCAAAATCGGAAAGCATGACTCGCCACAACACCTATCCTGATGACGTTAAGACACCACATTGTAGCCCCGGCAAGAAGAGGAGGCCTAAAATAGACAAGACGAGACAATGTGCCACTACATCAAGTCCAGTTGATGTTTCATCAAGTGATACAGAAAAAGTCGAAATGTGCATCATCAACGCGCAAGGCGAAAGCTTTTTCTAGCTGTTTCTGGGCCGAGCGAGAAAAGAAACGAAAATATTTCAAACTTGACCTCATCAAATGAAAATGAATGTATCCGACCCAGAACGTGTGACCAGGAAGAACGTTTTTCATCGTCGTCTGACGTGGCAAACTATGGAAGCATGATTGCACAGCTAAAGGACAGTGTAAAGATGTACAAAGATCTCTTCAACAAAGCGAAAAAAGACCGAAGCATTGCTGAAGAAAACGCAGAAGTGGTTAAATTAGAAATGGAATCATCGAGGCGGCAAACGCAAATTCTGCAGCGACAGCTACGAGAAAGCACCGGTACCAGGAGTTCCATGGTCGAAGAACTTGAGCAGCTTAAGCACGAGAGACGCGAAAAACAGAAGCAAGTTACAGCTGCAAGTACTCAGATGGAGGTAATAAGAAGACTTGAGGCTCAGATAATGGAGCATGAAAATTCCGAGGCGAGCCTCGTAGCGGAAAACAAGACTTTGCGACTTAAAGTGTCTGCACATGAGAAACAGCTGTCGAAATTAGAAAGTGAAAGTACATCGCTCCATCGACATGTTGACGAAAGTAAAGTAGAGAAGCTTGGAATGAGCCAACAGCTACAGCGTCTGGAGAGAGATAACACAGAGAAAGATCAACTTTTGAGGAAGGCTACGAACCGCTTGAACCTGCTGAGGAAGGTATCTGCTGAACAAGTTTGGAATGTGGAAAATGAGCTAAAAAAATGCGATTTGAAAAAAACTAAGTTCAAAGCCGAGGTGAGGTCCCTGCAGGAAAGGTTATCCTCGCTTCAAGTGGAGAAGAATGCGTTACAGAAAAACAGAGATGAACTTTTGGCAAGCTACTCTATTGCTCGTTGCGAGATGGAGAGGATCCGTGCAAAAAGCGAGGAAGCTGACAACTTAAATGCACACCTATTGGGGCAAGCACAGTCTTATTCTGTGACTATACAAAACCTTGAAGAGCACCTAAAGCGCCGGGAGATATCTCTCGATCGGATACAGAATGAAGCAAAAACCTTGACAGAGGAGGTTCAACAGCTAAGGAACGCTAATGATCAGTGGAGGGACGAGACTGCTGAAATGGAGAAGGAGCTCAAAGATAAAAGGTCAGAAGCAAAGATGTTAATGAAGAAGATCAATGAAAGTGCTGATGCAATGGAAGATCTCAACTCTGATATGAAAAGACTTACTCATAAAGTCAGAGAACTCCAGATGGACAACGCATATCTAGAGAAGATCACAGATCAGTTCGAACAGAGACAGCTACATAGTGCCGTGGATTTGGACACTGCAAAGTCCCATAATATAGCGCTCGAAGACAACATTGCTGAGCTTGAGTCCCAAAGAAAGTGTTTAGATGTTAAGGTAAAGGCGCTGGAAAAGGAGGCAAGTGCAAACTTTGACGCAACGCTGCAGGCGAGGCATGGGACATTTTCATTAGATCAAAAGGTGAAGGACTTGGAGTATGAGTTGCAGCAGGTACACAATGAGAAAGAAATGTTCAAGCAAAGCAAGGCTAACGAAAGGAAGCTAATCACAAAAGTGAAAGCTCTAGAAGAAAATGTTACTCGGCTGACAAGTGAGAAATCTACTTTTGAGAAGGCAAATGAGCATCTCGGGAAGCAACTGGTAGACTCAAAGGACGTCGCGGCTGAACTCCGGCAAGCCAACAGTGTACTTACCGACAGCATTTCACATTTGCAGGAGAAAATCACTAGACAGCATCAGAATATCACAAAGTTAAAGAACGAGAAGTTAAATCTTGAGAAGACGATTGAGCATCTGAAGCAACAGTTACTCGACATCGAGGCTTCTCCCAAAGAAATGCCCCAATCCGAACCAAAGGGGGTTGCAACTGACCTACAGGAGAGATGTGAAATCCTTGAAAGCCAAAATCCTCTTTAGAGAAAACCGTTAATGATCGGGGAGACCTGCTAGACGCCGAAAATGATTCCCAACTGCGCCGCGAGAATAAAGTATTGAGGGAAAGAGTGGCCATCTTACGTGAGGACATGATGTTATTACAGGAGGCTGCTAGCGCCTCAGACAAGCCTAATAAGGTAGGAAATAATTTGTAACCTTTTTGTTGCACTGTTTATTTGGCTGAAATAGTTAGTAGCAATGAAGACGGTTTTCATAGACGGTTGTCTATGTAGGTCTCTTTGAGTTCTTTCCATAAATATTATTATCTACAACAAAATTAATGTCGTTAATGAAATTAACGCCGAGATTCAATAAAATTACGTTTTAAAGGCAAAAAATGAGGCTAGATATTCTATTTTTGTGAAATTTGATGTATTGAAGTTTATTCAAAGCAAGATGATGTCTTTTTCTGACATCGGTAAGAATAGCGATTTAGAAGCACGTAAAACGGCTGGTACATGGTGGCCTTTCTAGCGTATATTCTGGCGCTGAGCATTTTTGTTTTGGTATACAATTTCAGTCTCAAATTGTGAATAATCAACCACAAAATAACAACTCTGACATTATTGTATTTATACTTCAGTTGGAGCAGCGCATCACCGAGCTAAGTGCTGTGAAAGAGAAGTTGACTCAAGAGCTGCACACGCTTCGTCACCGATGCAAATCACAAAAGGAGAATTGCATGGAACACGAACAAATATTAAAAGGCAAGGTGAAGAGACACCAAGATGAAGTCAAGGTACTCGAGCAGAAGATGTCGTTGCTAGACTCGACGAACAAGGCGAAGGAGTCGGAGCTGAAAATTCTTGAGCAGGAGAAAAGTTCGTTTAGCGCGAAGATTGACAGGATGGCACAGGAACTGAACGAGCAGAAGGATGCGATGTCCACGCTCGCAAAAGAGAAGAAGGATTATGCGGAGCAGTGTGTATGCCTGTCAGCAGACAAGGCCGCTTTTCTGGAACGAGCCCGCATCCTGACAGACGAGATAGGTACGTATTTAAAACATATGTTTAAAATGACCAGAAAATACATCACCCACCCTTATATTTTGAGATGGAAACCAGTTAATCTTTCACCCGAATTCGCCAATGATGAGAAGAAAAGAAAATTGATTCTTCGACGAGTTAGAAAGAAGTTTTGTGAACGTCAAAGTAGACAAACTAGGACTTTTTGATGACCACGTTGCTGAATTTACTTGCGTAACAAAAAAGGGAGTTGCATTTAATATCCGCACTCCCACTGTTGAGGACCTCAGAATTCCAGCGTGGCTGGGTGGTCATCAAACTAAACCAACACAGGACAATTAAGCAGCAGAATATTATCGATGCCAATTTAAAGGAGCGGTGTCACGATTTAAGCACACTTTTGTGACGTAAAAAACATCAAAAGAACTGATGGTTTGTTAAATAGCCCTTTAACTACAAAGGTATCCTGATAGGCTTTAAGGTCCAATTGCAGAGCGGATGGAAACGGATTGCAACAAAGAGTTTTTTGAAATCTTGTTGGGATCAACAGTTTTTGAAGTTACATCAACATTTGTTTGAAAATTTTACCTTTATATCAAATGATATGAGCGATTTGGGGCTATGGCAAACACATTTAAGAGCTGTACGATTTTATTCAAATAACCGTGACACGGCTATGTCGCGGTGTTTAACAAAACTCTTATAAACTAGGCAGGCGTACTTCAACTTTATAGTGTAAGAAAGAAAAGGTAACTGAAATTCGCATTACATAAGAATTCTTATGTACGATCGTATACCTTTCGCTGTCAAATTTCCATTCCATGTTTGAAAACAGTTCATCCTAGTAAGAAATCAAAAAAGAGCAATTCGCAATCCAATTCCATCCGCTCGATAATACATTCCCCAAATTCAGTGTACCATTTTGCTGCAGTCCCTTCGTTGTTTGCTTTTACTAAAATGCCACCTTGACTCCATTATTCAGATTGTTATACGTTTATGTTTTAGAAAACCAACGCAAACTCAGCCGAGAGAGCTCCGAACTCTTTCACAAGAAAGAGGCCCAGCTCCAGGATCAGATCTTTAACCTGACCTCTAGGACACAAGACACTAATGCCAACATTACCAAGCTCCAACTTGATTTACAGACAGCAGAACGGACTATAAGAGAATTGAATAACGAGATCTCTGACAAAAACGCTAACAAACAGAAAGATGACATACTCATCATGAGAATTCACCAGGACAAAATCAACGCAAGCCAAAAGGTTAACGAAATGACTGAGAATCTCAAGAAACAGTCCAAGATTGAAGTTGAGTTAAGAGATGAGATCGCTAGCTCCCGTGCGCTATGCGATCAATACGAGAAAAAGCTGGAAGTATTGAAGGAGGAGAGTTCCAAATTGACTTCTCAGATCCAGATTAGTGAGATGAAGCTGGAGGAAGCGAACAAGGAAGTCTCAGCCTTAGCATTAAAAACCACCCAGCTAAATGATGAGTTGAAGCAATACTCTAAGAATGAAGTCCGCCTAGAAAATAAGATTACAACGCTAGAAAAGCAAAACTCGACTCTCAGCTCCCAATGCAGTGAACACGAGAAAACCATTGATGAACTGAAACACGACATCAGAAAAGGGTGTCAGCAAATTGACGCTCTGAAAGATGAGAAAAGCAAGCTTACAGAGAAAGTGAAGGCTATCCGAAGGCAAGCCAGCAAGGAGATCGAGACACTGAACTTCGAAAATCACAAGCGACTTCGTGATCAAGGGGAAGAGTTGGGAGCCATTTAAGAGGTGAGTGCTTTAGAAGAGGACAGGAGCCCGTTGTGAGAACCCTTTGACAGCGCGCATTTACCGTATTACACACCAGATTGCACGTAAACTGCGCTGAGTAGACATAAGTATTCGTCAATTTCGCACCATCTATGTTGCGTCGCAATTTTCAATGCACGGTTACACGAAGCGTTCTCAAAAATAAAACTTTCATCATATAGCCTGCGTAGCAAGCGTTGCGCGTGGGTTTCAAAGCTCAGAGAAACGTGCGAGCGAATTCTATTTTCGCTCTCGCCTCATATTTCGTGCGGCCAAATCATCGAAAATCTCTAAAACTCCATGGAAACTCTTGTACGCAGGCTACTTTCATCAGTGTATTAATGCCCTCTTCCCTTGCGTTGTCGCTTTGTCTCGAATATCCAATACGGCTGCCGTGATCACGAGATCCGACCTTCCATTCGCGATAAAAACACCTCAATATGTTGATATATTTTCTTAATACGATGTGGAATGGAATTAGCCCGTGTGGCAAGCATTCCCGTGAGGTTTCCAGGCCGAGAAACTCGGGCGAATTTAGGGCCTTCGATCGCCCCAATTTCGCGCGGATTTTATTTTCCACACGGGAATACTAGCTAGGCAGGCTAGAATGGAATGCGTTCTTCAATCTGGGCAAGGGTGATTCTTTGACCTGAATCCTTCTTCTTTTGGATCTGTTTGTGATATTTTTTTTCACTATTTCCTTTACCATAGACTACTTGCAGTCCCTTCTTTGGCGAACTTGCGTAAATCGAGAGAACGTCCTAGTCCTCAGCTCACGAGAGTCTACATTGCAGGTGTCGGGTAACAAGGACTTTCTCTCGATTTACGGACGTTCACCAAAGAAGGGACTGCAAGCAGTCTAGCTTAACCATCTCAGTCAGACGTTTTCCGAAGCGTTTTAGCGCTTCTATTTCGCGACGAATACTTATGTCCAGTGACTGTACCAACCTGTGGAGTAAGGAGCAAGGAGCAAACGCGAGAGGGGCAAGTATAGGAGGGAACGAGGGGGATGGAAGCGGTTGCAAACACCTCTCCAGGGACAAGCGCGCCGCGGGAACCCTGCGCAACTCACTCGCGCCTGTTCTTCGTTCCTGACTTGATATCTCCAGGTCAATTCCCTTGGGTGATTATCCACCATCGAATTCTTTCATTGATAGTTATATTTCCTTTTAAAACAGAAAAAGAGAGAGCCGCGCGCAATCTTCACGAGACACTTCAGAGAGATATCAACCAACTAAGGAGAGCGATAGCCACTGCAGAGACAGAACGACAATCAACTGAGCTACAGAGGAATGAGCTAACAGACAAGCTCAAGAAATCAGAGGCAGACGCTAAGAGATTTAAAGACAAAGCGTTAGAGTACAAGGAGAAAATACAAAAGGCGAATCGGCTTATCAAGGAGTACCAAGACCGCGTCAACAAGGCCGAACAAGAGATCAAAGAACAAAAAAACGAACGTCTGGCTTGAAAAAGGATTCGGGCGACACCATAGCTGGACTGAAAAACGAGGTTTGGAAGCACGAGAAAAACAGACGAGTCTGTGGTAGACAGCTTCAAGAGGAGAAGTTAAAATACGATCGACTAAATACGGAGAAGCTCGGTCTCAAACACCAAGTGCTCCAACTTACGTCAAATCTCCGAATCTCAGAGAACCAAGTCCAGGACTTGCGTAACCAGCTGTACTTGGTCAATAAGACGGCTCCTAACGGTGAGATTTCACTCATTTTCGTTCGTTTCGAGACGGGGGAGGGGGGGGGGGGGGGGGGGGGGGGGGGGGGGGGGGGGTGGGGGGGGGGGGGGGGGGGGGGGGGGGGCATGGAAAGGGATGCGGCGCACTCCTTTAGTCACACGGGATCTCGTTTAGCCTTTAATTTGAATATTCAAATAAGAGCTCTTTGCGGACGTCAGTATCCTCAGAAGCTGTTGAGCTGAGGAATGCATTCTGTGAATGAATGATAAAATCAATATGCAAGAATGAAGTTCAACTCTGTGGCGGGACCTTTCATCCTAGACGTGGTAGAATTAGGAAACAAGATCTCAATAGATTTTCCCTAAGAAAAGCATGTGGCAGCATCTTTGATCCCGAAAAGTCCCATCGAGGAGCCACTGTGTAATATCCAGACTCCTCTACAACCCCTGCGGTAATTAGAAGCAGCCCCTTAGGAAATTCCTCTGCTAAGCCATGTGGGTACTCCAAAGGTACAAATGAAAACCCGTTTGGAAATTCTGCGGTAAAAAAAGGCTGGTTGAAATTCCAGGGTTAACCACAAAACCACTGTGGATATTCCAAGTTCCTCGATATGGGTAACGGATATAATATGGAACCGTTTTCTGTTTATCATAGAGGTTGAAATTATAACACCCCGGGGTTGAAACTTATGTTAAACGCCGTGTTACGGAAAGTTTTCTGCTGACGTTTCGAGCGTTAGCCCTTCGTCAGTTTACGTCACGCCGACGCAGACGACCAATTGTTTTTAGAAACTAGTCCTCTATCATAGAGGTTGAATGTTAAAGTTGTGATTCTGAGGCGTTAAACCCTTCTATGCATGCCATTTGCTGGAAGCGGGTGACAGGAAAGCATGTGCCATTTATTGAAACTGTTATTACTATCTCATATCTTGTTCTTGCCATCATCAACGAGGGTCTCTTACGGTGTGTTTGATTCTCTCAACAGATCAAACTAACGATGTGGGACGGCGTGTGTCGAATTACGTGTCGCGTCTTTATAACTCGTACAGGCAGAGAAATAGTTCAACTGCCGATTATGATTATTAATATTTTGATATATAGATTATTACCTGGAGAAAAAGGTTATAAAAAGGAGAAAACTTTTTGTAGGCAAAAATTGATCTAAATAAATTGCATAATTTCCCATCATCTGCTGCCTTTAAATTATATTTATATTTGACGATTATATTCGATTGGCGATTTCAAATGCAGCAGATGATAATTTGTCAACGATGACAGGTCCATGGTAGATACTATTGCCATGGAACCGATATGCAGTATCTCACTCAACGTATTAGTCTAGAGTGCGTTGTCAGATCGTTTTTTTGTCTACTCAGCAATATGGGAATTGCTCTTACTTTTGTAAATATGCTATCGCTATTGTAAATATATTTATTGTTATTTAAGTAATTTATTTAATTAATTAACTAATTGGACGCTCTGGTTTACGTAGTGTTTGATGTTCTATATGATAAACAAGTTCTGTCATTAAGAGCACATCGGCAGACAACCAAACTTGGACAGAGCTGACCAGAAATCAACGCGGGCTGCAACAATGTGGTCACATGACATGACCTCATCAGTAAACAAGAACACCCGGAGGCAATCAAACCCAGGCAAAAATATTATTGAAAAGATGCGGTCATTTGACGTCATATGATGTGAATGACGACATCACCTGGATCGAGTATTTAATATTCGCGACTTGCTGATGGTGCATAGTTCCAACGTCATTCGTAGCCATAGTTACTGTTGTTGTGTCCCGCAAACAAACCAAGTTTCTCCTAAAAACGTTCCAAATAGATTCCATCCCGCTAAGATATCTTTATCTTCGGATCACTTGAGTTTACACTGTCATAAAAGGCAAAACGTGCTACGGTGTTTACATCTTGTTGTCACCCAATTCAGATCATGTGATGATTCCTCACAGCCGTTATGGAATATTTGATGAGGATACTTAGTTCGCGCCTGCGCAGATCAGATCTAGACAAAAATAGAACTCATTACGTATGCACAGATCACAGCAGACATGGACGAGACACAAATTGGAAGCTCATGTCCGTCTGATTTTGGCGGTATTTTTCCTCATCTAGTGGGAAGTTCAGCTTCATATTCCGCAACCATGTAAGTCGAGTATTTAACTTCACTGTGCGAAAGTAATTACGACGATCAGCATTGTTTTTGCTTCAGTATTTATCGCATCGCGTTCGAATACCTGTTCTGACGAGGTTTGCAGAATTGCGAAATTATTCGTCATACTTTTAGATATACTTGGCCATACCTTTGTTCATTTGTTCTCGACATTTTCCCGAAAATGTGATTGCCCGCCGCAGTTAGTACATGCCTTTAGCGGCTTATAATCAGGTGAGTGTCATTGGCCGCTAGCTAGATCGCGAGAATTACGTGCTTTTAGTTAGACATTGCTTCGAAAATCGAATGCAATTTTCACATAAATATGTACGTGGCAAGTATGAAATGATTTAGAAAACTAATTCGATGACGCAGGTTTTGCTTACAATGTCTCGAAAACTGCAATAAAATACTGAAACCTTTTTGCCAGCATTGGGAGGTAATGCTAATCGGGTTTTGTGGGAACAGTTTAAACTCTGGAAAAAATATAGGGTGTTGAAAGAAGCATAATAAAGTTGACTTTTATTTCATTTGGTATGAATGTGAGCTGCTGCAGCAGCCATCTGTAACCTTGAGCTAATCCCTTGATTATGCTGTTCTAGTGTACAGCCGCTTTGACATTGGTTGTCATGGTTTCTGATCTATCTGCAGTGGTACCAGGGGATTTAGAATATTGCAACTACAGCAAATGCAACAATCAGATTTTATGTTTGTTTTGTCAGTTGTCAAATCACTACTGCACTACAGTCAGAGTTTACCCTAGATCCACCCCTGAGTGTGTGCGCACCCCCCTTTGTAGCAAAAGGGAAAGGAAGGAAAACTAAATATGTAACAAAATTAAGTTGAAAGGACAATTTATTGCATTATGTTATCGATATCGGAAGCAATAGAATTTCTTGCTTGGAAACTGACAAAAGCTTTGTAAAAACCCTCTTCAAAAAAAACTGGATCTGCCACTGAAAATACCTACCGTCAGTTATTCTGAAAGTAGAGTAATGTCAGCGTTAAGGTACCTTGCTGTCATTACTTGTGATTACCTTGTACTCAATGTTCCATGTCGAAAAGCTTGTCTGTGGCATAGCCAGCATTTGGGAAAGGGGGTCACAACTACTGAAAATATTTTACTACTCTGACCATTTTCCTTGAATTTTTTTTTTTGAAAACACTAACAGCAGTGGATCTGGATCTAAAATGGATGCAATGTCCCAAACTGGCCACATAATTATTTTGACAAGATCTGAGTCTGGGATGTTTGACTTGAGCTTGCAGACACCTCTTATTTTGGTGAGTGCAAAGTTGTATTGATTTTTATAGTTTGCTAGCAGGGTCATAGCAATGTAAAATGTATGTGGCAGCCAGCAGGCTAAATAAGATTATCATTTGAAACAAAGCATTGGGCAATTCCAGTAAACATATGTACCCCAGGGAGATGGGAGGCATTTGGAAATCCTGGCAGGGGAGGCTCTGGTGACATCCATTTGAGGGCCTTCGCTGATTGGCTGGCTTTGAACGTTGGTGCATACACAGAGGGCTCGTTCTCTCAATGGCTCTGTATCAAATGTTGCGCATGCGTCAATGGCTGCCTCCAGAGCCTCGCTTGCGAGGTGACAATCTGGGGAGCTCTGGGTGAGAATGATGTATTATAAATAATAAAATCAATATTAGCTATAATATTTAACTTTGTTTCACAGTAGTAATTTCAACAAAGTTGGTTTCCAAGTTGACCTTATACAATGCTTACATGATAACACTGTTTGAGATTAGTAAGATTTTGGTTAGCTAGAGTAAACCAAAGACTTTAAGCATTTCTAGTTATTAGCTACATCATAGAGAAAACCCCCTTGCTGCTATTACCAAAGACTTTTACGACATGGCCAGGAAATTAAATAATATCTTCAATTTGTTCCAGAACTGTCACATTATCAGACAATCAAGGCATGTAGCATTGGCCACTGTATTCATGTTGTTCACGCAAATTAGCATTTCAGTCCACATAAAAGGTGTGACGTGTACAGGGGCAGATCCAGGATTTCTCAGATGGAGGGTTCCAGCACTAAGTTGGACTGGTTATAATCCGTACTGAGTTCAAAGCCTTTTCACAACTACAGAGTTCATAGAATCTATCACTCTCATGGGGGGGGGGGGGGGGGCTTAATAACCAACCAAGCAAACACAGCTTCAATGGGGCTTCAGCATGTCTCCTTAATTCAAATGTGCTTATAATCGCCATATACAGTTCAAGTCATCATTTGACAATATGCACAGCCCTTCAAAAGATGTGCAATGTATATTATGGGTAAATGTATAAATGAATGAGAGGGAGGGGTACAGGACGGCTCACTGGTCTTATTTCCTTACCATTTCCTCAAAAAATTACTATATTTATAATTGCCACATTTTGGTGCCATTTCACTATGTAAAAGGCCCCCAGTGGCGGATCCAGGATTTTAAGGGGAGATTATTTTTGCTAATGAAGTGCAACACGAGGAAACATTCGATAATACCAATCCTTCTCTTTTGTCAGTAGGCGAAATCGTGGTTGCTACATCATGAATTTAATATACTGGTATACATTGGGTCACATAAAAGAAAAGCACCACTCTTGAAATGAAAGGTCTTTAGCGAACCGATCCCCCAAAAATCGG
This sequence comes from Scolanthus callimorphus, assembly GCA_033964015.1. Classification (NCBI taxonomy): domain Eukaryota; kingdom Metazoa; phylum Cnidaria; class Anthozoa; order Actiniaria; family Edwardsiidae; genus Scolanthus; species Scolanthus callimorphus. The sequence continues at coordinate 28,371,562 of CM066913.1, forward strand.
TTCGTTGGGAGAGTGGGAGTTCATTTGCACCAATGAACCCCCCTGGATCTGCGTCTGGCCCCCATGGATGGCCAATTGCCTTGCTTCCTTGCTATTAAGGCCTCCCATGAATGTTTCACCTTGTTTGCTGCAGCAGGATTACAGCAATAAATGAAATCCTGTTCCTCAGAAGATACACAATAAGTTTGGAGTTCTGTGGTGAACAGATCAGCACTGGTCCAACTCTTAATATGCATGTAAGCTCCATGAAAAAATAAATACAAGCTCTTTAGACATGTATAACATTGAGAACAAGGTGATCAAAAATAATGAGAGACACCTTGAGGTAATAATAATAATAACAACTTTATTTATCCATGGTTTAAATTAAAGCTATACAGCTTGTGGGGCCATGCCTAAAAACAATATAAATTAAAATAATATATACCAATAATTAAAAATAGATAGTGATTTAAAAATAGTTGATTTACAGTCAAAAAAAATATGTGAATGTTGAGATTACTCTAATTTGTTAATTTGGTTGCACTGCAGATCAGAAACGTTCAAAACCAATGTCAAAACAGCTGTACACTAGAACAGCATAATCAGGGGATAGCAGATGGCTGCTTCAGCAGCTCATTTTCACAACCGAATAAAATAAAAGTCAACTTCATGCTTCTTTCAACCCCTCAATATTTTTGAGTTTTTAAACTGTTCCCAAAAAAACCGATTATCATTACCTCCCAATGATGGAAAAAAGTAAGGTTTCAGCATTTCATGTCAGTTTTCTAGTTATTGTAAACACAATCTGTGTTCTCGAATTAATTTTGTAAATCATTTCATACTTGCCACGTATAGATTTATGAGAAAATTGCATTCGATTTTCAAAACAATGTCTAACTGAAAGCACGTAATTCTCGCGATCTAGCTAGCGGCCAATGACACTCACCTGATTTTTAAGCCGCTAAAGGCATGTACTAACTGCGGCGGGCAATCACATTTTCGGGAAAATGTCGAGAACAAAGATATGGCCAAGTATATCTTAAAGTATGACGAATAATTTCGCAATTCTGCAAACCTCGTCAGAACAAGTATTCGAACGCGATGCGATAAATACTGAAGAAAAAACAATGCTGATCGCTGTAATTACTTTCGCACAGTGAAGTTGAGTACTCGACTTACATGGTTCGGGATATGAAGCTGAACTTCCCACTAGATGAGGAAAAATACGGCCATAATCAGACCGTCATCATCTTCCAATTTGTGTCTGGTCCATCTCTGCTGTGATCCCTGCACACGTAATGAGTTCTTTGTTCTTCAAAGGTTGGATCTGCGCATGCACCAACTAAATTTCCTCATTAAAAATTCCATAACACCTGTGTCCTTTGGGTGGTTACAATTGTCAATTTTTTCTCACTCGACCGAGTGCACGAGTGTATGCGCAGAACTAACAAACGTATTCACCCAAACGAATAATCACCTGATCGGAATTGGCAACAAGACCCTTTGGGGGACTCCCATATTTTTGGTCGGGGATGATCATTGGAAATTTTCAGTTTCACCCCTAAAAGAGACAAAAACATGGCGTGGGTCAAATAATTTGTTACCCTAAAAGATATGCGGCCTTATGCGCCAAGTAGGCGGGAAGGAGACAGGTAACAGGTAAAAGATACCCATCAATAAATTATCGTCTTCTCATCGAGTAATCTCTCTCTTACACGGTTGGTTTATGACATGTTGTTTGTGGGACACGATCAGGCCCAGTGGAAGAAGCTCTCTAACTCTGATTGATATATCTCCAGATAGCGTGAAATGGTTTCATTGTTTGATCGGATCTATGAATTGCTTCGATTACTACGTGCATCATGTTTTGGTTACCCTGTGTTCCAAAGCCTCCAAACTTCACTCGTTTACTGACACGTCAAACCAAGACGCCGCAATAAATTATGCGTCTAGAGCAGATTTCGTATGACTGAAAAGTACCCGTGACAAGTTGTTTCGCGCCGCGACCGTGACCGTACCGCGACTACGCAATTTCATTGGCGATTTCATTCCATTTACAACGGGCCAGGTTCCGTACCGCCACCGCGACAGTACCGCGCCGTACCGCGGCGCTTTTCACAGTCATACCAAGTCTGCTCTAGTAAACGAGTGACTCCCTGGACATCCAGGTCTCTACTGTAAAATCATTTCTAAAAACAACTAGGTCTATACAAAGGATCTCTCACGAATACTATATCGGAGTTGTTTTCTTTTATTTTGTACTCAAGATACATTTGAATTTCTTGTCCTCAACACGTTTATCACATTAAGAACTGCTTACGGAAGAGTACTGTACTACTACTGGTAATAGATCCTTTTCGAAATATCCCCAAATGCCTCGTTTGACGTGAAATGTATTATTTTGAAATGTGTTCGACAGACCAGAAATTGAATAGAGGTTTAGTTATTCTTTTGAAATGGAAAACAATAAATAATGACGACAAACGAGGAGAATAAAGCATTGCGGATATTTCGAAAAGGGTCTATTGAACCCTATCCAAGCATTTTGCTAGCGGATCTCAATACTCGAAAAGGCAAAATTCAAGTCAAACTACGGAATTTTCTCAGCTGTCGCATTGGTTGCCGCCAAATAAACTGAAATTTGCACATTCATGGCTACCACAAAGCTCAGTTAAAACTGTTGTTTATCATGGCCCATGACTTTAACGAAGCGCTGCTGCCATGTTTAATTTTACACTCCTGTAATATACTGATTTTCAATTTCGCAGCAGTTTTAGCAGCTTTTATACTGACTCCGTAGCCGGATTTGGGCAGCGCCAATATTTATTAATCAAAATGAAGTTTTTATCACAGTAGTACACGCATGCATACACTTCTTGTGACGGACTAAACGAATCTAAAGTCGACATGAGATACTGAAGCCACGTGACATTTTCAATCCACAACGAAGCAAGAGCTGCATTTTTTGGCCCTCATTTTACCGGCATCTCCTGCAGCAACGCTTGTTACTATTAGTTGTTACTATCTTATGGTCGCTTGTTACTATTAGCTGTTACTATCTTATGGTCACTTGTTACTATTAGCTGTTACTATCTTATGGTCGCTTGTTACTATTAGCTGTTACTATCTTATGGTCGCTTGTTACTATTAGCTGTTACTATCTTATGGTCGCTTTTTACTATTAGCTGTTACTATCTTATGGTCGCTTTTTACTATTAGCTGTTACTATCTTATGGTCGCTTGTTACTATTAGCTGTTACTATCTTATGGTCGCTTGTTACTATTAGTTGTGGCATGCTATCTCGTGAACGATTTCATTGTTTCAGGCGTTGGTTGCTTTCCTGCAAGCAAGACAGCAGTTTGGCAACATCCACTTGGCATTCGTCTTGCATTGTCCTTTGTCCACCCAGGCTTTACAACTTGGATTCTTATCCTTGCACTCGACAGCTAAAACAGTTTTAAAGAGGAATGTGAAGCACCTATATTAGAAACTCCTGGTATGCGGAATCTTGAGCTTATATATTGAAATATGGCGAAGTTAGACATTTCATTTTTGGTCATTTCCGCTCTGTCACACCATGTTTATAAAACCAAGATAGTTGAGAATCGTGCGTTCGGTGGCCGCTGTTTGTCCATGCTCAAGGATTCAGCGGGCTCTGAGGGAGCCGGCCGAAACCCCCACCCAAGAAATGGAAGGAAGCTGTCAAATGACATCCTGAAAGGGTGAGGGGCTGTCAAAGTGAACGGTCAAAGAGCACCCAAGAATCGAGGGGATTCGGGCGACAGGTGTTTCAAATAATAAGTACGACGGTTTTGGCAGCGCCAGCATATTTTTTGAACTTCTGTCTTTTGGATACAGTGGGGCTTTTCTATGGAATAGTCTGTCTGAGTAAACAGGCCGGGTAGCAAGCGAAATGTGTGAGGGGTCCCGAGGAAGTGCCCGCTATTTCAGACTAGAACTCTTGTGATCAGGCGTGTGAATAATACTGCATTAATACTCACGCTGGCAGACACAGCTCTTTCTGCAATTCTTCAACATATATGCAGGATTCTTTTTACACTCCCCCCGGTACGCCCACATCTTACATTGTTTGTTCCATCAAGGCACTGAGAAGGGCTGCTCGTCGGCTTCGCTGTGATTCCACGGTCAAGAGTGGTCAGGGGGGGGGGGGGGGGAAATAGGGGTCCTCAAATCCGTCGATCCGTTCAATTTTTCATGAAAATCCGCCGATCCGCACAAATTTTCGCCTAAATCCGAATCCGTAACGTTTGACTTATGGAAACAATCGATAATTAGAAAAAAGCATCGCTATATACACGAACATCTCTCACTGAGGGACGTGTCATTATTTAGCGGGGTTTTCGTGATCCCCCGTCCCCTATTGACCTAGTAGAAGACATTTTACAGAAAGAGGGGGTTACATTTTTCTTTCGTTGCGCGCGAAGCGCGCCCACATTTTGATAAACGCATTTCATCAAGCCTCACAGAAAGGGTAGATAAACATTGAAATACGCTACCTCAACTATGTTTGAAAGCTCCTATTGTTGGGCTCCTGAGCCTATAGGTTACGTTATTGCGCGCCGAAAATTTATTGATGACGAAATTATTTATTATTCTCATGTGCGTGAAGCGCGGCCCAAATGACGACTTTCTATACTTGTAACGTCGAACTCACGATTACTACCATTTTAGTTCAACCCTAAAGCGTGGCGATTTTTTTCGCGTAGGTTTACGTTTCAAACGTGCACACTTTGTCGAGAAGTTGTCGCGTTTCTCGCTCGCTGTTTGGCTGCTGTTTTGACCGTTATTTTTAAGTCAATCAGCGAGCAAGAAACGCGACAACTTCACGACAAAACATGTTTGAAATGAAACCTACGCAAAAAATGGTCACGCTTCAGGCTTAAACGAAAATGGAAGTATCTAAGGGGTCTTCTTCAATCATAGCGACTTCATTGCAGGGCATTTTTGGGAGAGTTAATTTTTCCTCGTCAAGATACACTTGTTCTATAAATGGCGCGGGGGTAGTGTCTCGTTGTGTGAGTTCTCAAAGAGTAAGTTAGATGTAATTGTTTATGCGCGCCAAGCGCGCCGAAATTTTTATTAGGTATGCGAAATTAAGTATGTGAAATACTAAAGCATATTAACGGCCTACAAATTCGAACATCCAGGGCTATTTGTGTACAGACCCTACAGTCAACAATCCGTAGTTGCGATTATATCAGAATCCGAAATCCGAAGTCGAATTTTCAATAGATCCGCGATCCGGTACGTTTTGAGAATCCGAAAATCCGCTCGAGTTTTTCTTAAAATCCGTAATCCGTGTGCTATTTAGGCCCAAATCCGCCGATCCGCAAACCTATTCACCTCCCCCGGTCAGTGAAATGGTAAACATATCAATTTTAATCTCTGTCTTTGTTATAAGACCATTGTCATAGAACGTATGTCAAAAACAAAAAGAATTGAAATCACGCACTTCGAGGGTGTGTTATAAGACCATTGTCATAGAACTTATGTCAAAAACAAAAAGAATGGAAATCATGCACTTTGAGGGTACGATTCTTGAACTAGCTGATTCTTGATTCTACGCGCGCAATGCATCATGGGACTAGAGCACTTGCATTTTTAACCAGGCGTTGTGTAAAATAAATTATTTGACATAGCAGAAAAAGTTTTTTTTTCTAAATCAATGTATAAAAAAACTTAATTAATTCGGTTTTTGTGTTACAGCCTCGCCTGATTCCAATTGTCTCGACATTGTTTATTCGGGCATCACAAAAACCTCATCCAATAATTGCTATAATTGCTTAGTATTTGCGGTATTAAAGTTCATTATCATTATAATTCATTTCTTGGAAAAAAAAGAACCAAAGTGACTTACGTGGCTGACAAACACAGCTCTTTCTACATCTCTTCAACATGTACTTGGGATTTTTCTTGCACTCCCCGGCAGCCGCCCACGAACTACACAGCTTGTCAATATCCACACAAGGTGGGGGAGTAGGGTTGGCTGTAGTAACCATGGAAACAGAATAAATACAAATCGCGTGATCATGAGTGATCAATATGCTTGATCCAAGGCTAGAACATCCCTACCTGTGGGTTTAGGCCATTGACACTTGCCCGGGCGGAAGTAGATATCGTCTATCGCAATCATACCCGGTGATCGCACATTTCGGGTGAGAGCTTCGAACGAAATCTGTGAAAGGGAGACAAACTAATCACGGGCTTTCAATCACGTGACTTTCGCGCGTAATTTTACTTCCGGTCTGAATCAGCTAGAGTTCCTAGTTCCTAACTACATTCTTCACAAAATCGCAACTTTAAATGAACCCGAAACGTATTAAAACTAAATCCTAGCAAAATACAAATTTGTAGTGACATTGGACAGTCAGGTTTACTTTATAAGGCAGTTCAATGGAGTGCTCGATGTTTTCACTCCATTAATTCTTTGTTTTCGAAAAATTAATTATATTATGTCAGATCAAAGGGCTGAGAAACATTTATATACTCCTACAGTTCTTTGTTGCTGAGAGAAAGACCTGAGAAGCAGAAGTTTGAAGGACGGAACTTGTGATTGACTCCATGTGACTCATTGCTGGTTTTATGTAACATGAATTCACAAAATCGACTCGGTTCTGTTGCATACAAATTGACTCTCACTTGGACATTGTCCCATGCGGAGGGTCTATCTGCCCCATCCCCTGCTGCCACGCCCTCCCACGTGGTCCCTGCTTGTACGAGATGTACCAGTTGGTGTTCTTTTTCTTCTGTAGCGTGAGTCTGACTGCCAGGGCTTTCGCGGATGCCCCGTCGATCACGTAAAAGAAGGTTATACATTGGTAGGTGCCTTTCATCCATGGGCTAGTCAGCTTTGCTGTGCCTTTACCGGAGTTCGTGTGAACACCCGCATACATGGCTAAGGGAGTAGATAACGGAAATAAAACATTTTGCATGGGCTAGTACAACAGTAACTTTCATAAATGAGACTCGTCTTACTGCTTATCTAAATGGAATGGCTGCCCATTCATAATTCAAACATAATACCTCCAGATGTGAATTCGTAACTCAGTCTAGCAAAGTACGAATCCTATCCAAGGACAGTGAAATCATTTAAATCTTAACAAAACTCACCGAAGATCAGTGTTTTTTTTTTCTTGAAAATGGGAAATGATTGAAGAATGAGCGTGTTACCTCTGTTTGCGAATCGTTTGTGTGTGGTGTGGTCGTACAGGGGTCCAGGTATTCTCAGTGAGTCGAACAGTTTCCATTGTCTCTGCCATGTTGTCCTCTTCCATCTGCCATGCCACCGTCAAACTGTGTCTCATAGAAGCCTACAGAACACAACCGACAAACAAAACGTTTATTGAACATAAATTAGCTCTCCGTATCGATTCTACTATACGTGACACAGACCTGCATGTAGACGGCTGTAGTTGACCAGTCAACAAATGTAACTAAATCTGTATCAGCCATTACATGTTTGCACATAGTCGACTGTCAAGCAACCGCAGATTCTTACCTAAGTGACACTTGCCCATTGTGCATTGTTCATACTCTTTGACTATACTGCTCGGGCACGGTTTGCCGCCAAACTTGGGCTTGGGTGGGTCTGTGCATCGGCGATACCGCATTTGTTTCCCTGGGCCACATTTGACATTACAATCTCCCCATTTACTCCACATTCCCCAGCCTGCGTCAATTGGTGCTGTCACAAGCATACAAGGTTACTTGACTATCAAGAGGAATCCATATTACTTCCTAGTTTGATGTTTTCTGCAATGTTTGTTCTTTCTTTGTTCGATGACTTTAAAAGATTTTAAAATGCCCCTTACCACAAGTACTAGATGCGCATTTCAGTTTTTGCTTCTCCACTCCATAGAAATTGGAGCCAGGAGAGTAGCGTTTCTTGAGTCCCGCGGACGGAGCGTTAATACAGAATCTTTCGCGATGTCTAGAGCAGTCATCATTATATGTACAACTTGTCCATTTCGTCCACGAGGAGTAACCGCGATGGCCAACTACAAAGATAGGAACTCGATCAATTTCTTCGATAAGCAGAAGAAATGAAATAAATTAATGAATGTCCGAGTTTTGCTGTGGGTGATGCGCGCATTTGTGCAAATTGAGAGGAAAAATCAATTGTTCAACAAATTCAAACATGCCCTCAAAGGTTCTTGGAATTTTAGTGCCATAAATTACCATAATGATGTAAGAAGGATGTCTCACGAACCTGGACTATTTTTGCAGTCATAAAGCAGGTTTAGCGCTAATATATCTATACTGCTAAGATCCTGTGAGCCAAGAGGGGCTGTAGGCTTGTCGAGTCGTTGTATGGTAGGGTTGCCATTCTGCGTGAAAGCCTTGCGGGAATAGTGCATAATACTGTGGTAGTCATATGGTATGCCAAGACTGTCCATGTCAGGTTCGCCATACTTCTCAAACTGGTCTTCCTTGCCTACAGAAATAGACTATCAACATATTCTATTTTGTAATGAATAAAGGCGCGGATAACCACCACTGGCTGCCTACTTATCAGACATTGACAAGAAAACAGCCCGTCACTTCTCGACACTTAGTGACGCTAGAAGACTCAGAATATAGCATTTTGTTTAGGCATTACATGAGGAAGGGTAAATGTCTCAAATTTGCAAACATTTCACAATTTTGCCGTATTTATGTATTTTTCAAAGAATTTCCTTTTCTTCAGAAAACACAACAGTTCTTGAAGGATCGAAATTGTAAACAGTGCTGTACGCTGATTGGCTGACTAGATTTAACGACATTTGAATTTTTCCACTTGGGCGAGTCGTCCAATACGCGCAGTGTAACAACAGCGCTTGGTTCGACTACGCCTAGAAGACAAGGGTTTTGTCTTCAATATATTCTCTCAACACGTTGGAGAGGAGATAAGTTGAAGACGAGAGCTTTTGGCTTCTAAATTTCCCTCAGTATAAATGCAAGAGAAGTGTAGTAAAAGACAAAGGATTCTTTTGTCTACTAAATTCCCTTGCATAGTAATGAGGGAAATTTAGTAGACAAAAGAATCCTTTGTCTTTTACTAAATATCCCTCTGGTGACGTCACGAGAGGGAAATTTTATAAAAGACAAAGGATTCTTTTGTCTATTAAATTTCCCTTGCATATATAATGAGGGCATTTAGCTAGTAAATGTCCCTCGGAGAACAAAAGAAACCGAGGCGATCATGGTACTTACCCGGGTAAGGACGCCAGCCCGGGATGAAAATTGTTTTGCTTTACATGTCCCGGGTTTGAGGCGTTTACATGAGACAACCGATAGCGGTGGTGTTTCCCCCAACCCGGGGCAACCCGGTCTGAGAACCGGGTTACCCCGGTACGAAAACTGACCCGGGTTGAGCACGGGCTCATGTAAACACTTACAAAGCATTATGAGCAGAAGGGTTGGCGACGGGTTACGCTGACAACCCGGGACAAAACAATTTTCATCCCGGGCTGACGTCCTTACCGGGTAAGCGCTCAATCCGGGATCATGTAAAGATAGCCTAATGCTCTCGCCTATGGCTGGAAAAGGGCTACATAACGTATGCTAAGAAATCAAAGTTGCGTCTCTCAGTCTTATTGCCGGCAATATATTTTAGGTGTGTGAGTTTGGGCTAAAAAGAACCTTTCCCCACCTTTTAAAACTATGTTTAGACGTTTGGGAGCACCTTGTGTCATTTTGACTCGTATTGGCTGGCAAATAAACAGCTGTAAGCCATTTATCTTTAGAGATCTATGTGTAGGTGTAATCTAACCTCTCATCCCACCTTTTAAAACTATGTTTAGACGTTTGGGAGCACCTTGTGTCATTTTGACTCGTATTGGCTGGCAAATAAACAGCTGTAAGACATTTTATCTTTAGAGATATATGTGTAGGTGTAATCTAACCTCTTAGAATATTTTCCCATTTGATCTTCACGTATTGTCTCTATCCAGCCTGCCCTGCTCGTGCCAGAACCCTGAAATACACACAAGTCATGGTCATTTGACTTCGTTCTCGACTCCATAACTGTCTTTGAAGTAAATTTTGTTAGTTTAGCCAGCGAAACAATGTTTCAAAAGGCGACTGCAACCGATATCTGTTCCACATGCGCTGTTTCAGGCTTTGGTTCCGGGGTAGTTCCTCTGGCAATTCAGTTCAATTCAATTCAATCTTATTGCCATAAAGTAAGAAATACAAAAAGCAGTACACAAAACATAGAGGCGAGAGGGCCTAAAAAACCACCAGGCTTGTGCGAGGAGGCCCCCTCTCTACAGTTAAATAATTATACCTGGGGGGGGGGACTCCCATATTTTTTGACCGGGATGATCGTCGGAATTTTCACTTTCACCCCTAAAAGATACCAAACATGGCAGGCCATAGCGTGGCTCAAAAAAATTATTACCCTAAAAGATGAGGTCTTATGTGACAAGTAGGCGCGAAGGACACAGGTAACAGGGAAAAATACCCATGAAGACATTTCCGTGTTTGTTTCTAATTCATCGTCTTCTCATCGAATAATCTCTCTTTCTTACACGGTTTTTAGATTAGCACCATCATGAGAAAAAGCAATTTGGACACAGTTTCGGCCCTAAAAGATACCAATCTGCCTAAAATTTATTGAAGATCAAGATCACCCCTAAAAGAGACCAAACCAACTTGATTTTAACCCCTAAAAGATACGACGATCATCCCCGGTCAAAAATATGGGAGTCCCCCCCGGTAATTATACTAACATTCAAGCACGAAACAGACAAATAAAGATTAATAGAAGAAATTTAACGAGAAAGCAAACATTCAGTGAGTTTCTTTTCAAATGATGAGATGTTAATAGATGATATGACAGATAAAGGTAGGGAGTTCCAGATGTTTGGAATAGTGAATTTTTTAATGTTTGTGCGACATGCGTGGGAACGGTAAAGATCAGAATTTGTAGTGTTATAACCATGGAGCTGACGGCTAGTTACAAACAAATTTGCGAATGGTCGGGACACACGTGAACGGTCGGGACACCCACGGGATGCAATTCACCACAGGAAACCCCTTGCAACTTTTGTATTTTCTAATATGGGTAGCCTGTGTCGATGTGTACTATCTATTATCGCCGTTGGTGCAGAGAAACATGTTCCTCATTTACTGTCCAATGTCATGCTTAGGGACAGGCCATATTAGACAAGTTATGGGGAAGGGGGGTGGAAAAAAAATCAAGAAGCCTCTTTGCCTCCACATTAGTTACGAACCGAGTTAATGAGCTGATTAAGTGCGCGTCTGCGCACTACGTCGAAGCACCAATTTAATTGATTCAAGAGACAAATTAGTATTCAACTTTAGAAGACGGACTAAAACGGAGCATAGCAACAGGAGTGAGAGCATTTGTTTTTTCCTTTATATTTCCCTGCACCAGAAATAATGGCGCCTTATAATCAATCAGACATTATGAAGAAAGATGACAATATCCCATGCAGTGGACAGTTTAAAGATCGAGAATTCGTAGGATGAATAATTTTGCTCAAAGCGTTGCTATGCAAATCAGTGTTATCTGGAAAAACTTCAAAGCGCGTGCAAACTTCTTCCGCAATTTATTACTTACTCGGCATTTTCCCAACGAAATGAAACCTCACACAATTTTATCAATGTTTCCTTGAGATATTGTGCTAAAAGGAATTTTAATCCGGTACGGTTTTAACATATTATTTCACAAGGTTTAATACCCACTTCATCTCAAAAGTTCCACATGAATAGGCTCGTTGTCATATTGTTGCTCCATAATATTGCTTGATAAATTTGAAACATTAATATATTTGCCTCTTAAATTCATTTCACTAGCTGGAAATTTAATCAGAAAGTAACCTGGTTATTTGTGCTCGCGATTTGGGGTTTAGTAATGTATAGACTGCAAATGCCCTCTCGTTCAAGAATGCTACACACGATACACAGTGACGCGCGCCCGGATTCAATTGAACACCAAACGCAACACTCAAAATTCGCGTTCTAAATAAATAAATTCAACTCCATAAGAATAAGTTATTTGTGCTTGCGATGTTGGGTTTCTTTTTTTGTAATATATAGACTTCAAACTCACTGTAGAGAGCCTTGATCCAATTGAACATATAAACAATTGAACTTCGCGCTCAATAAGTAACTACAGAATATGAGCATTTTCGTCCCATGTTTTCACCTCTCCGCCCCCCCCCCCCCCCCCCCCCCACCCCCCCCCCCCCCCCCCCCCCCCTTCAGAAATTCCTGGCTACGCCGCTGGGTTACGGCTCAAAAGATAGAAACGTGCTCACCCGCCGAAATGTGTGCGTATCTGTGAGCTTTCATGGATATGCCACACAAGAAAGCCTTAAATCGAGAAATAATATAGTTGGTAGATGGCGCTATCTTAGGAATTTGCATTTAAAATACTGTTCCCTAACGTAACAGAGCATTTAAAACACTGTTACCTAACGTGCGCCACTCAGCAATCAGAAGTTACCTGGCATCAGATCAACCCTGTATATTTGCTCGAGCTATACACTTGATCTGACAAAGCTCCTACGCTGATGTGCAGCTCATCTGCCGGGACAGGAAAGTTCAGGGCACTAATCCTCAGGCGCGTGAGTTTGAAGGTTCAATACGGAGTTTGTTTTTATGTCCACTTTTTTGTCGTCATCCGACACTTCGCTTAGCCAATTTTGAAATTCGCGTGTTGTAGATTGATACGCTGTGTCTAGGACATATTTATCCAAAGCTCACCGAGACCCAGCGTATAAATAATGTCTTTTATTTTCACTATCCAGTCTGTTTTATTATTTAGTTCTAGGCAGTCGAGAAACACGTGATCGATATGTAAGCCACTTCTGGGCTCTTTGAGTTTGCCTTAGGAAATTAAAACGCCCTGTATTTGGCATCGACTGATAGAGGGTATCTTCCGAGCTCGGCCCTACATGCATTATTTGTTGCTTTCTTGCTTACTCCAAGTGCTAGTTTACAGAATTTTGTACCATTTTTGGGGAAAATGGCCTTTTTTCGTCTTATACCCTAAAAGATACCTGGAACCCGAATTTTAACCCCTAAAAGATACGACGAGCACCCCGCCCGACGACATATGGGAGTCCACGGAGTCCCCCGTATGATGCCAGGTAACTTGAATGCTGAGTGGCACACGTTTAAGATTCTTTCTCTGTGTAAAGCTTTCTCGTGTGGTATATCCATGAAAGCTCACAGATACGCACACATTTCGACGAGTGAGCACGTTTTTATTGACTTTGAGCCCCTTTGAGCCCTAACCAAGGACTCTTGAAATACACCGCTTGTCCAGCCTTATCCCAGTCACAGGCGGAACAGGCCAAACTAGCAACGCAAGAGATGGGAGACTTTATTGAGTTGGTGAGCCAACTTAACTCCAAGGGGGCTCCGCCTCTCAAGAGGAACGTCGGTGTTTTCCTAGATACGACAGTTTTGAATCCATATTTCTAATTTACAGAAATATCGGATTTCGGATATTTTCTTAACTGCAAACTTACTGAAACTGAAAGGAAAACGTTTCTTCGAGTGATGAATTGCCGCCGCTAGCAGCTGTTCCCATATGATACCATTGACTGCGTCAATGTTTAGTTTACCAGGCCAATTACTGTGGTAAAAAATGAAATAATGCTCTGATCTTAACAATTTGTCCATATTTGTAGTTATTTACTTGAGCGCGAATTTGAGGTTTAGGTTCAATTGTTTACATGTTCAATTGAATCAAGGCTCGCGTATAGGATTCTCTACAGTGACTTTGAGGTCTATATATTACAAAAAAGAAACCCAAAATCGCAAGCACAAATAACTTATTCTTATGGAGTTGAATTTATTTATTTAGAACGCGAATTTTGAGTGTTGCGTTTGATTTTCAATTGAATCCGGGCGCGAGTCTCTGTGTATCGTGTGTAGCATTCTTGAACGAGAGGGTATTTGCAGTCTATACATTACTAAAGAAACCCCAAATCGCGAGCACAAATAACCAGGTTACTTTCTGATTAAATTTCCAGCTAGTGAAATGAATTTAAGAGGCAAACAAATTAATGTTTCAAATTTATCAAGCAATATTATGGAGCAACAATATGACAACGAGCCTATTCATGTGGAACTTTTGAGATGAAGTGGGTATCAAACCTTGTGAAATAATATGTTAAAACCGTACCGGATTAAAATTCCTTTTAGCACAATATCTCAAGGAAACATTGATAAAAATTGTGTGAGGTTTCATTTCGTTGGGAAAATGCCGAGTAAGTAATAAATTGCGGAAGAAGTGTGCACGCGCTTTGAAGTTTTTCCAACACTGATTTGCATAGCAACGCTTTGAGCAAAATTATTCATCCTACCAATTCTCGATCTTTAAACTGTCCACTGCATGGGATATTGTCATCTTTCTTCATAATGTTTGATTGATTATAAGGCGCCATTATTTCTGGTGCAGGGAAATATAAAGGAAAAAACAAATGCTCTCACTCCTGTTGCTATGCTCCATTTTAGTCCGTCTTCTAAAGTTGAATACTAATTTGTCTCTTGAATCAATTAAATTGGTGCTTGGACGTAGTGCGCAGACGCGCACTTAATCAGCTCATTAACTCGGTTCGTAACTAATGTGGCCTCCCCAAAAAACTCTTGCAAGATTTTCACAGAACAAAGTGTTCTTTCAAAATATCACAATAATCAATACTGACGATAAAAGTGAGCAGAATGATAGCCTCTATCAAATTTCAAATCAGCGCAGTTCCTTTATAATGCCACCTCCAAATTTGATTAAACGACATTATTTAAATAGATCTCGTTTTGCGTGCGTATGTACTCTAATAGATACACAGATGACGTCACAGAATGTCATGAACAAAAAAGTACGCAACGAGACACAGTCGAGTTGCGTGACTGTTGCTCATGACATTCTGTGACGTCTTCTGTGTATCTATTACAGTACATACGCACAAAAAACGAGATCTATTTGTTTTATACAACAACAAACAAAGATTTTTGTCAACCATGTATCTGTACTCTTATAGCAACATGGCTCTCGACCAATCAGAGCGCGTGATTTACTAGTGTTGTTGTATAAATTCCAATTTCAAATCAAGTATATTGAGCATACAAGGTGTATAAAATCTAAATATTATAGACCTATAATAAATCTCTCTCTGTAAATAAATATCTCTCTTGAATAAATATCTGTTTTTATGAAATCTATCTCCAGGGAGAAATTGCTCGACCGAGCTCGAGAGATTTTCGTGCAGCGCCGAAGTAAAATGGTCAGAATGCACGGAAGCAGAAGGCCAGTTGGTGTTGGAAATCGTACACACGAGTTCGCAGAATTATGAAAGTCGCAGTAATTCCTTGTTGTGCGCTGTAAAAAGAATGCTCGCGTCAAAAAATTCGAGCAAGTAACGAAAGCCCCCCCCCCCCAAAAAAAAACATTTCTAATTGTCCGTCCCTCTGTCGGATTCTACACACCTACTGCATGCATAGTCTCATGTAGGATGGTGCCATAAAACTGACATCCACTTCCCAGTGATACTGTCTGGTGTCTTTTCTTCCAAGCAATCGTACCGATCTTTGACCAGCATCTAGCAAAGGAAATCATGAGGGTTAGTGTTATTGGACCACAACTCGCGGCCTGTTACCGGGCATCTAACAACGAACATCGTAAGGGCCTGTTATTGGATCACAATCTCTCCTATTCCCGCTGCAAGAGTACGCAATGACGCAAGAATAGGCGAGAATAGACATTTCAGGAGAAAAAATACTGACAAAGAAAGGGCGAAAGGTGGGTGGGAAGGCGCAAAAAGAGGCGAAATAAGCCCAAAATAGACCTTTTGCACGGCTTGCAATCGAACCAATCGAATAGGAGAGTTTGATTTTTCATTCCACTCTTTTAGTTTGCATTGTAGCTTGCTAAACTTGGGCTTTTTACTAAACTCACCATGCTCTTTTCATTTCTGCGCATCATTTGCGTGAAGCTGGTCGATGGGTGACCGGGTCACGTGACCTCTAGTGCAAAAGGCCTATTCTGTTGGGGTAAGCGAGGAGGCGATAAGCCGCAAGAATAGGAGAGGTTTGATCCAATAACAGGCCTATCATAGTCTACTATATACATTAGAAAATAAGCAGCTCTCTGTCTACGGCATTTAAAAATCGTTTATAAAATAGCTAAGATAGTACGAGCGCTCTGTTTGGTTGAGAGCTGTGCATTCTCACATTATAAACGCACGGCAGATGCAATGCTTTGTGATGTGTTAAACGCACTTCGGATGCTGAAGAAAAAAAAAACACTTGAAAAGTTATCCTGGTCTTGCGTTTCCGCATGATTCACAAAATTTAAAATTTAAAGTCTGCATGTGAGTAGTTGAAAAAGGGACTTCGTGAATCGAACGCAGCGATACCACCCAGCCCCCAAAGTATACGGGTGGCCCATAATAAGTGCAAAACTCTTACTTCTCACGGCAAAACTTTTATTTCTTACGGCAAAACGTTTATTTCTCACGGCAAAACGTTTATTTCTCACGGCAAAACTCTTATTCCTCACGGAAAAACTCTATTGTCACGGCAAAACTCTTATTTCTCACAGCAAAACTCTTATTTCTCTTTTTAACTCGTTCAGTTGAACGAATTTCTGTGGAGCCACTTTTTATTACACTTGGGGCCTTTATTACACTTAGGGCCACTTTTTATTACACTTGGGGCTTCTACGTCACTTCCAATTATACCAAGCAAGGCTTGTTATATCACTCACTCTTAACCTTTCCCATTATACCAAGTATACCAAGCAGGGCTTGTTATATCACACACTCTTACCCTTTCCCATTATACCAAGTATACCAAGCAGGGCTTGTTATATCACACACTCTTACCCTTTCCCATTATACCAAGTGTACCAAGCTGGGCTTGTTATTTCACTGACTCTTACCCGTCCCTACTATCGTAGTAAATAAGATTTGTAGCAGGCGGTATACCACTGACTTCAAAAAATCGTAGACAGGAAACGCTAGAAATCTTCCTCACTGCTTTCCGTATCAAATGTCCGACTTCTCCTAAAATAATAAACATATAATATAAAACATGAGACGGACTGACGTACTGAATTTGTATACACTTTTTTGCAAAAACATTGATACCCTGAAAAATAGATATATATGTATGTTTTGTCTTTTCATCAAACCTCTTTGACAGGCGGCGTCTTTGCGCTATTGTTCTCTGCCGCCACGCTGGGGCCAACCACCCCCCTAAATGAGTCATCAAAAGTGACCAAAAATCAAATCTCGCCATAACTTTCTACCCCTTGTGTCTATTTTTACCAAACTTCGTACATTGGATGACATTATGAAGACAAACATTTTCCATGTATTGAGTGGTCACCATGGTGATTGTGACGTCACTGGCGTTAACGTATTTATTGGTCCATTTTTCGTAATGTTGAATCTGCTTGTTTTTTGTAGCGGCAATGATAGATTTCAACAAGAAAAGCTAAAAGTCGAAAACCGTTTGCTTTTAGGATTTATATTAGCTGAGTTATGATTTTTTCATGATTTGTATAAGGTTGGATCTACCTTAACAGTTGAAAAAGTTTACAAAATAATTAATTATTGCACGGTAACATCATTGCACATACAAATATCTTAGTGTATAGGTTATACTAGTTGACTACAAAATAATTGCACAGATTTCCACTTTCGATCATTTATTTTCCGTGTTTAAAATCCAAAAGATGTATACTCATGACGTAATAGATTATGACGTCACAATATAACAATGCTTTATATCTTCGCTCTAAGGACGAAATTCAAAATTTCAAAATCATACCATATCAAGAAAATTTCGCCAAAAGCTGTCGTTTTGCCGACGTTGCAAAACTTCTTTATTAGGAAATCCCCCCTTACCTTATTTGGAAGATCTGTAAGTACTTTTCCTCATATCTTAGCGAAAAAGCAGGAAAATTGACCAAAACTTGCAGATACTCGAGAAACTACGAAAGCCGAGAAGGGACATGACCAGATAAAATTTTACAGATAAAAATTTTGCAGATATACTGTTTTGCAGATAAAAATTTTGTAGATAAAAATTTCGCAGATAAAAATTTCGCAGATAAAAATTTTGCAGATAAAAATTTTGCAGATAAAAATTTCGCAGATAAAAATTTCGCAGATAAAAATTTCGCAGATAAAAATTTCGCAGATAAAAATTTCGCAGATAAAAATTTTGCAGATAAAAATTTGCAAATAAAAATTTAGCCCAGATAAAAATTTGCAAATAAAAATTTGCTACGTGGGTTACGAAAATCGGATGAGTCATGATAAGCCATCCAGAGGCGGCCTTTATTTCTTGTTAAGGATTTCTACTATAAATTCAGAACGGGATTTAGGACGACCGTAGACTACCTAAGCAAAGTGAAAAAAAAAAGTGCTGAGTTTGAAAATGAAGCTGCGCAATTCGTTTTAGTCGTCTCGTCTTTATAGGCGGCGAAAGCGCCCGGGAAGAGAAGGGCGTCTGTTGGATGCCTTTAATTTCCAAACGGCTAGGCCGTCCAATGGCTAAGACGTCTTCCATATTTCTCGAAAGCCATCTGAAGTGGGCTATTAAAGGCCGTCTTGTCGACTTAGCCGTCTCTAGTATAAATACAGCCAATTTAGTGCCACCTTTTAAGGTTCACATAAACTTTGTATTATTATCCGAAAAGGCCGCGATTAAAACTATGTGGACTCCGTTGTGGATCGTGCAAAAAGAACCAGAATTCGCGGCGTCGACCGCGGCAGCACTCTCGGCAGCGAATTGACACTGCTGCATCTGCTAAAAATTTGTCAGTATCAGTGAAATTTTCATCTTTTCTTTTATCTGCTAAATTTGCGTCTGTGAAATTTTTATCTGCTAAATTTTCATCTGCTAAAATGTTTATCTGTGAATTTATCTGCTAAATTTTTAGATCCGCGATCTACTGGTTTTTATCTGCAAAATGTTCATCTGCAAAATTTATATCTACAAAGTTTTTATCTGCAAAATTTTTATCTGGCCATGTCCCTTCTCGGCTTTCGTAAGAAACATCCTTCTCTTGATCACCATTTGTTTTTACCCCCTGCAGAGGGGCCTGAGTCACGTTTTGAACACCACAGGCAACCCGAGCGAATTTGGCATAAAAACGACAGCACTTTTCTTGATATGGATTTTAGATACCATTTTGCTTGACACTTAACAACAGAAATCGGTTCAATTGACTAAAAACTAAAAAAAAATTACCAGTGAGTTTGTTTCCCATACATTTGCTACTGTAACAAAAAAAGAAGGGGAGGGGAGGGGGTCATTCTTTGAAATGCTAGACCTCAGCTATTTTTTATGCTATCAACATAACGGTTTTCGGTTTCAACATCTCTTGCTAAGGTGTATCATCGCCATTACAGAAATAGTGCATATTCCAATTCTTAAAAATGATCAAATGATTGCGCAATCTCTGGTGACGTCACAAAGCATCATAGTGACGTCAAAAGTAGTGGAAAATATTTGTCATCGTAATGTTATACTATCTACCAGATTTGGTCAAAATAGCCTCAGAGGATGGAAAGTCATGTTGAGTCAAAGTTTGAATGACGCATTTTGGGGGGTGGTTGGCCCCAGCGTGGCGGCCGATTTCCGTGGCGCAGTGTGCTAAGGCGTGTGCACCAGCAAGTATTCCAAGCGACAACTCGGTGCTCAAGTTCAGTTTCCAACAAAGCGTTTTTTCTATTTTTCTTTTTTCCCCTTTCTTGTATGGGTTCAATTTTTCCCAGCAAATTTTGTTATAAAACAAACTCATGCAGCGAGATCAACTTTTGCTTCCCGCAGATTTCGGGAATCGTGAATCAAACCGATTTCACTTACTTAAAGCAGGTGAGATTGAGTATGGAATGACTCGGGTTTCCCACAGCCTACTTCGTCTACGAAGAGCGTTAGATCTTTTCAAGTTACTTTCACTCGTGCCAGGGATTTCGTCTTGCTCTTGAAGAACGACATCTCCTTCGAACAAATGTAACCCATGCTCTGTGGGGAAAATGCTACTAGTTACCTTGAAGAGTAACCCCACCCACTATGCCTAACTATCGAAAACACTTCCAAAAACGAAAAACAGTTGTGTAATAATCAGGATAATGCATGGACGCTTGAAGATATGAAATTTATCTTCTCGTGTTCAAATTTGATATCTCACGAACACTCGAAGATAAATTCCATATCCCCGCGTGCACATGCGTTATTCTCTAGCCAGGGGCGTAGCCAGCACTTATGAGAGGGGGGGTTCCAAAATTCAAAAAATAAAAAAACTCCACATAGATCTCGGGAAAAAACAAGCGTTTGAAGAAATTTGCTACATTTTATTGGAGCTTTTATTTGTTGTCTATTAAATATTTACAATTTTAGTAGTAAGTCGGTCCAGAACAGAGGCGAGGGGGGCTTCCGCTGTGGGAGAGGGGGGGTTCCGGAACCCCTGGAACCCCCCTGGCTACGCCCCTGCTAGCTAATGGTACAACAGAAAATTCTTCTTTAATCTTTGTTGTGACAATCGTGCAAGCCGCCAATGTAACTCAAACATCCGGTGGTGGTTCTTTGAGAAGCATTTTCAGTAGTTTAGTGGGAATAAAGAGATACAACAGTGAATGACTTTCCTTGTACACCTCCATTTAGCGGCCACTTGGCTCGGTCCCGAGGGTGGCCGCTTAATAGAGGTACCACTGTATTTTAACAACAAACCAACCCATGTTTGTCTCCATTGCTCTTTCCGCTGCATTAATAGAGATGTCCTTGTTCTTCTGGCTTTTGTTTTGCCCTCGGTATTGTCTATGTGCATCGTTAACGGCAAGGATTCTCTCGTGAGCGCTTTCAATTCCACTTTCTTCAAGACCTAAAGATGGATAGAAACAGAATTAAGACTTGACACGACAAGCGTGCGCGCAAGAACCGTTTGTTGTTTGTAGATCGAATATTTATCGGATGTATAACATGGAATATTGTGAGTTAGGCCTAGTCTAAACGTCGAGCCAGCGTCGTGCCGAACCGAATCTAATTTGGCTCGGCGCTGGCGCGGTAGCGGTTCTAAACGTCGAGCCAGAGTCGAGCCGGCAATGCGAAGTTTTGGGGATTCCTGTGGCCACGTGACAGGCCTGGATTCTTAGCAAAACACTTTTTTAAATTTATTCTATAATTTATGCATCAGACTCGGTGCGACGATGGCACGGCGTTTAGAGCCAAGTCGTGCTACAGTCGGGTAGCGCGACAGAGAATGTCGAGCCCAATAGCTTGGTCGAACCGAATTAAACGTCGTGCTAGAGTCGCGCCAGCGTCGAGTTCAATCCAATATTTCGGTTCGGCACGACGCTGGCTCGACGTTTAGACTAGGCCTTACAGTACGTATCTTTTCAGCGCTGCTGGGTCTCGTGTCCCTGTGATCAGGGCGCGATTCCCCGCCTGGACAGCGGAAATTCGCCAGTCTGTGAGTCACGAGAAGCTTACAATGACCCGGCTATCGAAGGCATAAATACTAACCAACAGCGCTAAATGATTTTTTAAAAAGCTGCAATCGCGGCAACAATTTGCGTCATCTAAGGTAGCCCGTTCAGTCGGGTCCTCAAACCTCTCTTTGCTCTTTGTCTAGCGGTACGTACTTTTAAGTTTTCTCCCGACCGCTTTTTCAGAATACTCTGGACTCTGGATACTCTTTTGTACGCTTGCAAAGTAACTTTTTATAGCTTTGAATATAAAATATCCACTCACTGTTTAAAGTTCTCTGTAGGAGCTCTTTGAATTCGCGGTCATTCTGGTAGGACATGTCGATTTGTTCTGGTTAGAAGAAGTAAGATCATCAGTCCTACAAAAATAACTAATGTTCCGTCACTATGCACAGCCAAATAGCGTCCTCCCACTACCCCGGGATCTCTATAATTACTATGCTACATAATAGGGTTGCGATTTTTCATTGCCCCGTATTTTTGTTCGGAGCGAGCGTAGCGAGCGGAGAGCAAGTCTATTCTTGCCGTTACACGCGTGAGAGGTGATCAACTACCCCCTCTCAAAAGTGAGGTCAGCGGTCAATATATGCGCTGTACATACGCGAGATGTTAGTATAGACAATTTTCATGTCCCGGTAGCAATGTTCATGTCCATATGCATTCTTGACGTTGTTCAAATGACATTTGACCTAGGTTCACGTTTTCGATAACTGACACGTAGTTTTAATTACGGTCGAGCAATGTTTATCAGAATTCAGCTAGGGTGTTCATTAGGCTCGCGGGTTTCCAGTTGGTCAAGCAAACAAGTGAAAATTGTGAAAATTATTAAAGGACAAGGTTCACAATTTGTGTTAGCGCCAGTTCCATAGTAGGTCAAGAAATATTGAAGTCTTACTTTGAGATACTTTGCTTACATTTCTGTTCATGCAGACGTTGGCACTTAGCGGGAGCTACACCTAGTCAATGCAAGATCTAGCTTTTATCCAAACCTCTCGAGACCACTCAAAGTGATGCCCGTAAATTTGTGAGACCGATAACTTAGCTGAGCAAGTGAGCAACCGTCATATTGTAACGGACCGAGCTCTCCGTTCTTATTACAACCCGAATACCCCGAAATAAGGACAATTAAACTGCCCCCGAAATAAACAACTAAACTGCAACGCTGCTCTGTAGAACTGCTTTACTGAACACACATGGCGCACTGACATGACAGGCATAATTACAAATACGGGCATGGTGCCCAAATATGGCACAGGCACGAGAACTTCCTGTTCCATTACACTACCCCCTCTCAAAACGTGAATGTGTCCCACATTTACAGACTTGTACAACTATTAAACAAATAAAGAAGGTACAAAAATAAACGAAATTCCACGTTCTACAATTCTACAGTTTTCAAAGTTCCACATAGCAGTTTCTTTAACCGCGTTCCGTTTTGCCTCCCGCTCTTTTGTCGGTCTCTGTTCCAAACGTGAGCTGGTCAGGCTCACTAGAAACTACCAACATCGCGCGGGCCTCTCGTATACACGTACAGCATATAACGGTTTATCGTTCCCATGAAAAGTCTCTGCCTGTTCTGCTTCCTCAGCTCAAGACAGCTAGAAGTGTAACGACAAATGTCTTTCAAAAAGAACTGTTCGTGACGCGGCGGCGCCTCGTGGCGGGCTTCAAATTCCGTCCATTTTCTTGCACAATTCCAGGCCGAAGCGATCCCTCGGCCCACGAAGACAGATGTCCTTTGTATACCATGTTTCAATAAACTCCAAACTTGAGGCAACACCTGAGTCACGGGATAATCACTGTCCTCCGACAACTACCATCACAACCATTATGACACAACAACACAACCATGGATCCATCACAACAACACACGTCGGCAGATCAAGTGCACAAACCCGAACCCTGCTTTTCACTTTTCCAGCTCCGCACACTTTTGCCTTGTTCTTAAGACGCTTGCTAGCAGAATAAACGATCGACAATATCCGGTAGTAGTAAACACAAAAGTCAGTCCAAGTTTGGGTCTAAGATAGAGCTGACGATTGACCCCATTCGCCAACTCGAGTTCTTCACAACAGCTATGCACGAGTTCGTTCTCCTTGCCAATTCACAAATCACTCCGACCAAAATCCTCCTCAATTCAAGGCTCTGAAAACTCTGTAGAGGGCTTACTTCATCCTCTTGAAGCTCACTTGCCCGAATGAGAACCGTAATTCCGTAATTGAAGTGATCTAATCTTCTTTCCGTGTCATTTTCAACCCTTCCTGCCAACTTGACTCCCACGCGGCGAACAACACACAACACTCGCGTGTGAATGAAAACGGCAGAAAAACTCAAAAACAGCAGGTTTCTTCACAAAAACATCCCATAAGCTGCCACCAATTGTAACGGACCGAGCTCTCCGTTCTTATTACAACCCGAATACCCCGAAATAAGGACAATTAAACTGCCCCCGAAATAAACAACTAAACTGCAACGCTGCTCTGTAGAACTGCTTTACTGAACACACATGGCGCACTGACATGACAGGCATAATTACAAATACGGGCATGGTGCCCAAATATGGCACAGGCACGAGAACTTCCTGTTCCATTACAATATTCTATTTAGCTTACAACGAAACCCAGCTCTTACAGCTGTCAACCAAAGGCGTTCTGAACTAGATCTAGGCGCCCGAGAGAAATTCAATATTTGTAGAAAAAAAAAACATTTCCGGCTAAAGAAACTGCACTTTTACAGTCTACAACATTTCAACGATACCTCATTGTCTGATTTTACTGCCATAGCTCCGAGCATTCCCATATCTTTCAGATATTTCTAGTTATTTTTTATTTCGCTACCAGGGCATATCTCCCAGTCCTCCCCCTCCCCTCCCCAACACCGGTAGAGGTTGCTTTACCGCGGTTTTTATAATTCTGCGAACTCTGAAGCAATATT
The DNA here is from genome assembly GCA_033964015.1 of Scolanthus callimorphus. Classification (NCBI taxonomy): domain Eukaryota; kingdom Metazoa; phylum Cnidaria; class Anthozoa; order Actiniaria; family Edwardsiidae; genus Scolanthus; species Scolanthus callimorphus. The sequence continues at coordinate 28,395,955 of CM066913.1, forward strand.
CAAACCGTGTTTTAACAGCTTCCTTCGATCGCACAACTAACACACAGAAAGCACAAACATCTTTCAGCCGATCATTCAGAGGTTTTGCAAAAGCTACCGGGTTGTCTTAGATGTTTGATCCCGGGGACGCTTTGAAGAGTTCGCAGAATTATAAACCGTAGTAACCAGCTCAACGTCCTCGTATTATGCGGGTTTTCCGCTGGCATAAAATTCAAAATTCTGATTTCCTCGCATAACGGGCATGATACCTTGTTTTTCTTGCCTAACACTTGATGACAGAACGACGTGGCTTTCAGATTCGCATTTTCTAAAAACATAGTTTCCATCTTGTCAATAATTTTTAACAAATCCGTTCTTTGTGATCAAGCCGGAGATCACTTGTTGTTTCGAAATAATCATATTTAATTTTTCATTTTATAATTTTTCATTTTATTTATGTCATTCTAGTTGTAAAGCGCTTAGAACGGTCGTATAAGCGCTATATAAGTGTATATTATTATTATTATTTTTTTTTTTGGGATCATTTTACTGAAATATGTCAATTTCCTTCGGAACGTCTTCGGAATGTACTCGGTACGTCTTCGAGACGGTCTCGGGGATTGGTCGCAAAGTTGTTAGCCAACGTCGAAAATCTTGAAAATATTTAGTACGTACCAGAATCACTAGAATCAAATTTACCTCGCCTAAATTGTTTTACAAGATGGCAGATCTAAGTGTCTTAGTGCAAAGACAAGCTGAACCTTACATTTTCCACACACTTAATTCATTCCCAAAATGCGATGGATAGATCGGCAAAAGCGCCATCCGAAGGCTCTCTATTTATATTCCAGAAAGGCTTTGTTACTTTATCAGTGCTTGCCGATTGTAAATTGGAAAGTAGCGTTGTCCCAGTACAGTATATTGGTAATGTCCGTCTTAACCTACACACTTGGCCTAATACTGGACAAGCCACCAAAATATTCATATCGTAATGAAAGATAATACTGAATCCTAACTGTAGTTTAACGTGAATCATTCTGTCTCTCATACCTAAGTCAGTGATCGGAATTGGACTGCTCAATACATCACCCACAAACAGTAGAATGACTGCTAGACAAAGTGTTTGATCCATTATAACACCACCAAGAGGCGAGAGGAATGCTTGAGCTCGAGGGGTGACCGTTACTAATGCGTGCGAATATCCCGCCAAGATACAGATTTTTACGGTTCAATAGACAATATGTAAAGCGCTCCGATATCTGTCAACACGGCATTGAGATGTGTGTTTATATTACTCTAGATTTCCGGTCTACTAAAGAAAAACAACAGACGTCCTCGCATGGACGTATATCCGGGTATAATGTGACAGTCATACCTGTCTACAGGGTGGTGAAGGGGTTCTCCGTGATCCGTGATTCACCCCAAATTTGCTCCGTGATTCGTGAAAACAGGAAAATTATTGCCGTGATCCGTGAAATCTCATGTCCTCGTGACCCGTGATTTTACGAATTTCTCTTACGTGACTCGTGATTACAGGCCTAGAGATTCGTCAAACGTGAAAGCTGGTCATTAGAGACGGACCATTTGGACCAATATCGAGCAGGCTCATTCTCTCCTGACTGCTTTTTAGGGAACCTGACGTCCTCATATAAATAGATTAGTTTTTTGGTCGGCTCGCGCTGCGCGCTCGCTATCTACAACATTAAAATGTATTTTAAAATTGAGTAAATTTACTATCAGCAAACAGTAAATAAAGTTTTAGCAACCCGTCAGGAAGCGCAATTTTTAAACACCAAGTTCTCATTAACTCCTGGACTTTTCCCATTCTTTCAACTTATATGCCCAATATTTGCAGCGCGCTTCGCGCGCATAAAGAGGATACTTTGGTGTAGCATTTACAAACTAAAACATCGTACGAGGCTATGTTTAATTTTGGAAAATTTCTATTATGTTTCTTCCGTTACTCCATTTCTTAAGCGTGATTTTCGTGTCCCAGAAATAAGAATTTCATAATACCGCGTAGTTTGATTTTCAAAATCGCAGCGCGCTTCGTGCGCATCCAGAAACATACAAGCAAGGCTCGGTACTGATCCGAATATATATATCTTCATAGTAGCGAAAATCCTAAATCCGGTGACCAAAACCTGAACTGATCTGGATGCTATGAGCAAACCAATTTCGCGAAATGAGAAAATAACAGGAGAGCTTGAAATCGTACTTTATTGAATTGTGATCGACATAATTTTAAATGATATCTCAAACCATCAAAAGAAATACCAGGAAAAAAATCGAGCACAGTCACGTTCTAGGGAAAAAACATCGAGCAGCAAAACTGGACGCGAAAAAAATATCGAGCCCCCCAAAAATTAGCCACCCTCCCCATCAAATATCAAATGGTCCGTCCCTTTAAAATATTAACCTTTCCTGCGCAATTTCAGTAAACGCGACCTCGGACACTCCTCTTACTCCGTGCGCTCTTGTTTTGGCGTACCTGTTCTGCTTTTCTACTTTTCACTATATTTACTTAAAACACATTTTGCATAATCGTTTTTAAAATTTTACTTCCGTGATTCGTGAAAAGCGTTTTCATAACTCCGTGATCCGTGAAATACCGAAAAATCGGTCCGTGATTCGTGATCGCTACCCCTCCTTCACCCCCCCCTGTGTCTATATATAACCCCATAAAGAAAATTATGTATTCGGCGCGCCAAGTCTCCGTCGCGTTACAACCGATTCACCTCATTTTTTCCTTGCAACGTTCTTTGGGGTTGGTCTTTCATTCGTGGACTAGAATCTGAAATTCGAACTTAGTAATACAGAAAATCCCAAAGGAGTTTTATTGGCGACTACGTCAACCGGGCCATTTTGTAGCAAGTTAGCCAATCAGAAAGCAAGTACAGAACAAAGGATCTTGACTTTCTTGAGATCTCAGACATCAAAATATTCGCTTTTCTCTTTTATGAAAATTATGATCAGAAATAACTTCAAAACATTTAATCACTCATTGCAGGGGGATTGCAGGTATTAAATTTCCTAAAAATGGTTTGAATCTCTATGACAAACTTTTTACGGGATGGCCCGGTTGACGTAGTCGCACAGTAAGGTATTAAATACACAATTCGTCTAAGAACTGATTCAACGGGAACTGAAAATTAGACATCAAACTTGCTCTAACTAGAATCCAGGTTAACGCGGCCAAATATTTCACTACTGCGCGTGCGCTATGGTATCGTATTGCGGTAATCGAGTCACGCGCCAATCTCGTACCCAGAGCCCGTCATCTTTTGGCCAGCGGCAAAGATTCAGGGCTCTGGGGGAATCGATTTTTTAAAACCCAGATTCTGGGTTTCCGGTTTGATTGTTGTATGAAAGTTCGTTACGTTTTTGACCTAACACGCATGCTCACAAATCGGATTCCCCCAGGGCCCTGAATCTTGCCGCTGGCCAAAAGATGACGGGCTCTGGGTACGAGGTTGGTCACGCGCTCTTATCATACAGTGATTGTAAACATGGCAGCATCGAGGAGAAAGCGAAAAACAAAGCAAGTAAAAGGCTATATTGACGAGCTTTTTTACGAATCTTCAACTTTAGTGGGAGCATATAAAACTAAAACAGTGACCGGGTCATCTTGGTCTTGCGCTTTCGACACTGTATAAATCAGGAAGATGAAATAATCATGGCAAAAAATTAGCTTTCCCGCTCAGCACAATAATTCACTTTGTTAACTTCGTGGATAAACGAATGGAAAATCTGCATTTTCCTTCGATCTAGCATTTTGAGAGTATTCTCCGACCGCTTCGACTGTAGGGATACCGGCCAACAGAGAAGTAGTATAGTGACATAAGGAGATACTCGAACAGCTTGTCGAGGTTCGACTACATATTGACCGCGCAAAACCTCAACTGATGTAGGTCAGTTATACATCAACACGCGGGGAATTATATGTTCTACTTAATTCTGTTTCTAGGTTTTTGATTGGTTAATTACGCGAAATAGTATATCCTCCTATAAATTTGTACCCTACCGGAGACAAACACTCACAGATTGACCGGGGTAATTTTAATTCTATGGACCTAATGCAGTTCAAAACGACGAAAAGAGATGTTATATTTTAATAATCCGATTCTAGGTTTTTTATATCTAGCAAAGAAATATGTAATTTTGTACAAAGAGTATAAAAATGTGGCGATTCTCGCCATGTTTTTGCCGTAGACAGATAGTGGAGGCGTGAGTGTCACGCACCACACGACTTTCTGTTAAACAGGAGTTTCATATGACGGTGAAGCGTTATGTGAACTGGTTAAAAGTTCAAGTGAATAAATAATGAATTAACAAGAATATGTACGCCAAGGGGCCTAAGGGGAACGCGCAGGGCGCGAGAATGAATAAGTTGCCGGTTCCCAGTCCCTCGCATTTTTTCCGCCTGGCGCAAGGTCTTATGGGATCGCCTGGGGGCAAACAAACCCTTCTTCGGGAAGCTCAGAACTCGAAGTTGAAGCACACTCCTTTAACCTCTTTCACAGATTATTCTCGGCAATATTTTTCAGTACTCCTAGTATATGCACTACTAGTTTAGACAAGCTAGACAAGCTGTGATGGGTGGTGGCGATCGATGTGCTGTGTTTGGCTGCGACAATGACCGTCGATATCCTGAGAGGCAAATCAAGCTCCCTCACGTTGGTGTGCTGAGGTTTTTTTCTCCTCGGAATGAAAAAGAAAGGTCTGCTTGGGACGATAAAATACCAAGGGGTGGGTTCAAGGTTTCTATGAGCACTAAGCAGGGTGGGGAAGGGGGGGTAGCGATCACGAATCACGGACCAATTTTTCGTTATTTCACGGATCACGGAGTTATGACAACGCTTTTCACGAATCACGGAAGTAAAATTTTAAAAACGATTATGCAAGTTGTGTCTCAAGTAAATATAGTGATATAAGTACTGTGCACGATCTTTTTTACTGATATTTCTTTTGATGGTGTGAGATTTCACTTAAATTATATCGCCACAAGAGTACATAAATAAGAGTGCACAACATGACAATAGGGCGTGAGAGAACCTTTAGACACACCTAGTTATTTTTAGATTGGCACTTAGTCTTCTCTATACATCCCCTAAGGCCACGCACAGAGAAATTGATTTGCTCATAGCATCCAGATCAGAATTTTCGTTACTATGAAGATGGTTCGGATCAGTACCGAGCCTTGCTTGCATGTTTCTGGATGCGCGCGAAGCGCGCTGCGATTTTGAACATCAATCTACGCGGTTAACGAAATTCTTATTTCTGAGACATATAAATCACGCTGAAGAAATGGAGTCACGGAAAAAACATAATAGAAATTTTCGAAAATCAAAAAAAAACCTGCGGTGCTTTAGTTTCTAAATGCTACACCAAAGTATCCACTTTATGCGCGCGAAGCGCGCTGCAAATTTTGGACATATAAGTTGAAAGAATGGGGAAAGTCCAGGAGTAAATGAGAACTTGATGTTAAACAAATGCGCTTCCTGACATTGCTGCACCTTTATTTACTGTTTGCTGATAGTAAATTTACTCAATTTTAAAAAAACATTTTGATGTTGTACATGGCGAGCGCGCAGCGCGAGCCGACAAAAAAAATCTATTTTTAAGGACGTCAGGTTCCCTAAAAAGCAGTCAGGAGAGAATGAGCCTACTCGATATTGGTCCAAATGGTCCGTCTCTAATGACCAGCGTTCACGTTTCACGAATCTCTAGGCCTGTAATCACGAGTCACGTAAGAGAAATTCGTAAAATCACGGGTCACGAGGGCATGAGATTTCACGGATCACGGCAATGATTTTCCTGTTTTCACGAGTCACGGAGCAAATTTGGGGTGAATCACGGATCACGGAGAACCCCTTCCCCACCCTGACTAAGGTGTGCTCCAACCACTTTGCTGCTGGCTACCGAAATGATAGTTGCTGGAAGCCGACACTTCACTTGAAGGGTTATAACCAAGACCAAAATAAAAAGGGAAGACCACCGCCGAAGGAGAGAACAAATATATCGACGTCAGCTGCAAAGCCTGGAAAACGCAAACGGAAGCAGGCTCCTATTGAACTTAATGAGGATCCCTCAGCGAAGAAGCAGGTCCTCGAAAATGACTTGTTTACAGAGGCTGCGAGTGCGAGCGAACCTCGACTAGAAATAGAAGAAGTATAAGAAATAAGCTCAATGGTGAACGGCAAAGAAAAAGTTCAAAACAATGATAAATCCTGTCAGACAGGCGATATACGTGAACTGAAAAGAAATCTATTTATTGAACAGGCAACTTGTGAAGCGAATTGCTACAGGTATACAGGGTTATCACGAGAAAAGTTTGATTTAGTGTTTGGGTTTATTGAAGAGAAAGCCAAGTCTATGAGGTATTGGAAGGGCTCTGTTGATACAACTGTACCATCAAAGAGGAAAACAAGAGGTGTAGCTAGGATGCTTCCATTGAGGGATGAATTCATTCTTACATTAGTGAGAACAAGGAAAAACTTTGGTGTTCTGTTCTTGGCAGATACATTTGGAATTTCTAGTGGTCAAGTTTCAAGAATATTCACCACATGGATTACATTTTTATCTGAAGAACTTTCATTCTTGGTCCCATGGCCAGAGAGGGAAGAAATCAGGAAATCAATGCCTAAGAGATACAACAAATATCCTAATTTACGTATAATTATTGATTGCGCAGAGTTCTACATTCAAAAACCTAAACTACCATCGAGCCAGAAAGTTACCTGGAGCAGTTATAAACATAGGAACACTGCTAAATTATTGATTGGAATTACCCCAAATGGAATTATTTCTTTTGTTCCACCATTGTGGACTGGTATGGTATCAGACAAAGAAATTGTTAAAGCCACTGGTTTGGTTAATATATTAGAGGAAGGAGATGGTGTAATGGCTGACAAGGGTTTTTTGATCCGTTACCTCCTGACTTTTAAGAAAGTACATCTTGTGTCTCCAGCATTTTGCCATGGTCCCAGATTATCAGCCAGTGGAACTACACATACTCGACGTGTTGCTTCATTAAGATCTCATGTTGAAAGATACATACTGAAGCTTAAACAATTCCGTATACTGTCAGGGATTATTCCACTTGTCCTTAAACCAATGTTGGACAGAATCATATATGTATGTGCTGCATTGTCAAACTTGCAAACAAAGACAACTGCTTAGACAAGTGAACTAATATTTTTGCAGTATTTAATTTGTTCAGAAACATATGAGTTTGGCATCATTTTGTTTCAAGTGAAATTCAACTGTGAGATGAAATAACTTATCAAGGATAATGGTATGACCAGTTTTACGGGAAAACTAGGTGGTCTGCGTGAACATGAACAACAACAACCAAAGGTTGAGATTTATGTTAAACGCCGTGGAAAAATGGTGTTTTGCGGACGTTTCGAGCGTTAGCCCTTCGTCGGAGCAAAGAGAGAAAACAGAGGGAGTGGGGCTGTATATAAAGTAAATGTAGAGCCATTGCTAGGCAACAGATAAACATTCGGAATGACTAAAGGTGATAATTGGTTAAGAATAACAAAGGATGCCATGGGCCATTGAAATCGCAAACTAGTGATAAAAGTAAAGAAAGAGGAAATATGATGGGATGTAGAAAACTAGATATAAGAGAAAAATTCATTGATGCCGTGGGGTGATCGGCAACCGAGTGAAAGAATAAGTCTATTCTCGTTCTGGAAGCGAGAATGATTAGACCCGTTGTGAAGGAGTTTATTTAGACAGAAGACAGGCAAAACTGAATGGCAACTGTGAGTAATTGTATTTTTAATTATATCAATTAAATGATCCGTCTCACCCTGCCCATAATGCACTTTACTGTATAAGTGCAAGAAAACTTGCAATAGTGGAATTCCAGTAGAATTCCTTTGCATTTAGTCAGAGTTTCTGATGGTAATGAATCATGTGAAAAAAACAAAGCAATGCATTATGGGCAGGGTAAGACAGATCCTTTAAATTAATTCATAGATTTATTGTCCTGACTACTATAGTGAGAGCTATTTTACTCCTGCACCGTTTCCATGTACAGTCTTATCAACTCATAAAGAACAGATATTCCCTTTGATACATTGTAACCTGTCTTTTGGAAAAGGTTTGGAAAAACTATACATAACTCAGCCAGAATTTCACTCTGAAATGTATCATCTAGCCTGCCAAGTGTTTCTGTGACTTCCATAGAGACCCTTGAGGGTGAAAAATGTCTAAGATTACAACATCCACTGCTTATGAAATTTTCTAATTTCATTTTTGTCTCATCTTTTATCAAGAATTCTGTGAGCTTAGAGGTGTTAATGTTGATCTCAGGACACCCTCCTTTTGATGAGTCTTGACTTGAAACATTTCCCCCTTCTGATGAGTCTTGACTTGAAACATTTTCTCCTTTTGAAGAGTCTTGACTTGAAACATTTTCTCCTTTTGAAGAGTCTTGACTTGAAACTTTTTCTCCTTTTGATGAGTCTTGACTTGAAACATTTTCTCCTTTTGATGAGTCTTGACTTGAAACATTTTCTCCTTTTGAAGAGTCTTGACTTGACGGACAGTTATTTGCACCACTAATTCTGTTGAACATTTCATTTTGTGATGCAGGTATGTTTGATTTTAGTGTTAACAGCAGGCGAGGAACTATCTGATTTTCATAAAAAATTGATACTTTGTCTATTACTCCTTCCCAAAAAGTTTTGTCAAAGTCAATTTCAACAACCAATATTCCCTTATTTGTGTAAATGATAAAGTCACATGATTGTAATTCTGAAACAGCCATCTGTGTCTGTACTTGGTAATAATAGCTGTGAGTGGGTTTTAATTCCAGTTTACAAGTGTCAGTGTTTAACCGTCCCCCCACTTGGTCTGCTAGGAAAGCTTCCTTCGGATCAAGGTCTCTTCCATTATAGGGACATTTGATTTCCAGTACTCTAGATTTGCAACATTTGCATTTGCGTATGCCATCCAGACTTGCCCCAATCCAGCTATGATCTTTGCTCACAAGCAGACCAGTTTCTTCCACACTCAAGCCACTGTGAATCTTTTCTAACAACTTCAGGTAACTTTCTTTTGCTTCCTTTTCTTTATCTATGCCATATTGAGCTGGGATTGGAGCTTTCACACTGGGCATTTGTTTAGAAAGAAAATTATTTATTGTGGTTGTCACATCTGTTTCTTTTTTTTATCAAGAGTTTTTTGCCTTGTATAAATAGGTTTAACTTTTGTTGCTGTTACCATATAGTTTCTCATTTCAAACCAATATTGTTATTTCTCTGACCAATAGTGGACTTGTTTATCATATGTCTTTCATCCTTTGTCAAAGATAGTGTTTTAATATATTCTTTAGCATGCTCTTGAGCATTGTTTGAAGAAATGTTTCTGTCCTTTACAAAGGCCTCAGCTTTTGATAATATAGACATGGATAGGACATCATTTATATGCAGAACCTTTGACTGACATTGTCTCTCATTACTAAACTACAGAGAATTATACTATACAGAATTTATAATTCCTTGTTCAGAAGATTGTAATGTTTATAGTCAACAGCACAGGACAACAGGACTACAGGCTACGACAAGATCATCCAACTGATTTATTAAGATTGCACAACAGGCTTACAGAGTGATAGTCACGTGATGGCGTGACTACCATATAAGGCTACTCATTACATCCCCCTCTCAAGTTAAGCTATACAATAATAATAATAAGGTGCAATCAATAGCAATTAACAAAACAATGTAATAAAGTGTGAGATATAAATGAACTATGAGTCCATGACATAGTCTTTGTGCCAGACTGGTGCTGATTTGGCACGACTAGATCTACGTGGCTCCTCTGGAGTGATTTCAACATGTTCACTTTCCATGGAGCTATCTAACATTCTATCTTTACTGACATAAAGTGGTGGTTCCTTAGATTTGTTTAGCGCGCGTCTGTTTCTGCGATACTCCCTCCCAGTTTGATCTGTTATCACATAGGACCTGGGAGTGTTGTGAACTTCACTAACACAAGCAGGACTGTGAATCTTCTCCCCGGCTTCTGAAACCTTATCATATCTCCCTCCTTCAATGGGGGTAGGGGTTTGGACCCCTTATCATAATACTTTTTGTTTTCATTTGCCGATCCTGCAGCTGTACGCGGATGTCATCATGCACAGTAGGGAGTAGTGCTCTAGGATGCATTGGTAAGGTTGTACGTACCTGGCGACTGATGATCATCTGGTTTGGAGAATATGGAAAATTGCTAACTGGAGTGTTACGGTAAACCATCAAACCTTCATTTAGGTCACAACCCTTACCTAGGATGCCCTTTACAATTCCTACCGCTTTCTCTGCCAGACCATTGGACTGACTGTACAAAGGGCTTGTCGGTATAACTTTGAATCCACATCGGCTGGCATATTCATGCATTTCTTCTGAGTTAAAGGGGTTGTTGTCAGCCGTAAATGTTTCTGGATATCCGTGTCTGGAAAATATTTCTGTTAGCGCCCTGATAACATGGCCAGCTTTTTTGCCACTCATGTTTACTGCTTCTATGTACTTGGAATAGTAGTCGATTACTACTAGGTAAGGCTTTCCTTGATACTCACCGATGTCTGCAGCAATGTGTTGCCATGGCAACAGTGGGACCTCCCTTAGCTGCATTGGTTCTTTCTGCTGTTTTCTCTGTAAACTCAAGCACTTGTCACATTTTGTGATCATTTCTGAGATGTCATCACCGAGGCCCGGCCAGTACACCGCAGCCCGTGCTCTAGCCTTACTCTTTTCTATACCAAAATGACCCCCTTGTGTATTTGTTGGAGAATTTGTGGTCTCCATGACACTGGAATGACTATTCGGTGATCTTTCAAGACCAGCCCATCTAAAAGGTGTAAGTCATGACGCACATTCCAATAGGGCCTAAGTTGCACTGGGACATTTTGTCGGTTTTGCGCCCACCCTTCCCTTTATACTCACTAAGAAGTTGCATGTCCTGATCCTCGGTTGGGATTTGTTGTAGCTGTGAGAGCTTCATGTCTGAGATAGGCAAGTCTGTCATAATACAATGGACCATGTGCTCCATTTCTTCATGCATATCATTAGTCTGGGTTGGGGCTTCCATGTCGTACGCTCTGGACAAGGTGTCTGCTATGTATAGGTACTTGCCTGGCACGTAACGAACTGACGTGTGGTACTTTTGGAGTCGCAATCTCATCCTCTGTAGTCGGGGAGGCACTTTGTGCAGAGGTTTCCTAAAAATGGATTCTAAGGGTTTGTGGTCAGTCATGACATCAATTTCTGCCCCATATGTATACATATTGAATCGCTCACATCCAAAAACAATTGCAAGTAACTCCTTCTCTATTTGTGCATAGTTTTGCTCTGCACTTGTCAAGGCCCTTGAGGCATAAGCTACCGGCTGACCATTCTGTAGCAAACAGGCTCCAAGTCCACTCTTTGAGGCGTCAACCTGTAAGGTAGTTGGTAAGCTTATATCATAGAATCTAAGTACTGGTTTACTGGTGAGTGCTGCCTTAAGCTTTGCTAATGCTGCATCATGCTCTGGGTGCCAGGCCCAGGCTGCCTCCTTCCGCAGAAGTGTTCTCAGTGGGGCAGTCAATTCAGCCATGTTGGGTATGTACTTAGACAAATAATTTATCATTCCCAGCAGTCTTTGCAAATCCTTTTTGCACTGTGGGACTGGCATATTAAAAATTGCTGACACTTTAGCAGGGTCTGGTGTGAACCCATTTTTACTGACCACCTCCCCCATATAGCTTACCTTGTCTAGTCGGTATTGGATCTTGGTTTTGTTGAATCTGATGTTTCTTTCCCTGGCTCTCTCGAGCACCTTGTACAGGGCTCTATCATGGTCGTCTTCTGTTTTCCCTGCAATGATAATATCATCATAAACTGGAAGCACGCCCTCAATGTCACCAAAGTGCTCCTCTACCATTTTTTGTGCCACTTCACTCGCACATGAAATTCCAAATGGCATTCTACAGAACCTAAATCTACCAAAGGGCGTGTTGAATGTACAGAGTAATGACGCCGCATCACTCAGCTTCTTATGCCAATAGCAACTCGACATATCTACAACTGTAAATACCTTACATCCATTTAAGGTGCTTGATATTTTTTCGATTGAAGGTGGCTTGTAGTCTTCCCTTATAATGGCTTCATTTAAATCAGGGGGGTCTAGGCACAGTCTCAGAGTTTTGTCTTTCTTTTCAACAATGACAAGGTTACTCACCCAGTCAACAGGCTCATTGACTTTTTTGATTACCTCCCGTTGCTCCAGATCATTTATGGTGGTTTTCAACTGCTCCATCAAACGCAGTGGGACATTCCTTTGAGGTTGAATTGTGGGCCTCGCGCCCTCTTTAAGGGTGATGTTATACTCACCCTCAACACATCCCAGACCTATGAAAACGTCCTCAAACTGATCAAGGAAATTGCGTGGCTGCTCTAATGCATCTATACTCAGACCCTGCGGTCGCGCACCACCATTAAATGAAATTAAACCTAACTTAATACACGATTCTACACCTAGAATGGGTTTTACACTGTGATCTACGATATAGTATTCTATTGCAATTGGGCGCTCGAGTCCTTGGACATGTGTATCTACATAACATTTTCCTACAGTTTTTAGGGAATTTCCTCCATATGATCGTAGCTTGGTTGCTGTATGCTCGATCGTGCAGTCAGGCAGTTCTTTCGCAACAGCTTCGGGGATCACGTTACACTCTGCTCCGGTGTCTAATTTGAAGGTCACGTTCTTCCCGTTTAATATTAGACACTGTTCAACACACATCTTGTTGCTGCTTGGTCTTCGAATCTCTTCTATATATAGGCTCTCGATCTCCTTATACAAGTTGCTTGGGTCTTGTTGGCTCTGCAGTTCGACCTCGCGAACAGCTCTAGTTGCACGCTGTTGTGGCGCTTGCGGTTGTGGGAGTTTCCTTGTGCAACAGCGGGCGAAATGGTGTTTCTCCTTGCACCGATGACAAATTGCATTGTAGGCTGTACAATTCCCTCGCTCGTGCTGTAGTCCACAAAATCTGCATTTGTTTGGACCTTTGCTTTGGTTCTGTGCAGGAGCTCTTGCGTTAAGCGAGTCGATTTGATTGATTTCCTGCGATCCTTGATCTGGCCTCGTGATTAACTTGGATTGCGCAATTGCCTGTTCTGACGCTCGGCACAGATTTACTGCTTTCGTGAGGTTTAGATCTGGTTCTCGAAGAAGTCGCTCTCTCAATGCAGGGCTATTTGTGCCGATCACGATTTGGTCACGTATGAGGGAATCCTTTATCTCTCCAAATTCACACAACGTGGCCTTTTGTCTTAACTCGGTTAAGAATGCATCAAATGGTCTTTCCCCCTGTGTTGTTGTACGAAAAATATACCTTTCGTAAGTGACATTTGTACGGGGCATACAGTAATCTTGTAACGCCTTCAGGGTGTCCTTAACCTTTCTACTTGCTAATGCCTCAGGTATTCCGGGTAGTGTTTTCAATACTCGTCGGGCTTTCAGCCCTATTACGCTGTATAGCGTGGCCACTTGAACCGTCTCTTCCTTGTCTTTGAGACCACTTGAGATCTCGTAGAGTTCCCAACTCTCAGCCCACTCTCTCCACGCTTCTGCCAAGTTCCGACTGTCCATATCGAGTTCTGATGGAGGCTTGATTTTCTCCATGATCGTCGCCCTGGACTTCCAGCTCCTGGTACCATGTAATGTTTATAGTCAACAGCACAGGACAACAGGACTACAGGCTACGACAAAATCATCCAACTGATTTATTAAGATTGCACAACAGGCTTACAGAGTGATAGTCACGTGATGGCGTGACTACCATATAAGGCTACTCATTACAAAGATATTTTTGGAGTGGTGGGACATGGCAGAAATTGTAGAATATCTGCAGTAGGATCAATTTCTGCAAGTTTTTCTGCAAATAGTGCCTTGGATGTCTGGGTTGTGTCAGATCGATGCCTTTTGGGTCTTGGATCGAAAGAGTCTATCCATGAATCATCATAAGGGGTAACCTTTCGTTTTCCTTTTTTGGGAATAGAATGGGAAATTTTCATTTCTTTGAAGGGAGCAGGCTTGTGAGAGGGAGTTGGTTTGGGATTCCAGTAGGCAGGCATAGAGGTAACAGAATTTCTAGAATTCGAAAGGAAGTTGTCAAGCTCAAAGAGTGCAGCGCCAAGATGTCGACAACCCTGGTCTGCTCCACCTTTACACCTACAGAATGCTGAATAAATAGATCCATTGGGTTGGAGAATAAACCAAAGTTTATAGTGCTTTGTTCCCTCTTGGGTGAGTTCTTTCTGAGTTGGGATTACCTCACCAACTATTACTGTAAATATTGCATCATCCTTGTCTTTAACATATTTTAAACGAAGGCTTCTGACATAACAATCTTGAAAGAGGGTGTATTCATCAAAGGATCGAAAAGAGGCTAGTTTTTCCTTGTCATAATCAGCATTGCTCAAAATGAGGTGGTTAAAAATATCCATCAGGCCAAATGGAGGAACTTTCGAAAAGTCATTTGACAACCCAGTCATAGCAAATGGGTCAGATACCACTGTACCAGCCGGCAATGTTAACCGGCGATTAACACATTCAGTTATTGATTCTTTTTCAAAATTTGGGTCTGTGTCCAAATTCATGCCAGAAGCTGCACGAGCTAATATGAGGAGATCTGCCTTTTTGTAGCCAGAAACTGTAATACCTCTTTTTTGAAGGTATTCTTTTAACTCCTTGGTTATCATTTCTTCAAATGCTGGTGATCCCTGGATAGTTGTAGCAATATTAGCACTAGCTGGTTTGGGGCCCTCAGCAGGGTTTACATCTGGTTGTTTCACTAAGTTTGAAGCATAAGGTTGATTTGCAGGCTCCACATTGTTATAAAGTTGATTGGCCGTTTGAAAGGATTGTTCATTGGGTAGTTTTGTAGTGGCTTGATTAACATTGGTGGTAATTTTCTTTTCACTTTTATTAGATTTTTTTGCAGTTGATGATTGTTTTGAAAAACGAGACTTATTTTTTGAAGCAACCTGGTATGTAGCTGACTGCTTTACTGGGGAGGTAGGTTGTCTTTTACTTTTTGATGGTTTAGATGAATAATTTGAGGAAAACAAGTTTGTACTAGCATGAGTTTGATCTCTGAAGGCAGATGATTTTGGAGTAGCTTTAGTACGAGGTGATACATTTGAAGAGGCTGGAGTTCTTAGTGGTTTAGATGAATAATTTGAGGTTGTAGATAACTCTGATGTAGCATGAGCTTTAATTCCAGGGAAAGATGATTTTGGAGTAGCATTACTGTATGATACATTTGAAGAGGCTGGAAGTCTTGTTGATTGTTTAGTTGAA
Source organism: Scolanthus callimorphus (assembly GCA_033964015.1). NCBI lineage: Eukaryota > Metazoa > Cnidaria > Anthozoa > Actiniaria > Edwardsiidae > Scolanthus > Scolanthus callimorphus. The sequence goes on from CM066913.1 coordinate 28,411,294, forward strand.
TAATCTGATGCTGTAGACAACTTTGGAGTAACATTAGGATGACATATAAGCGTGGATGATTCATTGCTGTTTTTCGAACTCTTTAATACAGAAGCATAGGACTTTTTCTCACTTTGTGAAACATTTGAAGGGGCTGGAGTTCTACAGCAATTTCCAATAGGGACAAGGAGATTAAAATGAGAAGTGTTAGGGTTTCCATCATGCAACATGAGAGTAATAGGGCACTTGCAAGCTTTGGCATTCAGAAGCGGCGACGTCACATTCAAACTTAACACGGGATGGAAACGATTCCATTTATCTTGTCTCACAGAGAAGACAAAATGTCCCTTTGCAAAATAGTTGCACAAGCAACAATATCTACGGTCTCTGCCCAAGTTCCAGATCGAGAACTTAGTGTTAAATGAGCGTCTATGGAACTTGTTTGAAAAAGAAACGGCTCAAACTTTTCGGGATATCTCGCCATTACCTGGTTTATAAGGGCCCTTATTGCTCCGTGATTTTTGTCAGTCCCGGTGTCGTTCCACAAGGAAATAGCACGGTAGAAACAATTTCCATCACCATAGACGACTAATTCTTTTCGATGAGGTTTATTACTCAACATCTTCGAAGAAAACAGCATACAGTTGAAGGATGGAATCGTTTTAATAGAAGCTGTATTCGATCAAGCGTGGTTGGGTTTGTTTGCCCCCTGGCGATCCCACAAGCCCTTGCGCGAACCAGAAAAATGAGCGAGGGACTGGGAACCGGCAACCCATTCATTAGTAGAATGCCCGACAGAGCGGAAATGACCAAAAATGAAATGTCTAACTTCGCCATATTTAAATATATAAGCTCAAGATTCCGTATACAAAGAGTTTCTATGACCAAAAGCATAATTCCAAATTTTCAAGAAATTTGAAGAATATGAATTTTAGATATGATTGAACAAAGTTTGCAGAATTCCTGATCAAAGTACCAATTCTCCCATAAAATGGCACAGAAACCAAAGTTTAAAGCCTAATATCTCAAAGACGGATCCATTAGAAAAAAGTCATTTTTGATATTTTGTTTCTAATAAGACAAGGAGTCTGTATGCAAAAAATCAAGCTTTTCTGAGTTAACCTGACCTTATTATTTGAAATTTAGTGATCTAAACAGGTCATTTCCGCTCGGAACATAAACACATTTCTCTTTCAGAATATTTTTGTTCGAAATAACTCGCTAAAAATCTAATGTCTCCGGAGGTGAACACCAAGGATCTTCATCGTGCAAAGCCGAGATACCTAAAGCCTGAAGGGGGTGCTTGTTGCAAAGGCCTACTTTGGGACCTTATCTCACCGCGAGTTTACGCGAGATAAAGCGCGAGATAAGGCGAGATAAGGCGAGATAAGGCGAGATAAGACGAGATAAGGCGAGATAAGGCGAGATAAGGCGAGATAAGGCGAGATAAGGCGAGATAAGGCGAGATAAGGAGAGATAAGGAGAGATAAGGAGAGATAAGGAGAGATAAGGAGAGATAAGGCGAGATAAGGAAAAATTGTGCCAATTAGGAGCTGCAAGATAAGCGAGATAAGGCGAGATAAGGCGAGATAAGGCGAGATAAGGCGAGATAAGGAAAAATTGTGCCAATTAGAGCTGCGAGATAAGGCAAGATAGGGAGAGATAACGTGAGGTAAGCTCCCAGCGGCCTGTGTAAAACGTGGGTAAACGAGAGCTGCGCGCGCGTTTTCAGCGCATGTGCAGAAAACTGACTGCCTACACTATCAAAGTATCACACGGGCACCTTACACGGTAGTCACGTAGTGTGACGTCATCAGCAACATCATCAAAGGCAAAAAAAACTTGATAAGAAGAAACATCCTTACGCACCCGAACTCGAAACTAGAAAACCGTAATATCTAAAACGAAAACACGCTTAGGCAACCAAACTTGCGTCGTGCACAGACTAGGAAGGCACACCGTGCATATTGCACTCACTGTGGTTTTACGTTATCAAACTAGAAAACTTAAAATATCAATACCGTTAGATGATGAAACTTGGTCGATGTTGTATGAATGGCCAAGGACAACTTCGCTCTCGACGTCATCAAAGCCCCCAAATACATCTTTTGTAAAACTACACTCCCCACAAAGCAAAAGTAAATAGCTTCATGTACGCTCTGCGTACCTATGTTTTTCCAACGCTGAAAGGCAGCTGTGACCGCAAAAGGACAAATGAATATTGCCGCTTTATTGGTTCTTTCTGTTCATTTCTTTTATTTTGTAATTTTGTTTTGATATGTAAATAAGGAATATTAGGCAACTTCAAATCAAAGTATTTAATAAAAGAAGTAAATATAATCACTAAGCATGATCCAAGTTTCCCTACAAACATATAAGGTGAGGCCATATTTTGTTACTCGCGGTGAGGAGAAAGACTTATTACACATATTAAGCTGAAGTAATTGTTGAAAAAGTAATTCCACAAATCCAAAGTTCCAAAAGAGATGCATGTATCGACGGAAAACTAAGATAGGCCCCTTTTAGCTTTGGCTTATGTTTTTCCCATCCTACGTGTCATTCCATGAGGATTCTTTCTCTTTTTCTGCTATGTACACTTGTCACTTTAGCGAGGCGGGCAGAGGGTTATCTCCTCAACATTATTTAAAGGTATTCACATGAACAGACACTTTGTTTCACGGGATTATGGAAACCACTCTATCGTCATTTCTCCTTTACATAGATATTGGTCATATACATCAAGACGGCTCGGTGACCTCGGTTAGTAGACCACGCCAAGATTTCCCTAAATAACGTACCTCTTGTGTGAGATATTACGATGAAAGCGCTTTACGTACTATGGGTTCTAGCGCTTATAGCTATCGCAAGAATCCTGACTGAAAACTATTACGTCGCTTTTCAAACATTTTCCGTCCCTTCTATAACATCTGATCACCCAGAAACGAGAAGCACGCTGAACTATTCGACAAAGATAATACCAAAAGAAGAAAGAACGACACTACTATCCCCCCATAGTGCGCCCCCAACTCATGGGCTTCACAAGATTGTACTTTTTATAGCCATACTGACTGCTCCGTCACACCTTGATGCCCGACTGGCAATACGAAACACATGGGGGTCAACGCTAAGAAGGTACCCAGGGTGATTATGAAGTTCTTTACTGATGGTAAACAACTTGGCAAGAAAATGAACAGCATTCTCACACGGGAGCGCAATCATTATAAAGATCTAGAGCTGATGCCCACCTCCAAGGGGATGTTTTTCGCCCATCGTATCTTGTGGTCGATGTTCTGGGCGTCTAGCCGGTACGATTTTAGCTTCTATTTGAGGATGGATGATGACTATTTTCTCTGCTTGAATCACCTGATGAACGACCTGCAGCTCAGAATACGAGAGAGAATGTTGATTTGGGGATGGCTGCACTGCTTCACTAATACCACCTACATTGACGAGGGCTTCGTGATTCTTAGCAAAGATCTTACACAAGAAATAGTGAAAATGAATGATTCCTTGATTTGTCATCCATACGGTGACCAGGCCGTCGCTCTATGGATAAAACAGATGGCCAACCGAGGTCGGGCCGCCACCTATTTTGCCGACAATCACAGAATCGCTCACTCGTATAAACAAGTTTCCATCAAGGACGAGACACTTTGCAAGCGATTCATTGGAATACATCAAGCTTACCCTTCGTACATGGAGAAATATTGGTCTCTAGTCAGAAAGAATTGGTTCACAGACGAATTCAGAGCAAGCTGGCGTAGGGGCGTGCCCAAGACATGCTCAAATCCTTTGCTCTTTGATTGGCGATCCTTTCATCCTCCCTATAAATACGAGCCCCAACCCTGTTGGCCGGCGAACACAAGTTGGTCGACCCTTAGTAATCAAGGAGAGTACCAGGGCAGAAGGAAAGGAACACATCAGAGGAAAAAACCCAAGTTTATTAGGGAGAAAGTAATAAAATCATTCATTAGTAAGGAACATCAAAGAAGCTCTCGCGATAAAAAGAACCATTCAAACTAACGCTAGACAGATCGGTTTTTCAAATAAAATTGTTTTGGGAATTGGGTGACTGCACTCTTGCAAGTATGTAGTTCAAGACAATTAGATGAATCTGATTAACTCTTTTTGTCTTCATTTTAACATGTATTAATCAATGGAAATATTGGGAGCTAGCAAATCTCAGAATATGACTTTTAATTGTCCACTGAAGTGAAATTTCATTACAAGTCACTTCATTTTTACCTGTTTAATGTAATTCCCCTGAAATGAAACTTGTGGAATAATTTTTTCTTAATTTGTCTATTTAATGTTTAGTATATAGGAAATGAAAATATGAAATAAAGAGGCGGTGCCAATGCTTGTTTAGAAACTGCATGTGATGGCGCAAACATACCCCATTTTCAGTGCTAGAGGGCTATATTTTGTGGAGGATTACGTGAAACAAGAAAATTGTGATAAAACGCTCACTAATGAAGCAATCCAGTTCGCTTGCAATGTTGGATTCTTCGTTACCTAAGACAAACATTGGAATCTTCCATGGAATATTCCATGTGTGTTGACGCTACTCTTGAAAATGTGCAAATGTGCGTACCGCCCGTGATAATTTGAGGCTCTTTGGTACCTCATTTTGGGGCTTTTTATGGCGATAGCTTAAGGAGACTGCCTACAGTTTTTCTTGGACTTGACCTTGTTGAGGCCACATTTGTAATAACCTGCCACATTTGTAATAACTGCCACATTTGTAATAACATTGTGCCACATTTGTAATAACTGCCACATTTGTAATAACATTGTGCCACATTTGTAATAAGTGCCACATTTGTAATACCACTGTGCCACAGTGTAATAGCGGAGCTCCTTAGCGGCCTAAGGTTCGTAGAGCGGAGCACCATAGCTATCGCAGGAAAAATGCAATAACTCAAACTAGAACTCAGGTATACGATCAACTTTCTTATGGTTCAGCGGTATTCCCATATGTGTATCGCGGGCGCGTCCGTGCGTGCCTGCGCGCCCACAGGAAAACCAAGACCCTTCTCCGTATAAATCATATCTCAGGAAGGGATGAAGCCAGACAACCTGGGTGGGGGTGGGGGTGGGGGTGGCGGAGGGTTGCCAGTGGCAAGGGATGCAATTACCTGGTCACGTGGTATGACGAAAAGAATATATCTCTGTAAGGGTTTACCCTCAGACAACCAAGTTTGGTGAAATTGTCTGAGTGGCAAGGTCACGTGGTATGACGTCATCGTTGAGGTCATCATAGGAAAAACAATATATGTCGGGAAGGGATGAACCTCAGGCAACCAAACTTGGGTTTAAAGCGGGACTGTCACGGTACGCGCATGCTCGAGCAAAGACCGCCGATCCCGCATAACTATCATTCAAAACGGGGATTCCTTGTTTAAATAAACCAATCACGGGACACTTCGTTATCGCGGGAAAGTACCCACGCCCCGCGCGACGTCGCCCCAGGGAAAACATAATTTGGAGTTCATTCGTCAGGAGGCGACATTATGCTAAGTTTTTAGGGTTTTAGGCAAATGAGCTGCAAAATCGTTGTCTGAGGTGAAGATACCGTAGCCCTTGAACAATTTCCATGTCTCGTGGACCCTTTTCGATATCCAGATCCTGCTTTTATTGTATTCCCAAGCCATTTTGGCGTAAGGACGACCTCGATTAGGCCTTTCTTGTTGGGCAGCCATCAGTGAAAATGACGCTCGAGTCTCATTCAATTTAAAACGACAAACAATATTGCATCGACTCCAAAATTTGGTCACGATACTAAGGAGATCTCAGGAGAGAATACCCGTTAAGAATTAAGGGTAGATGGACCCCGAAACAACAAGATTTGAACGGATTCTACCAGCGTAATTCCTCCCTTTCACAGCCATCGTTCCGGCCCGGACCAAGTGATCATAATTCGCACATGTGCGTACCGTGACAGTCCCGCTTTAAATTGTCTAGTTGACAAGAGAAGCACAGCGAAGTGGTCATGTGACGTGACATCATCGATGGCGTCATTAAAGTTTGAAAATTCATATCTCGTGAAGGGTCGTAGCAAGGAATTTTGGTTTGGGGGAAAGGGGGGGGGGGGGCGGATATTGAGAACATAGGACGAAAATTTCTTACAGCAAATACAGTAGAATGTATGGGAAAATATCCCGAGAAAGGGGGGGGGGGGAACGGCCCCCTGTGCCTCCCCTCCCCCGGCTACGCCCCTGAAAATGATACATTTTCACAAACCTGACGTTCTAGCCGAACGTTCGGGAAAAACTCAATCAAACCCCATTCGTTCGATTGAGTTTGATTGGGTTCAGTAATCACCATAACTCTCCAAAATGTTTGCAATCAAACGTTCGAATGCTAAATTTGTTTTCAATCGAACACATTCGAACTTCAAGTGAAAAACAGCAACAACAACATGCCAAATACATTCTGTGCTGTTTGGCGAGCAAAAATACTAAATGAACTGTAAAGTCTGTGTTGTGTAATGTGAAATCATAGAGTGTTTTTCGTTGACACAAAGATAATATATAGATTGAGGCACTACCTAAAGTGGAGTTCGAATCAATACATTATTGTCATCGATGTATCGACTTTTCTACATTTGATGACGTCATTGATGACGTAATGCCACGTGATCTTGGCAGTGCACTCCCTTGCATCCAAAAAACTTAACACAAGTATGGTCACTTAGCAATGTTGCCAGAAACATTGAGTTTTTTGTTTTGATGACGTCATTGATGGCGTCATGTCACGTGACCTTGGTGGTGCACCTCCTTGCCTCAAATATAGCTATACCCAAGTTTGGTCACCTAGCGATATTGCCTTCTTGAGATATTGACTTTTCTAGTTTTGATGACGTCATCGATCACATGACCATTTTGTTGCGATTCTCTACTCACCTTTACAATTTTGTCCAAGTTTGGTTGTCTTGGAATCTTCCCTTCTCGAGATATGATTTTTTCCGCTTTTGATGACGTCATCGATGACGTAATGTACATCGCCCTTACTTTCCACCTAGTTATGAAGTTATTACAAATGTGACACAATGGTGTTACAAATGTGGCACTTATTACAAATGTGGCACAATGTTATTACAAATGTGGCAGTTATTACAAATGTGGCACAATGTTATTACAAATGTGGCAGTTATTACAAATGTGGCAGGTTATTACAAATGTGGCCTCAACAGACCTTAAGGCTCCAGAGAACCAGAGAAAGTTCCTGATGGTGAATATTTTTCTCGCGCTCTTAACGTAAAATTGACCATATTAGCGAGATGCGGTCCGCGTAAGAAACAAATACGTCGCGGATAGCGCCTGGTAAAATTCCAAAGTTCACCACCTTCTTCCTAGTTCCTTTCAAGATTCTAAAGCTGCTGCAGTTGTGCAGATGTCTATAGGATTTAGTCTATTTCTCACATTCCAGCATTCAATTTTGCTCCTGTTATTATGGTTAAATGAGCGGAACCGGTCACGCTAGTTCTGTAGCGCGCCTCTAATTTTCATTTTGTTCGCATCCAACCGAGCTAATTATAATCAACTCCAGTTCCTACTGGATAAGATTAGGGAGTGGTCATTATCTAACGGGGGGGGGGGGGGGGGCAAATATATGGGGGGGGGCTTTGATTTTTTGGGCGCCGATTTAGGGGGGGCTCAAATTTTTGGGCGCTGATTGCTAGACAGGGTGACATTGATGGCTGCTTTTAGGGTACCTGATGCCTTTATATTGGTCGGCTCGCACTGCGCGCTCGCCATTTACAACAATAAATAACTTTACTAGCTTTGCGCGCATAAAAAGCTGATGCTCGGTGTAGTATTAAAACTAAAACATCGTACTGGGCTATGATTAATTTTGGAAAATTTCTATGATGTTTTTTCAGTGACTCCATTTCTTCAGCGTGATTTTCGTCTCCCAGAAATAAGAATTTCATTCACCTCGTAAATCATACAAGCAAACTACGCGCTTATCGGGAAACATACAAGCAAACTACTCAGTTGATCAGCCCTCGTTCGTAAATACCCTCGTGGACCAGCCACTGCCTGAGGCTCGAGCAAAATGAAAGTTTACAAAGCATTATTAAAGATGCTTCGACCCGCGCAATCTTAAGTCTCTATTAACTATTTTGAAATTCAACTTTTACCTCTGGAAATAGAACAACTGCGGTGGTTAGTAGGGTAGGACAGAGTGGTGAAGGGGTTCTCCGTGATTCACCCCAAATTTGCTCCGTGATTCGTGAAAACAGGAAAATTATTATTGCTGTGATCCGTGAAATCTCATGCCCTCTTGACCCGTGATTTTACGAATTTCTCTTACGTGACTCGTGATTACAGGCCTAGAGATTCGTGAAACGTGAAAGCTGGTCTTTAGGGACGGACCATTTGATACTTGATTCTCCTTATAAATAGACAGGAGCCCATAAGTAGGAGCTTTCATCTTGGTACTGGGTCCGTGAGGCAGCGTTTTTCCTGACCTATCTATTTTTAGAACAAATTTGTCGCGAATCGTTGTAGAAACTATCCAATCAGCGTCCAGTCAGCGTCCAAGTCTTGATATTGTATAAATTATCGCCATCGATAAACATGGCGAAAGAAGCGAAGACTGACTCTGCGAGTCAAATTCCTCATGTAAATGTCTATAGAAGTTCATTACTCAGTTCGGTATCTGGGATAACAATTATAGCAGAAGTTCTAACCTTAAAATACCCCGAAAAATCGCGTTTTGGCCTCCGCCGCAATCTTGTGTTTCGGCACTGTGCGGACCTCTTGGGGAACCAGCAACAAATTTAAAAGGCAAATTTTGCATCTAAAAATAACTAGGTCAGGGAATGCGCTGCCTCAACCATATAGGTTAGATGAAAGCTCCTACTTATGGGCTCCTGAAATAGACTTTTTTTGGGGGGTAGGCTCGCGCTCGCCATCTACAACATTAAAATGTTTTTTCTTAAATTGAGTAAATTTACTAGCAGCAAACAGTAAATATAGCTTTAGCAAATGTCAGGAACCCCAATTGTTTAACACCAAGTTCTAATTTACTCCTGGAATTGTTCCATTCTTTCAACTTTATTTGTCAAAAATTTGCAGCGCGCTTGGCGCGCATAAAGAGGATACTTTGGTGTAACATTTACAAACTAAAACATCGTACTGAACTATGACGTTTAATAATTTTGGAAATTTTCTATTATGTTTCTTCCGTGACTCCATTTCTTCAGCGTGATTTTCGTGTCCCAGAAATGATAATTTCATTAACCGCGTTAAGTTTGATTTTCAAAATCGCAGCGCGCTGCGCGCGCATCAGATTTTTAACAAATCGTGTAGATTTTTAACAAATTCCAAACAAAGGCTCTGTACTGGTACACCAAAGAGCACTTGGATAAGAAAAAGAATCCTGAATCCGAATATCTTCATAGTAGCGAAAATCCAAAATCCCGTGACCAAAAAAGCGAACTGTTCCGGATGCTATAGTATAAGCTTCCGTCCATCCCTAACTGCATAGTAACACACGTTGATAATGTCCGATGTACAAGAAGGAGGAATTGTGACATCTCTTTTCCACGAATCCTAATACTTTAGTTCAATGGTGATTTAGCAGTTTTGCGTGGATCAATCAACTCTTTTAAGAGTTCGAAAAAACTATGTGATTTTTCTATTAACATAACATAACATAACAGTAACACTACGAGAGGGGGGGGTCATGTTTTTTTGGGCTAGCATTTGAGGGGGGGGGGGGATCAAAATTTTGGGCTTTTAATTAAATGATATCTCAAACCATCAAAAGAAATACCAGGAAAAAAATCGAGCACAGTCACGTTCTAGGGAAAAAACATCGAGCAGCAAAACTGGACGCGAAAAAATATCGAGCCCCCCAAAAATTAGCCACCCTCCCCATCAAATATCAAATGGCGCGTTGTCAGGGGGGGATGCTGATGCTCACTCGTGAAAGGTAAAATCGCAGGCACAAAAAGACTACAGGGCTGCTAGCGGCTGAAATCAAAGGGCTCTATGAGCCAACTCATTCATGAATTTGGAATTAGTGAATGGATGATTTTTCAAATGTTGAAATACTCCCTGGGGAAGACTCCCCTATTTTTGGGGCAGCGCCTCTGGTACCTTTTAGGGGGTAAAATTTAGCCTGGATAGCCTTGAGGCCTGCACTATTTCCGGTTTTCGCTCACCCTGACTACCTCCCTTTCCCTTTTACAGCCGCTACGCAGGCTAGGTAAAATTCGAAAACTTAGATAGGTACCTCTTAGAGGCCCCTTCTAGCAAATGAAGCAAATCACACTTGTTGGTGGCCTGAATTTCAGACATATTTTCCCTCGTAATATGAAAGACAATTAGGAGCACCCCTGCAAAAATAGGGGAGTCTCCCCCCCTAGGAGAATACTGGGTACAGGCATGTGGTCTGTTCTCATCAGTAGCCACATGGAAGATATTGGCAATTCAGAAAACATCTCTGATTTTTTCCAAATGTTGTTGTATCCTGCCTTTGAAAGAGACCTCCAGTTGGTTTACCCCTAGCATGGGCATGACAAGCATACACATGACCTCACAATCCAATAGTGCTTGCAGATTGATTTGTCTTGAATTTTGTTGAAGTATCCAATTATCTTTAAATTGGATAGTGCCCCGAATATTTTTAAATTGGATAGTTTAAGTTTATGTATGAATGCTATATCATTGATAATCTATGCTTGTTCAATTAAGAAAAAATGAATACAAAAATTCCTAGAAACACCAATGAAATTGGATTCGGTCTACAGCCTCGTCCAATTTTGGTGTTCCCGATCATCTTAATTTGTAACTCAATTTTTTTCTTAATTGTTCAGCATGGAGTCCTAATCTTATATATACTCGAAAATGACGAAATCTGAAATGTTACAAGTAAAAATTAACTTACGCGAAAACCATGATCCACGGGCTTTTTTGAAACCGTAAAATCTATCGCAAGAATTAGGATAACACCAAACAATGCATTTTATCCATGAAAATAGTTGATTCTTTTAATACCAGTCTCTTGCAACCTGAATTTGTATACCTAATCAAAAACAGGGATGCTGAGTATTACTTTCCTCCTAGTGAGAATCAGATGATGTTTATATTCTGCTCATGAGCAGTTTTCAAGTACTTTGAGCCTCCATTATAATGCTACAATAACTTATAATTATAACATTATAAGCCTTTAAAATGCAGCGAATTTATTTCGAAAGAAATCCGAATCAATTAGAAGAAATTATGGCGTTGTACTCCAAGTATAAAAATATTTTAAACAGATTTTACCTTAAATTCTCTGTGCTGCAAGAAGCAATAGCGAGCTTGTCCGTCCACCTTTATCACGTTAAAGATGTAGTGCATACTCTCACTTCTTCAATTAGCTTTCTTCTTTCGACTTTTTGTAATTCTTTGGTGTTAAAATACTTGAACCTGGAAAGTACTTGAAAATCGTTCTTGCTTCCGGCCTCCATTATCTAAAATACCCATGATGCTTTGTCGTCTAGATGCTTTGTCGTCTAGATTGATTCGCTCTCTGGCGCAATGTGTTGAGCGTCAGGTTGCAAATTGAAAGGTTACGGGTTCGACTACAGGCTGGGCATTATGATTTCTTTTTCTTTTATTAGGAATCGTAATCAATAGGGTGGCGAATGGTCAATGCGAGAATTCCGAGAACGCGAGAACGCCGCTTTCAAAATCCGAGACCGAGATCTCGATTTGAGATTCGCCATATAAACACAACAAACTGGAAAATCCGTGAACCGAGACGACCTGAAAAAAAATCCGAGATCCGAGAACGGCAAATTAAAAAATACGAGAATTCGAGAACGCCTAAAATTTCGCGAGAAAACAGTTTTTTTGAAGGACCATTCGCCACCCCTATCAATGTCGCTAGATGGTGCTTGAAGTAAATCGAATGCTAATCGAATCGAAATTGTGCTAACGCAGAAGTCGTGCTAACGCAGAAGTCCCACATCATACCAATACTCCTTCATTTGCGCTGCGCGCGCATGAATGAGTAAAAACGACCTACAATAATTACTCAAAGGATCGAGAAATGCCCGAAAAGAAGCCATGGAATCCAAAGATTTGGTAGAATGGGGAATAACAATCAAGTTGGAGTATTTTCTTTGCCGGCTTGCTCCTGAAATTCTTCCAGTCGGAGTTTCAAGGCCGAGAAATGACAGCTAACTGCGGAAACGTGCTATCACGCATTACGCCTCAAAGGATAAAAATACGCGAAGAAGAAGCCATAGAATAGAAACATTGGGTCGAGGGATGAGGAAGGGATCGAGGAATGATAAATTTGGCTAAAACTATCTCTAGTAGAAGAGCAGAAAGCAGAAAGAAGTGGAAGCACCAGAGACCTCAGAGAGACCTAGACGGAAATTGCGCCCGGGAAGAAGGGGAAGAAGCCGGGCAAAGCAAGAGAGGCATCCTCTTCTTTTCCATCATATCTTTTTGAGACTACTCGATAGTCGAGGATTAACATGGAAACGGTTTCGTTTGTTCCCCTATTTTCGGCTCTCCTAGCCTGCGAACATCCGGTACACGCGAGCTTAACCTTTAGGGTTACGGTACTAACCCTAAAGGTTAAGCTCGTGTGTACCGGATGCGCGCAGGCTACGGCTCTCCTCGACAGCTGATGGACTAACACTATTTTTTTTGAAAACAAAAGCTTTCGGTACCTGAAGTCCTTGAAACGACACAACGCCTGACGAGCGCCGACACCGAGCGTGGTATAATTGGATCTCTGTTCTGGATCTCAAATGAACTTCACTTTACAGGAAGCGGAAATAAACTGGAAACAAGTTTCAAAGTTTCTATTATTGCAATTATTGACAAACGTCTTTGTTCATGACCACCACGTGACCCGAAGCGGCGAGATTAGTGAAAGTAAAGTTGTAACACACGATAGCCTGCTCTGTTTGTTTTCGAGAGGAGTCGTTTTTACGAGGAAAATTACAGGCTGCAATTCTATTAATTAGACATATTTTCTACTTCTCCACTGAATGCGAAAGTGTCAGGACTATAGCTGAATTCACAGGAACTGAAAACGTTTGTCACGAGTTACAGTACAACAACAATGGCGCCCAAAATCGAGCGAGTGAGTTTCCGTGTTTTGCCGTGTTTTGTGGGTTCTTCAGCTCCCTAAAGACATGGAATAGCTTTGAAAGTCGCGGATATAATGGATGCGGTGTGGATTGGAAACTCACTGTTCGCTGGAGTTGGACAAACATTCAGTATGAAGTGGATTAAACTGCAAACTCTTTGGTAAGAATGTTTTTTTGGTTTTATGCACCAGTCATTTGCTTCCACCGACCCCCAACCCCCGCGACATGCGGGGATTTTGCCAGGCAATAGTGGGGGAAATATCAGTGGTTTTGTCTTGTATTCGTGCCCCGATCCCCAGGGAGTTTACTTCAAATTTTGCTATGGCTCAGATAACCGGCCGGTGGAATTGCGGGGGAAACAAAACATCTGTCTTTTTCATTTCGGAAAAGACACTCTACTGGTTTTGATAGTATTAGGAAAGTTTCTTGTATCCATCTTGTGGAGGGTGGAATTTGTCCCTTGGGTGTAGGAAATGTTTCCCCGGGGTGTAGGGAATTTGCCTAGGCGTTCTCCCCTGGTAGGCGGTGGAATTATTTCAAATTTGACAACATCTGTTTCATATTCCCCTGCTGTGTTGCGGGGGTTGGTAGAAACAAATGACTAGTGCATTATGAGAAATATTTTCTCTGACTAGACGCGCGATCTCTTCAGGGAATTTGATTCCTCGGCCGTACGATTTAGAAAAGATGATCATAGACTTTCAACTGTGTTTTGGCGATTCATTGAATTATAGAATTGATTACTTTATTCTATCTATTGATAGCTATCTATTTAACAATTAGACCTCAAGGCCGAATGTGCTATGATGAATAGACCATGAGGCCGAAGGCCGAATGGTCTATTGATATCATAGCACATGAGGACGAGAGGTCTAATTGTTTTAGTATAAACCAACTAGTTGGTCGGTTTTGGCAATGAATTCCATTATTTTATGTTGAAAAAATCAAGTTTTCTTGCAAAGAAAGGTGGTGGTTTCGCCAGGCACGGTCTATCACTAATAGACCATTAGTAGCTCAGCCAATCAGAATGCAGGATTTGTAATAGACCATTAGTTGGTTTATACTAATATAAGTTATTTCTTGAAAACTTTCGACCTGTGTTTCAATTTGTTTTGGATTCTTCGTGAGTAATGCACTAGTCAATTGAAACCCCCACCCCTAGGGACCCGGGGAAGGGTGGGGTTATCGTGGGGGTTTTAAAGCATTTTAAAACAAGAGTCTGTTCCGAGGGGGTGGTGGATTTGACTGGTTTTGATTCTGGAACCTGTCCCCACCCCCTAGGGAATGTTTATTTGCTTTCAAATAAATTATTTCGGTCAATCTTTCACTTTGATTTTGGCCATGCAAATGTACATGTTAGCTATGATGCAATTCATTGGAATCATTCGATTTTAATGCATTTTTCTGTACTTGCATCCCTTGTTTCATATAGGACACCACACTAGCTGAGGCCCACTCCCCTTTGACGATCATAGAAAGGTGTTGTTCTTTCTTTGATGCTTGCAAGTGTAAAGGTGATTTCGGAGGCCCCATGGGTAGGGGCATTTCACAGGAATTTCCTTCCGATGGAGTGGGGACTTAAACGGCTTTGTTCAGGGGTAAAATCAAATCCCCAACCCTTCCTCGGGTCCCTAGGGTGGGGGTTTCAATTGACTAGTGCATAACCGGTTTGTCCCCAGCCAAATATAAGTTAAATGTTATGCATCAATAATATTTTCCTTCCCCAAAGGAAAGTGAGCAGAGTGCACAGAACGTTCTCCCATTTCTGTTGGATCAGAATAAAGAGAGCCTCTGTTATATGTTTCTGCCATAGTTTCATTGTTTTCACCTCTTTCTAAAACCCAATAGAAGTATCTTGATCCAAGTGTTTCAAACTTTTCTCAGGGGGAGCATGCCCCCTCAAACAGAAATTATTTTGTTTTTGTCTCATTTCTATTTCTCTCTTTCCCCCCCCCCCCTAAACCCCCATTTTTTCAGTATTTTAAGTGCAATTAGGTGAAATTCAAGTACCTTTTATTTCTTTTCTGGACATCTTGTAAACCTGAAACTTCATGAATTTCAGACCCTTCTACAAAATTGCTCCACCCATAATATGGAGTTATGTATTTGGAACACTTTGGACTTTGCGGCCTTCTGCTTAACACCCGTATGGCCAGGAGTAGTGTCTGGTCCAATATCTTTTGAAGGTCTGCACGCAAGTATAGTAACTTGTGTTATTTCCATTATGAAATCTAGATGGCAACCTGTTTCAGCTGACTGTTTTTATAGAATTCGGTCAACATAGAGTTTCATTGTAGCACTCCAGGATGGAGAACTTTGACATTATATTTCTCCGTTTTTCATTTTGTTGTTCATGGCATACATTTAGTTTCCAAAATAGACCAAAATCAAGGAAGTGATTCTAAGTATTTCAGTAACTGGATTTTTGGCCACTTTGCCAAAATTGCCCGGAATCCTGGTAAAATGTCTCATATTAATTTCTCTGGACAGGTGTATCTATCAATAATTATCTTGTGAAATTATTCTACTTACTATTCTGTCAGATACTGCAGTTTTTTTCACTGAGGAATAAATATTGTCCTGAATAAATCATGAAAGTTATTGTGTCCCCTGGTTATTGTGTCCCCCAGCTGACCCCCAGCCAGTAATCCTCGTTGAGAGGGTTAGGCTGTATTGGAAAAAGAAAAAAAGTAAAGTCCCCCCCTGCCCAGAAGGGTGTTGAAAAGTGACCCCCACCCCTATGGAATTTCTAAAAACAAATTACAGTATTTGTATGGAAAAGAGCAGGGAGCATGCTAATTCTGACTGTAAGCCGTGGGACATGTGCCAAGCAATAAAATAAATCAAGCCAATCAAGCAATCAAATTTATTTGAAAATTTAGTCATTACAGAATTTGAAACTGCAAACTTTTTTTTAGGATTGAAAAGATTACCAATATTTTAGGGAAAGATTTTTTGGATATTGTGCAGGGATACAGCTGGGGCACCAAATGAGGCAAGATAGGGGGATAAGGGGATATTTTGGTCCCCAGACTTGCCTTTATACAATCCCTCTGTGTTGAAATCAAACAATGCAATTGTGACCGACACAACTCTGGGCTGAGAGATATGGTATTTGTGTAGGGACAGCATAAAACTGTCTATCTCAGGGGTCATATGAGTCAAGAAATAGGACAGGGGCAATTCTTGTTAGGGGCTGCTGTAAGGCCTAACAGCCCTAACAGTCCCAAACACCACAGGGCTGCAGGGAGGAAGCATTCCTTACTCCCACGTCTAAAGGCGGGGCACATATTATGATCAACACCTACAGCCCTAACAGCCCTGGCTGGCCTGACAACCCTAACAGCCAACAAACCTAACAGCCCTAACAAACCTAATAGTCCTAAACAGCAAAGAGGAAGCATTCCTAAAAGGCGGGGCACATATTATGATCAACACCTAACAGCCCTGTTAGGCTGTAAGGGCTGTTAGGTCTTTAAGTGGTGGTAGGGTTGTTAGGTGTTTATCATAATTTGTGCCCCAGGTCTTTTAAGAGGTGGGAGTAAGGAATGTTTTCTCGATGCTGTTTGGGCTGTTAGGCCTAACAACAGCCCTAACAAGAATTTCCCTGTCCTATTCCTTGACAGGGCAGGGGTTGGGCCAACTTTCTTGATTGTGCGTGCCGCATGTGTTAGCCACAACACCAAGATGTCTTGCATTTTTTTCTCATGTGAAACAGGTGCCACTTTTGTCCCTACCCCAAAGTTGTCCTAGGGTCTTCTCCATCGTTTTTCAAAACGGTGGTTGACTCGGGAGAAGACCCTGGGGGAGGCTGAGTCACATGACCGTTTCACAACAAAGGACAACCTCGTTCCCATTTTTTCAAACAGTGGTCATGTGACTCAGCCTCCCCCAGGGTCTTCTACTCGACCAACCGCCATCTTGAAAATTACCCACAAGACCCTGGGGATGAGGTTGATATCTCGCCTCATGTGAACAAGCCAAGGTGTAGACAAGGTGTCTACATTTTTATTAGTTGAGTTGTCCTCATGCTTTTTGTGTTTTGTAAAAAGACACAAAGGCAATAATATTAGTCTAAATATAATAAATGTATTTTTTGATACTACAATTAGCTACTACCATCTTTAATTCCTTATAATATAGTTGGGAGCTCCGCTTTTAGGCAGTGCCTAAATCTATATATTATGGCCATGCGGAGATACAAATACAAATTTTAACTTTGAGTGTTAAAATATATAAATTTTGAAAACAAGAAGATAAAATTTGTATCTCCCAGTGGCCATGTAATATTCTTTGTTATATAAACAAATTATAAGTTTATTTGAGTAAAACCTAAAACTCGAGAATGGAGCACAGGCAAGTGTGTTAAACTTGGATATTGCTCTTCTGGTTTTTCTATTGGTTGATTAGCATACCATGCCAAGTTGCCACACTATCTGTTGCTGCGAGCACTTCACTTTCTATTAGAAACTTCTAGTTAATAAAAGAAAATATTGTGTATGTTTTCAGAAAGTCGGCCAAAAAAGGCGGCTTAGACTAGAGGTGATTCGAGATGTACGGCTCGAATTTCTAGTGCCGAAGGGACTGCTTAGAAATCTCAAGAGTGAAGCCAAACAACAGAAACATATAAGTGAGTATTTGTTTGGTAACCTGTACTACTCACACTTCCCATAACATCCATTAAAGCCACCCTATAAGTCTTTGAATGTGTTGTTTTTTTTTCACGCCAAACATCGGTCCAAAATGCATCTCATTATCTCAGGGTGATATTTTCTGTAAAGATTTTTTACCATTCAAAGACTTATAGGGTGGCTTTAATGGCTGTTATGGGAAGTGTGAGTAGTACAGTTTACCAAACAAATACGTTTTTGCGGCTTGTTATGATGCGAGTGGGGTTGCCAGCCACTCAAAATTGGAGTTTCACTCAGCAAAAATACAAAAGAGGCGTGGTCGACAAATTTCATGTGCCTGTATCTCGAAAACTATTAAGTCCTTGACGCTGAAATTTTGTAATCTTGTTATTGACCTTGAAAAGGCACTCAAAATGTTATTTTTATGGAAATCGGAGAGGGTCAATTTACGGCATTGGTCGATTTGACGTGGAATGACCCTCTTGTGAAAGAAACAGGAGCGTGTATTTATAATCCAATAACTGTAGAATCCAGAGATTTATTTAAAGACATCCTAGAGAGCCCAGAAAAGACTAACGAGTGCATTGAAAATTCTGATTACGATTTTATAGAATCGAATTATTATACAATAAAACAAATGGGGTAAAATGTTCTCGAATATTAAGGACGTTGGATTCTCACATCAAACCAAAACTCAAATCAAAAAGGTTCAAACAAAGCAAAACATTGTAATCAGGGTAATTTTATTTGCAATCAATTATGTGAAGAAAACAGAGAGTGCACTTCCTTAATGAATTTGCTGAGTACCCTTTTTCTTCCCTGTTCAATTTTCAAGCCCTTCAATTTGTCCACCTTTGGAAAGTAGTAAGTTACCTAATCTCTTTGATGATTATTTTCAATACTCAAGTTCTGTCCACAATTACCAAACAATGTTTTCAACTAAGCAAAATTTCAGAAAGCCACGATCAAGAACGGTACAATTTGCAGCCATTGATCTATGGCGAGAAATTCCAACAGACCTTAAAAATCTTCCCTCTACTATTTTCCCACGATTTTTCACCTATAGATCAATTTTGCTCGATTTCTGTTGTATTGAAGTTCACGACATTTGCAAAGGCCATTCCGAAGTTTTTTAAGACGGCCAAAAACTTTTCCAAAGTTCTCTGTTGGTTGTGCTTCTCTATCTCACGGTCTGCTGGTTAGACTTGATTGTCTTCATATGCAAATTTGTATCCTTAAACATTTTCCCGCTTGCTGGAATGTTGAATGATCCGAATTTGCATGAAAGATACAGCGAAGTCGAACCAACAGACCGTGTGCTAGACAAACACAACCAACAGAGAACTTTGGAATTTTTTTGGGCGTCTTAAAAACTTCAATTGAGCTAAGGCCTTCGGATTGGCCTTTTCAAATGTCATGAAATCGAGCAAAATTGATCGATAGGTTTTTGAATTGCATATACGAAGTCTATTAAAATAAGTGGACCATTTGATACTTGATGGGGGGGAGGGGGGCGGGGGTTGATTCCCCAAAAAAAATTCGAGCAAGCCTCTGACCTGGAAAAAAAATATCGCGCAAGAAAAGCTGGTGGCGAAAAAAAATCGAGCAAACTCACTCTAAAACTCTCCTGGTTTACTGTTTTTAGGGAACCTGATGCATTTATAATTAGAGGGATTTTTAGGTCGGCTCGCGCTTCGCGCTCGCCATCTACAACAAATAAAACGCTTAGATGTTTTAAAATTTCAATAATTTCAGAAAACGATAAGTAAAGGTTTACTTACTGTCAACTGATATTGCAGCAGCGTCGCGCTCATAAAAAGCGCATGCTGTGGTGTAGTATTACAAACTACAACATCATCGTACTAGGCATGGTTCAAATTTTTATGTTTTTATTCAGTGACTCCATTTCTTCATCTCCCAGAAAAAAGAATATCATTAACATCGTGAAAATCGCGGCGCGCTTCGCGCGCATTGAGGAACATACAAGCAAACTTCTCAGTTGTCAGCCCTCGTTCGTAAACCCGAACTGATCCTGACTTCGCGACAATGCGAACATAAGGAGAACGAAATCAAACTTTATTGAAGTGATCAAATGGGGGGAAATCGAAGTGATGTCTCGAACCAAAAAAAGAAATATCAGGAAAAAATATCGAGCACACTCACGATCTAGGGAAAAAAATTCGAGCAGCAAAACTGGACGCGAAAAAATATCGAGCCCAAAAAAATCAGCCACTCCCCCATCAAATATCAAATGGTCCGTCCCTAATGCTAAACTGGTAGAAAATGCGACGACTAGATCCGCAGAAGTACTAGACATATTACAGTACGACTTCTTTTTTGGAGAGCTGCCCTAAAATAGGGAAAACCGCAATTAAGATATGCAGTTCGGGCCCCCTGTGCTGGGATCACGTGTCACATGCGCTGCGTCCCTTGGGAATTTACTGTATGAATATCAGGACGAAAACAGCTCATCAAACTTTGACGTGAAAATACGCTATTTTCCTTTCTACCTCTGGCAAAACAAATGGCGTAGTGCTAAAGATTATGATGTCTTCTACTTGTGTGTCGAATTTGGAGGAATGCAGGCAAGTGGAAATTAGGTGTTAGTGGGTATATAGAATAACGATTCCCAAAGGGAATTACGTCATAAACACACAGTGTAAACATAACAACAAAAAAGTATAATCTCAATACGGTTAGGTGATCAAACTTGGTCGGTGTTGTATGAATGGCCAAGGACCTTCGTTCTCGACTCATCAAAGCCCCAGTACATCTTTTGTAAACTACACTCCCTACAAAACAAAAACAAATAGCTTCCTGTACGCTACCGCAAAAGGACAAATTAATATTGCCGCTTTATTGGTTCTTTATTCTGCTCATTTCTTTTATTTTGTAATTTTGTTTTGATACTTAAATAAGGAATGTTAGGCAACTTCAAATCAAAGTATTTAATTACTAGAAGTTTCTAATAGAAAGTAAGTGCTGCGAGAGTGGCCCATGGTTTATGACGGTCAGATATCCCTTGTGGTTGCTCCGAGTAATTATTTAGATTAGGTCCAACCTTTCATGCGATATCGGTTTCGCGATGCGCACGTCTTACACTCACGAAGTGGTCGAATATTGTGACTCTGATTAGTGATTGTGACTGTAAAACGTAAGAACCTTTGTGTGGTCAGTACTTCATTATTTATAGCACTGCTGTGCATTAGATTTGAAACCTGACAAAAAAACAACAACTATCACGCAGATAATTGTTTCTTTTTTAACGTTGCAGTCAAAAGACACAAAGCGTGCCCCCTAGGCCTAGAGTCGAATAGTCAATTCATTTTCCAATTTGATTTCATTATTCAATACAAAATGCATTTTTCAATTCAATATTAAAAATGTTAAATGCTCAAATTTTGCTGATTTCTGAATAAGCAATTGTTCACCCAGAGTAATTATGTAGATTACAAAATTTTCAATATTGATTTGAAAATTGCATTTTGGGATTGAATAATGAAATCAATAATGGAATAATGAATTGAATATTCAACTCTGGGGGGGGGGGGGGGGCACGCTTCAAATCTTTTGACTGTAATGTAGTTTGTCTGCACAATTCTTTTATTTTGTAATTTTGATATTTAAATAAGGAATATTAGGCAACTTCAAATCAAAGTATTTAATTACTAGAAGTTTCTAATAGAAAGTGAAGTGCTGCGAGCGCTGCTGTAAATAGTGAGCGAGTTGGAAACGGAGGACAAGCCCGTATTCAAAAGAAGGGAATGAGTATCAGTTCCAGCATTACAAGAGGTTCAGAGAACCAGTGAGAGGGCTCTCCATGCACTGCAGAGTGGTGATCGGAGAAAGCCAAGGAACAACTAAGAGAAGGTATCAAACTTATTCAGGAGAGACAGAAACTCGTAAGATTAGCCAGGAGGTTTACCGGAGCCGTTCCTCAAAAACCGTTCCCCCATAAAGAAAATCTGCTGGCTGGAAATTACGAATCTAGAGACCTTCCTGGCTGAGATTTTTAACATACTGGTTCCCGGCTAGGAAATTTAACCAAATGTTACACGTCCTGGCTGGATTTCTTAACCGCATGCTGGCTGCTCGCTGTTGGCTGTTGTTGCGTGATGTTGACTTCATTATTTAGCTGGCAAGTACTTCACTTCCGCCGGCCGATCTAGCGAAAGTAAATTATTAACGAAACACAATCAGGTGTCAATGACCAATGACTGCAGTTTTGGCTGTCACAATGACAGTTTGAATAAGGGTCTGAAAGGCGGTTGGGCCAAGTTCAGGATATGGCGGCCGCTCGCTCGTGGTCCCCTTTCCCTTTGTACTTGCTACGCAGGCTAAGGATAGCGAGCTCAATAGATATTTAGTGCCCCAGAGCTTAGACAGAGTACAGCCTTTGTTTCACCCTATGCATTTATAGCATTTACGTAAAGGTAAGATTGTATTTGCCTTTTTCAAGATCGTATGCACAAATTTCAGTCTTTGTGATGATAGTCACTGTGCAATTTCGCAGAGTCGAATTATTGAGGTATCAAGGTTGGGCTCCTGATCAAAGTTAGTGAAGCCGGGGTGCCGCAGAGTGGTGGGTAAACTTGGGTAAAGTTACGCGGTTTCTTATTGAGGTAGGGGCGCGCAGTGAGCCAGGACGTCTCTAAAGGTAAGAACTTCTCGACGCAACTAGGAAGTACATAATGCATATACTAGCATTCTCTCTTCAACGAAGGTCATTTGATGTTTAGTCGATTCTTACTTCACGACATATCCCACTTGTCAAGCTTTTTGTTGTTTTTTTAGAAAATCTAAAGTCAATATTCAATTCACGGTTCGATATATGCCAGATACTTTTCATCTGCTCCTCGTTCATTATTCTGGTATGATGTTAATTGAGCAACTGCAAGTAGATCCTACAGAATGTTTGTCAGGCAACTGAATCTATAGTAGCAATAGCTTTTTTTGGGAGACCCTCCCTCATGTGAATAGTCTCTGGGATAACCCTGTGTTTGTGCTTGCTTGCGATGTTTCCGCGCAGTGACCCCTAGTTTTTTCAGCAATCACACCGCAGTGGAAAACAGATGGGTATTCATTGATCTAAGGAAGCAGTGCTAATGCTTTGTGTGATGTAGCTTACACAACGGCATCTTTTGATAAGGGACATTTTTTCGGTAGATAATAAACTTGTCAATCAAATGGAGCACGCAGTATTTTCGATGTATAAAAACTTCGTTCTTCTTTCTACGAACTTCTACGACGTGGATTACCTTTCTGGTCAACATTATACACTTAATGACTGTTTCCGAGGGAACAGGGAGTTTTGTTTCCCCGAGAATCTCGATGGGAAAACAAAACTCGCTGTTTCCCGAGGGTGCAGTCATTAAGTGTTTTATTATATAGCAAAAAGAAATACGGTAAACATGGGTAAAAATAGTCCTCCGAAATTTCTCGCTCTAGCGATGTCGCCCGCGCGGGCAATAATTTTTAGCCCGCGCGGGCTACATTGAATTTGTAGCCCGCCACGTGACCATGATAGAACCAATCAGAGCGCGCGCTTTGATCGAATAAACACGAGCTATATAATAATTAGCGTTGTTAGTGGCTAAGTGAATGAATATTAATATTTTACGTTGGCAGAGGTATATTGCCAGTCTGCCGAAAGTTTCTTTCCTTATTAGTAACAAAGTCTCCGGGATGCTTGAGATGTTTCTAGCACACCGCAAGGGAGTCAAGCAATTCGCTACTCAACCCTTAGATAACAAAGCACAAAATGATAATAAGCGGTTCATGCCACTCAAGTGCACGATTTTTTTTATTTTTGTTTTAGGCTTTTTGGGTAAAATATGGGCATTTTAGTGTTACAGCAAAAATGTTTACGAACCTTCAACATTGTTTTAGGTTTGCGAACTTTATGCGAGTAACACTATACTTGCATTTCATGCCACTCAAGTGCACGATTTTTTTTATTTTTTTTTAGGCTTTTTCGGTAAAATATGTGCATTTTAGTGTTACAGCAAAATGATTACGAACCTTCAACGTTGTTTTAGGTTTGCGAACTTTATGCGAGTAACACTATACTTGCATTTCATGCCAGTCAAGTGCACGATTTTTTTAAATTTTGTTTTTGGCTTTTTGGGTAAAATCATGTGCATTTTAGTGTTACAGCAAAAATGTTTACGAACCTTCAACATTGTTTTAGGTTTGCGAACTTTATGCGAGTAACACTATACTTGCATTTCATGCCACTCAAGTGCACGATTTTTTTTATTTTTGTTTAGGCTTTTTCGGTAAAATATGTGCATTTTAGTGTTACAGCAAAAATGTTTACGAACCTTCAACGTTGTTTTAGGTTTGCGAACTTTATGCGAGTAACACTATACTTGCATTTCATGCCACTCAAGTGCACGATTTTTTTTATTTTTGTTTTAGGCTTTTTCGGTAAAATATGTGCATTTTAGTGTTACAGCAAAATGATTACGAACCTTCAACGTTGTTTTAGGTTTGCGAACTTTATGCGAGTAACACTAATATACTTGCATTTCATGCCAGTCAAGTGCACGATTTTTTTAAATTTTGTTTTTGGCTTTTTGGGTAAAATCATGTGCATTTTAGTGTTACAGCAAAAATGTTTACGAACCTTCAACATTGTTTTAGGTTTGCGAACTTTATGCGAGTAACACTATACTTGCATTTCATGCCACTCAAGTGCACGATTTTTTTTATTTTTGTTTTAGGCTTTTTCGGTAAAATATGTGCATTTTAGTGTTACAGCAAAAATGATTACGAACCTTCAACGTTGTTTTAGGTTTGCGAACTTTATGCGAGTAACACTATACTTGCATTTCATGCCAGTCAGTGCACGATTTTTTTGATTTTTTTTTTTACTTTTTGGTAAAATATGTGCATTTTAGTGTTACAGCAAAAATGTTTACGAACCTTCAACGTTGTTTTAGGTTTGCGAACTTTATGCGAGTAACACTATACTTGCATTTCATGCCACTCAAGTGCACGATTTTTTGATTTTTTTTTTTTTTACTTTTTGGGTAAAATATGTGCATTTTAGTGTTACAGCAAAAATGTTTACGAACCTTCAACGTTGTTTTAGGTTTGCGAACTTTATGCGAGTAACACTATACTTGCATTTCATGCCACTCAAGTGCACGATTTTTTTTGATTTTTTTTTTTACTTTTTGGGTAAAATATGTGCATTTTAGTGTTACAGCAAAAATGTTTACGAACCTTCAACGTTGTTTTAGGTTTGCGAACTTTATGCGAGTAACACTATACTTGCACTTCACGCCACTCAAGTGCAAGACATTTTGATTTTGTAAAATGTGCATTTAATAAGTAGTCTAGTCACGTGTCTATTTCACTTAAATTCGTAATAAATGAAGTGATATCGATAAACATAGCTTTGAAAAATCCTGGGTTCGGCGTTGGTCAAGTTTGTGCGAACTACTCATTAAAACACGTCTTCCCTGCTAGCAGAGGCCTCTTGTGATTTCATGTCATTTTCTATTGATTAATGTGGTTAGTAGTTTGTTCTCACGAGTGGTATTGTATTCGTTCAATTTAGCAAATTCTTCCAACAGGTGTATGGAAGTAGTAGTGTTTTCCCCCATCTTCATATATTATACCGAGCTCAATACAGGTTGCTTATTTGAGAATTGGAAATAGAGCATCGCATTGTAGTAGTTCTATAGTTTCGATTCGCAAATCCCAATGCAACATTTTATTTTTGCTGGCTGCTGGCAAAAAAAGTACATTTAATCATTTTTGGTGCTGGCTGGCAAATAACAGTACATCAGGCACATGGTGGCTGGCAACGCTTGTTACTCTAGGTGAGTGCTGGCTAGGAATAAAGTATAAAGGGCACTCCCTGGCTGGCTTTGAGGAACGGATTATTTTTTTCCCACGAAGATTAATAATTAGCTTATTAATGGTTGCAAGTACTCTTAGTTTACAGTTGACGCGGTTTCCATTGTTATTCGTAGGGAATTAACTCGGATAATGGCTCTCAACAAACTAAAATTCGGGGAGGGATTGAATTCTCCAGGGAAAGGTTGGGGTTGATCAATAGAATTGAATTGAATTTCTAGGTAAATATATTGCTCATTATGGATTAATAGGTAAATAAATGGCTTATTATGGATTCATAGGTAAATATCTAGTTATTTACCTATTAATCCATAATAAGCCATTTACTTACCTGTAAATCAATAATGTGTGGTTCCAGAAAATATCCCCCCCCCCCTTGAAGTGTTGAAAAGTGACCCCCCCCCCCCCCCCCCCCCCCCCCCCCACCTCTCTGGAATTCCCGAAGAAAAATACAGTATTTGTATGGAAAATATATCCTTTCCTATTATCCTTCCTATGGATAATTTCTGGAACCACACAATAAGCCATTTTTACCAAGACTTCAAGGGGCACTGTCACGTTTGTTTCATCAAAATGTTTTAAAATAAGACAAGTGTTCTACAGAAACAACTCCGAACCTATATTCTGTTTCAAATTAGTCTTAAAAAGAAAAAGAAACTTGTTCACAGCCTGTTCGAAAATCAAAATGCCAATTAGCAATCCAATTCCATCCCCTCGATTATACACGAAAATACTCCAAATTTGTATTGATCTAGCAGCTGAAAGGTTAGTTAAAAAACGTAGACCATTATTTTGTTGATTTGTAGGGAGTTTGACTGCATTTAAGTTACTTAAAATGACCCCAAGTTAGACCAAATTCATGATAGACCATGACAGTGCCCCTTTCGCAATGACTAATTCAATTATCAACCCAAACATTTAACTAGTGAATTCAAATCCATACACTTACCCCGAGAAAAAAAACATCCAATAATCTCAGTTTATGCATCTATGCTGACTGTCTGTCTATAACCAATATTTGCTCCTAAATATCCTTTATGCGAATCCCGTTGAACGCCACAAAACACGATTTCCGAGAACGCCTTCACTTGAACCATATTGAGAAGCGTTTGTCCAGTCTACTTGCTTGGTCTCATTGCCCATAGAGTGTGTTTAAGACGTAAACCTGAAAATACAGATAAATCATGCCCAGGTTAATTGCATATCTAATCGTAGAGAGCAACCAACGAGCGCAAAATACCTGAAACTTGCCTTCAGTTTCTCCATCTTGAATCAGTTCCATCCGTTTTGCTAGACACAACGTTATGCAAATTGAGCTGTAGTAGCCTAGCTGTCAGGGCGTGGTACAAATGAAAATAACCAATAAGGACGTAGTTGCTTTTGTCTCTATTATTTTCGTTCTACAAAGGAGTTCTTTTGTCTGTAGTCTATTATCCTCGTTCTTTGTGTTGAGGTAGGGTATTGTTGTATTATCCAACCAGAGAGGAGCTTTAAGTAGCTACGTACCGACCAAAATAACAGCGCTTTAATGAGTTGCGCTTTTACAAAAGGCCGCTTGATTGATTGGACTGGCTGTTGTACGAAAACAAAAGACGTAATTCGTGTTTGGAAACCTTTGTCAATCATAGTTGAATAAAAGTTGTCATTCATTTTCTTCAGCATCACAACTTTATTGTGCATAGTAAAAATTAATTGCAATAAGTTTCTCTGGGGAACCCACTTCTATGAAAGCAGCTAAATAACTAACAATAGTTCCTATTGGAATCCGCTATCTTTTTCAATTGTAAACTGTACTCCTTTTCAAAACTGTTAAATTCAATGAGAAGAATGCATTTCATTTGTCCCTGTTTTCTGAAAACCTTGTCAACTGTAAACTAAGTCCGTTAATTACCTCGATTCTCGGCAATAACCCCAATACATCCCTCGGGCCTACGGCCCTTGGGATGTATTGGGGTTATTGCCTCGAATCTCGGTAATTAACTCTAACTTAAAGATGTTTTTGCTATGTTTTGATTAAATAAGAGAAAATGTTCGTTGAGCCCTCCTGATTAGCGGATAAATATGAGTTCGGTTGGTCAACTATTCTAGAATATGTTGATGACGAATTGGCGAATGACGAGGCAGATGCCAAGAAAATCAAAAAAGCCGAGAAAAGGGCAGGAGATAAGATTAAAGCCAACCAAGAGAAAAAGCGGAAGGCTCGCTTGGCTCAACCAAATAGCAATGGGAATTCACTTGGTAATTTCCCTACTCGTAATAGCATGCGCTATTTTCGCCCCCCAGGACGGGCGCTGTTTTTCTGGTTTACGACAGTACGACTTATGTCACCGATGTGGCCAACATTGGGCCGCAGAATGTAATCGACCTAAACAATCTAGCACTTTACAGTCGGTTCCAGTGGACCAAAACAGTCAAATGTATGAATTCGAACAATGTTCTGTGGTTCGGACTTTAAAACATAGGGAAATGAAGGCAACATTTTAATAGTTTTACTTTTGGTGTGATATTCATGGGGCATCTCAATTTGTTTTAGGACTTTTAGAAACCGTTTGAATAGGTTATACTATAGTTTTGGACGACGTTACACAACCGTATTCTATTGAGAATAGAAATTAACCAGAGGCAGAGTCCATAGGGAATTTGTCGATAGCCCTTTCAGAGCTGATTGTTAGAGGCTGTATTAAAGAATGAATGATGAATCTTTATTGGATCTCCCTTTAATTATACCGTGTATTGTATATTCTCTGCTTGCATGTTGCCGTACAGTATTAATTGAGGCAACTTCGTTTTCATCCTGGATATTTCTTTGTGGACAATTTATTTCTAAGAAGTCTATCAAGTACGAAGACTTGAGAATTGTTTTACACTAAACATTTTCACCGGGTCACTATGTTTTTTGTTTCGATCTTCCATCCGCCTTACTACCACATTGACATTTGCGAAGAACACACTAAGTTCTTGGTGTTCAAGTGGCACTTCAGAAGGAGGAATAAGATATTATGTTTTATCGTGTTCTCCCTTCTGGTATAACCACGGCACTATTGCCGATCGGATAATTTCTATGTTGCGTACCGTGGGAATATTAGCAATTTTTTACGCAGTTGTTACAACAGGGAGTCTCTTGGGAGGACCGCCCGTATCGACGTCTGACGACGTTCGTAACGAACTATTGTTTTGGTTGAACAATATCGATTTTGTTTATTAATGGTAAACAATAGTGATTCAGGAGACCTATGGAAATATTTTTAGTTTTACCCTTAGGGAGATCTTAGCCTTGATGCCTTGATGTCGCTACTTCATTAGCTCGCAGGCTTACACAATTACATGGTTCATGGACAATCAAATGTCCCTAGGATCATTTTGCGAAAAAGTACTTACAACAGGAAGCGTTACAAATTTCAGTTTGTGTTGTAGCAATAATGTTTTAATAGAAATGGATTGGGTCTCCAGATCAGAGAATGAACAGGCTGATTTTCTCAGCCGCCTTTTTGACAGCGATGATGGCTCGTATATTTGCACTTTCTTTGAACTCTTGGCTGGTCGTGCGGCCACCAGCCGAGCACACGACAAACAATAAGGAAGTGTGTTTTCATTGTAGCACGACCGTGGGGGTTTTGATATAATTTAAGAGAGTCGAGGTGCATTTTTTTATTTTAAGTTGTTTCGACTTGTGGCTACTCTAGACTAGAAATACCAAAAGGCATTTACATCGCAAGGCTTCATTGTGCGAAATATCGTGGTGCTGTTAGGAGGAAACATATTTTGCAATCTTTATTCTTGCTAATAAAAATAAAACTTTATTAAAGCAAAATATGGTTGTTAGATATATGATTCTGTAGTGAGCGCAGTAGTTGTTCAACGTCGCTCGCATAGTGGTAAAGTGTAGTTGGATGTGAAATTCGTGCTCTTGACCTTTTGAAGCAGTCAGCAACTCAGCAACACAAGCAGCCTCGAATACAGCTGGGAGCGTGTTTGTAGCGTGGTATTTGTCAAAATGGCGCCTGAGTTGCCAGCCTTCCAAATCTTTATAGACACCGGGGGCAAATGTGAAAATGTCACTATTTCAACCCAAAGTGGCATAAAGGGAAGGAAGAAAGACTCAAATGAAGGTATGTGATATAAATATCTTTATTTTCTCAGATAAACGATATAAAATTCATTCTTACAGTTCCCACATATTTAAAACACAGATTGTAAGCTTGGCTGCCTGTGTCAGCAGTGCATGCCTCTCGTCTGTCAAAAGTGAATGAAAATAAAGCAAGCTGATTGGTTGTGATAACGAGGCTCTCCATACCAAGCGACTCGGGTAAGAATTGGTTATGCAAATTGGTTGCGCGTGATTCGCGTGTAAACCATCGTGTCCAAATGAACGCGGCCATGCACCGAATATGTTGCTGCTCCTATCGCAGCAAAAAGAAGTATAATCACTAAGCATGATCCAAGTTTCCCTACAAACATATAAGGTGAGGCCATATTTTGTTACTCGCAGTGTCGGGGGCAGAAGCGGAATTTTAATTTTGAATATTGACTTTGAAGCTAGTTTGAATATTTACAAATTTAGTTTGAATATTTGAGAACTTAGTTTGAATATGAATAATCGGAATATTGCTAGTTTGAATTTGAATATCGAGGATTGAAAATCCTCATTCAATTAAAAGATTTTTGAAGCTTCTCTGTCGACCTATGATACCTAACTGCCACAAATTTAATCGCGCATCAAGAATGACATCCAATATAGTCTTTCTGAGCCTGCACAACGAAGCCACTACCCTCGCGCCGTTTAAAACAAACTCTCCCAAAGATGCTTGCAGTAATAGGCCTGACGGGCAGTCACTATGTCGGAAAGAAGACCCCTTAAGTAAGCGCGTGAGTTCGACGTTACAAGCATAGAAAATCGTTATTTGGGCCGCGCTTCAGGCAGATAAATAAATAATAATTTCGTCATTTGGTGCGCGCAGTTGCGCGCTTAAACAATAAAACCTAAAGGTTTTCTTCACAACTGCACAAAAAACGGAATGTTCATCTCTCCCTTTCTCTGAGGTTAGATGAAATGCGTTTATCAAAATTTGTAAAATGTCTTCTATGTCGCTATATGTCACATAAGGGGGGGAAGGGGTGATCACGTAAACGTTTAGCAGTTCTGAGGGGCATCAAGGAGTAGAAGGAGGATCACTGCCGTGTATTACCCCAAATCCTCTTACCCTTCCAATGTTTATATTTTCATGCAAAAAAACGCAACGATACTTTATAAGTATCCAGTTTTAGTTAGGGAAGTGGGTACCCGAAATCCACCACCTCTTTCAATTTTCCTAAAAGTCGGATTTTCGACTGCCGATACTTCGTGAAATAATTGATGCATCATGGCGAAAACCTACCGTTGTGCTCTACACAAAGAGAATATCACATTTCTGCATTAAAACCGGGTATCTCTTATTTGTGCTTCGAAAAATAACCACTGGATACCTATGGGGGGTGGTAGTACCCGATACCCACCACCTCATTCACCATCCCTCATACCTATCGAGTACCGTTGTCGTGAGCTCACCTCACTGCATAGTATAGTTGAAAAAGGTAAGCAGAAGTTTGAAAATTAGCAGATGGAAGTTTGAATATTAGTTGAGGTGGAAGTTTGAATATTGAATTTAGATGTTTGAATATTGAATATCTGAGGTTTGAATAATGAATTTTGGTTTGAAAATATTCCGCTTCTAGCCCCCGACGCAGTCAGGAGGAAGTAATTGTTGAAAAAGTAGTTCCACAAATCCAAAGTTCCAAAAGGGATGCAAGTATCGACGGAAAACTAAGATAGGCCCCTTTACTAAGCTTGGCTTATGTATTTCCCATCCTACGTGTCATTCCATGAGTATTCTTTCTTCTTTTTCTGCTATGTACACTTGTCACTTGAACGAGGCGGGTAGAGGGTTATCTCCTCAACATTATTTGAAGGTATTCACATGAACAGAGACTGTTTCACGGGATTATGGAAACCACTCTATCGTCATTTCTCCTTTTTCCTAGATATTCGGTCAAATACATCAAGACGGCTCGGTGACCTCGGTTAGTAGACCAGGCACGCCAAGATTACCCCAAATAACTTGCCACTTGTGTGTGAGATATTACGATGAAAGAGCTTTACGTGCTATTATGGGTTCTAGCACTTATAGCTATCGCAGGAATCCTGACTGAAAATTTTTTCGTCAATTTTCAAACATTTTCCGTCCCTTCTATAAGATCTGATCACCCAGAAACGACAAGCACGCTGAACTATTCAACAAAGATAATACCAAAAGAAGAAAGAACGACACTACTATCCCCCCATAGTGCGCCCCCAACTCATGGGCTTCACAAGATTGTACTTTTTATAGCCATACTGACTGCTCCGTCACACCTTGATGCCCGACTGGCAATACGAAACACATGGGGGTCAACGCTAAGAAGGTACCCAGAGGTGATTATGAAGTTCTTTACTGATGGTAAACAACTTGGCAAGAAAATGAACAGCATTCTTACACGGGAGCGCAATCATTATAAAGATCTAGAGCTGATGCCCACCCCCAGGGGATGTTTTTCGCCCATCGTATCTTGTGGTCGATGTTCTGGGCGTCTAGCCGGTACGATTTTACCTTCTATTTGAGGATGGATGATGACTATTTTCTCTGCTTGAATCACCTGATGAACGACCTGCAGCTCAGGGTACGAGAGAGAATGTTGATTTGGGGTTGGCTGCACTGCTTCACTAATACCACCTACATTGACGAGGGCTTCGTGATTCTTAGCAAAGATCTTACACAAGAAATAGTGAAAATGAATGATTCCGTGATTTGTCATCCATACGGTGACCAGGCCGTCGCTCTATGGATAAACAGATAGCCAACCGAGGTCGGGTCGCCACCTATTTTGCCGACAATCACAGAATCGCTCACTCGTTTAAACAAGTTTCCATCAAGGACGAGACACTTTGTAAGCGATTCATTGGAATACATCAAGCTTACCCTTCGTACATGGAGAAATATTGGTCTCTAGTCAGGAAGAATTGGTTTACAGACGAATTTAGAGCAAGCTGGCGTAGGGGCGTGCCCATGACATGCTCAAATCCTTTGCTCTTTGATTGGCGATCCTTCGATCCTCCCTATAAATACGAGCCCAAACCCTGTTGGCCGGCGAACACAAGTTGGTCGACCCATCAAGGAGAGTACCAGGGCAGAAGGAAAGGAACACATCACAGGAAAAAAAAACACGTTATTAGGGAGAAAGTCATAAAATCATTCATTAGTAAGGAACATCAAAGAAGCTCTCGCGATAAAAAGAACCATTCAAACTAACGCTAGACAGATCGGTTTTTCAAAAACATTTTTCAAAAAATTGTTTTGGGAATTGGGTGACTGCACTCTTGCAAGTATGTAGCTCAAGACAATTACATAAATCTGATTAACTCTTTTTGTCTTCATTGATTTAACATGTATTAATAAATGGAGATATTGGGAGCTAGCAAATCTCAGAATATGACTTTTAACTGTCCACAAGTGAAATTTCATTACAAGTCACTTCCTTTTTAACTGTTTTAAGGTAATTCCCCTGATTAAATGAAACTTGTGGAATATTTTTTTTCTTAATTTGTCTATTTAATGTTTAGTATATAGGAAATGAAATATGAAATAAAGAGGCGGTGCCTATGCTTGTTTAGAAACTGCATGTGATGGCGCAAACATACCCCATTTTCAGTGAGCTAATGCCCCAGTATGAAGCGACACTATAATTCCATGTTTTCCTAAACTTTTAGATTATTACTTTGGTATGTCAGCGCAAATGTCTTGACCAAAATATAGCATCTAAAATTGGCATACAGGCAAGCTAATGCCCCAGTATGAAGCGGCACTTTGCATTATTTACTTGTGATAGCTAAAGTCGTATCAATACCAGGTTGTAGGCTATAGATACAGAAATACTTCGTAGGTGAAGGTGAAGTCGACTCGAAAGAAACGAGAAAACCGATAGGTTCAGATTCAGGTTCAGGTTCAGTAAGGATCTCAAGGATTGATCATTTCTCCCAGGTCAAATATACGTACTTAGCTTTCCCGCCATGCTTTGTCTATTATGCTTGGGAAGACAGTTTTGAGTCAATGGAATACTTACTTGGGAATAGTAACCTTACCGTACCACACACTGCTACAATGAAATGTTTCACACGAGCTAATACCGCCTGTTGTACGTAGTGTCGGTAGTAACATTGAAGCAAACCTCGTGGACTAGAGAACTGCCGCCACTATCCCGCCATTTATTTACCGATCAAAATATGCAAATCCATAGATTCTGCAATCCTATCCTAGTTTTCACTGACAGATGCGGGGCAGTAAGCAACACACCTCTGCTGATTCGTACTTCCCGCTTAGCGTCTTGTTGACAGATCTCAATGAAAGATATGTTCATTAAATGTGACGTCATAGGAGCGACCTAAAGCTCCTCATGAAGTTAAGGTGACTCATTCGAAATTCAAAATGCACCCAACTGTGTCTAGAGCGCAAATCTGCGTCGCTAAACTCAAGGCTATAACTTTTGTGTTCGATAAGCGCTAAAGTCAGGCAAGCTAATGCCCCAGTATGAAGCGACACCATTGCATATTTACTTTTGATATCTCAGCGCAAAAAGTCGTAACAATTTTCAGGTTCCAGGTTAGATACAGAAGTACTTCGCAGGTGAAGGTGAAGTCGAAAGAAAAGCGAAAACCGACAAGGATTCATCATTTCTCTCATGTCAAAGATACGTCCTTAGCTTTCTCCGCCACTATGCTCTGTCTATTATGGTAGGAAGGCAGTTTGAGTCACTACTTACTTGGGAATAGCAACCTTACCGTACCACACATTGTTACAATGAAATGTTTTACACGAGCTAATACCGCCTGTTGTACGTAGTGTCGGTAGTAACATTGGAGTGAACCTCGTGGACTAGAGAACTGCCGCCACTATCCCGCCATTTATTTACCGATCAAAATATGCAAATTCATATATTCTGCAATCCTATCCCGGTTTTTACGGACAGATGCGGGGCAGTAGGCAACACCTCTGCTGATTCGTACTTCCCGCTTAGTGTGTTGTTGACAGATCTCAATGAAAGATATGCTCAATGTATCTTTCGTAAATTGTAAAAATCAAGAAAAAAAAGATGAAAAAAGAAATAAAGTATGTAATATGTCTCACTTCTGCGGTCGTCTTACTTCTGCTGTCTAGTCGTCGCATTTTCTACCAGTTTTAGCATTACTTTAATAGACTTCTTACATGCAATTCAAAAACCTATAGATCAATTTTGCTCGATTTCTGTTGTATTGAAGTTCACGACATTTGCAAAGGCCAATCCGAAGTTTTTTTAAGACGCCCAAAAACGTTTCCAAAGTTCTCTGTTGGTTGCAGTCTACGGTACATAGCCATATTTGGCAATACCTTGTTCTGAGCCTCTATCTCATGCAGCCCATTTTCCATGACAACGGCCGACGCTTTGATAAAATCACAGAAGCGGAGATTTTTTAGAAAAATACATCAACAACAACATGGGCTCGTACGCTCATCTATGTTGATTTGCGAAAATAATTTTACATGGTAATTAACTACAAGTCTAATTATCTCGTGCTCGTGAACTGAATTCCTGAAAACTATGTTGAGCTGTTAAACTTTACCGTTATATCGAGACAACGATTTGCCGGATACCTACTTTAGCTTACTCAACTTCAGCATTTTTGTACATGTCGTCATAAAAGGAGTTAGACGCTGAAATTCAGAGCATAGCTAGACTGACTAGTTTGGTTTCGCTAAGAGAAATTTGAAAGAACAACTTGGCCGCTCTGGGAAATTGTTAGTGCATAATCAACATGCACCGTATTTAGCATCTGCGAGTGAATGAGTTCTGTGAACTTTTGGTCTGAATATCACATGAACTAGTTTAAATCGACAGCAATTCATATTAGCTATTTGTTATATATTGCTTGGGTACTATGTTACATGTATGTGATTATCATAACTCCACAAATATGACGAAATATTATCCAAAATATGAAAGACATTCTGAAACCGCAAAATTCATGCTCGCGCCAAAAGCCGATTTTTGTGGCTATCTTTAAAACAAGGAACGGGGAACCAAGGAACGGAGAACGGGGAACGAGAAAACCAGGAATACTACAAGGGGGAATCTTTAAAACAAGGAACGAGAAAAGGGGGAATCTTAAAACAAGGAACGAGAAAAAGGGGAATCTTTAAAACAAAGAATTAGAAAAGGGGGAATCTTTAAAACGAGGAACGAGAAAAGGGGAATCTTTAAAACAAGGAACGAGAAAAGAGGGAATCTTTAAAACAAGAACGAGAAAAGGGGGAATCTTTAAAACAAGGAACGAGAAAAGGGGGAATCTTTAAAACAAGGAACGAGAAAAGGGGAAATCTTTAAAACAAGGAACGAGAAAAGGGGGGAATCTTTAAAACAAGGAACGAGAAAAGATTCCCCCTTTTCTCGTTCCTTGTTTTAAAGATTCCCCCTTTTAGTATTCCTTGTTTTCTCGTTCCCCGTTCCCCGTTCCTTGGTTCCCCGTTCCTTGATTTAAAGATAGCCGATTTTTTGTACACCTTGTCATAAACGCGCAACATAAACATCGTACGTCCCATGCGAATCTCCTATTATTGAACTATTCGTATAGGAGATGGGAACTCATGAAGGTTTCGCGTTTTGAAATAAAGAGCAATATTGTAAACGAACGGTGGTGCACATTTCACAGGCACGGATGGAACATTTCGAACATTCCGGCATGCATGCTGCAAAAACAACGCTAAACATGCATAACTCTTTTAGTTTTTTCCTTTGTTTCAAATAAAGTAAACAGATAATTTGTAAAAGGGGGTTAAAATTGATTTTGTCTAACCCAACCCGCCCAAATACAAGTTTCAGAATAAATGATTCACTAGGAATAATATTAATACGCTGCGTGTTTTATTATGCAAATTTAAAGTGCTACTGAAACGAAATCTCACTTCTTGATTCCAACCCGGCAATTTGAAGATTAACTATAGTTATTGCATTATGCCAAATATAAGATATATTAAAAAAGAAGAAAATGTTTTATTACACTGTTCAAAACAGGCCTCAAGGACGACATTTTTCAAGCGAGCGAAGAGCTCATTAACATAAATTAGCATTACATTAAAATTCAAGTTTCCAAATAATGTGTGACGTCAACTGATGTACAAGCCAGCAAAACAACATGGCGGAGGGAACGAGGAATCGAGAGTGAAGTACGATTCTCTGCCGCTGGAGTTCTGTTTTTACCACTATCAAGAATCAGACTGGATCACTTGCAAGAATAGAATGTGTTCGAAGATGGAATCTGTGCATTTCTTTCTGAAAGACTGAATTCGACGAGCAAGACCGAGGAAACAAGTCATCAAACGAACTCGCGCGCCTGGGCAAATGTAGAAACAAGCGGGTTTTTCATAATTTATGTAAAATCCAGTGTTATGAATTCACATGGCAGAGTTTGGTACTTCGGGTTAGAAGTTGAAAGTTTTTATAGCTCATGCTATTTTGTGTATGTTTAAGGAAGTTCATGCTTTTGATCAGAATTAAATATTTCTTTGCGATTTCGAAAAGGATACAAATGTAAGTATCAACATAATGGCCCCACGCATAAGCTTACTGCGAAATTTGGGCCTACTTTCACGAAATTTGGACTGATTTGAAAAATCGTAGTTTTTTTCACTTCAAATTTTTGGACGACTGATTGATCAATGTAAAGTTTGTCTCCAAAGTTTCATATTAATTGAAATTTTGTATGGTTATCAACTGTGGACGCAAAGATCGATAAATATTGGATGGATTCGTGTAGTTTCTGTTCAGGGACTAGCTTTTGTTCTTCGTTCGGAACAAAATCGAATTCCAATGCGCACACGTTGATATTCGCGCGTGACTGCTCTCCGAATCGTCCCCGACATATGGTAATTAAATGCATAACAAAAGACCGAAAAACCTAAGAAAATTATCAGGCATCGGAGACTAGCCAAGCAAGGACAAGCCCACGTGCGCTGCATTGGAATTCGATTTTGTGCCGAACGGGGAACAATAGCAAATCCCAGAGTAGAAACTACAGAAATCCACCCAATATTTATTGATCTTTGCGTTCCCAGTTGACAGCCTTAGAGGATTTCAATTAATATAAAACGTTGAAGACAAACTTTACATTGATCAATCAGAGTCGTCCAAAAATTTGAAGTGAAAATAACTACGATTTTTTAAATCAGTCCAATTTCGTGAAAGTAGGCCCAAATTTCGCAGTGAGCTGATGCGTGGGGCCATTATGTTGATACTTACTTTTGTATCCTTTTCGAAATCGCAAAGAAATATTTAATTCTGATAAAAAGCACGAACTTCCTTAAACATACACAAATAGAATGAGCTATAAAAACTTTCAACTTATAACCATGAAGTACCAAACTCTGCCATGTGAATTCATAACACTGGATTTTACATAAATTATAGCCCTGATTTAAAAATCCTAAAATATCTTCGATAGGGCTTGTAGAATTTAGTCAAACTTCGGTTACACGTAGGCAATCAGTCAATCTCGAGGTACCGTAGAGCATTTATCGAAAAAATGTCGGTACAGTCTGAAACTGGGGTGAGAGTAAAAATAGGCGTGGCCCGATTGTCACGTGATACAAGCTCCGATCTCCCCAACTTTTGTACTGACATATATTTCAGTCTATTGGTAGTATGTGTGTTATATTGGCTGCGCGATAGAATTCAACCTGTTTTTTATGAGAGGTTCAAAATTGGTTGGCATGTGTGCAAAATCACTGGGTCGATCCACCTTAACGTCGCTCGCATAGTGGTAAAGTGTAGTTGGATGTGGAATTCGTGCTCTTGACTTTTGAAGCAGTCAGCAGTGCATGCCTCTCGTCTGTCAAAAAGTGAAATGAAAATAAAGCAAGCTGATTGGTTGTGATACGAGGCTCTTGATCCGTCCGTCTCTCCAAGCCAGCGACTCGGGTAAGAATTAGTTATGCAAATTGGTCGCGTCTGGTTCGCGTGTAAACCATCGTATCCAAATGAACGCGGCCATGCACCGAATATGTTGCTGCTCCATTCTCGAACCCAGAGCTCCCCGGCTCGTAGCCTCGCGGGGGAGGCTCTGGTGACAGCCACTGACGCATGCGCGAGATTTAATACAGAACCGCTGAGAAAAAGACCTTTCAGCGCATGCTCCAATGCTCAAAATCAACCAATCAGCGACGGCCCTC
Source organism: Scolanthus callimorphus (assembly GCA_033964015.1). Lineage (NCBI taxonomy): Eukaryota > Metazoa > Cnidaria > Anthozoa > Actiniaria > Edwardsiidae > Scolanthus > Scolanthus callimorphus. The sequence goes on from CM066913.1 coordinate 28,450,149, forward strand.
AAATGGATGTCCCCAGAGCCTCCCCTGCGAGCAGACGAGCCGGGGAGGTCTGGGTACGAGAATGGTTGCTGCTCCTACGTCGCAGCAAAAAGAAGTAAATATAATCACTAAGCCTGATCCAAGTTTCCCTACAAACATATAAGGTGAGCCATATTTTGTTACTCGCAGTGAGGAGGAAGTATTGTTGAAAAAGTAGTTCCACAAATCCAAAGTTCCAAAAGGGATGCATATATCGACGGAAAACAATGATAGGCCCCTCTTAGCTTGGGCTTATGTTTTTTCCCCATCCTACGTGTCATTCCATGAGGATTCTTTCTTCTTTTTCTGCTATGTACACTTGTCACTTTAGCGAGGCGGGTAGAGGGTTATCTCCTCAACATTATTTGAAGGTATTCACATGAACAGACACTTTGTTTCACGGGATTATGGAAACCACTATTTATCCATTCAACTTATGAAGCAAATATATTTCAATCTCATTTATCCCTACATAACATATGGAATACTTGCTTGGGGTAGTGTATACAAGACCCATATACAAAAAATTCAAGTTAAACAAGATCATGCTGTACGACTGATTTTTTTTTTTGCTACAACACATGGTAAAAATACTGAAAGTGCTAAACCGTTTATTAATCTTCTAGGTCTTCTAACAGTAGATAATGTTTTCCGCCTCCATGTTTTAACTTTTACACACTTATGGCATAAAGGCCTCCTACCTGATGTTTTCAAACACATTTTTCAATACGCTAGTAACGTTCATGGCTATAATAAAAATATCGGTAAACAATCACTCTCTTTCACTGCAATTGATATTTGGAAAGATCTCCCATCACAATTCAAGGACCTTAGTATCTTTCTATTTCGCAAAGAAATAAAACATTATCTACTGTTCCAACAACAAGAAATATTGTAATATCATTATTTATTCCTCTTTTCATAAATAATATTTCTATGTAAGTTCTTCCAATTAATCTTTTTCTTGATATTTCTATGACTTGCCTGCTTTTTATATAAATTCCTACTTTGACTTTTCGGGAAGTTAACAAGAAAACCAACCGGTTCATTTAACTTCCCTCTCGCATTTTTTACTACCCCTAGATACTATATAATAATATTGTAACTTTTTTTAACATTTCATTAAGAGTCAATAAAGATTATTCTATTATTATTATTATTATTATTATTATTATTATTATTATTATTATTATTATTATTATTATTATTATTATTATTATTATATTATTATTATTATTATTATTATTATTATTATTATTATTATGAAGAGAAAAAGCCGCTCTTCAATGCGGCCATTCCATCTCCCCACCAAGCATTGCTGGGGAGGTCACCGTCCCTCTTTCTTGTGTACAGTATATGAGTAGATAATAAATAGATAAATAAAAATAAAAATCGAAATTAAATATAGACGGCTGCCTATTCCAGTTGCACGACTCCTCCGAGGATCTTTCTTAAAGTGGTTTCCCCTTCCATTAGGACTGTTCTCTGCATAGAGGCCACTATCCTGGTGGCCTCTTCACTGCTCGAGAACAGTCTCTGGACCGCACGCCGCGCCCCCGGAACTCCACCGCCCAGACAACCGATGACGACAGGAATCACCTCCACTCTAAACCCTGGTCTTCGTTCTCTGATCTCGTATGCTAATTGTTGGTACTTTTTAAGTTTCGTCTTTCTGGTTTCCTCTATGTTGCGCTCCATGGGGCATGCCATATCTACCAGGAAGATTCTCTTTTCATCAACGTCCTCCAGGTCAAGTCTGGTCGCCTAGCCGTGTTTTTCTTTCTTAACCTGTACTCGAAGTCCCAACACAGCTTATATTTGTCACCTTTGAGTACATGACCTTTTCTCCATGCGCCTTGCCACGCGTCTTTTGCTGCCAGCAGGTCCTTCTCCATGGCCAGTTGGTGGCCAGCACCATGAGCGCATTATTATGGCGACGAAGATACTCTGTCGCGGTGATGGTCTCGCATCCCGAGAGAAGATGTTCGACGGTCTCGTCCTGTGCGTTACATAGCCTACACAGTCCCTCATCTCCTATCCCTCTCATCGCCTTCCACTTCCGCGTTTCCACCATCTGCTCCATCATGTCCATAATACTGGAGGTCTTCTGCGGAGATATGTTCGTCGTTAGCCAGGCGGCGTCTTCACTCTCTTGGGCAGCAAACGCCTGGCTCTGCATGCTCTTTTGTACATACTTGGTAGTCAGCTGTTCCTTATACCGCACCCTTATTGCCTCCTTCAACTCCTTCCAACATCCCGCCCAATCCTTTTCAATCCTCTCTCCATTCCTTTTCACCTCATTCGCTCGAAACTCGACCTCTTCTCCCAGCTCTTGCATCGCCTCCTCTGCCTCTCTTCTTAGGCTCTTGTACTCGTTTTGGAGCTCTCTTCTCCAGGCCACTTGTATCCATTGGCTCGTGCTACATGCCATGTACGTTGCCACCCGCACTTTGGTCTGCTGGTAAACTGCACGCAAGCTCTTGAGGCCACGTCCACCGTCTTCCCGCTTCATGTACAACCTCTCGTCGCTCGCTTGTCTCCCCAGCATCCTCTTCTCACGTAGCTTGTTCTTGACTAGCATGTCTAGCTCGTATAATTCTTTCAAACTGAATTGGCACACATTCATGGCATAAGCAGCCACTGGTATAACTCTGGTGTTGACTGCCTTCACAAGGTTCTTGTCGTAGAGCTCTAGGTCTGTAAGGCTATCTAGCCTCCTCGACATCTCGTCCATTACTCTTTGTAGGACCTTCCCCTTGTCTATTCCCTTTCCTTGCTCAAGTCCAAGAAACTTGTACGTTTCGTCCTTGTCCGGATCAAGGGCCTGAGCCCTGGCCTCAAGTATCTTGAGCCCTTCCCCTTTGATCATTTCTCCTTGTTTGAACACCACCTCTGCGCACTTCTTCACTCCATATACTGCTCCGTGTCATGGCTCGCTGTTACGATGATCTCATTGGCTGCTTCCATGTCCTGATGGTTCTGCTGATACACCTTTAGGTCATCTATGAATAGACTGTGGGTTCGTTCGTATGCCGCTCTCGCGGTGGCCCCATCTTATACCCTCTTGTACCCTCTAACAGCATCATCACCGGGACTTCCGTTAAGCAAAACCCCACGGGGGAGTAGCTATCGCCTTGCAGGAATCCACATCTTATACTAATCCACCTGCTCTTAATCTTCGTGCCTCCAACATTAAGCTCCAGCCTCGTCTTCCAGCTACACATCAATTTGCGTAGCACCCTGATCACACTCTCAGGGATCCCATCCACTCATAGACCATCAGCATCCAGTCATGATGCACTTTATCATACGCTTTCCTGTAGTCATAGAAGGCCACGCACAGGTCTCTCTTGTGCTCTCTTACTTCGTCCATAATGCACTTGTCAATAAGCAGCTGGTCTACCGTGCCGAGTACTCCCTCAGAGGCACCAAGCTGCCCTGCATCCCAGATACATTGCGGTCCGCATGGTCTCTCATGAAATTGCCAAGCAAGCCAGTGAACAACTTGTATGATGTATTCAAACAGGTTATTGGTCTATAGTCCTCTTCTGGGGAGAGATCTTCCGTTTTTGGTAGCAGCACCGTTCTTCCAAGCGCTACCCACTCAGGGATGTTGTCTGGGTTGTCGACCCAACCCCTCATGACTCTCACAAGGGGACTCCAGGTCGCTGTGAAGCGTTTCCACCAGAAGTTCTGTATGCCGTCCATGCCAGGGGCTGACCAGTTCTTCCTCCTCCTGATGGTCTTCTTGATTGAGCTTTCAGATATTTCAATCTCACGCACATCATGGATTTTCTTCTTCAACTCCTCCTTGATTGCCTGCATCCATGGTTGTTCACTAGTTGTCCTTTCCTCTTCCAAAGGCCACCCCAGAACTCTACAAACTTCTCCATTTGTGGTGGTTTACCCCTGTAGTTTTTGGTATCATTGACCTGCCTATAAAAGGCTCCTTCGTCCTCTGTGAACTTGGCGTTATTTCTCTTTCTCTTCCTCCTCTCCATCGCTTTAACTATTATCACCTTCTTAGCCTTAGCTCATCTAGCCACTTTTCTGAGGCATTCAGGAGATCTTGTGTTTCCACTGAGCCTCTTTCGACATGCTTTCTCAGCTCCTGTAAAGCCCTTGCTTCTTTTTTCGTCGCTCCCCGTCCCTGCTTTCTTCGATGTAACTCATTGTTACCCTTGATATTCTCTGCCTAAGGCTTTTGATTTGACGTCGCAGCTTCCTCTCCCTCCGATCGCCTTCTCCAGATGCCTTTCTGCCTTCACCAGGTGCTCTCATCCTGATATCAAGTTCCTTCGCCACTGCTCTTCCCATAGCATACACGGCGTCCGTAATCGCTTCTAGCTTTTCAGTGTCCTTGAGGTGTGCAGTGAGTATCTTGTTTGCACGTTGGAATAATTTGGGCGGAACCTTTCTGAGTTTAGGCAATCTATTCCTCTCCTCCATATCCCCATCTACTAAGGGTTCTAGCAGCTCCAGTTCTCTATCGAACACCATTTTCAAGCGCTTCTCTTCCTCCGTCCAATTCTCCTCTTCTACGCCTTCTTCCTCAATCGTAACAGTACCATCGTTCTCCTCATCTACTACTACTCCTCTCTCGTCGGTAGGTGGGTTCATACTCGAGTGTCCTTCTCCATCTCCCCTCTTTCTTACTAATACCAAGTTCGCAATATGCTGTTCTTTTTTAAACCTCGCAGCATTATCTCTAAGCTTTTGGTCTTTAAGCCTCTCGCCAAACTCTTCACTCCATCTATCTCCTACTCTCCTCATAAATCCAGGACCTCTGCTTCTCTCCTCGATGTCTATTTCCACTAGTCTGATCTTTCTCTCTGTAGTCCATTCAACGTTGTCTGTTGGCGTATCTGCAGGAAGTGGTGCGCTCTCCGAATGTTGCCCGAGTCTGCGCAATACTTCATCTTCCCGTTTAAACTCCTTGCATTATCTGCCAGATTTTGCGCTGAAACTGATGTTTTTGTTTGCGCCTCATTTTTCCAGCGGTCCTTAACCCGCTTCATAAAACCACTTCCTCGCTCTCTCTCCTCCATCTCTATCTGGACGAGTCGTACCTTTTCTTCAAGAGTCCATTCAGGTCTCTTACCTCTCGGTTGGTTAGTTCTAGTTGCTGCCATGTCGTTCTCAGCTTGCGCTGCATTTGTTTGGTTTGTAGCATCTAGATCTGTGATAGGAAAATTGCTCATAATTCCATTCCCCAGCAGTACATATATGGACTGCCGGAATACTGTGACGCTCGGGATTTTCACAGTCCACCTTGAGTTGCCCGGCTCTCCAGGTAAGGCTCACTAAAACACAGAAACGCCAAGTCTGCGAGTTGTACGTTCTCGACCTCCTGACGTGTCGGCCACCTCTTCGGCACCCCTCAGCACGTGACTCAACCTTGGGGTGACGATTACCAACACGTGTTGGGTTTTATATCGGGGTATGCTCCCCTAGATCCGCCGTGTTCTGTGATGTTCACAGGGGCACCTCGTGAAGGATGTGGCTCTTCACCACGCACGGACGGTCTTCGTTAAGGAGAGGCTAGTGGCCGCTTGGAGTAGGCCATAATTGCCCAGTCATACGTGACCGGGGTTCGCTTCACTTAACGCTGGATGTGGGGAGACCAGTCTAGGACGCCACAGGGGCCACTAGAAAAGGTACTACTCCTCCAGGGATCCTTGATCCTTGATTATTATTATTATTATTATTATTATTATTATTATTATTATTATTATTATTATTATTATTATTATTATTATTATTATTATTCACTCTATCGTCATTTCTCCTTTTTCCTAGATATTCGGTCAAATACATCAAGACGGCTCGGTGACCTCGGTTATTAGACCACGCAAGCCAAGATTACCCAAAATAACTTGCCTCTTGTGTGTGAGATATTACGATGAAAGAGCTTTACGTGCTATTATGGGTTCTAGCACTTATAGCTATCGCAGGAATCCTGACTGAAATTTTTTTCGTCAATTTTCAAACATTTTCCGCCCCTTCTATAAGCCCAGAAACGAGAAGCACGCTGAACTATTCGACAAAGATAATGCCAAAAGAAGAAAGAACGACACTACTATCCCCCCATGGTGCTCCCCCAACTCATGGGCTTCACAAGATTGTACTTTTTATAGCCATACTGACTGCTCCGTCACACCTTGATGCCCGACTGGCAATACGAAACACATGGGGGTCAACGCTAAGAAGGTACCCAGTGGTGATTATGAAGTTCTTTACTGATGGTAAACAACTTGGCAAGAAAATGAACAGCATTCTTACGCAGGAGCGCAATCATTATAAAGATCTAGAGCTGATGCCACCCCCAAGGGGATTTTTTTTCGCCCATCGTATCTTGTGGTCGATGTTCTGGGCGTCTAGCCGGTACGATTTTACCTTCTATTTGAGGATGGATGATGACTATTTTCTCTGCTTGAATCACCTGATGAACGACCTGCAGCTCAGGGTACGAGAGAGAATGTTGATTTGGGTTGGCTGCACTGCTTCACTAATACCACCTACATTGACGAGGGCTTCGTGATTCTTAGCAAAGATCTTACACAAGAAATAGTGAAAATGAATGATTCCGTGATTTGTCATCCATACGGTGACCAGGCCGTCGCTCTATGGATAAAACAGATAGCCAACCGAGGTCGGGTCGCCACCTATTTTGCCGACAATCACAGAATCGCTCACTCGTTTAAACAAGTTTCCATCAAGGACGAGACACTTTGTAAGCGATTCATTGGAATACATCAAGCTTACCCTTCGTACATGGAGAAATATTGGTCTCTAGTCAGGAAGAATTGGTTCACAGACGAATTTAGAGCAAGCTGGCGTAGGGGCGTGCCCATGACATGCTCAATCCTCTGCTCTTTGATTGGCGATCCTTCGATCCTCCCTATAAATACGAGCCCAAACCTGTTGGCCGGCGAACACAAGTTGGTCGACCCATCAAGGAGAGTACCAGGGCAGAAGGAAAGGAACACATCACAGGAAAAAAAAAAACACGTTTATTAGGGAGAAAGTCATAAAATCATTCATTAGTAAGGAACATCAAAGAAGCTCTCGCGATAAAAAGAACCATTCAAACTAACGCTAGACAGATCGGTTTTTCAAAAAACATTTTTCAAAAAAATTGTTTTGGGAATTGGGTGACTGCACTCTTGCAAGTATGTAGCTCAAGACAATTACATAAATCTGATTAACTCTTTTTGTCTTCATTGATTTAACATGTATTAATAAATGGAGATATTGGGAGCTAGCAAATCTCAGAATATGACTTTTAACTGTCCACAAGTGAAATTTCATTACAAGTCACTTCCTTTTTAACTGTTTTAAGGTAATTCCCCTGATTAAATGAAACTTGTGGAATAATTTTTTTCTTAATTTGTCTATTTATGTTTAGTATATAGGAAATGAAAATATGAAATAAAGAGGCGGTGCCTATGCTTGTTTAGAAACTGCATGTGATGGCGCAAACATACCCCATTTTCAGTGCTAGAGGGTTATATTTTGTGGAGGATTACGTGAAACAAGAAAATTGTGATAAAACGCTCACTAATGAAGCAATCCAGTTCGCTTGCAATGTTGGATTCTTCGTTACCTAAGGGACCGTTCATTTTTATCAGGGAGGGGGGCTGGTGGAAATGAGGGAGACCCTGTATTTTTTGGGGTGCCCCCCCCTTTCATGTCCGTATTTTTTTTAGGTGGCCCCCCAAAATCCAATGTATTTTTTCTGTGCCCCCCCCCCCCCCCCCCATAAATGCTTGCCCTGTAAGATAGACTCTTGCCTAAGTGTTGCAGTCTCATTCTTCTTAACGTTTTTCTTACTTCTGTCAAAGCTAAGGAACCGATCCCCCCTCAGAACTATTAAACGTTTTCGTGACACCCGCCTCAGGTCCCCTATTTGACCTAGTAGAAGACATTTTACATAAAGAGGGGGTCACATGATCTTTGCGCGCGAAGCGCGCCCAACTTTTGATAACCGCATTTCATCAAGGCTCAGAAAAAAGGGTAGATGGTTTTTTGTGTATAGTAACAAAGCCTGTCAGGAGCCCAGGAAATCCGCTAATTATATAGGTTAGATGAAAGCTCCTAGTGAAGGGCTCCTGAGCCTTTAGGTATATTTTTCATGCGCTCCGCAAATGAAGAAATTATTGTTATTCATGTGCTTGAAGCGCGGCCCAAATGACTAAACGTTGAACTCACGCTTACCTAAGGTTTGTTCTTTCAAACATAGAGACTGCCCGGCAGGCCTATCAGTGCATATTATATGTTAAATTCTGCATGCGCGCGAAGCGCGCCGAAATTTTTATTAAGTATTGAGTGAAATTAGAAACATTAAGCGAGTTGAAACATGTAACAAACATTATTGCATGCTGTAAAAAATACAAACTTTTCGTTTCCTCCCTGTTATGTGCTTGTATTTTTTGGGTGCCCCCCCCCCCCCCCTTTAGTGGCGTATTTTTTGGGGTGACCCCCCCCCCCCCCCCCCCCCCCCCCCCCCTCATTTCCACCAGCCCCCTCTCCCTGATAAAAAATGAACGGTCCCTAAGACAAACATTGGAATCTTCCATGGAATATTCCATGTGTGTTGACGCTACTCTTGAAAATGTGCAAATTGCGTACCGCCCGTGATAATCAATATGTTGAGGCCCTTTGGTACCTCATTTTGGGGCTTTTATGGCGATAGCTTGAGGAGGCTGCCTACAGTTTTTCTGGACTTGACCTTAAGGCTCCAGAGAACCAGAGAAAGTTCCTGATGGTGAATATTTTTCTCGCGCTCTTAACGTAAAATTGACCATATATTAGCGAGATGCTGTCTGCGTAAGAAAAAAATACGTCGCGGATAGCGCCTGGTAAAATTCCAAAGTTCACCACCTTCTTCCTAGTTCTTTTCAAGATTCTAAAGCTGCTGCAGTTGTGCAGATGTCTAGAGGATTTAGTCTATTTCTCACATTCCAGCATTCAATTTTGCTCCTGTTATTATGGTTAAATGTAGGGATCAATGAGCGGAACCGGTAACGCTAGTTCTGTAGCGCGCCTCCTATTTTTATTTTGTTCGCATCCAACCGAGCTAATCAACTCCAGTTCCTGCTGGATAAGATTAGACAATTTCTTTGTTCTTTGACGATAGCTGGTGAGTTGGTACGTATTTAGTAGGTGAGGGTTCGGGGTGGAGTGGGATTTGCTGCAGTGGAAGCGTGATTTGTATGACATTTTGTTTTCAGCATGGTGTACACCATTGTTTTTCAGGCAATTCTGCGCACGTTTGCTGGTTTGTGACCTCGCATAACGGGCATGAGACATTGTTTTTCATGCCTAATGATGACAGAACGACATGGCTTTCAGATTCGCAGTCATTTTCTAAAAACATAGTTTTCATCTCTTCTCAATAATTTTTAACAAATCCGTTCTTTATGATCAAGCCGGAGATCACATTGTTGTTTCAAAATAATCATAGAATTGCTGAAATATGTCAATTTCTTTCGGAACGTCTTCGGAATGTACTCGGTACGTCTTCGAGACGGGCTCGGGGGTTGGTCGCAACGTTGTTGGCCGGCCAACGTCGAAAATCTTGAAAATATTTAGTACCAGAATCAAAATTATCTCGCCTAAATTTTTACAAGCTGGCAGATCTAAGTAAGTGTCTTAGTGCAAAAACAAGCTGAACCTTATATTTTCCACACACCTGTATCGTTTTGCGCTTGTTTGGCCTCTGATAGGGTATGTATTTCAGTATGGCTACCCAATACAAACAAATTTCGATCAAATTAAGTTGTGCCGCAATTAGCGGAAAGACAGTTTATTTTAACACTTTTCATGATTAACATGATCAAGCATGTCCAAGTGACTTCTGTCATGCACCAGTCAATTGACATCACGGCCCCCCGATTTAACATTCACTAAGTGTTAAATTTTACTATTTTCCCGGTCACCAGGGATCGGACATGGTCGTTGTTAAAGCTCCAGGCCTCCGGGGACACTTTTTGCAAATGGCGAAACGCGCCTTTATTTGATAAACGCATTTCATCAAGCCTCCAGAAAAAAATAAACGTTTTATTTTCTGCGTGTAGTATAAAAAAGCCTGTTGGTTTTATTCTTCACGCGCTACAAATTATATTATTCATGTGCGTGAAGCGCAGCCCATACACGAATTTCTATGCAGCTTGTAACGTCGAACTCACTTTTTTCGAACATATTGACTGCCAACCAGGCGTATCACTGGAGGGCTTTGGGGGTTTTCATTTGTTCTTGCCAAGATACACATGCAATATGAAATGAAACAGTTTTGCATAAATTGCGCGCTCCAGTGATCACTAACTAAAAGTCCGCTCAGGGAGCTCTTGAACAGCCGTGCAGTATGAAGCGGCACTTTTGCATTATTTACTTGTGATAGCTAAAGTCGTATCAATACCAGGTTGTAGGCTATAGATACAGAAATACTTCGTAGGTGAAGGTGAAGTCGACTCGAAAGAAACGAGAAAACCGATAGGTTCAGATTCAGGCTCAGGTTCAGTAAGGATCTCAAAAAAAGAGATTGGATTTGAAAAAGAATTATAACAATAGAGGAAAAGACACAAAAGTTATAGCCTTGAGTTTGGCGACGCAGATTTGCGCTCTAGACACAGTTGGGTGCATTTTGAATTTCGAATGAGTCACCTTAAGAGCGACACTATAATTGCATTTTTGCATAAACTTTTAAAGCATTACTTTGATATGTTAGCGCAAAAGTTGTGACCAAAATATAGCATCTGAAATAGGCATACAGGCAAGTTAATGCCCCAGTATGAAGCGACACTATTGCATTCTTTGCTATACTTTTAAATCATTTCCTTTGATAGGCTTCGATAAGCGCTAAAGTCAGGCAAGCTAATGCCCCAGTATGAAGCGACACCATTGCATATTTACTTTTGATATCTCAGCGCAAAAAGTCGTAACAATTTCCAGGTTCCAGGTTAGATACAGAAGTACTTCGCAGGTGAAGGTGAAGTCGAAAGAAAAGCGAAAACCGACAAGGATTCATCATTTCTCTCATGTCAAAGATACGTCCTTAGCTTTCTCCGCCACTATGCTCTGTCTATTATGGTAGGAAGGCTTTTGAGTCACTACTTACTTGGGAATAGCAACCTTACCGTACCACACATTGTTACAATGAAATTTTTACACGAGCTAATACCGCCTGTTGTACGTAGTGTCGGTAGTAACATTGGAGTGAACCTCGTGGACTAGAGAACTGCCGCCACTATCCCGCCATTATTCACCGATCAAAATATGCAAATTCATATATTCTGCAATCCTATCCCGGTTTTTACGGACAGATGCGGGCAGTAGGCAACACCTCTGCTGATTCGTACTTCCCGCTTAGTGTGTTGTTGACAGATCTCAATGAAAGATATGCTCAATGTATCTTTCGTAAATTGTAAAAATCAAGAAAAAAAAGATGAAAAAAGAAATAAAGTATGTTTGCGGTCGTCTTACTTCTGCTGTCTAGTCGTCGCATTTTCTACCAGTTTTAGCATTACTTTAATAGACTTCTTACATGCAATTCAAAAACCTATAGATCAATTTTCACGGGCACACAACGGAGCTGTTCCTCAAAAAAGCTGTTCCTCACCCCCTTTCGCTGCTGGCTGGCAAATATTTATCGCGATCTCTTGCTGGCTGGCAAAAATTCATCGCCTCCAGTTCCTGGCAAAAATTTCAACTTCTCGCCTTTGCTGGGAAACAAGTTGCTCATGGATGTTGAAAAGCTAACTTTTTCCTTCACGTCTGCTTGAAAATAAAATTTTATTGCACATTTCGCGCATTTTCTTACTGTTTTTGCTTGCAAAACTGCAATCGCTTGAAAACCCACAGGGAACCCGTTTCATCACAGGAATACCGCTGGACGGTTGTCTGATTACAAGGGGCGCATTCTGGCGCCAAAATAAAACCGTTCTACTTCAAAGGGAAGCTCTAAGCTCGCTGAAAGTAAGTTTGCGTAAAGACATTTATTGAGAGCTTCCTGTGTTTATTTGCCTTTAGCACAGCCATGATGATTTGATTCAATTTCACCACAGCTTTTGACCTATTTTAGGTAATTTTAGCGGCATAGGAAACTACTGAATTCCCTGAATAATTTCAAATCGAGGGAGAGATTTGAGAGGGAACCAAGCAGCTTTCGGTGAAACGGAAGGTTGGCTCTAATACAATATCGAGTGATGGCTTTCAGGTATGATACCATGGGCCCCTTAAAAGGGCCTTACAGACGCATGAGTGAGAATAATCGTTAACTTAATAGACAAGTCTTCAGGTAAGATTACAGTACTTCCTACTAGTAACTCGTACCTTTCTCCTTCACATTTAATTTTAATTAATATATAGAATTAGCCACTGGCTAAAAGCGGAGCTCCCAATTACATATTTTGCTGTGTTAATGAGACAAAAAGGTTGCCATTGTACAAAGATAGCCTGTCACCGTCATATCACGCGACTAAGCACTTGCACTAAGCAACCCTTACCACTTAGATAACTTCACTCAAGTTTGGTTGTCTGAGGTTCATCCCTTCTCGAGATATATTCTTTTTCTCCTGTGATGACGTCATCGATGACGTCATACCACATGACCACATAGTTGCACCCCCCTTACCACTTAAATAACTTCACCCAAGTTGGTTGTCTGAGGTTCATCCCTTCTTGAGATATGATTAATAAACGGTGAAAAGGGTCGGTTTACCTGTGGTGGGGCACGCACGCAGACACGCGCCTGCGATACCAGAATGGGAATACCGCTGAACCATGAAAAATGAAGTCGATCGTATACCTGAGTTTCACTTTGAGCTATTGTATTCTTCCTGCGATACCTATGGTGCTCCGCTCTGCGGCCTTCGGCCGCTAAGGAGCTCTGCTATCAATTAATGTCAATGAAGATGCTAGTGGGCTGTTGACAATGCAATGAGTGGAGAGTGGCAACATTAAAATTGTAGTGGTGATTTTGGCCTAACTTGAAAGCTAAAAATGTTAGTGGGCCCTGTGGGTAGGCCTGAGCAACTTGCAGTGAAGAAGACAAGGATATTACGCTCACTTGTGAGATAAATTTTCAACACTCGAAGATAAAATTCGTATCTCCAAGCAGTCATGTAATGTTCTGTTTATTATATAAACATCAATGAAATACCAAATTCAAATTTTATTTGAGTTAAGCTTAAATATCGAGCATTCTGCAAAGGCGAGTGTGATATTTTCACATGTGAAAATAACATGATATTTCACGTGTGAAGATATCAAGTTTTCGCGCGGGAGATCACCTGGTATTTCATTGGTGTTTATATAATAAATACAATTAGTTATTGTCTCCAGGGGCAGTGGCTATGCAGCCTATAGGCCTGCAGGCACTGGACTGCAAATTGTGGGTGTGACTTTGGTACAAGTACTGTACTACATTCATGAGCTGTTCTGTAGATTTGCAAAATCCTGCGTATGCCCGAGGCAGACTGCAACTTTTAAAAATCCTGTGGGGCATATCGATAAATTTCCTAATGGAAGGGCACATCTGTTTAAGTGGGAGAGTGGGTATTTTAATGTCCTCCAAAGAGGAAGAAGAGCACCACATCCATGGGACAGGTGGTTGATGGCATTTTCTTGGGGAAATGTCTTACATGGGTCACTGGTTTGTGTTCTCCTTGTATTTCCTTATTGTTTGTATTATAAGTGTTTTTGTTTCCTTTGTTTAAAAAGTAGTCCAATAAATCTGGTAAAATTAATAGAATAAAAATTTTTGTCTCAATAAATACAAGAATTTATTAACCTCCATTAGTTTCAGTTAAATATGAGAATCAAACCTCCACTTAAGTTGGAAAACTCAAAGCAGAAAGTTACCCCTGTGTTGAGGGTATGGTGGATTTTTCTACAATCGTATAAACACCCATGTATAAACACAATGGAAAATGGAATAACATATTCTTAGAATTTAGCAATTTCTAAAAACACCGTTTGGCACTATTCTCTGTTCTTTATTGTCTTCCTGGAATTTATGTTTGCCAACCCTGTAATTTTGCAAGTTGGGATGGCTCACCATAAAATTATATGCCATGTCCATTACTCCTGCGTCATGCAAGTTACAAGTTGAAGGGCATGACATTAATTTTTTAGGAGGTAGTCACCCCAGGTAACTAAGTCTGAAAAGTGTCACCTGAACATCAATTGCAGTTGCCTGAACAACAGTAAGCATCTCAATAGCCTTGCATTTGTTGTCTCATGCTGTAAATTACAAAATATGCCAAAGCATGGTTGCCTAGATAGGACAAAGTTAAAAATTTCTAGTCACCTGAGCCAAAAATCTAGTTGCATTGGTGACCAGCTGGTTGCTGTTAGCAACCAACCAGAGTGGGGGTTCTATATATTTGATATAATTCTAATAGTGAATAGAAAATTAGTGATCATTGCAGTTGAAAAGCAATCTAAGTGATGCTATAATTAAGAAGACCTGAAGAAAAAAAGAAGGTTCAGGCTTCCAAAGGGAATCAACCCATGGCCTCCATGATCTGCCAACTGAGCTAGAGGCAAAAACTGTCAGGAAAGGTCAAATTTTGTGTTCAGAACCCCTGAAGGGTCAATATAATTTCAAGTGTTAAGTAAGAATTTTGTTTCAAAATATGGGCAATTTCATTGACTTTTAGACATAAAAAGTGACATGACTGTGCTAGAAAATGTTTTATGAGGATTGTTGTCACTTTAGAAACGTGTAGAATAATACACAGGTATGATTTTTAAATAAATTGTATATGGGAACCTAGCATAAAAAGATGATTCTCCTTCCTTTGTTTTCTTTATTCTGATTGGTCTGGAGACCTTTGCTCACCAAACTTTCACCAGCAAGGAGAAAATCTACAATTTATTGTTTCACCTTTATTACTTTACTAATCATGATTAGTGCTAAAAAGATAGGACAAATTCTATTTGGGGAACCCTCAATGCTGTAGACCAATGGAATTTTGCTTATCCTTCTTGCATGAATGATTACTTAATAATTCATGCTATCATCATTGCACTGATATCCAAATGAAAGTGGAATAACTTCTTGCTGTTGTTTCAAACAAAGCTTAAACAGTGCAATTTAGGGTTTAGGTACCATTCTGTAGAATGGGGAAAGATATCAGGTGGCTATAACAATGAAAAACAATTAAAAATGCATTTTTAGCTTCCATCAAAAGTTTGTTTGTTTTCCATAGCTTTTTATGATACAAAATGTTCTTGTAACCCAAATGTAGGTTTGTGATTGTGTGCAGTGTGCGTGCTCTTTTCAAACTGATAGTTGGGATGTGACAGCACTTACCAAATGCTCTTGTAGCCCGCGTGTAGGTTTGTGATTGCGTACAATGTGTGCTCTTTGCAAACTGATAATTGGGATGTGACAGCACTTACCAAATGCTCTTGTAGCCCGCGTGTAGGTTTGTGATTGCGCGTAGTGTGTGCTCTTTTCAAACTGATAGTTGGGATGTGACAGCACTTACCAAATGCTCTTGTAGCCCGCGTGTAGGTTTGTGATTGCGCGTACAATGTGTGCTCTTTTCAAACTGATAGTTGGGATGTGACAGCACTTACCAAATGCTCTTGTAGCCCGCGTGTAGGTTTGTGATTGCGCGTACAATGTGTGCTCTTTGCAAACTGATAGTTGGGATGTGACAGCACTTACCAAATGCTCTTGTAGCCCGCGTGTAGGTTTGTGATTGCGCGTACAATGTGTGCTCTTTTCAAACTGATAGTTGGGATGTGAAAGCACTTACCAAATGCTCTTGTAGCCCGCGTGTAGGTTTGTGATTGCGCGTAGTGTGCTCTTTTCAAACTGATAGTTGGGATGTGACAGCTTTTACCAAATGCTCTTGTAGCCCGCGTGTAGGTTTGTGATTGCGCGTACAATGTGTGCTCTTTGCAAACTGATAGTTGGGATGTGACAGCACTTACCAAATGCTCTTGTAGCCCGCGTGTAGGTTTGTGATTGCGCGTACAATGTGTGCTCTTTGCAAACTGATAGTTGGGATGTGACAGCACTTACCAAATGCTCTTGTAGCCCGCGTGTAGGTTTGTGATTGCGCGTAGTGTGTGCTCTTTGCAAACTGATAGTTGGGATGTGACAGCTTTTACCAATGCTCTTGTAGCCCGCGTGTAGGTTTGTGATTGCGCGTACAATGTGTGCTCTTTGCAAACTGATAGTTGGGATGTGACAGCACTTACCAAATGCTCTTGTAGCCCGCGTGTAGGTTTGTGATTGCGCGTACAATGTGTGCTCTTTGCAAACTGATAGTTGGGATGTGACAGCACTTACCAAATGCTCTTGTAGCCCGCGTGTAGGTTTGTGATTGCGCGAAGTGTGCTCTTTTCAAACTGATAGTTGGGATGTGACAGCACTTACCAAATGCTCTTGTAGCCCGCGTGTAGGTTTGTGATTGCGCGTACAATGTGTGCTCTTTTCAAACTGATAGTTGGGATGTGACGGCTTTTACCAAATGCTCTTGTAGCCCGCGTGTAGGTTTGTGATTGCATTCAATGTGTGCTCTTTGCAAACTGATAGTTGGGATGTGACAGCACCTACCAAATGCTCTTGTAGCCCGCGTGTAGGTTTGTGATTGCGCGTACAATGCGTGCTCTTTGCAAACTGATAGTTCGGATGTGACAGCACTTACCAAATGCTCTTGTAGCCCGCGTGTAGGTTTGTGATTGCGCGTAGTGTGTGCTCTTTGCAAACTGATAGTTGGGATGTGACAGCACTTACCAAATGCTCTTGTAGCCCGCGTGTAGGTTTGTGATTGCGCGTACAATGTGTGCTCTTTGCAAACTGATAGTTGGGATGTGACAGCACTTACCAAATGCTCTTGTAGCCCGCGTGTAGGTTTGTGATGGCGCGTACAATGTGTGCTCTTTGCAAACTGATAGTTGGGATGTGACAGCACTTACCAAATGCTCTTGTAGCCCGCGTGTAGGTTTGTAATTGCGCGTACAATGTGTGCGCTTTTCAAACTGATAGTTGGGATGTGACAGCACTTACCAAATGCTCTTGTAGCCGCGTGTAGGTTTGTGATTGCGCGTAGTGTGTGCTCTTTGCAAACTGATAGTTGGGATGTGACAGCACTTACCAAATGCTCTTGTAGCCCGCGTGTAGGTTTGTGATTGCGCGTACAATGTGTGCTCTTTGCAAACTGATAGTTGGGATGTGACAGCTTTTACCAAATGCTCTTGTAGCCCGCATGTAGGTTTGTGATTGCGCGTACAATGTGTGCTCTTTGCAAACTGATAGTTGGGATGTGACAACACTTACCAAATGCTCTTGTAGCCCGCGTGTAGGTTTGTGATTGCGCGTACAATGTGTGCTCTTTTCAAACTGATAGTTGGGATGTGACAGCTTTTACCAAATGCTCTTGTAGCCCGCGTGTAGGTTTGTGATTGCATCAATGTGTGCTCTTTGCAAACTGATAGTTGGGATGTGACAGCACTTACCAAATGCTCTTGTAGCCCGCGTGTAGGTTTGTGATTGCGCGTAGTGTGCTCTTTTCAAACTGATAGTTGGGATGTGACAGCTTTTACCAAATGCTCTTGTAGCCCGCGTGTAGGTTTGTGATTGCGCGTACAATGTGTGCTCTTTGCAAACTGATAGTTGGGAGTGTGACAGCACTTACCAAATGCTCTTGTAGCCCGCGTGTACGTTTGTGATTGCGCGTACAATGTGTGCTCTTTGCAAACTGATAGTTGGGATGTGACAGCACTTAAAAAATACACTTAGTGCTCGTTTTTAAGGATACTCGATTTTTATACTATTTCGGGCTTCCTGTGGTAATGTTACTCTCCTGGCTGGGAATATTTTTAAATTTTCGTGCTGGCTGGGAAACATTTTTAACACCCAGCTCCTGGCTGGCAAAATTTTTTATGAGGCAGCTGCTGGCAGGAAAAAATTGAGACCCTCTCCTGGCAAAAAGGAACAGCTAAATTTTTGCCAGCAACTTTTAAAACATATATTTATATGCTCTACGCGCGTAGAAATGTCCAAATACGCCATTTAAACACATTTTAACCAGGGGGGCTCGTTGTGTGCCCGTGAATTTTGCTCGATTTCTGTTGTATTGAAGTTCACGACATTTGCAAAGGCCAATCCGAAGTTTTTTTAAGACGCCCAAAAACGTTTCCAAAGTTCTCTGTTGGCTGCAGTCTACGGTACATAGCCATATTTGGCAATACCTTGTTCTGAGCCTCTATCTCATGCAGCCCATTTTCCATGACAACGGCCGACGCTTTGATAAAATCACAGAAGCGGAGATTTTTTAGAAAAATACATCAACAACAACATGGGCTCGTACGCTCATCTATGTTGATTTGCGAAAATAATTTTACATGGTAATTAACTACAAGTCTAATTATCTCGTGCTCGTGAACTGAATTCCTGAAAACTATGTTGAGCTGTTAAACTTTACCGTTATATCGAGACAACGATTTGCCGGATACCTACTTTAGCTTACTCAACTTCAGCATTTTGTACATGTCGTCATAAAAGGAGTTAGACGCTGAAATTCAGAGCATAGCTAGACTGACTAGTTTGGTTTCGCTAAGAGAAATTTGAAAGAACAACTTGGCCGCTCTGGGAAGTTAGTGCATAATCAACATGCACCGTATTTAGCATCTGCGAGTGAATGAGTTCTGTGAACTTTTGGTCTGAATATCACATGAACTAGTTTAAATCGACAGCAATTCATATTAGCTATTTGTTATATATTGCTTGGGTACTATGTTACATGTATGTGATTATCATAACTCCACAAATATGACGAAATATTATCCAAAATATGAAAGACATTCTGAAACCGCAAAATTCATGCTCGCGCCAAAAGCCGATTTTGTGGCTATCTTTAAAACAAGGAACGGGGAACCAAGGAACGGAGAACGGGGAACGAGAAAACCAGGAATACTACAAGGGGGAATCTTTAAAACAAGGAACGAGAAAAAGGGGGAATCTTTAAAACAAGGAACGAGAAAAAGGGGAATCTTTAAAACAAAGAATTAGAAAAGGGGGAATCTTTAAAACGAGGAACGAGAAAAGGGGGAATCTTTAAAACAAGGAACGAGAAAAGAGGGAATCTTTAAAACAAGGAACGAGAAAAAGGGGAATCTTTAAAACAAGGAACGAGAAAAGGGGGGAATCTTTAAAACAAGGAACGAGAAAAGATTCCCCCTTTTCTCGTTCCTTGTTTTAAAGATTCCCCCTTTTAGTATTCCTTGTTTTCTCGTTCCCCGTTCCCCGTTCCTTGGTTCCCCGTTCCTTGTTTTAAAGATAGCCGATTTTTGTACACCTTGTCATAAACGCGCAACATAAACATCGTACGTCCCATGCGAATCTCCTATTATTGAACTATTCGTATAGGAGATGGGAACTCATGAAGGTTTCGCGTTTTGAAATAAAGAGCCATATTGTAAACGAACGGTGGTGCACATTTCACAGGCACGGATGGAACATTTCGAACATTCCGGCATGCATGCTGCAAAAACAACGCTAAACATGCATAACTCTTTTAGTTTTTCCTTTGTTTCAAATAAAGTAAACAGATAATTTGTAAAAGGGGGTTAAAATTGATTTTGTCTAACCCAACCCGCCCAAATACAAGTTTCAGAATAAATGATTCACTAGGAATAATATTAATACGCTGCGTGTTTTATTATGCAAATTTAAAGTGCCACTGAAACGAAATCTCACTTCTTGATTCCAACCCGGCAATTGAAGATTAACTATAGTTATTGCATTATGCCAAATATAAGATATATTAAAAAAGAAGAAAATGTTTTATTACACTGTTCAAAACAGGCCTCAAGGACGACATTTTTCAAGCGAGCGAAGAGCTCATTAACATAAATTAGCATTACATTAAAATTCAAGTTTCCAAATAAGGACGTGTGACGTCAACTGATGTACAAGCCAGCAAAACAACATGGCGGAGGGAACGAGGAATCGAGAGTGAAGTACGATTCTCTGCCGCTGGAGTTCTGTTTTTACCACTATCAAGAATCAGACTGGATCACTTGCAAGAATAGAATGTGTTCGAAGATGGAATCTGTGCATTTCTTTCTGAAAGACTGAATTCGACGAGCAAGACCGAGGAAACAAGTCATCAAACGAACTCGCGCGCCTGGGCAAATGTAGAAACAAGCGGGTTTTTCATAATTTATGTAAAATCCAGTGTTATGAATTCACATGGCAGAGTTTGGTACTTCGGGTTAGAAGTTGAAAGTTTTATAGCTCATGCTATTTTTGTGTATGTTTAAGGAAGTTCATGCTTTTGATCAGAATTAAATATTTCTTTGCGATTTCGAAAAGGATACAAATGTAAGTATCAACATAATGGCCCAGCATAAGCTTACTGCGAAATTTGGGCCTACTTTCACGAAATTTGGACTGATTTGAAAAATCGTAGTTTTTTTCACTTCAAATTTTTGGACGACTGATTGATCAATGTAAAGTTTGTCTCCAAAGTTTCATATTAATTGAAATTTTGTATGGTTATCAACTGTGGACGCAAAGATCGATAAATATTGGATGGATTCGTGTAGTTTCTGTTCAGGGACTAGCTTTTGTTCTTCGTTCGGCACAAAATCGAATTCCAATGCGGCACACGTTGATATTCGCGCGTGACTGCTCTCCGAATCGTACATACATACATACATACAATTTTATTTAGGCACAGTGGCCTCACACAACAAGTACAGTAATTTACCTAATACTGTAAACGCTGGTTTCCAGGGGGGCTGTGCTTATTAAAAAACTGTATTATAATACTGGATTAAGAATCACTGATTGCAGACACCTTTAAAAAAAGAGTCAGCATGTCTCCGTGGAAGAGGTCAAGTCAATCAGGCACTTGAATTCCTTAATTGAATTTGCCTTCTTGGCAGTTGTTGGTAGGCTGTTCCATAGCATTGCACCACTGTACTTAAAGCTACGTTTAAGGAAATTCGTGTTCGGCCTTGGGAGCACTAGGTCAGTTTCACGGCTTCTCAGGATATATTTTATCCCTGTATCCTGTAGCCTCGTAAAGCTTTCCCTTAGGTTAGGTGCGGAGTGCCCGTTTAATATTTTAAAAATATATGTACCTTAGACTTTACATGTCTCCTATCAAGTTTCTCCCATTCAAGTTTTTCAAGGATCATTTGAGATGGGGAATCGTAATTTGCACCCGTTATGACTCGTGCGGCCCGGTTCTGCAGTCTCTGAAGCTTGTCCTTAAGAGTTTTACCACAGGTATCCCACAAGGGGGAACAATAATCAAAGTATGGGAGAACCAGAGACTTATACAGGGCCTCACGAGACCATAACGGGACAAAGGGCCTGACACGCTTAATAGCACCAATGCCGGAGCAGACTTTCTTACACATTTCCTCTATGTGAGTCTTAAAATTAAGCCTTTTGTCAACTTCGACACCAAGGCACTTCTGAGAGTCAACATGGGTGATATTTTTATCGCCCAACTTGATGGTATTAGTCAGGGCCCCGGCTTTGGAACTTAAGTTGTGATCGGACCCTATAATCATCACTTTTGATTTAGAAGTATGTGACTGGAGTTTGTTGACCGCAAGCCAGTCAGATATGTTTTCAAGGTCTAAATTCAGTGCAGAGGATAGTTCATCAGTTTCTTTAGAGGAGGCAAAAATTTGGGTGCCATCAGCATAGAGACAAGGAGTGGTATGTTCAAGACATTCTGGCAAATCGTTTATATATATAAGGAAGAGTAAAGGGCCAAGTATGGAGCCTGTGGGATTCCGCACACAATCTGTTGTTGTTCTGAAAGAACACCATTAACAAAGCATTGTTGCTGGCGATTTTTGAGGTAGGAATGGAACCACAAGAGCTCCATACCCGAAATCCCATAGAATCCCAACTTCTCAAGTAAAATTTTGTGATTGACAGAATCAAATGCTTTTCGGATGTCCAAAAATACCACTCCTGTCAATTCCCCTTTGTCTAAATTCTCAAACCAGGCATCAACCATTTGTATAAGGGCTGAAACCGTAGAATGTTGAGGACGAAAACCGGATTGAAATTTAGACAACAGGGAATTGTCATTCAGATAGTTATACATTTGTCGGAAAATTTCTCTCTCAAATATTTTGCTGATGACTGGAAGAACAGAAATCGGTCTGTAGTTACCACAATAACGCCGCTCGTCACTTTTATAGATAGGGGAAATGCGTGCATTTTTCCATTCGTCAACGAATACCCCAGTGGAAATAGACAGGTTAAAAATCGTCGTTAGAGATGGTGCTATTATATCAGCTGCCGTTTTGAGGGCGCGCGCCGGTAATTTGTCCAGACCGGTGCTTTTAGAAGATTTTAGCTTTTTTAAGCTGAACAGAATATTTTCCACTGGAATCTGTAATCAGAGCCTCGTCCCCGACATATGGTAATTAAATGCATAACAAAAGACCGAAAAACCTAAGAAAATTATCAGGCATCGGAGACTAGCCAAGCAAGGACAAGCCCACGTGCGCTGCATTGGAATTCGATTTTGTGCCGAACGGGGAACAATAGCAAATCCCAGAGTAGAAACTACAGAAATCCACCCAATATTTATTGATCTTTGCGTTCCCAGTTGACAGCCTTAGAGGATTTCAATTAATATAAAACGTTGAAGACAAACTTTACATTGATCAATCAGAGTCGTCCAAAAATTGAAGTGAAAATAACTACGATTTTTTAAATCAGTCCAAATTTCGTGAAAGTAGGCCCAAATTTCGCAGTAAGCTGATGCGTGGGGCCATTATGTTGATACTTACTTTTGTATCCTTTTCGAAATCGCAAAGAAATATTTAATTCTGATAAAAAGCACGAACTTCCTTAACATACACAAATAGAATGAGCTATAAAAACTTTCAACTTATAACCATGAAGTACCAAACTCTGCCATGTGAATTCATAACACTGGATTTTACATAAATTATAGCCCTGATTTAAAAATCCTAAAATATCTTCGATAGGGCTTGTAGAATTTAGTCAAACTTCGGTTACACGTAGGCAATCAGTCAATCTCGAGGTACCGTAGAGCATTTATCGAAAAAATGTCGATACAGTCTGAAACTGGGGTGAGAGTAAAAATAGGCGTGGCCCGATTGTCACGTGATACAAGCTCCGATCTCCCCAACTTTTGTACTGACATATATTTCAGTCTATTGGTAGTATGTGTGTTATATTGGCTGCGCGATAGAATTCAACCTGTTTTTATATGAGAGGTTCAAAATTGGTTGGCATGTGTGCAAAATCACTGGGTCGATCCACCTTAACGTCGCTCGCATAGTGGTAAAGTGTAGTTGGATGTGGAATTCGTGCTCTTGACTTTTGAAGCAGTCAGCAGTGCATGCCTCTCGTCTGTCAAAAAGTGAAATGAAAATAAAGCAAGCTGATTGGTTGTGATACGAGGCTCTTGATCCGTCCGTCTCTCCAAGCCAGCGACTCGGGTAAGAATTAGTTATGCAAATTGGTCGCGTCTGGTTCGCGTGTAAACCATCGTATCCAAATGAACGCGGCCATGCACCGAATATGTTGCTGCTCCATTCTCGAACCCAGAGCTCCCCGGCTCGTAGCCTCGCGGGGGAGGCTCTGGTGACAGCCACTGACGCATGCGCGAGATTTAATACAGAACCGCTGAGAAAAAGACCTTTCAGCGCATGCTCCAATGCTCAAAATCAACCAATCAGCGACGGCCCTCAAATGGATGTCCCCAGAGCCTCCCCTGCGAGCAGACGAGCCGGGGAGGTCTGGGTACGAGAATGGTTGCTGCTCCTACGTCGCAGCAAAAAGAAGTAAATATAATCACTAAGCC
Organism: Scolanthus callimorphus; assembly: GCA_033964015.1. Classification (NCBI taxonomy): domain Eukaryota; kingdom Metazoa; phylum Cnidaria; class Anthozoa; order Actiniaria; family Edwardsiidae; genus Scolanthus; species Scolanthus callimorphus. Next base: position 28,474,001 of record CM066913.1, read on the forward strand.
TGATCCAAGTTTCCCTACAAACATATAAGGTGAGCCATATTTTGTTACTCGCAGTGAGGAGGAAGTAATTGTTGAAAAAGTAGTTCCACAAATCCAAAGTTCCAAAAGGGATGCATATATCGACGGAAAACTAAGATAGGCCCCTCTTAGCTTGGGCTTATGTTTTTCCCATCCTACGTGTCATTCCATGAGGATTCTTTCTTCTTTTTCTGCTATGTACACTTGTCACTTTAGCGAGGCGGGTAGAGGGTTATCTCCTCAACATTATTTGAAGGTATTCACATGAACAGACACTTTGTTTCACGGGATTATGGAAACCACTATTTATCCATTCAACTTATGAAGCAAATATATTTCAATCTCATTTATCCCTACATAACATATGGAATACTTGCTTGGGTAGTGTATACAAGACCCATATACAAAAAATTCAAGTTAAACAAAATCATGCTGTACGACTGACTTTTTTTTGCTACTACACATGGTAAAAATACTGAAAGTGCTAAACCGTTTATTAATCTTCTAGGTCTTCTAACAGTAGATAATGTTTTCCGCGTCCATGTTTTAACTTTTACACACTTATGGCATAAAGGCCTCCTACCTGATGTTTTCAAAGACATTTTTCAATACGCTAGTAACGTTCATGGCTATAATAAAAATATCGGTAAACAATCACTCTCTTTCACTGCAATTGATATTTGGAAAGATCTCCCATCACAATTCAAGGACCTTAGTATCTTTCTATTTCGCAAAGAAATAAAACATTATCTACTGTTCCAACAACAAGAAATATTGTAATATCATTATTTATTCCTCTTTTCATAAATAATATTTCTATGTAAGTTCTTCCAATTAATCTTTTTCTTGATATTTCTATGACTTGCCTGCTTTTTATATAAATTCCTACTTTGACTTTTCGGGAAGTTAACAAGAAAACCAACCGGTTCATTAACTTCCCTCTCGCATTTTTTACTACCCCTAGATACTATATAATAATATTGTAACTTTTTTTAACATTTCATTATGAGTCAATAAAGATTATTCTATTATTATTATTATTATGATCATCATCATCATCATCATCATCATCATCATCATCATCATCATCACCATCATTATTATTATTATTATTATTATTATTATTATTATTATTATTATTATTATTATTATTATTATTCACTCTATCGTCATTTCTCCTTTTTCCTAGATATTCGGTCAAATACATCAAGACGGCTCGGTGACCTCGGTTATTAGACCACGCAAGCCAAGATTACCCAAAATAACTTGCCTCTTGTGTGTGAGGTATTACGATGAAAGAGCTTTACGTGCTATTATGGGTTCTAGCACTTATAGCTACGCAGGAATCCTGACTGAAATTTTTTTCGTCAATTTTCAAACATTTTCCGTCCCTTCTATAAGCCCAGAAACGAGAAGCACGCTGAACTATTCGACAAAGATAATGCCAAAAGAAGAAAGAACGACACTACTATCCCCCCATGGTGCTCCCCCAACTCATGGGCTTCACAAGATTGTACTTTTTATAGCCATACTGACTGCTCCGTCACACCTTGATGCCCGACTGGCAATACGAAACACATGGGGGTCAACGCTAAGAAGGTACCCAGAGGTGATTATGAAGTTCTTTACTGATGGTAAACAACTTGGCAAGAAAATGAACAGCATTCTTACACAGGAGCGCAATCATTATAAAGATCTAGAGCTGATGCCCACCCCAAGGGGATTTTTTTCGCCCATCGTATCTTGTGGTCGATGTTCTGGGCGTCTAGCCGGGTACGATTTTAGCTTCTATTTGAGGATGGATGATGACTATTTTCTCTGCTTGAATCACCTGATGATCGACATGCAGCTCAGAATACGAGAGAGAATGTTGATTTGGGGATGGCTGCACTGCTTCACTAATACCTCCTACATTGACGAGGGCTTCGTGATTCTTAGCAAAGATCTTACACAAGAAATAGTGGAAATGAATGATTCCTTGATTTGTCATCCATACGGTGACCAGGCCGTCGCTCTATGGATAAAACAGATGGCCAACCGAGGTCGGGTCGCCACCTATTTTGCCGACAATCACAGAATCGCTCACTCGTATAAACAAGTTTCCATCAAGGACGAGACACTTTGCAAGCGATTCATTGGAATACATCAAGCTTACCCTTCGTACATGGAGAAATATTGGTCTCTAGTCAGAAAGAATTGGTTCACAGACGCATTTACAGCAAGCTTGCGTAGGGGCGTGCCCAAGACATGCTCAAATCCTCTGCTCTTTGATTGGCAATCCTTCGATCCTCCCTATAAATACGAGCCCAAACCCTGTTGGCCGACGAACACAAGTTGGACGACCCTTAGTAATCAAGGAGAGTACCAGGGCAGAAGGAAAGGAACGCAACAGAGGAAAAAAACCCAGTTTATTAGGGAGAAAGTCATAAAATCATTTATTAGTAAGGAACATCAAAGAAGCTCTCGCGATAAAAAGAACCATTCAAACTAACGCTAGATAGATGGGTTAAAAAAATTAGTTTGGGGAATTGGGTGACTGCGCTCTTTTTCTTCATTGATTTGACGACATGTGTTAATAAATGGAGATATTGGGAGCTAGCAAATCTCAGAATTTGCATGACTGATAATTGTCCACTGAAGTGAAATTTCATTACAAGTCGCTTCCTTTTAAGGTAATTCCCCTGAAATAAAACGCTCACTAATGAAGCAATCCAGTTCGCTTGCAATGTTGGATTCTTCATTACCTAAGACAAACATTGGAATCTTTAATTTTCCATGTATTGACGCTACTCTTGAAAATGTGCAAATGTGCGTACCGCCCGTGATGATAATTTGAGGCTCCTTGGTACCTCATTTTGGGGCTTTTTATGGCGATAGCTTAAAAACTTGTCGTTAGAATTTCTTAAACTTTTTTTATAACAGGAAAACGAGTCTTATCAAAATGGTAAAATAAAAAGTAGGGGTGCCTATTCTTGTTTCCGTGCAATATCCCGAAAAGCGACTTTTTCTGAGTATTTATCGCTGAAATGGGAGTATTTAGCGCGCTCGATTGCGTCATTTTCGAACGAAAAGCGCGCGCGTCGATGCGCAGAACAGAGTGCGCCGTGCAAAACAAGAGAATAACCTTAACGCAATCTATCTGTCGACATCATTTTTAATGCCTGTCCGATAACATTACATTACGTTTTAACCCATACCGACTTGTCACACAGTGGTCTACGAGGGACGCCATCTTGGATTGGATCCGTTGATGGTGGTTATACGTGTTCGTTCTCACCAAATATCAGCTGTAATTCGACGACCATTGAATCATTCCTTCTCGACTTAACTTCAGTAACAGAAAGATTTATAAAAAAAGGTTTTCCCCTTGCGTTTCTTCGTTCTTTAACGATAGCTGGTGAGTTGGTACGTATTTAGTAGGTGGGGGTTCGGGGTGGAGTGGGATTTGCTGCAGTGGAAGCGTGATTTGTATGACATTTTGTTCTCAGCATGGTGCACACCATTGTTTTTCAGGCAACTCTGCGCACGTTTGTTGGTTTGCAACCAAAAGTTCACGCTAATATCAGTCGTCGCGCTAACATAGAGCACAAGAGCTTTTTATTTACAGACATTACATAAACAGCGCTATTGAGCATTGTGTTTTTTATATACAAATCTAAGGCCTTATAGGCCTGTTATGTGTAATGCTGAGACTTTGGCACACCTGTTCCGGGTTGTTACTAAACTGAAGCTTATTTGTCCTTTCCTTGACAACGTTTGATAGCAGATAATGACATGCTTTGTGACTCGACACTTTGTAGTCACCAACACAACTAGTGTCCGTAGATGAGTGTTGCCTCTGATGGGTGTTGTCTGAGTGCTATCCTATTGCAGACAACCTGGGTATTCACTTGCACGGATTGTTCTATAAACCGTACCGTTTTCACGGGAAACCTTCACCTCCATCTTTCTGACGTGGATCTGTAACACGTAACCTTTCCTCATGGTTATGCACAATACAGCAGCCCCTGTCCATGTTCTAGAATACTCAAGATGTAGAGACGCTACAGGGTTTGGATAATGAGCTTCCTCTTCTTGTCGTGAACATATCTGTTGGATTGGAATAGCGTGCTATCATAGAATGACGCCAAGTTGATGACGTTTATTTGTCTGGCCTGAAAAGATACAAATGTGAGGATTTTAATGAAATATTCATTTGCCTTTAATAACACATATCGCGCATGGGGCCTTGAATGGTATGTACCAGTACACTAGATTTTAATTAGAACCAGACCCTCGCATTGCAGTAGCAGAATTCGTCTATGTCTGTTGATGTCTGTAATGTAACTGTATATTGATATTTATACCGTGCAAAAAATAATGTGAATGTATATAATCTTGGTATTGCCCCACGTTAAAGGGAGCCTGTCAAGATACGCGCATGCTCTAGGAGCGATCACTCTGATTCAGCAAAACTAACAAGACCATCCTATTAGATACCCATTTAAGAATATGTAAAGCTAAAAAGAATGCTCGGATGGATCGAGAAATAGCGAGATCATAAACGATTGCTTCCGAGGTTTTTAGCTTTCCCTGGCCATCGTTACGGGGTGGATGCGCAGTTGTGTGACATGCTCCCTTTAAGGTGTCTAGTAGGTAACGCACCCTGTCAACAAACTCCTCCTCCTGCACTTCTATCACGTCCGGCTCGCTGTGATAACGGCTGCGGTAGAACGTGATTTGTTCTTTGAACAGCTGCTTGAGTACGAACAGCAACAATTCATTGTTGTCTCGCCTGTAGGCCAAGTAGTGTGAGAAGGCCTGTACAGAGAAGAAATGAGGAAATTCAGTCATGAAAATTACATGTAAGAGACAAATACAATTCAGTCCTGTAACTGAGAGGTGCTGAGCAGTATATGGTAGATTGACTAGATTCCATCCAACTGTCCCGACAAGCGACAATAACATGTTTTGTTTGTGCATGAAACTTTGGACAAGAGCCTGGGGCAAGAGCGGAGCCGTCTAGATGTACGAAGATTGATCCTGGGATGGTTTCTGCTTGTTGCAGCTCGAGGATTTGAAAGACGTGGCAACGAGAAAAACGCCGCGAGCTTAGGATTGCGATATTCAAAGTCGATTCTGAGGCCGCAAGTGTGCTTGTCAGCAAATGCTACAATGCAAGATTTGTTTGGTCAGGAATAATTCAAACAGCGAACTTTTTACGTGAAAGAATGACGCTAAACATCGCAAACGGGCGGGCTAACATCGACGTTCAACTGAAACATTTTGTCGCGAGCGGGAATGGTCATAAGATATCGTGATGACAGAGCGGAAATGACCTGCTTAGATCACTAAATTTCAAATAGTAAGGTCAGGTTAACTCAGGTAAGCTTGATTTTTTGCATACAGACTCCTTATCTTAAAAACAATATCAAAAATGACTTTTTCAAATGGATCCGTCTTTGAGATATTAGGCTTTAAACTTTGGTTTTTGTACCATTTTATGGGAGAATTAATACTTTGATCAGGAATTATGCAAACTTTGCTCGATCATATCTAAAATTCATATTCTTCAATTTTCTTTAAAATTTGGAATTAAGCTTTAAGCCATTGAAATATGGCGAAGTTAGACATTTCATTTTTGGTCAATCGTGATAATTATGTGATCTTAGCATACTGCAATCTGATTGGCTCTCAGCAGGTGAATTTATTCCTTTAGGGACGGACCATTAGAAAAGTGATGGGGGGGGGGACTTTCTTCTCTTGTTCGAAAATGTTTTGCAGAGACTTTTTGTCGCATGAATATTTTTTTACATCGCAAGGGCTTGCTAGAATTTTTTTTGTGCCATATCGGACAAGGACTTACTGCGACTTTCATAATTTTGCGACCTCGCGTTTACGATTTCAACCGCCAACTGGCCTTCTGGCTTCCGTCGCATTGACAATTTAACTTCGGCGCTGCACGAAAGTATCGAGCTTCGAGCAGTTTCCCTCACAGAAATTTCTCTTTGTTGCGCGCGAAGCGCGCCCGGATTTTGATAAACCCATTTCATCAAGCCTCAGAGAAAAGACAGATGAACATTCCATTTGTTGTGTATAGTTTGGGTTTGGGGGAGGGGGAGTTTGTTTCTCTTGGCCAAGATACATGTTCTTGTAATGAACATTCGTAGTCATTTCTTAAAAAAGAGTGCGATCGTATTATTCCATTGCGTGAGTTCTCAAAAACCATATTGTAATATATATAGCTAGGATGTTCTTCTGGCGCGCGAAGCCCGCCGAAATTTTAGAGTACTCAATTGAATGAACTAGAAAAGCGTTAAAAGAACATCAATTTTGCGTAATCAAAACTTGGGAATCTTGCACGAAATGTTTTTGGGGAGCCACAGAGGCTGCATGATTTGTATTTTTTTATTCCCTTGTATGAATATTTTTTTCGCTTTTTGCCCCCCCCCCCCCCATGCATCACTTTTCTAATGATCCGTCTCTTATTACATCCATTTTGAAATCACGCAAGTGTTCTGCAATCTGATTGGATCTCAGCAGGTAAATTTATAATGGTAATTGACTTTAGTGGAGGCGCGCAAATAAATTGACCTGCTGAGAGCCAATCAGATTGCAGAACGCGCGCATGATTTCAACATGGATATAATAAATGTGGTGGCCAACTCGAAAGCTTGTGCTACTTTGGCCACCATACACAATTCCTTAATGTCTTTTCTATCTATTTCCAAATCTGATTTATTCTTTCCTTATTTATATGTGCTTCTAAACAATGTAATTGACTGATATAACGAATGTGTGTAATAAATTGAATTGAATTCCTTTATCACATAAGGATATAGCTAAGTACGTTTTAAAAATGAGCAACTGGTCCTTCGAGTCAAGTCATTATTGATCAAAAACCTACAGTTTTTCCCCGTACCTTTTTCATGTTTCTCATGACGGAGAACTTCTGTGTGTCTATGAAGCTTTCCAGCATCACACGAATCGCCATGTTAACATCATCCTCGACCACGTATTCGCGAAGATGCATCTTGGCATGAGATTCCGCCATGCGAATCATGGATTCAATATGGCGGACAGTTATTGGGATTGAACCAGTGGCCTGAAACGTGAAATCACAATGAGCTAAGTTGTATCTGCTCACATTTGCGCTTTATTGCGATTTTCAACATTTTCGTTTTGTAAAGAAATTAGTGTTTGGCTTAAAATTTTAATTAGAATCCATAGCTGGGCATATATTTTAAGTAGAATCCATAGCTGGGCATATATTTTAATTAGAATCCATAGCTGGGCATATATTTAGAATCCATAGCTGGGCATATATTTTAATTAGAATCCATAGCTGGGCATATATTTTAATTAGAATCAATAGCTGGGCATATATTTTAATTAGAATCCGTAGCTGGGCATATATTTTAATTAGAATCCGTAGCTGGGCATATATTTTAATTAGAATCCATAGCTGGGCATATATTTTAATTAGAATCCATAGCTGGGCATATATTTTAATTAGAATTCGTAGCTGGGCATATATTTTAATTAGAATCCATAGCTGGGCATATATTTTAATTAGAATCCATAGCTGGGCATATATTTTAATTAGAATCCGTAGCTAGGCATATATTTTAATTAGAATCCATAGCTGGGCATATATTTTAATTAGAATCCATAGCTGGGCATATATTTAATTAGAATCCGTAGCTGGGCATATATTTTAATTAGAATCCATAGCTGGGCATATATTTTAATTAGAATCCATAGCTGGGCATATATTTTAATTAGAATCCGTAGCTGGGCATATATTTTAATTAGAATCCGTAGCTGGGCATATATTTTAATTAGAATCCATAGCTGGGCATATATTTTAATTAGAATCCGTAGCTGGGCATATATTTTAATTAGAATCCGTAGCTGGGCATATATTTTAATTAGAATCCATAGCTGGGCATATATTTTAATTAGAATCCATAGCTGGGCATATATTTTAATTAGAATCCGTAGCTGGGCATATATCTTAATTAGAATCCATAGCTGGGCATATATTTTAATTAGAATCCATAGCTGGGCATATATTTTAATTAGAATCCGTAGCTGGGCATATATTTTAATTAGAATCCATAGCTGGGCATATATTTTAATTAGAATCCATAGCTGGGCATATATTTTAATTAGAATCCGTAGCTGGGCATATCTTTTAATTAGAATCCGTAGCTGGGCATATATTTTAATTAGAATCCATAGCTGGGCATATATTTTAATTAGAATCCGTAGCTGGGCATATATTTTAATTAGAATCCGTAGCTGGGCATATATTTTAATTAGAATCCATAGCTGGGCATATATTTTAATTAGAATCCATAGCTGGGCATATATTTTAATTAGAATCCGAAGCTTGGCATATATTTTAATTAGAATCCATAGCTGGGCATATATTTTAATTAGAATCCGTAGCTGGGCATATATTTTAATTAGAATCCGTAGCTGGGCATATATTTTAATTAGAATCCGTAGCTGGGCATATATTTTAATTAGAATTCGTAGCTGGGCATATATTTTAATTAGAGTCCATAGCTGGGCATATATTTTAATTAGAATCCATAGCTGGGCATATATTTTAATTAGAATCCGTAGCTGGGCATATATTTTAATTAGAATCCATAGCTGGGCATATATTTTAATTAGAATTCGTAGCTGGGCATATATTTTAATTAGAATCCGTAGCTGGGCATATATTTTAATTAGAATCCATAGCTGGGCATATATTTTAATTAGAATCCGTAGCTGGGCATATATTTTAATTAGAATCCATAGCTGGGCATATATTTTAATTAGAATCCATAGCTGGGCATATATTTTAATTAGAATCCGTAGCTGGGCATGTATTTTAATTAGAATCCATAGCTGGGCATATATTTTAATTAGAATCCATAGCTGGGCATATATTTTAATTAGAATCCGTAGCTGGGCATATATTTGATTTAGAATCCATCTGGGCATATATTTTAATTAGAATCCGTAGCTGGGCATATATTTTAATTAGAATCAATAGCTGGGCATACATTTTAATTAGAATCCGTAGCTGGGCATATATTTTAATTAGAATCCATAGCTGGGCATATATTTTAATTAGAATCCATAGCTGGGCATATATTTAATTAAAATCCGTAGCTGGGCATATATTTTAATTAGAATCCGTAGCTGGGCATATTTTTTTACTTTTTTCCTGGAAATGTTCGGCACTCAAACGTTCGTCTAAGAAGAAACCCGTATATTAAGAAAACGGATAGAATGTTGGGCTATAGGCTTTGTTAAACAAGGTAAAAGAAATAAATGAACGATGAATATATTTGGACGCAAATCTCCAGCATAGTTAGGGATGTCACGCGTGCCTTCTTGGTGTTATTAGTGCCGTATACCAGTACTGTCATAAGAAAAGCTTCCGTCATACAAAACAGGAATGACGAGGAAGGAAAACGCAAAAATTTTAAACAAATGCGCCTATAGCAGCCGCAGTTTTTTTTTAATATTTTGAGATCAACTTTGACCGAACTTTCCCTGCCGAATAACATTGTCCACATATGTGTAATTACAAATACAGTGCCGTTTAGGCGGGGCCTGTATTGAACTGTTTTATTAAGTTGCCAGTTGGCGGCTGCTAATCAAAATGGTCAAGTTAAAAAAGCCAGATTATTTGTCCTAGACAGTTCTCTTTCCAATTAAAAGTCGCCACATGGCTACTGGAGATGGCGAATGAATATATTGGCCGCAATTTGGCGCCCTGATTAAATAAAATTACCTGCAATTATTAATTATAGCAGCTAATGACTACTACAGACACTATTCAAATGTGATAATGACATATGATCTACATGGCGAAACGAGTGTGATGTTTTGCAGGCATAATTGTTTGGACGACCGCCCGTCTACTAGATGAGAGTATCAAAATACAGGCCTCCCTACCATGGACTCCTTTCTCAGGTCGGCAAACATACGGGACACTTTGTCCTGGTCCATGTTGTTCAGCTTGGGATGCACACGCTCGCGGGCGTAGATGATGTACTTCTTGAGGAGGTCTTGAGGAATGGCATCCTCGTCGATAATATCTTCACTCTGTCAATAAAACATGAACGTCAGTTATGTCGTCTACGTCGTTAGAATGGCTTTATTAGAGTAGGCCGTGCAATCAATCATAAACACAGGGAAAACTACTGATGCTCAAATGGAACATCTATCATTGAGACCCCGTTCACACGAGACCGGTACAAAACTGGACCGGTACAATTCTGGTACAGTACCGTCGCGCGTTCACACGGGACCTGCGGTAACGGACCGATTTCGGCACGGTAAGGCGTGCACAGTCCCGTGTGAACACCGTTACAAAACGTACCAGAATTGTACCGGACAAGCGGTACCGTACCAGAATTGTCACGGTCCGATTTTGTACCGGTCTCGTGTGAACGGGGTCTGAGTAACCTTCCAGTCTCCTCTAACTTTTATCAAACACGCGAGAGCATTTTATCAAACACGCGAGAGCATTTTATCAAACACGCGAGAGCATTTTATCAAACACGCGAGAGCATTTTATCAAACACGCGAGAGCATTTTATCAAACACGCGAGAGCATTTTATCAAACGCGCGAGAGCATTTTATCAAACACGCGAGAGCATTTTATCAAACACGCGAGAGCATTTTATCAAACACGCGAGAGCATTTATCAAACACGCGAGAGCATTTTATCAAACACGCGAGAGCATTTTATCAAACACGCGAGAGCATTTTATCAAACACGCGAGAGCATTTTATCAAACACGCGAGAGCATTTTATCAAACGCGCGAGAGCATTTTATCAAACACGCGAGAGCATTTTATCAAACACGCGAGAGCATTTTATCAAACACGCGAGAGCATTTTATCAAACACGCGAGAGCATTTTATCAAACACGCGAGAGCATTTTATCAAACACGCGAGAGCATTTTATCAAACACGCGAGAGCATTTTATCAGGATTTCAAAACACCGAGAAGTGGGCACGATTATGATGGGAGGAAACCTCGAGAGGTGTCAATTTTTCATATTGGAAATCAACCTTTTTCTTTCAATCTTAGTTAGTTCATGTTGTCTGGATAAAACGTTTCTGGAGCTTCAAGAATGTTGGCTGCTATGGCATGTCGTTCGTCGACCAGCTGATGCAATCATGATATATTGTTTGGTCCCATCACTGTCGAGCTCTTACCTCCATGTCTTCATCCTGGTTCTCGGCAGCATTTGGGTGATGTTTCACATGGCTGTTAACAACGAACCTGGCCAGCAACTCGTCCTAGGAAGAAGATTGAGTGAAGATACTTTTGTGAGTCTTGTTTATCCGTACTATGTACTATGAACACTCCAACACTTACATGTTGCCTTATTGCCACGTGATTACACGTGAATACCACGTGACCACGTGAATACCACGTGATTACACAAACTATGACTGTTCCATTTAAACCATGTGATACACTACAACAAGCGCAATAGCGCACAATTCGTAATACATAAGTATTAATTTAGGGACAAGAGGTTTGATGAAATAGGAATAACTGGAGACAAGTAAATATGTTTACCTGGATTGCATCCACAGTATCTCTTACGACACAGAGGATGTCAAAACGGGAGAGAATAGGCTCTGTCAGGTCCACCTAGATAAGACATAACACAGTCTTTAGTGAACTAGTAACAGGGTTCCCACGGTTTTAGGCTTTCAAAATTCCATTTGAAAAGCAAATTAAATGACCTTTTATAATGAAACAAAGGCAAACATGGGAACATTTTGGCGGGTTTTCGTGCATTATAAGAACAACAAATGTATTTAAAGATAGCATGTTGGCAGTTTTGATTGAGGTTCCTTTATTTTTATTTTATAACATTATACACAGTCAACATCTTGCAAATCCTTCTTCAGGAAAATATTTCCATGACTTTCGATGATATTGATGGGTTTTTGAAAATTCCATAACTTTCCAGGCCTGGAACATTCCTTTTTGATGACATTTTTATGAATCGCTTATTGCAGTAAAAATAAGCCAATTTGCCAGGATCCATACTCAAGTAATCATACCTACTGCTGTGATCAGCACATTTATCGACTTACATTTTCAGCAAAGGTAAGAGAAGGGTCATATCTGCCACCAATGGGATTTGAAGCTGCTAGAATACTACACCTTGCCTGTAACAAATAACAATTGCTCTTACAAAAATATGTCCACTATCAGAAGTGACGAACAACATCAGAGACCAGCCAGACAAATAAAGAGAACATTATTATTGAATAAAGAGAGGAAGGAGGTGCTGCTGTGTTGAAGGCTGAACCTGACCTGGAGGGATGTGACAATGCCAGCCTTGGATATAGATATACTTTGCTGTTCCATGGCTTCATGAATACTAGTCCGATCAGCATCGTTCATCTGATGGGATATATAATTATCATAATTAATAATGTTACTAATGAATGATTAAAAAGAGTACATAAGCTAAAATAACTAAAAGCTGTAAAAAATGAATTATTATCCTCTGTGCAAAGAACAAATAGATAGTTTGTACCTTATCAAATTCATCAATGAGACACATGCCCTTGTCAGCAAGCACAAGTGCCCCAGCCTCAAGTGTCCACTCTTTAGTGACTGGGTGTCTCTGGACATATGCCGTCAGTCCCACAGCTGAGGCACCCTGGCCAGTGGTGAACACAGCCCTTGGTGCTGTCTTCTCTACATACTTGAGAAACTGAGATTTAGCTGTCCCAGGATCACCACACAGAAGGACGTTAAGGTCACCTCGAATTTTGTGCTTGCCACCTGAAAACATAAATATTAACTAAGTCCATGGATAAAATATACATGAACAACACTAGCCTGAACACAAAATACGACCCATGACCAGACACAGAGAACTAAACAGGATGTACATGAATACACTGTCCTACCTGGATCCTTGGCAACACCACCAAACAATGACAATGCCAAAGCTCGCTTGATATCCGCATGACCATAAATGGAAGGTGCAATGCTGTTAATTAGCTGTTGATGGTAAATATGACAGGCTTGAATTATAGAGAAATAAATATACACTAAACGAAATTGGTGAGCAATGAAGGAATGTCACTATAAAAACTAGTTATAGGCTCTGTTTCTAGACATGGAGGGTTACATGAGCATCAGTGAAGACACCAACTTTATCAGGATTTGATGGAAACTTAGCCTAAAATGTTTTTCTCTCCAGCAGACTCTGCTTGGGTAGACACTGATAGGTAGGTACATGGATACGTAGGTAACACCCAATAACCAACACCCCTTTCTCTTACCCTTTCTCCAACTCTCTCATCTTTTGACAATGTATTGATAGCTTTGATGTCTTCATCTGTCAGATTAGTAACTGCCATTTTGTCATCTTGTTTGGTTATATAATTTGCTTCAATGATGGTGGCAAAAACAGGAAATCCATTGGATCGGTTCAGTGAGCTGTCATAGTTGATTCTGTAGATGCCAGTTAGCTCCTGCAGCAGTAAATAATTATCACATTCAGATACCCAATAATGGTGGCAATGGGTCAACAGATTCGCAAATTTTAAAAACACAGCAGATCATGGATACGTTAAGGGCTACATATTGAGCATTTAGAGCACTTTAATGCAATTTTCAGTTTCACTAATCCATTCTTAAAACCTTTTGTTGATTACGTAACTGAGCTTTGTGGATTTTGATTTTGATGAATACAAACATCAGTTTCTGGCAGATTCTCTTACTCCATTCACGCCCCTCCCAATATAGTTATGTAGGAATAAAAGTGTATTCAATTGAATTTTTCATAATTTTTGTTCAACAGCATCCTTAGTCTCATGGTGATTCTGATTTTGTGCACTAGCTTACTTCTTGTCTCAAAACTCACAATTTCATCTCCAGGTTTGCAGCTGTCCACTAGGTCTGCCATGAGAATAACATCCTTGTATCTTGGCAACCGACCAGCAGCTACTTTACTTGGGCTTTCCTGGATCTTGATTTTCTGATAGTTCTGATATAATGTCTGCAGCAAGAGAAAGCAAGAGTTGGCAACGATGGAAATGAAGTATTTTAGTAATGCATCAATCTGTTTTTTTTTTACAGTCAGTGATGACCAGGGGTGGAGGGGGGCGGGGCCAAGGGTACCACAGACACAAATAGTAGTATTTACTACTTCTACAAACAAACTTTTATTGAGAATAACAATACGCTTATGAGGTTCTGTTTTAGGCTGGTTAACCTGTTGTAAAATTGACCAGATCTTGTCATACCAGGTAGTGTCACCAGTTTGTAACCTTTTGCCCCCAAACTTTGTAACTATGGTAGAAAAGTGCTCTTTCTAGAGATATGGATAGATTTTAACTAAAATGCTAGTATCAAAAGTAGAAGATTTCATGATGTCACATGTGCCCACCTATAGTAACACATACCTGTTCCATGTTGATCTCAAATGGCCCCCGAGACTGACACTCTGGACACGACCCTGGCTTGACCTCCTGGTCTGTTCCCTGGAAGAAGGCCCAAGGATAAAGGAACACTTAGGGCAGTCATACTTGACGACACTAAGTTGTGGCATGATTCCTGTACTGCTAGTGACTACACCGCCTGTACGAATCAGCTGATTCACATGAAGTTGTCTGAAAAGGAAAAAGCAAACACATCTCTACCTAATGCTCTTTTGTAATCACCCCTCTCAAAAAAGATTCACTGTCCAATACATGTACTTCTGTACCCTTTATTCTTTGTATTTACATTAGGAGTGGTAGTCAATGGTCCACAAAAACTACAGAACATTTTGAAAGGATCTCAGCATTTTCAATGTGGGTCTCAGGTCTCAGATTAATTAATTACAGTAAGTATATGAGCTACTGCATTATTTTATTTCAGTAGCAGTTCTAAAAATGTCTCTTTGTTTCGGCGAGTCTCTGATTTACCATGTATCAACAGAAGACCTGACATTAACATGATGTGTTACACAGACAAAAGCTGCTTGTACAATATTAGTACAGGATTCATCAAGGAAATACAAGTATTAATCATGTACCGTATGATCACAATCCCTTGGAGATGGGGGTGTGGATTTTGTCTGAAATTGAACATTTTTAATAGTAGTAATAATTGCGAATACCTTAGTGAGCGTAGTTCCTCCATTAGTGGCAGCTCTGCAATCCTGACATGAATTTCCGTAGTTATGCGATCATAATTAGGAAACATGGCTAACACAACTTCCTTGGCAGCCTCATCAAATATTTGCAACATTTCTGCAGGTGCTTCAGGTAGGAAATATGCAAGCACTTGCTGTTCATTGGCCAGGATGTTGTAGTCAATGACCAGGCTCTGTTTATTGGCTGCAAACAATAAAATATCATATAACAATATTAAAGGAAATATTAATTTATTGGTTAAGCTGGCTTTTCAATAGTGCAATAAGTGGAGACGGAGAAGGAGGAGAGACATAAGAGCTTATGTTTGTGTGAAACTTGCTGTGACACTTAGCCACGTAAGTGTAAGCAAAGACGTAAGAAAAAGGAAACTTTCCGTTCTGCTTCCTTCACGCTTACGTCTCCTTCACCGTCTTTGTTCTTTGATTTTCACCCGAAAGCATGCATGCCTCCTTGCGTCTCTGTCTCCTTCTTCATCTCTGCTTACTTAACTAATGAATTTTTGAGGTAATAAATCTGCAATTTTCTTCAAAAATGATGGGCCATAACCCTTAACCAACATTTATAAATGGCAACTGAGCTATCATTTGTCATGTATACACGTAGGCCTGAATACGCAGGAATTGATGGATTAGGAGAATAATGCAGAGAAAAGAAATGCATAATTAGTATAATTACTCAAGTGATTAGTGTTATTAATTATTAATAGAGTTTAATGTGTGGTTCCAGAAATTATCCATACCCCCCCTACGGAAGGGCAATGGAAATTCCGGAGGGGTGGGGGGGTCAATTTACCTGATCATTTCCATACAAATACTGTATTTTCCTTGGAAATTCCAGAGGGGTGGGGGGGCCACTTTTCAACACCCTTCCGTGGAGGGGGTATGGATTTTTTCTCGAACCACACAATGTGGAATGGTAAGGTACGAGAGGATCGCATTTCAGTCTCAGCTATCGTGCTGCCATTCGACTTGATTCTTTGTTATTGACATTGCGCTACGCTAACTCTCGTTAACACAGGTGATTATAACATTGAAAGGATTGGGAGTGCGCGTGAGAGTTTTGTTATTATCGTGAAACCTTATGAATCACTGAGCAATTATACTAAAACAATTAGTCACCTCAGGCTCTGTGATAATCGCCGCATAGTCACCTCAACTTCATCTTGGTGAGTATTCACCATTATACACACTAACCTTCACACATTTGTCTGATTTTCTCTCTGTAAACACTATGGCCCTGATCATCTACAAAGGTCCTGAGGAACTGTTTAAATCTATTCTTGATCTCAAGGCGCGGCGCTTGCATTGATACCCATTCTCGCACTGAATGGCCTTTCATGTCCTCCAGATTCTCAATACTTTCTATCATCTAGGAACACCAACAGCATGTGGTACTTATTGATTAATGTTGTTATCACATATCACAAAGCATAGAATATACCGGTATAAAAAAACAATTGGAACTAGTTGCAATGCCACATAAAAATGATGGCTTATTGGTAGAAAATAGAGTTAAGCAGTCATTATTTAGGTATTGAAGGACAAACTTGGTTGAAAAAAAATTGAATTTCGTTACCTGTTTTCAAGCTGTCAACAACACAAAATATTGATGGGATACAAAACAAAGTGGCAGCAGCTTGAATCATGATAGCGAGGAAAGCAAACAAATAAATTTCCTAACCTCTTCCTCATCTAGATATTCTCCCTCTGCTGCCCGTTCAGCAATTCTTCTTCTGTGTCGAGGACGACTTTCTTCCTCGTCATCCGTTTCATCTGAGGAAAGCAAAATACAGTTTGAACAGAATTGATGGGACTGTGACATTTGGTCTTATGAGAAGTAAGCAATTACTATATGAACTAGGGTTAAGAATAATTAACTAAATTAGTGACAACTTAGAAGGGCAAGTCACTTCTGATAGGTTTTGTTACAACTTTACAGTTTTAGCATTTGCAACTAGCAGTGTATTTTCAGCTCACCATAAAGAATCCCTCTGCGCAGACGACCTGTAGCAGCTGCCTCCTCCCTGTCCCTTTTCCTCATGAGCCGCTCAGCTTCAGCTCTCTGTTCAGGAGCCAATTCATCATAGTCATCCTCATCTAGATTGGCAGTATCATACACATCCAGGGCAGCAATTGGGCGATAGTCCCTATAGTTTTGTGGAAATAATTCAGTGTTTAAATTCAAATAAACCTGATTCAAATTAAAATATGTAACTATTATTATATTACTATGACATTACTTAAAGAATGGCTGTCGACTGTCATGCAACATGGCCATGGTATCAATTTTCATGAAAATACTTCGGAGCCGCTTTTGTAAGCTTTTGAAGTTCATCATTTTCTTGGCACATTTTTTCACTGCCATTCGCGCTGACTGCCATTGGGAAAGTTCTTCGAGTTTGTACGCTCAAGTGCAACAGAACAGGTGTGAAGCGAGGAATCTCCTTCACATTTGGGTTGTTTACAACAGCTGTATTGCATTATGATTGACAGGCATTCTTTAGATAGCCAATTTCCCTTTCCATGGGCTATCCATTGAATTAAGTTTTGTATGAAATAAGACCTTTTAATACTTGGAAACTGAGTACACAAAACAGAACTGAAAAATACATGAGCCACACAGAACAGCAGGGGGTGGATTATGGGGGGCCAAGGGCCCCCTTTTTTCAGGAGAGTTTTCCCAAACATTTACCATATTTGGTGATGGAGATTTGCAATTTTTTGGTCCCTATATTATCACTATCCAGCTCCCCTTCTAAAAATCCTAAATCCAACCCAACAGAATACTTGTGCAGGTGGTTGAATGAAACCAGTAGTCTTCTGTATATTCACCTAACCCACGGTTGTATCAAACAAAACTAACCTTTCAAACTGGTCCCCAAAGAGCTCTTCCCCTTCATCTCCTTCCTCTTCTACACCACTCTCTTCGTTGCCAAGAATGGCTTCAGTGTCATCCTCAAATGGTGGGAGATCTCGTGCAGGACTTGATGTCAAGCCATCAGTTCTCTGGGGACTGCTGGGGACTCCTATGCTACTGGATGTTTGGTCCTTAAAAACAAAATTATCCCTGATAATCAGGCATCTGCTTTTCTAATAATAATAATAATAAGAATCATAATGATCTTCCCTGATTAGATGAATGCTGCAGCCTGTCGCCTGCTATATGAAGGCATTTCTCTAAGCCAAGTAAGAATTATCTAGCAATAACCATGCTATCACAGAGTTGTCTCTAAATGAACATTGTCTTTGTCTAAACAATGGTACACCAGTTTCTTAGGCAGTCAACATTTCCAGAAAAGAACACTAATTGTGATAAGAAACTACATATGCATGCAATATTTAACAATTAGTTGCCAAAGGCGACATGATTATTGGCATATAGTCACCAAAATGAAGACAAGACGACTTTTCCATGATAGCATAGTTGTCAACTCACCTGCATTATATTTTTTGAGGGGGGCCTAGGGGTTTGCGGTTTTGCGGATAAGATTAAAAGTTACGGTTATGCGGTATTTTCAAAGTCTATGGTGTGCGAAAATTGGTGCAATAGTCTGCGATTACAGGGTAATTTGTGTACAAAGCGGTAAGCGGTATTACCGAAAAATCTGTGCTGAAAGGCAGTATTTTCTAAATTTTTGTGCGGTTTTGAGAACCCCCTCTTTTTTAGGCAGGTGTCACAAGATTTTGAAGCCTGTCACCCACATAATGATTGCAAAAATGTGCATACATTTACTGTATTTCACCCGCATTGTCATTCTCAGGATTTTTTCATGCATTTTCTGTATTACATGGCACGTGAGGGAGAATATCAATACTT
Source organism: Scolanthus callimorphus (assembly GCA_033964015.1). NCBI lineage: Eukaryota > Metazoa > Cnidaria > Anthozoa > Actiniaria > Edwardsiidae > Scolanthus > Scolanthus callimorphus. The sequence continues at coordinate 28,493,014 of CM066913.1, forward strand.
TTGATGAAGTTGGGTTGACAGGTATGTGATAATCACATAGCATGAGACAGCTACTTGTTTATACTGAGATGACAAACAACTTGTTTTTGTTGAATTTTTTCACAATGTGTGGTTCCAGAAAATATCCATACCCCCTCCACGGAAGGGTGTTGGAAAGAGACCCCTCCACCCTCTGGAATTTCCAAGGAAAAATACAGTATTTGTATGGAAATGATCAGGTAAATTGACAGTTTCGTAAATCGAGCCAACTACACACTGGATCACCAAAGATGGCAGTGGGTAGAAATGGAACAAGTTATAAATTCTGTAAAAATACTCCTCGCAACCGGTCTTGTTGATAACCGAAAATATTTTTGTAAATATCTATCTTTTTAGCAGCATTAATAGCGATATATTACTTAACAATTAGACTATGAGTTCGAGTATTCTATGAGTCAATAGATAGTTAACGAGGCGTATAGCCAAAACTTTGCTTTATAATCACGGCTTTACAAGTTGCCCTTCGATAAATATTTGAAAATTTGCATTTTGCACGCTTTTTAAACGCTCCAAGCAATACTCTGTATTTTCTAATATCATCAAGTTGCGAACAAATCGAGAATAAAGTCGGTCGCAAGTATAAGATATTGAATATATAAGAGCTTACAGTAAATACACACGACTTTCAGCAAAACTTTGCTTGCGACTCATCAACATACACGAGAAAGCTCAAACGGACAATTTCGAAATTTACAATCTTCATTGCCTTAAAATATTCCAGATTTAGCCTTGATTACTGAAACCTTCACACAGGAGGATGTGAAAAGAGTATTTCTATACCACGGAAGTACTATCTGGCGAGTATATTTAAGAAGAAAGGCAAATTTCGAAGAAACTACAGTAGCTAAACTCACCGCCATTGCTGCTTGGTCGATCGGCTGATCACTGTTCACGTGATCCAAGTTTTCCCGCGCTTCTCTCAGGCTCTACTCCAGAACGAGGCTATATAATCATAGCCTCCCGCAGAACAACTCGTGAATATAGCAAAGTAAGAAAGTGAGAAATCTTACACTCGCGGCGGTAGTTTTCAGTCGAGTCTGGTCGTTCGCGCGAAGGACCGTACGCTTTTCATAGCAGAAGAAATCTATACCCTCAAAATACTAAGGCCCCGTCCACACTAACGCGTTTTCAAAAGTATTCGTTTCTTATACGGATTCGCAGCGCGTTAGTGTGGACGGGAGAAGAGATCAGTTTTTATTTGATGTGACCAGAAACATAAAACTTGTGCAAGGACAGTCTCAAATTAATGGTACAGTTGACGTTTTCATTTTTATCCGGATTCGACCGTCCACACTATTTAACAATTAGACCTCGAGGCCGAATGTGCTATGATGAATAGACCATGAGGCCGAAGGCTGATATTATAGCACATGAGGACGAGAGGTGTAATTGTTTTAGTATAAACCAACTAGTTGGTCGGTTTGGACAATGAATACCATTATTTTATGTTGAAAAAATCAAGTTTTCTTGCAAAGAAAGGTGGAAAGTGCTGTCGTTTTTATGGCAAATCCGCGCGGGCTGCCTGTGGTGTTCAAATCGCGTCTCAGGCCCCTCGGCGGGGAACAAAAACAAAATGGCGACCAAGAGAACGAAGTTTCTCGAGTAAGTTTTGGTTATTTTCCAGCTTTTTGCGCTACGATATGGGGCCAAAGTACTTACAGACCTCTCAGGTGTGTTAAGGCCTGACTTGGGGCTTATACGCGGGCAGAAAATAATTTTGCCAATATCTCGAATACGAAAAGAGCTACAGCAATGAAACTTTGCATCAATGTTCATTCCAGTACTAGCAAAATTTTGACAGTTGATGTTTCCATGACAACCAAATTAAAGTTACGTGCGCCATATTTTTCCTTTTTGTGGACAAAACTTAAAATGGGGAACATTAAACCTCATCCTATTCTGAAAATACGATGGAATTTTCCTTTACTGCATTGATTCCTTCAATATAGCGTCTTTTAAGGCTGACCACCTTAAAAATTAGCGGAGATAGGACAGAAACTTGGTTGCTAGGGCAACAGTTCTCACGATCACGTGACCCTGGACACGATTAAAAAACGCTATCAAATGTAGAAGTTCATGGAGATTACGAATTTAGGGTTAAAAAGTAAGAAAATTGCCAGTAAGTTTCCCCCGTTTTTGATTGAAAGTAAATTTTAAACGGTACTTACAGATACTATAAAATTGTATCTCCATAGCAACTAAGTGCATGGAACAGTAAAGGTCCGGGGACGTGTTACTCATACCAAGTTCCATTTCGGTAGCTATTTTGCTAATGTACTTATTTGCAAAAACTGCTTTTTGCCTTAAGCAAAAAAAGGAAGAAGCAAAAAAAGTATAAGCCCCACCTCCTTTCAAGTCAGGCCTTAACATACCTGAGCTTCCAAATAAGGTAAGGGGGATTTCCTAATAAGGAAGTTTTGCAACGTCGGCAAAACGACAGTTTTTGGCGAAATTTTCTTGATATGGCCAGGCACGGTCTATCACCAAGATTTCATAATAAATAAAATTTATTTATTTATTTTATTTATTTTATTTATTTTTTATTTTACTTTATTTATTTTATTTATTTTATTTATTTATTTTATAAATAAAATTTATTTATTTATTTATTTATTTATTTATTTATTTATTTATTTATTTATTTATGTACTCTTGCTATCACTAATAGACCATTAGTAGCTTAGCCAATCAGAATGCAGGATTTGTAATAGACCATTAGTTGGTTTATACTAAAAAACGATATACATGTATACGGATTCGTTTTTATTCACTTTCGAGGACGTTTTCAAACTTATACGGATTCGATGAAAATGATCAGCGTGTTAGTGTGGACGGAAGGCCTAAACGTATCAAAAAGTATACGGATTCAAACGAAAACACGCTTACTGTGTAGACAGGGTCTAATACATCGTTGGCTTGCGATCGCTATAGTTTCCATACGGGTGTATATGTACAATAGTAACAAAGCAAAAAAAAACGATTAGTTAATATTATTAGACTGAAGCGACTGAATTAGAAACCGGTTGCGTTCACGGGGGCGGAGAAGGAAGGTGCTTGTCGTACCTTAGGGGTTATAAAATCAGGCCTCTGGTACCTTTTAGGGGTTATAAAATCAGGCCTCTGGTATTTAGGGGGTAAAATTCGAAAACTTGGAGTCATGCAATTTCTAGGTCATGCGCAGTTAATTGTGCAAGCTAAGTAAGTTTACATCAACTTCTGAGTCCTGAATGCGTCAGAACAGACATCAATTCCAGTCATAACAATTTGGGCTGATTGGCTGAACAGTAACAACTTGGACCGTTTGCACTTAAAGGGGCTCTCCCACGCTTGCTGGCCACATCTCTGACAAGGAAAATAGCTGAAATCGCAATCCAATTCCATCCGCTAGATAGCAGGTCAAAACAACCTAGAATTGCATTTGTCTAAGACTTGAAAGGTTTTCCTATTAATGTGGAGGATTATTTTGATTACTACGGTCAAATGTACATATGTTTTTATGGCTACAATTTTGCTTATTTTAGGTCCACGGTGGACGAATATTAAGCGTGCGAGTGCCCCTTTAAAAGCTATTTTGTATTTCTCTTACCCCATGCATTGCTGACTGTGGTCCTGACGCATAAATACAACACGAATTTTACTGTACAACACATTAGATTAACCCAAGTAACAAAGCGAACAGGACAGGGAATTGTGACTGAGGGCGTTCTAGTGGGTCGATTCTCTAGCAAGGATACTCGGCAGAGTGTTAAGGAACTCCTACTCGAATACCCGTAGGAGGAGCTTGCTAGCCGTCCTGGGCCGCATTTGTCTGACCTGTTTACCTCTCGATACCGCCAAGCTGTACCAAGTCCCGGCAAACACAGTGATTTCATAATAAAGCATAAAACTGAACAAGATCCCGCTTTGTTACAAAACACTGGACAGAAATTCGTTTACGGTTATTTTGAGGAATTTTTCACGCTTTTTTCATATTACCACAAAAGATATGTACTGCATTGATTGTACCAGCCTGCTAGCCGGCTCTCCGGTGGGTTTTTTCGGATATTCGATTTTTTTGGCGCGCGGGATTCCTGTGTCCCCAAAAAATCAAGCTGTACTTTTGTACTCAATATCCAAATTACAGCTGTTTCAGGCAACACGCGACCCAGCGCGTTCAAAACATTTTAATAGCAGTTTGGTTTTTCTGCGACGTCAATCAAAATCGCCTAGTCGCGACATGTCACGCAAGGGAAGGCAAACAAATGCACTGGGCAAGGATTTCGGATTGGCTCACACGGATTGCATTGATTGACAACGCAGAAAACCCAACTGCCAAACTCCAAGAATCTGACAACGGCGAAGTCGCGTGTTACCTGAAACAGCTGTAACCGTCAAGAACAAAAAATAACCGTCGGTCAAAAAGCGTATTTTTAACCGTCAGAGCCATACCCCATTGAGACCCTGTATTATGGCTATAAATCCCGTCATCAACGATCTCGGTTACTTTTTTTTTTTGGGGGGGGGCGACTTTCTCGGGAGATTTTCCCATACATTTACAGCTACTACTACAACTCCTGATCATGATATGGAAAAAAATGAACCAATTGGCCACTGCTGTATTTCAACGTAGTTCATTAGTTGTTCGTTTTGCTCACCTTTGTGTTTAACCAGTTGTCAAATCATTTAGTTTACACAGCTGACTTGGACTTCGTTAGTCCTTGTCTTAACTATCCTCGTTATATCCGTGTTATCTTCTTGTGAACTGCTCGACAAACACTTTTTGCTGACTTTTTTTGTTTTTGAATACCTATGATATGGGAAATTCGCCGTAAGAAAGATAAAAACGTCCCACGCAGTTTGGTCTACATGACGAGTAAGACGTAATGTACAAGGCAGTTCGAAGGCTTTCATAAAACAAGTCCGGGGTAAAATGGCTAGTACATGGAAATACTCATTGCATTTAATAACGATAATTGTGACATTCAAGATCTCGTTTGTGCCAGGAAGCCAAGGCTTGAGCACTATCATGAACTACATCCTCCCTAACGTGTCGAGTTCCCGCTACTCTGTCTCCTATGTGTCCGAGTGGATGGAGTGCTTGCTAGCGTGTACCAAGGACCCACAGTGCGTCTCGTATAATTACGAGTACAGTAAGGCTAGCAACAGAAGGTGCGAACTCAATGATTGCGGCCTTGATGGTAAAAACGAGCCGCTAACGTACATGAAGGGCTTTGTTTTCCACCAAGTACGGGTCGGCGAACAGGTGAGTGGCACAGAACGAGGTTTTCGAGCCACTCATCTAGTGGATGGGCTAAAAGGAAAATGTATTCCTTCACGTGATAATGGCAAACCTATAGGAGGATCCTTTGTTTACATTTTGAGCTCATTAGCATAAGCAATGTTCAGAATCAGACCGTTCGAGAGAGCTATAAAATGATGAGTTCTGAATATCAATAGAGGACTGTAAATGAAACATAATTGGAAAATTTCAAGCTGATATCTCGAATTCTAAGCGCGTGGTGCAACGTTCAATTTAGAGGAAACATGTGAGCAAATTAGCGTTTTGCCCCAATGATTTTCACACAATTTTGAAAAGCTTCAACTATCCTGAAAAATGACACAGAAAGAAAGGAAACAGGTCAAGACTGTTTAAGAATGAAAAATAAACTTGTTTTGAGCTTTTCGTTGCATTTTCAAAGTTAAAAACGGCGTTTCAAAATTCCGAGAATGTAAACAATGACGTCAGCAAGGATCCTCCTATTGCGCAAGCGGGGGTAATAATGTGACTCGGGTAGGAATAAAGGAAGGCGCTGTCGAGGATGGAATATCTTAAAATAGTTAACACTTTCAAGCAGTCACTTGAAAAGCTAATGACATTTTTCCATTCACATATCAGGGCAATTTGGCGTGCGAAGAGAGATATCGCCGGGACAACAGAGGTAAGAACAGTTGCTACTTTACTTTTTCACGTGTGAGAAAGTGTAGAATGAGAGAGAACATTCCTTACCCTGCTCACTTATTTCCTCATTTAAGATGCGCGGTCATCTTACCACCTATAGAGGCATTCTCGCTATTCTCGTACCCGGACTTCCCCGGCACGCAACATTGCGGGGAGACGCTCTGGTAACAAGTGACAGTAATTCAGGGCCAATCCATTCTCGAACCCAGAACTCCCCGGCTCGTCGCCTCGCAGGGGAGCTCTGGGTACGAGAATGGGGCCAATTATGATTTCAAACGCTAGGAGACATGCGCATAGAGTTCTAGCTTGCTCGGAAGATCTAATGCTATTGGCTTGATGCACCTCATTGTTCTAATGTATTCTTGTTCTATTCTTTTGCAGCGAGATGTCTTGCGAGAGCTGCTACTCGACCCTATGACTAATAATGTGTCGATTTGTCTTGTTTCTCAGAATCATCATCGAGTTGCCCACAAGGATGGTCATTACATGAATCGCACTGTTACCGTTTCGAGAAAGACCTCAAGACGTGGCCAGAGGCAGAAGCGAGCTGTAAGCTGAACCATGGAGCCCATCTCCTATCGATACATTCCGACAGCGAAAACACATTCGTGTTGGAGTTTGTGCAGCGCACCACTCACGACCGCTTGGTTGTATGGACTGGGTTACGTAAGACGTCACGTGGCCTGGCGTGGACTGATGGGTCAGATACCGTGTACACTAACTGGGTTCAAGCCCCGGGAGCAAATGAATGCGCGTATTTGTTTCTGGGGCAGTGGGACTACAACTACTGTCACGGCAGCTTTAACTCGGTCTGTAAAACTCTTGCTAAACAGTGTTGTTTTTAGTGACTTCAACAATACTTTTAAGCACACACGATAAAGTATTTAATGGAATAAATACCTAAATTTGATTTACATTTTAGGGAAAGTTGCCTGCTCAAGGATTACCAGTTGATAATACTGAAAGGTGTAATGACTATTTTTCTCGTGCGCCTATGTAGGTGTCTACTGGTCAGCAATACGCACAAACGCAAGCGCAATGAGAATAAAGCAATGTGGCACTTTCAGGTTATTTCTTTCCTGTGACTCACACTAGCCGGGTCATCTCCAGTGTAAGAACCATTCCCTGAGGACATCTTTGTCTTTAGTTACTATTTAATCATGATTGGTTCAACTTTCGTTCTACCAAACAAAGAAAGCTTTGTGACGCAGCTGGTGAGTTCTTACACTGGAGATGAGCCCACTAACCACAGTCAAGGCAATGCGCTTGCGTCAGTGTAGATGACAACGACATTGATCACATTGGTTTAAGTTAGAAATCCTTCTTATTCTAACGCAACGCTTTTGTTGTTCTTGTGACCAGTGTGAACTGTAAAACATCAGCCCTTGCTTTTGAGCGAAGAAGTCGTAATGAATCTTCTAGATAAAAGTGTTGACGTTGCCCAGGTGGGTGTAGACGAGCATCTTGTGTCGTATCAGGGTGCCGCAGTGTTTCTGTTAGTCCTTCCTTATCAATTAAAACCATCAAGGGAAGGAGTGCCCGCCTAACCCACCATGCATGCATGGACTCCATGTCGTCAGTTAAAAATTAGATCCCTATCACGAACTACAAATACTAAACTAAAATATTATTGCACAAACCTTGATACAGCTTACAAACTATTTCTGATTGGGCTGTTCCATTAACAAACTGTAACTGCATATAGAAGATATGGGTTTGTCTATACCCCTAGCAAACTGTAACCGGATATAGAGGATATGGGTTTGTCTATACCCCTGTGGAAATTCCATCCCAAAGGATTACCCCGACGAAATTGCAGAATGTCATCGTTTACCAATGAGGAAATTCCTCAGTCATTTCCCCTGTTTCCCTGGGGAAATGGCATTTGCTTCACTGGACCTACCCACGGAATTCCCAGTTAAAAGTCCTTAACCTTAAATTCCAGAGGAAAATACCTCTACCGATGTAGAACAGTGGCGGATCCAGGGGTTCCACGGGACCCCCGTTGAGCATCAGAACAATAAGGATCTTATTGTAATACACTGACCGCTGGCGGACGGGCTCTCTTTAATATATTGTCCGCATCAGTCTTTGAAGAAGTAAAGAAGAAACGGAACCCCTCTTAGTAAAATCCTGGATCCGCCACTGTAGAAGATAGTCATACCCGGACACCCGGCGATCTTTGCGGTAGCCTCAAAGGGCCAACCCATGAATACCATATCGGCTGGATCCTCGAGCATGCTCGATAGTGGGGTTACACTCTTGTACATGGAATAGCCCGTTGTTATTCATAGTCAAGTTTAGTTTCTACAAAGTTATCAGCTAGATTTATCTATTATTGTGCAATACTTATTACAGCTTGGTTAAGTGTTTAACATGTAAAATATTTGCGAGGTGAGAATTCAGTGACCAGGAATCTGGGAACGATAGGTTATTTTCATTCATAAATAGTAATGTTTTCCAAATTAGTTTTTTCGTCCGGAGAATTTGTTTATAAATTAGCGTAACTATTCCTACATTCCTATTCCTCTGAAATGTCAACGTAACTATTCCTACTGCATTCCTATTCCTCTGAAATGTCATCGTAACTATTCCTACTGCATTCCTATTCCTCTGAAATGTCATCGTAACTATTCTACTGCATTCCTATTCCTCTGAAATGTCGACGTAACTATTCCTACTGCATTCCTATTCCTCTGAAATGTCGACCAACCGACAGTCGGCACATTCGGTCGGTGTCCCGGTTGTTATTTCTCGGATGTCATGACTAATGGCCTGCACGTGTTAGATCCAATGCTGCGCTTGGACTGAGACACTTGCCTTAGTATTGTGATGAGTGTAGACTATTTTATAAACAATGTTCATGCGTTTGCTAACTTGCTATTGTAAAGAGTTGGCCATACCATTGGATGCTTATTACATGTCCGGCTAGTTTTCATAACTGGGGGTATTACTGTTTCCTGTGGGGGGTAGTGAGGCAAGGTTGTCGCAGCTCACATGCTCCCCATTAACTTATCACTAGGGTGCTCCTTGACGGCCTCGAGTTGGACGGACTCGAAATACTCTTCGTCATCTTCATCATCAAATGTAACTTTCCCCTGAGGATGAAAACCAAGACCACGCACATCAATGAAAACAATAGAAAAACACAGAACCTTGAAGGGGAGACTCAATTGTGTTCACAATATATTCCCTGAATATGATGCGGATTATCGAACCAATTCAATTCACTATTAAATTTCGTGCGTCAGTCACTGTTGAATTTACCCACAAACAAACATTCCAACCGATCGACCGAACAGAGGGGCTAACTAAAGAGGCACAAAGAATCCTGAAGTTCAGTTCCACGAGCTTGAAAACAACGTTTCAGGACATACCAACCTTTTTCTTGCTGCCTCCAGCAAAGTCCCGGATGCTCTTCAATATCTTCTTGCCACGCTCCTTGGCGCCACGGCGGAAGTGAATCTGAAGAGGACATAAACACGCTTTGTAAGCACAAACCGTGTCTACAGTTACCCTTGCTAAGCACGCAAACGGAGCATCATGCGAGAACATTTAATATGCGCTTTAGGCACAGCACCTTAGTTGCTGCGAATGAGGAGGTCTCTATTGAGTTGGACATTTGTCCCAGCAACGATACGGCCCCCATGTTTTGGGTTATACCTTTTCTGGAAAATTCATTGACCGCCTTCTGCAGTATTGCTAATGTGAATCACATTAATATAAGGCAGTTACCCCGGGCTAAGGGAATAATATAACAAGTCAAGTGCTCTTCAATTAAGCAGTCTCGACTGGTCGTACATAGAGGTTGTCTTGTGGGATTTTGTTAATGACGTTTCATAAACCGTGCCAAAATTCCATGGCTTTCCAGGCCTGTAAATCATGGAAATGTAGGTTTTCCAAGGTCCGCTGTCGATGGTGTTTGTTGAGGCTTGATTACCTCCTCGTCATCCTCCTCCTCCTCCTCGTCCTCCTCCATGGCACATCTCTCGACTGTCGGCAAATCCGCACCAGAACCGCTCGCATTTTGGACAAGACGATGATACTTGTAGTTAAGCCTGAAACGGAAATAAAGTAGATGGTAGGCTCGTTATATTGCGGTGCAAGTGTTTACTAACGCCATGTTAGATATACCGACAGAATCTCAAGTACGACAGTAGTTAAGGTGGATACCTTCTGTTCTTGCAGTAGAGGAAGCAAACAGAGCAGACAAGGAGGACAGCCAAGGCAGCAGCTACTCCAAGGCCCATCTATAAAAAAACATGTATACTGTCATGAGTTGTACATGCAAGGGACACCAAAAATTACATTAACTTGTTATACTGTCTGTGGCAATACAAGTAACGAACCTTAAAATCCTTCATGGCAGATCCTACTGTTTGGTCAAGTATACTACACTTCGCCTCTACCTCGGCAGGAAGTTCAACTCCATCGCTACATATCCTAAAACAGGCACAGAAAGCCGCAACTTTACATCAAAGTAACCAATCCTGGAGTCACATCTGTTACACAATGATCATTTGATGACACATCCTTCGTAAAACGGCCTGTAACGTTCTTATTTGTTTACTTTACCTTGGTTCTTTCCACATGTACGTGGTCTTCTTATTTCCGTGCTGAAATATCGAAAAACGAAGAGGAAATCAAATACTCTACTATCTGCACCTTCGAAAGGTTAGACACAAGGTCACACATAACAATCAAAATAAGTTGTCCCGAATGCGATCAATGGGTAGATGGCGAACTAAGGGTGGCATCAGTTCATTTGTGTATCTAAGTGTGTTTACCTCGCATGCAGACGTGACCTTTTGATAGTCTGACACTTCGCAAGTTGGGCAGGCATTCTTGGTTCGCCACAGGAATTGGAATCTAAAATACACAATAATATATCAAAATATAACTAGTTGTAGCTCTCGCTAAAAGTGCCAACGAGCAATTTATAAGTGAATCATGTTTTGCCGTTTTGAAAATATTAGTTCCTCTGACTCACTGCTGCCCTAATTTCATTTGGTCGACTATTTTATATTCCTTGACCCGCAAAGCGTTAGCATCTCGCGGACTATAAGGTGACTATAGGTCACTTAGGGACAAGTATCTACCCTCTAAATTTCATACATGTAAAGGTTGCATTTCCATGAGCATATGAACAAGCTAAATCACTGTTTTAGCAATGATTGTGTAATAATAACAGCGCGAGAAATATATACAAACACAGCATCGCGGCGTTTGCTAACGGGCGCAGTTCAGAAGTGGACCAGGGGTCAAATAGTAGATTTCTCTGCTCAAGTATTTGGTTACCACTTGAATAATAATGCTTTTTCAAAATCCTGGCACTTTGATTGGCGAGTGGTTACACCACTCTGAACTCGAGATTTTTGTCCTCGCACGGCTCTATAATGCTGCCGCCTCGCAGCCTCGCCTCTTGGCTCGGCTGCTCGTTGGCAATCATGAATCAACAGATGTCGCATAAGGCCTTTATTAAGAAGACGGACAATAGCGTTGCGCACAGATGACGTCAAACTTATTAAAAACTCAGACAAGCAAATGTACTTGTCTCCCATTTTCTCAGTTTTCTCTCTAAAGAACGATGCAAAATGAACTGGTAAACTGGTAGTTCACTCATTATAGCAGAGCTTGTATGTACTACTACCCTGGCTCGTATTTCGAGCGCGATCCTTCTGAATGGGATTTCAGAGGGATTGTTTGTCTGAGTCTCGATCTAATTTTAGAATCTGTGCGCAGCGCTATTGATTAGAGTGCTGTACTAACTTGCATCCATCACACGTGCCATCCGGACAGGTGGGAGGAAGTTGTAGGATCCCCTGAATCAAGCATAGTAGATGGTCAGGTTTAGCAGCAGCATGAGCAACAACCAAGACAATAGCGACAAAAACAAGAACGCAAGGAGAAGTAATAACAAATGGAGACAGAAGGAAACGGTAACAAAGGAACACAAGGAGTAATAACAAATGGAGACAGAAGGAAACAGTAACAAAGGAACACAAGGAGTAATAACAAATAGAGACAGAAGGAAACAGTAACAAAGGAACACAAGGAGTAATAACAAATGGAGACAGAAGGAAACAGTAACAAAGGAACAGAAGGAGTAATAACAAATGGAGACAGAAGGAAACAGTAACAAAGGAACACAAGGAGTAATAACAAATGGAGACAGAAGGAAACAGTAACAAAGGAACACAAGGAGTAATAACAAATGGAAAGAGAAGGAAACAGTAACAAAGGAACACAAGGAGTAATAACAAATGGAGACAGAAGGAAACAGTAACAAAGGAACACAAGGAGTAATAACAAATGGAGACAGAAGGAAACAGTAACAAAGGAAACGCAACAGGAAGATATCAATCACAATCATCATCATTATTGACATCATGACCAATTAATCAGTATCCAGGCTACCACCCTCATAGACATTTACAGCCCATAGTGACTGGCACATCACCAACAAGCATCGTCATCATCATCCGCAGCAGCAGCAGCACTATAAATACCAACAACAACAACACCACCAGGCTAATGCCTCTTGATGAGAACTGCCGCTCTGTCTTAATATGAAACATCATCATCGTCATTATCAACAAGTCATGAGATTGTGTACCACAGAGCTGGATATTAACTTGTTTTCTTAGTCACCACCTAGCGACCAAGTGCAAAAAACTTTGGTCGCCAGGTGTCACCAAGCTTGAAAAATATTTAGACGCCTGCTGGTGCCTAAGTTGAAATTTTCAGTCACCTAGCCGTGATTTGTGGTCGCCGAAACGACCACCTGGTCGCACTTTCCAGCCCTGTGTACAGGCCTAGTCTAGTACTAACGGTGCCTACCTTGTCCTTAGCTTCTGGGTCGCACTTGAGGGTGACCTCTACTTTACGGCCATCAGGACAGGCTGATGTTGCTCTGTCGTGACAAGGCATTGTTCAGATTACTATATCATGACTATCATACATCTTAGACTTCTAAATGGGGACTCCAGTACATATATCGATAAGTAATCAACGAACCGCTCAGGCTGAACAACAAACCAAAATAAGATTTGGTGGGTTTAGCAGATAATAGAAACTTTGGCTCTAACAAGCGGAGCAACCGATATCTGTCACTTACTACATTTGCAATACAGACCAAGTCACCACATTAGTACCAATGTCTTTCTCTTACTACCATGTGGATTTGATGCATTTATAAATCCCTTTGAGTCTGGCTAGCGCGCCTAAATAAACATATCCCAATGTTCACCAATGACGTCATGCTACGTGACCATGCTGTTGTATCCCTTGCCTTCGAGAAAACTAATTTTCCCAGTTTGATCGTCTTCGAGCCTTCCATGTCCTTTAACTGAGACAGGATTTTGCCGTCCTGAAGACGTCATCAATACCACCACGTCACGTGAGTACCTTCCTCCCTCCCTACCCCCCTTGCCACCAAAACAACTTTGCCCAAAGGTTTGTCAGTATTGTGCTGTTTTTCCAGGACCCATGCATTCGAGTCTGGTTCATCCAGGTTCGACGAGAGGCCTTACCGGTGAGAGTGCAGGCGATACATAAAATGTGCCGTCTTGTTCGTCACCAGACCTAAAATGAAACACAGGGATACCGTTGATGCCAGCAGGTTTTATGCAGTTTATACAAATGGACACGTTTGGCATAAACATAAATCTGTGTACCTGATTCTACAAATGCAGATGTATTGTTTCCCTCATGGTGATCAAAGACGCCTTCGATTTCTTCTGCAAGCCTGACACAACAGACACAGATCAAGTTAATTAGATGTCCGCACATGCTACGAGTAAATAGCGTTATTCTCGATTCCTATACCTGATTGGTTGAGCAGCCAGAAGCTGACCCTTGTTAGGGATGATGGTAAAACGGCACACGTTCGAGGTCAGATTGAAATCCTCCTGAATAAACAGGAAACACACAGGAAGAATGACAAAAGGTTTTAAGGAGACATAATGACGTGACAAAGCTGTGCGGCGCAGCGATCGTGACCTTGCCGCGGCGACGCGATTCCATTCCGTATCTACAGCAGGCCAGGTTCCGTGTCGCGACTGCGACAGTGCCGCGCCGCGTCATACGAAATCTGCTTTAGTCTACAGTAACATAACAGTCCCTCCCACCCCTCTAATCTGCTTTAGTCTACAGTAACATAACAGTCCCTCCCACCCCTCTAATCTGCTTTAGTCTACAGTAACATAACAGTCCCTCCCACCCCTCTAATCTGCTTTAGTCTACAGTAACATAACAGTCCCTCCCACCCCTCTAATCTGCTTTAGTCTACAGTAACATAACAGTCCCTCCCACCCCTCTAATCTGCTTTAGTCTACAGTAACATAACAGTCCCTCCCACCCCTCTAATCTGCTTTAGTCTACAGTAACATAACAGTCCCTCCCACCCCTCTAATCTGCTTTAGTCTACAGTAACATAACAGTCCCTCCCACCCCTCTAATCTGCTTTAGTCTACAGTAACATAACAGTCCCTCCCACCCCTCTAATCTGCTTTAGTCTACAGTAACATAACAGTCCCTCCCACCCCTCTAATCTGCTTTAGTCTACAGTAACATAACAGTCCCTCCCACCCCTCTAATCTGCTTTAGTCTACAGTAACATAACAGTCCCTCCCACCCCTCTAATCTGCTTTAGTCTACAGTAACATAACAGTCCCTCCCACCCCTCTAATCTGCTTTAGTCTACAGTAACATAACAGTCCCTCCCACCCCTCTAATCTGCTTTAGTCTACAGTAACATAACAGTCCCTCCCACCCCTCTAATCTGCTTTAGTCTACAGTAACATAACAGTCCCTCCCACCCCTCTAATCTGCTTTAGTCTACAGTAACATAACAGTCCCTCCCACCCCTCTAATCTGCTTTAGTCTACAGTAACATAACAGTCCCTCCCACCCCTCTAATCTGCTTTAGTCTACAGTAACATAACAGTCCTCCCACCCCTCTAATCTGCTTTAGTCTACAGTAACATAACAGTCCCTCCCACCCCTCTAATCTGCTTTAGTCTACAGTAACATAACAGTCCCTCCCACCCCTCTAATCTGCTTTAGTCTACAGTAACATAACAGTCCCTCCCACCCCTCTAATCTGCTTTAGTCTACAGTAACATAACAGTCCCTCCCACCCCTCTAATCTGCTTTAGTCTACAGTAACATAACAGTCCCTCCCACCCCTCTAATCTGCTTTAGTCTACAGTAACATAACAGTCCCTCCCACCCCTCTAATCTGCTTTAGTCTACAGTAACATAACAGTCCCTCCCACCCCTCTAATCTGCTTTAGTCTACAGTAACATAACAGTCCCTCCCACCCCTCTAATCTGCTTTAGTCTACAGTAACATAACAGTCCCTCCCACCCCTCTAATCTGCTTTAGTCTACAGTAACATAACAGTCCCTCCCACCCCTCTAATCTGCTTTAGTCTACAGTAACATAACAGTCCCTCCCACCCCTCTAATCTGCTTTAGTCTACAGTAACATAACAGTCCCTCCCACCCCTCTAATCTGCTTTAGTCTACAGTAACATAACAGTCCCTCCCACCCCTCTAATCTGCTTTAGTCTACAGTAACATAACAGTCCCTCCCACCCCTCTAATCTGCTTTAGTCTACAGTAACATAACAGTCCCTCCCACCCCTCTAATCTGCTTTAGTCTACAGTAACATAACAGTCCCTCCCACCCCTCTAATCTGCTTTAGTCTACAGTAACATAACAGTCCCTCCCACCCCTCTAATCTGCTTTAGTCTACAGTAACATAACAGTCCCTCCCACCCCTCTAATCTGCTTTAGTCTACAGTAACATAACAGTCCCTCCCACCCCTCTAATCTGCTTTAGTCTACAGTAACATAACAGTCCCTCCCACCCCTCTAATCTGCTTTAGTCTACAGTAACATAACAGTCCCTCCCACCCCTCTAATCTGCTTTAGTCTACAGTAACATAACAGTCCCTCCCACCCCTCTAATCTGCTTTAGTCTACAGTAACATAACAGTCCCTCCCACCCCTCTAATCTGCTTTAGTCTACAGTAACATAACAGTCCCTCCCACCCTCTAATCTGCTTTAGTCTACAGTAACATAACAGTCCCTCCCACCCCTCTAATCTGCTTTAGTCTACAGTAACATAACAGTCCCTCCCACCCTCTAATCTGCTTTAGTCTACAGTAACATAACAGTCCCTCCCACCCCTCTAATCTGCTTTAGTCTACAGTAACATAACAGTCCCTCCCACCCCTCTAATCTGCTTTAGTCTACAGTAACATAACAGTCCTCCCACCCTCTAATCTGCTTTAGTCTACAGTAACATAACAGTCCTCCCACCCCTCTAATCTGCTTTAGTCTACAGTAACATAACAGTCCCTCCCACCCCTCTAATCTGCTTTAGTCTACAGTAACATAACAGTCCCTCCCACCCCTCTAATCTGCTTTAGTCTACAGTAACATAACAGTCCCTCCCACCCCTCTAATCTGCTTTAGTCTACAGTAACATAACAGTCCCTCCCACCCCTCTAATCTGCTTTAGTCTACAGTAACATAACAGTCCCTCCCACCCCTCTAATCTGCTTTAGTCTACAGTAACATAACAGTCCCTCCCACCCCTCTAATCTGCTTTAGTCTACAGTAACATAACAGTCCCTCCCACCCCTCTAATCTGCTTTAGTCTACAGTAACATAACAGTCCCTCCCACCCCTCTAATCTGCTTTAGTCTACAGTAACATAACAGTCCCTCCCACCCCTCTAATCTGCTTTAGTCTACAGTAACATAACAGTCCCTCCCACCCCTCTAATCTGCTTTAGTCTACAGTAACATAACAGTCCCTCCCACCCCTCTAATCTGCTTTAGTCTACAGTAACATAACAGTCCCTCCCACCCCTCTAATCTGCTTTAGTCTACAGTAACATAACAGTCCCTCCCACCCCTCTAATCTGCTTTAGTCTACAGTAACATAACAGTCCCTCCCACCCCTCTAATCTGCTTTAGTCTACAGTAACATAACAGTCCCTCCCACCCCTCTAATCTGCTTAGTCTACAGTAACATAACAGTCCCTCCCACCCCTCTAATCTGCTTTAGTCTACAGTAACATAACAGTCCCTCCCACCCTCTAATCTGCTTTAGTCTACAGTAACATAACAGTCCCTCCACCCCTCTAATCTGCTTTAGTCTACAGTAACATAACAGTCCCTCCCACCCCTCTAATCTGCTTTAGTCTACAGTAACATAACAGTCCCTCTAATCCAGCTGATGTGAGTACCTTTCTGCCGGTGTTGACACTGATGTTGCTGTGACAGATGGCCTCCTTGTAGGGATGACCACACAGACTCAGATGGAACACGTGGTAGTAGCGCGAACCACGGCTGGTGAAGGACGGAGCACCTTTAACTGCCACTTGACTACACAACAGAGACGCAGGATTAATAATTACACTCGTCCGGTTACATGGCCGCAACTGTTTCTAGTTTCAGTCACTATTCTCTTAGTACGTTTTAAATGTACGTTTTAAATTCAGCAAATGCATCTTGAATGGAAAGAGAACAAAAAGTTCTCAAGGGCATGACAATGAGTTGAAAGAGGAAAACAACAAGGCATGTAGCTTTTATATCAGCCTGTACCTAAACGTTTTAAGTACGTGAGGATAGTGTTCCCTCAGCTACTAATGACGTCTTGTTTCTTACTATTAAGAATCACAAATGCGGTTAAGGTTATTTGCACTCGGACTCTTACCCTTGTAGCTTGGAGAAGTCAAACCAGCGGTCATGTCTCTTTGAGAAGAACTTGCAGTCAGAATGGCAGACGAGGGATGCTTTGTCACTGTAGGCAGAGAAAACACAAAATGAGTCGACAACTCGTAAAGCCCCGTGTCGCGATGCTGCTGGTTTACTAGCGAGCAGTAGTGAAGTAAATTCCCTTTTGCATATGCAAGTAAAAAGCAAACTGGATATGGATCCACTTGTGAAAGGTCTGTTAAATCCCGACGTAAATCTTACAACATATTACGAAAATATGACGACGCGCACAAAAAGGTAAAATGGACACAATGAATCATGTACATGTCATTATACCTTTTCAATCCAGGACCACATGGTACACAGGCCTTCTCTCCATACGGGTCGGTAACATTCAAGTATGTATCTATGATGACAAGACCATCATCAATAAGGCTAAAAATGAAATTTGATTATTTGTAGGTAGGCACGCCTTAAACCTTTGGGGCTGGAGCTTTTAAGTAGTGGCGGTACTTTTGTCTTCACAGCCAAAAAGTAAACCCATACCTTAAAGCAGTTTGTGTCGAATATCACTATCGCTTGGTAGAAGGAACGTTTACTGTTATTGAGAAAATGTACCCCGGCAGGGTGGATCCAGGATTTTTGCCAGAGATCATCGAATCGATCACTCTCATAGGGGGAATTGCAACCCCCACAACCCCTCCCTTAGATCCGCCCCTGTCCGGCATGTAAAGCATTATGTTTGGCAGTTGGCTTTGAACAAAATAATGTATAGGTAGAAGTGGAAAGTGTAAGGTTGCATGTAGTGTACAGTAATTCAGGGCAACTTACTGGCTGGGCAAGGCATGCATTTCTTTGCTTTCTTGTCAACGTAATTACCCTTGGGGCAGGCAACACATCTGAGGCAATAACAAGACAGCACTCTGGTTAATCTTTGGCTTCAGTCCCTCACAAGAAGACTGGTCATAGCCTACGCTTTACAGCAATGTTTACACAAGGGAATAGGCTAGATGCAAAGGCATCTACTTTGATTGTTAGACAAGATTCTGAGAAAATAAACAAACACCTGGCAGATAATGACTACAGTGCCAGGCAGTGCTCAACAGGGACAATTCCTTCTTCAGAAACTATTACTCCAACACTTTTGAAATTTGGTTTTCTGAAAGTGCTGTTTGAGACAAGCTACACAAACACAATTCGGATTCAGCTGTCCCAAAATCATGTTTTGTACAACAATACTTGGTTGAGTGTTACATCAGAAAACTTGTTTGAATATGAGTCTTGTAATTGTTGTCGTACCCAGACTTTGCTGTGGATGTGACTGGACAGTCCTTACAAAGGGTAGCTCCTCCATCAAGGGTATTGGTGATGTTGATGGAATAGATCTTCACTCTGAAACGCAACAAATGGAGAGTGAGTTGGGAATACAGACGGTGTGAAAAGGTGCTAGTATCATTCTGTACACTGATTGCATGCACTTACACCAGGAATACAGCAATTTGCAAATCACTGTACAGATGAATCTCAGTTTGTGGGTACCCTTTGCATTTCTGTGTACCATTTTTGCCATATAATAATCAATACACAATAATGCTGTCGTGTTAGCAGAAGAATTCGTAAATGGATTTTGAAGTTCTTTAAACAACTGGTGGTGGTTATGCTATGGGAGAATGTGCATGTGAAAATCAAGAATGTGAACAAGTGCATGCATACTAACACATTAGTAAGTGGAGTATCTCCTAAGGCCCTGGAAGAATTAATAGTTATCATTAGCTAACAAGAATAGTTAAACATTGGCTAACAAGAATAGTTGAATAAAATGGTTAACTCTAAAAGGTTAGATAGAAAAACATGTGAGCTCTACTTGTTGAGCACAATGAGGATTGTGTGATGACTCATATTAAAGAGAAGATAAATATAAGGAGGAGATGTCAAAATTAAAAGTCAATAAGATAATAATTAACTTGAGAGTACAATGCATTAATAGCATAGACATCTGCATTATTTTCTCTGTATTTAATAGTCATTGTACCTGTAAGTAAGGGTTGGATGCAGATTCTTTAAAATGAACATGCACAAAATACATTTATATCTTACAAAATACATATCACATAACAAAATACATATCACATAATGTTAAAGTAGCAACCCTCGATTGGCGGTTAGTTCTGTCTGGCGACTTTCCCCAAGCGGGGTTGGTTACTAAATCGTTATGCATTTGCTGCCATTGACCGACCAATACTCCCGTCCGATCCGGTCGCGTGTGTGACCGGGGAGATGGGTGAGGTCACGAAAGGTCACGTCTCGCTGTAAACATTGTCACATCATGCGCTAGTCGTCACGTCAGACTAACTCGCTCTCGGTCGGACTTGCCTCTCCCCTCGTTATCTTGCCAAAACCGTATGTCGTGGTTACTTCCGTTTCTCTCGCGCGCAGAGCGACATTAAACAGAAGTATGGTTATAGGCTCTCTGAACAGGCAATTAAAGATTGCTCCACAAATATCTGTAGACACAAGAATTCTTTTTCTGCCTGCAGGGCATTTTGTTTGCATTGCTGACTAGACTTTCAGAACACCACGTGAATGTACATAACATATTGTACCAATTCATTCTTTATCAAAATTAGCCGGTTTACACACACTCATCATCAGTGAGGCGAACCTACCTGTCATTTGGGTAGTTATGGGTAGATCCAGAAGAGTAGGAGGACATCTTTTGGAAAGACCAGTGGTAGGTGGTCAGCTCTTGAGATGTTACAATGTATCTAATGGAAATCAAGGGTGACACTTGACATGTTTTATTACAACAACTAGTAGTATTCAATGAACAAAATATATAAACTCACTCATATTTAGTCTTCGTGTGCCTTCCTTTCCAGGTCTGGACAACATGTACTCCTTTATGCCCAATAGACTAAAACAATGACAAACACAGATATCATCTCATTCCATATCAACTGTAACCAAAAGGACACATTGCAAGTGCTCTAACCATTAACGGCTGATCTATGAGTTGACAATAACAAAACTACAATGGACTTCTGGCCAGGTTCTCCATAAAAGAGTCTGTGTCAGCCGCCATTTTGACAGCATAGCAACAAACATGTACTGTACCAAGATGGAGAAAGCATCCATTTCCATCAGCTTTTTTAGAGAATGTGTGGTTCCAAAAAATATCCATACCCCCCCAACGGAAGGGTGTTGAAAAGTGACCCCCCCACCCCTCTGGAATTTCTGAAGAAAAATACAGTATTTGTATGGAAAAGATCAGGTAAATTGACTCCCCCACCCCTCCAGAATTTCCAATCCCTTCCGTAGGGGGGGGGGGGGGGGGGGGGGGGGTATGGATAATTTCTGGAAACACACAATATACACCAATGTTCTTGGATTGAATTTGGAAAATCAAATCTGAAACTTTATTTTTAGATGTTTAGTAAGAGATTTCTACACATAATTCGTCTTCTTATACCAAATGAAAACAATTTTGGCTCTGCTTTTATTCTACTGTACAAATGCCTGAGTAAATTTAAAACATATGCAAATTTAAAAAATGGAGCAGACACAAATTACAGGTAGCCAAAATCCTAATATATAGATTTAGCCACTGGCTAAAAGCGGAGCTCCTGGTTACATATTTTTCCATGTGAATGGAAAATTGCAATACTTTATTTGACATGAGTTAATGTGTCATTCCAAAATCTGGGATCCTACAATTAGATTACAAGAACAAAACTTATATGTATTTTAGAGCAGGATTGCGTGAGCGAAAACTTGAACAGTCAATAAGACTATTTATTGGGTAAGAAGGAATGGGCAGCAGTCGCAACAAAAGCTACCCACCCTGGATTTTTAAATTTGAACCAACCACCCTGCAGTTCCAGTGATTTTATCATGACCACCCTGGAAATTGTGCTTACCCACCCTGGAATGCGGTGGGCATGAGGAGGATAGGTAACAGGTAGGTCTGCCATAGGGTAAAGTTTTTCTTGTCTCTGATAGGGTATGTATTACAGTATGGCTACCAGCACTTAGTGATAAAGACAGTTTATTTTAGAACCTTTAACACATTAGCAAATTTTTTACTTATTTTTCAAGGAATCACTTCCAGAGCCAAACGGGTTACCATGGAAACACTAGTTAGCACATGGGTTTATGAGGTCTTGGTCATTCTTTGTTGTTACCAAGTTTGAATTGAATCGAAATATCCAAAACAGAATTATACATAAAACATTGTTTGGCCTCTTTGCCCAAGTCTTGTTTAGACGTCATTTTTTGCTAATTTGCATTAGTACAAATCTTGAGTATCAAAAAAGCTATGAACAAAAAGAGCTATGAACACGAAAAAAATTTCTTTCGTATTTTGAATGTGCAATCAAATAAGCCATTAAAATTTCAGCCT
Organism: Scolanthus callimorphus; assembly: GCA_033964015.1. Lineage (NCBI taxonomy): Eukaryota > Metazoa > Cnidaria > Anthozoa > Actiniaria > Edwardsiidae > Scolanthus > Scolanthus callimorphus. Next base: position 28,515,127 of record CM066913.1, read on the forward strand.
TCAGTTGCACTTTAACCAAACCTATTATACAATGGCTGACTGCATTTATAAACCGCACCAGGGGCTGAGGACCTCCCTTGGAATTTCCAGTCTCCAGACACACCCCCTCTCCTGGAATTTTCAGAGTTTAATACAGCCCCCCTGGAAAATTTTCCATAGGTCCTCAACCTCCCTGGTTCGGTTTAAAAATGCAATCAGCCAATGAGTAAGACAAGAAGTTTATATTTCATGCTTAAAAAAATCATGAATAGTTTATAAGAACAATACAATAGAAACACAATAAGAATCACAGGACCGTAGCATCCCGAGGGAGGGGGGCTCCCCTATTTTTGGGTGCAGGTACTTGTCACACCTTTCAGGGTTTAAAATCAGGCCTTTGGAAAAATTAGAAAACTTGCAAAAAAAAAATTTCCAGATAGGTACCCATTAGAGGTCCATTCTAGCAAATCAATCAAATTACACTTGTTAGGGACCGTTCATTTTTTATCAGGGAGGGGGGCTGGTGGAAATGAGGGGGTACCCTGTATTTTTGGTTGGCCCCCCTTTCATGTCCGTATTTTTTTAGGTGGCCCCCAAAATCCAATGTATTTTTTCTGGTGCCTCCCCCCCCCTCTATTATAAATGTTTGCCCTGTAAGGTAGACTCTTGCCTAAGTGATGCAGTCTCATTCTTCTTAAAGTTTTTCTTACTTCTGTCAAAGCTAAGGAACCGATCCCCCTCAGAACTGTTAAACGTTTTCGTGACACCCACCTCAGGTCCTAGTAGAAAAGATTTTACATAAAGAGGGGGTCACATAATTCTTTCGTTGCGGCCAACTTTTGATAACCGCATTTCATCAAGCCTCAGTAAAAGGGTAAATGAAGGTTTTTTGTGTATAGTCTGTCAGGAGCCCAGAAAGCTCCTAGTGAAGGGACCCTGAGCCTTTAGGTAATATTTTTCATGCGCGCCGCAAATGAAGAAATTATTATTATTCATGTGCGTGAAGCACAGCCCAAATGACGAATTTCTATGCTTGTTGTAAGTAAACGTTGAACTCACGCTTATACCTGTGGGGTGTTCTTTCGTACATAGACTGCCCGGCAGGCCTATCAGTGCAGGGCATTTTTGAGAGGGTTTATTTGTTCTTATCAAAAAAGTAAAAGAGCATATTAGATGTTAAATTCGTCATACGCGTGAAGCGTGCCGAAATTTTTATTAAGTATTTAGTGAAATCAGAAACATATAAGCGAGTTGAAACATGTAACAAACATATTGCATGCTGTAAAAAATACAAACTTTTCGTTTCCTCCCTGTTATGTGCTTGTATTTTACTGGGTGGTGACCCCCCCCCCCCCTCATTTCCACCAGCCTCCTCTCCCTGATAAAAAATGAACGGTCCCTTAGTTGCCTGAATTTCAGATGTATTCTCCCTCGTAAAAAATATATGTCTTGCTGATACCTTTTTAGGAGCCCAAGTCAACTAAGCGATGCCATGTATGGTACCTTTTAGGGATGAAATTGAAAGTTCCTGACAAGCACCCCTGCCCCAAAAATAGGGGAGTTCCCCCTGGGCATACTGTAGCATGTTGTAAATCTGATACAACCACTAGTGGTTGTAGCTAATTTGCATAGCAACTTTAATGAAACATATCAAGTTTCACTTCCAATTGTTTTAAAACAGACGACACTAGAAGGGAGGATGTCTTCTCCATTTTTTTAAGTAGTTTAAAACATTTGCAACAATTAACAACTATTTATAGTAAAAATACACTGTATAGCGGCTTTCACATAACTGCTGTGAAAACAATTCATGAGTAATTCATTATCCTATCAAATGCATAGAAATTCAACAATTAACCAATCACAGAGCGAGAGGTGATTCACAATCTCTCTTTTTTGTCAGCAATTTAATTAGACGTATAATTGTGTAATTATTTTCTCTACACAATCTGATTGGTATAAGGATCAAAGACCATGCTCTTGACCAATCACAACCCAAACCAATCACAATTAGCAAGTTATTTGTAATTACTCATGACAGTCATGTGGAAACTGCTCTAATTATGTTTTACTTGTGTCATGGTATGGTCTTTCCGAAAGCCGCCTCTGGCAAAAGCCACCTCTGGCTGCTGTTGTCACTGAAATTTAAAGAAAATAACCATAAGTCTGATGAGCCTCGAAGACAAAACCTGCTTATCAAAACTATGGGCCCGCTTCATGCGCAACGAAAGAAAAGTGTGATCCCCCTCGACTACCTGTAAAATGCCTTCTGCTATGTCGAAACTAATTATTTTTTTTATATTTAACATATAAGAATACGATTGCATTTGTAAAAGGAACAGCCCTGGAATAGGTCTGCACACCCACAGAGCAATATTATTCACCATCTACAGAGCAATATTATTAATTAAATGACTAGAAACCGCTACTAGTATCTTTAAACATGGGGAAATTCGGTAAGACAAAAAAAAATCATCTGAAAAAATACAGAAAAAATTCCTGCAAAGCCATGGCTTGCTAAAAAAAACATTCCTACACAAATTCTAACCAGGAAAAAAATCCTGCATAACCAAAAACCTCCTCCCCCCCCTAAAATTTCTAATGGTCCATCCCTTTTAAACTACAGTCTATGAATTATTGTGTCTATGTTGAGCAAAATTTACATCTATGTTGTGCAAAATGTATACATTTCCATGACTTCAGTTCCCATGCCTGACACTATCGGACAGAGAAACAATGAATCCAACAATAAATTAAAAGTAAAATGTCAGTGCATATTGGCACTGATAGACAGCAATAATTATTCCTAGATAGATTTCCGCTTGCCTGTCATATGTGAAATACCCCGGGGGGGGGACTCCCCATATTTTCAGACGGGGGTGCTCGTCCTATCCCTTAGGGTATAAAATTGACAGACGTGCTATCTCTTAGGGGTGTTTAAAATCAGCCCTATCCCTTAGGGGAGTCTCAGACCAATCCTTGCCCAGAAATATATTGGTACTGACACCAGAACCGATATTTACAAAGAAAACTTGGTTGAAAACCCTAAAATTTGCTATCTTTTAGGGGTAAATTCGGCGGTCGCCATGCCAAATTTGCTCTCTTTTAGGGGTAAATTTTCTGTTTGCCACACCCATTTTGCTATCCCTTAGGGTCAAAATCAATTTTCCCGACAAGCACCCCCGTCTAAAATATTGGGAGTCCCCCCCCCCGGTGAAATACTCTGTGAAGCTTCCCCGCAGCCAGGAATACATCTTAGGGAATTTCTACAAAATTAAATTAGCGCACAAAAGTTACTCGTTGTAGCCGAACCAAATTGAGAAGTCGAAAATGTCTCAATTTGAATTGAAAATGTCTCAATTTGAATAGCTTAGAGACATTAGAAAATTCAAGAATCATTGTACCATTATCTAAACCTGAAGTTTGGAGCTGGACGAGTCCTATGATGACCAAAAGTTTGCGAGCTAAAGATGGCAGCCATGCCGCCGATGCGTGACAAGTTTTTCTTTCATGACATTCTCCCGAGTCTCTCCGCCAAAAGTAAACACAGCCACGGCAGTTGTCAGCTCCACTAGTAACTTATATATCACTAGAAAATACGGTATTCTGATTGCAATACAGAAAAAAAGCTTAAACCACAATGGTTGAGCGTGTAAAAACGACTAATCTCACGAGTGAGAAAACAGCCCGCAAAAGTTCGGGAAAAACACGAATGAAAGTTTGAAGTTTGCGGTAGATAAAATCTGATTACTGCTGAATGCTCATTTTATACTCTAGCTACAAAGTTCAAGTACCTACCTTGAAAATGGGTTTCTACGCTAGCTCTTCGTTCGTCCGTCTTCTTTTGTCTTTTTCGACTTCACCATTCACTGGTTTTCTTCTCTACTCCTTCTTTCCCTCGACAAACTTTTTTTTCTATAATCATGACATCGGTCACTCTTCTTCCCGCTGGTAACTCATTTTCTAAAATCGTGATTTGTCAGCTTGATTTCAAGAGTTTTTGATGAAGAGTAAAAACCGTCGTGCGTTGTTTCGTTTGTTCACTTTGCACTCTCTTTGGCGGTGGTTCATGCTTTGCCCGGCTTCTTCCCGGCCCGTCGCTGTTTCTAGCTCTCTCCTCGAATAATTTCTTCCGCTTCTTCTATCAAAATTCTCTCTTTCATTTTTCTCGTCTTGTCATCGTTTTTTTTTTTTATCAGTCAGGAAAAAGAACTCTGTACAGACGAACAGACGACAGAGTCCTGCAGAAAAATGACAAACAGTTCCGGGGTTGCCTGTGGTGGGGCGCGCAGACAGACACGGACGCGCCAGCGATACCATAATGGGAATACCGCTGAGCGTTGAAAAATGAAGTCGATAGTATACCTGAGTTCTTACTTGAGCTATTGAATTCTTCATACGCGATACCTATGGTGCTCCGCTCTGCGGCCTTCGGCCGCAAAGGAGCTCCGCTAAAATATCATACAGCACTAAATTTGGCTAATTTCCATTGGCCAAGAGTCATCAACAGGGTTCACAAAAGAAAGCACCAATTAAATTCCATGACTTTTCAAGGACTAAAGATAAAAATCAAGGACTCAAGGAAACACAGTAACTGGAAGTACGATTTATTACTCAAAACTGGCTCAAAACTGCCAAAAATGATGACAAGTGTTGAATCAACAGAACATACTGAACACATATAGACAGCTGAAATTTGATTAAGTCAAGAATCTGATCATCTTAAAAGTCAATGTCAAGGACTTTTCAATGACATTAAGCATATTTGTTTAATTCCAGGAATGGCTTTTTCAGAATTCCATGACTTTTAAGGAATTTCAAGGGCCATGTGAATCCTGAACATGTGGCATGGATAATAGTGCCCACTTTTGTAGGTGGCTGTCAGTCAATAGGGCCTATTTTGCTCAAAATTCAGTGCTGTACAATAAGAACATGAAGCAGACACAAATTATAGCCAAATCCTAATTATATAACAGACAATATTGATCTACTACTAAATACCTCCTTAAACTTAAAGATGCAGTCCCCATCACAGTCCAACTCAAAGACAATGCTGACCAATCCATACTGGCCAACCTTGCCAGTGGGTTGTCCAAAGCCTTTAGTGGTAAGTCGTAACACAAGGTACACATCATCAGCATGATTCATACCACTAGTAATGTACTGGCCGTAGCTTTGCCAGCCCTCCTTAGTGGCACAGCCTCGTTCTATATAACAATACATTGTGATTAGAGAGATGGTCAGCCATGAAACCTGTCAACAAGCATCAACCATGTAACAACACAAGTAATAAATGTTTAACTTTCAAAAGATGTTTCAACTTCAACTTCCACCTGCAGATTGCAAAGACTTATTAAGACAGGGGAGGACTACATACAAATAGCCAAAAAATGACTACATATAAATAGCCAAAGACTGTAGCCTTTTTCTATTTTTATCTTAGACTGCTTGCAGCCTCTTCTTCCTGCGAAAGATAAAACAAATCGAAGCACACCACGGGTAAAAAAAACATTTCCCTGGATTTACGGCCGTTCGCCGAAGAAGGGGCTGCAAGCAGTCTATTTTTATCTTTGCATATTTTTGTTTATCTTGTGAGATCTCTCTTATTGGAGCCTCTGGCCCTGTCAAGGTTTCCCTGCCATTACCAGATTCTAAATCAATAACAAAATATATAATAAATAAATAACATGTAAGTATTTTGTTTGTTTTTTTGTGTGTGTTTTGTATCAAGCCTGGATGTTTTTTTTAAGACAACATGATACTAAAAGTAAATTTTGCAAAACATTTCATTGATCGACACCAAGGAATAACTACCATGCCCAAAAGTATTGCATTATTTAGAGTCTCTTCACCCTGCCCCTAATACATTGCTTTGGTTTTGTTGAAATGGATTCGGTGCATCAAAAGCTCTGATGTAAAGAGTAAAGGGCACAGCCTTTCTCACATTTGAAGAGTAAATTGTGCTACACTGACAAAAGTATGAAGTACCGTATCTGTGAGGTTTTTTTTCTTCAAATTTCTGAAAGTTTTAGTGGTACAGTATCAAAAATGGCACAAAGAAAAGCACTAAGGATAGGGCGAGGCTGATCCTGGTGGAACTGGGTGGAAATGTTACCTGAGATAGAGAAACAAGAAGCTTTCATATTTGGGGGTAAGTTCCTCCACCATCGTAAGTCATATCCATAGACAGCTGAAGTTGATACCGGGCACTGCTGACAAGCTGGAACAAAATACCATTTTTAATATTAAATTGATGTTAAATGTCAATAAACACTGAGAAATGCTGGTTTGTTTATTATGCTGTTCTTAATTGATTATGTCTTTCAATGTCATTTTGTCCATCCAAATGAAAATGATCTCATATCAAACCATTTTTCCAGGTAGCAAACAAAGTTGTTGTTTATATTTTACAACAATTATAATAACAAATATCAAATAAAGATAAAGTTACTTTGTCATGGGATACATAATGCAAGAAAGAGTTCTCATATAATTTATGGGAGGGTGTGTCACTTTCTCACTGGCTTGTTAGTTTATATTTTGGCTGTGCTCTTTGAGTGACACCCTGATTTATCAATGTTCATCAAATCTCTACTAACTTTGTATTCCATTGCTGTAGAAATTGGCTGGACAGAAGATGCAATCTGTGCCATTTACAGCCATGCCTGGGTTACAGGGGGGGCAGCTCTCCTTAGCACCAGATGCCGGCAGTTTGGCTGCACCATCCATGTCATCACGGCATATCTTGGGTTCTATCCACTGGTAGGTCACTTTAGTTTCATGGTTCTCATCACACTTGGACCTCAGGGAATAGTAATCTTGTTCAGAGCACTTCTTCCTTTGAGTACAGTTTTTAGAACCCTTGACTGTGATGGAAAATGTAGATGAGGTTAGAGATGGCTTTAAATCTGTTTTAAACCACAATTATATTAACAATACACCAATTTCGATATTTTAAAATTCTTACTCGGCTACGAACCTCTGGGAAATAAATCGTCTTTATTCAATGCTGATGCGAGTTCTTTTGTGTTATTCCCTGTTATTCCCTCAGACTCAAGTAAGAATTTTTAATATATCGAAATTGGTCTATTGTCTCACAATTGAATGTTTGTAAGCTTTGGTCAGATGAACTGGACATTATTTTGCATCTTAGGCTACCCATCTAGTCAGAATATTACCAGCAATTTTGCTGCTAATGTATTTCTTATGTTTTCTTAGTTTTCTCTCTCATTTGCACTATAGAAAAGTTACTTCTTTCTAATGTATCATGAATATTGTTACTCACTTGAATATTCAGTAACTTCATTGCACTTGTTGCACTTTGTTGCCCCTGCACCTGAGAATGTGTTTGAAGGGCACATTTGGCAGCTGAAAGGAAAATGCCAGAAAATTGCTTATTACACAATAGGGTACCTCTGTTTATGGCAGCAAGTGGCTTGAATCATAATAATGATAATTTTTATTATTATTATTATTATTTCTTTCTTTATTACTTTATTGAATTTGTATTTTATTACCTTGCCACACCTGGCTTGTCTGAGTATGTTCCTTGCTCGCAGGGCTGGCATTCTGATGTATAGGCAACACCTAACAGACAAAATGATACACATTTTTTTCCATTAAAATAATACATTTTGATGGAAATGGATCTAATCTTGCTAAAAAGGTTAAAACTACCGGACGGTATGTTTATTTTCTTTGACAGCTTGAAAAGGTAACCGAATGAGAAACATATATCACAGCTTTCACTCCTTATCAGAGGTTTAATCATAAAGAATTAACTTGGATCAGAGAAAAGTCAACATGATGTTGAAACACAGGACATCCAGGCAAAAACCAAAAACATAGCTTAAAACGTTCTGCATGGATAAAAAGGGGGATACTAATGATGGTACAAAGAAAAGAAAATAATACTTTAAATATATATTATTATCTCTTCAAAAATAATGATAAAACAGCTAGTTTAAAGAGACTATTTATAAAATTTATTCCTCACACCTTGGACTTCGATTTCACTCATGTAAACAGGATCCCTCTTCTCGTGTGAGCCATAAGTGATAGCAGTTACCTCCCATGTAATGAGGTTACGTCCAGCTTTCAAATCAAGCTGCAGGAAATATCAAATTAAAATACTGCATTACCAAGCATACTTGTCCTGTTATATTTTACATATTCTATCTAAATGAGGGGCCTACAATAAAAAAGTTGAATTTAATGATAAAAAAATTACCACTGGTAAGCACATTGGCAAAATAGGTGTTCCTGTAGAATCTATCTTCTACTGCCATTTTACATTTTAATCTTCATTGTTGGACTTTCATGTTACTGCCAAACTATGAATGTATGTTTATTTTGCCATGCTGGCCAACTTAAACTTCAACTGATTAAAGGAAAATAACTTTACATTCAATTAACTTCCTGAGGGTTGAGGGCAGCTGAATGTTAGTAAAATTTGTTCACCTCACAGGCACTAAACATAATTTTAGGCAGACATTTTCTTACTTATGAAGGACAATTATTGGACAAGATAAAGTGAACATACAGAAGCAACTTTCCACTCGTTCTCTGCAGTATTGTCAGGATATAGACTATGTCTTGATGTTGAACGGCACTGGTCATTGCGTAACTGGAAACAAAAAGTATAAAACATATAAGTACAGTATCTTTTGCAAATAAAGCAACGTCCCTCAACACAATACAATACAATACAATAATTATTCAATGTTGAATAACACAGGGAGTGGTTGCCCAGTCACCCGAGCCTGGGGCTCATGTTAAAAACGCTCGACATGAAAAATGTAAATAACAACGAATACTACACTACGCTACATACGATGAATTGACTATGGAAAAATTATAATGAACATTAAATAAGAGACAAAAAAAAAATCAAGTAAACTATGGAAAATGAAGGCAAAATAGGGCTAAACTTGGATGCAGTTGATACACTGGCAGCCTCTGAGAGAGATACTGGATATAGCAAGACGAAATTCAGTAACTGAATTAGCCAATTTGGCAGAGACGGGTAATTGATTCCAAAAATGTGATACATGATAAGTGAAGGAGTTATGCATGTATAAATAATTATACTGAGAACTTCTAGGCGTGAAAAAACTAGAAATATAAGAAGGACCCTGCAAGCGGTAGGACTTAAAGAATAAGTGACTGTATACGGCGCCTTTGTTCTAAGCTATCCAATGAGGCCAATGACAAGCATGTATCATAACTGACGGAATTGCCAAGATTAAGTAGCGTTCTTAGTGCGAAGAAATTAGCTTTCTCAAGTTTATTAATTAGCGTCCTAGAGATACCTAACAATATAGGCGAGGAATACTCAAGGTGAGGGAGCACGTAAGTCTTGTAAAGGGAAATCATTGTTTCGGCCGGGACGAGACGCTTGATCTTGCGAAGGGCAGCAACTTTGGCGTATACTTTCTTAACCATGTTTGAAATGTGCTCCTTGTAAGAAAGGGAATTGTCAAGAGTCACACCAAGAATTTTCAAAGTTGGTTCAAGCTTGATCGCCTCAGATCCCACACGAAATTCAAAGTCGTACGTACTAGACCTTCCTAGAACCATGGCTTGTGTTTTCTTGGTATTGATGAAAAGATAGTTACTAGAGAACCAGGTGTCCAGCTTTGAGACATCCCCGTTAAGGCAGAATTCCAGGGACATAGGACATACGCCATTGGATGTGTATTGAGTGGTATCGTCAGCGTAAAGTCTCAGAGACGAGTTGCTCACGCAATCGTTTACGTCATTAATAAATATGTTGAACAGCAAGGGTCCGAGCAGGCTGCCTTGCGGAACTCCAGAACGGACTGGGAGCCAGTTGGAGTACTCACCATTACACCGGACGCGCTGATACCTGCCCACCAAGTATGACTGAATGAGTCTCAAAGCTGGCTGGTTCACACCGTACGCAGATAACTTTGCGAGCAGTAAGTTATGACAAATGGAGTCGAAGGCCTTTGACAAGTCAATAGCCACTACCCCAACATTCTCTCTTCTGTCAAGAGACATGCGCCAATCGTCCGTTAATTTGATAAGCGCGGTGCAGCAGGAGTGACCCTTAAGAAATCCTGACATGTTATCTGAGAAGAGTGGCGAAAAAGCATGGTACAGTTGGTCGTATTTAACCTTCTCGAATATCTTAGGGATAGTTGATAAAACGCTGACAGGACCATAATTAGATTTGTGCGTATCCTCGTCTTTCTTATAGATAGGGGACACGTTGCTAAGTTTCCACTGAGCAGGCCACTCACATGCATCAATGCAGTAGTTAAATAATGTAGATAACGGTCGGACAATTGCAGGAGCCGCGATCCTCAAAAACTTCGGTGAAAACCCGTCCGGTCCACAAGACTTTTTTATGTCCAGACCCGTCAAAAGCTCCGCTATGTATGTGTGCGAAACATGCGCAAACAAGAAACTGAGATCATGTTCCTTGGTAGTAATTAAAGCAATGCTCGGGTGGTTTGCAAAGTCAGCTATTGTGAGATCAAGAACCGCCTCGCCAATGACTGGTGTCGAGAAATATTCATTGAAGACAGAACAAGGGTCTGAAACAACACGCCCCTCATCTATAAGGTTGATTGTATTTGAGGTGGCGGGCTTACTACTTGGCAAGAATGGCTTCATTCTTTTCCAGAACAAACCCACTGCGCCTAACGATGCATCATTAGCTGATGCATCATTAGCCGCGTTAGCACAGAATTCTTTGACGCCCTTCCTTTTCAACGCCGTCACCTTGTTCCTTTGATCTCTGTAACAAGACCAATTATCGTCAGAGGGCGTGCGGCGGAATTTCTTGTACAGACGGTTCCTATGACGAATCTCTTTTTGAATGACAGGGTTTATCCAAGGTAACTGATTGAAACGTAGGCGTGTTCGCTTAATAGGCACGTGCTTGTCAACTACCTGGCTAAACAAACTAGACCAGTGCGACCAGATATCATTTACCATTTATGGTGGATTAAAGAGGATCTGGAGATTTTCCGATACATTTACTAACATTTATAGTATTTTGCTGGAGGTACCGTCGGTTGCAGCTACCCGTCTACACGCACGTCAAAAACATGTTCTGTCGTCACGTGAAACTTCAAAGTTTTGACAGTGAAACTTGGATGTTTTGACGGCCAAACTTGAACGTTTTTGTCACAATATTCAAGTCCGCACTTTCGTTTCAATAACAAACATAGCAAAAAGCTTATATTCTGGTAACTTCACAGTTTTTCTGGTCAAAAAGAAATAAATCAACTGAACTTTTTACCTTTTTCTACTCACGAGCATCACCAAAGCTTCATGTTTGGGCGTGCAAACTTTGAAGTTCAACTGTCAAAACTTCGAAGTATCATGTTTTTGTCGGGTAGATGCAACCGACGGTAATTTGAAAATTTTCGTTCCATGTTTTCACTATTAGGCTCCACCTTTCTAAATTTCCTGGATCCGCCCCTGAATACCATACTGTACTTACAAATACTCGAAAGACAGTGTAGAGTCTATCAGTAAAGTGGTACTTGAAAGTTACTTTGCCATTTTTCTTGAGCTGCAAAAAGAAATGATCTCAGCAATGTAGAAAAGTTTGTGAAGCATATACAGATTTTTATTGCTTGACTGCTACTTACAGTGACAGCATAGCTGAGTTGAGCAGTGCACTCATCGCCTGAGGATGCAATACTGTCACCAAGGGGTCGCCACCCAGTTCTATCAACAAAGATACAAATCATTAAATTAGTACTGGTAAATGATACAAGCTCTGGAATATTCTGATGATTATCCTACATTATTATATGGATGCCAGTGTTTTACCAGAAACTAAAACACTCGCATTTTCCATACCTTCACTAGTGCAAATATGAAAAAGTTATGAACCGAATGTCCCGGATGTGTACGTTTGCAGTGTTGTTTCCTCACTTTTGGTCTGCAGTGAAATCTCGCTTGGTCAAATGAGTTCTTAACTAATCAGAAAGGAATCAAAAGATCGAGGGAGCATTTCACAAATAAGCACTTTCGACTTTACCAAGTGAGTTGTTCAATTTATTATATTTTTTATGTCAATTCTTATCCATATAATAAAAAGAACATTACACGGTGCCTTGAAGATATGGATTTTATTTTCTCATGTCAAAACAATTGCCACTCAAAAAAAAATCCATATCTTCGCCCCACGTGTAATATCCTCTATTTATCAGTTATCTGTTAAGTCTGTAATTTGATTGGTACATCTACCTTAAAGGGGCTATATCAAGGTTGTTTCAACAAAGTGTTATAAATAAAGACCAGTGATCTACATAAACAACTCACAATCCTACATATAATATTATTTAGTGTTTAAAAGAAAAAGGAAATGAAACTTGCATTATAGAGGCATTCTTAAATACAATTTGTTTAGCTTTTCGCTATCAAATTTCCAAGTTTGAAAACTGTTCAGCCTGGTAAGAAATCAAAAATGCCATTTGTAATCCAATTCCATCTGCTTGATAACACACAAATACTTCAAATGTGTGCCTATCTAGCAGCTGAAAGGTTATTTAACAAACCTAGATGATTATTTTGCTCATTTATTTTGAATTTGGCTACATTTAAGCTACCCCTGGCCAATAAGCCCTAAAATCGTGACACTACCCCTTTAAAATTGTTCATTTTTAAGAACTGGTCCCTGATTCCCAGAATACTACTTTCACTGCAAGGAATGGTGTTGCTGTTTAACGCCTGTCAAATGAAGACCCTTTTATTTTATGAAAGACAACAGATAGAAAGGTAGACCTGCAGTTGGAAACAAGTTATTGAACACCTCCCTTGGGGGAAAGGCAGTGGGGTATGCAGTCTATAGGCCAGAGGGTGCGGGCCTGCACGTTTCCAGGGGGACTTTGGTATAATTATTGCACTGCCTTATGAGCTTCCTCTACGGATTTGCAAAACCCTGCCTGTGCCTGCAAGGTTTTCCAATCCTGTGTATGCCCCTGATAGGGTTCGCAACTGGTAGTTCTCAGGGAGACTCACTTGGAACAGTTTGCTGCTTTCTCCTTGGCAAATTCGTCATCATATCCAAAGCCTCTGTATGCAACAGCTGAGCTGTGGCTATCAAATCCAGCTGGGAACTTCTCCCAGTCAGTAAACCTCACTCCACCACCAATACTGTAATGGCCTGCTGGACACTGCGCACACTCTAGCTTGTCACTGTTCACATTCAGATAGGTGCCAGGTTTACACGAAAAGGCTGAAATATAATCAAACAATGTTGAACAATCTTGTTTTAAAATTATTTGATTAAATAAGTTTTATTGCTTTGATTAGAGTTCATTTTTACAAATAATATTTAAGACAGATTTTACCAGGATTTTGAGCAATTTTGTCAAAAAGTGGCCAAAAATCCAGTTACTCAAAAGTTTAGAACCCCTTGGCTTGATTTTGGTTTGTTTTGGAAGAACTACATAAGGAATAACTTGGGTTTGTCCCACCAATAAATTCTCATGGAAAGCGGAGAAATTAAATTTCAAAGTTTACCACCTGGAGGACAATAATGGGAAAACTCCAGGCACAAGGAATTTAAGCCGTACATCTCTTCGCAAACTAATCTTTAGCTGAGCCCTCAGTGCTGCTGCTGACCTGCTATTATTTCGCATGCGCAGTAAGAGAAAATAACCCCCTCCCCACAGTCAAAAGCCTAAAGTTGCAATTCTGTTTGAAATGTGACGCCGCTAACAACAGAGGTTTATATATTTTGGCTGATCTGAGAAACGAGGAAAGCTGGAAACTTCAACTAATCTTGATAAACATCTGTACTTTGCATCCAGCACAATGATGAAGCTTTGCATTTTCCCGGGGTCGAGTTTTAACTCACTGAATATTCCTGAGATAATTTCGCAAGATGAGCCATGTGATTCGAGAGATGATATTTTGACGTCTCATTCCTTGAAAACTGAACCAAGTACCATGCTAGAAATTCCATATACATTCAGTTATCCTTTTCATTTCTAATTGTATTTCCCATGAAAAACATTCATTCAGTGATCTTCGCTGATCCAGGCGCTTTGAACAGCAATGGAAAGTCGCATGTAAAGCTTCGAGGTGTAGAATATAGGAACCCAGAAAAAGCATTACAAATTTATATTCTGCTGCCTTTCCTGTCTAGTACTTTCCATCTTGGCATTATTCAGGTCAAAATTAAATATTTTGTTGCTTAAAAACTGAGCCTAGTACCCTGGGGAGAGTTAGCGAACAGATTCTGCCATCTCTACTCGTTCGTTTTGCCGTGGAGTGGTTCTTGGAATTTGTGTACTATACTGAAAAAAAAATTTCATTGAAATATGTTTTCCTTCTACAGCGTAGCAACATCATTTGCCATATCACACTCGAAAACAATTTATTCAGAGATCTTCGCTGATCCGAAACACAATTTAAAGCACTGGAAGGTATCAGGGAATGCTTTGAGGCATTGGAGATATGAAAGATTTGAATTTCGCAAGTAAACGCTTATCAAGATATTCCACCGTATAGTTGGTGATATGGGGGTATATTCTGATTGTCCGACGGAGTCTGATCATCTGATGGACCTCAGACTCTGACGGAAACACAGTAATGTCCGACGGAAACATGCATATCATTATGGGAAATATTTCTATCTTATACATGGTGATATGGGTACCCTGCGAGCAGTGATTTCCTCCTCTCTTAGGCCGGCGGCTAGCGAGGGAGAGAAACCACTGCGAGCGACCGTTTAGCGCCGTCCTCAAACTTGGATGAATAAATTAACTCAAAAGCAGTAAAACCGGTTTTAATCCCGTTTGACACTGGTACGTGTTGACATATTTAATAAACAGTTGAAACCGCCATGAATCCAAAGAAGCCACGAAACTCGCACAGAAATAAAGCTCCAAACACGGCATAATAAATTTCTACAAGCAATAGTAAGCTTAACTGTATGTTTTGGAGGAAATTCTAACACTTCGGAGATGGAAAACTACGGAAAACTGGCTGAAAATCTAGCTGGAAGTTGTCACGCGAAAGGTCAAGTCCCATGTCCATTAGCGCCAGATGTGACGCCAGATGTGACTTGCGTTACTCGATGGAAAACCAAACGGTCGCTCGCAGTGGTTTCTCTCCCTCGCTAGCCGCCGGCCTAAGAGAGGAGGAAATCACTGCTCGCAGGGTATGATATGGGGGACTCCGACAGAAAGAAGCTATTCCTTGTCAGCCTGGTCAATCTTTCAGATATCCAAAATATTAGCTAACACCAAACCTCCTTGCTAACAGTGGGTTTCAAACGCATGATAGTTGATGATCGTTTTGGGCTGAAAACTATTATTAACTATCATTGACTTTCATGCTTGTATTCAAATGAGCCATGATAGTTGATGATAGTTCAAAATAAATCATGTGATCAGTCGCTATTGCCTAGTCCCTGTACACAAAAATGTGTAACTTCTTGTGACCCCCTTAAGAGAAATGCCGCTGACCGAAAAACTATAATTGACTGTCATCATGCATTCAAATGATAAAAACTATCATCGACTATCATGTCAAATTTGGACAAAAAAGTGAACAAATGTCTAAAAAATCAACAGAAACCTTGACAAAACAAGAAGCAGCCGCCATTGTTTTCATGTTCAAAATCGGCGCTTTCGCTACTAGAGGTCTACTGATAATAGTCCCTTAGAAGCATAGCCAATCAGAATGCAGCATTGGCAATAGTCCACTAGTTGGGTGATACTAATTTATGATAGTTGACTTTCAAATGTAAAAGATAGTTGTAACTGTCATGAATATAATGCACCATTTGAAACCCACTTTAGTAACCAAAAATCATATCACTGAGGGTTGATAAACTCTCATGCTATTGGGGCTGTCATTAGGACACCTCTGACGTTTGACTCACGCATACTAAACCACGGTTTTGGCGGTTGATGGAGAGTTGCAGAATTAAGGCAGCCGCAGTTAAATATGTAGGTAAACTAAGCGTCATCATTAGTGGTTTTTTTCCTTGTTCTTACAGATTTAAATATTACTTCTGAGGTTTCAATATATAGTTTCATTGTATACAGTGCTGTTAAAGATAAATGCGTCTAGTTCGTTTCGTGAAAATACTGGACCTTCCGAAAATCGCGCAATAAAAATATATTGGAATACCATTAGAAATCTCGTTGCGATACGTTCTCTAAGACAAAAGGATAATCACGTTTTCGCCTAAAATAGAAACGTCATTATATAAAATAAATTATTTTTTCTTGATATCTTCTTGTTTACAAAAACGAAAACTGGTCGTTATCCCCTGGAGAGCAATACAGCTTTGCGTATAATTTCTTTCCTCGTTAGAAGAACAGGTGTGAAAAAAAACTATTAAAAACTTGCCATCTTATCCTGATATGGTTTGTTATTCGAGCTTCCAATCGAAATACGTTAACTTTGAATTAGGGTTCTATCTCGATTGGAAATTAAAAGGGTTCTTAATGATAAGTCGTTCGAATAGTTTGAGTTTCGTATTCAAGGCGCAAACAAAAAAGCTTTTCGACAATAGAACGACAGTAAACAAAGAGGAAACCCGAAATGGGAGCTACGCTGAACTTTGAGACTCAGGATCCAGTTGAATTTGATTTTGTCGCTAAACATTAGCTTTCACGCCTGATCAAATGTATAATTCAGACAAAATATATAATAATCAAAGTGGGGAATAAAGCATATTCTTATGAGGAATGCTCTTGCTGAGAAAAGAAGTAAAAATAAAATATGTAAGCTCTAATCGCCAAGCTTATCACGCGAGCCATGCAAGACTGCGCAGAATAACCCTCTCGAAAATTCCACTTGCAACAGGATATACCGAAGAATCTTTTACCAAAATATAGTCTTCAGTTATCATAATAACTTCTACTAGTACTTACTACACTCTTGTTGTCGGGAAGGCTTTTTAGCAACGTCGCACGTTCCCGGTGTTTTAGGCACGGCAACCCGCCATCGGCCATCACTTGAATCACACTCGGTGAATTCATACACAGTTTGCTCCTGAAATTGTCAAAATAAATGAAAACAAACCTCTATTAGCGCAAGCAAATAAAGCTAACAATACTCTAGAGAACTCTAGAGGTGATAATTCGAGAAGAAAACAGAAGTTCTGAAGGCGTTCATACCGGCTTGCACTCTGTCGCCAGTGATGATCCAACATGAAGAACTAACAGAAGACTAACGAAACAAGATATTTCCCGCCACAAACTGTACACCATTTTGAAGGCTTATAGGGTATTTACCTATGTACCTCTAGGTTACAGAGAGGAAAGATGTTCTTGTAGATCTTGGCCCAGTTTTGGTTGGTTGGAGCCAAGATATTTCGGTTGATAATGTGCCTCAAAATGGCAGACAAGAGTGGGAAACCAGTGATGAATACAGCATTCTAATGAGCTGAGCTACAGTCTACTGGTTTCCGGTCGCGCCAGGTCTCGCGCGCCCAAATTCTGGATTTCCTCGCCTGTGCGAGTGAAATAAGTCTTTTTCTATTGTTTTGCATAGTATCACCAGAATCAAAAGCTCGCCTAAATATTACAACAAGTTTGGCATGCCGAACCCAGTCAATGAATTCGAAAAAATTGTACCATGTTTATTTCTTATTCTTTGCAGAAGCTCATCTTTGGCATTTTATCGATTACTTATGTATCAGTCAATTCCAGCGGTGACCATGCCCCCCCCCCCCCGGGATTTTGGTCATTTCTAAAAATAAAACTGAAAATTCCCCGCCCCCGGGCTAGCAAAAATGCAGAATACCCCACGGCGGGGAACACAAAAAGCGGAAAAATGCCCCACCCCCGGGACGAGGGGGGGGGGGGGGGGATGGTCACCGCTGGAATTGACTGATACATTATTAATTCATTTTTCCTTTACATTTTTACAGGCGTTATTCATTTTTAATGTGACGACTCTTATCAGAAGTACATAACCATGTACTTCTGCTGTTATTCATTAATGACTTTCAGTGTCGCTTACAGGAGCGGAGCCGGGGGGGGGGGGGGGGGGGGGGGGGGGGGGTAGTTCTTAGACGGAGCGGGCTCAGGGAACTGCCCGCGCCGAAGGCGCTGAGTGAAGCCCCATACGTATCATTCAAAGTCTCATGAGAAAGCAACCCATCCGTGCCAAAACGGAACGTTTAGCGTTTACGAAAACATCGCAGGCTCTTATTTTTTAAATAATATAATGAACTTATGCAGTATGCTATATAGCGTATTTATCATGTTTTATCTTTGTCTTTTTTATCTTTTTAATTTTTAGTTTCTAATCAATTTATTGCTCTGTTATTATTCATATTATTGTTTATAGTATGTAACTTTCAATATTGTAAAGCGCTCTGGATCTGTAGAGAAAAGGCGCTATATAAATTCTATTATTATTATATGAGATGTTTTATCGCAGCTATTGTAGCTGGAAAATTTCAATGACAATCAATGATTCACGTGTCCAGTACTCTTCTAAGAAGAAGAATAAGGAATAATCAAAGGTCCACTTATTCAGCTTCCACCCCGAGACCCCGAGTGAGCTTAGTTCGATCAAGTTTGTGCGCGAGCAAGAAAATAGGCAATTTAGGGACCGATCGTTATTACGTCCCCGGGGGGGGGGGGGGGGGGGGGGGGGGGGGGGGGGGGGGGGGGGGGGTGGGGGGGGGGGGTTCTAAATTTATTGAATGTTAAAATTCGCACCCCCCTCATTAAAAAGGCGACGCAAAAATAACTCCCCCATAACATTGATGTTCTAAAAAGCGTACCCCCACCCTGTAACCAACCATTAACCCTGTTTGAACTAATGGAAAACAATTTACAAAAAATTTTTATGCATGAACGCATTTCACCAAACCTCAAAGAAAAGGTAGATGAACTAATTCCATTTGCTGTGTGTAGTAAACAAAGATCGCAAATGATGTGCGTGAAGCAGGGTCCAAATGACGAAGCTCTTTCCTCGTAACTTCGAACTCACGCTTGCCTAATATTTACTGCAGAGCGTCTTTTGGGAGAGTTAGTTTTTCTCCTGGCTAAGATACATTTCCTTGTAATGACATTCGTAGACATTCCATTGCGCACGTTCTCAAAAAACTGTACTGTACATTCCTATGCGCGCCAAGCGCGCCGAAATTGGCGTACTCGCTATAGGTTGGCGCTGTATGCCACGACACGATAGCTTGTACATATCATTATTCAATTTGAACCACAGTGTCTCTGAAAAAATTACCCCTGTTTTTAGAGAAGATGCCAAAAAATTACTCCCCTAAAATCTATGTCTTCTAAATTTTTACCCCCACCAAATTCCACCCCCCCCCCCCCCCCCCCCCCCCCCCCCCCGTAGACGTAATAAACGATCGGTCCCTTATTGCTCTACAACTTACACAAAATGACTTTTTGTGGCCTTTTTGAAGCCATTAAAATGGCTCGTTTACTCAATTTAAAGGCTCTATAAACGCAGCTTTGATACTCATTCTAAAGTTTGCCTTTGAGAATTCGCTGGAGATCGTTTTAGTTTCTATAGAAATTTGAGCAAAAAGTTGTGCGTTGGTCATTGAGCAAGAAATCACTCGTGAAAGCAGGCGCTGTTTCGAAGCAATTCTTGTAAAACCAGCAAAACCAGTCAAGTGCGACCACGATCCTGGACGAGGTTGTGACATTTGTGTACAGCGGTCACTTCCACTTCAGCTGCGATCCGAGGTGCGATTTCTGTGGCGATCTCATGGCGATGTCATATCGCGCAGTGTGAACGGCCGGCGATCTTTTGGCGATTTCACTTGCGATGTCGCAGGCGTTTTGAACATGTTCAACTTCCACTGCGATGCGGGTGCGATTTCTTGAGATCGCCAACAACTGACAAATATCATATTTAAAGGCCCATCACCAACCGAGAGCCTTTGCGGACTCCTGGCCAATCAGAGCACCCGAAAAACATTGGATCAATTTGAAAACAAAAGAAAACGGGGCGCAAAGGCTCCCGGTTGGTGATGGGCCTTTAAAGCAATCGTGAATATCAGCACTAACGGAGCTACAAAAAGAAATGTTCTGAATTCCAAGCACCTGGCGAATAAAGCGTAATTATTCTCTCTTTGTTTGGAATGATTCCATAGTTATATATCCTTAGGGCGTATAGCAGAAAAAGAAAGAGAGAATACTCATGGGTGAGTGCCACGTGATCTGAAATGGGAAAACATTACGCCCAAAAGTAAGTTCAATGTACAACATGAGGGCTAATGAGCTTCTTGCCACCCAAGAAATTCAAGACTTTTGAAAGTGCCTCTTAGCTTTGCTCTTGAAAAATGTAATAAAGATGTTCGCGAGATGAATAATTACTATTCTCAAAAACGTATTGACGTTTACGTTCGTTTTGGGGGCTATATGCAGGTTTTCAAAATGAATGGACTATTGATTGGGTGTGAAGGCTAATTAGCCCACATATTTTCTCTAAAATGAACATTTAACTACACCCCTACAACTGAATGTTTAACCTTCAAATTTCGGAGTAGGTTTCATTTGCTGTCCGCTATTGACATTCAGTGATCTTTTTCGAGCTCCTTCAAACATTCTGAATCTAGACCATGCTTATGCAAATAAGCCCAAACTGTAAACATGAAATCCTCCTAATATATAGATTTAGCCACTGGCTAAAAGCGGAGCTCCCGGTTACATATTTTTATAAAAGGGTGCGTTTACCAATCTTGTTGGGCCGTTGCTAGGGAAAATTATAAGTCCTGCAAAATATTAATAATGTGACGTGTCGCGACGTCACTTGCTACAGAAAACATTCTTGTTCTCCACTGCCATACTTGCAAATTCAGATTTTTTTTATGTTGCATTTCAAAGAGCTCCATACCGACATACTCCGGATGTTTTCTCGACTGTACCCAAGTTTGTTCGCCGAGCGATGTTGCCTTCTCGAGATATTGACATTTCTAGTTTTGATGACGTAATCGATGACGTCATGTCACGTGACCTTGGTAGTGCCCCCCCCCCCCCCCCCCTTGCGTCCAAAATAATTACACAAGTTTGGTCACCTAGTAATGTTGCGTTCTCGAGATATAGACTTTTCTAGTTTTGATGACGTCATCGATGACGTCATGTAACGTGACCTTGGAAGTGAACTCCCCTTGCCTTCAAAATAACTTTGCCAAAGTTTGGTCACCTAGCGATGTTGCCTTCTTGAGATATTGACTTTTCTAGTTTTGATGACGTCATCGATGACGTCATGTCACGTGACCTTGATGGTGCACTCCCCTTGCCTCCAAAATAACTTTACCAAAGTTTGGTCACCTAGCGATGTTGCCTTCTTGAGATCTTGACTTTTCTACTTTTGATGACGTCATCGATGACGTCATGTCACGTGACCTTGGTGGTGCATCCCCCTTACTTCCAAAATATTTTTACCCAAGTTTGGTCACCTAGCGATGTTGCCTTCTTGAGATATTGACTTTTCTAGTTTTGATGACGTCATCGATGACGTCCTGTCACGTGTCCTGGTGGTGCACCCCCTTACCTCCAAAATAACTTTACCCAAGTTTGGTCACCTAGCGATGTTGCCTTCTTGAGATATTGACTTTTCTAGTTTTGATGACGTCATCGATGACGTCATGTCACGTGACCTTGGCAGTGCACCCCCTTGCCTCCAGAATAACTTTACCCAAGTTTGGTCACCTATCGATGTTGCCTTCTTGAGATATTGATTTTTCTAGTTTCGATGACGTCATTCCGGACGAACGAACGCACAAACCGGAAGTCCATGACAGAATCGTTGGATGCATATACACTTTTTTTGTTCCTTTTTCTCCTGCATGTAGCTATGGGGCTCCGCTCGCGGGCGCCTTCGGCGCCCGCGGGAGCTCCGCTATAACAGTATGCTATGATATCCAATAGACCTCCTCGGCTTGGGTGTAATGTTTTCCCATTTCGACAACCTACACGTTCATTTATCAAGAACCAGCGGAGCAAGAAACTGGATACCGTAACGCCTTCATTTTTTCACTTGTTGAGAATGAACTGCGTAATGAACTGGCGAAGAAGAAGTACTTATATATATACCCTTTCCGGGATACGTTGTCACCCGAAAAGCCTATAAGCTTGGTGCGCTAGGGAGTATGGGTAAAGATTTATTTAAATTTCTGTAAAATATTAGAAACAAACAAGCTTGGAAATGTGCTAAAATTTAATCATTTCACCTGTGGTTGCGATAACTGTCTGAATTCAGATCAAACAGTAGCAGTTTAAATGCCCCCATCATCCTTTGCGCTTCAAGCTTATAGGCTTTTTGGGTGACGTTTTCCGGAAACGGTATATATAGCTGTTTGAGCAGATCATCGAAGGCCAAACGCCATATCATTCACCTTTCTCGCTTCCTAGCCAAGCCGAAAAGCCGCTGCGGCGTAAAAAAAAGTCGCTGCTTCCAGGAGAATTACGAATCACTTGCACCTATTCCGTACATTACTTCCGGTCATAAAAAGCTTGAAGCAAACAAGATTAATCAAAACTCGCGGCAAAGCAATTACTAACTGGGAACATCCCTTAGATAAGCCTTCAAGTAGAGTAAGGTATACCCTGCTAAGATAGGAGGAAACCACTGCTCGCAGGGTAAGTAAGGTAGTGTAGAACAAGAGCTTACGAATTACGAAAAAGCACAGCTTTATTAAGTGCCCGAAGTAGCCAGTGCCCGATTTGGTATTTTCAGTCAATTTCCCGCACCTTTTACTCGCGACCTGCGAGCTTTAGGCAGACTCTGTTTTGGTTTGGTTATTTTCCCTGGCACCTAGAGCGAGACAAGAGGCGTGGACATTGATTTTGACAGCGGCGCATGGCGCGACATGTTATTGTATCAGGCGTAATTTTATTTTTCCTCCCTCATTTTCTCTTGGAAAAATTTAATTCCGCCTGATACTCAGGCTAACACTCAGGCTATCATCGATCCTGTACTGTCTGACATGCACCGGTGATCTCACTAGGCTTGCGGCCATAGGTAGGGGGTAAGTGTAGTAGAAGCATATTAGGCCGATATGTGACACGGTATGGCGTCATCAACTCCTCTGTTATCTTGCGCTATGTGTACAAGTCAGGAAAATGTATTCAATAAAAAACAGTAGATACAACAAAACAAAACAAAACTCCTTGTTTCGTTACAAAATGTTTTATTAAATATCGCACTGCTGCTGATTGCATAGAAATCTTCCACAGTACTAAGCTGCCATATTCTTGACTGATCACAATCCTTGTAAGAGTTTGTGTGATTGACATTCATTCAGTTGACACAAGGATTGTACGAATTCATAAATACTGAATGCTACCTATCTCTGGTACTACTATATACAGAAACGAACCCAGTCGTGGCGGTAGCAAGAACACGTTACTACCTTGGGCATTTTCCTTCACGTGACCCGTCTCGTTCGTTTCTTTCTCCTCGAATACTAGTATACTTTTCCAGTAAAGGAAGTTGACTCAGGGTGGGGAAGGGGGGTAGCGATCACGAATCACGGACCGATTTTTCGTTATTTCACGGATCACGGAGTTATGAAAACGCTTTTCACGAATCACGGAAGTAAAATTTTAAAAACGATGATACAAGTTGTGTTTTAAGTAAATATAGTGATATAAGTACTGTGCTCGATCTTTTTTCCTGATATTTCTTTTGATGGTGTGAGATTTCACTTAAATTTTATCGCCATCAAAACGACAATTGATCACAATTCAATAAAGTACAATTTCAAGGTCTCCTGTTATTTGATCATTTCGCGAAATTGGTTTGCTCATAGCATCCAGATCAGAATTTTCGCTACTATGAAGATGGTTCGGATCAGTACCGAACCTTGCTTGTATGTTTCTGGATGCGCGCAAAGCGCGCTGTGATTTTGAACATCAATCTACGCGGTTAATGAAATTCTTATTTCTGAGAAATAAAAATAAAAAAATTAAAAAAAGCACAGTACGATGTTTTAGTTTCTAAATGCTACACCAAAGTATAGTATCCTCTTTATGCGCGCGAAGCGCGCTGCAAATTTTGGACATATAAGTTACAAGAATGGGGAAAGTCCAGGAGTAAATGAGAACTTGATGTTTAACAATTGCGCTTCCTGACATTGCTGAACCTTTATTTACTGTTTGCTGATAGTAAATTTACTCAATTTAAAAAGACATTTTGATGTTGTACATGGCGAGCGCGCAGCGCGAGCCGACAAATAAAAAATCTATTTTAAGGACGTCAGGTTCCCTAAAAAGCAGCTCGATATTGGTCCAAATGGTCCATCTCTAATGACCAGCTTTCACGTTTCACGAATCTCTAGGCCTGTAATCACGAGTCACGTAAGAGAAATTCGTTAAATCACGGGTCACGAGGACATGAGATTTCACGGATCACGGCAATAATTTTCCTGTTTTCACGAGTCACGGAGCAAATTTGGGGTGAATCACGGATCACGGAGAACCCCTTCCCCACCCTGTTGACTATCAAGCTTGCGTGTTCAGGCCTTGGCATCACCACGTTCCATGTGTTTTGATAGGGCGGAGGTGCTCAGGGGAAGACTTTTAAAATCAGATGTCATGGAATCTGGAGTAAGCCTAAAGAAACGAAAATAATGCACGCGAAATTTAGGATATACAGGCAACGGGGGAATGAGGACAACAACTCTAGAAATAGGAGAAATCCTTAGAATAATCTTCAACTATGCGTTGCATCTTGTGGGATGAACAATGGTTCCTGTGACGTAACAACAAGACCTGTCTTTGTTCTTCTTTCTTTGGACTATTGTGACGTCAATAAAATATTCAAGGGCGCGCGCAAAACACATTTTTATTTCACTACTGTTCCCTGAATAACGGATCTTTTTGATGAAATGTGGTGATTTCTGCCTCGAGTGGCACTTTTAACACTAATAACAAGGTATACGCAACATGAATGCAATTGTGACAATTCGAAGCAAAGTCACAGTAAACTTGAAAACAACTCTCTTGTCCACAGAAACAAAAAAATAAATAGCAAGAAATGGAGGGGTAAGTTTGGGCGGTGCTTACTGACCAGCTTCCTTTGTCGTTCCCGGTCAGACTCGCCTCCCGTCACGTTGCCATAGTTACTACCTCTTGAGCCGAGACCTGCATTCTGACTGCGCATTTTAGCCTGTGAAATAGCACAAGAGTATGACACTAAGTTTACCTGGTAAATATTACTAGTATAGCTGCAACATGGCACATGATATGGATCATCATGTATTTTTTTTTCTCACGAGTTGAATTAATATGTTGTTGCCGTTGCTGTTGTTGTTGTATTACCTGGATAGGATCCACGATTCCTTGACCATCTTTACCTAAGCCCCGACCTTCCGACCAGCCCATCGCTACAAAGCAACACTCATTCTCTTAGAATTGAAACATTCTAGTTCTATAAAGTGTACATCCTGGTCTATGTATTTAGTGACAGCTGGAAATTAAGTATAAACGCAACAATAATCAAACTTCGCTTGGAGGTAGGAATGTTTGAAATGGACAAGCTCAAGAATCACTGAACAAGGCTATTTGTGATTTACAATAAAGAATTACGAAGATAAATCAATTTATCACCTTCAACATCTGGCTGCCAATATTAGTCTCTGGTATTTTTGCCTTCGTGGGCTGCTCGTATGAGCTGCAAAAACAGATCAAACAAAGAACAAGGGTTAGTGGCTATGATTATGTGCTCAGGCAAATTATTATATCACGACTGGAGGAGAAATAGTTCCCGATTGACAGGAGTACTTTCTTGCAAGTGTAATTTGATGATTCGGTCACCCTTTGATCCAGAGGGTCATAGTGCTCTAGATATCCTGGTAAGGAGGTACTTTGACAAATCCATAGTACTCTACTCTTTATGAGCACGGAAAAAATGAAGTGAACTCTGCGTTTTTCCTGGGTCTGCGTTTTTCCTGGCTCTCAGGTCTCGGGTCTTCGTTTTTCAGGTCTGCGTTTTCCATACACCCTTTATGGTACAGGGTCGTTCACATAAAACAAATTCCTAAGCCTTACCTCCTTCTTAACTGATCACTGCTTAACTTTTATATGCCAGTATAATTCCAGAAATGACCCTTACACTACCAAATAGGGAGTTTGTATACTTGCATATTGTAGTGTTATTTTGGCATAAATAACATGCAAGAGATATATCTGAAATGTTTGTAAATTCACAACCTGTAAAGCAACCGCAGTGACCCTGCCACGGATGGAATCTTCAAATTCACTCAATGCATGGGAATGGATCTTTTCTGGAATTACACATTTTGACAGGAGAGTGTAGAATGCTATGCACCATCGTATACTCAGAATTGATTTGCCGCTCGTTATATGCCTTAATTCAGACACAAATAATTACAGGAGATAAAAATTAAGTAATACAAAAGTAAGGCACTCCCACCTAACAATTAAAAAGCTCAGCAGATCTATACAGAAGTGCATTAATTTTGGGGAAGTGCCAAAGCCACAGGCAAGCACTGAATTGCTAAAGAAGGGACTGCAAGCAGTCTAGCCTCACCTAACGCTCAATTCACTGTGATCCTCCCGACCACGGGCTCAAAACAAAAAAAAGTCTCACACTCTGCTGTTTGTTTGATTATAACCTTATGAAGGATCAAGGAAGAACAAGGCTCTGAGACGGCGCTTGAAACTGGGATTGACACAAATGCTGAGCGGCATGTAGAAGGTACAAATGAAGACACCCCTGATAACCCACATAGATAGTACATGCACCTGCCTCTGCAAAACACCCAAATCTTCTTGTTCGATTTTACCTGATTCGCCTCATTGTGCCATATTTTGCTTATTGCAACTCCATCTGGGCTATAATATGGAACAGCTGTTCCATCTTTCAGCATAATTCTTAGCCTGCATAATTTGCAAGTCATAACATCAACTCAATTGTAAAGAAAATACTTTATTTTAAATACCGTTTGAAATAACACCAAAGGTACTTGGCGCAGACACAAATGTAAACTTCCTACTGCTCAAATAGTAGAAGCCTGCTCTATTGAAACAAAGTGAATTAACACCTAACACCGGAGTCAAAGTGAGACGCAAGCTATTATTATTCAAAGAACTATATTTTTTCCTTGAGGTGGGGATAGGGGTTCTGCCCCGCCCCTGGTCCTATTAATGGTCACAGTTTTTCCCTGTATAGACCTCCAGCTCATAAATAACATAATATATATTCTATTTGTTATTCCATCATTAGCCTAGTGATGGTTGCAATAATATGTTAATAGAAATAAAGCACAATGAAACTTAGGTTTATAATATGTTGCAAAGTCCACACCATCTTCTCAGTGATATTTTTTACCGATTATTAAAGTTTCATTCATAGCTGGGAATCTTGGCGCGGACTAATAAAACTGTCCTTGAGAGATTTCCCTTTACTGAACAAAACAAACGGCTCATGTTTAAAGAATATCTTCGTGAATCTGGGTTGCCCTTTCATAATATGCCAGTGTTTCATGAGGACTCTTTTAAGATTTGTACCTACTGTCGGGTTGTACTTAGTGACAAACGGCAGTATTTCCTTTGATATCTGTTGTTTTGGTTCAAGCGTTTTGAGTCTCTGCGAGAATTTACTTCTGACAAGATAGGAGTTACAAAATGTTCGGGATAGCCCCTAGCAGCGAGGCGTGTTTTGAAATGATGTAACTTATCTTTGAAGTTTTTCTCGTCTGAGTTCAATCGCAGTAGTCGTAAGGCCTCTCCTCTCCTCTCAGAGATGCCTTTATTTCATTTTAAATTACGTCATTCTCATGGATTTGCTTCATCTAGCTTTCCAATTTAACCATTTTAAGGATTGACCTATAGATCTATAACAATATACCTCCTGCCCCGGGAGAGGGGAAACTCCCATTTTGACATTCAAAAAGCAATGAAAGTACTCTCTTTTTATGTATTTTATCTCACTATTGGGCTCACATGGATGTAAATTAATTATTTCAAATACTCATTAATTGTTCATGACCTAATCAGCCAACCAGAGCTCTCATTTTGTACCACGTGCAGTACATGTACCTTGAAATCCCAGGAAGATACTGCAAGGTGGGACTTGAAAACTTTTTCAAGGTCCAAGGACCTTTGAACTATAAATATTCATAATTTCAAGGTCCTCACCCTCAAAAAGTTGTTCTTACTAGTCAGTCTAGGCAGACTGTAGGAACCGCTCTGTGAGAAGACTAAGGATCGAGTGCAAAGAATTTTTTGCTTGAGACTATATGCATGTGCGCTGCCAACTTCCATATGGGACAGGCTTTATTGAAACACTCTATGATCTTTTCACCTCAGCGCATGACTAGTGACCAAATCCAAATTCATAATCTTCATAATTTCAAGGTCCTCCCCATCAAATGATTTTTTTGTACGGTACTAGTCAGTCTTTACTGTAGGAACCATGAGAAGACACAGGTCTCCTCTCTCCTCTCTCCGGCCTCGGTCAACATTTTTCAGCCCTCGGTCACAGTTTTTCCCTATACAGACTTCCCAGCAAGTAAATAACATATTTATATCACAGGCAATTATCTGAGTATTTCAAATGGCTAAGGATTTTTAATGAATGGAGATGTTTTAACATTGATCGTTTTCCCTCTGTGTTGGCTAATTAGGTCAAACAATTATTAAGTATTTGAAGTAATTTAAAAGCCAACTATGAGGACTTGACGGGATTTCAAAGCCCGCGCAATTAGTTCCAGTCCTCGCCTTCGGCTTGGACTGGAAATATTTGCACAGACTTTGAAATCCCGTCAAGTCCTCATAGTCTGCTTTTAAATATTACTTCATGATTTGTTGAACAGGATCAGGTTTTTGAGCTTCTGGTCATTAGCAGGACATACATTTAATGTTATGTGAAGGGCATTCGTTCTCATATAATTCACCTCACGAGTAATATTTTTCCTACCCCAATTCTTGAAAATAAGTTTTAGAAGTTCCTTATAAGGTATCCCGACTGTCAAGCCTTTTCAAGCTCAGAAGAAACTTAAAAGAAGAGAAATCCATATAAATTATAAATTATGCATATAAATTATGCTATAAATTATGCATTTCAATGAATTATGCAAGTGAATGAATGGCTTTGCTCGCTACACTTATAACCAGAATAAGAGCACCAAGAAAACAGTTTCTATGTTATGTGAGAGGGTAAAAAGAAGGAAATTGAGTTAGGATAAGCTGTATGCGCCGTCCTTATCTTGGAGGGGGGGGGGGGGGGGTGTAAGCTGTGTAAGCAAGAGAGATTACTCGATGACAAGACGATAAAATAGACAAGATTAAAGGCAGATTTTAGTCAAACACGGAAATTTCTTGATGGGTAACTTTTACCTGTTACCTGCCTCCTTCGCGCCTACTTGTCGCTAGCCTCCTCGCAGGCTCTCTTCTGGTGTCAGAGCACGCCGGGGGTTGCAGCTTGCGCGCGCACGTTCGTATGGGATTTGTGCACAGTCGTTTTTGTGGGTTTCCTGTGGACTCTGAATGTAGAGCCTGCCGGCAAGGCCCCTGTTTTAGCGTGGACTACGTTCGCCCACGAACGCAGCAACCTGATTGGAGGAAACGTGGCGGCAAAATTTTAGCGGTTTCATATGACGTCACATTCGTTTTTTAGGCCTCATAAAAAATTCAGGTTGAGATCAAAAGTTCATAGACGGCAGTGCTTTCACTTTCAGAGGTGAAAAAACCGGTGAAAAAGTTGTCTCCTAGTATGGTCTCTCGTGTTCAAGCTCGGTAAACAGATAAACGATTACCAAGAACAAAACGCCAAGGGAAAATAACTTGAACAACTACAAAATAACTTCTAAGAAAAGCAGAAAAGAATCGTCGCCAGTTGCAGGTTTCATGAAGATAGACATGCATAAGCTAAGTATTAATTGCGTTTGGTAGCTAGGAATGGATTAGCAAAACAAGGATTTACAGAGAAAGTACCAGGACTTTGTGGATGAATTGATTTTAAGTTGATTCACGGATAATCAGATCAGAAGTTCGCTTAAATGATGATGCAAGTTTGTGAAAACTTTACAAGATGCCAGAACTTACAGCGGTAAGCATGTGATTTCCTTTAAGTTTTTAGTTTTCTTCTTTTTCGTTTCCGAGTCGTATCTAATTGATTTGGATTTCATTCACGAAATTTAGTCAATTTTGTTTTTGTTTGCGAGTGATTTTTTTGCTCAACTACGTCGAACTGCTTGACCATTGACTGAAGCTTTTCAAAATCAGATGCTGAACGAAGTTTGTCACCTTCATTTTAAGAAAAACGTTTTTGGGAAATGGTTTTGTGGACAGTGGTGGTAGATAAGATTTTGTGATTTTCATTTTGACGCAAAACAATCACAATCACAGAGTACTGAGTAAGTTTAAGTTAAGTACCTAAGTTAAGTTATAATAAGTTCCGTCTTTCAAACCGTTTGCTTCTCAGGTCTTTCACCCGGCAGCAACAAATAACTGTAGGTGTATGTAAATATTGTCTATCCTTTTAGAATTGAATAAAATCGATTCTTGTATTTGCCAATGTGGAAATTAAGAAATTCAAGCGCGAAAAACTAAAACACTGCTGCAATAATTTACGTGAAGGTACGCTCTTATTGGCTGTATTTTGACAGCTGACAAGTATAAATTGACAACTCGATCACGCGTGCAGTTTTTGGGGTGTGTCAGGGGGCGTCCAGTCAAAAACACCCGCCTTCCTTGCAGGCTCTCATATAGGCCATGTTCGAATTACGCTCCAGTGCCTACAAACAATAACCTCAAGTTGAGGCTTTCTTCTGAAATTACTGTAAATGTATTAGAACTTGGAGAAAGCCTCGATTTGAAGCTTTTGTCTTGAGCATTGGAGCGTAATGGGGAGTTTGCAGGTGTTGCGTGACATTTTGAATTTTGATCCGAAATGTGTGAAATCCTCAAATTTGAGGTGATTTCGACAAATAACACAGAAGTTATTAGCGTCAGAAGTTGGTTGTTTTCCTATAATAGGTTTAATGTTGTGGTGGGCAACACCATGCAAGACATTAAACGTATAGAGAAACAGTCTACTTCGGGCGCCAATAACTTTGCTAATATTTATCCAAATCAACTCACATTTTCGGCTTTTTCTAATTTCGGCAAGCTCTTTTCAAATATGGTATTTTCATTTTATTGGGATCAAGATTAAAAATGTCACGCAACACCTGCAAACTCCCCATTCGAACCTGGTCTATTACGAAAGCTCTCAAAAACCTTCTACCAAAAAACTAGCCTCAAAACAAAGTGCGCGCGCTGCCGCGTGTAGTCCGCCGCGCGCCCAATAAAAAACGAAAACTTCAACACAAACAAAGAGAGCCTTCGGGCAGGCTAACTTGTCACACACGACCTCATCTTTTAAGATCATTTAGGGTAAGAAATTATTTGAGCGACGGTCGTTAGTTAACGGCCGAATTCAGAACTCATACATATATATACTGTTCGCGAATCTCGTTGTTAGTTAACGGCCGAATTCAGGCTAAGTATATATATAGTTTATTCGTTTTACGTATTGTTGTTTTAACGTAATTTTGTTTGCATATGTATATGCAAGTAATAACGAAATTCGTCATTACCAAAACACCGTTGAGTTTACGGAGACGCAGCATGGAGATGATCAAGGGCCCGCACCAGCGCAGTTAGATACTGGACATGTGGACAACGAGGACGATGAGACAGTGTCAGGGATTCTCCTTCCTGAGCCCGTGAGTCATTCATCTGTTTTTAAATGTAATATATTTTTGTTTATCACTTACACGAGACTCGGTGCACAGAGGCGAGAGGCAAGCGTTTTTAAAGTGCTGCGCCACTCGTGCTTTCGATGCATTCTGGGTAGGCTTCTTGTTGTATTTGGGTTGTAACTTTAGTAACGCCTGGGACTGAGATCTTCTGCCGCGTGGACTTTTGAGGCAGGGATGCTACCTGATGGTCGTACTGCCAAATGTTATCAGAAAATGTTTACCAAATCAATACCATTTCGGGGACAATCCTAGCAATCTTAGCAAGAATAGTTTTATTGAAAATTTTGATGTTGCACTTTTGTTGGTTCATAAGTGTGACAATCCTAATGAAATGCATCTAAGGCAACTTATGTAGTTAACATTTGATTACGTCTTAGTGTGGTGGCAACTGGATTCGTTCATATGAGTGTTGGCACCCGGATGCTAAACCACACCAGTTTTGACCCAAAGCTAAAATTAACTAGCCTCCCTCTACCCCCTCCCCAGAATATTATTTTTGTTATATTCTGTTTTCGTCAATGTATAATGTGTGAATGCTTCACTATTTTATAGGTGTAAATGTAGAAGCACAGATTGAGGCAGCTGTTAACCGCATTGTGACTGAAGGGAGACCAGCAGAAAATAACGAGAATATCAATGCAAGACCAGCGCAGATACCGTTGATTCCATGGCCAACCACAGATACGACGCCGGCGTCGGAGTTTACCACACCATATTTTTTCTCCATGGCGTTTCCGTGTTTATTTCCCACTGGAGAGGGTGATTACCGTGTAAATCGACAGAGAACGTGTGCATCTCTCCATGAATGGGCCGAGCACTTGTTGTGGTATCAGGATGGAAGATTCTCGAAACACAAAGTGTGGAAGTTCGTGGTGCACAACATGATTCTGAGGAAAAGGGCACTGGAGCAGAGCAGATACTTTGTCGATCAGCAGTTGGGAGATCCTCACATTACCGTTGCTGATTTACAAGAGCGGCTGGCAAGGGGTGACAGCACCATTGCTAACAAACTTCTTTACTTTGGGGCAAGTCTTCGTGGCACAAGCCAGTACTGGCATCAGCGACGCAGAGAGCTACAAGCCTTGGTCGAGTTCATGGTGAATGAGAAACGTGGCTTGCCTTCCTTTTCATGACGGGTAGCTTTGCACAGTTTTACTTCCCACCGCTAAGAAGACTTTTGGAAATGTACATTTTCGAAACCACCGGTGAAAGGGTCGATCTCGCAGAAGATAGTAACGCGCGGTTCAAAGCTGTGCAGGAGAACACGCACATTGTTGTCGCGTACTTTGACATGCGGACACAGAGCTATCATCAGAGGGTTCTAGAGCCTTTGTTTGGCATTAGTGACTACTGGTACCGCTACGAATTCGCCAAGTCTAGAGGACAGATTCATTGGCATCAGCTGAGTTGGAGAGAGGACCGGGAGCCGCACCGGCTACTGCAGAATGCTCGCGAAGACGGATGCAATGATGACGAGTACGTCAGGCGACTAAGTGATTGGGTAGAGGAGAATCTTGCATTGAGCGCCTCCCATCCATCTGGTAAAGACGCTAACGGTGATCCTAGAAAAGAACTTTGGCCGCCACCAGAAGGTACTGCAGAGCCAGTGTCACATAACCAAGATCCGCTTGTGATAATGTTGATGGATGTAGCTGCAACTCAAGATGCGATATTAGAAGATCATTTGCAGCTCGTTAATAGAGTAGCCCTGCACTGCTGTTCGGATTACTGTTTGAGAACTCCACGCCACCCTGAACCAGGTCTGCAGCCAAACGAGCGAGTATGTCGAATGGAGTTTGGATCAGAATTTCACCGAGGAAAAGAAGCACGTGATGTACCAGAAATCGTACAAGACCACAATGGAGCTGATCGTCTTGAGCTGCCGCGTGACCACCCTCGCCTGGTTCAGCATTCGCGTTTCCAATTACAATCTTGGCGAGCTAATGGGGATCTCAGCTTGATATTGTCGAACTCGCCTCCAGATGACCCGAGTGCTAACGAGATTATGGCTGTGATAGACTACGTATGTGGATACGCATGTAAAGACAACGAGCCTACGGGAGCCACCATTGATCTATTCAAAGACATGGTGAACACTACAGAGGAAGGCGATGAGGTATCTGGGAGATCCATTTGTGCAAAGCTACTCATGAAAACAGTGGGACGACGCGATGTTGAGCTGAATGGTTTGAAGCTTTGGCAAAACAGTAGAAACTTCAGATACCTATCCCTGACAGGGTCAAGACGTCTGGAGCGGAATGGCAACACTGCTACCAGTAACACTCCTCAAGATAAGTACCTAGCAAGAAGACGCGATGATCGATGCTCTTGGTATGAGTTTGCCTCAGGAGATGGCAAAGTTCCAGTAGTAAGTGGTGGCTCGACGTACGCTACTTGGCCACTAAACGAAGACTTTTGTCGCATGTTGTTGTTGCACTGGCCCAATTGGTTCACATTGGAAGAAGTCAAGAACGATGACCACTCCTGGAAGTATCACTTTGAGGCGTTTCTCTTGACGAATGAGTGTCCTACATTCGTAAAGGCCAAGGTGTGGAAGGCTCGGCAGCTAGCTGAACATCCAAGGGAGGAACAGTATGAAGAAGCCGACAGTGAGGATGATGAAGAGGAAGACCAACCAGACTGGGTCGGTGTGTATGCAGGTCAGCATCAACGACTCCAAGACGATAGAGAGTTCCAGTTTGATGACGGAGGCGAAGACTATGATTGGAGCAGAACTACATTGGAAATGCCACCCAACCAAGATCCGAAGAAATGGCTGCGAAATCGCGTCGAAGAAAATGACGAAGACAGCACACGGGATGAAGAACTTGAACTCCCTGACGTAAGCCCCCTAACATTGAATGGAGAGCAGAGCTCGGTCGTAGCTTTAGTATTACACACACTACGTACTTTCATGGAGAACCCTGTTGATTACCAACCACTTCGACTCGTCGTGTCTGGAACAGGTGGTACAGGGAAATCATATGTGATCAGTGTTTACAGCGCTTAGTAAGACAGGTCTGTGGTGTTAATGACGCTATTCAAGTGATCACGCCCACGGGAAATGCTGCATTCTTGTTTGAAGGGAGTACGGCACACAGGTTTTTATCGATACCAACGGGAGGAGGATCCTGCACGAGCTAACCATCCCATCAGGAACTGTCTTAGAGAAAATCAAAAACGATGTGAGAACCTGAAGGTGCTGATTGGAGATGAACGATCTATGTTTGGGCGCACTACAATGGGCTGGATGGAACAGCACGCACGATATGCAATGAACAAAGGAAGAACTGCAGTGGAACCCTGGGGAGGAATTCCAGTAGTGGCAATGATGGGAGATGACGTTCAGTTGCCTCCGGTTTTGGACACACCCGTTTATGTAGCGGAATCACGGAACGCTCCCTCCAACCATGGTAGACTAGTGTGGACAGCCTTTGAGACTGCCGTAGAGCTGGTCCAGATTGTCAGACAGTCCGAGGCAGAAGTACAGCTACGAGGCGTGCTGACGTGTATGCGTGACTATACAACCACGATGGAGCATGTTCAGTGGCTTCAGCAATTCCAGTGGCACGATCTCCTCAGGACACATGGTGAAGAACTGTTACAGAGAATGGATGAGCAGGGTCTCTTTGTGTTCCCAACGCATCGACTTGAATGGGAACGAAATAAGAACAAATTGCTGCAATGTAATCAACGTGAAGATCACCCAGTAGCAAAAATTAAAGCTGTTAACCATGGAAGGCACGCGCTGAGGGCTGACAGCAACAAGGCTGGTGGATTGCTTAAAGTCGTTACCTCTGCCGGGACAGCAAAGTGATGCTCGTGGTAAACCTTAAGGCAGAATAGGGTCTATACAATGGAGCGGTCGGCAACGTGGTAGATATTGTTTATCTTGAAGGACGCAGACCGACGGACGACCCACCGCCACAACCGGATTATGTGTTAGTGCGCTTTGGTGGCTACAAGGGACCAGCTTTCATCGCCACTGATCAAACTGTTGTGCCAATTGTACCAATAAGCAGGGCAACAGACTGCGTATGTTGCAGACGTGTGCAGATTCCGCTACGATTGGCTTGGGGAATTACGATTCATAAATGCCAAGGGAAGACTGTAGGCGAAGGAGAGCCATTCAGATATGTCGTGATTCATCCATGTAGTCATGGGTTTGAAGCAAAGAGCCCAGGAGCATTCTTTGTGGCATTGTCTAGAGCGAAGTCTGCAGGGGGAGATGGAAGAGATCCAGACTTAGCATTTCACCAGGACGTACTCATCAACATGGACAGATTTCGTGCAGTTAATACGCCGACAGTACAATCCCAACAAAGAGAAATCGAAAGGCTACGTTCTTTGACTGCAGAATGTCGTGAACGACAAGCTCTACGCAGAGTGTACGAGGGGGAGACTTTCCGAGAGCTTGTGCATTGGGCAGAGTCTCGAGACTGAGAAGGTCGTCGCGAATCAATATGAATGATCGTGTGGAACAGTTGGAAGAACATCCGAGTCGTGTGACCAGGATATCGCGACTAGTGGTTATGCTGGAATCAGTCTGTCAGAAGAGACTGAGGGCCTTGCGTGGCCATGCATAACAGGGAGACTAGTGGTTATGCTGGGATCAGTCTGTTAGAAGAGACTGAGGGCCTTACGTGGCCATGCATAACCCGCGATTAATGATTATGCTGCAATCAGTCTGTCAGAAGAGACTGAGGGCCTTGCGTGGCAATGCATAATTGGTTATGCTGGAATCAGTCTGTCATTTGAGACTGAGGGCCTTGCGTGGCCATGCATAGCTAAACCTTACTGTGAGAAGTCTTTTTAAACCGTTATGGTAAGTTCAATTATTGAATGGGATTAATTTTAAGTGTCAAATAGTCATCACGAATGATTGATGTTCTTGTGTTTGTTTTTGCGTTTTTTATTTAGATCTGAAGTGTCTCACTGAAACACGTCGTGGAGCTCTGGAAGTTGACACACAATATAACGTGGGCTTATTTGAAGAACGTCTACTGGTCCAACAGCAGGGGCTCTCAAGTTATCGAATGATACTAGAAACGTCAAAGGTGTATTTCCTTTTTGACAATACGAGGATAAAGCGACCGCGCGCCCAAAAGGCTTTTAAAGGTTTGTCTTGTTTTTCTTGCCATTTTCCGCAATCACAAAAACATAATTTCTTACTCCAAACCAATATCCCTTTTTGGCAACAAATAGTGCTGTCGGTAACGAATAAGGCAGTTGGATGTTGAAAACAAAATTAGCCTGGCATGGCCATCGGGCACGGGGTCCTATTCTCTTGGTATTTTGCTATTACTTTCGTCACTGATTTGTGTATCTTTCTTTCCGGTATCAATGAGCGTCACAACTTGGCCCATTGAACGGCGCGTAATCAAATGTATGCTTATTCCTAAGCTCTCCTGGATAGGTATGTTTGCCTTTGTAATATCGCACCTAAAAGTATTATGTATTCTGTGAGTTCGTTTCTCATATGCATATTCCTTATTTTCCTGATGCTTTATGCTGTGTAGGACATCAAATAATTGTCTATCACTGAGACAGCTTGAGGTTACGTTTGTTTTAATAAGTGGTGGCGAAGATCACCAGTACCAAAAAATAAAGCCATGTACACTCTTTTTTTTTATAAGAACCTTTTTTATAAGAACGTTCAGCCTGAAATTTACCCAAATTTTAAGAACATGCTAAGAACATGCCTGAGCCTCAGATAGGTGCAAAAGAGATTTATTTTCAGTGATGCGTTCTAAAATCCAGAATCAAATGTGTTAATAATAACGACCTACAATATTGTAATTTATAGCGGAGCTCCTGCGCGGGCCGAAGGCCCGCGCAAGCGGAGCACCATACCTAAGAAATAACGTCTCGCATAACTATGGAGTTGATTTTCAAACGTCACGGGCTTTCTTGCTCATTTTGCTTACGTTATTGACGGCGCCAATGATTAGGGCGATTAGGGCGTTGAAATGGTATCGCCCAAAAGATTAATGTGTCCAAGTTTGGTTGCCATAGGTTGTTCCCTTCTTGAGATATGAATTTTTTTGTTTCTTCCTGGTATTAAAGGTATAGCGTACGTCCGTCCGTCCGTCCGCCGTACGCGGAAACTCATGGGAACCCTGTGGTATACTAAGAAAATTAAAAAATCTCGGGAAGGGATGGACCTTAGACAACCAAACTTGGATGAAGTTATCTAAGTGGCAAGGGGGGTGCAACTAAATGGTCACGTGGTATGACGTCATCGATGACGTCATCATAGGAGAAAATTGATATATCTCAAGAAGGGATGAACCTCAGACAACCAAACTTGGGTGAAGTTATCTAAGTGGCAAGGGGGGTGCAACTTCATGGTCACGTGGTATGACGTCATTGATGACGTCATCATAGGAGAAACATGATATATCTCAAGAAGGGACGAACCTCAGACAACCAAACTTGGGTGAAGTTGTCTAAGTGGCAAGGGGGGTGCAACTGCATGATCACGTGGTATGACGTCATTGATGACGTCATCATAGCAGAAAAATGATGTATCCCAAGAAGGGATGAACCTCAGACAACCAAACTTGGGTGAAGTTATCTAAGTGGCAAGGGGGGTGCAACTGCATGGTCACGTGGTATGACGTCATTGATGACGTCATCATAGGAGAAAAATGATATATCTCAAGAAGGGATGAACCTCAGACAACCAAACTTGGATGAAGTTATCTAAGTGGCAAGGAGGGTGCAACTGCATGGTCACGAGGTATGACGTCATTGATGACGTCATCATAGGAGAAAAATGATATATCTCAAGAAGGGATGAACTTCAGACAACCAAACTTGGGTGAAGTTATCTAAGTGGCAAGGTGGGTGTTACTGCATGGTTACGTGGTATGACTTAATTGATGACGTCATCAAACGTGAAAAGGTTTACGTCGTTTAAGGGATGAACCTTAGATAACCACACTAGGGTGAACAAGTGCTTAGTAACGTGGTATAACGGTGCAAGGCTATCTATTCACGTACAATGGCAACCTTTTTGTCTTGTTAAAAAAATTTGTAACCGGGAGCTCCGCTTTTAGCCAGTGGCTAAATCTATATATTAAACTCTCTTTTAAGATACTTCATTGGTATGTAGTCCTTCTATAAGATCTATCATATTTCAGGTTCCGACGTCACTGAAATGTAAGAACACCGTAAGAACATTTCCAGCCTAAAACTGCTCCAAAAATAATAACGGCCCAGCCTCAACTAGGGGTGGCGAATGGTCAATGCGAGAATTCCGAGAACGCGAGAACGCCGCTTTCAAAATCCGAGCTCGAGAACTCGATTTGAGATTCGCCATATAAACACAACAAACTGGAAAATCCGAGATCCGAAACGACCTGAAAAAAAATCCGAGATTCGAGAACGGCAAATTTAAAAATACGAGAATTCGAGAACGCTTAAAATTTCGCGAGAAAACTGTTTTTTGAAGGACCATTCGCCACCCCTTCAACTGAAAATTAGACGTTCTTATAAAAAAAAAGAGTGTAAACCATAGAAGACACGCACTGAAGGCCGACAGCAGCAACGCTGGCACGTGAAACTCACGGCGTGAAGTATACGAGTTAATAATGTAGTTTATTCCAACCTTATTGCAGCGGTGCTGAATTACAGGGAGATTACAAAAGTACAAGGATGGTTGCGCTGATCCATAGCTTTGTTATAAGGCAAACTAGGCCATATAAAGGCCATTGCCCGCCTCTGTACAAACTCTAAGGCGTTTGACAGACGGTGGAACCCCGCATCTTCTTAGTTGACGATAGCAAACATACGTCTGTTTTTCCCTCTTCAGTAGATAATCACAGTGCACTCCCCAGGAGAGGTCGCTGGACAAGTGAACTCTGAGCAGCTTGAATGAACTAACCTCTTCGATAACGCTACCACCCGATGTGAGAGTGGGTGCATTGTAACAAAGTCAACCATTGACCAAATTCTCTAATAGAACTGTCTCTTATGTCGCGGCGAGTGAGGAGTCTTTTAGAGCTAGCAGTAAAATAACTACGATATCCTGGAATCAATACACATTAGCGACCGTTCGTGTCTAGTTTAAGACGCTGTTTGGCCTCTGCTAACAGTTTTGGATTGTTCGTTAAGCACCTCGTATCGCACCCTACAGCACATTTCAATGGTATTTGTTATATTGTTATAAAGCAAAGTACCATTACAGTGTTGCTTTTTTCTTGAAAAAAGTGGTACAACATCCTCTATCTTACTGTTCTTGTTTTATTTTTTTTATTTACGTCTGCCGAGTGACACACATCTTGAGTTCTGGACGCGGGCAAAACAATATAACGTGGCCGGCGTGGTCCGTGAGAAACCCGCACGTGCATGGACTTGAAGGCGAACTTAGAAGTTATCAATGATGCTAGAAACTGCCAAGGTATTGCACTTGTTTTTCGCAGCATAAGCATAAAGGTTTGATAGAACAAATACTCCATATTATAATGCCTTTGCTTTCAAAATCCCATGGCGAGTATGTAGCGACGAACAAAAGGATTTTAAAGGCTTTGTCTCGAAATTTTGCAGCGTTTTTGCTCCCATTGTCTTTAACCGCAAAACATAAGACCATATTTCAGCAAGCATTTTGGACATTCCATAGTCAAGGGTGGATCTTACTAAAAAGCAATCTCACATGGCCATCGGGCACTGGACCATTAACGGGCGAAATCGGGGTTTCAGTGGCTTTCTTCTTTGGCTCTTGTTACTAATAAATATGTTTATCTTATTTTATTTTGGCATCAATGAGCAGAACAACGTGACAAGCGAAAGCTACCTAATTATGCTCAGCTTTTACAGCTGAGTTAATCAGTGGACTTGGATTAAAGGTAAGGTATGTTTTCTTTCGGAAACATCACAACATTATAGTTGTATTGTATGACTTTTTTTTCTCATTAGCGCTTCCTTATTTTAATGTGTATATTTTATGTTGTGTAGGGCATCAAATAATTGCCTCTCTCACTGTGATTGCTTGACGTTATGTTTGTTTGACGTTGTGGCGACATCATGCTTACAGGTAAACGAATCTGCAATGACGGTATGGCCTAGGATCTAAGCCGGCTAGAGCTGCCAAAAGTCGAAGACCAGGTATGGCCTAGGATCTAAGCCGGCTAAGGACGTGTCATTATTTAGCGGGGGGGGGGAGGGCTCCTATTTTTGTGGGGAGGGTCCTAATTTTTTTCGCGTGCCTAAAGGGAGGGTCCAAATTTCTTCACTCCTGTTTGGGGGAGGGTCATTATTTTTTAGCAACATTTGGACGATAAAGAGGGTAAAACAGATGCCGATAGCGGTTATTTCAGCAACTTCTCTATAAAAATTTCGGCGCGCAGGAATTGTATTATACTGTTTCTGTAACGAAAACACTACCCTCACGCTATTTACAACAACAATGTATCTTAACGAGGAAAACCAAACTCTCCCAAAAATGGGCGCAGTCACTATATGTAAGGGTTAGAGAATGGACGCGAGTGTTCATTAGTGGTCTATTTCCCATAGGACACGAGCGTCCATTCTCTAACTTTTTTAGAACATGATCAATGCCACGAAGAAAGTCTTTGAACGTTTTTGTGCTAGCTTGTCATTGAAATATCAACATCATTACAGAGCATTGTCCAGAGCCATACTTCATCCAAGGCTTTTTACAATAGTAGTGTCAATCAAAGCCTTGTGAATGAAACGATCTACCGACAAAGCGGTTTGTTTTGAGTGCATGCATTGTTCTAATTAATTTCCAAGTGTTTGTTTTGAGACGATAGCAGTTGAAACTGGCCATATACTGGAGTTGCTGACACGGGTTTCGTTCCCGAAGTCAGGTAAGAAATGAAAATATTCTATCGCAAGCTTTTGTAATGGATTGCTCGACTCCTATGGCCCAAGGAAAAGGGAGAAACAGGAAAGCGTACATAAAATCTCGGTCTCGTTATCAGAATTCGTAAATCCGTAAAGTTTGGATCGAACACCGGAAATTGAACTCAGAAGTCGCATTACAGCGGAACATTTGGTAAAACATACTTTTGAATTGACAATCTGTTTCTTCCCGGGGCTTTCTTATGAGAATTGCAAGAGCGCTGATGTTCGAGGCTGGCAAAATTCGAAGTTTGTTTTAGCAGTTGAGACTCAAATGTTCTTCAAATGCCTCGAGACAGCCAAGAGTTGAGTGAATCAGACAATAAACTGATGCGCGAAAGGTAGAAGTTTTTCCCTTAA
This sequence comes from Scolanthus callimorphus, assembly GCA_033964015.1. Taxonomy (NCBI): domain Eukaryota; kingdom Metazoa; phylum Cnidaria; class Anthozoa; order Actiniaria; family Edwardsiidae; genus Scolanthus; species Scolanthus callimorphus. The sequence continues at coordinate 28,557,041 of CM066913.1, forward strand.
AAATACAGTACGTTATACATGAAAAGGGAACATCAAAATGCAAATGTTCGTGGAGAAACTTTTAGGTATTTGCTATGCTTAACTACAGAACAAAAAGCCATGTTCTTAGGGGGCTCTCGCACGCTTGCTGGCCACTTCTCTGACAAGAAAATAGCTCAAATCGCAATCCAATTCCATCGTCTTGATAACTTGTCAAAGCAACCTAGAATTGCATTTGTCCAACACTTGAAAGGTTTTTCTATAAATCTGGAGGACTATTTGATTACTACGGGAAAATATGCATGTGTTTTTGCGGTTACTATTTTACTTAACTTAAGGTTCTTAATTTCTTGCCTAACAAAACTTCGAATTCTTATAAACGTGGCTATTATAAACAAATTGCAATGTTGATAATGTACTAATTTTGATTTGTTTATTTTGTTATAGAAAGATGTTGGAGAGAGACGTGTAATAAAGGGCTATTTTGCAAAAGATGACAATGAAGTCAATGTTTTCCTTTATTTTGTAGAGTTGGTTGTGTCAAGCGGCGAGAGAAGAACAGGGTGTGGTTTGTACATAGTCATTAGTATTCATGCCCATAGTCATTAGTATTCTCTATGTTGCACCTTGGTTTTCTTTGTTCTTCTTCAGGAGAACAATGAAAGTGCAAGGTGCAACCAGAGAATATTAATGACTATGAGCATGAATACTAATGACTATGTACAAACCCCTAATTTTCCCTATTGTTCAATGCCCTCGCCGCTTGACGCTTTAGCTTCTATGGGATATAGGGGACGCAAATGCCGGTTGCTGATTGGCTGAGTGGCATTGTTCATGTTCTAAGTATGAATAAGACCCCATAGGTAAGCGTGAGTTCGACGTTACAATCATAGAAATTCGTCATTTGGGCCGCGTTTCACGCACATGAATAATGACTTCAACATTTGCGGCGCGCAGTTGTGCGCATGAATAATATAGCCTTGTTGGCTCAGGAGCCCATCAACAGAAGCTTTCATCTAACCTATATAGTTGAGGTAGCGTACTTCCTGGACTCCTGACAGGCTTTGTTTACTATACCGTACACAAAACATGTTCATCTACCCTTTCTCTGAGGCTTTCTCGGAGGCTTGATCTCTGTTTTTTGATTTTCATTCAAACATTTTACCACCTATATTTCAGGACTTCTTTACACCAGTGAATAAAGTTCACAAATATAATACCAGACTAGCTTCGAAAGATTCGTATTACATTTCCAAAGTAAGAACGAACTATGGTAAATTCAACATTCGTTTTGTAGGCGCCCAATTATGGAACTCAATTCAGGAAGATTTTAAAAAACATAGAAGGAATTATTTTAAGAAACTTTACTAAACCATATTCTAAATACATACTTAGATATCTGATGCGCTTTTCTCTTCTCTAGCCCCTTGTATCTTTGTGTGCGTATGTTATTTTAGTGTGTTGTATAATGTTAGTGGTACAGACTATCTATTTTTTAGTTCTGTCCTCATAGTACTCTTTACTTAATCCTGACATGATGTCTGACTTTTAGCTACTTAACTCGACTAGCCTTTGCTATTTTTAAGTAGCTTTGTTCTCCCCGCTATAATATATTCCAATACTATGTAATTAATTATCTCAGAGGACAAATAAAGTATTTTGTTGTTGTTGTTGTTGTTGAAATGCGATTATCAAATTTCGGTGCGCTTCGCGCGCAACGAAAGAAATAGCGACCCCATTTTTTGTAAAGTGTATTCAGTAGTAGGCCAAATAGGGGACGGGACAGGCGGGATCCCGTTAATCATTGTACTTATAGAGGAAGGATTACTGCATTTTTACCGTGTATTACTCACATGCCTCTCACGGAAATATTCGAGGCGTTAAATAATGACCGCGGTTCCTTAGCTTTGACAGAAGTAGAAAAGCGTATTTCTGTTATTAAGAAGAATGAAGAGACGTTGCATCACTTGAACAAGGGTCTATCTGACAGGTTTTTCAGAAAATATAAATTACATGGGGAGGGTCCCAATTTTTTTTACCTTCGACTGGGGAGGGTCCCATTTTTTTGTTATGTTCAAGGGGAGGGTCTTAATTTTTTTTAGGTTTGTTTGAGAAAAATGGGAGCCCTCCCCCCGGTAAATAATGACACGTCCCTAAGAGTTGCCACAAGTCGAATACCAAACACGAAAAATTTAAGGGACTTTGAAAAGTCTATAAGGCCTAGGGCATACGTCGAATTAGAGTCGCGTCGAATACATTTAAAACAATAGATAATTTGTTATTTGAATGTAATATATAGATTTAGCCACTGGCTAAAAGCGGAGCTCCCGGTTACAAATTTTTTAACAAGACAAAAAGGTTGCCATTGTACGTGAATAGATAGCCTTGCACCGTTATACTACGTTACTAAGCACTTGTTCACCCTAGTGTGGTTATCTAAGGTTCATCCCTTCAACGACGTAAACCTTTTCACGTTTGATGACGTCATCAATTAAGTCATACCACGTAACCATGCAGTAACACCCACCTTGCCACTTAGATAACTTCACCCAAGTTTGGTTGTCTGAAGTTCATCCCTTCTTGAGATATATCATTTTTCTCCTATGATGACGTCATCAATGACGTCATACCTCGTGACCATGCTGTTGCACCCCCCTTGCCACTTAGATAACTTCACCCAAGTTTGGTTGTCTGAGGCTCATCCCTTCTTGAGATATATCATTTTTCTCCTATGATGACGTCATCAATGACGTCATACCACGTGACCATGCAGTTGCACCCCCTTGCCACTTAGATAACTTCACCCAAGTTTGGTTGTCTAAGGTTCATCCCTTCTTGAGATATATCATTTCCTCTTATGATGACGTCATCAATGACGTCATACCACGTGACCACGCAGTTGCACCCCCCTTGCCACTTAGATAACTTCACCCAAGTTTGGTTGTCTGAGGTTCATCCCTTCTTGAGATATATCATTTTTCTCCTATGATGACGTCATCAATGACGTCATACCACGTGACCATGCAGTTGCACCCTCCTTGCCACTTAGATAACTTCATCCAAGTTGGTTGTCTGAGGTTCATCCCTTCTTGAGATATATCATTTTCTCCTATGATGACGTCATCAATGACGTCATACCACGTGACCATGCAGTTGCACCCCCCTTGCCACTTAGATAACTTCACCCAAGTTTGGTTGTCTGAGGTTCATCCCTTCTTGGGATACATCATTTTCTGCTATGATGACGTCATCAATGACGTCATACCACGTGATCATGCAGTTGCACCCCCTTGCCACTTAGACAACTTCACCCAAGTTGGTTGTCTGAGGTTCGTCCCTTCTTGAGATATATCATGTTTCTCCTATGATGACGTCATCAATGACGTCATACCACGTGACCATGCAGTTGCACCCCCCTTGCCACTTAGATAACTTCACCCAAGTTTGGTTGTCTGAGGTTCATCCCTTCTTGAGATATATCAATTTTCTCCTATGATGACGTCATCGATGACGTCATACCACGTGACCATTTAGTTGCACCCCCCTTGCCACTTAGATAACTTCATCCAAGTTTGGTTGTCTAAGGTCCATCCCTTCCCGAGATTTTTTAATTTTCTTAGTATACCACAGGGTTCCCATGAGTTTCCGCGTACGGCGGACGGACGGACGGACGTACGCTATACCTTTAATACCAGGAAGAAACAAAAAAATTCATATCTCAAGAAGGGAACAACCTATGGCAACCAAACTTGGACACATTAATCTTTTGGGCGATACCATTTCAACGCCCTAATCATTTGACTTGGCGCCGTCAATAACGTAAGCAAAATGAGCAAGAAAGCCCGTGACGTTTGAAAATCAACTCCATAGTTATGCGAGACGTTATTTTCTTAGGTATGGTGCTCCGCTTGCGCGGGCCTTCGGCCCGCGCAGGAGCTCCGCTATAATGAGTCGGTGTCTTTTGAAAAAAAATGTAATCGGTTCGACCTTAATCCGACGTATGCCCTAGGCCTTAGCCTTCCTATTAGCCGTTCCTAATGCAAATGAAGAAACTGTATTGTCTATTTGAATTAGGAACGGCTCATGATTTGACCGGCGTATGTGTAAACTTATTTCAGACTAATGATACCTTTTTATTTGTTATAGAAGCATCGAAAGTTTTCTTCAAAAACCGACCCAAACAAAATGGCATTATTCACATTTCTTACGGAGACTCTCAAGAACTCAGTCAAGACAGTTGTCAGACTCTAAAGGACATGTACGGCACACCATATAATTGTAGAATTAGAATAAATAAATAATCCTCTTTATTACAACTTACAAAACTAATAGCTAATAGCACTTACAAAACTAAAAAAAACGCGAATAAAATGAAACGTAATCCTGTAAACTACAGAAAGTGACTTTGATAGAATATCTATCTCCAATATCAGAGAGTGCCACTAAACGTTTTCCACTAGTTTTGTCGCGTCCTTGAAAACGTATGTAGTGCGCCAGTCCGTTCGCAAATGAGATTAGAGTGACTTAGATACTGTCCTGTTTCAAAATCTACTTCTCTATCATGTATACATTGCTGCCGAAAGTATAACAGTTAATCTCGAGCCAAGATTCTAGGAGGATGCCAAACCAACTTTTATTAGCAATTCAAAAAGGAATTCGATGTTGATGAAATGTGAAATTTTAATATCAAATTCAGGTTCTAATAAAACTGTCCCGTAACATTCATAATGTGTGTTTGGTTTGTAATAATAATTTTATGGATTATGCATTTAGGAGCTCCGCTTTTAGGCAGTGCCTAAATCTATATATTACACTGACCGCTGGCGGACGAGCTCTCTTAAAAATATTGCCCGCATCAGTCTTTGAAGAAGTAAAGAAGAAACGGAACCCCTCTTAGTAAAATCGTGGATCCGCCACTGTAGAAGATAGTCATACCCGGAGACCCGGCGATCTTTGCGGTAGCCCCAAAGGGCCAACCAATGAATACCATATCGGCTGGATCCTCGAGCATGCTCGATAGTGGGGTTACACTCTTGTACATGGAATAGCCCGTTGTTATTCATAGTCAAGTTTAGTTTCTACAAAGTTATCAGCTAGATTTATCTATTATTGTGCAATACTTATTACAGCTTGGTTAAGTGTTTAACATGTAATATATAGATTTAGCCACTGGCTAAAAGCGGAGCTCCTGGTTATAAAATTTTCTATGTGAATGAAAGGGATTCCCATGTGTACATGGTTTATATGGTTGCTTTAGAGTCTTCACGAGATATTAATTTTTCAAGCATAGATGACGTCATCGATGACGTCATATCACGTGACCACTTCATTTCGTTCATATGGTGGCCTAGACTACACTACCCAAGTTTGGTTCTTTTAGAGTTTTCCCTTCACGAGATATTATTTTTTCAAGCATAGATGACGTCATCGATGACGTCACATCACGTGACCACTTCATTTTGCTCATCTGGTGACCTAGACCACACTACCCAAGTTTGGTTGTTCTAGAGTCTTCTCTTGACGAGATATTCATTTTTCAAGCATAGATGACGTCATCGGTGACGTCACATCACGTGACCACTTCATTTCGCTCATCTGGTGACCAAGACCACACTGCCCAAGTTTGGTTGTTTTAGAGTCTTCTCTTCACGAGATATTCATTTTTCAAGCATAGATGACGTCATCGATGACGTCATATCACGTGACCATTTCATTTCGATCATATGGTGGCCTAGATCACACTACCCAAGTTTGGTTCTTTTAGAGTTTTCCCTTCACGAGATATTATTTTTCAAGCATAGATGACGTCATCGATGACGTCACATCACGTGACCACTTCATTTTGCTCATCTGGTGACCTAGACCACACTACCCAAGTTTGGTTGTTCTAGAGTCTTCTCTTGACGAGATATTCATTTTTCAAGCATAGATGACGTCATCGGTGACGTCACATCACGTGACCACTTCATTTCGCTCATCTGGTGACCAAGACCACACTGCCCAAGTTTGGTTGTTTTAGAGTCTTCTCTTCACGAGATATTCATTTTTCAAGCATAGATGACGTCATCGATGACGTCATATCACGTGACCATTTCATTTCGATCATATGGTGGCCTAGACCACACTACCCAAGTTGGTTCTTTTAGAGTTTTCCCTTCACGAGATATTATTTTTCAAGCATAGATGACGTCATCGATGACGTCACATCACGTGACCACTTCATTTTGCTCATCTGGTGACCTAGACCACACTACCCAAGTTTGGTTGTTCTAGAGTCTTCTCTTGACGAGATATTCATTTTTCAAGCATAGATGACGTCATCGATGACGTCACATCACGTGACCACCTCATTTCGCTCATCTGGTGACCTAGACCACACTACCCAAGTTTGGTTGTTTTAGAGTCTTCTCTTCACGAGATATTCATTTTTCAAGCATAGATGACGTCATCGATGACGTCACATCACGTGACCACTTCATTTCGCTCATCTGGTGACCAAGACCACACTACCCAAGTTTGGTTGTTTTAGAGTCTTCTCTTCACGAGATATTCATTTTTCAAGCATAGATGACGTCATCGATGACGTCACATCACGTGACCGTGCTACAGCACCCCCCTTGTGGCATAGACAAAATATCCCAAGTATGGCTGTCTTAGCATGTTCCCTTGAGGAGATATAATTTTTTCTTTGCATACCACAGGGTTCCCATGTGTACACGGACGACGGACGGCGGACGGACGGACGGCGGACACTATAGGTTTAATACCAGAAAAATAAAGAAAAAATCATATCTCCCGAAGGGAAGCTTCTCTAGAAGCCAAACTTGGACAAACTTTCAAAGACCATCAGAGGAACTCTACACCAAAGTCACGTTCCCTCACGCCATCAATGACGTCATCAAAATGATCCAAAATGCCCGTGACGTTCAAAAATCAACTCGATGGTATACGTTTTTCCCTTAGGTATGGTGCTCCGCTTGCGCGGGCCTTCGGCCCGCGCTGGAGCTCCGCTAAAATATTTGCGAGGTGAGAATTCAGTGACCAGGAATCTGGGAACGATAGGTTATTTTCATTCATAAATAGTAATGTTTTCCAAATTAGTTTTTTCGTCCGGAGAATTTGTTTATAAATTAACGTAACTATTCCTACATTCCTATTCCTCTGAAATGTCAACGTAACTATTCCTACTGCATTCCTAGTCCTCTGAAATGTCATCGTAACTATTCCTACTGCATTCCTATTCCTCTGAAATGTCATCGTAACTATTCCTACTGCATTCCTATTCCTCTGAAATGTTATCGTAACTATTCCTACAGCATTCCTATTCCTCTGAAATGTCAACCAACCGACAGTCGCCACATTCGGTCGGTGTCCCGGTTGTTATTTCTCGGATGTCATGACTAATGGCCTGCACGTGTTAGATCCAATGCTGCGCTTGGACTGAGACACTTGCCTTAGTATTGTGATAAGTGTAGACTATTTTATAAACAATGTTCATGCGTTTGCTAACTTGCTATTGTAAAAAAAGTTTGGCCATACCATTGGATGCTTATGACATGTCCGGCTAGTTTTCATAACTGGGGGTATTACTGTTTCCTGTGGGGGGTAGTGAGGCGAGGTTGTCGCAGCTCACATGCTCCCCATTAACTTATCACTAGGGTGCTCCTTGACGGCCTCGAGTTGGACGGACTCGAAATACTCTTCGTCATCTTCATCATCAAATGTAACTTTCCCCTGAGAATGACAAACAATACCACGCACATCAATTCAATCCAATAGAAAGACACAGAAGGGAGACGCAATTGTGTTCACAATATATTCCCTGAATATGATGCGGATTATCGAACCAATTCAATTCACTATTAAATTCCGTGCGTCAGTCACTGTTGAATTTACCCACAAACAAACATTCCAACCGATCGACCGAACAGAGGGGCTAACTAAAGGACACAAAGAATCCTGAAGTTCAGTTCCACGAGCTTGAAGACAACATTCAGGACATACCAACCTTTTTCTTGCTGCCTCCAGCAAAGTCCCGGATGCTCTTCAATATCTTCTTGCCACGCTCCTTGGCGCCACGGCGGAAGTGAATCTGAAGAGGACATAAACACGTTTTGTAAGCACAAACCGTGTCTACAGTTACCCTTGCTAAGCACGCAAATGGAGCATCATGCGAGAACATTTGATATGCGCATTAGGCACAGCACCTTAGTTGCTGCGAATGAGGAGGTCTCTATTGAGTTGGACATTTGTCCCAGCAACGATACGGCCCCATGTTTTGGGTTATACTTTTCCTGGAAAATTCATTGACCACCTTCTGCAGTATTGCTAATGTGAATCACATTCACATTAGGCAGTTACCCCCGGGCAGTTACCTCCGGGCTAAGGGAATAACATAACAAGTCAAGTGCTCTTCAATTAAGCAGTCTCGACTGGTCGTATATACGTTGTCTTGTGGGATTTTTGTTAATGACGTTTCATAAAGCGTGCCAAAATTCCATGGCTTTCCAGGCCTGTAAATCATGGAAATGGAGGTTTTCCAAGGTCCGCTGTCGATGGTGTTTGTTGAGGCTTTATTACCTCCTCGTCATCCTCCTCCTCCTCGTCCTCCTTAATGGCACATCTCTCGACTGTCGGCAAATCCGCACCTGAACCGCTGGCATTCTGGACAAGACGATGATACTTGTAGTTAAGCCTGAAACGGAAATAGAGTAGACGGTAGGCTCGTTATATTGCGGTGCAAGTGTTTACAACACACTGAACGCCATGGTAGATATACCGACAGAATCTCAAGCACGACAGTAGTGGTGGGATACCTTCTGTTCTTGCAGTAGAGGAAGCAAACAGAGCAGACAAGGAGGACAGCCAAGGCAGCAGCTACTCCAAGGCCCATCTATAAAAAATAACATGTATACTGTCATGAGTTGTACACGCAAGGGACCCCAAAAATTACATTAACTTGTTATACTGTCTGTTGCAATACAAGTAGTAACGAACCTTAAAATCCTTCATGGCAGATCCTACTGTTTGGTCAAGTATACTACACTTCGCCTCTACCTCGGCAGGAAGTTCAACTCCATCGCTGCATATCCTAAAACAGGCACAGAACGCCGCAACTTTACATCAAAGTAACCAATCCTGGAGTCACATCTGTTACACAATGATCATTTGATGACACATCCTTCGTAAAACGGCCTGTAACTTTCTTATTTGTTTACTTTACCTTGGTTCTTTCCACATGTACGTGGTCTTCTTATTTCCGTGCTGAAATATCGAAAAACGAAGAGGAAATCAAATACTCTACTATCTGCACCTTAGAAAGGTTAGACACAAGGTCACACATAACAAGCAAAATAAGTTGTCCCGAATGCGATCATTGGTAGATGGCGAGCTAATATAAGGGTGGCATCAGTTCATTTGTGTATCTAAGTGTTCCTTACCTCGCATGCAGACGTGACCTTTTGATAGTCCGACACTTCGCATGTTGGGCAGGCATTCTTGGTTCGCCACAGGAATTGGAATCTAAAATACACAATATTATTATATGGCAACGATAGTACGCGCGCTCTGATTGGCTAATCAGCGGGCAGAATTTTACCGTATTGCCCGTGGGCAATACGCATTCCCGCCATTTTACGAAACGGGAACGCGTGGCTCTGTCAGAGTTCATTTAAGCGAAGCAAACCTCAAACAGAGAAAACATTCATCGTGGTTGAGGAAGCTAACCTTTCTTCTTTCCGAACTGTAAAACCTCTATAAACTTAACTACCATCTGGATTGAGTGGAAACTGAAATTATGGGTGTACTACAAGTTTCAGAGAACTTCGCTCGGCAGACTAGTCGTGTTGAGATTCATTGTTGACAAACAGATTTACATGGATTTTCAAGAAATCTATATTCCATCACATAGATAATCTTCTGTAACAATCATGTAACAGAAATATAAGGGGCAACTAACAGCGGATACAAGCGAAGACTTTGAAAACTTTAAAGTTCTCGAGAGTGAACATGAATCACGGATACAAAACTAACAACCACCATAGTGAAAATAATTTCGCCTGGCTCGTCGATTATAGTTCCAGATTGAGAAGTTGTGAATTATCATTTGAAATCCTCAAAGGTTCTCTGGATGAACATTCTTTAAACTCTTTGGTTGGAAACTTTAGTCGTCGTTGGAAAGCACTAAATGATGGAAAAATACGGTAAGAAAACTCCATGTAATGTAAGATATTACGCTCGATAAATTACAAGCTGCCTTTCGCCATCAAATCATTCTACTTGTTCTTGTTCTTCAGTTTCTTTTCACTTGTATCGTTTTCCGGCTAAAATACTGTTCATTGTTCCTGTGTTGGTCGTTCACAAATTTAAGTTATAAAACTAAAAGTCGTGCGGCTGGTTTAGTTTGACTTTCGCTTCGTCTCCTCCCTTTGTATTTTTGTTTTATTAACTTTGTTTGAAAATGCCATATAATAAACAACTTACTAACCTCGTTTGCTCGGGCAGTACGGAAAAATTCCAGACTTCGGGCTGAAAATTCTGCTTTACGAACCTCGCCCAGAGGCTCGGTCCGTAAAGCAGAAATTCATCCCTCAGTCTGGAATTTTTCCCTACTGCCCTCGCGCTCGGTTAGTAAGTAGTTAATATATCAAAATAAAATCATTAATCAACAGATGTCACATAAGGCCTCTATTAAGAAGACGGACAATAGCGTTGCGCACAGATGACGTCACACTTATTAAAAGCTCAGACAAGCAAATGTACTTTTCTCCCATTTTCTCAGTTTTCTCTCTAAAGAACGATGCAAAATGAACTGGTAGTTCACTCATTATAGCAGAGCTTGTATGTACTCCTACCCTGGCTCGTATTTCGAGCGTGATCCTTCTGAATGGGATTTCATAGGGATTGTTTCTCTCGATCTCATTTTAGAATCTGTGCGCAGCGTTATGATTAGAGTGCTGTACTAACTTGCATCCATCACACGTGCCATCCGGACAGGTGGGAGGAAGTTGTAGGATCCCCTGAATCAAGCATAGTAGATGGTCAGGTTCAGCAGCAGCATGAGCAACAACCAAGACAATAGCGACAAAATCAAGAACACAAGGAGTAATAACAAATGAACACAGAAGGAAACAGTAACAAAGGAACACAAGGAGAAGTAACAAATGAGACAGAAGGAAACAGTAACAAAGGAAACGCAACAGGACAGTAGAAGAAAAATAGAGGCGCAGCAGAAATGATTAGATATCAATCACAATCATCATCATTATTGACAACATGACCAATTAATCATCAGTATCCAGGCTACCACCCTCATAGACATTTACAGCCCATAGTGACTGGCACATCACCAACAAGGCATCGTCATCAACATCATCATCAGCAGCACTATAAATACCAACAACAACAGCAACAACAACACCAGGGTAATGCCTCTTGATGAGAACCGCCGCTCTGTCTTAATATGAAACATCATCATCATCGTCATTATCAACAAGTCGTGAGATTGTGTACCACAGAGCTGGATATTAACTTGTTTTCTTAGTCACCACCTAGCGACCACCAAGCTTGAAAAGAGTACCAAAATATTTAGACGCCTGCTGGTGCCTAAGTTGAAATTTTCAGTTACCTAGCCGTGATTTGTGGTCGCCGAAACGACCACCTGGTCGCACTTTCCAGCCCTGTGTACAGGCCCAGTCTAGTACTAACGGTGCCTACCTTGTCCATAGCTTCTGGGTCGCACTTAAGGGTGACCTCTACTTTACGGCCATCAGGACAGGCTGATGTTGCTCTGTCGTGTCAAGGAATCGTTCAGATTACTATATCATGGCTATCATATACCTATCTATAGAGTTCTAAATGAGGACTCCAGTATATATATAGATAAGTAATCAACGAACCGCACAGGCTGAACAACAAACCAAAATAACATTAGGTGGGTTTAGCAGATAATTTAAACTTTGGCTCTAACAAGCGGAGCAACCGATATCTGTCACTTACTACATTTGCAATACAGACCAAGTCACCACATTAGTACCAATGTCTTTCTCTTTCTACCATGTGGATTTGATGCATTTATAAATCCATTTGAGTCTGGCTAGCGCGCCTAAATAAACATATCCCAATGTTCACCAATGACGTCAAGCTACGTGACCACGCTGTTGTATCCCCTTGCCTTCGAGAAAACTAATTTGCCCAGTTTGATCGTCTTCGAGCCTTCCATGTCCTTTAACTGAAGACGTCATCAATACCACCACTACCCCTCTTGCCACCAAAACAACCTTGCCCAAAGGTTTGTCAGTATACACGGCTTTTACAATGGCCGCCGCTCATTTACATGAGGCGTTTAAACTTTAAAACTATGTGAAATTTTGACATTAAAATTATTCAAGTTATAGCGCCTTATGACTTTCAGAGCATTTGTCGCGTTGAGATGAAAACCGCAAATCTTGGACGAGATATAAGCATCTGAAGTTCTCAAAATACACGAAAACGAGGCCAGAAAGGCTTCTAGTGAAAACCCATACAAAACTCAGTATTTGTGAGGTCCTATAATTCCGTCAATATTTAACCAAATAATACTAAATTTTCCGAAACTGTGTATTCTGATGTAATTTCTAGAGCAGAAAGTTATCGACACAGTAAATGTTTCTTTCGTCTTTAATTAGAAAAACTGAATTGTGAAAGTGGTGTATTGCGCTGTCTTTCCAGGACCCATGCACTCGAGCCTGGTTCATTCAGGTTCGACGAGACGCCTTACCGGGGAGAGTGCAGGCGATACATAAAATGTGCCGTCTTGTTCGTCACCAGACCTAAAATGAAACACAGGGATACCGTTGATGCCTGCAGGTTTATGCAGTTTATACAAATGGGCACGTTTGGCATAAAGACAAATCTGTGTACCTGATTCTACAAATGCAGATGTATTGTTTCCCTCATGGTGATCAAAGACGCCTTCGATTTCTTCTGCAAGCCTGACACAACAGACACAGATCAAGTTAATTACATGTCCGCATATGCTACGAGTAAATAGCGTTCTCGATTCCTATACCTGATTGGTTGAGCAGCCAGAAGCTGACCCTTGTTAGGGATGATGGTAAAACGGCACACGTTCGAGGTCAGATTGAAATCCTCCTGAATAAACAGGAAACACACAGGAAGAATGACAGAAGGTTTTAAAGTGCGAGTATGACCAAAATTGTATCCTTCCTATAAATCTACTATGTTGTACTATAAGGCATTGAAAACATCTTCCCCAAATTTTGGTTGATAACATTAACTCTTTAGTGATTTTTTCTGCCGCCGAAAACACCAAAATACGGCCACACGGCCGCCATCTTGGAGTCGCCATTAAAATCGGCTGTTCCTACTACCTGGTTACTAAGTCAGAGGCCAGGCTACATTTTGTGACGTATTTTTATCCCCATCCATTGCCGGGACAACACCAATCTCAAAATCTAACGGTAAATATATTACACACGAACGTGTCCGTCGCATCTTTTTTTCCTGTAGCAAAGCTCAGTCATTCAACCTGCAGATCTATTGTTATGATCGAGAACAACCTCATTTCTTGAAACGTCACTCATATTGTTCAGTGTGCTCCAAAATGAGCCGTACCAGTAACGAATAAGAGGCCTGGATGCTTAGGGGGGATAAAAATGCGTCACGATTCAAAACGAGGCTGCTATAACCGCTGTCATTTTTAATTACAGGCTCGTATTTTGGAACATAAAATTTTAATGGCGGACGAAAAAACCGTACTTTGGCAGACGTTTTTCCTTGTATTCCGGGCGGAATTTTTCACTAAAATCCACTCAGCAAGAATGTATTGTGGATAATTAAAGTACTAGGCCGGAAAAAATGGTAGAAAAAGGAGTCAAATTTTGGTCATACTAGCACTTTAAGGAGACATAATGACTGTGAAAAGTGCCGTGACAAAGCTGTGCGGCGAAGCGACCGTGCCGCGACTACGCGATTCCATTCCGTATCTACAGCAGGCCAGGTTCCGTGTCGCGACTGCGACAGTGCCGCGCCGTGTCATACGTAATCTGCTTTAGTCTACAGTAACATAACAGTCCCTCTAATCCAGCTGATGTGAGTACCTTTAGTCTACAGTAACATAACAGTCCCTCTAATCCAGCTGATGTGAGTACCTTTAGTCTACAGTAACATAACAGTCCCTCTAATCCAGCTGATGTGAGTACCTTTAGTCTACAGTAACATAACAGTCCCTCTAATCCAGCTGATGTGAGTACCTTTAGTCTACAGTAACATAACAGTCCCTCTAATCCAGCTGATGTGAGTACCTTTAGTCTACAGTAACATAACAGTCCCTCTAATCCAGCTGATGTGAGTACCTTTAGTCTACAGTAACATAACAGTCCCTCTAATCCAGCTGATGTGAGTACCTTTAGTCTACAGTAACATAACAGTCCCTCTAATCCACCTGATGTGAGTACCTTTAGTCTACAGTAACATAACAGTCCCTCTAATCCAGCTGATGTGAGTACCTTTAGTCTACAGTAACATAACAGTCCCTCTAATCCAGCTGATGTGAGTACCTTTAGTCTACAGTAACATAACAGTCCCTCTAATCCAGCTGATGTGAGTACCTTTAGTCTACAGTAACATAACAGTCCCTCTAATCCAGCTGATGTGAGTACCTTTAGTCTACAGTAACATAACAGTCCCTCTAATCCAGCTGATGTGAGTACCTTTAGTCTACAGTAACATAACAGTCCCTCTAATCCAGCTGATGTGAGTACCTTTAGTCTACAGTAACATAACAGTCCCTCTAATCCAGCTGATGTGAGTACCTTTAGTCTACAGTAACATAACAGTCCCTCTAATCCAGCTGATGTGAGTACCTTTAGTCTACAGTAACATAACAGTCCCTCTAATCCAGCTGATGTGAGTACCTTTAGTCTACAGTAACATAACAGTCCCTCTAATCCAGCTGATGTGAGTACCTTTAGTCTACAGTAACATAACAGTCCCTCTAATCCAGCTGATGATGTGAGTACCTTTAGTCTACAGTAACATAACAGTCCCTCTAATCCACCTGATGTGAGTACCTTTAGTCTACAGTAACATAACAGTCCCTCTAATCCAGCTGATGTGAGTACCTTTAGTCTACAGTAACATAACAGTCCCTCTAATCCAGCTGATGTGAGTACCTTTAGTCTACAGTAACATAACAGTCCCTCTAATCCATCTGATGTGAGTACCTTTAGTCTACAGTAACATAACAGTCCCTCCCACCCCTCTAATCTGCTTTAGTCTACAGTAACATAACAGTCCCTCCCACCCCTCTAATCTGCTTTAGTCTACAGTAACATAACAGTCCCTCCCACCCCTCTAATCTGCTTTAGTCTACAGTAACATAACAGTCCCTCCCACCCCTCTAATCTGCTTTAGTCTACAGTAACATAACAGTCCCTCCCACCCCTCTAATCTGCTTTAGTCTACAGTAACATAACAGTCCCTCCCACCCCTCTAATCTGCTTTAGTCTACAGTAACATAACAGTCCCTCCCACCCCTCTAATCTGCTTTAGTCTACAGTAACATAACAGTCCCTCCCACCCCTCTAATCTGCTTTAGTCTACAGTAACATAACAGTCCCTCCCACCCCTCTAATCTGCTTAAGTCTACAGTAACATAACAGTCCTCCCACCCCTCTAATCTGCTTTAGTCTACAGTAACATAACAGTCCCTCCCACCCCTCTAATCTGCTTTAGTCTACAGTAACATAACAGTCCCTCCCACCCCTCTAATCTGCTTTAGTCTACAGTAACATAACAGTCCCTCCCACCCCTCTAATCTGCTTTAGTCTACAGTAACATAACAGTCCCTCCCACCCCTCTAATCTGCTTTAGTCTACAGTAACATAACAGTCCCTCCCACCCCTCTAATCTGCTTTAGTCTACAGTAACATAACAGTCCCTCCCACCCCTCTAATCTGCTTTAGTCTACAGTAACATAACAGTCCCTCCCACCCCTCTAATCTGCTTTAGTCTACAGTAACATAACAGTCCCTCTAATCCAGCTGATGTGAGTACCTTTCTGCCGGTGTTGACACTGATGTTGCTGTGACAGATGGCCTCCTTGTAGGGTTGACCACACAGACTCAGATGGAACACGTGGTAGTAGCGTGATGCACGGCTGGTGAAGGACGGAGCACCTTTAACTGCCACTTGACTACAGAACAGAGACGCAGGATTAATAATTACACTCGTCCGGTTACATGGCCCAAACTGTTTCTAGTTTCAGTCACTAATGACATCTTGTTTCTTACTATTAAGAATCACAAATGCGGTTAAGGTTATTTGCACTTGGACTCTTATGCCTGGTGCACACTTGCGAGATAACGACATAAGAAAAATATCACGCGAACAAAATCTAGTGGTTTCAAAACGTTGAAGTCCACAAAAATAACATAAGATTGCTTTGGTGAAGTAATCGAATGATAATCCATGGAAAATATTGATTATTTCAGTCATTTTCCCATGCTTTTATCGTTGCAACATAACGTCCTTATGTCGTTATGTAGCTAGTGTGCACCAGGCTTTACCCTTGTAGCTTGGAGAAGTCAAACCAGCGGTCATGTCTTTTTGAGAAGAATTCGCAGTCAGAATGGCAGACGAGGGATGCTTTGTCACTGTAGGCAGAGAAAACACTAATTGAGTCGAAAACTCGTAAAGCCCCGTGTCGCGATGCTGCTGGTTTACTAACGAGCAGTAGTAAAGTTACTTTCACTTTTCATATGTAGGTAAAAAAGCAAACTGGATATGGATCCACTTGTGAAAGGTCTGTTAATCCTTTATAGCCCGAATCTATTCTTGCAATTTCGCGAATTTTGAGGAAGAAAGATCATGCAAGGTTCTTCACTTGAAAAATGCCTGGTAACAAGAAATACCGCTGTTTCTGAAGACTAAGGGCTCGCTCTTTTAAGAGAAAGGCCGTTGGATTCTTGGCCTTTCGCTTGTCGAACAGAGAGCGAAGCATGAATTCGGTATAACTTGCTTTATAGTGCTTTT
Source organism: Scolanthus callimorphus (assembly GCA_033964015.1). Classification (NCBI taxonomy): domain Eukaryota; kingdom Metazoa; phylum Cnidaria; class Anthozoa; order Actiniaria; family Edwardsiidae; genus Scolanthus; species Scolanthus callimorphus. The sequence continues at coordinate 28,574,054 of CM066913.1, forward strand.
TTCAAGTCATTTTCTACTACAGAAGCCGCTTTGGTTGCATCAACAAGCAAACAAAGTCGGTAGAGACGATCTTCTGGAAGAACTCAGAAGTGGGGAGCACATTGCGAGCCAAAGAGTAACAAAGAGCGGCAAGTTTTGCATGTGTAATCTCTCTATTAATGAGCCTTCCCTGGTCGTTTTGCAGTAGAATTTCAGCACCTGTCAAGGCAATTTGGGGTTAGTTTTGAATTCAAAAGAATGCATTCGGCTTAATATTTAGTTGACGGGTGCGAGTGACTCGGGACTAAAACGGGGATTAGGGGCGAAGCGCTGTCATTTTGCTTTCAGTTTTACCAATAATGCTTCGCGCTTGAAAAAGGGAAAAGACGTGAACGCGTTGGTAAGCCAAATGAAATGGCTGTTGCTTGGTGCGATGCGGAGTTGAGATGGAAAAACCGAAATCACGTTAAATAAGATAGAATTGTGCTTTGAAAGTTGGATTTTGACTCTTAACTGACTTTTTTGCCTTAATAATCGGGGTTCAAAAATGATGTTTTTCAGTCTTGTTATACGGCGTAAAGAAGCATATTTTCAAATTCTCCTGTAAACAAACCATTATATCTGCCAACAAATTGGACTTGAGGTGACTTTTTGATAGTATAAATTTGAGGAGCGTACTTGGTATCACTTTTATTCCAGTTTTGGAGCTCGCACTAGATGATAAAACCACTGTAGTGGCCTACGGGCGTTAAAGGGTTAAATCCCGACGTAAATCTTACAACATATTACGAAAATATGACGACGCGTACAAAAAGGTAAAATGGACGCAATGAATCATGTACATGTCATTATACCTTTTCAATCCAGGACCACATGGTACACAAGCCTTCTCTCCATACGGGTCGGTAACATTCAAGTATGTATCTATGATGACAAGACCATCATCAATTAAGGCTAAAAATGAAATTTTATTATTTGTTGGTAGGCACGCCTTAAACCTTTGGGGGCTTGAGCTTTTAAGTAGTGGCAGTACTTTTGTCTTTACAACCAAAAAGTAAACCCATACCTTAAAGCAGTTTGTGTCGAATATCACTATCGCTTGGCAGAAGGAACGTTTACTGTTATTGAGAAAATGTACCCCGGCAGGGGTGGATCTAGGAATTTTCCCAGAGTTCATCGAATCGATCACTCTCATAGGGGGGAATTGCAACCCCCACAGCCCCTCCCTTAGATCCGCCCCTGTCCGGCATGTAAAGCATTATGTTGGCAGTTGGCTTTGAACAAAATAATGTATAGGTAGTGGAAAGTGTAAGGTTGCATGTAGTGTAATTCAGGGCAACTTACTGGCTGGGCAAGGCATGCATTTCTTTGCTTTCTTGTCAACGTAATTACCCTTGGGGCAGGCAACACATCTGAGGCAATAACAAGACAGCACTCTGGTTAATCTTTGGCTTTAGTCCCTCACAAGAAGACTGGACATAGCCTACGCTTTACAGCAATGTTTACACAAGGCCAAGGGAATAGGCTAGATGCAAAGGCATCTACTTTGATTGTTAGACAAGATTCTGAGAAAATAAGCAAATACCTGGTAGATAGTGACTACAGTGCCAGGCAGTGCTCAACAGGGACAATTCCTTCTTCAGAAACTGTTACTCCAACACTTTTGAAATTTGGTTTTCTGAAAGTGCTGTTTGAGACAAGCTACATAAACAAAATTCGGATTCAGCTGTCCCAAAATCATGTTTTGTACAACAATACTTGGTTGAGAAAAACTTGTTTGAATATGAGTCTTGTAATTGTTGTCGTACCCAGACTTTGCTGTGGATGTGACAGGACAGTCCTTACAAAGGGTAGCTCCTCCATCAAGGGTATTGGTGATGTTGATGGAATAGATCTTCACTCTGAAACGCAACAAATGGAGAGTGAGACAGACGGCGTGAAAAGGTGCAGACGGACTAGTATCATTCAGTACACTGGTTGCATGCACTTACACCAGGAATACAGCAATTTGCAAATCACTCTACAGATGACTCTCAGTTTGTGGGTACCTTTGCGCTTCTGTGCACCATTTATGCCATAAAATAATACACAATTATGCTGTCGTGTTAGCAGAATTCGTAAATGGATTTTGAAGTTTTTAAAACACTCTAGCTGACTTTAAGACCATTAAACAACTGGTGGTTATGCTATGGGAGAATGTGCATGTGAAAATCAAGAATGTGAAAACGTGCATGCATACTAACACATTAGTAAGTGGAGTATCTCCTAAGGCCTGGAAGAATTAATAGTTATCATTAGCTAACAAGAATAGTTAAAGAAATGGTTATCATTGGCTAACAGAATAGTTGAATAAACGGTTAACTCTAGAAAAAGGTTTACTAGATAGAAAAACATGTGAGCTCTGCTTAGGCACAAGGAGGATTAGTTTCCAGGTGGTATGTGACGACTCATATTAAAGAGAACATAAATATGGAGGAGATGTCAAAATTAAAAGTCAACAAGATCTTATATATAATACGTGATGTGGGCGGGGTAAAGGCCAAACTGTTGGCACAGAAACCTGGAAAAACGGCTGCACCACGGAACTTCAAAACAACGCCATTTTCTTGCAAACTTGGGGAAATGTGTTATAGGATACATTTTATTCGAAAATGATAAAGTGGACAGAATATCTAATTCAAGCGTTTTCGTAAGCGAGAAGATCGAGTTCGCAAAGGCGCCATTTTAGCTTATCAAAGTTTGCAGTTCCAACGGTTATGCATATTTGAGATTCCTTTGGTTGAGCTGTTTTGTACTGATCATAGGACGATTGGCATTTTCTCGGCCCGTGATAATCGTATCATTCTGAAATTTGGTCAGTGCATGGAGACACATTTGTCCTAGCCGCTGCCGTCGTGGTTTTGAGGATGTTTTGAAAATTCTCTCTTCCAAAGCCCTCGAAGCGGAGGTCTCCGTAAAGCAAGTTGCCCGCCTTGTCTCTCTTCTTGTCTTTCTGGGTAAGTGACTGATTAGAAAGTTCCTTTTAAACACAGAAATACCGCCGACGACGGTTGTATCCGTCGACTCCGGACGTATACAACGTCTATAAAACGATTTTATTTTATCCGTGGTATAAAATGAACCTCCATTTTATACGTCACGCAGACGAATTTAATTGTTCAATAAAATTCGTCTAATTAAATGCGACGTATAAACGGCTAGGCCTTATTCTTGTTGCTAAACAGAAGTATGGTTATAGGCTCTCTGAACAGGCAATTAAGATTGCTCCACAAATATCTGTAGACACAAGAATTCTTTTTCTGCCTGCAGGGCATTTTTGTTTGCATTGCTGACTAGACTTTCAGAACACAACGTGAATGTACATAACATAATATTGTACCAATTCATTCTATTAAAATTAGCCGGTTTACACACACTCATCATCAGTGGGGCGAGCCTACCTGTCATTTTGGTAGTTATGGGTAGATCCAGAAGAGTAGAAGGACATCTTTGGAAAGCCCAGTAGTAGGTGGTCAGCTCTTGAGAGGTCACGATGTATCTAATGGAAATCAAGGGTGACACTTGACATGTTTTATTACAACAACTAGTAGTATTTAATGAACTAAATATATAAACTCACTCATATTTGGTCTTTGCGTGCCTTCCTTTCCAGGTCTGGACAACATGTACTTCTTTATGCCCAACAGACTAAAACAATGACAAACACAGACATCATCTCATATTCCATATGAACTGTAACCAAAAGGACACATTGCAAGTGCTCTAACCATTAACGGATGATCTATGACTTGACAATAACAAAACTACAATGGACTTCTGGCCAGGTTCACCATAAAAGAGTCTGTGTCAGCCGGCATTTTGACAGCATAGCAACAAACATGTACTGTACCAAGATGGAGAAAGCATCCATTTCCATCGGCTCTTTAAGAGAATATACACCAATGTTCTTGATTGAATTTGGAAAATCAAATCTGAAACTTTATTTTTAGATGTTTAGTAAGAGATTTCTACACATAATTTGTCTTCTTATACCGAATGAAAACAATTTTGGCTCTGCTTTTATTCTACTGTACAAATGCCTGAGTAAATTTAAAACATATGCAAATTTAAAAAATGGAGCAGACACAAATTACAGGTAGCCAAAATCCTAAAATATCATACAGCACTAAATTTTGGCTAATTTCCATTGGCCGAGAGTCATCAACAGGGTTCACAAAAGAAAGCACCAATTAAATTCCATGACTTTAAAGGACTAAAAATAAAAATCAAAGACTCAAGGAAACACAGTAACTGGAAGTACGATTTATTACTCAAAACTGGCTCAAAACTGCCAAAAATGATGACAAGTGTTGAATCAACAGAACATACTGAACAAATTATAGACAGCTGAAATTTGATTAAGTCAAGAATCTGATCATCTTAAAAGTCAATGTCAAGGACTTTTCAATGACATTAAGCATATTTGTTTAATTCCAGGAATGGCTTTTTCAGAATTCCATGGCTTTTTTAAAAGTCCTTAAAGGACTTTCAAGGGCCATGTGAATCCTGAACATGTGACATGGATAATAGTGCCCACTTTTGTAGGTGGCTGTCAGTCAATAGGGCCTATTTTGCTCAAAATTCAGTGCTGTTTAATAAGAACATGAAGCAGACACAAATTATAGCCAAATCCTAATTATATAATAGACAATATTGATCTACTACTAAATACCTCCTTAAACTTAAAGATGCAGTCCCCATCACAGTCCAACTCAAAGACAATGCTGACCAATCCATACTGGCCAACCTTGCCAGTGGGTTGTCCAAAGCCTTTAGTGGTAAGTCGTAACACAAGGTACACATCATCAGCATGATTCATACCACTAGTAATGTACTGGCCGTAGCTTTGCCAGCCCTCCTTAGTGGCACAGCCTCGTTCTATATAACAAAAAATACATTGTGATTAGAGAGGTGGAGGTCAGCCATGCAAACTGTCAACAAGCATCAACCATGTAACAACACAAGTAATAAATGTTTACAGAAACTTTCAAAAGGCGTTTCAACTTCAACTTCCACCTGCAGATTGCAAAGACTTATTAAGACAGGGGAGGACTACATATAAATAGCCAAAAAATGACTACATATAAAAGCCAAAGACTGTCTAGCCTTTTTCTATTTTTATCTTAGACTGCTTGCAGCCCCTTCTTCGGCGAACGTCCGTAAATCGAGGAACATGTTTTTTTTTCTGTGGTGCACTTCAATTTGTTTACAGTGTCAAGTACTCAGGAGTTTTCCCCCTGTGGAGCGTCTCTCCCTCTCCTGAGAAACTCGACAAATCGAAGCACACCGCATGTAAAAAAACATTCCCTGGATTTACAGACGTTCGCCGAAGAAGAGGCTGCAAGAACAGAGGAGTATTTTGCTTATGCCATGCGCAACAACCGCTGCCGTCCATGTTTACATTGCAGACTCACTCAGGGAAAAGCACTGTTGAGTATCGCGAATTTGTAATCAAATAGCGCGCTATTTCTATTTCTCGTTTGTTTTGCTTCTTTTATTCTGAAAGCGCGGGAGGGATAAAATAAAGGTTTATTCAGCTGCCTGTGTAGTGCAAATAAACGTGTTTGATTTGAGGATCTGTGGACCTTCATCTGCGACTGTTAAAACTGATTCAGACTGAAATCCAGACTGTAACAACCGGAAAAAAGACGATGTTTAGGCTAGCAATAGTAACGATTTCATTTTTTATCCTATCAGTTTACCCTGATATTTCGGGGCCTTCCAGAGGGGTTAGATCCCGGTTAGATCAAGTGGAAAGATATCATAGCTTTGGGTTGAGAAATATAAGTTGACCCGTTGTTCTGCACATAGATTTTGCTGGAAAACCACTTACAAACAAAATGAGCATCATTCAGTGTACTTTGACTGACCTGTTAGTAGTAATGAAAAAAACTACAATATGTCATGGTGACCAAACAAACATGTCGATTAGTGTGTGTGTAACCTTAGAAAATGTCTTGACAAGCTTCACCATCCAGCCACCACACCCCCCCCCCCCCAAAAAAAAAAAAAAAAAAAATCAGGTACCGTTTCTTCAGATGATACCTCGAGGTGCTGGATTTGAATCACCTATCCTGGAATTAAATCTCTTTGACTACAATGATTTACAAACCCGGATTTTGTATCTAGTCAAGCTGGGAATTTGTCAACGATTTTTAAATACCCAGCCTGAAGGCTGTGAAGGGTACCCACCCTTGAGATACAAGCTCTATCTTCACCCTTCCCTGGGATTCAATGATGGATTATTATGTCCAAGAAACTATTAGAACACCATATTGTCAACAATTTATTATGCTATTTATTACTGGCAGAGTATTCTGACAAGTTCTGTCAACTGCAATCCAATTTAGAGAAAACTGGGCAGTTGGAAAAACTTCCACCTGTTGAAAATATTGGATTTTGAGGTGGCAATATAACATTTAATAATAAATAATAATTGAATTTTTATAGCGCTTAATTATAAAAAAGTTAAATTGAAGCAAAGGGGATTTTGATACAGCACTGTGATGTTCTTCTGAGCACTAAACTATCTGTAGTGAAAACTCTTGAGTAGTCTCTTCTCTCCAGAAAGGGAACTCTTTAGGTATAGTTCCCTCTTAGGTATAGTTCTACTTCTGAAAAAGAATTGATGAAATGCTGTAGTGCTTTTCTAACATGTTGCACCTCTGAACCACCAGCACTTGTGGTCTTTGGTTGCAGGCTGCAATTGTTTTGTGATCATCCAGCCAAGAATGGCATTATCCCTGTAATAAACCTTCTGAACCTGCAACAAACAATGCACAGCAAGTTACTTCTGAATTACTTACTCTCCATTATATCTTTTATTATGCTTCTAGACATACTTCCTTTTTTAATGCAGAGTAACTCAGAGAAGTGAAATGAAATTGGTACATTACAGTCAAGCCAGTTGTTCTCTCACATTGATGGCCAACTTGCCTGGTATCAAATTTCAATCGTCGCAAGCAACTTTCATTCACCACATGTCTCAGCACTAGAGTAGGACAGCATTAGGCAAATCAGATGAGAAACAAAATGTTTCAAGTTCTGGTACAATACCTTGTAGACAGATACAAAATATTTTTTTGCAATTTGATCTGAGTAAGTTGTCCATCAATGTTGCTAGGCAATATTGTGAAATTGTAGGGAAGAGTACATCCGGGTTGACTGTAACATCAATAATTTTATCATTTCCACTCACAAGTCACCATTTATAGCCTTTTAAAAGTGAAAAATGCACTAGCACACAGGGGAAAGTTTCATTGTTTGAAAGCCAACCTCATGGTAACCAGGGAGGACTGCTAGCCATAGCAAGATATGAACAAATAGATAGCTTTGTCCTCTTTCTTGGATATATGTGATTGCGTGACTGGGGAAGCACCATATCAGGGGCCAATATTAGTGTAGTACAGCAAAAACCTCAATTATCACTTTTAATACATCACATGCAACAAAGTGATGAAAAACCAGCTTACAGCAAACAAGTTTAATAATGTTTTCTCCGATTTTGCCAGCTAATTCAATATGACAGGATGATAATATCATTAGTGAGGCTCAGCATGATAGGAATACTTGTGTGATACTCTTCCTAGATCGTCCACAATAATATAATAATAAATATTCATTAGCAAATAAATTTTAGGCATAATTTAGCAGGCAATATTCTCGAAAATATGCCACCGATCACTTTGAAACAAAAATAAATACTTAGTAATGAGTTCGATACACGTATTGAACTTTCAACACGCTTGTCGAGTGTGAAATTCAATAAGAATTTTACCAGACAATAAACTGAGTAAAAGTGTGGTCATACTTTCAAGAAATAATCGGAAAACTTTCTCCGATTTTGGGGCTAATAAAACCCATAAAGAACAAACCAGGAAAGAACGATAAAACTAGTCCAAATGTCCGAACTGTGATACTCTTTCTACGATTACGGGAAATTCGCTGTCAACTAAGTCTAAAATGAGGTTTTTACACATAATATCGTAATATTTTCGAGCTGGATCGCTGAAAGAGAACAACCGATTTACATTCTTGTATGTTATGAACAAACTATAGAACTAAAACTTACCATAAGACAGGGTTTCGGAGCAGTAGCCTTCGTTGCATATCAGATATCCACATCGAAAAACCCGAGCAAGCCACAACATGCTGGTGTCAGTCCCGTAAGTGAGTAGCAACTTTGCATGTTTGTTCGGTAATTTAAAAGTCAAACTGTGTTCTTTCACTCGCTGATTCCAGCCACAATTACAGACCAAAAGCCCATTTAGCTATTTCTTAGATTCTTGGGTGAAGTTAATCCTTACACGGTGCACAACTGGAGCATGTTTCGACACACTCGGTAATATATCTTTCTCGTCAAGTTCCTAAGATGAAATGCGCATGCGCGGCAGAATACTCCTCTATTGGCTGCAAGCAGTCTATTTTTATCTTTGCATATTTTTGTTTATCTTGTGAGATCTCTCTAATTTGAGCCTCTGGCCCTGTCAAGGTTTCCCTGCCATTACCAGATTCTAAATCAATAACAAAATATATAATAAATAAATAGCATGTATTGTATTTTGTTTGTTTTGTGTGTGTTTTGTATCAAGCCTGGATGTTTTTTTTTAAGATATAACATTATACTAAAAGTAAATTTTGCAAAACATTTCATTGATCGACACCAAGGAAACTACGACACCAAGGAAACTACCATGCCCAAAAGTATTGCATTATTTAGAGTCTCTTCACCAATACATTGCTTTGGTTTTGTTGAAATGGATTCGGTGCATCAAAAGCTCTGATGTAAAGAGTAAAGGGCACAGCCTTTCTCTCATTTGAAGAGAAATTGTGCTACACTGACAAAAGTATGAAGTACCGTATCTGTGAGGGTTTTTTTCTTCAAATTTCTGAAAGTTTTAGTGGTATCAAAAATGGCACAAAGAAAAGCACTAAGGATAGGGCGAGGCTGATCCTCTAACTGGGTGGAAATGTTACCTGAGTTAGAGAAACAAGAAGCTTTCATATTTGGGGGTAAGTTCCTCCACCATCGTAAGTCATATCCATAGACAGCTGAAGTTGATACTGGGCACTGCTGACAAGCTGGAACAAAATACCATTTTTAATGTTAAATTGATGTTAAATGTCAATAAACACTGGGAAATGCTGGTTTGTTTATTATGCTGTTCTTAATTTTAGCATGATTATGTCTTTCAATGTCATTTTATCCATCCAAATGAAAATGATCTCATATCAAACCATTTTTCCAGGTAGCAAACAAAGTTGTTGTTTATATTTTACAACAATTATAATAACAAATATCAAAAAAAGATAAAGTTACTTTGTCATGGGATACATAAAGCAAGAAAGAGTTCTCAAATAATTTATGAGAGGGTGTGTCACTTTCTCACTGGCTTGTTAGTTTATATTATTTTTGGCTGTGCTCTTTGAGCAGACACCCTGATTATCAATGTTCATCAAATCTCTACTTACTTTGTATTCCATTGCTGTAGAAATTGGCTGGACAGAAGATGCAATCTGTGCCATTTACAGTCATGCCTGGGTTACAGGGGGGGCAGCTCTCCTTAGCACCAGATGCCGGCAGTTTGGCCGCACCATTCATGTCATCACGGCATATCTTGGGTTCTACCCACTGGTAGGTCACTTTAGTTTCATGGTTCTCATCACACTTGGACCTCAGGGAATAGTAATCTTGTTCAGAGCACTTCTTCCTTTGAGTACAGTTTTTAGAACCCTTGACTGTGATAGGAAATGTAGATGAGGTTGGAGATGGCTTTTAATATGTTTTAAACCACAATATTAACAATACGATTTCAATATTTAAAATTCTTACTTGGCTATGAACCTCTGGGAAATAAACTGTTCAATTATTCAATGCTGATGCGAGTTCTTTTGTATTATTCCCTGTTATTCCCTCAGACTCAAGTAAGAATTTTTAATATATCGAAATTGGTTGATTGTCTCACAATTGAATGTTTGTAACTTTGGTCAGATGAACTGGACATTATTTTGCATCTTAGGCTACCCATCTAGTCAAAATATTACCAGCAATTTTGCTGTTAATGTATTTCTTATGTTTTCTTAGTTTTCTCTCTCATTTGCACCATAGAAAAGTTACTTCTTCTAAAGTAACATGAATATTGTTACTCACTTGAATACTCAGTAACTTCATTGCACTTGTTGCACTTTGTTGCCCCTGCACCTGAGAATGTGTTTGAAGGGCACATTTGGCAGCTGAAAGGAAAATGCCAGAAAATTGCTTATTACACAATAGGGTACCTCTATTTATGGCAGCAAGTGGCTTGAATCATAATAATGATAATTATTATTATTATTGTTATTATTTTATTTATTACTTTATTGAATTTGTATTTTATTACCTTGCCACGCCTGGCTTGTCTGAGTATGTTCCTTGCTCACAGGGCTGGCATTCTGATGTATAGGCAACACCTAACAGATAAAATGATACACATTTTTTCCATTAAAATAATATATTTTGATGGAAATCTTGCTGAAAAGGCGAAAACTATGTTCATTTTCTTTGACAGCTTGAAAAGGCAACCGAATGAAAAACATTTCACTCCTTATCAGAGGTTTAATAAAAAAGAATTAACTTGGATCAGAGAAAAGTCAACATGATGTTGAAACACAGGACATCCAGGCAAAAACCAAAAACATAGCTTAAACTTTCTGCATGGATAAAAAATGGGGGGTACTAATGATGGTATAAAGAACAGAAAACAATACTGTAAATATATATTATTATCTCTTACAAAATAACGATAAAACAGCTAGTGTAAATAGAGTATTTATAGAATTTATTCCTCGCACCTTGGACTTCGATTTCACTTATGTAAACAGGATCCCTCTTCTCATGTGAGCCATAAGTGATAGCAGTTACCTCCCATGTAATGAGGTTACGTCCAGCTTTCAAACCATGCTGCAGGAAATATCAAATTAAAATACTGTTACCAAGCATACTTGTCCTGTTATATTTTACATATCTGAATGAGGGGCCTACAATAAAAAAGTTGAATTTAATGATAAAAAAAATACCACTGGTAAGCACATTGGCAAAATAGGTGTTCCTGTAGAATCTATCTTCTACTGCCATTTTACATTTTAATCTTCATTGTTGGACTTTCATTTTATAGTCGTGCGTTTTTCACATGAGCTTCTGGCTCGGGAGTTCGGGTAACCTCTCCCCACATCACCGACTCTAAATAAATATTATTGTATTGTATTGTTATTGTATGTTACTGCCAAACTATGAAATGTATGTTCATTTTGCCATGCTGGCCAACTTAAACTTCAACTGATTAAAGGAAAATAAGTTTACATTCAATAACTTCCTGAGGAGTTGAGGGCAGCTGGATGTTAGCAAAATTTGCTCACCCCACAGGCACTTAACATAATTTTAGGCAGACATTTTCTTACTTATGAAGGACAATTATTGGACAAGATAGAGTGAACATACAGAAGCAACTTTCCACTCGTTCTCTGCAGTATTGTCAGGATATAGACTAAATCTGGAATGGCACTGGTCATTGCGTAACTGGAAACAAGAAGTATAAAACATATAAGTACAGTGTATCTTTTGCAAATAAAGCAACGTCCCTCAACGCAATACAAACCAGGGGTGGATTAAAGAGGGTCTGGAGATTTTCCGATACATTTACTCACATTATAGTATTTGCTGGAGGTAATTTGAAAATTTTCGTTCCATGTTTTCACTATTAGGCTCCACCTTTCAAATTTCCTGGATCCGCCCCTGAATACCATACTGTACTTACAAATACTCGAAAGACAGTGTAGCGGCTATCAGTAAAGTGGTACTTGAAAGTTACTTCGCCATCTTTCTTGAGCTGCAAAAAGAAATGATCTCAGCAATGTAGAAAAGTTTGTGAAGCATATGCAGATTTTTATTGCTTGATTGCTACTTACAGTGACAGCATAGCTGAGTTGAGCAGTGCACCCATCGCCTGAGGATGCAATACTGTCACCAAGGGGTCTCCACCCAGTTCTATCAACAAAGATACAAATCATTAAATTAGTACTGGTAAATGATACAAGCTCTGGAATATTCTGATGATTATCCTACATTATTATATGGATGCCAGTGTTTTACTGGAAACTAAAACACTCACATTTTCCATATCTTCACTAGTGAAAATATGAAAAAGTTATGTACCGAATGTCCCAAATGTGCATGTTTGCAGTGTTGTTTCCTCAATTTTCGTCTGCAGTGAAATCTCGCTTGGTCAAATGAGTTCTTAACTAATCAGAAAGGAATCAAAAGATTGAGGGAGCATTTCATAAATAAGCACTTTCGACTTTACCAAGTGAGTTGTTCAATTTATTTTATTTTGCTATGTCAATTCTTATCCATATAATAAAAAGAATATTACACGGTGCCTTGAAGATATGGATTTTATTTCTTGTGTCAAAACAATATTTTACTCACTCGCTGCGCTTGTTCGCAAAATATTGTTCTTGCCACTCAAAAATAAAATCCATATCTTCGCCCCACGTGTAATATCATCTATTTATCAGTTATCTGGTAAGTCTGTAATTTGATTGGTACATCTACCTTAAAGGGGCTATATCAAGGTTGTTTTAACAAAGTGTTTTAAATAAAGACCAGTGATCTACATATTAAACAACTCACAATCCTACATATACTATTATTTAGTGCTCTAAAGAAAAAGGAAATGAAACTTGCATTATTGACGCATTCTTAAATACAATTGTTTAGCTTTTCTCTATCAAATTTTTAAGTTTGAAAACTGTTCAGCCTGGTAAGAAATCAAAAATTCCATTTGTAATCCATTCCATCTGCTTGATAACACACAAATACTTCAAATGTGTGCCTATCTAGCAGCTGAAAGGTTATTTAACAAACCTAGATGATTATTTTGCTCATTTCTTTTGAATTTGGCTACATTTAAGCTACCCCAATAAGCCCTAAAATCGCGACACTACCCATGTAAAAATGAGAGGCGGGATCCCGGCCGGGACAGGCGGGATCCCGGCCGGGATAGGCGGGATCCCAGGTGGGATGGCGGGATCCCGCCTATCCCAGGTGGGATAACGTTTCCCGGGTAGGTGGGATCCCGCCTGGGATCCCTGGGATCCTGCCATCCCGGGCGGGATCAAAGGTGGGATGGCGGGATCCCGCCTATCCCAGGTGGGATAACATTTCCCGGGGAGGTGGGATCCCGCCTGGGATCCTGCCATCTCGGGCGGGATCCAAGGCGGGATGGTGGGATCCCGCCTATCCCAGGTGAGATAATAGCCATCCCGGGCAGGATCCAAGGTGGGGTGAGATGGTGGGATCCCACTTATCCCAGGTGGGATAGCATTTCCCAGGTATCCCAGGATCCAGCCTTCCTGGGCAGGATCCCAAATGGATGGGATAGCAGGATCCTTGTTGGGATAGGGGGGATCCCGCCTATCCCAGGTGGGATAACATTTCCCAGGTAGGTGGGATCCCGCCTGGGATCCTGCCATCCTGGGCGGGATCAAAGGTGGGATGGCGGGATCCCGCCTATCCCAGGTGGGATATCATTTCCTGCGGAGATCCCTGCCATCCCAGGCGGGATCTAAGGTGGGATTGTGGGATCCTGCCTATCCCAGGTGAGATAATGGCCATCCCGGGCAGGATCCAAGATGGGATGGTGGGATGCCGCCTATCCCAGGTGGGATAGGCGGGATCCCCCCTATCCCAACAAGGATCCTGCTGATCCTGTGATGTTTCTTTTCCTTGTATAATTTGGCCGCTAACGTTCTTTACTGCTCAAAAAAGCTTAGAAAACAAAATGCCATAGGGATCATTTTTACAACTCGTAATTTTCTTGACTAAACAAATTTCAAGACCTCTTGACCTCAATTGGCAATCGAAAAGAAAACACAAGTATGATCTACTTACAACACTATCTGAAATCCACTCTAATCTGTATGAAGTTGCCATTTATTAATTACTGTGGTTTTTCATAGTTTCATAATCCTGTAATCAAACATAGTAGTAGCTTTAGGAGTATTTGCAAAATCTCTGAGACAGAGGAATAAGCTGCTAAACCATGGATTGACTAGTAATTGCTTCAGAGTTCACATGATTATATGTATGAAAACTCGCATGGAGATCAGGCGCGGGTTGTTCAAAGGTGGATTAAATTTAAACCAGGTTCAGTTCTGAACAAAACCATCAAGTCACCATGGTAATTAATCCTGGATTAGTGCTAAACCACGTTCGAGCAACCGGACCCAGAGAAACTGAATTTTAAAGTTTAACAAATAATACAGGGTCCGGTTGCTCGAAAGTGGTTTAGCACTAATCCAGGAGTAATTACCATGGTGACTTGGTGGTTTTGTTCAGAACTAAACCTGGTTTAAATTTAGTCCACCTTTGAACAACCTGGGCCAGGAATGTATAATTTGGATAGCCTTGGCAAATATTTTCATGCTTACAGCCATTCTCAGTTACACACGGTCGCCTGGAAAAAAGCTTGCAAGCGAAAACTTGTTTTGCTGTCTTGTCTGAGCACGACAAGCCGGCGAAAGCACGTGCATTGTCATGGAAACTTTGACAAAAAAAAAACAGGTTTTCGCTTGCAAGCTTTTTTCCAAGCAACCTCATGTTGCATGTAACAGAGCATGTAACTGAGAATGGCTGTAATGAACAACATTTCTGTGAACTTTGGCAGGGACAACAGCTTATCACTTATATTCATACCTTTCAAAAAACAACCAATACCTAAGTTAAAATATTTTTTACATTTTCGTAACAATAATCTTGACAACTATAGTGTTCAACATGCTCGCTTATAAAACAACCTGTCTTAATTATTCACTCGCAGGTTGACAGGCACTAGATCATGGAGCATTTGATTCTGTTGTAATGACATACAGGTAATTAGACAAGGCTTGACCTGTTGGAGTGACCACATCCCGAACCACGTCCTCTACGGTGATCTGCCTAGAATATCTGACAGGGTGGCCTGCCGCAGACTTGGCCTCGCCGGTCATTGTTACCGCCACAAAGAGCTCACAGCAAATCATCTCGTCTTGTGGGAGCCAACGCATGGCAACCGCCGCCCGGCCGACCAGCGACAACTATGGTGACACTCTACGGAGCGATACTGGTGCGGCCAATACCACTGAGCTTGGCTCCTGTATGCTCAACAGGAGCGACTTGAGCTCGAGATGCGAGGTTCGGCTGAGGCCGCCGCAGTAAGCAAGTAAGTAAGTGACCTGTACACCTGTAAAACTATGTTTAATGAGTCATTTAAGCTTAAGCAAGTTCTAATGTATCCTGCTTGTCACGTTTTTCAGGTAAAACAGAATGCATATGCATACTGCCATCAACAGAACTTCACGCTGCCTTCAGTCTGAAACAATCAAATAATCTAGCCAGCAACAAGTGAAGGAGCTAAGAAGCAGCACATGAATTCAAGTAAAAAATTATTTATAGTTTTACCATGGGGTTTTATTCACCATTTTCAATATACATTTGCTTAAAAATGAATAAAACAGACTCATCACCTGCACAGAGTTTTGGTGTCACATTATGTTCTTAGAGTGGATTTGATATTGAGTGTTGAAATCTAAATGCATAAGTACAAAAGAGAAGTACAAATTGAGTGCAATAGAGCATGTTGTGATGTTGGGAGAGTAAAAACACAAGCTGCAAAAGGAGACAAAGTAATTGCAGAAAACAAGAGACTGCATGTTTGTTTGTTCTTATGCTCTTTTTTTTTATTATTCACAATGTTTATTTCGTTTTATCGATACACAACATATATATACTAATACATGATAAAAGGACAAAAAAAAATACTAATACAAGCTACAACCCTATCACATAATACTATACTAACGGTCAAAATACAGTCTACTCTTAGTAGAAAAAAAAAAAAAGCGAGACAGAGAAACAGCTACAAAAAAAACAATGAAAGTCTAAATTTAATCTAATAATAGACTTATTTTTTCCCATTTCTTTAAATATATGTCGATATTATTATTTTCCCTCGCAATTAAGAGCTCCATGCTATGCACCCATTTTAATTCCTTCTTGAAAACTTTCAAGTCCGGTTTCATTCTTTTGTACCTACAAAAATAAATTACTTTTTTTGCAAGCAATATCAGGAAATTCAGAGTTAAAAAAACACCTTGTTGTTCAATGATCCCGAAAATAATTTTTTCATAGGATAAATTATTAAACACAAAATCATCACAATTAAACCAAACCGTTAACTCTGACCAGAAGGCCTGAACATATGGACAATCAAAAAAGAGGTGTCTAACTGTTTCAGGTTGTTCCTCACAAAACGTACAACAATTGCTGGAAACTAGTTTCATTTTAAATAAACGATCATTTGTAAATAAAATGCGCGTCAATATTTTGTACTGAAACTCTCTCATTTTAGTGCTCATCGTGATTATGCGAGGAAGCAAAAAAATGTTTTCCCAGCTGCGTCCATTGTGCGACAAGTCACGTTCAAATTTTGAATTGATACTGGGGGTTTAGAAATCCTATTAATGAATATGGTAGTGATTACTTTCGCACTAATTTTATCTAAATTGCTAAACTTCAAACAAATATCATCAACTTGAAACTGATCGGGCGTAACCACATATCTACAAAGAGGGTAGACACTTTCGACTTTCATAGCTTTTCTCCATGTTTCCGGCACTGCATCGTAAATTCGTATGCAGTTAAAATAATCTAAATCAGTAAGTTCAGGAGCCTTCTGCTTCATCTTCTCGTAAGAGAGTAGAGAGCCATATTGGTCTACTAAATCCGCTACTTTAAGAATATTCTGCCTATGAAGTCTATGGTCCAATATACTATTTTTACCAACACGAATATACTTATTATTCCAGAGATTCTCATTGTAAAAATCGTTCGCGCTCTTTAGATCTTTATTTCTAAAAAGCTCAGACCACACGGATAACGATTCTCTATAGAATAACGAGATATGCGGAAGCTGCAATAAGTCAACATCGAAATTAGAATACAGAAGAAGCGAAGCCCCCACACTATGTAAGTATTGATCCAAAATATATTTCCATGTCGTTTCCTCGCCAAACAAATATTTAACTAGACAAATGATCCTTTGTGCTTTGACCATAGACTCTAGATGGGGCATCCTGAGCCCCCCAAATTTGTAATCTCTGATGAGGGTCAAGCGCTTAATTTTATCTTTCTTTCCATTCCAAACAAAATCGTATAGCAATTTGTTTACATCATTAATAACCTGTGCTGATGCCCAGATTTGAGCCGTTTTATAGACGACTTTTGGCAGAACAAAGGATTTTAAAACTTGGATACGCCCCAATAAAGTAAGATTCCTCCATTTCCAGAAATTGAGTTTTTTTCTTAGCGAATGTAGAATCAAGTCGTAATTTAATTCCTTTCTCTTTCTCTCATCGTAGGAATAATAAATTCCCAGAATTTTGATGGGTTCATCGACTTTCTTGATGTCTAGCTCCTCACTAATCGCCTTTCTCGCTCGGGAACTACCTAACCACATAGCTTCGGTCTTGTCGTTATTAACGTTTAAACCAGAGACCGACGCAAATTCGAATAATGCCTTCTTGAGCTCAAGATATGATCGCTTATTCTGCAGAAAAACAGTGAGATCGTCAGCAAATATACTAAGTTTCACTTCTTTTTTACCAATCAGTAGACCCTTTACATTGTTATTTTCTCTTATCGAAATAGCTAACACCTCAAGAGCAATAATGAAAAGAAAAGCGGACAGAGGATCGCCTTGGCGGACGCCTTTTGTAACAGCAAAAAAACCCGTCTGATGACCATTGTTCATCACAGAACTACTAATATTAGTGTACATGGTTACTATCCAACGGACAAAAGAGTCGCCAAAATTAAATTGTTTCAGAGCTCTTACAAGGAAATTTCGATTAAGAGAATCAAACGCTTTCTCGAAATCGATTGTTACAAGAAGACCAGGAATTTCACAGAGATTTGCATAATCGATTACGTCATCGATATTTCGAGCAGCATCCGAAATTGTTCGGCCTTTTACGTACGCATTCTGGTTGTGGTGTATAATCGAAGGTAGTATTGGTTCCAGTCTCAAAGCCAAAGCCTTAGACGCCATTTTTGCATCAACATTAATAAGTGAGATGGGTCTCCAATTTTTTAGATATCTTCTATCCTTATCTTTTTTTTCAAGTAATTTAATTATCGCCTGACGCTGTGAAATCGATAATTCGCCATGAATGTAAGAATAATTCAATGCATCGACTAAGTCCTGCCCTAGCTCAGACCAAAAAGCCAAATAAAATTCAGCAGTCAAACCATCGTTACCTGGTGATTTATTAAGCTTGAATTTTTTTAATGCATTATAACACTCGCCAATTGTAAGATGGCCCTCGCAGCTTTCTTTTTGCTTAGTAGATATTTTTGGAATATTTAACTTTTCCATAAATTCGTTAATAGATGGATGGTCAATGTTAATGCTATCAAAAGACAGATCTTTTTCAGTATATAGCTCAGAAAAGAAATATTCTAACTCACTGGAAATTCCTTTGGGATCAAATACCTGTTTTCCATTCCGATCGATCACTTTTCTGACACAAGATTGCTTAGTCCTTTTTTTCTCGAGACTCAGGAAAAATTTATTGTTCTTTTCGCCTTTCTCGTACCATTCAGCACGGGATCGTATAATTGATCCTTGAACAACATATTCATATAACGATTCGTATTCAAATTTAGATGATTCATGATTAGCAATGTTTATATCTGATGCGTCATCAGCACACTGCATTTCTGCTTCTTTCAAACGTGACTCAGCTTCCTGCAACCTATCTCTTCTCTGTCTAGCTTTCATTTTGCTAAATTTCATTGATACTTGTCTTATTCTATACTTCACCAAGTCCCATAGGACACGCTGATCATTAACTTCACAAAACTCATTCTTCCAAACAGGAATGCTAGTCTTTATAAGAGTAACGTAGTCGGGATCATCAGTTAAACTTGAGTTAAACTTCCAGTAAGAAGGACCTCTGTTCAGCTCAGGAAAACTTTTGCTTGGAGAACGATGCATGAATGGTCCGATTTAATTGACGGTGTTATGTCTGTTTTTGAAATTTCTTCCTGAAAAGTACTATCAATCAACCAAAAATCAAGTCGTCTCTGAACAAAAGGCTTCCTTTGTCTCCACGTGAAAGCCTTTTTATCCGGATTTCTAATCCTCCAAATATCGATTAGGTCAAAAGTTAGCATCAAATCCTTGACTGCTTTAGTGCCCTTTTTAGGCTTAGAGTTACTACTACTGTCTAAATCTGATGATAAAAAAACATTAAAATCTCCGCCAAAAATTAACTTAGCCTCTGTGTTTTCCACTACAGCAGACACTTCCTCCTTCAAATTTTGAAAAAATGTTAATTGCTCGACTTCTTTGTCAGGTGCATAAACATTAACAATCACAAAGAGCACATCTTGAAAGACTGCGTGCAAAATGATGTAACGACCGTTCTCATCATATTTTACAGATCTTACATCCAAGTCAACACCAGGCTTTGTTAAAATCAAAACACCTCTCGATTGATTAGTACCATGGTTGAAAAATATCTCGCCCTTCCACTCAGTTTTCCAGATTGATTCAATTTCGGGCGTACTATGAGACTCTTGAGCAAAAATTATATCTGCATTGCTCTTTTCAAAATAATTAAACACTGCCGCGCGTTTTTTGAAATCTCTGATTCCCCTGACATTTAATGAAATCAATTTAAAATCAACATTGCAGCCTGCCATCAAGCGATAATACTACGCATATTATTCCGAAATTGGTGGATAGCAAAAAAGCTCGTGAGAAAAACAATGGTTATTGTCTAAAGGGAAAATGTTTTCATTCCTCTCAATCGAAGCTAAAACATTTGCATACACGGGAAAATTAGTATTCAAAAAACTCAACACATAAACAGAGAAAAAATAAGTCAAGAACTTTACCATAATTTTCTTATCTTATAAAAAAAAATTTTTTCAGCAGACTGGAGGGGTGAGATGAGCGAATGGAGAAAAAAAAAATGTAAGCTTATATCTCATCCAACTGTGAAAGGCCTTCAAAAATTATAAGTTACATAATTCAATCTATTTATTACTATATAGGCGAAAAAGATCGATCAAGAAAAACATACTCAAGAATCAATTGAAACGGTGCTATTTGTCGATGTTATCTGTTCGGTTGGATCTTTATAGAGTACACCGTCTATATAAAGTTTATCGAATACTACCTTTGCGGCTTTGCCTTCGAGCTTGGCAGCTTTCATCTTTGCGACGAGCCGCTTCCTAACCTGTAGAACTTCGGGTGGAAAATCTTCTGATAGCGAAAAAGTAGACCCCTTCAACTTGTTTGCTTGTCTCAACACAAACTCCTTCTCTTTGAAGAAACTAAACTTAGCGATGATTTGTCGCGGGTTTCCATCCGTGCTCTTGCTACCAGTGCGATGCACTCGCTCAAGGCTCAATTCATCCACATCTTTCGCCGCCATCATGAGATTGGTCTCCAAGAAATCCCTAAGAATATTCTCTGTATCCCTCGGAGTTTCTTTCACTTTTTCAGGAATCATATAAAAGCGTAGGTTGTTACGTCTACTGTGACCCTCTAATTTGATACCCCTGGTAGTTTCACGCTGTAGGTCGTCTCGTAGATTTTGAAGAGTTGACTCTTGGTCGTGAAGCTGCTTCTTTAACGTATCTATTTCATGATAAGCAAACTCCAGACTGCCTTCTAGCTCCCTGTTCCTTTCCTCTAGTGCATCTTGTCTTTCCTTCAAAGCTCCTATCTCGTCAAGCCTTTGCAAAGCTATATCGAGTTTCCTGTTAATTTCACTCATCTGCTCGGCACATTGACAATGGCCGCATGACTCGCTATTTGCGAGCGAGTCATCATTTGTATCCGGCGTATCGGTTTGAGAGCCTCTACTGCGTTTCCTTTTCTTTTTATCGTTTTCTTGCTTTTCAGCCATTAAAAACAAAGATACTTTGAACTGAAAAAATATAATCAAAGCCTCTCACATCATGGAAAAGCCGGAGCTCTCGTTAGCCACGTCCGTACTCCATGACAGTCTCTACTCTTCTTATGCTCTGGCATCATCTGAAATCTGCTCTTTTAAAGTAACAGCATAGTCACTGTGGTAGGATTCTGTTCGCATGAGGTGAGCTGTCTCTGGGGGTTGGCATGGGGAAGGTGGGGGCATAACTTTCAATCCTTGAAAAAGTATAGTATTTTGCATCAGCTAGAGTGTAAGAATTATTAGGTTTTTCCTGCTAAATGCAACATTTTGTGAATTGTGAATTTTATTTTTCAGAGTAACAAAATTTTGACCTTCTTGCAAAAATTGCTTGAAGTTCTTAAACAATCTTTCTTTTTCACCGGTTTGTTGGCCAAATTTTGGGGTTCTTTTAAGAGCATTTTTCACAGGTGCTTCACAAGTTTTTTTCACAGGTCTTTTTCACAAGATTTTCATTAAGCAATAAAACTGCTTTCCACATACTTTGCATAGACGGGGGTCTCGGCAAGTGTCTATGCAATATAGACAAGTTATATAAGTTCCTCTGTAAGCATTAGCCATGTTACACATTATTAGGAAATCTTGAAACATATATCGATGTCTCATTAATTGTAAATGCATTTTCTTGTGATGACATCAGGGGACACATAGGTTAAACCAGGGACACATCCCTGGTTAAACCTGCTGATAATAATAACTGTGTTATGAGACAAGTTTTCTTTTTCAAAGTCCATATAAAAGACAGAATTCTCTGCTGTGATGGCCTTTCCTGTAGGCAGGATCTCGATTGGGATTCTGGGTGGGATGGCGGGATCCTTAGTGGGATGAGAAGATCCCGGGTGGGATAGCAAGATCCCGAGTAAGGTGGCAGAATAATGCAAGATCCCGGGAGGGATGGCAGGATCCCAGTTGGGATCCCAGGTGGGGTGACACGATCACAGGTGGGATGGCAAGATCCCAGGTGGGATGGCAGGATCCCAGGTGTTATTGCGGGATCCTGGGTGGGATGGTGGGATACCGGGAGGATGGCGGGATGGGTGGATGGCAGGATCCAAGGTGGGATGGCGGGATCCCAGGATCCCGGGTGGGATCCCAGGATCCCGGGTGGGATGATGGGATCCCAAGTGAGGTGACAGCATCCCATGTGGGATGGCAAGATCCCGGGTGGGATCCCAGGTAGAATTGTGGGATCCCGGGTGGAATGGCGGGATCCCGGGTGGGATGGCGGGATCCCGGGTGGGATGGCAGGATCCCGCTAAGGCGGGATGTCCACTAATCCCGGGCGGGATCCCAGGTGGGATCCCGTCTTTCCCAGATGGGATCCTGACTGGTGGAAAGGCGGGATCCCGCCCAATCCCAGGCGGGATCCCGTCTATGTTTTTACATGGGTACCCCTTTAAAATTGTTCATTTTAAGAACTTGTCCCTGATTCCCAGAATACTACTTTCACTGCAAGGAATGGTGATGCTGTTTAACGCCTGTCAAATGAAGACCCTTTTATTTTATGAAAGACAACAGATAGAAAGGTAGACCTGCAGTTGGAAACAAGTTATTGAACACCTCCCTTGGGGGAATGGCAGTGGGGTATGCAGGCCAGAGGGTGCGGGCCTGTACGTTTCCAGGGGGACTTTGGTGTCATTATTGCACTGCCTTATGAGCTTCCCCTATGGATTTGCAAAACCCTGCCTGTGCCTGCAAGGTTTTCCAATCCTGTGTATGCCCCTGATAGGGTTCGCAACCGGTAGCTCTCAGGGAGACTCACTTGGAACAGTTTGCTGCTTTCTCCTTGGCAAATTCGTCATCATATCCAAAGCCTCTGTATGCAACAGCTGAGCTGTGGCTATCAAATCCAGCTGGGAACTTCTCCCAGTCAGTAAACCTCACTCCACCACCAATACTGTAATGGCCTGCTGGACACTGCGCACACTCTAGCTTGTCACTGTTCACATTCAGATAGGTGCCAGGTTTACACGAAAAGGCTGAAATATAATCAAACAATGTTCAACAATCTGGTTTTAAAATTATTTGATTACATAAGTTTTTTTGCTTTGATTAGGATTTTGAGCAACATTTTGGTTTGTTTTGGAAGAACTACATAAGGAATAACTTGGGTTTGTCCCACCAATAAATTTGCATGGAAAGCGGAGAAATTAAGTTTACCACCTGGAGTACAATAATGGGAAAACTCCACGCACAAGGAATTTAAGCCGTACATCTCTTCGCAAACTAATCTTTAGCTGAGCCCTCAGTGCTGCTGCTGACCTGCTATTATTTCGCATGCGCAGTAAGAGAAATAACCCCCTCCCCACAGTCAAAAGCCTAAAGTTGCAATTCTGTTTGAAATGTGATGGCGCTAACAACAGAGGTTTATATATTTTGGCTGATCTGAGAAACGAGGAAAGCTGGAAACTTCAACTAATCTTGATAAACATCTGTACTTTGCATCCAGCACAATGATGAAGCTTTGCATTCTCCCGGGGTCGAGTTTTAACTCACTGAATATTCCTGAGATATTTTCGCAAGATGAGCCATGTGATTCGAGAGATGATATTTTGACGTCTCATTCCTCAAAAACTGACCCAAGTACCATGCTAGAAATTCCATATACATTCAGTTATCCTTGGAGGATTCAAGCAAAAGTGGAGTGACTTTTGGCATTCGTGTAGAATCTTTTAGAAATTTATTTTCTTTGAGCAGTCATTTATAATTGTATTTCCCATGAAAAACATTCATTCATTGATCTTCGCTGATCCAGGCGCTTTGAACAGCAATGGAAAGTCGCATGTAAAGCTTCGAGGTGTAGAATATAGGAACCCAGAAAAAGCATTACGAATTTATATTCTACCGCCATTCCTGTCTAGTACTTTCCATCTTGACATTGGCAATATTGTAGCAAAAATTATTCAGGTCAAAATTAAATATTTTGTTGCTTTTAAAAAAACTGAGCCTAGGGGAGAGTTAGTGAACAGATTCTGCCATCTCTACTCGTTCGTTTTGCCGTGGAGTGGTTCTTGGAATTTGTGTACTACATACTGAAAAAAAAATTTCATTGAAATATGTTTTCCTTCTACAGCGTAGCAACATCATTTGCCATATCACACTCGAAAACAAAAATCATTCAGAGATCTTCGCTGATCCGAAACACAATTTAAAGCACTGGAAGGTATCAGGGAATGCTTTGAGGCATTGGAGATATGAAAGATTTGAATTTCGCAAGTAAACGCATATCGAGATATTCCGCTGTATAGTTGGTGACATGGGGGTATATTCAGATCGTCTGACGGAGTCCGATCGTCCGATGGACCTCAGACTCCAACGGAAACACAGTAATGTCTGACGGAAACATGCATATCATTATGGGCACAAACATTTCTATCTTATACATGGTGATATGGGGGACTCTGACGAAAAGAAGCTATTCCTTGTCAGCCTGGTCAATCTTTCAGATATCCAAAATATTAGCTAACACCAAACCTCCTTGCTAACAGTGGGTTTCAAATGCATGATAGTTGATGATCATTTTGGGCTGAAAACTATTATTAACTATCATTGACTTTCATGCTTGCATTCAAATGAGCCATGATAGTTGATGATAGTTCAAAATAAATCATGTGATCAGTCGCTATTGCCTGTACACAAAAATGTGTAACTTCTTGTGACCCCCTTTAGGGAAATGCCGCTGACCGAAAAACTATAATTTTAATTAACTGTCATCATGTGTTCAAATGATAAAAACTATCATCCTCTATCATGTCAAATTTGGACAAAAAAGTAAACAAATGTCTAAAAGATCACAAGAAACCTTGACAAAACAAGAAGCAGTCGCCATTGTTTTCATGTTCAAAATTGGCGCTTTCACTACTAGAGGTCTAACGATAATAGTCCCCTAGTAGCATAGCCAATCAGAATGCAGCATTGGCAATAGTCCACTAGTTGGGTGAAACTAATTCATGATAGTTGACTTTCAAATGTAAAAGATAGTTGTAACTGTCATGAATATAATGCACCATTTGAAACCCACTTTAGTAACCAAAAACATATCACTAAGGGTTGATAAACTCTCATGCTATTGGGGCTGTCATTAGGACACCTCTGACGTTTGACTCACGCATACTAAACCACGGTTTTGGCGGTTGATTGAGCGTTGCAGAATTTAAGGCAGCCGCAGCTAAATATGCAAACGAAGCATATATCATTAGTGAGTTTTTTCCTTGTTCTTACAAATTTAAATATTACTTCTGAGGTTTCAATATATAGTTTCATTGTATACAGTGCTGTTAAAGATAAATGCGTCTAGTTCGTTTCGTGAAAATACTGGACCTTCCGAAAATCGCGCAATAAAAATATATTGGAATACCATTAGAAATGACGTTGCGATACGTTCTCTAAAGCCTGGTGCACACTAGCGACATAACGACATAAGGACGTATGTTGCAACGAAAAAAGTACGGGAAATAATTGAAATAATCAATATTTTCCATGGATCTTCATTAGATTTCTTCACCAAAGCAATCTTATGTTATTTTTTGACGACTTCAACTTCTTGAAACCATTGAATTTTGTTCGCGTGACATTTTTCTTATGTCGTTATGTCGCAAGTGTGCACCAGGCTTAAGACAAAAGGATAATCACGTTTTCGCCTAAAATAGAAACGTCATCATATAAAATAAAATATTTTTTCTTGATATTTTCTTGTTTACAAAAACTGGTCGTTATCCCCTGGAGAGCAATACAGCTTTGCGTATTTTCTTTCCTCGTTAGAAGAACAGGTGTGAAAAAACTATTCAAAACTTGCCATCATATCCTGATATGGTTTGTTATTCGAGCTTCCAATCGAAATACGTTAACTTTGAATTAGGGTTCTATCTCGATGGGAAATTAAAAAGGGTTCTAAATGATAAGTCGTTCGAATAGTTTGAGTTTCGTATTCAAGGCGCAAACAAAAAAGCTTTTCGACAATAGAACGACAGTAAACAAAGAGGAAACCCGAAATGGGAGCTACTCTGAACTTTGAGACTCAGGATCCAGTTGAATTTGAGCCTGATCAAATGTATAATTCAGACAAAATATATAATAATCAAAGTGGGGAATAAAGCACATTCTTATGAGGAATGCTCTTGCTGAGAAAAGAAGTAAAAATAAAATATGTAAGCTCCAATACGCCAAGCTTATCACGCGAGCCATGTAATGCAAGACTGCGCAGAATAAACCTCTCGAAAATTCCACTTGCAACAGGATATACCGAAGAATCTTTTACCAAAATATAGTCTTCAGTTATCATAATAACTTCTACTAGTACTTACTACACTCTTGTTGTCGGGAAGGCTTTTTAGCAACGTCGCACGTTCCCGGTGTTTTAGGCACGGCAACCCGCCATCGGCCATCACTTGAATCACACTCGGTGAATTCATACACAGTTTGCTCCTGAAATTGTCAAAATAAATGAAAACAAACCTCTATTAGCGCAAGCAAATAAAGCTAACAATACTCTAGAGAACTCTAGAGGTGATAATTCGAGAAGAAAACAGAAGTTCTTAAATACTTAAATACTTAAATGATACTCCCTATACCGCAGTATAATGTAGCTTACGCTAATAATGGGAAGGTTCTGAAGGCGTTCATACCGGCTTGCACTCTGTCGCCAGTGATGATCCAACATGAAGAACTAACAGAAGACTAACGAAACAAGATATTTCCCGCCACAAACTGTACACCATTTTGAAGGCTTATAGGGTGTTTACCTATGTACCTCTAGGTTACAGAGAGGAAAGATGTTCTTGTAGATCTTGGCCCAGTTTTGGTTGGTTGGAGCCAAGATATTTCGGTTGATAATAAATGTGGGTATATGCTTCATCGCTGAATGTCACAATAGTCGCCTTATTTGAATATGAATGGTCCTTTTGTTTGATTATGCCTCGTTCTATTAGAAGACGACTATATGGCATTCAGCGATGAAGTAGATACCATAATGGGCCTCAAAATGGCAGACAAGAGTGGGAAAGTGATGAATACAGCATTCTAATGAGCTGAGCTACAGTCTACTGGTTTCCGGTCGCGCCAGGTCTCGCGCGCCCAAATTCTGGATTTCCTCGCCCAAAAACAGTGTAGTGCGAGTACGTGAAATAAGTCTTTTTCTATTGTTTTGCATAGTATCACCAGAATCAAAAGCTCGCCTAAATATTACAACAAGTTTGGCATGCCGCACCCAGTCCTACACCCAGTCAATGTATTCGAAAAAAATGTACCATGATTATTTCTTAATCTTTGCAGAAGCTCATCTTTGGCATTTTATCGATTACTTAATTCATTTTTCCTTTACATTTTTACAGGCGTTATTCATTTTTAATGTGACGACTCTTATCAGAAGTACATAACCATGTACTTCTGCTGTTATTCATTAATCACTTTCAGTGCCGTGACGCTTACAGGAGCCGGGGTAGTTCTTAGACGGAGCGGGCTCAGAGGGACGTTAAAGAACCACGGGGACGTCGGAAGTTGCCCATCCTCAGTGCAGGGCTCACAATACTAACCACAGGCCTCAATTTAAACCAGCTGAACTTGGCCAGCCTGTATAAATATTGATAATTACATATTACATATTACAAGTTACATACTATAAATAAATAATATATCATCAAGAGTGAATAATAACAGAGCAATAAATTGATTAGAAACTAAAAATTAAAAAAGATAAAAAGAAAAAAGATAAAAATATGATAAAATACGCTATATAGCATACTGCATAAGTTTTCGTAAACCGTTTTCGTAAACCGCTAAACGTTCCGTTTTGGCACGGATGGGTTGCTTTCTCGTGAGACTTTGAATGATACGTATGGGGCTCCACTCAGCGCCTTCGGCGCGGGGAGTTCCCTGGGACCTACGGTTTTACGTCCTTATCCGAGAAGACGCGAAGGTCTACCATTTGCAGATGTTAAAGTAAAGGCAGCACCTTCTCCTCAATTATTAGAAAAAGACCCTGAGTGTTGGCCCGGCCGGGGTTTGAACTCCCAATCTCCCGAACATAAGCCCGGCGCTTGTTGAGGCCACATTTGTAATAACCTGCCACATTTGTAATAGCTGCCACATTTGTAATAACATTGTGCCACATTTGTAATAACTGCCACATTTGTAATAACATTGTGCCACATTTGTAATAACATTGTGCCACAT
Source organism: Scolanthus callimorphus (assembly GCA_033964015.1). NCBI lineage: Eukaryota > Metazoa > Cnidaria > Anthozoa > Actiniaria > Edwardsiidae > Scolanthus > Scolanthus callimorphus. The sequence goes on from CM066913.1 coordinate 28,602,281, forward strand.
TTGTAATAACTGCCCCATTTGTAATACCACTGTGCCACAGTGTAATAGCGGAGCTCCTTAGCGGCCTAAGGCCGTAGAGCGGAGCACCATAGCTATCGCAGGAAGAATGCAATAACTCAAACTAGAACTCAGGTGTCTGATCGACTTTCTTATGGTTCAGCGGTATTACCATATGGGAATCGCGGGCGCGTCCGTGCGTGCCTGCGCGCCTACAGGTAAACCAAGACCCTTCTCCGTTCATTAATCATATCTCAGGAAGGGATAAGCCAGGCAACCTGGGTGGGGGGGGATGCCTAGGCACAGACAGTCGATTCTGCTCAAAATTCTTTAAAAGTTGCCCGGTCAAACTACCCTCAAAAGTTGTCTCAATGATTCGAAAAAGTTGATCATAGAACATCAAAAGTCCCCCCCCCCCAAAAAAAAAAAACATGTCTTTCACACTTGTCGCCTGATTTGTTGACAAATGATAAACAATCAGGTTTCTCAACTCAGCAGCACCATAAAAAACTCATACAATAATAGCTGCTACTATTTTTGAAAGAAAACTCAAACAAAGGCTCCCTGAGGCTCTTCAAGAAGTCCTTTAAGTCCTTATTGATGGCCTTCCAGGTTCCGTCATCTCTGCCCCATATTCTCTAGCAATTTGAATAGGGTGTTTTGCTTTCTTGCATGGCTTCGGCTGCCTCTTCCGAGAGTTTCTGGGAACAAGATTGGAAGCTGTTCTATATTTAGAATATTAACACAGGATACCCAACGAGAAATCCATATATGGATACACCACAGAGCGCCCAAGGTGAAAAAGTGCTTTTAGCATTGAAATAACAAAATATATATCACCAAGAGTGGATTAACAAGAGTTAGAATCTTTCCATACTGTATTTGTTCATATCACAGTAAGAAAAGTGTCTATTTTTAGATTGAGTTTCGCGCGCGAAAGTATTCGAATGCTCAGGCTCGAATGCTCGTATACCCAATACACAACAAAATAGGGGTTAACTCCCATTCCCAGAGGACACCTTTGTGTTCAGTTCTTATTTCATCCTGATTCGTTCTACCAAACAAAGGAAGCTTTGTGACGCAGTTCGTGCGCACTCACAGGTTATTACACCGGAGATAAGCCCAAAATAGAGAATAACCTACCTTATCTTTGCGATTTTAACGGTTTTTCCATTGATCTGCGATTTAATTTTAGGCTGGATCTCACAACTGTTCGCGTGGCGAGAAAGTGGGAACCCTGTGGATGACGAATTTTCGCGGGCATCCTAGTTCTAAAAATAGACACTTTTCTGACTGTGATTCGGGTGTACGTAGTAAATATGGAAACTCTTGGTAATCCACAAATTGCCATTTTTGTAAAAATGTGATCGGAAATAACGTAAAATCGGAAAAATTTGCTCAGAAAAAGTTGTTCAAAATTGAAAAAGTTGCTCAAAAGTTGCCGAGCAGAATCTGTCTGTGCCTAGGGGTGCCAGTGGCAAGGGGATGCAATTGCTGGTCACGTGGTATGACGTAATCGATGACGTCATTGAGAAAAAGAATATACCCTCAGACAACCAAGCTTTGGTGAAATTGTCTAAGTGGCTTAGTCACGTGGTATGACGTCATCGTTGAGGTCATCATAGGTCATCATAGGAAAAAGAATATATGTCGGGAAGGGATGAACCTCAGGCAACCAAACTTGGGTTTAAATTGTTTAAATCTAGTTGACAAGAGAAGCACAGCGAAGTGGTCATGTGGACATCATCGATGGCGTCATAAAAGTTTGAAAATTCATATCTCGTGATGGGTCGTAGCCAGGATTTTTTTTTGGGGGGGGGGGGGGAGGGGGGGGGCGGTTACTGAGAACATAGGTCGAAAATTTCCTCCAGCAAATACAGTAAATGTATGGAAAAATATCCCGAGACCGCGGCCCCCTGTGCCCCCCCCCCCCCCCTCGGCTACGCCCCTGAAAATGATACATTTTCACAAACCTGCCGTATCTAGCCGAACGTTCGGCAAAACTCAATCAAACCCCATTCGTTCGATTGAGTTTGATTGGGTTCGGTAATCACCATAACTCTCCAAAAATGTTTTCAATCAAACGCTGGAGTGCCAAACTTATTTTCAAACGAACACATTCGAACCTCAAGTGAAAAAAGCTTATAAATATTTATTTATTTATAAGCAATATTTAGACTTCCTTTATTTAGATTTCCTTTATTATCCTATCAGTTTACCCTGATATTTCGGGGCCTTCCAGTGGAATTAGATCAAGTGGAAAGATGTCATAGTTTTGGGTTGAGAAATAAAATTTCTGCACCATGCAGATACACAAATTTTGCTTGAAAAACCTGGTCACACTAAAAAATGTCATGGTGACCAAACAAACATGTTGATTAGTTTGTGTGATAACCTTATTAGAAAATGTCTGGACAAGTTTCACCATAACCTATCCTGGAATTCAATCGATTTGACTACTGATGATTTACAACCCCAGTTTTTGTATCCAACCAAGCTGGGATTTTGTCAAACAATGTGTAAATACCCAGACTGAAGGGTACACACCATGGAAATACAAGCTCAGTTTTCACCACCCTTCCCTGGGATTAAATGGTGGATTATGTCCATGAAAAGGATGAGACTCCAAATTGGTGAACTTTTTATTGTGCTATTTATAACTAACAGAGTATTCTGACAAGTTCTGTAATAGTGGAACCTTGGGTAGTTGACAAAATTACACCTGTTGACAACATTGGGTTTTGAGGTGGCAACATAATTTTCACAAGAAAAATTGAATCAAAGAGGATTTTGATACAGCACTGTGATGTTCTTCTGAGCAGTAAACTATCTGTAGTGAAAACTCTTAAAAGTAGCCCTGCTATAGTTCTACTTCTGAAAATCAATCGATGAAATGCTCTCGTAATACTGTAACATCTAACATGTTGCATCCCTGAACCATCAGCACTTGTGCTAGAAATTGCTATTTGGTTGCAGGATGCAGTTGTTTTGTGTCATCCAGACGAGAATGGCATTATGTTCCTTTTGTGAATTGGGCATATACATGTACACCTACTCCTTCGGAACCTGCAACAAACAATGCACAACAAGTTACTTCTGAATGTCCTACCCTCTATTATATCTTTTATCAGGTGCTTCTAAAAAACTTTCCTTTTTAATGCATAGTAACTAGGAGAAGTGTAATGAAATTTGTATTATTACAGTCACACAGGTTGTTCTCTTTGCTCTTAACACTGATGGACAACACTGATGGACAACTTTGGTATCAAATTGCAATTTCTCGTGAGCAACTTTAATTCGCCACATGTCTGAGCACTGGAGGGGCAGACCATAATTGAACGATTTTGGAAACAAAATATTTCAAGTTCTGGTACAATATCGTGAAGACAGATACAAAAGATTTTTTGGAATTTGATTCAAGCAAGTTGTCCATCAATGTTGCTAGGCAATATTGCAAAATTGTAGGGAAGAGAACATCTCGTTTCACTGTAACATGATCTACAATTTCCACTCACAAGTCAAATGGTTTATCAAAAAATCCAATTTCTCACCAAATTTATTTTTAAATTCAGTAAGTATACACAACTAGCAGTGCTTTTTTATACCAGCTCAGATCTCAATTTATTTTGCTTTCTGGGCAAACAAACTGAGCACTTCAGTTCTTGCAACAGCTGTTCCTGTAGGTGAACACACCAAAAATCCTTAACTTCCCCCATTATTTCCAAAAAATTAGCACCACACAATGAAGACATATAGAATGTAGTTTTGTTTTCGAGAGATACTTCAGTGGTACAACGAGCAATTTTCGAAAAATGTCCAATTAATTAATATTCATGAGACAACATTTTCAAGCAGATTTTAGAACTCGAGTGAAGACCCGATTTTGCTGCCGATCTCAAGGAAATCAAATGGTTTCATTTAAACTGGGTCCTAGAAACTGCGTGTGACTTATTTCCAGATCTAATATTCCCCGTGAGGAAAGTGGGAGTCCAAGAACAACAACCACTGAAACTCATGTGCGTAACTGTCGAACCAAAAACACATAACTTCCCCCATTTTCTGTTTCATCCCCGTTAGATAAACGAATTTCAAAATGATAGTACTTCCATTTTTCACTGACAACTCTGTGGTACAACGACTAGATTTTGAAAGCACATTCTGGCAAGACGATAAGAAATCGGCTTTTTGCATTACAGCAAGGAAGCTCAACGAAAGATTCCACAAAACCCCTTGGTGCGATTTCTCAAAGAGAGACCTACATAAGCCAACAGTAATTAAAAGCTTACCTTGGCGGATAATTTGACACTTCACCTTTCAGCTGCTGGCAGAAAGTTAACTTGGGAATTCCACCACAGATCACAGACATCCGCCATATTAAATCGAAATCCTTGAATAGAGCTGCTTTGCCGAAGCGAATAGCGTAGCAATCTCAAGCTCAAACTGCTCAAAATTCATTCCCCAAGTACAAATATTGTTTCTGTTGAACTCCGTTTGTGGTTTACATTACTTATTCCCGCATAAAAGTGGAGAAATTAACTCGGTCGACACGACAACAAACCAGCATTTGCTCAGCTGAAGACAAATCAGGCCGTGCATCTGCGCATGCGTCACATAAAGGACCCCTGCTCATTTGATGCCACATGAATTAACTGCCTCCAAAAAAAATTAACACAAGTGGGTCATCGAAATATTGAGTTTTTTGTTTTGATGACGTCATAGACCTCCTTACCTCAAAGATAGCTTTACCCAAGTTTGGTCACCTAGCGATATTACTTTCTTGAGATATCGACTTTTCTAGTTTTGATGACCTTATCGATGACGTCACATCACATGATCATTTTGTTGCGATTCTCTACTCACCTTTACAATTTTGTCCAAGTTTGGTTGTCTTGGAATCTTCCCTTCACGAGATATGATTTTTTCCATTTTTGATGACGTCATCGATGACGTTATGTACCTCCCCCTTACTTTCCACCTTGTTATGAAGTTATTACAAATGTGACACAATGGTGTTACAAATGTGGCACTTATTACAAATGTGGCACAATTTTATTACAAATGTGGCAGTTATTACAAATGTGGCACAATGTTAATGTGGCAGTTATTACAAATGTGACAGGTTATTACAAATGTGGCCTCAACAGGCGCTCTACCACTGCGCTAACCGGTCGTATTGTAAAGCGCTCTGGCTGGATCTGTAGAGAAAAGGCGCTATATAAATTCTATCTATAATTATTATTATTAGGAGATGGTTTTATCGCAGCTATTGTAGCTGGAAAATTTCAATGACAATCAATGATTCACGTGTCCAGTACATCTCTAAGAAGAAGAATAAGGAATAATCAAGGTCCACTTATTCAGCTTCCACCCCCGAGCCCCGAGTGAGCTTGGTCGATCAAGTTTGTGCGCGAGCAAGAAAGTAGGCAATTTAACTGCTCTACAACTTACACAAAATGACTTTTTGTGGCCTTTTTGAAGCCATTAAAATGGCTCGTTTACTCAATTTAAAGGCTCTAAACGCAGCTTTGATACTCATTCTAACGTTTGCCTTTGAGAATTCGCTGGAGATCGTTTTATTTTCTGTAGAAATTTGAGCAAAATGTTGTGTGTTGGTCATTGAACAAGAAATCACTCGTGAAAGCGCGCGCTGTTTTCGAAGCAAAAACATGCTGACACCATTCTTGTAAAACCAGCCAAACCAGTCAAGTGCGTCCACGATCCTGGACGAGGTTGTGACATTAGCGATCTCATATCGCGCAGTGTGAACGACCGGCGATTCTTTTGGCGATTTCACTTGCGATGTCGCCGCGACGTCGCAGGCGTTTTTTGTTCAAATTCCACTGCGATGCGGGTGCGATTTCCTGAGATCGCCAACAAACTGACAAATATCATATTTAAAGCAATCGTGAATATCAGCACTAGCGGAGCTACAAAAAGAAATGTTCTGAATTCCAAAGCACCTGGCGAATAAAGCGTTTGGAATGATTCCATATTCATATATCCTCGGGGCGTAGCAGAACAAGAAAGAGAGAATACTCATTGGAGTGCCACGTGATCTGAAATGGGAAAACATTACGTCCAAAAGTAAGTTCAATGTACAGAGAACATGAGGGCTAATGAGCTTCTTGCCACCCACGAAATTCGAGACCTTTGAAAATGCCTCTTAGCTTTGCTCTTGAAAAATGTAATAAAGATGTTCCGCGAGATGAAATAATTACTATTCTCAAAAACGTATTGACGTTTACGTTCGTTTTGGGGGCTCTATGCAGGTTTTCAAAATGAATGGATTATTGGGTGCGAAGGCTCATTAGCCCACATATTTTCTCTAAAATGAACATTTAACTACGCCCCTACAACTGAATGTTTAACCTTCAAATTTTCGGAGTAGGTTTCATTTGCTGTCCGCTATTGATATTCAGTGATCTTTTTCGAGCTCCTTCAAACATTCTGAATCTAGACCATGCTTATGCAAATAAGCCCAAACTGTAAACATGAAATCCTCCTATAACAGTATGCTATGATATACAATAGATCTCCTCGGCTTGGGTGTAATGTTTTCCCATTTCGACAACCTACACGTTCATTTATCAAGAACCAGCGGGGCAAGAAACTGGATACCGTAACGCCTTCATTTTTCACTTGTTGAGAATGAACTGCGTAATGAACTGGCGAAGAAGAAGTACTTATATATATACCCTTTCCGGGATACGTTGTCACCCGAAAAGCCTATAAGCTTGGTGCGCTAGGGAGTATGGGTAAAGATTTATTTAAATTTCTGTAAAATATTAGAAACAAACATGCTTGGAAATGTGCTGAAATTTAATCATTTCACCTGTGGTTGCGATAACTGTCTGAATTCAGATCAAACAGTAGCAGTTTAAATGCCCCCATCATCCTTTGCGCTTCAAGCTTATAGGCTTTATGGGTGACGTTTTCCGGAAACGGTATATATAGCTGTTTGAGCAGATCATCGAAGGCCAAACGCCATATCATTCACCTTTCTCGCTTCCTAGCCAAGCCGAAAAGCCGCTGCGGCGTAAAAAAAAGTCGCTGCTTCCAGGAGAATTACGAATCACTTGCACCTATTCCGTATATTACTTCCGGTCATAAAAAGCTTGAAGCAAACAAGATTAATCAAAACTCGCGGCAAAGCAATTACTAACTGGGAACATCCCCTTAGATAAGCCTTCAAGTAGAGTAAGGTATACCCTGCTAAGATAGGAGGAAACCACTGCTCGCAGGGTAAGTAAGGTAGTGTAGAACAAGAGCTTACGAATTACGAAAAAGCACAGCTTTATTAAGTGCCCGAAGTAGCCAGTGCCCGATTTGGTATTTTCAGTCAATTTCTAAGACCCGCACCCGCACCTTTTACTCGCGACCTGCGAGCTTTAGGCAGACTCTGTTTTGGTTTGGTTATTTTCCCTGGCACCTAGAGCGAGACAAGAGGCGTGGACATTGATTTTGACAGCGGCGCATGGCGCGACATGTTATTGTATCAGGCGTAATTTTATTTTTCCTCCCTCATTTTCTCTTGGAAAAATTTAATTCCGCCTGATACTCAGGCTAACACTCAGGCTATCATCGATCCTGTACTGTCTGACATGCACCGGTGATCTCACTAGGCTTGCGGCCATAGGTAGGGGGTAAGTGTAGTAGAAGCATATTAGGCCGATATGTGACACGGTATGGCGTCATCAACTCCTCTGTTATCTTGCGCTATGTGTACAAGTCAGGAAAATGTATTCAATAAAAAACAGTAGATACAACAAAACAAAACAAAACTCCTTGTTTCGTTACAAAATGTTTTATTAAATATCGCACTGCTGCTGATTGCATAGAAATCTTCCACAGTACTAAGCTGCCATATTCTTGACTGATCACAATCCTTGTAAGAGTTTGTGTGATTGACATTCATTCAGTTGACACAAGGATTGTACGAATTCATAAATACTGAATGCTACCTATCTCTGGTACTACTATATACAGAAACGAACCCAGTCGTGGCGGTAGCAAGAACACGTTACTACCTTGGGCATTTTCCTTCACGTGACCCGTCTCGTTCGTTTCTTTCTCCTCGAATACTAGTGTACTTTTCCAGTAAAGGAAGTTGACTATCAAGCTTGCGTGTTCAGGCCTTGGCATCACCACATTCCATGTGTTTTGATAGGGCGGAGGTGCTCAGGGGAAGACTTTTAAAATCAGATGTCATGGAATCTGGAGTAAGCCTAAAGAAACGAAAATAATGCACGCGAAATTTAGGATATACAGGCAACGGGGGAATGAGGACAACAACTCTAGAAATAGGAGAAATCCTTAGAATAATCTTCAACTATGCGTTGCATCTTGTGGGATGAACAATGGTTCCTGTGACGTAACAACAAGACCTGTCTTTGTTCTTCTTTCGTTGGACTATTGTGACGTCAATAAAATATTCAAGGGCGCGCGCAAAACACATTTTTATTTCACTACTGTTCCCTGAATAACGGATCTTTTTGATGAAATGTGGTGATTTCTGCCTCGAGTGGCACTTTTAACACTAATAACAAGGTATACGCAACATGAATGCAATTGTGACAATTCGAAGCAAAGTCACAGTAAACTTGAAAACAACTCTCTTGTCCACAGAAACAAAAAAATAAATAGCAAGAAATGGAGGGGTAAGTTTGGGCGGTGCTTACTGACCAGCTTCCTTTGTCGTTCCCTCTCAGACTCGCCTCCCGTCACGTTGCCATAGTTACTACCTCTTGAGCCGAGACCTGCATTCTGACTGCGCATTTTAGCCTGTGAAATAGCACAAGAGTATGACACTAAGTTTACCTGGTAAATACTACTAGTATAGCTGCAACATGGAACATGCTATGATTCATCATGTATGTTTTTTTCTCACTAGCTGAATTAATATGTTGTTGTTGTTGTTGCAGTACCTGGATAGGATCCACGATTCCTTGACCATCTTTACCTAAGCCCCGACCTTCCGACCAGCCCATCGCCTACAAAGCAACACTCATTCTCTTAGAATTGAAACATTCTAGTTCTATAAAGTGTACATCCTGGTCTATGTATTTAGTGACAGCTGGAAATAAGTATAAACGCAACAATAATCAAACTTCGCTTGGAGGTAGGAATGTTTGAAATGGACAAGCTCAAGAATCACTGAACAAGGCCATTTGTGAGGTACAATAAAGAATTACGAAGATAAATGAATTTATCACCTTCAACATCTGGCTGCCAATATTAGTCTCTGGTATTTTTGCCTTCGTGGGCTGCTCGTATGGGCTGCAAAAACAGATCCAACAAAGAACCAGGGTTAGTGGCTATGATTATGTCCTCAGGCAAATTATTATATCACGACTGGAGGAGAAATAGATCCCGATTGACAGGTGTACTTTCTTGCAAGTGTAATTTGATGATTCGGTCACCCTTTGAGGGTCATAGTGCTCTAGATATCCTGGTAAGGAGGTACTTTCACAAAATCCATAGTACTCTACTCTTTATGAGCACGGAAAACAATGAAGTGAACTCGTTCCCGTTTCAGCCATGGTATACTTTCATCATCTAAACATCATCATACGATGTTTTAACGCGCCAGGCTTCAGACCGACGTTCCATTTAAGTGACATGTAATAGTTTATACCAATCGTCGAAAAAAATGTATTTTCAATTTAGCCTACATTGGGCAGTCGCAAAAAAAAAGATCCCCTTTTTGAGGAACTCAGCAACAGCTACCCACCCTGAAATGTTTTAATTGAGCCAACCACCCTGACATGCATTCCAGTTAATCTTTTCATGACCACCCTGGAATTTTTGCTTACCCACCTTGGAATTTTGTATTTTAAGGGTGCCCACCAAGGTATTCTAAGCTCTATTTTGACCACCCCCCACCCTGGAATTGCAAGCTCCATTTTGATCACCCACCCTGGAATTCCAAGCTCCATTTTGACCACCCACCCTGGAATTCCAAGCTCCATTTTGACCACCCACCCTGGAATTCCAAGCTCCATTTTGACCACCCAACATGGAATCGCAAGCTCCATTTTGACCACCCACCCTGGAATTCCAAACTCTGCATTTTGATTATCCACCCTGGAATTGCAAGCTCCGTTTAGACCACCCACCCTGGAATTGCAAGCTCCATTTTGATCATCCACCCGGGAATTCCAAGCTCCATTTTGATCACTCACCCTTGACGTTCAAGCACTATTTTGACCACCCACAGGGAAAGTTTGGATTTTGTTGTGATTGTCTATTACCATACAGGATACTTACGATGTCGGTGTGAAAGCGCTCTTTCGTTTGCGACTATTAGCAGGCAAGGGAGTGGTCCCAATATCTAACTGGCCGTATTTCTCTCTTCTCTCCTTGGCTCGGTCTCGGTATTTTGCTTCTCGTTCTTTTCTCTCGTACTCTTCCCTCTGTTTTTCGGTCATCCCCATCTTCTTGTGGACGTCCAAATTTTGCTGAATAGTAATATATACTCACTTGTTATCCCGCAAAACAATGCCGCCTAGTAGATTAAGTTATAGGAGAAGCCCGAGGCGGCAGAGAGCGGGAGCTCTCGCAAGCGCGCGACTTCATCGCTGCGGGGCGCAATGTGAACTATGGCGCTCTCGCGGCAGTCGAAAGGTTTAACTATACCAGAAATTTATATTTTGGCTCATTTCTCACTTGGTATCCCGCTGAACAATGCCTGGGAGTATATTATGTTTTATTATATAGACACGAGTGTTTTACTGGGAAAAACGCCACTCGTAGATCTCATACGAAGCTACATCCGGGACCTGAGTGACATATTTTCCATATCCTCACTTGTGAGGATATCGGTCAAAACAAAAGTGCTTGGAAATCAATTTGGAATCATTTTTATCTGGTTTGTCTATATAATAAAAAGAAAATTACACGGTGGCTTGAAGATATGAGTTTTATTTTCGAGTGGCAAGAACAATATTTTACGAATGAGCGCATATCTTCGCGCCACCGTGTAATATCCTCTATATAGGAGAAGCAAGCCCGAGACGGCAGAGTGGGGGAGCTCTCACGAGAGCGCGACTTCATCACTGCGGGGAGGAGGGCGGGGCGCAATGTGAACTAAGGCGCTATCATACACCTTATTCCAAACTGGCTGACTGGCCCTTGTGGCCTCGTTCTCGCGAAATTATTCTTTTCTTTTATATTCACTCAAGCTGAAAGACAAAAGATAATTTCATGAGAGTGAGGCCACAAGGGCCAATGGAACAATAAGTCGGCCATTTTGGAATAAGGTGTATGGCAGTCGAAAGGACTAACTATACCAGAAACGTATATTTTGGCTCATTTATAAGCCGGAATGGTAATATATTCTCACTTGGTATCCCGCTGAACAATGCCGCCTCAGTAGATTAAGTTATGGAAGAAGCAAAACCTTCTGCGCATGCTCCCTGGTAACTCACCATTAAGCGCAACATAAAGAGAGCAAGGAAGCTGGGCGCGGTACATTTGCAAAGATTGGGACTCTTCCTCTCAAAAGTCAGAAAAACCCTTATCTCTCTCATCCCACAGCACACAAACATAAAATATGAACATGATCGTTTATATCGATGCATACGGTCATTACAAGTTTTTCCAACCCAAGCTGCTTGAAACATTCGCATGAGCTAATGGGCTGAAACCCGGTGGCGACAGATTCGACCATTAACATTCTACGATCTACTCTATTGCTGGGAGAAAATTGGAGGTCATCGAGACTTGTACGATGAAGCAATATTGGCTGATAGGTCTTGTGCCAGGAGAATCTGGCCTTGTGACGTCCTTTAAATCAGTATAATGGTGTAACATAGCTGTACTAGACCAGCCGATGTGCTTCATGATAGCATCCTCAAGAGGGATAGCGTGATAGAGCAACCCGCGCGCAAGCTGAGGCGTTTCGACGTCATCCAAGCCGAGACTGCGAAGATGACGCTTAGGCCAGTTGTAAGCTGCGGAACCTGTGAAGGGCTCCTCCGATACGCTAACACCCTTGACGAGCCTGAAAAGTGTCCACTTGGGAGGTCTACATGTAAGCTTTACAAATGGACTTGTATCGTTCAAAGTCGTTGGCGCGACTGGGCCAAAATGTATGATCAGACTTTTCCTGACTTTTTAAAAAAAGGAGTAGGCTTCTTGGCACAAAATCTAGCCTTTGCCTGGTCGTCCTTGACTGATTTCAAGTACTGTTTTACGAGAGCTGTGTGAAGCAGGATTGCCGGTGCAAAGCCTTTCATCCCACTCGCCACCCATACCAGCGTTGGCAAAAATGGCTCGAAGCTTGCCTATTATAGAATTGACGGTTCCCACTTGCACGACGCGCCTCGCGTTTTCCCCATTTCCTTACACTTGGGGGTATGAATCTTGGCTTTTACGTAAGGTTTTCCCTTTCTGACTTTACTAAGCTCTTCTCGTTTATTTATCTTGACAAGATCAATGGAAATGGGTGTCTGAGGTCTTTGCACTTGTTCTCTCCTGAACGTAAAGTTAAAGTTGTCGTCGTTCGGGTACGCACACTGAGGACAACGGTCAGCAGGACGCCAAAGGTGCAGATATTGAAAACTATTAACGACCAATGTACATCACGGTTCGATTCTGTAAACATACAGGTCCCATTGTAATGGGCGTGTACTGAAGCAAGCTTGTGCAGAAGGGAATAGGAGAACACCCTCCTCCCCTTTAGATCCCAGCAGATGGACGGCGGAGGAGACACTTTTGAGAACTGGCCACCAGAAGGGAAGGGGATCAAGCTTGGGCACAACGACACTAACAGGAACCTGGGCCTTCAACAGGAACTTCAAAAGAGGGCCCATGAGCACAAATGGGGGAAAGACGTAAGCATTTGCTTCTTGTGAGATATCTTGGGCGAAGACATTGATTCCCTCTGAAAGAGGCGTGTGGAAAGGGGTAAAGTGTCGCAAAGGCTTGTGGTTTTCATCTGACTGGGCGTTAGAATCTACAGACATGAGGTCGACGGAGTGTGGGCCAAACCATCCCTGAAGTTTAGACCACGCCGATGGAGATAGCATGCAGTCTTTATCTGAGAGTGCTCTGGATGGGGCGTCGGCAGGGTTAGAAGCGGAGGGGACATAGTAAAGGTTAAGATGGGCGTTGTAGCGCAAGAGAATAATTGCGTGCAGTTTCTTGAGGGCGTTATTGAGCTCGTTGCTTTTGCCCCCTTGCTTGTTCCAGGAGGAAATGAAGGTGAAACTGTCAGTGTGCGCGTCTACTCTAGAGTTAGCAATGAATTGCTCCGCTGCGGATAAGACGTTATTAAGTGCGAGGGCTTCTTTAACAACGACGGGCGCGTTACGCAATTCCTCGGGCCAATAATCTCGGACAGTAGAGGGTGGGGAGCCAGGAGTCTGAATCACCCCTTCCCACGCATTACAATCTCGGACAGTAGAGGGTGGGGAGCCAGGAGTCTGAATCACCCCTTCCCACGCATAATCGGATGCATCACTAGAGAACTTGATAACCACGTGACGTTCCCTTGGCCAGGGAACGTGCTCCTGCCAGGAGTCCAGAAAACGCCAGAACTCGATTTCCTCTCGGAGCAAGGGGTTGATTTTCACCGGTCTTGAGGACCCGGACCTCGCGCGGATGGATTGATGTATCTCCCGAGAGTAAAATTTAGCTGCGGGTACTGCCAACAAGAAGGAGGTTATTTTCCCGGCTAATCGCTGCAGGGTTGTCACTGAGGTGGTTTTGTTGCGAAGAATAGACTCTCGTAGGGTAGCAAACGTTTCCTTTTTCTCCTGCGGGAGGATAAAGGCACATCGTTCGGAGTCGACAATGAAACCGAGAAACTTCACCTGATGACTAGGTGCCAGGGACGACTTAGAGAGGTCGATGTAGTAGCCAAGTGAAATGAGGAGCGAAGCAGCAATAAATAAAGCCGCCTCCGCCAGCTGGACATCTGACCAAGTCTTGGCTTTCTCGGCGACCTCTGCCGGAGGAAAGAGCTGACCTACGTGGCGGGCATCGATATAGTGGCTGCATGGTACACCAAGAGAGCGGATATAACTTGTGGCCCCCATACCGATAGTTTGGTAAAGGTAGGCACTGGCCTTCCAACCGAACGGAATGGTGCGGTACACGTAGTACTTTCCTTTCCATTCAAATCCGAAGAATTGTCTGCTGTCTTTGGAGAGGAGAACATGATCATAGCCGTTCATGTCGTCCAAGGTGGTCTGATACGAGTTCTTGTCCACATAACGCGGGACATTGGAAATGTAATCAAGCGAGAAAGGCAAATCTCTGATCCAAAGGTTAAGGAATCTCTGGTCATAACACAGCCTGGGTTTAGATGGCTCGACGGTAAGTGGCATGACAAGGTGAGGTGGTTCGCATGCGCCAACTGTACCCCACATCGAAATGGAACCGTGCTTGAGGCGCCGCTGAATAGTGGAGGTGATGAAATCATCATGACCGTTACACGACTTGTGATTGGGGAAAATAGCCTGAGGGGGACTAGGCGTGTTGTAGGCGTTTCCCTTGAAGTTCCCTTTAAAAGCGGCGAAGAAACTATGTACATTAACACCGTGCTTAATATACTGAATGATCTCGTCGCGCTTGGCTTGCCCTTCAAGCACCTGTTCCCACCGCTGGACGTTCTCATGCAGCTCGCCAGCACGGAAGTACTCTGGATTCCTGAACTTTAGGAGTTTGACGGAGGCTTTGGATAGGAGGCGCGCGACAGCTTCAGGAGGGGGCGCCGGGGCTGCCGGACCTGGACTCACACCCTTCCAATCCGCCCATTCCTCCTTAGGAACTTGCCAAGCGGAGTCTTGATTATGAGGCTCATGGGCGGTCTTGCGCCTTTTGTTAGACTGCAAAAGCGACCAAAAAGCATTTCAACAAAGTGTAAAACTTTGAAAAGTAAAGATGTGGAAATATAGAAATTTGTGACCCACAGGTCGAGCAACCCCGGAATACCCCACCGAAGGGCAGATCAATTAAGGCCATTAGATAGGCCCTCCGAGGTGCACAAAATTGGATGGATGCAGCTACAACGCTAGATGGACTAAAGGGGGAATGACGAACCAAAGGGGGAATGACGCTATATAGAAGCTGATGCCGGTTTCCTGAGTCATAGTATAAAATGAATTTTGTGCTTGAACACGAGAGAGCGACTTAAGGTAATTTTTAGTTGTGTGACCGCGCATCGATACAATTTGTGACCCACAGGTCGAGCAACCCAAGAATACCCCACCTAAGGGCAGATCAATTAAGGCCATTAGATAGGCCCTCCGAGATTTCCTTATTTCGATTTTTTTTCTCTTTATCCTATATATATTTGTGTTTTTCAGGTATGGGTTAATAAAACAGGCCAAGATTACAGTGCAAGGAAATGCCTAGGGTCTAATTTAACCCTTTTCTAGCTACACAATAGGCAGTTTGAATTGATAATTTTCTTGTACCCTTCACTCACTTACAAATACTGAAGCATAAACACGGCAGGCAAATTTGGCAAATGCCAGCAAAGCAAAGCTATGCGTGCACAAAACACAAAAAGTATAGAGAAAAAAATCAATTTTTGAGATTTGAAGGAAGATTTGACCAAATATTAGTTGCCATTGAGGATTAAGTCTGTTTTCCAATATATGTTCTAAAGTGTTCCTTATAAAAACTTTCTTAGGAGACACATCTAGTATAAGTATAATTACTCGCTGATTGGTCGAGACGTTTGTCATATTTTGCTATATTCATGCTATAAGATTGAAAGCACTGTACTAGTCTGGGAGCAGCTACCGGAAAAAAAATCGCGTCGTAGCATCCAACGCGCAGACCCAGGAAAATAACATAGAAAGACAGGTACATACCTAAGGTTCAATTTGATCCGTATCGCACAGAATGGGGCATGGGACAACACCCTGATATTGCGCATTTTGTTCCCTCTCTGCTCATATGTCCTTTGTACAAAATTGCGAACTTATATGCCTGTAAATCCCCCATTCAAGGATCAAAACTATCTAAAAATTTGCATCATTGTAAGAAATCATACACTTAACGTCAGAAACAGAAATTAGAAGTTGGCAGCCATGTTAGTTCTTTGTTATTCAAATGAGTTGTGCCTTCTCTCCTGAAGACATAGATATAGGCTGTAGCGCTACAAGTACAGCGTGCCTAAATGTCTGCATGCGTTGATAAAAAATATCCCTCCAATGCATTGAACACTTAGTGGACATTTTACTGCCGTTGTATATTTTCTTTGATCTCTGCTGACACAAACAAAACATAGGTTTATTAGAAAATACCAAAATGTTATTCGAAATTACCTAGTTAAATGATTCAAACAAAGTCGGCGAAGAGATACCATACCTTTAAAACTATATATATTAGGCCTGGAAGCCTGTACAGTCTATGTGATTCTTGACTTTTCAGACATCAGGAACTTATGAATAACAAAGGAACCTCATGAATAACAAAAGGTTCAAACTGGCCGCCGTCACAGATATCTCTTTAAGTAATCATCCATGCAAGAAGGAACCGAAACTCCATTGTTCTACGGCATTCAGGGTTCCCCACATAGGATGTGTTCCATTCTTTTACCACAGAACGTTGTCATGACTAGTAACATAATACAAGTGAAACAATTATTGATTTCGACTTGCTTGAGAAAATATTGTGATAATAACTCTCCAGACCAATCAGATTAAAGAAAAACAAAGGAAAGAGAATCACTATTTTACGCTAGGTTCCCCATATACGAAGTCTTTAAAAATCGTATATCCTGCATATGAGTACCACATGTGCTTATATCTTACCATAAATCCTGAGAAAAGTCTTTCTTTCATGGTAATTTGACCGTTTTGTGTGCCAATGAAATCGCCGATATTTTCAATAGAAAATAATTGCATTCCAGCATGCTCTGCCGTTGGCTTGGGTAGTTCTTATACGGACCATTACTTAACCTTCATTTTTACAGTACGTACGGAAATTACGGCAAAAATTTATATCTTACCATTTGAAACGCATTTACTTCTACACGTATGCAGAGTTTGATGTGTTTCTTGGTAAGATTTTTAATTTTACAGGCTTTAAATTACTTTACAATTTTACAAAGAACACGTGAGCATCTTGTAACAAAAGTGCCCAAAATCGGAATGTTGTCCCATCGACTCATTTGTAACATCCAGTCTAAATTAAACCTTATACACATACCTATCATCCTGTACTACTTTCCCGGGTCTGCGCGATGGGTGCTACGAAAACCACTTTCTAGAGCCTCTTTTCAAGATCTGCTCCTAGACTATACGCGTTGTTTGCAGGTACTAGTATTGGTTTTATACATACTACCTCATGTAACAATGGCATAAGGAAATACAGTGGTACCTCTATTAAACGGCCACCTATTAAGCGACCACCCTCTATTTAGCGGCCACTTTTTAAAGTCCCAAAATATTTGTCACTCAAGTACTGTATTTTAAGACCTCTATTTAGCGGCCACCTCTATTAAGCGGCTGCGGTCACTATTCTCCTGTCCCAAATGCTATTATTAGCTCCATTAAGCGGCCATAAAATCCTATTAATACCATTTTGGTGACAGGAGACGTTGTGACAATTGATAACAACAGGACATTCTTCTTTAATCTTTGTTGTGACAATCTTAAAAGCCGCTAATGCAACTCAAAATCAGGTGGTGGTTCTTTGAGAAGCATTTTTACAGTAGTTTAGTGGGAGTTACAGTGCAACAGTGGATCACTTTTCTTGTACTACCTCCATTAAGCGGCTAACCACTTTGCTCGGTCCCGAGGGTGTCCGCTTAATAGAGGTACCACTGTATTAGGTTGTAGTAGATTTGTCTACGCTGTGAGGGGTAAGATGGTACCTAAGTTTATAAAAAGTTGCCAGTATTTCTTGATATTCGTGAGCAAATAAATGAAACATGACATTTCCAGTTTTAAGTTCTCGCCGTTCAAGAAGAAACTTGGCACCCCCAGGATAGTGTAAAGCTGATGTAAGTCATAGAGACATATCTAACTGACGTTTGAGGGGGCATTCAGAGATTCTATATCCCAGCCTCTTGCAAAGAAAACATGTAAAGGTTGAATGTCTCCTGTAATTGGAAGGCCTTCTTCCAGTATAGCGCCCCTGAGATGTGGAGGGTCCTCCCGGGGTAAACATAAGGGGGGAGGGGGGAGGACTAAAGTCTGGGATTCCAATGGCCTCGTGCCCTCGCGGGTTGGGAGCGTTCAATATCTTTTGGATTTGGCCGACTTCATCTTTCATTTTGCATAGTCTATTGATAGTCGTGCCGAGAGAGGCTGTTTCCGGCGTTAGTCTTTTTGTACGAGAGGCTTCTTTCAACATCAGCATTACCATGAGCCAACGACAGAAGTCGCTTTACAAGCTTTTGTCACGGCCTTACAAGGTCTTTTGGAAGACAGCTGCTCAATAGTAATCAGCCCTGGTGAGCCGAATCTTCATCAACAGCATCTCCTGTCTGATACACTTTCCACTCATCATTCACCAAAGAGACCTCTTCTTCAGAAACAGTTGGCGTCATAACAGTAAGATGACGCATTACCAGAATCCCACTTTCACTCTTTCTCAAGAAAGGATTCAGGATGCAAAACTAACTTACTAATATATAGATTTAGCCACTGGCTAAAAGCGGAACTCCCGGTCACATATTTTTTAACGAGACAAAAAGGTTACCATTGTACATAGATAGCCTTGCAACGTCATACCACGTGACTAAGCACTTGCACCCAGCACCTCTCCACTTAGACAACTTCATACAAGTTTAGTTGTCTGAGGTTCATCCCTTCCCAAGATATGATGACGTCATCGATGACATCATACCACGTGACCATGCAGTTGCATCCCTCTTGCCACTTAGACAACTTTACCGAAGTTTGGTTGTCTGGAGGTTCTTCCCTTCCCGAGATATATCATTTTTCTCCTGTGATGACGTCATCGATGACGTCATACCACGTGACCATGCAGTTGCATTCTCTCCTTGCCACTTAGATAACTTCACCCAAGTTTGGTTGTCTGAGGTTCATCCCTTCCCGATATATATCAATTCTCCTGTGATGACGTCATCGATGACGTCATACCACGTGATCATGTTACAGCACCCCCCTGGTAGCACAGAGAAAATATCCCAAGTTTGGTTGTCTTAGGATGTCCCCTTGAAGATAAATATTTTTTTTTTAGTTTACCACAGGGTTCCCATGAGTTTCGGGGGACGGACGCCGGACGGACGGACGTACGCTATACCTTTTATTCAGGAAGAAACCAAAAAAAATTCATATCTCAAGAAGGGAACCACCTATGGCGACCAAACTTGGACACATTCATCTTTTGGGCGATACCTTTTCAACGCCCTAATCATTTGACTTCGCGCCGTCAATAACGTGAGTAAAATAAGGCAGAAAGACCGTGACGTTTCAAAATCAACTCTATAGTTATGCTAGACGTTATTTCCTTAGGTATGGTGCTCCGCTTGCGCGGGCCAAAGGCCCGCGCAGGAGCTCCGCTAAAAATTGTGCTAAATTGCTCAAAATATAGGAACAATAGGTCATTTCAAGACAATATAGGGAAATATAGGAGAATCTAAAAAATATAGGGCCGATTGAAGGTCTGCATCGTCAACAGGAGTACCAAGTGAGAATAGACACTCAGAGCCGTGTTCAGTATAGTCCAGTAATATTGCATTTTGACCCGGAACAAATTGCAACAGTAGCTTTCTCTTCAAAACCCTTTTAGATTTGATGTACTAATGAACATACTAAAAGTCGTCCAAAATCCGAGCACGGCAACATCCTGAAAATTAGGAAAACTTGATGGGATAATTTTCTTTTGTTCGCGTCCATCTTGCCCTTTGTTATTAATGAGTCTTGCCGCACTTAGTTTTGCGAAGCTTTTGATATTCGCTATACTGTACAGTATTCCCAGCTAAGTGTTTAAATTTTTAGTGGTTTAAAATGGACTCATTCGTGTTATATATACTTTGTTAGGTATGTTATTTTTGCAAACTACGCTTTGACTAAGAGAAATTTCCAATGTCATAAGTCCAATACAGTGCCTGACTAGGAATCTTGAAACACGTTTCCATAAACAACTCAATAATTCTTAATAATGGATTCGGTTGGCAAACATCAATAGACTCTAAATAAGGGGTCATTAAGTGAATATAATAGAATCCGTTGAGATTTGTACTGTTGCAATTTGTTCTGGGTTAGCCTTATTATTCACGTAAAATGACTGGACTAGTAATAGCACAGTGCTTGTACACTACCAGAACTGTTTTGCTCTTCTAATTACTAATCGGCTCTTGTAGACAGCGTGATAATCATTTAGTTTATTTGGCTTTAGTTTTTCTCAGTTTTTCGTTTGTCTAATTCTTGTTAATAGCTAAAACGAGGAAGCCACTCTACAGCAATTCAGTGGCAGATCCAGGGAAGGTGACAAAAAAGGTTTATAACGGGAAAATGTAGTCCTAACGGCGAGGTACTAGCAGCCATACTGACAAATCTGGCTCTTCATATTAGAAACACACCTTCCTTTTCGAAAACCTGGATCCGCCCTGCAATTCTAAACCAACGTATACGCTGGAAAATCCACGCACTTCCATTTGAAATGAACCCATGGTTACAAGGAGATACTTGCTTGCCTGATTTGAGCATTAACTTGCACAGCATTGTTTTCTTCATAAATATATACGCAGAATGGGAGATAAATTCAATGGTTTTCATAATAATCTACAGCTGGACATGCAGGCATGTTGGCACGAGCAGCCACGTTAATCACGCGTCCAGGACAGGGCTTTAATTGGCGAAAGCCCCCAAAATATAATAAAATTAAAACCGGTCAAATGGGAAAGCCATTCCAGAGCAAGTGAGCGTACCTTGTGTAGATCGGAAAATTGCATGTGTTTCTCCAGAGCCTCCTTGCTGGGGAATTGCCGTTTACATAGCAGACAAGCCATCAGTTTGAGATCAGCGAACTGAGCATTCGGATCTTCCTCACTATCCGAGTCATCATCATCCCCATATTCAGCAAGCGTACCCAGTGGAGACGGGGCTGGAGGAACAAAACACAACCAAACGGTCATTATACTCCAGGCTACTAGCCCTACAGACTATAGAATGTGATGTGTCATTATACTACAGGCTACTAACGCTACAGACTATAGAATGTGATGTGTCATTATACTACAGGCTACTGACGCTACAGACTATAGAATGTGATGTGTCATTATACTACAGGCTACTGACGCTACAGACTATAGAATGTGACATGTAGAAAGTGTCCAAACTAGTAACTAAGCTACCCAGATAGCGTACATAATACTCGATTTGTACTACTGGACAGCGGTTGTACCCACCAGGATCATCCTGCATTGCCATGGCAGCAAGGGGACTGGATGTGACTTTGTTAGGGAGCTGTGGCATGTTGGCGAAGTTCTTGACAATAGACAGGGTAGAGAACACTTTAGGGGGTGGAGCCATGGGCTGCAAAAATAGGGATAAGAGTCAGATAACTGAGAGGGTAAGATAAAGATAGGATGAGAGTCAGATAACTGAGAGGGTAACATAAAGATAGGATGAGAGTCAGATAACTGAGAGGGTAAGATAAAGATAGGATGAGAGTCAGATAACTGAGAGGGTAACATAAAGATAGGATAAGAGTCAGATAACTGAGAGGGTAAGATAAAGATAGGATAAGAGTCAGATAACTGAGAGGGTAAGATAAAGATAGGATAAGAGTCAGATAACTGAGAGGGTAACATAAAGATAGGATGAGAGTCAGATAACTGAGAGGGTAAGATAAAGATAGGATAAGAGTCAGATAACTGAGAGGGTAAGATAAAGATAGGATGAGAGTCAGATAACTGAGAGGGTAACATAAAGATAGGATGAGAGTCAGATAACTGAGAGGGTAAGATAAAGATAGGATGAGAGTCAGATAACTGAGAGGGTAACATAAAGATAGGATAAGAGTCAGATAACTGAGAGGGTAAGATAAAGATAGGATAAGAGTCAGATAACTGAGAGGGTAAGACTAGTAATAGTTCTCACTAGAGCTGCCCCCGTGCTTTTTAAACTGCAGATGTAATAAGTATTCAATTAACATTTTTACAGCTGTTTCAGACAACACGCGATCCCACCGTTATCAGCTTGTTGGAGTTTGTCAGTTGTATTACAAAACCGTTAAGATAGATGTGAAATTCTATAACCCGAAACTCTACAAACAATTCTAACCAAAAGTACGAAAAGCCGTCAAAACTCTTACGAAACTCTAGCGAAATACCGAAAATTCTTAAAACTATTGTGTCACAATTCCAAAACGACTATTAATACACATTCTTACTCAGAAACACTTGCGCACAAAAATATTGTTTGAAAACTCTATGAATACTTGAAAGCTTAAAGCCAATTGATCTTTCCGGAAATACTTACAACGGAGAACAGAACACAAGACTTTAGACTCTCGTTGGCTGTCTCTGCTTCGCGACTTCTCTGCTTTTGCTCTTTTTCAATCGCTGCTCCCTAATAACCTATATCTGCGTTTTTATACCAGCTATCACCGAAAGCTGCTAAAGAGCTTATAATAGAACTTAATTTAACAGAACAAAAAACGCGTTCCGCCCTTGCGAGATTTCCGGTCAACAAAGGTACTATTTTAACCTACTTAGTATACTTTAGAGGCAACCATTACACAGCAGACAGCGCACACATCGGAAGAAGACAAAAACGCCTACTTCTCCCTTGTGCTGATGCAAAAAATAATAATTCTAAAGTCCTCTTTCTAAGTTTTGTGAACTTATAAAAAGGAAATCTTGTCGGTAAATTATCACATTCTTTCGTAGCGGACCTATTGTTAAGCACAATAGCAACCATTTTGAATGCTTTACTACTATTATGAGGTTTAAAGCTCTTAGCTTTGTGAACATTCAAGTTTACACAGCCACAACAGCTCAACATTTGCTAATTCTGAACTATGGATTGCACTGACTGACTTCGGCTGAGCGTCTCCTTAGAGTTTTTGGTGATTTATTAAATGTCACGACCAGTTTGTTGTGAATGTTTAGAATTTTTATTGTCCGCCAGTGACAACAGTAGAGGTCTCAAACCCACGCTGCGAGTCACGTGATCTGGTCATCCAATCATAAACGTTACCCAAGACCTTTTGCGGGCCCTTTGCGAGTCACGTGATCTGATCATCCAATCATAAACGTTACCCGATACCTTTTGCGGGCCCTGCTCCGACGGATCGAGATTTTTTCTGCCATATGTACCATATACCCTTATATTTTCTCTTTACGCGGGGGATTCTATAATGCCTCCTCGGGTTTTGGCCTCTAAAGATAGGATAAGAGTCAGATAACTGAGAGGGTAAGATAAAGATAGGATAAGAGTCAGATAACTGAGAGGGTAACATAAAGATAGGATGAGAGTCAGATAACTGAGAGGGTAAGATAAAGATAGGATAAGAGTCAGATAACTGAGAGGGTAAGATAAAGATAGGATAAGAGTCAGATAACTGAGAGGGTAAGATAAAGATAGGATAAGAGTCAGATAACTGAGAGGGTAAGATAAAGATAGGATAAGAGTCAGATAACTGAGAGGGTAACATAAAGATAGGATGAGAGTCAGATAACTGAGAGGGTAACATAAAGATAGGATGAGAGTCAGATAACTGAGGGTAAGATAAAGATAGGATAAGAGTCAGATAACTGTGAGGGTAACATAAAGATAGGATGAGAGTCAGATAACTGAGAGGGTAAGATAAAGATAGGATGAGAGTCAGATAACTGAGAGGGTAACATAAAGATAGGATGAGAGTCAGATAACTGAGAGGGTAAGATAAAGATAGGATAAGAGTCAGATAACTGAGAGGGTAACATAAAGATAGGATGAGAGTCAGATAACTGAGAGGGTAAGATAAAGATAGGATGAGAGTCAGATAACTGAGAGGGTAACATAAAGATAGGATGAGAGTCAGATAACTGAGAGGGTAAGATAAAGATAGGATGAGAGTCAGATAACTGAGAGGGTAACATAAAGATAGGATGAGAGTCAGATAACTGAAAGGGTAAGATAAAGATAGGATGAGAGTCAGATAACTGAGAGGGTAACATAAAGATAGGATAAGAGTCAGATAACTGAGAGGGTAAGATAAAGATAGGATAAGAGTCAGATAACTGAGAGGGTAAGATAAAGATAGGATAAGAGTCAGATAACTGAGAGGGTAAGATAAAGATAGGATAAGAGTCAGATAACTGAGAGGGTAACATAAAGATAGGATGAGAGTCAGATAACTGAGAGGGTAAGATAAAGATAGGATAAGAGTCAGATAACTGAGAGGGTAAGATAAAGATAGGATAAGAGTCAGATAACTGAGAGGGTAAGATAAAGATAGGTAAGAGTCAGATAACTGAGAGGGTAACATAAAGATAGGATGAGAGTCAGATAACTGAGAGGGTAACATAAAGATAGGATGAGAGTCAGATAACTGAGAGGGTAATATAAAGATAGGATAAGAGTCAGATAACTGAGAGGGTAAGATAAAGATAGGATAAGAGTCAGATAACTGAGAGGGTAACATAAAGATAGGATAAGAGTCAGATAACTGAGAGGGTAACATAAAGATAGGATGAGAGTCAGATAACTGAGAGGGTAACATAAAGATAGGATAAGAGTCAGATAACTGAGAGGGTAAGATAAAGGGAATAAGCAAAAGATTGATCAAAGATTAAAGTTGAACATTCCAAATAAATGGGTTCATCTTACTTTTTTGAACTCGGGTTCTTCTGTTCTCTTTTCCTCAACAGACGCTGCTGTAGCCGACGCAGTAGACTGCTGGTGTTTGGAAGCATTCAGATTTTTGGCCCATCTCTCCATATCTTTAGCAATCTGAAAAGCAATTGAGGGGACAATGGAGACAGTAGTGGTATTTGTTAAACCAGGCCTGACTGCAGGGCATTGGCAGGACCCCTGGTAGGACCCCTGGCAGGATCCCTGGTAGGGTCTGTCTAGGCGTGCACCTAGTAAATAGTGGCCAAATTATCATGCAGTCACAGACAGTGTTCAAACTTTATTTAGAGTTAGTTCCAGCTGAAGAAGGAATCTCTAAGGAAAATGTTATAAGGTTGGAATTACCTTTTTGGCTTGGAGAGACTTCGCCTTCTTTTGCTTTTCTAAAACACAAAGAACATAATAATAGTAAGAGAGAATTTCAGGCCTTTTCCAGCTCCTCTCGTTTGAGTTCACATATGGGGTTAACAAAATGACGAGCAAAGCTATGAGGCTCTTGTCCAGCAGACAAGTGATCCCACCATCACTGGTTCAGATTTTGTATCTGACGGCTGATTGGTCATTTCAAGATATATATCAAAAACAGGTGTGAACTCTCAACCAAATCGAAGCAATTTTTGCAATTGTCCGTTCTTTTTGCCATTCCCTGAAGTTTTGTTATAAAAAAAAGGCTTTGGAAACTATTAACATTTCCCTGTTATCGGAACAGAGATATTTTTTTTTTCTCCTGCTCACTGGTAGGAACGTGAGCATGTTTATGGTTCTTGCTCACCGGTAGTAACGTGAGCAACCCGGCTGCGGCTGAACGTCTCTTATTATCCCTTTTGACTTGTTATAATACATTAAAAAAGCTAGTAAAATTAAAAACCTAAGCAAAGTGGATATCAGAAGCAAGTAATGTGAATAAGGGTAACAAGCACAGACGCCACCAACATACTAGTGAGTAGTGAGTAATGTGAATACGAGTAACAAGCACACATGCCGCCAACATACTAGTGAGTAGTGAGTATGTGAATAAGAGTAACAAGCACACACGCCGCCAACATACTAGTGAGTAGTGAGTAATGTGAATAAGAGTAATAAGCACACACACCGCCAACATACTAGTGAGTAGTGAGTATGTGAATAAGAGTAACAAGCACACACGCCACCAACATACTAGTGAGTAGTGAGTATGTGAATAAGGGTAGCAAGCACACACGCCGCCAACATACTAGTGAGTAGTATGTGAATAAAAGTAACAAGCACACACGCCGCCAACATACTAGTGAGTAGTGAGTAATGTGAATAAGAGTAATAATCACACACACCGCCAACATACTAGTGAGTAGTGAGTATGTGAATAAGAGTAACAAGCACACACGCCGCCAACATACTAGTGAGTAGTGAGTAATGTGAATAAGAGTAATAAGCACACACACCGCCAACATACTAGTGAGTAGTGAGTATGTGAATAAGAGTAACAAGCACACACGCCACCAACATACTAGTGAGTAGTGAGTATGTGAATAAGGGTAGCAAGCACACACGCCGCCAACATACTAGTGAGTAGTATGTGAATAAGAGTAACAAGCACACACGCCGCCAACATACTAGTGAGTAGTGAGTATGTGAATAAGGGTAGCAAGCACACACGCCGCCAACATACTAGTGAGTAGTGAGTATGTGAATAAGGGTAGCAAGCACACACGCTGCCAACATACTAGTGAGTAGTGAGTATGTGAATAAGAGTAACAAGCACACACGCCGCCAACATACTAGTGAGTAGTGAGTATGTGAATAAGAGTAACAAGCACACACGCCGCCAACATACTAGTGAGTAGTGAGTAATGTGAATAAAAGTAACAAGCACACACGCCGCCAACATACTAGTGAGTAGTGAGTATGTGAATAAGAGTAACAAGCACACACGCCGCCACGCCGCCACGCCGCCACGCCGCCAACATACTAGTGAGTAGTGAGTATGTGAATAAGGGTAGCAAGCACACACGCTGCCAACATACTAGTGAGTAGTGAGTATGTGAATAAGAGTAACAAGCACACACGCCACCAACATACTAGTGAGTAGTGAGTATGTGAATAAGAGTAACAAGCACACACGCCGCCAACATACTAGTGAGTAGTGAGTAATGTGAATAAGAGTAACAAGCACACACGCCGCCAACATACTAGTGAGTAGTGAGTAATGTGAATAAGAGTAACAAGCACACACGCCGCCAACATACTAGTGAGTAGTGAGTAATGTGAATAAGAGTAACAAGCACACACGCCGCCAACATACTAGTGAGTAGTGAGTATGTGAATAAGGGTAGCAAGCACACACGCTGCCAACATACTAGTGAGTAGTGAGTATGTGAATAAGAGTAACAAGCACACACGCCACCAACATACTAGTGAGTAGTGAGTAGTGAGTATGTGAATAAGAGTAACAAGCACACACGCCGCCAACATACTAGTGAGTAGTGAGTAATGTGAATAAGAGTAATAAGCACACACACCGCCAACATACTAGTGAGTAGTGAGTAATGTGAATAAGGGTAGCAAGCACACACGCCGCAAACATACTAGTGAGTAGTGAGTAATGTGAATAAGGGTAACAAGCACACACGCCGCCAACATACTAGTGAGTAGTGAGTAATGTGAATAAGAGTAATAAGCACACATGCCGCCAACATACTAGTGAGTAGTGAGTAATGTGAATAAGAGTAATAAGCACACACGCCGCCAACATACTAGTGAGTAGTGAGTATGTGAATAAGACATACATACATACATACATCTTTATTTAGGCACGCTGGCCACAACAACTGTCTATTTACAAAAGTTAAAAACAAAACAGACGCTGATTTCCATGTGGGGCGTGTGACTAAACATGAATATATGGTTTGCAAATTTTAACCTAAGCTGGATTTCAGAAAATTTGTGCTTGGCTTTGGAAGTGCTAGGTCTGTATCAATATTTCGCAATTAATATTTTTTATCGCAATCACTTACTCTTACGAGGCTTGATTTCAGGTGAGTTGGTGCATGACCCTGCAATGCTTTATATATTATGACCAATTTTGCTTTTTAAGAGTAATAAGCACACACGCTGCCAACATACTAGTGAGTAGTGAGTAATGTGAATAAAAGTAACAAGCACACACGCCGCCAACATACTAGTGAGTAGTGAGTAATGTGAATACGAGTAACAAGGGTACTTAAAATGATGATAAAACAGCTCTATTAATGTAGCCAACTTAGGATGGAGTCCATAGCACAGGATCTTCCACAGAGTGTTAATGTAGACTGTCAATAAAATAAAAATAATAAAAATCATTAAATTTGATGTAAAGAGGGCAGTTCCATTCGATTGCTCCTATACATCCTCTTCCGCTCCTGAAACTGCCTTGCTCTTCTCTTAGCTTAATGTCGACAGCTGAGGCAATTCTTCGCAAGATACGACAAAACACCTTCAAACGTGTAATGCCTCGCCAATTGTCACGTTGTGGAGATTTCCTTTTTTCAGCTTTACAAAAAGGCCCCTGGTCCAATCATTCGGGATTGATCTGAGTCCTATACAGAGTATCTGAGTCCTATACAGAATGGAAGAAATCTGCAAGAATTTTAGTCGAGGTTTCTAAATCGCTATGAATCGCTTGGCGGCGTGTCTTCCGGGCTTTGATAGCAATCCTGACTTTTTATTCACTTGGTGGACTAGTGCTGATGTCCACGAGATCTTCCGATGGTTCAGATATCTGGCGTCAGATATCTGTTTAGCTTTAACAATTTATTTTCTGTTAATTTTACAATTTTCAATTGTTTTTTCTGCTTCCGAATCAATGGCAATCACGCTGGGTTTTTTTGCAATTTAGACTATAGCCTCTGAGAGAAAAGTGGATTCGCTGAGTTCTTTAATCGGCTAAAAATGGCAGCGGCATGCGTTCAAGTGGTGGGCTGATAAGAAAGAATGTATCACGAGGTTATTGGACCGAGCCTGCAAGTTATTTCAGCGATATTCTGTGTTATATTACACAAATGCGCGGCAAATTTTGTGTTTTGTATCTGAATCTTTTCTTTACACGATTGCTGCTCAGCTTCGCTTTGGCAGATAACACAAACCTCGGCCTTGACAATTATCATGCTCAACCTCATCCAATGATTGCTTAATATCTGAATGTGTTTCTGTCAATCAGTTTAGAATTCAACTGAAAAAATACTGACGTGATTTTGGGGCGGTGGCCCTACTATTCAAATATACAGGGATTCTGAATTACAAATCAATACAAATTACAAATCACGAGTGATGCCCGTGAGTGCAAGGGGAAAATTTTATTTAACTTACTTATATTATTTATTTATATATTATTTATCTTACTAATTTAAGCATTAGAGCATAATTTCCTATGACTTTATCGGCACCATAGATCACGCGTGATGTTGGGAGAGACACGAGAACGTTTTAAAACGTTTCGAGGGTCTCTCTCAACATCACAAGTGCTCTATTTGGAGGCAAGGGGGGCGCACCACCAAGGTCACGTGGTACATGACGTAATCAAAACTAGAAAAGTCTATATCAAAAAGGGAACATTGCTAGGTGGCCAATCTTGGGTTAAATTATCTTGGGAGAGTAGTGGGGTAAAAAGTTAAAGGGTCCCTGATGACGATTAATGTATTGGTTTGAGCTCTGCTTTTAGGTAGTGCCTAAATCTATATATTAATGTGTAATATCTTGAACACCTTGTTATAACACGTTTTATAACATTCCTACGATATAACATTCCTACGATATAACATGCACTCTGATTGGTCAACTATTTCACCAATAAAATAATTGTTCCCTTCCGGACTACCTACCATAAAAGCATTAGAGCACAACTTTCTAGGACTAGCAGTGAATGGAGCATCACGTGTGCTCTATTGAGCCGATAAAGTTACAGAAAGTTGTGCTCTAAATGCTACATGAATGTCAGGCCTTTAACTGACCGTTTCTCAACATATATGGTTAAATATGGATAGGGCAGTTTTCCAAACTATATAGAACCAATCTAGAGAAAATATAGGGATGTAGGACATTGTTAAAACTTATATTCTCTACACAATCTATGCAGAATAAGACTTTAAGCTTCAAAGCTTCAGCACATCGATGTTTCATGTGACAGTAACGATGCAGGTCCCAACAAGTGCCATTGGTGCCTAAATTAAAAATACTCTTGTTGCCAAATAGTGAAGTTATAGAAATCCGGTCGCCATCGTTTTCTCTTTTTTTTGCCATAAGTAGCTATTGTAGCAGGGTTCCTGCCTTTCATTCGCCACAGCAATACAACTGATTATGGATTTGACTGCATGTAACTCCTGCTCTTTCATTTTTCATACTTTAGTAGTTACAGGGCCGTAGCAAGCCTCCAAAAACTGAGGGGGCACGATATTTAACTCTTTTGCGCGTGAAGGGCACCAATAATTTAGTGTCCAGCATGTGAAATTACAGAGACCTTAGATGTGCAGGGTACAAATCGCATTGCCAAAATTCTCCTTATCTTTTCAAAGAAAGGGTTCTTGTTTTTGTGCAAAACATCCAAACGATAAGAAATATAGGACATTATTTTCAAGACAATAGGAGAGTCTAAAAAAAGTAGGAAATATAGGCCGATTGAAGGCCTGGAATGCGTGAAATGTAATTGATAATATAATAGCAATGTACATAACATTAGCGTTATTATTTGTAGACGTGATTACTAGTCAAGAAACGACTTGTGTACAGTGTAGTATTGGCACCGAATTCAGTTATCCTGATTTTCAAATCACAATGTTATAAATATAATAAACATTGATTACAAATGAATATGTATTGTTGCTTCGCGATGCAGATCCATATCACATTACCGCGGCGTAGCCAGGAATTTCTGAGGGGGGGGGGGGGGGGGGGGGGGGGGGGGGGGGGGGGGGGGGGGGGGGGGGGGGGGGATATAGTGAAAACATGGGACGAAAAAAACTCAAATTTTCTACAGCAAATACAGTAAATGTATGGGATAATTTCCGAGGAATGGGGTGGCGGGGGGCAGCCCCCCCCCCCCCCCCCTGGCTATGCCCTGCTTTAAAAAACCAAATTGTGAATCCAATGCTGAATTGTGATTTGCTAGTATGATGCTACTAGTACAAAAACTGTTGCTTTCACTACTAAATCGCGCGAACTGGTAATTTCTTTCATTGGCATTTGTACAACTGAAAAATGAACGATTATTTGATAGTGTAGAATGTTCTATACGAAAAAGAGTCATATTTTTCAGATATGCCGCTGCTGTGGTATTCCAAATGACGGATCCAAGATGGCCGCCATATCGTCTAATTTGATTTTTACAAACTATGTATCAGTCTGGTAGTCCAAAAAGACATGGGAATAAATAGCTGACAATAAATTCAAGGTATCACAGTATGAAATGCAGTGCTGTTGGTCGAATGAAGCCGTATATAAAGGCACATTAATATAATAAAGGTGAATCAGACTGACCGCCGCTTGATTTTACGATCTAAATGGTATCCTCATTATACGATAATCATCCTTGGGCCCGGCAACAAAACTGTACCTTTGATGTCCTTATATCAAGAGTTCGGTCACAACGATAATGCAATCTGCTGCCCCCATGGCATGCTGGAAATAACTAACTTGTTAGTTCCTTATTCACATTACTCACTAGTATGTTGGCGGCATGTGTGCTTATTACTCTTATTCACATTACTCACTACTCACTAGTATGTTGGCGGCGTGTGTGCTTGTTACTCTTATTCACAGTACTCACTACTCACTAGTAT
The DNA here is from genome assembly GCA_033964015.1 of Scolanthus callimorphus. NCBI lineage: Eukaryota > Metazoa > Cnidaria > Anthozoa > Actiniaria > Edwardsiidae > Scolanthus > Scolanthus callimorphus. The sequence continues at coordinate 28,633,839 of CM066913.1, forward strand.
GTTGGCGGCGTGTGTGCTTGTTACTCTTATTCACATACTCACTACTCACTAGTGTGTTGGCGGCGTGTGTGCTTAGTACTCTTATTCACAGTACTCACTACTCACTAGTATGTTGGCGGTGTGTGTGCTTATTACTCTTATTCACATACTCACTACTCACTAGTATGTTGGCAGCGTGTGTGCTTATTACTCTTATTCACATACTCACTACTCACTAGTATGTTGGCAGCGTGTGTGCTTATTACTCTTATTCACATACTCACTACTCACTAGTATGTTGGCGGCGTGTGTGCTTATTACTCTTATTCACATTACTCACTACTCACTAGTATGTTGGCGGCGTGTGTGCTTATTACTCTTATTCACATTACTCACTACTCACTAGTATGTTGGCAGCGTGTGTGCTTATTACTCTTATTCACATACTCACTACTCACTAGTATATTGGCGGCGTGTGTGCTTATTACTCTTATTCACATTACTCACTACTCACTAGTATGTTGGCAGCGTGTGCGCTTATTACTCTTATTCACATTACTCACTACTCACTAGTATGTTGGCGGCGTGTGTGCTTATTACTCTTATTCACATTACTCACTAGTATGTTGGTGGCGTGTGTGCTTGTTACTCTTATTCACATACTCACTACTCACTAGTATGTTGGCGGCGTGTGTGCTTATTACTCTTATTCACATTACTCACTACTCACTAGTATGTTGGCGGCGTGTCTGCTTGCTACCCTTATTCACCTTACTCACTACTCACTAGTATGTTGGCAGCGTGTGTGCTTGCTACCCTTATTCACCTTACTCACTACTCACTAGTATGTTGGCAGCTTGTGTGCTTGCTACCCTTATTCACATACTCACTACTCACTAGTATGTTTGCGGCGTGTGTGCTTATTACTCTTATTCACCTTAATCACTACTCACTAGTATGTTTGCGGCGTGTGTGCTTGTTACTCTTATTCACATACTCACTACTCACTAGTATGTTGGCGGCGTGTGTGCTTGCTACCCTTATTCACATACTCACTACTCACTAGTATGTTGGCAGCGTGTGTGCTTATTACTCTTATTCACATTACTCACTACTCACTACTCACTAGTATGTTGGCGGTGTGTTGAGAGCAATAGTATGTTGGTGGCGTTTGTGTACTAGACATGTGGGTCCTGGTGCAAGACAATTTACAGCAAACTTAGAGCAAGTGAAACAAGCAACACGCCAGCAGCTCTTGACCAGTCATAAATTCTCAAAGGACGTCAGAGATACTCAGAGACGTTCAGCCGGATTGTTCATGTTACTATCGGTGAGCAAGAACCAAATACATACTCACGTTATTAACAGTGAGTAAGGAAAAATAAAAATTCCCATTTCCGATTTTAGGCATGGTATATCCAAAGAGGAGAAACAACTTTTGCAAAGAAAGCCATACATGGAGGAAAACAAGCATTGCTGAAAGTCTCTATTGGCTGAGGGAACTTTAGTACCTTTAGTTAATGTGGCTTCATTTGGTGCAGTGGAGGTGGATTCAGTGGTGGTAGCAGTTGATGAGCTGTCAGCTGCTGTGGTAGTAGCCCTGACAAAAACAGAAAAGCAACATCAATAAAGAACGAAACCTAAGATTGTTGATAGTTCAGAAGTGACTTGAGATATAGAGGATAGCGAGAACGAAACCTAAGATTGTTGATAGTTCAGAAGTGACTTGAGATATAGAGGATAGCGAGAATGAAGCCTAAGACTGTTGGTTTTCATCCTTTCCATCCCAAGTCACCTCTCTAAGCTCTATTTACTCTATTTACTAAGGTGCACATACATCTCTGATTCCCATGCAGCTTTGCTTGCACTTAAAAACTTGCTCTGATCTCTGTTTTTCAAAAGGTGTTTGCATGTGCTTACCCATTTGCTGCAACTGGTACATATTGCTGAGTGGTCTCGTCCCAATAGAAGTACTGACATGTTGTTGCATTGTAGTAATACTAAACAGGAAACAGAAGGAAGAACACAACAACTATAAATATAACTATGAGACATTGGCATATGCAGCCATTGGGTTGAAGAAGGCGTTGCACAACATATGATGCTGTTGATGGTAGGTTGTGTTCCTGGCCTGGTCTATAATTCCTCTCCACACATGAAACAAAACTCACTCAAGATATCCATGGCTTTGATGAAAGCTTTGGGTGCGTCAGAGTGTTGAGGGGGTGGGGGTTGACCTCCGTGTAGGGGGGATACATGAATAAGACTTACCCCTGTGTTAGCATCATAATAAAGTCCTGTACTGGAGTCGTAGTAGTATCCTGATGTAGGGTCATATACAAAATTGGACTGAGGAGTGGCAGCAGCATCTGCGTCTGTGGCAGGCGTGTCAGAGGCAGCTTCTGCTTCTGCCGATGCATCTGGTGATGACACATGGAAATAAGAATGGAACGACTCCAACAGAAGTGAAACTAAACATAAGGAAGATGTAAGGTGAAGGAGTAAGAAGCGAAAACCAAAACCATTTGCGGCACACATACCAGTTGGCTGTTGGACTGCTGTCACTTGTTGCTGATATTGAAACAACAGAATTCAATTATTCATTAGGGCTGGAATAGACTGTGCTTGCCACTCCTTTTCAGAGGAAAGAGTTGGTACATCCAAAAAGTTAAGCTTGTATTTCTATGGCAAACAAGACACCTTTAACTCCTTTCTTTCAATAATTCTTTCTGAAAATGACTAGGATTCCATTCTCCTATTGTTTATTTCCAAGTTGCAGTTTTTGATAAGTTCAACTTGGGGGGGGGGGGGGGGGGGGGGGGATCAAAATCACCAAATGTCTGACCAAATAAATTATGTCTATGTCTAGATGTCTATGACCAAACTTCAGATATGTCCGGCCAATTTCCACTAGAGACAACCAAGAAAAAAGGTTCAATGGACATATGTCCGATCAAACAAGAGAAATTATTTCCAACTCTGTATGCTATGGCTGTTTTCCATCGTGTTTTCCATTCTTACACCATTTGGCTAAACAATATTAGGTGACCAAATAAACTGATCCTACACTAAGCTATAAGCAGCATGTCCAAAATGTCTACTTCTTGGCTTTGATCGTTAAACATTCACAATTTGGTGTGTGCCTAAATACTGTAGTTTGTCATGGCTGTGTAATATTTGAGTACAAATACCTGCTGGTGGTAGGATGCAGCATATGCCTGCTGTGATGTATAGTCTGCTGGTGACCCTGCTGTAGCCGCTGCTTGTGCCTGGGCTATGGCATTAGCAGCAGCACTAGAGGTTGGCTGGGTGACACTGGACCACTGTGCTTGCTCTATTGCTGCAGTAGCTGCATTACTGAGGAAGTGAAAACAAGAACCAAGTCATTTTTTCATTGGAAGATATTAGACATCACTGCTACCCTGGAAATAGACCAATTCAGTAGACCAATTCTCTTTAGCACAGAGTGAATGACAGTAACTAGGCACCATGAATGACAGTTACTAGGTACATTGAATGGCAGTAACTATGTAGGCAAAGTGAATAACAGTAACTAAGCACAGTGAATGACAGTTACTAGGTACATTGAATGGCAGTAACTATGTAGGCAAAGTGAATAACAGTAACTAAGCACAGTGAATGACAGTTACTAGGTACATTGAATGGCAGTAACTATGTAGGCAAAGTGAATGACAGTAACTAAGCACAGTGAATGACAGTTACTAGGTACATTGAATGGCAGTAACTATGTAGGCAAAGTGAATAACAGTAACTAGGCACCATGAATGACAGTTACTAGGTACATTGAATGGCAGTAACTATGTAGGCAAAGTGAATGACAGTAACTAAGCACAGTGAATGACAGTTACTAGGTACATTGAATGGCAATACTATGTAGGCAAAGTGAACAACAGTAACTAGGCACCATGAATGACAGTTACTAGGTACATTGAATGGCAGTAACTATGTAGGCAAAGTGAATGACAGTAACTAAGCACAGTGAATGACAGTCACTAGGTACATTGAATGGCAGTAACTATGTAGGCAAAGTGAATAACAGTAACTAAGCACAGTGAATGACAGTTACTAGGTACATTGAATGGCAGTAACTATGTAGGCAAAGTGAATAACAGTAACTAGGCACCATGAATGACAGTTACTAGGTACATTGAATGGCAGTAACTATGTAGGCAAAGTGAATAACAGTAACTAAGCACAGTGAATGACAGTTACTAGGTACATTGAATGGCAGTAACTATGTAGGCAAAGTGAATAACAGTAACTAAGCACAGTGAATGACAGTTACTAGGTACATTGAATGGCAGTAACTATGTAGGCAAAGTGAATAACAGTAACTAAGCACAGTGAATGACAGTTACTAGGTACATTGAATGGCAGTAACTATGTAGGCAAAGTGAATAACAGTAACTAAGCACAGTGAATGACAGTTACTAGGTACATTGAATGGCAGTAACTATGTAGGCAAAGTGAATAACAGTAACTAAGCACAGTGAATGACAGTTACTAGGTACATTGAATGGCAGTAACTATGTAGGCAAAGTGAATAACAGTAACTAAGCACAGTGAATGACAGTTACTAGGTACATTGAATGGCAGTAACTATGTAGGCAAAGTGAACAACAGTAACTAAGCACAGTGAATGACAGTTACTAGGTACATTGAATGGCAGTAACTATGTAGGCAAAGTGAACAACAGTAACTAGGCACCATGAATGACAGTTACTAGGTACATTGAATGGCAGTAACTATGTAGGCAAAGTGAATAACAGTAACTAAGCACAGTGAATGACAGTTACTAGGTACATTGAATGGCAGTAACTATGTAGGCAAAGTGAATAACAGTAACTAAGCACAGTGAATGACAGTTACTAGGTACATTGAATGGCAGTAACTATGTAGGCAAAGTGAATAACAGTAACTAAGCACAGTGAATGACAGTTACTAGGTACATTGAATGGCAGTAACTATGTAGGCAAAGTGAATAACAGTAACTAAGCACAGTGAATGACAGTTACTAGGTACATTGAATGGCAGTAACTATGTAGGCAAAGTGAATAACAGTAACTAGGCACAGTGAATGACAGTTACTAGGTACATTGAATGGCAGTAACTATGTAGGCAAAGTGAATAACAGTAACTAAGCACAGTGAATGACAGTTACTAGGTACATTGAATGGCAGTAACTATGTAGGCAAAGTGAATAACAGTAACTAGGCACAGTGAATGACAGTTAATAGGTACATTGAATGGCAGTAACTATGTAGGCAGAGTGAATAACAGTAACTAAGCACCGTGAATGACAGTTAATAGGTACATTGAATGGCAGTAACTATGTAGGCAAAGTGAATAACAGTAACTAAGCACAGTGAATGACAGTTAATAGGTACATTGAATGGCAGTAACTATGTAGGCAAAGTGAATAACAGTAACTAAGCACAGTGAATGACAGTTAATAGGTACATTGAATGGCAGTAACTATGTAGGCAAAGTGAATAACAGTAACTAAGCACAGTGAATGACAGTTAATAGGTACATTGAATGGCAGTAACTATGTAGGCAAAGTGAATAACAGTAACTAGGCACAGTGAATGACAGTTAATAGGTACATTGAATGGCAGTAACTATGTAGGCAAAGTGAACAACAGTAACTAGGCACCATGAATGACAGTTACTAGGTACATTGAATGGCAGTAACTATGTAGGCAAAGTGAATAACAGTAACTAAGCACAGTGAATGACAGTTACTAGGTACATTGAATGGCAGTAACTATGTAGGCAAAGTGAATAACAGTAACTAAGCACAGTGAATGACAGTTACTAGGTACATTGAATGGCAGTAACTATGTAGGCAAAGTGAACAACAGTAACTAGGCACCATGAATGACAGTTACTAGGTACATTGAATGGCAGTAACTATGTAGGCAAAGTGAATAACAGTAACTAAGCACAGTGAATGACAGTTACTAGGTACATTGAATGGCAGTAACTATGTAGGCAAAGTGAATAACAGTAACTAAGCACAGTGAATGACAGTTACTAGGTACATTGAATGGCAGTAACTATGTAGGCAAAGTGAATAACAGTAACTAAGCACAGTGAATGACAGTTACTAGGTACATTGAATGGCAGTAACTATGTAGGCAAAGTGAATAACAGTAACTAAGCACAGTGAATGACAGTTAATAGGTACATTGAATGGCAGTAACTATGTAGGCAAAGTGAATAACAGTAACTAAGCACAGTGAATGACAGTACCATATTTACCCGTATAAGACGCACCCGTATATAAGACGCACCTTGAATGTTGAGGTCATTTTGGCAAAAAAAATCTATTTCTAGATTTTCAATTTGTATTGCGTGCACTAGCACTTCCATAAAGATATCTCATGAGAAATAGACTGGCAGTAAGCGGAAAATGACAATTTAAACATGAGGGCAAAATGTTTTACCCCACGAACAGAGGAGTAAAATATTCCAACCATTTCTTCATTTTATTTTGTTTGTTTGAGATAAATATTGTGCTACACACGATTTTTCACAAAATTTGGGTAAGTAGTTGTGCTAATATTTCTATGCCATTGTAGCCTTCTAGCAGGCGTTTACAGGCTGATTTTATCACAAAAATCCCGGAGTTCGTCGTCGAGTGCCGACCAGCGCCATCTTGGGTTTTTGGATGTGCGTCCTGGGCCGAGTGACAAAATCAAAAATGGTGCTCGCAACTACGAACTCTGTGATTTTCGCAATAAAAACAGCCTCCAACGCCTGCTGGCAGGTTTCATGGATCGAAATCCTAGCTTTTTTATGTGCAACCGAACCACACAACCATGAATCAGCAAAATTGTAAAGGATCTTTTGTAATTGTTGTTATGCAAATTCCCAAAAGCGATGCTCCGTGTACAAGACGCACCCCGATTTTAAAGGTCATTTTGGATTGAAACAAGTGTGTCTTATATACGGGTAAATATGGTAACTAGGCACAGTGAATGACACTGCACATAGTGGCAGTCTACAGTAAGCAGTGCTCTAGTGAAATCTGATGTTGAAAGCACCTTGTAGTTTTTATCCCTGAGGTGGGCTCACTGTTCTTAGCATAGAGTACTGTCACCAGTCTGCCATCAATTTCCAAAGGAGGGTTCATCTGGTTAATTTGTTCCAATAACTTGGTTGCATCCTGCATAAAGAGACAATAAACTAGTTCAGAAAACTTCCAGAAAACATTTTCAGGCAAGGTACCTATTCTTTCGCCTTGTAATACATACCTCGACAGAAGCCATTTCAACAAAGCAAAACCCTCTAGAGGTACTGGTGAGCTTGTCTCGGATGAGTCGAATATCAAAGATGGATAATGTAGTTATGGCTGTTACAGCCCTTCGAATCTGAGTAAGCAAGAAACAACATGATAGCACATACGGTATAGGCAGGTATTAAAAGGTCACTCTGCTCACTGTCTGTTTTATTAGCACAACACTCCAGCACCTCCTAAGTATTTCCTGCCATTGTAGGTACCGGTAATGGTATCTATTATCCAAATGGCAGGAAATAGAGCATAGTTTCTGCTACCAGTATTAATAAAACATATATACAGGTTGTGTTGGTGTGGATATGCATATATACAGGGTATCTGTCAGGTTGTGTTGGTGTGGATATGCATATATACAGGGTATCTTTCAGGTTGTGTTGGTGTGGATATGCATATATACAGGGTATCTGTCAGGTTGTGTTGGTGTGGATATGATTATATACAGGGTATCTGTCAGGTTGTGTTGGTGTGGATATGCATATATACACTAGGGTATCTGTCAGGTTGTGTTGGTGTGGATATGCATATATACAGGGTATCTGTCAGGTTGTGTTGGTGTGGATATGCATATATACAGGGTATCTGTCAGGTTGTGTTGGTGTGGATATGATTATATACAGGGTATCTGTCAGGTTGTGTTGGTGTGGATATGCATATATACACTAGGGTATCTGTCAGGTTGTGTTGGTGTGGATATGCATATATACCGTACCGCCCTCGAGTAACGTAACATCGACTCGCGAGTCGCGAGTCTATTTTTATACTCGAAAGACTCGAGGCTCGCGAGTCTGTTTTTAATGAGTAGCCTCATTAAACAAGTCACTCGAACGGCTCGAGGCACTCTTGACTCGCGAGTCTTTCGAGTCTACAAATTGTTTAAAAAAGGTGAAGTTTTACACAGCCAGGAAGAGATAAGAACAAATGTGATAGGTATTTTAAATCAAAGTTATTTGCTAGCGATGAAAAACTCAAGTGAATTCACAACAACAATCATCAACAATCAAGTTATTCACTAAATACATGTAAGTCATAAGTCTGAAAAAGCATCGCGGCAAACTAGAAATAAAGAAGTCATTGCGTGGTCCGGCGAGAAATTTTTAGCGCTCTGTCGAATATCTGCTACCGGTACAGGTTAAAAAATAACAAGCAAGCGATTTTAAACTTTTAGCTACCTTCTAGTAACGCTTCAGTATTGAATTTTTTCGACACAAAGCAAAAAGTAACATTTGCTTCAGAAATATTTGAGCGCTGTCAAATTCTCGTCAAATTAATTAGCACGCTGTAAAACTTGTCTCCCTACCGTCTGGGATTTTGTAAATAAAATTGCGACATGACGGCGGCCTTTACACTTGTTAAAAAGTTCGAACAAGAAGCCGAGTGATTGAGTACAGGGTGAGTAAAACTCTTGCGCTTTTGCATTCCCCTATCGAGTTCGCATCAAAATAAACATCAGAAAGGCACAGCCTAGGCTTTAATTTGATATAAAGTTTTGTCTAGTTTCATAGAAAATTCATCTTGTAATTGCGAAATCCGAATTTGGCATCACGGCGGCTTTTTACACATTTGTTGAGTTCGAACAAGAAGCCGAGTGATTGAGAGTAAAACTCTCGCGTTTTTCGTTCCGCTATCAAGTTCGCATCAGAATAAACATCAGAAACGCAAACTACCCGAAACTACACAACCTAGGCTTTAATTTGATATAAGTTTTGTCTAGTTTAATAGAGAATTCATCTTGTTATACCGAAATCCGACTTTGGCATCACGGCGGCTTTTACACTTTAGTTGAGTTCGAACAAGAAGCCAAGTGATTGAGTAAAACTCTGCGCTTTTGCTTTCCCCTGTCAAGTTTGCATCACAATAAACATCAGAAACGCAAACTACACAACCTAGGCTTTGATTTGATATAAGTTTTGTCTATTTTCTTAGAGAATCCATCTTGTAATTGTAAAATCTGACTTCTGAACAAGAAGCCGAGTGATTGAAACTGATTGCGCTTTTGCAAACTGCACATGGCATCTTATAATTGCGAAATAGCTGAAAAAGCGGGAAAAGGAGGTTTTTATTTGCTAATTTTCTTCATCTGCAAAAGCGTTGCGAGATGGCGCGCGCACTTGAATGGCTTCCAAATAAAAGTCTGTAAAAATAAAAAAATAAAATAAAATAAAAGTCTGTCGTCCATCGGATTTTTGCTACTTCAATTTTAAATCACGAAAAACACCTGTACGATTTGTGTAACTTTATTCTCAAGAGACAAGATATTCAGAGCTGACAGCGACTCTACAAAAAGATTGCCGGTGACAACCATATATATGCCCAGCATCGTGCTTGTTTTGAATGAAGCTATTATTGGCCTTTATCCGCCGCACAACAACGATTGAAAATCCTCCGTCTTCTTGTCAAACTGCCATATTTTCGAGAACAATTTCTTTCGCTATCTTATCTGTACCGGTATTTTTGTCTTTCGATCTTCCTGACTCGCGAGCCGCTCGCGAGTCTCAACCAGCCAGCTTTATGCAAACAAAGGAACCAGCCACTCGAAACGTTCGAGTGACTTATGAATATCATGAATATGCAGCCTGAAAATACTCGCGAGCCTCGAGTCTTTCGAGTATAAAAATAGACTCGAGACTCGCGAGTCGATGTTACGTTACTCGAGGGCGGTACGGTATTGGTATCTGTCAGGTTGTGTTGGTGTGGATATGCATATATACAGGGTATCTGTCAGGTTGTGTTGGTGTGGATATGATTATATACAGGGTATCTGTCAGGTTGTGTTGGTGTGGATATGCATATATACACTAGGGTATCTGTCAGGTTGTGTTGGTGTGGATATGCATATATACAGGGTATCTGTCAGGTTGTGTTGGTGTGGATATGCATATATACACTAGGGTATCTGTCAGGTTGTGTTGGTGTGGATATGCATATATACAGGGTATCTGTCAGGTTGTGTTAGACAGGTGTGGATATGCATATATACACTGGTATCTGTCAGGTTGTGTTGGTGTGGATATGCATACATACACCTTTCACATCTCTGGTGAATTTTTCACACCCTATCAGATGCCCTGTATGTAAGCTCACTATGAACTACATTATCTGGTGTGAGTTTCTAACCCTGCATTAGGGTCACTAATGTGCAAAATATGGTAGTACTTACAGTATCCTCATTGGTGAGCACATCTAGCCCTTTGAAAATTAGAACTGTAGAGACAATAGAAAGGGTCAGACAAAGACATGTTGGAAAGAAGTTCACATTTTCAAAAGGTAACACCATTATAATATTAGCAGCACATCAGCTTCCCTTTCATGCTTACCTTTACAAGGAGGAGCAGAATAGGTTTCTTTCTCGTCTTTATTTGATTCTACCACAAAGAAAAGCATTTGATAATTATATCATTTTTTGATCAGAACAATTTCACATTTGGCAAAGCTAATAAACAGAAATTATTTGTCAGGCAGCAGAGGTGCATGGAAAATATTTAAAAAAAGAACTGAAAGGGTTTTGTGCACCACGCCAGTGACTGGTTAGTGCAGTGGTAGAGTGCTAGGCTGTGATGCCAAACCAATTCAACTTTGATGAACATGGTGAACTACCAATCATGCCATAGTTCAACAATGTTGAATTGGTTTGGCAACCCCATTCAAGGAGGCACATTCAACAAATGTTGCATTGGTCTGCCGCAGCCTTTAAAACAAACAACAAGCAACTTGCAGTGGGACTAACCTGGTTTTGGTTCACCACAGTTAAAGCAAGTGTTACGTTTTCGTGAGGAGAAGTTTTGTGTTCCACACTGAAATACAAAAAAGTGAGTTATAGACATTAGGGATCCAACCTTGGGAGTTTGCACAAAGAATAATGATAGGTAGTTTTTGAATCTTACAGTCTTGTGACTGAATTATATACACTATTGTGTAATGCTTTACAAAAATCCTATAATACCTTTCATGATAATACTAATAATAGAATATACTATAGATAATAGGATAAAAACTACAGTATCAAGCCATGGTCAAACTCATGAATCATGAGCTTTAAAATCTATTGGTTTTTACATTAGCCATTAGTATATACATTCTCTTCTCTCTCAGATGGGATGATCTAGCTTTACATAAAGGGAGAAGACAGGAGGGATGACACGCTCCCTAACAAAGTAAGCTGGAAAGAGAACTTCGACCATCTGGATAACTTTTCTTACCCCACAGCAACTCAGTTTTGATTTCCTTGTCCCAAAGGGGGTTGTTATCAAAGGGTATCCCCCATATTTGATATGTCATGTATCATTATGGTGCTTAATACCTTACTGCATGCCCAGTCTTTGTCTTGTCCAGGTTTAGGTCGACTGTACTCTACTCCAATGGTATAACCCATTAACTTGAGTGGGCCCTACACATTAATCAACAAGAAAATGTCATCAAACACTATACCTGAAGTTTTTAAGGCAACAACAAAATAAAATTTCCATTTTTTGATTTTCAGGGAAATCAAGAGGGGTCACTTTTCAGCACTGGTGAATTAAGATGGAATAACCCAATCACATCTTGTTACTGATCTCTCACTCTCTGCAGATTCTTATTATTCACAGCACATGGTGTTTTGACATTTGAGTAGGTGCAAGATTGGTATGCATTCTACAAAAAATATGCTCCTATATGGCTGGCTCTCCTGCTTTTCAACTGACTCCCCAAGCACTAACACAAGCTTGGCTCATTTTGGCTCAGCCGTGCTTCACCATCTAAGAGTCAACTACATGTATGCAGCCTAATTTTAAAATATGGCTTAAGCATAATAATTTCTGGTATAAAAGAATAGTTTAACTCACATTTAAATAGTCCATCCATGCCTTAGCATTCTCCTCGGTTTCAAATTCAACAAACCCAAACCCTCGTGTGTAACCTGGAATAAAATGCACAAATATGTGAAGGTTAACTTTGCAAAGTGTGAAGGTTAACTTTTTAAAGGTGCACGTTTGGTTGAAAAGTAGTCATAGTTTTTGCACTCTGATTGGCTGAAAAAGAACGTCAAAACTGCTGCCAATCAACAAGCAAGAAACATGACAACTTCCAGGCAAAATGTGCATGGTCTGGCTCCAGCAATTGTCCATTCCCCTCCCCCCTCCCCTCCCCACATAGAGAAGGGATTGGAAACTCTGGGGGTAGGGGGCCAATTTAGCTGATTTTTTTCCATACAAATACTGTATTTTATCTTTGGAAAATCCAGAGGGGTGGGGGTCACATTCAACACCCTTCCGTGGGAGGGAATGGATATTTTCTGGAACCACACATGGTTGAAAAATAAACCAACCTGAAAAAATTGTCATGCTTCATGGATGGGCTCAAATGGAAGTAACAAAGAATAATGGTGCATTATTACACATGTAACATGGGTGATGAATAATTTAAGACATAATCAAATGTACACAACTCACTTATATGTTTCTGATGCACATGTATTGCCAAAACTTTTCTCAGTCTCAGGATCTTGCCTTTTGTTACTGTATGTCTTTTCCTTTATTAAATTTTCATTCTCAAATATTGAAACGTGAATCTCACTATCTTAAACACCTCTTACACAAGTCTGGTCCTTGAACTGGTACTCTCCTAGTTTGATTATAAAAACTGGCTCTTACATATTTAAAGGGTTATTTAGAGGGAATAATGCCTCACCAATTTTGTTTCTGACAATCCTAACATCTTTGAATGGGACTTCGGCAGCATAGAGTTCTTGCAGGATCTATATTAGAGGAAAAATTCTAATTGTGCATCATTTTCAAACAAAGCAAAATATTCTAATAACCAAAAAATTCATTCACTAAACTTCTGACATTCAAGAAAATAGCAACTTGATCAACATGATAAACCAAGAATAAGGGGATACAGTGGAACCTCTACCTATTAAGCGGCCACCCTTGATACCAAGCCAAGTGGCTGCTTAGAGGGACACTTAGTGGAGGTAGTACAAGAAAAGTCAGTCACTGTTGCACTGTAAAAATGCTTCTCAAAGAACTGCTCAAAAAGCCTGTAACAGACTGTACTGTAACAAACATTTGGCTCTGACATATCATCATATGTCCTAGGGCCTTTCTGTGGTGCAAGTAAAACAATGTTTAACAATTTTGCTTAGGAATTTGGCAGTAACTTCAGCAGGAAATTTTATGTGAAATTGACTGTAATGTAAATTAATTGTAAATTGTAATTGTAAATTAAATAAATCATAATAACCCTACATACATCATCTTCGCTGATTTCATCCCGCAATCCATGAAGCATGATGACAGATGTAGGTGGGCCTGTATCCCTTTGATGTCGAATGGAGTCTGTTTTGCGATAATCCCTATCATCCCCTCTGTCCCGATCCCTTTCTCTTCTCTCTCTGTCTCTATCCCTCTCTCGGTCTCTATCTCTGTCCCTCTCCATGTCTCTATCTCGATCTCTAACTCTGTCTCTATCTCGGCCTCTATCCCGGTCTCTATCCCTTGATCTGTCTCGACCTCTGTCACTGTCTCCATCATCCCACCGAGTTCTTCTCTCCCTTGGTCGATCATCTCTACGAGACTGGAATAAAACAAACAATCGTGTTGATGACTTAGTCTTTGGACAGCATGGGGATTAAGTTTTCTCCTGACCCTTGGACTCCTGAGAGTGTGAATACATGAAAATCCATCTTGGGTGGAATAATCAAGTGAACAATGAAGAGGAGAATCCTGTTGAAGCAGATGAGAGTTTGTATTTTTCTCAAGGAAACTCTTTTAAAATGTTGCAGAAACATGAAGCGGAACAGCCATGCCTATAAATAACAATGGCAATGGCTTCTGGAATATACACAAGAAATGCCAAGTAGTTTGCCTTCTTCATTCCCATATTCTCAGCCCTAAATTCAGTATCTTACAGGACTAATTGAGATTTGACTGCATTTTGCCCATGCTCTGGTAGATTGAAAATTAAGGGGCTGAGAATAAGAGATCAAATCAAGCATCTACTATGAAATCATGAACAGACTGAATAGAACAGCACTTCATCTCTAGATCTGCCATCTCTGGAACTCCTTGGTCTGTCCCACTCTCTGTCAATATCTCTATCACGGCCTCTATCTCTGCTGCGATCACTGTCTCTGCTACGATCATAATCACGGCGGTCATAATCACGGTCTCTATCATAGCCACGGTCACGATCTCTGAAATCCCTGTCTGGAGCTTCCTGGTAAAGCCCACGCGCTCTTAGTCTTTCCTTGTCATAATCATGGTCAACATCTCGTTCTCTGTATCTGAGGTCACGATCACGGTCCAAATCACGATCCCAATTGTCAAGATCTCTGTAGGAATCTCTTTCATCATATGGCTCTCGATCAGAGAAACGCGATCTTGAAGAATAAGAATCTAGCTCTCGTAAGCGACTTAGCTCTCTGCCAATATTTCTTTCCAACTCTCTTTCAAACAGGTCTATATCCATGGGGTATCCTCTGCCATTCCTGAAGCACCCAATAATTATAAACGTGTCAGTATAAATGTAACATGCAATTTACTATACATCTTATGTGATAATGCCCTTCATCAGTTTGTGCCCAGAGTGGATTCCATTGAGATAGATAAACAAGGTTTCTTTTTATAACTTGAGGAAGGAATCTACATGCTCTTTCATACCCATACTTCATGCTGCATCCGAAGGGTCTATATTTCTAATGGGTAGGTAAGCTGAGATAGGAGAAACCCTTGCTTAAACTTGTGAGTTCAGGGTGGATTCGCAGTCATGTGGTTTCAAAGCTGTTAAACACAAGGTTCTGGTATAAAAGGGACAAGACCTCCCAACTTAAACAGACCTCTAAAACTTTCTTTCTTGAAATTCAATATCAAAGGCATGAGAACATACTGGCCTGTGATTGGGTATATTGTTTGTGGTTGAGAATATGCCCAATCACAGCACAGCAGTGTTTACTAGCTATTTTTAAATAAAAATAGTTGTGTTGTCAGTCTCTTTGAGCAGAAATCCTTGAGCACGGTCATAAGTATGAATGTTTTGCTGCCTATGCGCCATAGCTCCTTTTGCTCAGACTTTTTGTAAGTGCTAAAGAAGCAGCAACAGTACTTTCACTGGCTAAAACTTGAGCATGCACTGATAACCTCTCAAAGTGAGAGTTGTTTTCAGGATACAGGAAACAATAATTTCCTTCCCTGATGGTTTCTTTACTCTTCTTTTATGTGCAAGACACATCTGGTAAAATTCATTTCATTAGTTCTTAAAAACTTTGTGTTCTGCATTGATTTCAAAGAATTGAAGTGAGCATCATGTGCTATGTCATTTTGTGAAACTGTTGCATCAAAATCCACCTATTCTTCATTTTACATCTTGCTTACAAGTTCCCTCGGGAGTTGTTTCTAATAATGAAAAGTGAAAGTAGATCTGGAGTTTGAACACAGTTTGCAATGGTTTTACACAATCTGTTTTAAATAAAATGCCAGAACCATTTGAATCATGTGTCAGAATTCTGGGATATTCCTTTCTGTAATGGAAAGTTTTGCTTTCTAGGTTAGATGTCTGTTAGATGTCTATTAGAATTGTTGTGTTTATGTTTACTGTTCAATTGTCTTCAATCATATAGTGCTCAAGATACCAAGAAATTGCCCAAATCTGGCACATACAAAAATGGATTTTACCACATGCATCCCTAAAGCCCGGTGCACACTAGTGATATGAAGACACAAGGATGTTATGTTGCAACGAAAAAAGCATGGGAAATACTAGAAATAATCAAAAATTTCCATGGATCATCATTTGACCACATCACCAAAGCAGTTTTGTGTGACTTTTGTGCTCTTCATCTTTTCGAAACCACTTAATTTTGTTTGCCTGATATTTTCCTTATGTCGTTGTCACAAGTGTGCACCAGGCTTAATGGGAAAGGGATATGGTTATCTAAGGACGAGAAGCTACTACCAGCTATTAGTATAATTACTCAAGTGATTATAAGAATTTCTGCGCACTGATTGGTCAAGAGTTAATTTTCTCTTGGTGATTATAACAGGTGATTATAACATTGAAAGGATTGGAAGTGTGCATGCCAGTTTTGTAAGGATCGAGAAAAAATGAATCACTTGAATTAGTCTCCGAAGGCAACATGATTATCAGCGAATAGTCAGCGAGACGAATTTCTGATAATCATGTCGCCTTCGGGAACAAATTGTTAATTAGTATAACTACTCAAGTGATTATAAAAAATTCTGCATGCTGAGTGGTGAAGAGGTTTGTTTTCTCTTGCTATAATCACCAACAATTATCAATTATAACATTGGGAGTGCCTTCACAAGTTTTGTTACTATCATGAAAAAAACAAAAACTTTAAATCTTATGAAACACTTGAGCAATTATACTAAAACAATCAGTCGCCTCAGGCTCCGTGAATATCGGTTAAATTGTTAAAATACTAGTACAGGATAGGTAATTTCACATAAAATTATCATCGTTCTTGTAGGCTGCTAATTAAGTCTTGCCTCGAATTATCCATTTTGTCGCAGCTTCAATGACGGTTTTTCTAATGGTGTTCACTCCACTCTTGTCTACACTTCCATCAGGCGAGTCAAATCATTGCATTTGACAAGCCAGTTGCGGAAAAATCTCGCCTGCTTCCACAAACCAACCAAACCTGAAAAGGCCAACGTACTAAGTCAGACGCTAAACATCAAGAAAACATTCGATATGGCTACAACCTTGGACCCTAAAACACGCAAAGTTCGACGAAAATCAGTTCGGAGAGCGACGCAAATCGATGCAAGACATCACAATCTAACAAACATGGCGGTTCGCTTCGACGTGTGAAGGCAGCAATTTGACGGGGGTTTCCGGACCCTAGAGGATAAAACCCTGAAACAAAACATGAATCAAATGCAACATAATATGTAGAGTCGCATTAGGAAGCAACAAACCTCTTAAAAGTGCTGACTCTTCACTTGTGACTCCTTTTATAAGCTCGCTCAACTCCTAACGTACTTTCATAGTCGGATCTTTCCCAGCACACACGAGTGGCAGGTTACTAAGCTCAAGGGGATCTCGTCCCGGGGTCTTCTGGGTAATTCTGAGTATCGACGCAAAAAGACCCGTTTTATAGTCGCGAAAACCGCACGTATACAGAGAATATAAGCAAGAGGTGAAGGTGACTGAGAATGCTAAGATTTGTGCGAATTCAGATCACCACAGGCGATCGCGAGAAACAGCCGTAAAATGCATAGGGGGTAAATTTTCTTACCTGCTAGCAGAGGCCTCTTTTCTTTGCATGTCGCTGGCTGAGGTTCGCGCAAGAAGGTTCGCGTAGCCTGTTGAGGTTCGCGTAGCCTGCTTGCAGGCAGTTTTTGCGATTTTTGCGCTCGCCCCCGGGACCGCGCGCCTCAAAATTCCAAGATGGCGCCCGATCATCGAACGGACCGGGTTTTCCGCGATAAAAACACTCAGTACCGCCTGCAAGCAGGCTAAGGTTCGCGAGGAAAAGAGACTCTCTTTTCCTCGCGAACCACAGCCAGCGAAATGCAAAGAAAAGAGGCCTCTGCTAGCAGGGAATAAATTTTCCTGCTTTTTTCGCTAACATATGAGGCAAAAGTTCTTACAGACTTTCCAAATAAGGTAAGGGGGATTTCCTAATAAGGAAGCTTTGCAACGTCGACAAAACGACAGTTTCGGCGAAATAGTCTAGGCTGACATTCGTCCGAGCATACGGTATGCACAGATAATGGGAGTGCATGTCGAGAAAGGGGGGTTTGGCTTTTGAAGGTTGCCTAAGGGCAAGTCAGCCCCGCCTTGCACTGTCCTTTGTTATACAGAAGAGTAACCTGGCTTTTTTCCTCTGTTCTTCTAAGGAGCGTGATACAGATAGTCTTTATTACTTACAAAACGCCGTTGAAGGTGTGTATGTACAATAGTAATAAAATGTTAAAGAGAAGTAAAAGAAACGATAGATTATTATTATTATTATATACTTGTTATTTATTTGTTGCTTGAGGCACTTTTGCGCTTTTCAAAGCATTCATAAATGTAGAAACCCACTCGCATACTAGTACTATCACGAATCCTGCAATCTGATTGGTTCCTCTACTCACTATCTATCACGTAAGGGACCGTTCATTTTTTATCAGGGAGAGGGGGCTAGTGGAAATGAGGGGGGGGTCACCCAAAAACGGCCTGAAAGGTGGGGTCACCCAAAAACATACGCCACTAAAGGGGGGGGGTCACCCAAAAAAATACAAGCACATAACAGGGAGGAAACGAAAAGTTTGTATTTTTTACAGCATGCAATATGTTTGTTACATGTTTCAACTCGCTTATATGTTTCTAATTCACTCAATACTTAATAAAAATTTCGGCGCGGCAGAATGTAACATATAATATGCACTGATAGGCCTGCCGGGCAGTCTCTATGTTTGAAAGAACACACCTTAGGTAAGCGTGAGTTCAACGTTTAGTCATTTGGGCCGCGCTTCAAGCACATGAATAATAATAATTTCTTCATTTGCGGAGCGCATGAAAAATATTACCTAAGGCTCAGGAGCCCTTCACTGAGCTTTCATCTAACCTATATAATTAGCGTATTTCCTGGGCTCCTGACAGGCTTTGTTTACTATACACAAAAAACCATCTACGCCCTTTTTCTGAGGCTTGATGAAATGTGGTTATCAAAAGCCTTGGGCGCGCTTCGCGCGCAAAGATTATGTGACCCCCTCTTTATGTAAAATATCTTCTACTAGGTCAAATAGGGGACCTGAGGTGGGTGTCACGAAAACGTTTAATAGTTCTGAGGGGGGATCGGTTCCTTAGCTTTGACAGAAGTAAGAAAAACGTTAAGAAGAATGAGACTGCATCACTTAAGCAAGAGTCTATCTTACAGGGCAAGCATTTATAAGGAGGGGGGCACCAGAAAAAATACATTGGATTTTGGGGGGCCACCTAAAAAAATATGGACACTGAAAGGGGGGGCCACCCAAAAAAATACAGGGTCTCCCCTCATTTGCACCAGCCCCCCCTCCCTGATAAAAAATGAACGGTCCCTAATAGATACTAGTGAGTAGCGAAAAAGCTCTGTAGTAAACTCTTAAAACCAATTATATTAAAACAAATGCATTTCAGCAACAAATCGAAGGTAGTATGCTAGTGGGTTTCTACTGAAACAATTAGACTATGAGTTCAAGTTTTCTATGAGTCAAATAGTTATTGACTTATAGAAAACTCAAACTCTTTGTCTAATCAATTGTTAAATCCGGAGCGGATCCCGAAATTCGATTCTATACATCCAATACGCCATATTAGTAAATTGAAAATGTGGTGAATATACCGGCTGAGATAGTAATTTTCAAAACTTCATTATAATCTGGCTTACTTTTTACAAAGAAATGTCATGGGCAAATACGTCAAGTCGAGGCTGGGAGTAGTAAGCAAGAATCAACAAAGTTTTGGAAATTCATATCTCAGCCAATTTTCAAGTAGTTCTTCTGAAACTTTGCAGTTTCACTAATACGGATGTGTAGAATTGAATACCGGGTTTCATTTCCTAATAACTATTATATATTATTAATCAATATTAATGTAATAAAGGTATTACCATAAACTTAATTAAAATTTAGTGAGAACAAAGGCGGAAATGACTCGTACTAAGTGAAGTTGCTTTAAAACGCAAATATATTGCCTTTTGCACGGCCCATATTTAGATGTGGTCAACATATAAGCAAATAAATTATTATTATTCACACCATCAAGGTGATAATTGCCAGTTGATCAACATGACTTTTGATGTGACCCATGGTCAGTCCACTGGTTCCATGTCCCTGTTTAATTCTCTACTCAGGAGGTCACTAAGGTACAAGCACCACACATTAATAGGAACTCGCCTGCTGTCGGCTGTAGCGAGTGCGTTTATTGCCCCAAATTTTCGTATCTTTTTCGCCATTCATAATGTCAGGACTACATGTAGTCGGCGAGATCTGTTGAGTTTTCACTATTTGATGTGCTGCAGGTGTACTGCTTTTCAGTTTTTTTCAAATGAAAATATAAATTATAGAAACTCATTAGCACTGCTTTTGATAACCGTAAATCAAAATAATAGTGTTTGCCCGGGCCTTGTATAAGTTCATTAGGGACTGTTCGTTAATTAGGTCGCAGGGGGGCTGGTGGTTTTATAGGGGGGGTAGATTTTGCAGAACGTCGAAAAATTGGGGGGTAAATTTTTAGAGCACGCGAAACTTTTGGGGGGTGCATTTCAGTGTCATGCAAATTTTCAACAGGCTAGGATTGAGATTGAGTGCGATTGCGTGAAACGCAGAACACTGTATTGAATCCGGATGATTTCTGCTGAACTTCTCTTCTCTTTTCTTGCCATTTTAGAGCTTGTTCTACCGGTACATCCTCGTCAACAATCGTACTTACTTTAGACGCCATTTGGAAAATAGGAGACTGATACTAGCTTTGGATTAGCGTGCAGGGGGAGGGGGGTAAAATTTCAAATAGCCGTTTTTCGAAGGGGGTAGAAATTGAAACTACTTTCTTTGTACGGGGGTAAGTTTTCAGAAAACCTACAAGCAGAAAAAACCACCAGCCCCCCCTGCGACGTAATTAACGAACAGTCCCTTATTACACAGAAATTGGGCCATAATTTATCTGTCTTGGAACGATATCCCGTCAGAAATCACTAGGATTGGATAAATAGCATGAATTTGAAAATACGCCTCAATTGCAATAAAGAGCTCGTGAATTTTGAAATTAGTATTTAAACACCTGCTGTTAGCAATATGTATTTGTTGTGTACATATTTTTAATGTGTAACTCGCGCACTGCTCATCACAAGGAAGACCCGGGGGAAGAACTC
The DNA here is from genome assembly GCA_033964015.1 of Scolanthus callimorphus. Lineage (NCBI taxonomy): Eukaryota > Metazoa > Cnidaria > Anthozoa > Actiniaria > Edwardsiidae > Scolanthus > Scolanthus callimorphus. The sequence continues at coordinate 28,654,976 of CM066913.1, forward strand.
GATCGGCGAGTAATGCATGTACTACGGAATTGAATCAGGAAAACGCATTGACGAAAGGCAATAACGAAAGGACAGTCAAGGGTAGTAAGGCCCGAATCAAGGATAAATTGTTATGAACAATTCTTGTTTTTCTAGTATACATATGTAACATAGAATCCTTTGGGAAGTCGAGAAACGTTTTGAAATAAAAAAAATTGGAATAAACAAAATGCTTATTTTTATGAACGTCTATGTAAAAGAGTTGATTTGAAATCTCTCTCTGTCACATAATTTTTCTTCCAAAATTACTCGATTTCTTGATGGATTCTCTGTTATGCACTATTGACATGCACTATTAACATTATAGTTATTTTCATTATCGATGCATCCCCGCCCGGAAACCCAGGGGGTCTTCCTGTCAAACTACTTCACTCCTGAAAGAACAAATAGTAGTAATTAAGGGTTTTGTAAACTTCTCGCTTGTGAAGTTCGCCTGCACCCCATATTCAATTTCAGATTTCAGACTGTCCCTTTTTTAACATCATTTGGCCACAAAGAGGAGTCATACGTACTGCAAACGGGATTGAGAATAAGCTCATGTTTCAGATAATCAGGGTTATTATTCATTGTACTCAGTTATACTCGTTTTCTGATTGGTTAAAAGTCTACGGACACTTCTTCTAGCAGCTAGCAGTGCTTGCGCTATTTTCAGCGGAAACAGTTTTCTGTAAGTATGAGCTTTTGGTACAGGTTGGGGCCTGCTCGCAGGCGTTTGTTTTCTATCGCGAAAAAAAAAACGAAAACCCCCAGAGTTCGTAGTCGTTGCCGCCATCTAAGGTAGCGCAGAGGAAATAGCCTACCAGGTAGAGCTTGGTCACTCGCTCCAGACTATTTCCTCCCTTCCTTCGCGCAGTAGAGCTCATTAAGCCAATCACCATCCGTTCTCAAGATCTTGAGAATCACGCAATTCCTGGGCACGCTTTTGGAAGTCGGCGTTCAGTCGTACTTTCTCCCGAAACGAGTGTTGCGTAGGAAAAGACGGCTGAAATTCAGGCTAACAAAGAAGCTGAATTTGATAGGAGAGAGTAGGCAAGTGGATGGTATCCGTACATCCGGGACCTCCATCCAATTGACAGCAGAACGCTATACAACGGAGGTAGAGGGAATAGACTAAAGTTGGAATGTGTCTTATCATGCAAGCTAGGGCTAGAGTAACATTTTTATGGTCAAGATTTGACATTTTTAATATCTGACAGCAAAACATAGCGGAAGCGGGGTACTGTATAGCTAGCTGTTATTAGTATAGATGTGTAAAACGGTAACAGTAACAGTAAATTTAACTAGCACTCTTTTTACAATCTTTTAGAATCAGAAGGAGAGAGAGCACAAGCCACTTGGAGGTAGTTGAAATAACTTATCAAGCCAGGTGGCTAAAGCAGCGGAAGCAATACAATTTATTCTACATTATTTTAGGAAAATACATCAATACAACACTAAAACAAGAAACACACACACACAAAAAGCAAGAGACGAGATGAAGAAAATTTTCAATTGCTTTGTCAAAAAATAAAGAAGAAATAGGAGGTTCAGCTCTATTTATACGGATCATGTTTTCAGCATAGTAAGAGTAAATTTTTATCCTCCTTTCCCACTAGTGACCGATTTATATGGATTTATATGGATATAACGAGATTCGAGGCTGTTTTTACACTCCCCTCCCCCGTTCGCAAGATTGGTCATATTAAAAAAATGCATTGTCAATCCAAACGCCCACAGGAAAATATGGCTTTACCTTCAAAACTAGCGAAATCTTATTATATTTGAAAATATGCCGTCAAGTATATCTGAACTGCAATGTCTATAGTATACTATGTGTTTGCACTTCGTTTGTCAGGTGATGGTCTCCATATTTAAAAAGATAACATCTTGTATGAAGATCTTCGATCACAGAATGTCATTTCATTTGGTCATTAATCCAACACCAGGCCATTCAAGAGATTAATAGCGGAACTCCCCGTGCCGAAGGCACGGAGTGGAGCCCCATTTCTCCGGCTAAACTCGAATTATAGTTTTGAGTAATCTTTACTGATATTCTAGCTATGATTTTCCTTTGTCGCATGTTAGATTTAGTTAGTACAATGAGACAAATACTATGTCAAGTATTCTTTGTTGTGGATTTCGCTGAAAATCTTATTTTTCATTTTTATTTCAAGGAGAATATCTTTTGCCGGTCGTGAACTACGACTTGTTAGCATATCAGAACGCGCTAATACTATCATTGCCATATAATGGTAACATGAATTTTCTTGATTTAAACTGTAAAGGTGAGCTCCCTGTGAGTAAGACGTGGGGTGTGTATGATTGGAGTTCCGCTTTTAGGCATTGCCTAAATCTATATATTACTGATCGAATCGCGTTAAGCTGAAAACTCTGATTGGCTAGTAGGATCTCGCTCATCAAAATCTCACAAGGGGTTGTGCTATTGAACCACCCAGAACCATATGGAGTGACAAGTTCGAATGGTAGCAACCACAGCTGTTTGTATATTACAGCCATCCTGTTATGATAGCAAGACTATTATTTTTGTGACCAGCAGGTATGTACTGGATCTCTTCTGGGAGGTAAAAACCTGAAAACTGGGCTGCTTCTATACGATGAACTTCCTCGTGGGCAACAAACTGCTGCTGTTACTGGCGATTTGCTCATTTGGTCGTTCTTCCACGACATATGTGAATAGTTCTAGCGAAAAAGATTTAGATCTACTAAGAGGTAAGCACTTTTTTTAGAATTTGCTCAAACGTCATAGCATGGCGTATATAACAGTGCAGGTGACAGCCTCGGTCGGCATTAAACTTTGTAAAATTGTCGTTTTATATTTTCTCAATCTGTACGCGCGTTTTTATTATTAATAAAAACCCGCTATTACGAATATAATTCACGTTTTTCGACATTTCCTGCATGTCGCCTGGTGAACGGAGTTCTAAATGTATTTTCATTATATTTCAAAGCCTTTCTTATTTGCTTTTTCAGCCCTTTTTTTGACAACTAGGTTGATATTGAATCTTTTAAGGTGAATGTATGAAAAGCAATCTTGACAATTTGCTAAATGAGAAGGCTGCGAAGAAAATCAATTAAGTTTTCTGTCGCGAACCACTAATATGGTTAAATTAATAAAAATTATTCACTTTGTCGGTGATTAAAATAATTTTTCAGAGCGATACAACGAGCTAGAGAAAGTACAACTTTCTAAAGATGTTCAGACGGGCTTGCTGTTCTTTGCCATTGTCACCTTGCCAGCCTCGTTCCTGTGCAATTCTCTCATCATTCACACAGTGCGCACGCATCCACGCATGCGCAGTGGTACAACCAACAAATTCATCGTCAACATGGCTGTCGGGGATATTCTGGCTACCATGGCAACCAGCACCCAATTAATAAAGTACATATTCGTGGGTGAGCGCTGGTTTCCTGGACTGGCTGGCACGATTACATGCAAACTGCAGTACTGGGGACTGCTGGCTGGGACATTTTGTTCTGTGTTTAGCCTTGTCTTGCTTACTGTTGACCGATATGGGGCAGTGAAACATCCTTTGAAGTACAAGTTGTGCTCCAAATGGGTTCGGTATGCTATTCCCTGCATATGGATTATCTCCTCGCTTCTGCCGATTAAAATGATCTGGAGCAGTATCATCACCATCACCTTTCCCCCGTCCATAGCGAACCAGACATTCTGTGTTCATGACTTTACAAAAAGAGAAGATCAAATGTGGGCCCTTCTTATCGTTCTGCTTGGTTTTGTAGCACCTCTGGTTGTTATGAAAATGTGCTATGCTTGCATGGCACTTATCCTGTGGCGAAGGAAGATCCCCAGAGAGCAGCGAGATCGGGCCCATGCGCACAAGACTGCCAAACAGTGACCAGTATGGTCGTGTGTATTCTGCTAGCCTTTGAGGCTTGCTGGGCACCGTTCTTTATTTTCTCCTACATTGTTATCGCCTTTCCACATGCAAGAGAAAATATACACGCCGCGGGATTTGTAATTTGCTTTATGCTTGTGCAGCTCAATGGCCCAATGAACGTGGCCATGTACGCGGTATTCAATGACAACTTTCGGAAGGGGTTCCAGAAGAGCCTCAAGTGCGCTATTACTCATGGGAAAGTCGATAGAGAAAAGTCAAGTCAACCGACGTCACAAGAAACAAGAAAATCTCACGGGACTTCCACGAGCGCGATTGAGAGGGTCAATAGAGACTGCACGACGAAGCTCTAAATAGTGAGGATCGAGCTCCCATTGGTGGATCCCAGAAAGGTTACAAACATGTACAGCTATAGGAACGATTGTAGTTCGATTTGCCCAAACCGGATCTACAAGTTAACCGATTACCAGTGGCATAGCAATTCTCGTCCCCAGAGCCAGAGCGTTCGGCATAGCCAGAGATGTTTACTAGGTGCGCAACATAGCCAGAGATGTTTACTATAGGAACGCCACATAGGCAGATATGTTTTCAGGTGCGCCACATAGCCAGAGATGTTTACTTGGTAGGCCACATAGCCAGAGATGTTTACTAGCCACGAAAATGAGAATGCAATCGTGTGGACGGGGTTTTAATCTCAGTCTCCAATTGTGAATCCTTTTAATATTAGAAAATGTGGCGATTTTAAAATATGCAGAGAGAAAAAGTTAGTTGGGTAGCTCTGCATTGCAAGGTGTTAGGCAAATAAGTAATTCCTTGAATGTGAAGATCTCCACGATCAATAAAATTATCATATTCACATCACCCATAATGCATTTTGCTTGCCCCAGTCATTCTCTTGACAACTGTGCATCTCTGACTATTGAAAATAATAGTCACACGAATTATTGATACGAGAGTATCTCTTCCAGTCCGCTTTGTTCCGTTTTTCTTGTTTAAACCAAGATCCATCGTTAATGACTTGGTTCAGTTTACAAAATCAAACTATCGCCCATCATCGAATTAATGGGAATTTGGAGTGAGATCGCGCCCCATCACGAGAACACGTGGAGTGAGATCGCGCCCCATCACGAGAACTCGTGGAGTGAGATCGCGCCCCATCACGAGAACTCGTGGAGTGAGATCGCGCCCCATCACGAGAACTCGTGGAGTGAGATCGCGCCCCATCACGAGAACTCGTGGAGTGAGATCGCGCCCCATCACGAGAACTCGTGGAGTGAGATCGCGCCCCATCACGGGAGAACTCGTGGAGTGAGATCGCGCCCCATCACGAGAACTCGTGGAGGGAGATCGCGCCCCATCACGAGAACTCGTGGAGGGAGATCGCGCCCCATCACGAGAACTCGTGGAGGGAGATCGCGCTCCATCACGAGAACTCGTGGAGTGAGATCGCGCCCCATCACGAGAACTCGTTTCTATGATTCACATGTTCACGAGTCAAAAACGAGAACACGAGACAAAAACACGAGACAAAAACGCAGAGAATACAGGGCACGCCCAGCACCACTTCCCAGTCCACTCAAAAGGTTACCCAGTATTATCACTTATTCATGCCAGTTCAGCATGTCCATTCGTCATGGTGAACAAGGTCTGAATCTCGATGAAACGTAAACAATTTTCAATGTGTTGCGATTGCTCGAGGACAGTGATCTTGCGGTTTTGTTTCTACTTGCTGAAACTTGAACCTGGGGAAACGTGCTATGATTTCCTTGATATTATCAAAACGCGGAGTTTCATTGCCTCCTTTTATTGGATGGCGGTTTTAGCGTCTTTTCATTCGAAAGTAGTTCACGAACAAGATCGCGTTATTCAAGTTTTTTTAATCAAAATCGGTAAAAGTATTTATATTATCAAATTGTGGCAACAAGTATGCTAGCACAATCTGTACGAGGCTCGTGCAGTTCGTCTGGGAATAGAATGATAGAGAGAACCGTACAGAGTCCAGGCCAGTTGTCTGGGGAAGTGAAGACAAGATGGTTCGCGCGAGTACAACCACAACTTCAGCTTTAAAGCTTCAATCACCATCAATGATTGTAATAAAAAAATATATTCTCTCCTCAAGAGACAGATAACGGTTAGAAGCCAACGGTTAGGATGGGATTCACCACCAGGCAGTCAGTTCAAAGTCAAAGACAAAGACGTCCCTTGCTTTCTAATAAATTTATTTTGGCACATTTTTGGCAAGACTATCATTCTGTTTAATACAACCATACTGGTGACAAATGATGCGTCTTTAATTAATTACAGCGCGAACGAACATAGTGAAATAGAGCAATTCGCAATCTTTCAGAATAAGCTCGAGTTGTAGACCGACCTGGAGCACTCCTTGGCCCGTCCATGCAGTGATCACGTGTCTTATAACAAACATGGAGGCAGTTCTTTCATCCTCAAAACCACATCTAACGATTTCACCGGAAACTGTAGTGAGGGCTAATGACTACTCTAAAGTGACGCTTCATAACTTGATAAGCACTTATTATATATTTATAGCAATTCAAATGCCTTTCGCGGTAATATATACATCATATCCCTTTCATCCCATCATAAACGGTGAGGTGATAGATCTAACCGGAGACAGCTTTGATTTGCATTTCCTTCAAGGTCCTGTTTCAAAAATGTAGGTTGAGAGAATAGCATGCTTCACTAATTGGTCTCTGAGACCACAGTGAGTCCGTAGTCTATCAAAGGGATACATGTTATTCTCTCTCTCATGTCATTCTCTCTCTGCTTTGGCTAACAAAGCTATACGCCGGCTTTTTCTATAATTTTTTTCCCCATATTTACAAAACTGAAAAAGAACAGCAATTGGACGTGTGTTTCTGAGCAGCTAACGTATGCGTGAAGCGTATTTAGGTCTGTCGTGACAGCAATATGGAAGAATCAACCAATCAAGTGCTTTGGTATTGAGAAGGGTCTGGATCTTTCTACCTTTTTACTTGTTATACAATATGCCATGGCAAGGTCCAGAATTACCATTCTAGATATATTACGCAAAGCTCCAACCCGACCTGTTTCTTTGATACCGGCTTATCTTAGCAATTTCGCTGTAAAGGCAGAACCACTACAGCAGTTGCTATATATAAATAATCTTAAAGTGTCCATTCACATGAGATACCATTAAAGTTAGAAAACGAATTGCTACCTGATAATCACGTAAGCGACGACCATTTCTATATAACAGAATTACAGATGATTGTTGGTAGATGGAAGCAATTGGCAGTACTTCATTTCATTATATTCCTTCCGTTGGATATCAATTATTACGAGACTAGGATGTCTCTGAGTCAATAGATGACTAAACAAAGCTCTAAGTCAAGGCTGTCAGGAATCCAGGTCTATTACATCCACACTGACTGGGTCTGTTCCTCCACTAGCCTTTGTCTCAGTATGTGCGAGGTCCATGGGTTCCTGTGTCTCCATGGGGACTTCCCCGTGTTGCGGCTCCACTTGCACGCTAGTGGGGGCGGTGGAGAGGTACAGGGTGTATTCCCACTGGGCGTACTACTATCCACGTCAACATTAACAGACTCGGGCGACTCCGGTAATGGGCTCTCATTGCTGGTCAAATTAATCACTTGCCCTGTACAACGACTGCAATTATAGGAGTCTAGAGCCTCTGCTTTCTCGGGACTTAGCCCTATGCACGCCAGATGGTACCACTGTTCACACAAATCGCATTGCACCCAGCCGACCTCATCACCAGTGGGTCGAGAACACGTCTTCATAGCACATGGCTCTTCCTCCTCCTCGTCATCATCCTCCACGTTCACAACCTCCTCCTGTTTCACTTCTTTTTGCTTCTTCCTCCGCTTCTTAGGCACTTCAGCGCCGGGCGGGTTAGAGGAGTTGGACGGGCGTCTGACGGGTTTGCTTTTCTCTTCTGCGTCTTCTTTCTTTTTCCTTTTGCGCTTTACCTTGTCTTTCTCTGGTTTAAAGTCGAGTACCTAGAGTGAACAAGAACATGTGCTTACCGCGAAAACAAGTAAACTGAAGGAAAAAAAGTTAAAACAACTGACATATTTCGCTAGAAGGCTATGGAAAGACCTCTTGATTACCAAGGGTAAATCAACAGAGTATGGCTGGATATTTGAATTGATTTGCCGGACAAAGTTTTGAACAAGATATATTGAGGATATTAGCCCTCAACGTTCATCCAGGGTTTTTATAGTGTCGAGCCAGCTGAACATTCTTGAAAGTATTAGCAATAGTGAAAGTTGGTGATGTTCATATCCAAACTTTATATTACTGCAGGGTTTAGTTGCCTACCATCATTCATAAAATGGGAGGCCAAATATTAGACTACAAACAAACAAAGATGTTTATGGCCCATCAAAGCTGAAAAAAGAAATGGCAAGCCAATTATATTTTCTATGGCACTGAGACAAGCTGCAATAGACCCTTATCACATTAACATGGATTAATAATATCTTTTAGTATATACCAAATCAGTGAATAGTCATTTTCGCGCGCTCTGATTGGTTCCTCAACTAGTAGATATCCACCACTATTTACTGTTTCTAAGAGAGGAGGAAATCACTGCTCGCAGGGTATTTACTGTTTTGAGAAAACTCTCAAAATGGCGGCTCGTTTGGCGCGCGATATTGCGTTTGAACATTTTAATCACCGTATTTTATTCTACTGATTTGGTATATACTAAAACAACTATCCCCCTCAGGGTCGGTGCCTAGCGGTGGATATATACCTCGACGCTTCGCGTCTCGGTATTTATCCACCGCTATTCACCTCCCTTCGGGGGATAGTTGTTAAATATTTATCAGGAAACGAAGTCCATAAATTAAATCAGCACATCCGTATTAGAAAAGCTGCAAAGTTTGGGGAACATTACTCGAAAACTGGCTGAGATATGAATTTTCAAAGGTTAGCTTTCTGGCCAATTTTTTTTTTTTTTTTTACAAAGAAATGTATGGGCAAAAACATCAAAACGAGGCTCGTAGCGCATCGATGCGCTACTGCCTTACATTTTATTGTAAAATCATCAATTTATAAAAATCATATCTCAGTCAGTATTCAACCAATCTTCACAAAACTTTGCATTTTTACTAATACAGATGTGCTGAATAGACCTTTTTCCAAAATGGCCGCCGAACATTAAAATCGATTTTTGTTTAAAATGAACACCAGCACTAGAACACACATCACCACTTTAGTATAACTACAAAATTTCGCTGCATTATATCCAATATCTTCCGAGAAAACGAAAGTTAAAAATGTGAAAATTTACAGACGTTTGTATGACTCTGTAAAATTTTCAATTTTCAGACTCGGCTTTCTCAGCCGACATGGCATTTGGCATAACGAAAATGTAAAGGATTACTAATGTGATGATGCGCTTTCTAGTGTCAGTATTTGATTTTCAGTCAGTTTAATTTTAAGACGTTTAAATTTAAATTAAGTGAATTTGCGGCGGCCATTTTGGAAAAAGGTCTATTGAATACTTGACGTTGTTTCCCGATAACTATAAGATATCATTAAGCTATATTAGCGTGATAAGGGTCTATGGCAAAATGTCCGAAACCAGGTGGCCGGATTATCCCGTTTGTAGGTACAAGCACCAGGACCTTCCAGTGAATATGATTCCGGTTATTCTGCGAGATCTGTAGCACGTAGTTCATCATTGTCAACAACTAGAACCAGTGACTCTAGTCTCGCACTCACGTTGGGAGGGGGGAGGGGAATGACAATAAAATTACGATAACGTGATAAGCCATGTGAAAGGTTACCCTTATACATTTTTCAGATACAATGGACGATTCCAGCTATAAGCAGCGCGCTCTTCTTTATTCAGAAACAAAGCCCACAAGCCGTGTCCCACAAGTACCAGAATGCAGCGCGCTTTTTTTTTAGCAGTTTGTTCGACAAATGTCCCACATCTAGCTACATGCAGCGCTCGCGTGCGTTATAGCTGGAATGGTCAGCCCACATCATCTTGCAATTGAAATCACACACGTAATGCTTGGAGAATACTAAATAGACCTAGGCCAGAAAATCAGGTAACACTAACTATGGAAAAATAAGATTATTATACTACTCTTCCCAGTAGACCGTTACACCTCTCGGTTTTTCAGCCCGCCGACGGCTGTCTCAAATTCATCGCGTGATCACATGTTTATGTACCACGTGATGGGTTGCTTATGTACCACGTGATCAACCGTTTTGGGCGTAGACTTTGTTGGAAAGCAGCAAAACCATGACATTGAATGTGTCTCACCAAACTTTCAAAGTTTACGCCCACAAATACTGATCACGTGGTACAAAAGCAACTCATCACGTGTTACATAAAAAGGTGATCACGCGATCAATATACAAAAATCGCACGAAAAATGACACGAAAACTCGTGAATAAAAACGATACAAGTTCTGACAGTTCTTGCCATGTAATAATCTCTATTGCTCATCCAATGAAATAGCCACAGTAAACCCTGGGTTAGTGTTAACTGACGTTTTGCCCTAGGCCTATTTAGTATTCTCCCAAGCATTACGTGTGTGTTTTCAGTGCAAGATGATGACCAATTCTACTATCCATGCGCACAATACTGTCCTAGTTACCTTGTTTTCATGCTCTTCCATGGTCCTCTGACTCAGTACGACCCTCCACAGCTGCTCGGTCTCATCAAGTGTAACCTCTAGAAGGTCTCCCTCCATCATCATGTCCTCTACAGACCTGCGCTTTTCATCGGACAGTACTATTCCTGGCTTCCTAACCTTTTATCACCTGAAGTGGAGGCCGTAGATCCCGAGCTGTCAGGTGACGCAGGTGGGTCACCGTCGCCTACCCCCGTAGCGTGAGCCAGGCGTAGCAAGGCTGCCGAGGCTGACAAGTTCTCTGCAGACACGCCAGGGATGCTGGTCTGCTCGTCTGGTTTATTAAGTAGGTTAAGTATGTTAGAAATCTCCGAATCCGCAAGCGTTTGTCGAGCGCGGTCTTGCCAGTTCATGGCACGCTCTGTGAGAAACTGGAGAGCTTCCCCCTCGGGTAAGCGCACGGGCAGTTTCTGAAGTGACACAAGGAGAGAGAGGATTGTTTCTAGCCGTGGTCTCCTTGACCTGTGGCACAATGGACATATATACTTTAGTTCTTTCGCGGCCTCTATCCCCGCCGATCCTTTCCCAACAGTTTTGCCGCCCTGAGTTCTGGGTAACGGTACGCATGTGCTGTGAAACCACTCTTTACACAGTTCGCACATTAGCATAAACCCCTCGGGGCCTCGCCTACAAATACAGTACTGTCCATCCACATGCTCGCCAGTTTTGCGTTTCGAATCCTCCTCTTTCTGGCGCGAGAGGTGAAGTGCGCGTAACTTGTTGATCGCGTCAAGCTCTTTTTCCTCAGCCTGCCGGAATTCTGCTATTTGAGTCAAGGGATTCCGACCGATGAACTTATCCAAAGCTTCAAAATCTAAAACAACTTCTTTCTCTTTGTCCTTTTCCTTTTCTTTCTCTTTTTCTCGCTTCTTCCTCAACTTCGGACATCCTTTGTATACGCCGATATCCTGCCTTGGGGAGAGGACCTGAAAGACAAACCAATATTTCCTGTTTTATTTGGTGGAATATTGATTGAGCTGATAATGTTCAAACATGGCCTTTAGAATCAGTAGGTTTGATTCCCTCTAGTATTAAACTATACGGGAGCTTTCAGGTATTCCCGTGACGAACAGGAAGGTTTGCCTGTCCGTCACAAATGCGCCCCAAGGATTGGGAAAAATAGCATCACCTACTTAATGATTTGTTAGGACAATAGCCATTAGTAAAAGGTGTTTTCAAGGTCATGTCCTTGTAGCAACTAGTCTTACAATCCCCTTCAGTACAACTTCATAATCGCACACGCGTCAGATGGAACTTATAGTGATACTGATTGGCTACAACATAAACCCCCCTGGAATACTGCGTTAACTAACATCACTACCCACCTCAAGTAGAGGGGTTTGCGAGTTCTTCTTGAGGAAGGTCCTAGCGGCACGATCGCGCCAGGCTCTCGCAGCTGCCACTTGGGATTCCATTTGCGGTAGCTGCTCCAGCCGTACAGGGATTGGTCGACCTCGCATTACTAGAGCTTCTAGTACGTCCAGGTACGGATAATATTCGTCATTCTGAAACAAAAAGCGGTTGTTCGTGTAAAACGTTTAGCATGCGAAATTTGCATTTGGTAGAATCTGAAAACATTGGTAACGCTCCTTTAGCTGCCTAGCAAATATTAATATCCATTGTTGAAAAGTGCCTCATGTCACAGCGTACTGCCTTCCTCCCCTGGACACGGGACACGTGCGCTGGGGTGCATAGTTTTACAATAAAAAGGGCGTGCAGCGCATTCTTTTTCATTTCATCTGACAGCGCAGTCTTTGGCAACAAAATAAGAGACTTGAAACAGAACAATTAACTGAAATATGCGAACAAAAATATTTATTTCAAGGAAGTATGTCCGAAACCAGGTGGCCGGATTATCCTGTTTGTAGGTACACAAGCACCAGGACCTTCCAGTGAATATGATTCCGGTTATTCTGCGAGATCTGTAGCACGTAGTTCATCATTGTCAACAACTAGAACCAGTGACTCTAGTCTCGCAATACATGAATGAATGAATGAATGAATGAATGAATGAATGTTTGCAACCGACTACTCAGACTTGCAACTCGTAAGCTGAATTGCACTGGGTCCAACCGCGCCTCTGGCAGCCAAGCGGTCATAAGTACAGGTGGTTACTGCCAGAGGGTTTGTTACATCCCCGGTGGTTCTTTAACGTCACCCCCCTGCAACTGGGTAGAGTAGTAGGGCGACCAGGACCTCGGTTTATTGTCTCATCCGAAAGAAACACAGCACGTGCAACACAGAATACATATCGAGGATATGTACGACAGTAGGAGCAGGGCTCCTTGGTTTTCCTCGCTCGGCACTATTGGTTCATACACTCTCGGCAGTGATATAGTAACAAGTATATCTCACCTGGACCTGGTCTACCTTGTCCGACCACTCCTTAGCCTTTCTCAGAGACTCCTTGAGGGCACTAACGTTCGGTAAATAAACGGGAACACCCGATGCCTCCTTCACTATAGCCTCCACAGTCGCCATCACATGACGCGGTCTGACAAACACGCACAGAAGTGTTATCCACGTTTTAATAAACCAGCAAAACAACACGGTGGCACGCAATTCATATCTAAACTCTTATTTAGGGTAGTTAGGGAAGAATTCATTGCTAAATATGCGTATATATGTAGAACCCAAATAAAGGTCAGTTTCTCCCCCTTCCACTCCCACCTTTTCAGAGGTTTATCATAAGGAATACCGCATTACCTTGCTTGCAGACAAAGCTTGGCTTTCTCTTCCCACCGCTCTCCGAGAGAAACCAGTTCACGTAGTTCGCTAACCGCTTTTGCAACAGCTGAAGAAGAAAGCAATTCTGTATCATTTTCACTGCCTGTGTTTTTGTTTGTTGGTTTGTTCGTTCACCAATTCAATGTACCTGGTCTTTGTGTTAGTGTTTCTCCAGTTTCAAGAAGCTCTTGTAAGGTGTCGAAGGAAAAGGCCTCAGTATTGGCCAGCGTTACGCCAACCTGATCCAACCATTTGGCTTGACACAGCTCCTACAGATGAATAATTTGGGACGTCAATTATTGCTTTTGTGCTCATTTGGATGATAAGCAATACAGAAAATCAGGCTGCTCAACGGACCTAGAAACATAGCGAACAAAACGTGAATAAAATGCAACTACACAAATCGAAATGGATGATTCCTATAAGCACGCTCTCATTCCTTTCTTTAGAAATGTCTATAGAATGTCGTCTCTGGAATGTAACAAAGCTCCCAGGATGAAACGTGCGCATTCGTTATATCTGGAATAGTCAATTACTTCATTAATAGTGCGACGCTCAATTTACTGAGAGTGTCTAGTGGGACCCTTTTGCCACATATGAACCCAACCAATTTGTAAAAGTTAAAAAGAAAGAGTTCGAGATTTGTTCATTACTGTCCACTGCGTTTCATTCATTTCCTGCTATAATTAGTATTCCAAACTAATAACTTTTAGCTCCGTTGAACGATCTGATATTCAAAAGTTGCTGATGCAAGTGACCCCAAAACTGTAAACAAAAGATTCTTCTATAAGGAACCATGAATTAATAAATTACCTAGTTCAATACAATGTTCTCGAATGGATAAAGGATTAAAAAAGAATGTAATATATTGTAAGGAATTGAGAAGGTAATGATCTACAGGAATGGAATGAGCCCTATCCCATGTACCTGCTTGAGTATGGGTATCTCAGGAAGCTCCACGTCCAACCCCGCCCCTGTATCAAGGAGTTGCTGTAATCTGTCCACGTCTGGGACTGGCTCTTGGAGAACCTTCTGCGCCTCACACTGAAAACTCTCCACATGCATCATCAGATCCTGCAAGATGAATGATAATCCTTAGCAACACAAGGCAAAATCAAGGGCATTGATTGAACAGAAAAGGTTGGGAATGTCTCACTAAGAATTAGCTTAGAATACAGGTACCTGTACAAGATCAGCCTCCCTGATGACACATGGTAGACTTTCTAACTGCTGCATGAAAGCCTGCAGCTCTTCCAAGCTGAGTTTGGCTACAGGGACATGGTTAGCAGGTACGTTATGCCTTGTCCTGTGCTTCCTGCTGACAAGCTGTACAGCCACGCTTGCACAGCGCTCAGCTTCTGATACTGCATTCTTAAGTAATGTCAGAAGATCACACTCTGGGAACTGGCTCTGTTCTGCTAAGGTGACAAGATCCCTCAGCTCAGACACGTCTTTTGAGGAGAAAAAACAACACGGTTTTGTAATGGGATAAGCAGTGGGAAATATTTAGTTGTCTTGGCGTAGCTTCAAAACGTCAAAATATCGATCCAACTTTTGGGACTTTCGTCCAATCACATTCTTGCCCTGTTTCACCTAGCGTAGTCAGCTTCATCACAACGTCTGCCTGGGTTCTCGTGACAGAAGCCAATCAACTGCAGAAGGCAAAACAGGACAAAGGCCTAGCTTGTTCAAACAGCTTCAATGGAGGGACAGAAAAAATCGATGTTGTAAAAACATGCAGCACGAAACAAATTCAGCTGTAAGGGCTTCCCTTGTCATTGTACTGATACTTACTGACTTTGTGGTCAGTTGGCTCTAACATCCTCTTAACGTCACTAGCCCAATTATCAAATGAGTCAGCCCTTTGCTTTAACCGGTACAACATGGACGGCAGTTCCTTCAATGTATAGCGATACCTGACAATAAAATAATGATACAGTTCAGTCAAATGTGAAAACATCCTAAAAGAATGTTTTAGTTTTTCACCACTAACCTTAATATTTTGTTAGCTGTAAAGCACCTGCACGACTCTGAGGAACAGTCAACACAAACCAGCTTTTCTACAGAGGAAGGAAAGATTAAAGGTCAAGAGGACATCACTCACAGGGAGACAGTTCAGCTACCAGAGACTGACAGTGCTCACTGGATGGTGGCACTCAAGCCATTCTTGTGCCTTTAAGTGTTCACTGGTACTTTTTAGTCTGGTGCGAGGAACCACTGGCTCCCGAGGAACAAGGCCTATACACACACATCCTAATAATTGGTACAATTTCTCTCGATGGGGGCCTATACTTCACAGGATTTTTAGTCATGATATCTGGCCACGACTGCAGCAAAGACACTGGTTTAACTACATACAGTATTTTTATACACTAATAATGCCTATTATTATTCAGCACATTGATGCACTGCCCAAGTTTCATCTGCGCAATCTCGCAGGATAATGGTTAATTATTCGATGACATACTTAACGCCACTTATACCATGACTCGATCTACTGGTAAGTTGCATGACAATAATCTCATCCAAGATGGAAGATGGTGATTGCTTTCTGACTAACCTTCTGAACATTTACATGTCACAGCAGAGAGGAAGCATGTTGTCTTGCAGATTTGACACTGCCGTTCATCATCTGGCAACAACTCAAATGCCTCAGCTCTCTCAAATTCCTGAGCACCTTTCTCCATGACCTCCATCCTTCGCTTGGTCTCTGTCTCCACAATGGCAGACATTTCATCATAGACAGCCTTAGCAAGATCAAGATCTAGCCCATCAGGATCTGCTGCCATCTTGCACACAAGCTCCTCATGGGAAAACACTGGGTTCCTGATCATCTCTCTGTAATGGCCGATACAATGCCGACCAATTGGCAGCTGGTAAACATTCATAGCATGTTAATAAACAGGTTCTAGAAGATCATCTGTGATTAGTTATTTTGTACTCTGCCTATAAAGGAGTCCTGCAGGTATAAATGATGGTGCTGGCAGCCACATGAAATATGAAATAATATATGGGGATTTGCATTTCGGGCAGTGTGTTATTTTTCTTTTTGGATATGAAAGTGTTTTAATAAAATGTAAAGGGTATAAGGCATTCTTCAAGATGTCTAGCAATGTGTTTAAAAAAACAATGATGTTTCACATTTTATGATGACTCACTCGAAATGTGATTGGTGTGATAATAGACCTCTTTCCAAAATGGCCACCGAAAATTTAAATCGATTTTTGTTAAAAATGAACACCAGCACTAGAACACGCATCATCACTTTAGTAAAACTACAAAATTTTGCTGCATTATATCCAATATCTTCCGAGAAACGAAAGTTGAAAATTTGAAAATTTACAGACGTTTGTATGACTGGGGGTATGCGTCATACCCCAGTCATACAAACCTCTGTAAAATTTTCAGTTTTCAGACTCTGATTTCTCAGCCAACATGGCATTTGGCATAACGAAAATTTAAAGGATTACTAATGTGAGGATACTCTTTCTAGTGCCAGTATTTGATTTTTAGTAAGTTTAATTTTAAGACATTTAAAATGGCAGCGGCCATTTTGGAAAAAGGTCTATTGATTAATTAATGCACTTTTGCCTCCGCTTTCCCAACAACAACAAAGTAAAATAGGTGCTAAGATTTTATTCTAGGCTTTGGAGATAGAAGAAGCAGTATGTTTGTTAGTCAAGCAGTAAGTTTGCTGGTCAAGAAAGAAACGATGACTGACAAAATAATGTTTCTGAAGGCTACCGGTAGATAACTGTATATTTACTAACCCAGTCAGCAGTAGCAAAGTTGACGGCTTCAGCAAGATTGTATCCCTGGTTAAATCCAGCATGGTAAGCCCTGGGGAAAGTGATGACAAACTCGCCTGCATGCTGATTGGTTTTCACTACTGGCACCCCTTTAGCAGAAAGTGCATTAGGGTTAATAATAGTAACCAGCTGGTGCAGTAAATCTGGTTGGGCTTCAAACAGCTCTGGTGCTGCTTCCTTCATGGCCATCTCAAATTCCTCAGCAGCATCACCTGGTATTCCATACCAAGTTTTAGGTTCCCCCCTGAAATTTAACAATAGTTCCACCATTATTGTGCAGCTAGAGAAAAACACTATCATGATTCTTGATTGTGTTAATAGGTTCGGAGTAGATGAGAAGACTACTCACCAGTGCATGTAATTGATTGAATAGCTCCAATGATCTTCATTGTGCCAACAAAAGCTGCTGAAGCACATACCAACATACACCCATGGCACCTGCACAGAGAGGAATAACCATTTCAAACAAATCCCTCCTGTCTGTAAATTCCCTGCAGACAGAAATCTGAACAATTTGTGGAACACTTCACAATTCCAAAAAAAACTGTACCTTCATTCCTGAAATGTCTGCATTGATGTGACAGAGAACTGATCTCTCAAGGTTAGCCAGGTTATTAAGATTCCAGGGAGAGTTGGCATAAAGCTGTGAAACAAACAAGAACATTAGGGTATAAATCAACACCACTCTTTGCTTTAAGAACATTTGGTAATACTAACAGGTATAGTGCCTATCAGCTTTGAAAATCTCTCCTGAGTAGTTGTGACCACATTCCTTTGAATAGAATGAACTGCCATACAACTGTTGAGTTAGGAATCCAGCTGGGTACCGTTGGGTTTAAACTATCTTTTGGGTATTCTTCCTTTCCATTTGGAAAGGAAACAATAACACAATCTTTCTTGATTAAAGGTGAATTAGAGTTAGTGCAATACTTACATCCTCCTCCTGAGTGAGAGTAGAACCTTTTCTTGGAAAGCCACTGCCATGTTTTGCGGTGTGCAGGTCAGCACCATACTCAACTTGAACCTCCTCATCCATGGAGCCAACTAACCTCCAGAATTCCTTCTCAACCACCTCCAGTGGAACCTCGCGGGGTGGCATCTTAAAGTACTCCCTCTTGAAGGAGTCTGCCATTTTGCCAAAGGACTGCAAGGAGTAGACCTTCTTGGCTTGCTCAAAACCAAATGCTTCTATTGGTTTATTGCACTCCTAAAATGCAGTAAACTACATTAACCTTTATTTGCTTTACGTTGTGGGTTTCTTGTGTTTTAAAAACAAGGAGGCTGGGTCTTCTTGCAGAGCTTTACCAATGCAGGTATATATAAATGGTTTAAATGTAATGACATACCTCAGCAACACATCTGGGACACCTCCAGTCCCCCCGGGGCACAGTAGTCAATGGAGGGATCAGGCAATAGGTGTGGTAGCTGTCATCACACCCATCACATAGTAGCATGGAGTCCTCGGAGTCACCTTTAGTACATACTTGACAAATATACTCATCCACCTGCCAGGAAACATTTTACTCTTTTCAACATCATCAAGGAACAGCACCATCATTGTCAAAATAAACAGCCTGTGTCAGCTGTCATTTTGACAGCCAAGCAACATATCGAGTTTGAAAAAGCATCCATTTCCATTGGCTGATTTAGGTATTGTAGTGCGATATTTTCGGTTCAATTTGGTAAATGAAGAAGAAAACTTTGTCTTCTAATACTGTATTTACCCGTGTATAATGCGCACCCGTGTATAATACGCACCCCAATTTTGAGGGTCAATTTTGAAAAATAAAGTTTGACAATTGAATGTGAAAATAAACTTTGAACCTCCAACAACCATAAGACTTGGGGAAAAATCATCAACAAACAAACGCAATTCTCTCTTGATTATGTACTCGCCATGAACAGATGAGTGAAATTTTCCGACGGTTTCTTCATTTTAATTGTTTGTTTGAGAGAAATCTTGTGCCACAAGTGATTTCACGCAAAGTTTAAATAGTTGTGCTAATATTTCTATGCATTGTAGCCTTCTAGCAGGTGTTTACAGGGTGATTTTATTGCAAAAATCCCGGAGTTCGTAGTCGCGAGTGCTGACGAGCGCCATCTTGGATTTTGGACGTGCGTCCTGGGCCGAGTCACAAAATCCAAAATGGCGCACGCGACTACAAACTCCGAGATTTTTGCAATAAAAACAGCCTCCAACGCCTCCTGGTAGGTTTCACGGATCGAAATCCTAGCTTTATTATTGGAAACCGAACCACACAACCATGAATCAGCTAATTTGTAAAGGAACCTTTGTATTTGTTGTTATGCAAATTCCCAAAAGTGACGTTCCGTGTATAATACGCATCACGTTTTTGAGGCTCATTTTGGACTGAAAAAAGTGCGCATTATACACAGGTAAATACGGTACCGGATCTGAATGAAATCCCTAGATTGTTGATATAATATATTTATTAGCTGTGCAGGGCATCTGATAGGGTGTGGAAGAAAGTCAAAATTTGGGAACATTTGGAAATAAATTAGATGGAAAGCTTTGTTGAAGGTGGAATTTTGTCAGATACAGAACTTCACCATCACCTCCTGTCAGATGCCCTGGCTGAGTAATAAAATAATGAGGTGACACCTTACCCATGGGTGTGTGAGGCGATATCTCTTGTGGATACTAGCTTGCCTTACAGGTCTCCTTCTCGTTAGCTCTGGTTCTTTTCCCATTTTAATGTTTTCCATTTTCAGCTTGCTGTTGTCCTTTGTCTGCCTCCTTGTTGATTTAGAAGGAGAGTCAGCAATAGGTGCTGATGACTCAGGGCACTTCACCTTGGCTTGTAAAGTCTCTGTTGATAATGAGCTGCTGTTTGCTCTTAGTGCTAGTTCTTTGAAGTTCAATTTCGCCTCTGAAATGTAAAAACATATTTTTAAATACTTTCAAAAATATTAGCTTATGTCACTGTTCCACAGATAGCCATAATCCTGGCAAGTAGAGGTCCATGTCATTCATAAATAATGATAAGACTTGTGTTCTTTATAAAATACAATTCATCCATTCATTCATTCACTGACTTGAGAACTAAGACATATTACAGTCTGACTAATATCTTTTGGAGAGCTGCCCTAATAATGTAGGAAGAAAGCCACATTTCAATTCTGCACTTCAGGCTCCCAGTGATATGGGCTGTGATCACGTGTCAAATGTGTGGAGTGTAATCTTGGGAGCATTTAGACTGAACATGTGTACCACACAAATTTTACTAACCTTGTCAAGAAAATATTATTTTATTACCAAAGAGGCAATGAAGCAACTTAAAATATTCTTAAGATATAAGTGGCTTTTTATTTCCCCTACCTTCCTTTTTGGATACAACACCGGACATTTTGGGTCCAGGGGCAATAAACTGGAGCTTCCTCAACTCAGGATTGCTATGATAATCAATATTGGGGTCATCCTATAGATAAGGTAAAACAATGTGCTCAATTACGACAATTATGAATTATGATAAAGGAATGCATCTAGACATAACAATATTCATGTTATCCAGGAGGAATTTAAACACCTGCACAAAAATCTTGTACACAGGGTCAGAACAAAATATTAATATAACTGTAAAGCAGGAAAAGACTGCCTTTATATGGTAGAGAATATTTGGCTCTGAAATTTTAATCATTAACTTTATTTGGAATTGTATGATGGGTATTCCAAACTGTTTTTTAGCATTATCTTAATGGTAGCTTACAGAGTTCTGTGTACCAGTTCTGGTAACTTTGCAGGGTTTATATGCTCAAAATTGTATCAAAGAAGTGATCAATTTTGTATTTTAGACGAAGGCAGACAAACTCTGAGCCATTGCATTATACCTCTGACTGCTCTACTTTAATACGTCGTGTACGCCGTGCAGCTTGGTAGTTTGTATTGGCAGAGGTGGTTGGCATGTACTCTTGATCTTTTTCATCTTTCTTCATTTGATCTATGGTCGGCTGTTGAAATGGATTTCAGTGTCCTTTAACTCTATGCAGGATTTGAAAGGGTATTTATAAGACCCCAATTCTAAACTCACTGAATTTTTGCTTTCTTGTTCAATTGTCTTGTAATCTTTATTTGTCTGATTTGTGCTCGAATATTAGTATAATTATTTACCTGTAAAGAGGGGGCCCTTGTAAAGAGGGGGTCTTTGCTGCCACAGATGGCAGCAAAGAAAAAAGCCTAATTGCATGTGCTACCAGATACATGTATGTACAGTATAAATAAATATATAAAAATCTATGGGGTGCAAAAGAGAAAAGGTAGGAGTTGGGATCCTGAGATTCCAAGTATCACAAAATGAAAATGTTGCATAAGTTGCATAAGATGGGAACATTAGAGCTCCACACAGTCCTTACAGCCAAAGATGCTCAAGCATCCCCCTCTAGACTGCAATAATGAGTTGATTCTTGGAATATTGGATCCATTATTCGATTCAATAATGCATTAAGCTTGGGAAAACATCTTTCAATTTGAACTCGGATCTCAGCTAGATTACCTTCCTTGACACCACGCTCTGACACTCTTAAGTCACTGGCTTTATGGTTCTTGAATCCCTGGTAATACTGATCAACAATTTCTTCTCTAAATGAATGAGGAGAGATTTGCCAGACTCGTAAAGTCTACCAAAGGCCTGCCATATTGGTAACAAAACTCAAAACAAAAGGCTCCCTGTGGATTTTTTCCATGTATGGAAGCACCTCTGTCTTCTATTGTCCAATCAAAAAGCAAAAACCCAGTTCAAATCGAAAGATGCTTTCCCAAGCCGAATGTATTATTGAATCGAATAATGGATCCAATATTCCAAGAATCAACTCATTATTGCCCTCTATGGGAGGATGTTTGAGCATCTTTGGCTGTAAAATACAAATTAATGCAAGCAAATAAATTTTAATAACAACTTTGGTCCATAGTCAAAATGATATAAGATATTAGTATAATTACACAAGTGATTACACGACCTGATTGGTAGAGATATTCATCATATTTTGCTATATTCTCCTATATATTCACCAATAGGTGGATATAACATTGAAAGCATTGGTGATCATGTACACATTTTATTATGGGAAACTAAAAAAATACCCCTAAACACAATTGTTTTTGTCAAAAATCTTAAAAGCCACTTGAGTAATAATTATACTAAAACAATTAGTTGCCTCAGGCTCCATAAATATCTGTGAAAAGTCACCATTCACTGATCTTTATGTCGCCTTTGGTGACTAATTGTTAAATATTGTAATCCAATCAGGTTCGATATGTTAGGCATTCGAACATGATAGCCTCCCTGATAACTCACCACAGGCTCCCCAGTAAAAGCACCAGCTTGGAATATATCATATGGGTACAGGTACTTCTCATAGTTCATCCTCAGCAGAGATGGGGCTGATTTGCCGAGGGAATATCCCATCTAAACAACAACAAAAAGCAATCACAACAAACATGAGGTATGTACTTTATTTGTAAGTCCCTGATAATTATATCCATTTATAGCAAACATGAAAAACATTTTGGAGAGAAAACAAGAGTGGAAAACATTTTTTGAGAATTTTCAATTAAAAAAACATTGCTAGTCACCGTAACAAGTTGGTGATGTAACATTGCTACTTACTTTGCGAGCAACCACAGACCATTTCTTCTTAGTAGTGATATATTCAAAACCTCCTTCTTCGTGGACAGTCTAAAAAGAGAAAATAATTATGCCAACAGCAATTAACTCATTATTGATTAACACTAACTTGCATATGGAAAACTGAAAGCTTTTATGGGTAAAAAGAATTACATTTGCATATTGCAATGTGCAATAAAAGACCTAAATATTCAGTAAACATTAAGTTAAATGTATGTCGTAGTGATGGGAATAAAACAACATTTTAGAATTGTTTGCTACTGCACTTTCTCCCCACAAGTAGGAGGGAAAAGAAACAACTAATATATTACAAGCAGCTGCAAAAGAAGCTAAATTCTTTCCCCAGTATGTGCATGTAGCAGATTGGTCAAGTGGGCATACTTCAAAACAAAAAATTAATACAATAGTAACTATTTTTCTTTAATCTTGTATCAATTTCCCATTTCAGATGTAAGAGCAGAGTTCCTAAATTCTATACCAATTACGTCCTGGCAACAGCTATCTGGAATACTTTTCATGACTTAAACAAGTGCACAACAAAAAGGTCCATCGAGTGGACCTACAGTAACAAGTGTAAGCTCATGAAAATGCAGACCATGTCTTATGTGAACTGCCTAATAGAAAAAGGTATTCAAGATAGCATCAGTTCTTACAAGGTTATCTTTCTCGTAAATATATATGTTTTGTATTTAAAGATTAGAGGCATGCTAAGAAAAGAACAAAATAGTCACTTGCTGTCTCTGTGTGAGGAGAACAAGACTTGCTGTATATCAAATATCTGGTCATACACACAAAGCCTAAAGGACCCTAAAGTTCTAAAGTTTGGTATCAATATGTCAATAAGAGATTTTACAGCTTGTAGACATGTGTTCTTCCTTTGGTTATGCTTGACTCAAAGCCTCAGAATGGTTCAATAGCTGCTCATGAAAGGAATTCACTAGAATAGAAGAACACCATTTCACAATAATAAAGGGAGAAGTGTTGTTCTAGAGATATTGCTGTGCAACTAATGAAGAATTTCCTAGAGCCATTAAAAAGATTGGACTGTCGAGCGGCAAGTATACAACTACTGTAGCACTTTCTTTTGGATCCTCACAAAGTCTTTCATTGTGTGTTCTAGGCACCCATGCCAGCTATCAGTCGCAGGTACCAACAATGGGGTCTTTCAGCATAAGAGAATTTTGTGGTTTATTTATTCTACCTAGATCTTGATACTAGAACACAACCCAACCAGCTAGTGAAAAAAGGAAATAGCCATTAGTTGTCATTGTATAGGCCCTAACCATTGTCCTTGAAGCCTGAAACAAGCCAGAATACTTTTCCTGTGAACATAAGTTCTCTCTTCAGCGAAGCTCGGAATATCACACGGTCTGTTTCTTTGATTACGTAGTTGGAAATGAAAAATCTCTATATACAGCTCCGATACTTTACCTTGTAGAGCCGAAAAAGATCCAGACTTTTTCTCTCGACCTGGGGGATCTTGAAGAGAGTCCCCTAGTAAAAGAAAAAAAAGAAGTGAAAATTGAAACTCGTGCACGGAAGGAATTCAAAATGAGGTATTGAAAAAACATGGCCGCCGACATGGTCAAACCATTGGTTAAGAATGTCGTTGTAAAAATGCTTCTTGTTTTTCGCAAGACCATTACCTGTAATTCCCAAAACTTCGCCAGGCCATCAAGGAAATTGAGCTTGACTCTTGTTCTTGCCTGTGGGTGTAGAGATCCAAGAAAAAGGGTTAAGTTTGACGAAAAAAAATTGTGAAGGGAGTTGACAAATCCATGTGTAGTTGTGCGTAAGCCAACCAGTTGTGAACCCAACCCCGAGGAAACAAAAACCTTCAAAATTGACCCAGGTTTTACCATCATTTATCTTTCTCACATCTTAGCAGTAAGGCCAGGGATTCAGAAAAACTTATAGCTGGGATGTGGGGTACAAATACAGTAGAACTTTCATGCAGTCAAACAACAGAAATAGCGTGAAAAAACGAGTCAGATGAGTTTAAAAGTCTTACCTCTAGTTCATTGAGACGCTGGATTCTTGGGGTAAAATTAAAGCTTTCTACATCAATAGCAAATGGAGGTTGCCATTCCTAAACGGCACACAATCAATTAGGATTGTCATACGACTCATAACGGACTATAAAGTCAAATTATCCGAAGCGAGTTTGCTAAAATTAAAGGAGCCCAATTCTAACCGGGGGTGGCCGAATCTTGCAAAGGCCAGTTTTCTCAGCATAAGGTCTTATCTTTGCGATGTAAGCCAAAGGGTCTTGAAATTCCTCCTCTGTTGGTTCAAATACAGGAGCTTCGGGTGGCGGAACGAAAGTAAATTCCTCTTCTTCGTCCAGCATTGCTATTTCCAAGGAAGATCCGAAGAAAACATTACCAAAACAAAGGCCACACTAGCAAACCAACGCCATTTTTAAAATGGACTAATCACTCATCTGATGGCCTTGCGGCCTCGATTGTCCTTATAAGATCACGTGACCACGATAGCAGGTAATGATTGGCTAGTAATTGAATAGACGATGACGTATCTTCCCTTATTCTCTTTCAAGCGTGCCAGAGAAAAAATTCGCCAAAACATCAACAAACAAAAATACAATCACGATTACAAGTTCTTTTTGTTTGCGAATATGATAATTTTAATTAAAATACAGGCATTGCAGCCACTTACACATTTTAGGTATCACAGCGAGGTTTTGAGCTTGCTGCGTTCAAATGAGTTGTGATTGCGAAAACGATCGCCACAGGGAGCCCAATCAACAAGCCGTAGAAGCAAAATAAACACGCAAGTAATTGTTCTACTTCCGGCAAAAAGCCAAACTCACAAGGAGCTCCAGGCTAAGGGAGGCAGAGGACAACTAGGACTGTGGGCTGATCAAGTTCAAGTTCATTTTATTTTATGTACATTAAAGAGGATAACACACATAAAAAGGCCAGACACAAACTGAGTCGACTCATCTAATTTCCCGGCGTGTCGTCTCGAACATTCGGAGATCGAACTGAATCGAACCCCGGATCGTCCGATCTGGTTCGAGCCCTTTAGAGATGAGGAGAATCTGGGCAGATCAAACTTGATCGAACAATAAAATGAATTACCGATGTGACGTGACGTAATTGTTGCGCCGTACACGAATTTATATCAAGTATATCACACCACATGGAACTGATACCTTCCTGGCAGTTTCAACAACCGTGTCAATGACTACACGCGTAAACGTCACGTGTGTTGCATGTTAAGGACTACCAAAACTGCCCTTTTGAAACAAGGATTGGGGACATATACGTCGCGATGAGGAAAATTGGAGACACTGAAGGAACTCTGAGACTTACATTACGAAAGCCGACGAACACCAGTCAGGGGATTGTGTTTGGCCCATTTTGGTCATGTTTATATCAATTCAATAAATGAAAATACTATTTACGAGCATATGTTACGAGACACTAAAAGCTGAGTAATTTATAGTTTCCCGATTAGATAACACTAAATAGAGTGCATAGATAGCGTAGCCCCGAAGAATTCTGACATGTTTCTTTCTATCGAACTAGATCGCACTGGATCGAGCGATCCGAGGAAATCGTACGATCTAGTTCGGATATCGTACTCACCCAAATTCTAAAGTTCGATCCGGTTCGATCTCAAAAGAGCTCGAACCGTATCGAACGATTCGCGTTCGATCCGGTTCGAGCTCCTTTTAGTTCGATTTGGTTCGAGCCGACACGCCGGGCTAATTTGCCCCTGGCCGACTTTAGTTTATTTTGCTTGACAATTTGCGCTGGTTCAAACCAAAAC
The DNA here is from genome assembly GCA_033964015.1 of Scolanthus callimorphus. Classification (NCBI taxonomy): domain Eukaryota; kingdom Metazoa; phylum Cnidaria; class Anthozoa; order Actiniaria; family Edwardsiidae; genus Scolanthus; species Scolanthus callimorphus. The sequence goes on from CM066913.1 coordinate 28,681,505, forward strand.
GACACTAAACAGCACACACTACCGAGTTGTCTCGTTTTAAGGTATGAGTATACCTTTGAAGGGTGTCGCGGGAAAAAATTTCGTATCGCGTCACAATTTACACCACAAACGTCGTTCATATATCATTTTAAAGCTAAAAGGTTGGGCTATGTGATGAATAACTTTGTTTTCATTATATTGTACATTAACATATATTTGTTTAGCTCTAAAGAAAAAAGTACCGACTTTCTTGAAAAAGTTCCAGCTTCTTCCAATTAAATTGCACAGATCCAAATTTAAGCAAAATCTATTCTTTAGAAGGCGATCTAAAAAAAGGTGTGCGGGATTTTTGATTTTCCTTTCAAAACATATTTTATGCTAATTTTTGTGTTAGAATTGCCAAAAATATCGATTTTCAATCTGTTTTACATAATATTTCCGAAAATACGTAAAATATCAAAAATCCCGCACACGTTTTTTCAGATCGCCCTCTAAGGAATACATTTTGGGGAAATCTGGAGCTTTTAACATTAACTGGAAGTGGCAGGAACTCTTAAAAAGCAAAAATTGGTACTTTTCCTTTGAAGCACAAAACGACGAAAACGTTCCATCAAATTAACGTTGCATATAAATATACCACTTAGCAAGTAAGGCCGTTTCACAAGCTTTAAAACGATATATAAATGGCCCTTGTAGTGTAAATAATGACGCGACAGTGATTTTTTTCGCGAAAAATTGACGTCTCTCGCTCAAAGGTATACTCATACCTTAAGGCAAAGTCGACAAAACTGCCGCAAAAAGGCAATCTTATTGACAAGAACACTAAAAAACGCGCTCTCTGATTGGTGGATCGGCAGGCAGTGCGTGATTATCCACTAGTCATTTGCTTCCACCGACCCCCAGCCCCCGCGACATAGCAGGGGAATATGAAACAGATGTTGTCAAATTTGAAATAATTCCACCGCCTACCAGGGGAGAACGCCTTAGCCTGCACACAGGCGCTAGTTAGAGTTCTAGGGGGCTAGGAGAAATCCGCTTGTGATAGCTGGCGTGGCGAAGTTTGGGTAGCTTGTTTGCGAATTCTGTTGCGATTTTGGCAGGGTTCCTGAACTCGAAACAAAAAACTCCGAATAACAACACAGGAGAGCCTGTTCGCAGGCTAAGAACGCCTTGGCAAATTCCCTACACCCCGGGGAAACATTTCCTACACCCAAGGGACAAATTCCACCCTCCACAAGATGGATACAAGAAACTTTCCTATCAAAACCAGTAGAGTGTCTTTGCCGAAATGAAAAAGACTGCCATTCCCCCGGCCGGTCATCTGAGCGATAGCAAATTTGAAGTAAACTCCCTGGGGATCGGGGCACGAATACAAACCAAACCACTGATATTTCCCCCACTATCGCCTGGCAAAATCCCCGCATGTCGCGGGGGTTGGGGGTCGGTGGAAACAAATGACTAGTAGCCCACACGCACGATTAAGTCTAGCGGCGCACGCAGTTTTGGCTTTCCATCTTCAGGAAAAAAATATAGATTTCATTTTTAATTCCAGGTTCCGTACTGTATGTAATATTTCAAATCCGACAATGAGGACTGGACCGTATTTCAAGTCCGCAGCAATTAGTTCCAGTCCGAGGCGAAGCCGAGGACATAGTTTCGGCTTCGAGGCGAAGCCGAGGACTGGAACTAATTGCAAGGACTTGAAATATGGTCCAGTCCGAATTGGAGGATTTGAAATGACTTCACATGCTCATTAATTATTTGGGAGGCAAATTGAAAGAGAAAGACTTGAAGTAGAATCAACTTATTTGTCTTGCTGTCGGTTGTTGTGAAAAGAGAACAAGAATTTTATTATAAGAGTGGTTTGCATATACCCGTGTGTTATGGCCGTTTTCACACTAGAGACGGATGATTCGTCCAGACGACTTAGGGCAAAGATTTTTAGTGCGTCTCTTACTTCGTCAGTTGCTTCGTCTTGTGTGAATACGGGCAAGAGACGGATAAAACGTCCAGACGAATTAAATGATTTAGTTCGTCAGTTCGGACGGATTAAGCCACTTAATTCGTCTGGACGTTTTAACCGTCTCTTGCCCGTATTCACACAAGACGAAGCAACTGACGAAGTAAGAGACGCACTAAAAATCTTTGCCCTATAAGTCGTCTGGACGAATCATCCGTCTCTAGTGTGAAAACGGCCGTTGGCCGTTTTTAAACAAAACCGAAATAATCCGACTTTCCAAATTACATAGCCCTTTGTTCTGTTTACACTAGAGCGGAGTTTATAAAAACTACGCTTGAATCGAAATCACTTGGGACTTGAGGTGTATTCGTGTTATAAGTTCGTGTTTAGCGCTGGGTCGCGATCGACTTCACTTGATTCGTGGCCTCGATAAGAATAACTGGGAGAAAATGTCAGTGCAGTCCCTTGACTTTTGGATTACGAAAGTTTGTGCAGACAGTGACCAATAAGACAGGTAAACCTGTAATTATTTGTTTCTGTTTAGAATTGTGCAATATTGGTAACACAACGTAAACTTCCAAAAATTAAGTAAATTGTTTGCTATTTGTATATCTTTCATAGGTGAAAGATACCCAGCTAAAAGTTTGTACCAGATTTGGAAAGCAAGACTCGAACAGCTGTCAATATGTTGGACAAGAAAAACATGAGGTAAGATTTCAAATGTACTATATTATAAATCAAACTACCGAATTTTGTAACCCTAAAGGAGAACGAGAGTGGCGCAGGCATGAAATGTAAGAGCTGGTGTTTATTGAGAAAAACCGGGTTCGGACTCTGACCGGTTCGATAGAAATGCGTCGGTGGGTGGAAAATAGAAGCTATTCTTTTCACTGATATGCGTATTTTTATTAGTTTTGCAGGTTTGAGACGTGTTCTTGATGTTAGCAATGAGGCAGTTTTTCCTGTTTTGAGGTTAGACGAAATAGATTAGTTACTAAACGAGTATAGCGTGCCTCAAAATTCATCTGCTCGCAATTGGAATTACGCGGCCGGTTGGCCAATTAACATTAGTGGGAATTATTTCAATGTGACCATTTACCAATGTGTAAAATGTACAGTACGCTGTCTTTATAATTTACTGTACTTTGGATGCAAAGCGCATCAAATAAAGTCTATGTTGTTGTTTGTTGTGTTGAACTTTTTAATTTTGTTCCAGTACCTAAGGGACATCCCAAAGGAAAAGAATTTATTAAGCCCCAGCTCTTCCCTGCTGATTTCAATACCCTCCCCGGCTTTTGGGTGTTTTAATTTTTTAATTTTTAAATAAAGGCTTCTCTCTCTCTCTCTCTCTTTTCCGTTCGCACGTTATAGGACGATTGTACTGTGTACTGGACCGGGTTTCCAGTATCATCACGTGACCCAGTTTTCACTCTTGCAATTGGCTGTTATACTCGTGAATAATTAATGAGTATGTGAAAGATGTATAGATGCTTCTCGTTGCGTTTTCTCGTGTCCCGATGACAGACAGAAGCACGGAAGAATGAGATCTCGCTATACCGGCCCATCTTTGTTCCATAAAACACCTGGGAAAGCATGAAGGTTCCATTATGCAGTGCATAAATGGCTTCTGCTACAAGTAGGGTCAAGCTCCGGGTTTCAAGCCACGAGTGACAGGGGCGTAGCCAGGGGGGGGGGGGGGGGTTCCAGGGGTTCCGGAACCCCCCCTCTCCCGCAGCAGAACCCCTCCTCGCCTCTGTTCTAGACCGAATTACTACTAAAATTGTAAATATTTAATAGACAACAAATAAAAGCTCCAATTAAATGTAGCAAATTTCTTCAAACGCTAGGTTTTCCCCGAGATCTATGTGGAGTTTTTTATTTTTTTGAATTTTGGACCCCCCTCTCATAAGTGCTGGCTACGCCCCTGAGTGACGAGACCGTGTATGCATGCTACCAATCCGTACATCTGTTGGACTGCAACTAAAGCCTGGTTTCCATATAGTCTTCTGTCGTATCTGCCGCATCAGTCGACCGTGAAACAATAGAAATTGGAATTATTCTTTTGTTTCACGGTTGACTGACACAAGACTATTTATTATATAGACACGAGTGTTTTACTGGGAAATACACCACTCGTAGATCTCATACGAAGCTACATCCGGGTCCTCAGTGACATATTTTCCATATCCTCACTAGTGAGGATATCGGTCAAAACAAAAATGCTTGGAAATCAATTTGGAATATTTTTTTCAGGTTTGTCTATATAATAAAAAGAAAATTACACGGTGGCTTGGAGATATGAGTTTTATTTTCTCGTGTCAAACTTGCCACTCGAAAATAAAACTCATATCTTCGCGCCACCGTGTAATATCCTCTATATAGAAACTAGGAATTTTGGCATAATGGCAAGCACCACAGGGTCCAATTGCTCGAAAGTGGTTTAGCACCAGGAATAATTATTATGGTCACTCGATGGTTTTGTTCAGAACTAAACCTGGTTTAAATTGAATCCACCTTTGAACAACCCGCACCAGGAAATGAACAACCCGCACCAGGAAAGAATGAAAGTAATCAAAACGATATCATTAACAACTCGTGGATATGGACTACTACCCAAGTCTAACAACTAACTCTCTTCTCGTTGTTCGACAGCACTTTTCTACTTGCAGCGCGTGCAATGAGAAACAAATCACAATACTTTGCGACAAAAATTGCAAGTATAAGCCAACCTTTAGACGTCACAGAAATAGCTCTAGGTACTCGATCGTTTCTCAATTTTTCCAGTAGGCCGCTGTCATCAACCAGAAGTAAATTATTGCGCGAGTTCTACGAGCGCATTCTAATCTCGTCGTGTGGGCTGGATGCTGTAGCGTTTTGAGCTGAGATGTCGGGGACTGAAATAGCCTCGACTTGATGTTGCGAACGACCAGATAAACTGGTTTGTGAGTTGTTTTATGACGTAATGTAATTTCCCGCTAACGTGTGCGGACAAATAAGGGGTGGACCATTAGAAGTTGGGGGAGGGGGGGTGGCAATTCCCCAAAAAAAATTCGCGCAAGGCCAATCCTTCCAAAAAAAAAATCTTGCAGAGATTCGAACTAGGAAATAAAAATCCTACAAAGACATGGCTTGGGTTCTCATTAAAAAGATGTCTTAAGTAGTTATTCCAGCAACTTCTCTTTTGCACTTTTCTACTTCACTTAATAAAAATTTCGGCGCGCTTCGCGCGCATTAAAAATACCATTGAACATATAGTCGGTAAGAACTCACGCACCGAAGTCACTGCCCTCGCGCCGTTTACAAAAAAAAACTCTCCCAAAAAATGCCCTGTAGTGATAGGCCTGGCAGGCAGTCACTATGTTCGAAAGAATCACACTTAGGTAAGCGTGAGTTCGACGTTACAAGTATAGAAATGTGGACCGCTTCACACAAATGAATAATAATAATTTCGTAATTTGCGGCACCAATAATAAAACCTACAGGCATTGTTTATTATACACAAAAAACGGAACGTTCGTCTACCCTTTCTCTGAGGCTTGATGAAATGCGTTTATAAAAATTCGTTGTATCTATACATACAGCAACAATATTTTCTTAATCCATTTCTGAACCAAATATAGTATATAGTATATAAGAACATTTTATTGATTTGTGGGAACGGAACGCCACGGGAACAGGTAGTGCTCGATGCGCAAGATACCCCTCGTGGGTTTATCCTTTTCAACTTTTTTTGTGTGTGTGTCTGCGAAAAAAAAATCGTGCATGGCCTTCGAGTCCGAAAAAAAATTCCTGCACAACCTGATCCCCGAAAAAAACATTCATACGCAAAATTATTGCCCCCCCCCCCCCCCCCCCCCCCCCCCCCCCAATTTCTAATGGTCCACCCCTAAAACGAGTTCATGTTTGTTTCGTGCTTTCTCGATCTCCACTCTCTCCACCGTGGCTGGAGTTTTTGGATCTGGTGATTTGTTGACAATATACAAAAAGAAAAAAATGGACGAAGCTACTTATCTGGACGTCAGGAGGCTGTTTAGTGCTGTATTTTCTAGTAAACAAACGATGAAATTTACGCGAGACAGAACTGTACAACCCACGTGTGTTCTGTCAACATGACTGCTTTCAGAATCGTTGATCGAAACTTCTCTCAGTCTACAGTGTGATACTTGACCAATATATTGCCTACGAAAACTAGACACCGACTGCTTCAGCACAGATTACTGGAATCTGTTCGACTTTGAACATAAATAATACGAGTGGTTGACTATGTCTCATTACACCGATTTGATTTCTGAACAAGTATAAAGAGTTCTGACGAACATTTCAGAATAGAAACAAGGTTCTTGCTATAGAATTTACTGAATTTACTCTAACAACTCAAGAATATTGGACATAGAGGTAATCAATGTTTCTGTAGATTGATACAGTAAACCGAGTAAGCACCCACATTGTAAGAACAAATGGATTAAGGGACTGTTCGTTAATTACGTCGCAGGGGGGGCTGGTGGTTTTTTCTGCTCGTAGGTTTTGTGAAAACTTACCCCCCTACAAAAAAAGTAGTTTAAATTTCTACCCCTTCGAAAAATGGCTATTTGAAATTTTACCCCCCTCCCCCTGGGCGTGCTTATTGACTAAGCTACAATGTAAGCATCAAAATGGCGTCTAAACTAAGTACGATTGTTGAAGAGGATGTACCGGTAGAACAAGCTTTAACTGGCAAGAAAAGAGAGGAGAAGTTCGACAGAAACCTTTAGTAGGAAAGCTTGAAATGCACCCCCCAAACGTTTCGCGTGTTCTAAAAATTTACCCCCAAATTTTTCAACGTTCTGCAAAATTTACCCCCCCTAATAAAACCACCAGCCCCCCCCCCCCTGCGACGTAATTAACGAACAGTCCCTAAGAACACGAGAAAGTCAGGCTGAAATTTGATAGCTGTTTCATAAGAACCTTAAGGTGGTGTTACACGGGACAACTTGCAACGAAAACTTTCCTCGCAACATTGTTGCGCGAAAAGTTTTTACCGTGTAACATGTGGCACAAGACAACTTTTCGCGCAACATTTCACTCGGCAACATGTTGCGAGTTTTTGACTTGGCTTCAAAAACTTGCAACACAAAATGACGAATATCTGAAATGTTGTCTCGTGTAACATGTGTCCAACAACTTTTCGCGCAACATTTTTTGTCTGGAAGCGAGGCAAGAATGAAATTCGTCATCAGCTCGAGCTAAAAGTTGTTTTAACGGTCGTGTATCAGATGTTGTTGCGCTAAAAGTTGTCTCATGTAACATGCCCGTTGCCGAATGACTCAACGTCAGGAACTTTTCGCGCAACAATGTTGCGCGGAAAGTTTTTGTTGCGAGTTATCCCGTGTAACATCGCCTTTACAGTGTATATATGCAAGTTGCTTGCTGTAGATCAGGTTAGCGGAAAAAGATTTAACCACGAGCGCACTTACTAATCTTCGATTACTTCTAGTATAGGTATTAGATGCAGGCAGAAACATATAAGTGAGTTGAAACGTGTAACAGACGAATGAATCTGATGTAACAACAGGGAACAACTCGCGATCACTAAACACCATATTTGGAAAACAATGTCCTTGCGTGAAGCCAATCAAAATTCAGATATGACTTTTCACTGCACACTGCAGGCTTTCGGTGCTCGTTTTGCAAATCGATGCTTGCAGATTTTTGGAAGCCTTACCGATTTTTCTACGAGAAAACCAATGGACTTTGTAAGAAGAACTTCCAAGCTCAACCAAAATGCATAAATTGCTCAGAAGGAGAAAAATAATTCAGGAATTGAGCATATTTTGCACAGTTAACTCACACCACTCAGTTTCGGGACTTCAAGAAAAAGAAGTTGGCCAAGCAGATTTTTTATGGCTAGGAACTCTGAGAAACTATTGAAGAAATAACCAGAACGGGAGAAATGAATATCAACGTCGGCTGGATTCTGTTGATCGAAAAGGAACTAATTTACACGTAGGAACGAAGGAGAAAAACAGCTCGGCTATTTGCAAGGGATCCGTTCTTGAAACAACAAACACAGAAGAAGGGAAATTAGAGTAGTCTCTAATTAGAGTAGTCTCAGTGCTCTTTAGTTATAAACTTCAAGATATGTTGTCGTTGAATTTGTACTGGAACATGAGATGTCAAGAAAGAACGAAGGATCCAATCAAGCCAAAACAAACAAGTAAGGCTCGACAAAAAATGTTTTTTTTTTCTTTCAGTAGTGAATTAAAAAACGTTTAGTTTATAAATTAACTTATCGATTTTATTTCTTTATCAATTGTTGTCTTTAGATTCTCATTTGTTCTTGTCCATGGTGCTTTTAAGCCTTATTTTTGATGCTCAGTGCGTTTAAGGCATGGCTCTAAACTGTTTTGCCTGAAAAAGGGGATTATTCGTCATAACTAATGTTCTATACTGTGGATCATCATCAAAATTGGTCAGTACAATAATTTTAACAAGAGCTATATTTTAATATATTTTGTTGCCATGGAAACGCTAATCACGTGACTCAGTGGCGGCCATCTTTGATTTTATACTTAGGCCTTCTGAGGACAGCCATGGAAAGGTGAAACTGAAATAGATACAGGGGAACTATCCTTAAAATGAAGCTAATTGGATAAGTCGCATTACTTCAGTAAAAAAATATATAGAGAATTTTCGTGTTTTGAAATATGTAATATTTTGAAAAACTGTCTTTATTAAAACATTATCCTAGATATCCAATTAGGTTTACAGAAAGATCAATGCTACAAAGATTATGCTAAGAAATTTCTGATTTTTATCTTCTTTCCATACCTTCACATGCGCTAAAAGTTAAATCCAAGATGGCTGACGGTGAGTCACGTGACATCGTAACCATGGAAACAGTTTTAAAATAAGTTTAAGGCCCAAATTTGAAAGATTTTCGTTGAAAAATAACGAAGTTACCAAAAAGCAGCCCTCGTGTTAGAGCCATGCCTTAAACTCACTGAGTGGATTTTGAGCATGGAAAAATCAGTTCTCAACTCATTTGTGCTTCTGTTGTGGGGAGTTCGCGCGCGTTATTTTTAGAAAACATGACGAATAACATCTCCCGTTGCTGATTGGCTAAGCGAAGAATCTGTTGCTTTCCAAATATGGTGTTTTTTGATCGCGAGTTGTTCGCAGGTTGTCGCGCTGTTACACGTTTCAACTCACTTATATGTTTCTGATGCAGGTTATACCAAAGCTCTGGCAGTATTCCCTCATATATGGTATCAAGAGAAAATGATCATGATCCGGTATGGTTTTTGGGCTCCTGAGGTCTGGTATGTGTTTCAGCATGAATATCCTACAAACTGAATTTCGATCAAAGGTTTGCCGCATTTAGTGACAACAGGAGCCCATAAGGGGCTCCTGGTGACAAAGACTGTTTATTTTAATTAAGCAATAAAAGTACTTTCCGCGTGCTCTCTGCTTTCTTACAAACACGAGGGGGATGTTGGGAGAACTGATCAAAACTTGAAAGACACGAGCCGAAGGCGAGTGTCTTTCAAGTTTTATCAGTTCGACCAACATTCCCCGGGTCAGATTTTGGAGTCCTTGGCGCCACACCCCTACCCAAAGATCAGTTGAGTACAACCCCCCCCCCCCCCCATCCCCGCCCACCACTACCCCACCACCACAGCCACCCCCACCACCAACCCCTCCCGAGCACTAAAGGTAGAACAACAACTATAACTGACTAATATTCACGCTATACATTCGATATACATCTTGAAAAAGTTAAAGTTTTAATCCACCCTTCTTTGCAATACAGTTTAGGGATCGGACGCCCCGTCGAAAACACTGGCTTCAGGACTGTACAAGAGTATTCATGATAGACTTTTCAATCCGCTAGAAATGTCCACCTTAAGACGTAATCACATTATGTTCCTCAGGCGATAATTGTTAAGTATTCGGGAGTGGAATCAGGTAGAGACTGATCACCCTGTTTCCCCATACAGGCATAAACTGCCTGATCATCTGCCCCAATAAGAGCCTGGTACATAGGGGCTTCCTGTGGTGGTCCTGGGTCGGGGCCTTGGATATCCAGCACGTGGTAGTATGTATTTTCAGGGGGGACACCCGAGCCACCCCCACGTGACTCCTCTTTCAGCAGCTCCTCGGGTTTGTCGTAAATTCCCGATTCACGTTGAGCACAGTGGTCATCATTAGGTCCTTCCAAATGTGGCAGCTTGTCGGGGTCTTCATATATTTGCGACTGGATTCTGATGCTATTTCTATCACATTTGAGTACCCCCTCTACACGAGAGTAATCATATACACTCTCGGGGCAGCTCTCTGGGTCGAAACCCTCATTGACGACACTCGTGGAGCAGTAGGCGCTAGTTTGCTCACTCGACAACATGCGCATCGCCGGCTTTGCTGCTTTGTTCAACGTGGCACAGGGCGTGATGCTTGCTGAGGTACCTCCGTTTTCGAGTGAATGGTATTTAGGGGCTGCCTCGTATCTTGATAATGAGCGATACGCATTTGCTGCTGGGGTTCCTTTGTTTTCTAACGTGAAGTATTTTGGCCCTGGTTCACTGTTGGATAAAGAATGGTATTCGTTTGTTGCCGAGGCTTTGTTCCTATAATCCAACGAACGGTATTTTGGCCCCAGTGCATTCTTCGAGTGGCACACGTTTCCATTGGTTTGTTTAGGTCCGTCATCCGGTAGGTGCTCATACAGACTAGATGTTCTTTTGACACATGCAGCTGGTGAAGTATCTTTTCGAGAGACGTTACAATTGATGTCCTGCGGAACTAGAATTGATATGAGTACATCAGATATAGGACGTTGTTGTCGCTACGACTGTATTTGCAGGTGTTCTGTAAGGTTGGTTACTGTTGGATTATGTGAGAATGTGTTTACCTTCATACAATTCCACGCCACCACAACCCCTGCACCCGAGTCCCCGCTGTGTCGTGAGTGAGAAATAATCTTCCTCGTGCTACTGTATTCGTTTGACATGGTTTTACTCCTGAAGTCAGAAAAAATGTATCCCGAACTGATCAGAAATTCAACATTTCGCCGGGCATTTTTTTTTTGCTGGGGGAACAAACAGGTTTTTCCCTACATATTGATACTGAATTTTTACTTCGCTGCCGGCCCCCCTCCCTGCTAGCTACGGCCCATGTTTCTACGGCTCTCTTGGCCATAAACAAGCATAGCGCTTGTAGTGGTTACACGCGTGTCGCACCTTAGTTTAGGAGGAATTTTGTTTTGCTAATTCTGAGCGTGCCAACAAGGTGAGATTCCTTTCCTCAGCAAATCCTGGTTGCTTGCAAAAGGCTCCTAGATGGGTCCTATATTTGCATAGAGAAAATGCGTCCCATGCAGTTGATTATGCTAGGGGATGAACGCTACTGTCTTAAAACTAGAAGCTGAGTTTTGTTTGCTATAAAAGAGCTGTGAAGATGTGATGCATGATAATTTGTACCTCTTTCTTCCTCTTCGCCGATAATATAGCAATGCCATTGCCATGGCAACAAGTGCAAGGATTCCTCCAAACGCAGCGAGGACTGGGGTCCAGTCTAGCGATTTCTTCCTTGCTAAAGCATCCGTTTTCGCAGAGTTTTCCTAGGGAATAAAGATGTTTATTGTTACCTTAGCAGCGCCTTAGTGATCATATAGCAAGTGAATTAGTCATGCACACCGCTACCACAAACGCAAAGGCGTTCAAAATCTGACCTCCAGTGCTTCTATAGTAATTGTTTCTAGTAATAGTTTGAGGAAACACAACACTCATGTTTACCTGTTCGAAATGTGCAGTGCTTTTCTCGCTCAGAGGAACTTTACTTGACCCAGATCCAGGCGATGCTGTGGTCACCCCTCCCTCCTCAGTAGGTGTTGCTGTGTTTACTGTTGGTGTCGTTGTGGTCTCCATAATCGACGTGACAGGACTGGATGATGCAATCGTGGTGTTCCCGGCGTGATCTGTCGCCGTAGACGTCAGTCCAGTATGAGTGGACTCTGTTGTCGATGCGACAGTCGTGCTGTCCAGTGTTGTTGTTTTCACACTTGTAGTAACTGTTACTTCTGACGCTGTTACATACTCAGTAGTCGATGCAGTAGTTTGTGTTGTAGTTTGCGTTCCTGTTTTCGTTGCAGTAGCTGATGTAAGTGTGGTGAAAGAGCTTGTTGCCGTAGAACTTCCATAAGTGGCCGTGCGCGGAGTCGATGGCGTGGAGGCCGTGCGCGGAGTTGATGGCGTGGAGGCCGTGCGCGGAGTTGATGGCGTGGAGGCCGTGCGCGGAGTTGATGGCGTGGAGGCCGTGCGTGGAGTTGATGGCGTGGAGGCCGTGCGCGGGGTTGATGGCGTGGGGGCCGTGCGTGGAGTCGATGTCGTGGAGGCCGTGCGCGGAGTCGATGGCGTGGAGGCCGTGCGCGGAGTCGATGGCGTGGAGGCCGTGCGTGGAGTTGATGGCGTGGAGGCCGTGCGCGGAGTTGATGGCGTGGAGGCCGTGCGTGGAGTTGATGGCGTGGAGGCCGTGCGCGGAGATGATGGCGTGGAGGCCGTGCGTGGAGTCGATGTCGTGGAGGCCGTGCGCGGAGTTGATGGCGTGGAGGCCGTGCGCGGAGTTGATGGCGTGGAGGCCGTGCGTGGAGTTGATGGCGTGGGGGCCGTGCGTGGAGTCGATGTCGTGGAGGCCGTGCGTGGAGTTGATGGCGTGGAGGCCGTGCGTGGAGTTGATGGCGTGGAGGCCGTGCGCGGAGTGATGGCGTGGAGGCCGTGCGTGGAGTTGATGGCGTGGAGGCCGTGCGCGAAGTTGATGGCGTGGAGGCCGTGCGTGGAGTCGATGGCGTGGAGGCCGTGCGTGGAGTCGATGGCGTGGAGGCCGTGCGCGAAGTTGATGGCGTGGAGGCCGTGCGTGGAGTTGATGGCGTGGAGGCCGTGCGTGGAGTCGATGGCGTGGAGGCCGTGCGTGGAGTCGATGGCGTGGAGGCTGTGCGTGGAGTCGATGGCGTGGAGGCCGTGCGTGGAGTTGATGGCGTGGAGGCCGTGCGCGGGGTCGTTGGCGTGGAGGCCGTGCGCGGAGTTGATGGCGTGGAGGCCGTGCGCGGGGTCGATGGCGTGGAGGCCGTGCGTGGAGTCGATGGCGTGGAGGCTGTGCACGGAGTCGTTAGTGTCGAGGCTGGAAAAGCGAATAAAAGATCAAAATTTTATTAAAACCTTACAGTAAAAAAGCAGGTTCTTAGGATTCTTAAGATATTCAACTGTGTCGGCATTTGAAGGCTACGCGTAAAGCGCTAGAGAAACGAGATAACAAAGTTGCGGCAACAAAAAAATGTTGTCCGGAATGTTTCTTGTACTAGCTAAACGAGGCAACTTTCGCAGGAAAACTTACCTATTATGTGAAAATAATTTTCAGCTGGCCAAAACATTGCTCTTTGTCTCTGATTTCTGGGAAATGAGGAAGCAACGATATTGCTTGAAGTGGCTAAGCGAGGAAACATTGTGGCGCGCAACAAGATGTTCTGAGTGAGTTTGTTGCTGCAACATTGTTTCCCTGTGGTTAAACGGGGGAACGTCGCGAAACTTGCGCGCGTGAAATGTTGCCTCGTTTAGCTAGCGCTTAGAGCCGATTTCACATGACTGTTAATACACCAATTAATCTGAACAAAACTATCATGGAGAAAACGCAAAGTCGGTAAGTACGAAATACGCACGACACTCATTCAAAATCCACTCTAATGTAAAAACAAACTGTGACGTTATGACTGGCGACACGCAGGGCGGCGAAGTATTGTATTATCTGTATTATTAATTTATAGATCATTATCACGTTAATATTGCTTCATAATATCTTTTAGTATAAACCAAGTAATGGTCTATTACACATCCTGCATTCTGATTGGCTGAGCTACTAATGGTATATTAGTGATAGACCGTGCCTGGCAAAACCACCACCTTTCTTTGCAAGAAAACTTGATTTTGTCAACATAAAATAATGGAATTCATTGCCAAAACCGACCAACTAGTTGGTTTATACTAAAACAATTAGACCTCTCGTCCTCATGTGCTATGATATCAATAGACCATTCGGCCTTCTGCCTCATGGTCTATTCATCATAGCACATTCGGCCTTGAGGTCTAATTGTTAAATAGACGAAGCTTAGATTTTATTAAACTCCAAAGTTTCGGAAAGAATGACTTGAAAACTTATGAAAGTAACGCCTGGGCAAAAACATCAAATCCACCACCGGCATGTTTTTGCCCAAGGCGTTACTTTGTAAAATAAATAAATAAATAAATAAATAAATATGTTTAATTGCAAAAATGTTCGATTTGAAAAAATTACATCTCACCAAACTTTGCAGTTTCTCTAATATGGATGTATCGAATTTAAAACTGGACACTACTTCGTGATAACTATAAAATATATTCGTGAATACACAGGTCTCTGTGTGCGGTTTCCATTACTTGGGTTTTTAGTGGTGGGGCAGAGGCCGCAAGTTTTGTGACATTCTGATGCCCATTTGTCGCACTTGTCAACCCTGCAGTTATGCCGGCTATCATCGCATGGCTGATCATCATCATCATCATCATCATCATCGCCATCATCATCTACAAGAGGAACATATTATATCTACAAGAGGAACATATTATATCTACAAGAGGAACATATTATATCTACAAGAGGAACATATTATATCTACAAGAGGAACATATTATATCTACAAGAGGAACATATTATATCTACAAGAGGAACATATTATATCTACAAGAGGAACATATTATATCTACAAGAGGAACATATTATATCTACAAGAGGAACATATTATATCTACAAGAGGAACATATTATAATCATTATCCCACTTTCAAGTTTTACGGAATTTCAGATCGGTACTTTTCACAGATTTCAAGATTCACATTCAATTTTTGCGTTTCACTAGCATAATCTGATAACAGGGGGCCCCATTAATAATTAAGGCTAAATCACGGATCGTCGAGAAAGCCTCTATACACATCCATACAGTAACTCCCTGTGAATTAGCCTCTCTTTCCACATCATACATACTGACTATTTCACTAAGCTTTGGCCTATGAGGCTCACTCACTAAGGCAGACTAAACCATAGGAATACGTCGATCTAAACATGAGCCGTTCCTAATGCAAACGAGGAAGCTCTATTGTTCGAGTTCATTTGCATAGGAATGACTCATATGATTAGACCGGCGTATGTCCCCGGGTATGTCCTAGGTCTTACCTACCTTTAGCTGTCAAATCAGCAGGGCTCCGCCTGAGCCGATTCTCCTTCGAGCTTGCCAAACACTTATCTAACAATGGCGAATAAACACGCCTCCCTATCTCGTATTTCTCCTCTTTTGTTATAAATCCATTCGAAAGGCAATAACAAGCACATTTAGTAGGAGATATTAACGCTCCACGAACCCTGCAATAGCGTTGCTGAATGAAATGAGACCCTTTGTCGCATATTCGTGGTGGAATCGGGAAGGCGGAAGTCTCGCCTGCAGGGACATCCCTTCTCCATTCGTGGCCAGACAACATCAACATCGTTAACCCTAGAAGCCCCAGTAGCATCAAGATTAACAAGAACACGTTCAGTATCTTAGTCATTGTTACAGTGGGAAATTGTGGCGCACGGAACGTCCAGGCTCTCGCAAAATTCCGCTGGATTGGGTGAAAGTATAATATGCTCTTGTAGGTCACGAGTGATAATCGAGTTTTCCCTCTGTCAGATTACGTTATTTCTTGGCGATAAATATTTGTGCGGCTCTTGAGCCTGTTGATATCTCACGTTCGAGCAACACAGTTCTGTAGTTTTGACCTGAGACATCTGAGTGTTTTCATATCAGTAAAAGTCCATCCTCAGGAGCTCTCAGGGGAAATGTTACAATTTACATGAATGATTTCACCGCGTCTTTCAGCAATATAAGGATTGGTACAAATAAGGGGTTATTAATACTGTTCTACTGTCTATTATAAATCTATTCATATTTCTATTCATATTAAATACTTCATTTATTAAAATACTTAATTTATTTGAAAAATAAAACGTTAAAATATAATCAAAGCTTTCGCAATTGGCTATGATGTCATAACTTGTGCAAAGTTATTTAGGTGTGAGCTGGGTACTTGTACAAGGTTGAACAAAGCGTTGAGGCGGCAAGGCCGGTATGTAGAACATGTCGACTGTCTGCAGAAGCTGCCTTTCAGTGTTCCCAGTTTCAGCCAGAAAATGAGCCAGTTTTTAGGGTTTTAATAACGCCTCAAACGCCAGAATAACGCCGGAGGCTTTCACAATATGGTCCTCTATTAGATGTTTAAAACATCTAGAGCATTCCCCCAGCCAAAGTGCCTGATCCTATAAAGTACATGGAGGACGAACCACTTGACAGACTCAGTCCGTTGGACCATTTAACGACAGTAAGATTAATAAAATAATTAAAATAAGAAAAGTCGGTGAATTTAGTGTTTTTTTTTTCGTACGATATTTCGCCTGGCCAAATCAGCCTTCCTCAGGCACTTCTTTTGCTTGATCCTAGTTATCCGTCAGTGTTCCTTTCTTGACAGGGAAATAAAAAACTTTGCTCAGCACCATTTAAGAATTTAATTAATTTTATTCTCTGGCGTCACTTCTTTTATATTAGGCGGAGTCACGTTTACTCTGCTTGGTCTTCCTGTGTCACTTGCTGCCAATTGCTGACCACAGAAACCGCAGGCTCACCTATATTTTTAACATGGCCGCCGGCCCAACTCGCAAGAAAGCTTGAGTCTCTATCCAAGAAATACTCATCTAAAATGGGCAGCGGAGAGTCAACTAGAAGAGTAACAGTTGAGAGGGACTCTGAAGACAATGGTGTAGGCATTGTGCGGGTACGCGGGCTTTGATTTGTTATATTATCACGTTGTTCTTCGTCCGCCGTACTGCTACTACTGTGCATCTATCCATCACTATCAGACTTGACTTCTATTGGTAAACACTTGAACATTTCATGTGCTGTATATTTTTTAGATATCTGAAAGTGTAGTGAGGCGGTTAAAAGGCCAAAGAGATCTTCCTTTAAAGCCAAATGAAGATGTCAGTCCCGGTAAGTAAGTTGTCAGAGAAAGTTGTGTAAAGTGTAGGTTCTCCATGGGCATGAGGGCATTTGATTTACAAGGATCATGGGCTAGATGTATCGAGCCCGAATGGGCTCCGAGTCAATAGCCCATGAGGCAGAAGGCTGACTCAGAGGCCATGAGGAGAGAGAAATAGAGCGGTTTTCATCCGACTGTGAAACAAAACCTAATAGTCAGTTCTGGCTCAGTCAATGCCTATGTTAGTGTTTAATAGTGCCTACTAGTCATAATAAACAAGGAGAATACAATAAAAATGACTTTCATAGTGTAAAGCAGCATGTATTTGTTGGTGTCTATTTCACAGTAGGATGAAAACCACTCTCATTGTGTTAGTCAAATAACACTAGTAGGTCAATTTCTATAACCTAAAACGTTTTCTGGTCTGGTCATTTGCCATTTTCTGGCTTCCAAATCTGACACTTTTCGCCACTAGTAGGCTATAACGTATAGCTACTAGTAGTTCAACCAATCAGAATGCAGCATTGACAATAGACCACTAGTGCAATTTCACTAATCCTGATTACAGATTATTTTACTCACACCATAGTTAGTATAATTATTTCATGGAAAAAAATAATCTTTATATACACATTTTAGTGAATGATCTGACTTAGAATTTTTATTAATCTACAGATCCCACATCAGTTCCTTATAACTTAGTTACAATTGAGTCTAAAATTATAAGAACACAGAACTTGAAAACGCATGAAAGGATATTTTATGTACAAGAGACTATTTAACAATTAGACCTCAAGGCCGAATGTGCTATGATGAATAGACCATGAGGCCGAAGGCTGAATGGTCTATTGATATCATAGCACACGAGGACGAGAGGTCTAATTGTTTAGTATAAACCAACTAGTTGGTGGGTTTTGGCAATGAATTCCATTATTTTATGTTGAAAAAATCAAGTTTTCTTGCAAAGAAAGGTGTTGATTTTGCGAGGCACAGTCTATCACTAATAGACCATTTGTAGCTCAGCCAATCAGAATGCAGGATTTGTAATAGACCATTAGTTGGTTTATACTAAAACAGATTAGTGAAGAATAGTTCTATACAAACTTTAAGTAAGCGTTTACAGCAAATATGCATTATTTGATTTTTAGCTGATAGCATTATTTATTATTTAGCATTATTTAGATTTTTAACTGATATTCGTTGTGATCCTAAGCATATTATAAATTGCCCTTGTCTCTAAAGACTGCTAGCAGCCCATTTTTTGGCAGCATTCTTTATGAGAAAAGTATGTTAGCGATACAGGTTTGTATTTTGCTTGGATTTTATCCTTTGTTTTGGTCCCTTGGTTTCTCTTTTAAATCTATACTACACAGATATTTGAAACAAACATTGCTTTCTGTAGCTTTTTAGTAAATATCGCTTCAGAATCTTGAAAAACTGCTTGCAAAGTAACTCAAATTCCATACAGCAGCTCTCTTATTTAGGCTTGTGCAAGGTCATGCTCGGATGATGGTACTTTTTACATCAGAGAGCCCCTATTGTTGTGTCCTTTTAAAATTCGCCCGCTTTCAAGTCTCCTCTACTAACTATACTCCCACCATTTGTAGAGGATATCAACAAATTGTGGAGTGAGTTACAAAAGGAAAAGGCCCACCTGAAAACACAGAGGGAAAGGATCCAAGCAATGATTGAAAGAGTTTATCAGCGGGTAAGTTAAGGATAGGGTCAGCAGGGGCAAAAATAATGGAGGAATAAATGGGATATTTAGGCAACAAGAACACAGATTTCTATGGTTTATAATGTGATAAATGCATACAGGATGTTGGGAGAACACAAGGAAAGATTCAAACTCACAAGCTGACAGATTTTATAAATAGTATCACATGCATTTCATAACCTAAGAAAGCACAGTTCTTGGCCAACCAGAGTGAGTATTCTATCAATGCTACTTTAGAATAATAAATATATGTTATTAATTACTGGCTGGGAGGTCCATATACTGGCTTGGGTGGGGTGGTACTCTCTCGTATATGATATAATATGTATATACTGTTTTGGGCTCATGAGGTCTGCAGTAGGATATCGTTTTTCGCTTGTTTGGTCCCTGATAGGGTATGTATTTCAGCATGACTACCTAACAAACAAACTTTGATCAAAGTCATGCCACATTTGGTGATAAAGACAGTTTACTTTTATAACTGTTTCATGATTAACAAAATTCCGCTTTGATCACGACCATGAAAATATAAAGGGGTGGTGACGGGGCCCCATGGAGTTCAATTGGAAGACTATTCCAAAGACATGCACCACTGTAACTAAACAATCATTTCATGTAGTTTATACATGGTTTCAGTATGACAAGCCTTTTATCACAGTCCCTTAAGTTATTAAATTATGCGAGATTGAAACATATTAGCAAGGTACTCGGGGGTGGCATGATTCAAACTCTTGTACACCATTAGGGAACTGTCATTATTTACCGGGGCGGGGGGATGGCCATGTTTTTGTCCAAAAGAGCTCCCAAAAAAAAATTTACCCTCTCCTACAAAGTCCTGAAAAAAATGTGACCCTCCCCTCGTTCTTTTTTTTTAAGTATGAAGTCATTGCTTCCTTTAGTAATTATACCACTTCGATCTATTATAACAATATAGTTGATGTTAGCTGACGTAAATATGCTTTGGGGCCGACTAAAAAAAAAATTTACCCCCAAGAACATGAACTACATTACTATTATTATAACTTTGGAGAGTATTGAGTACAAAAGAGGGAATTTATGTCACCATCATAACGCCGATTGACTCGTGCTGGCTCTAATATATTAAAGCCCGCCAACATGCTCATTACAGACCAGATAGTACGCCACAATGTTCGCCAAAGTTATAATAATGTAGTTTTGAACCGCTACTCAGGCAAGACTTAGTCTCCTTTCTGTTCAGCGAAATAAACATCTACAAAACGGAAGAATTTCAAGCATTGCGTGTTCCTGGACACGTTACAAGAGGCTGTTACTGCACAGAGGACATGCGTGTTCCAACACAGACATGACCAAGGCATTGTAAATTGCAACGTGCGATCTTTGGCTATATTGGTAAAGAGAACAGGCTTTCCAAGCTGTGCACATCCTTCCAGGACAGATCACGTACAGTAGACTACTGATATCATCTTCGCGCGCATCATTCTCAATGTCTTTGCCATCAGAATCTTCTCCTTGCTGGTTTCCTTTGTATCACTGTCACTCTCCTCATAGCCTGCATCACTGTCTGCATCGTTCTCACTTTCCTCACTCTATTCTATGCTTGTAACGTCGAACTTACGCTGACCTAAGGTGTCAGTTGTTAGCTAGTTCTTTCGAAAATAGTGACTGACCACCAGGCTTTTTTGTGGGGGTAACCTTTTAAAATGGCATGTATTAGATGTCTTTGTTATGCGCAAGAAGCGCGCCGAAATTTGAAAAATTGTGACCCTCCCCAAATCCTCTCTAAAAATATTGTGGCCCTCCCTTAAATGAGCCTTAAAAATTTGTGGCCCTCCCCCCAAAAAACATGGTCCTCCCCCCCTCCCCCCTCCTCCCCCCAGTAAATAATGACAGCTCCTTTATCGCTCTCATAGGTCTTTAAAATCCCTGTAACTGCAGACAAAGATAATACTGAATCACCATCATTTCAGATTTCAGGAATCAGAATATTGAAATGTTGTTAATTTTACCAGTACCAAGGCAAATTTGTTCTAATACTGTAATACCATGAATCCCTGGATTTGCAAACTTCTCTGATAATGTGAAAACAAGATTCTTAATTTTATAAATGAAAGGGATCCAGCATAAAGGCTTTAGGTTCTGGGTGAAACAAGATTACACATTGATGATGTGAAATCCAGGAGAGCATTTTCACTTATGTTGTCATAGGAACAAGAGTCTGAAGAAATACATTCCCATGGATTTATAAACAATGAAGAAATAGAAAGACGACAAAAAGAACTGGATGAGAGGGAGCATGAAATGCTTAATAGGGAGAATGAGCTACAGATGGAAATTGATACTCTTAGAAAAAAGGTAAGATTCTGCATTGTAGCTTTACTAAAATACCACAAGGATACCTTACCCCGAATGTATACCGGTACTTTTTTTTTACTGAATGTATACTGCCTGACAGTGTACTATGTAGTGACTGTAATATTTCCCCTAAATATTACGCTAAAATAACATGAGAATCCACTCGTTGAACAACAACAACTGAGTCCATTTATTTCTCTGTTCAAACATGGCCGTCCGAGTGTCACCTCGTGGGGCCTCCAAATAATATGGGCAACACAGGAAGCTACACAGGGAGCCCAATATATTACAGTGACCAATCCCACACATTCTCTTCTATTTTAGCATAATATCTAGCTATCATGTCAGCTTATCTAGCTATCACTATCATGATAGTGTTCCCTGCTTGTTGTACGACAGAGATTTGTGTGAATATTTCCACTCACTGATTTTAAGAGTCATGATTATCATGATTAGCAATACTGTTAATATGTGCATGAGATTTTGCTTTCATTGAATTTTAGAATTTAGAAGTCCAAACTGTGACTGAAGACCAGTTCAATTTAGCTGTGGAAGAAGTCCAACAAAAATTTAGGTATAGTATTATTACATCATTTTAAATAATCTTTCCAAACTTCGTAAACTTCTGTATAGCTTGTAAGTTCTAGAACTGTAAAATCTTTATTCTCTCTTCAGCCAAAGTCATAGACCATCTGTTTGTCAAGACAAGATGCATGCTGCACTAGACTGTTATCATCAACATCCCAAGCAAACCTTGCACTGCTCGAAGCTAGTCCAGGAATTTGTTTCTTGTGTGGAAAAATCTAGACTGGTAAGTTAACCAACATGAAACAAAGTAGTGTGCTACCTATGCTGCAGACATAAGGGATGGTGTATGTTATTGATATATGGTCTCCTCCAAGTGAAAAGAGACCTTATATCGGTACAGTATTCTGTCAAATTTCTGTTTTGAATAGTGTAAGCAGGTAGCTTGAATTTATATATTACTGAGCATATTGGTCATCCAATGTTTGCATGACAATCCATAGATTTCAGTCTAAATGTCCAATTTTATAAGGGTCTGTATGGGAATTTTGAACTTCTTTTGCATTTTTCTTGAAAGTATGAAATTCTGTATAAGGGCCCTTTTGCTTGTTGTGGTTCATATAATTTAATTATGTAGAAGTATGTCAACTTACCATACTGTAATTCAGTGCAATGCTTGCTGCAAGCAGTATTATAAACTTATTATTATTATAATCTGCCAATAATATGTAATTCAAGATGGAGGGAATTGAACATTTCAGGCAGGTGGGAGGTGAGGTGTTACAGGAAAGGATCCAGGAGCATCCCACAATTTTTAAGGTCTACCAGATTAGCTACCAGATTAGCTACCAGATTAGCTACCAGATTAGCTACCAGATTAGCTACCAGATTAGCTACCAGATTAGCTACCAGATTAGCTACCAGATTAGCTGCCAGATTAGCTACCAGATTAGCTACCAGATTAGCTACCAGATTAGCTACCAGATTAGCTACCAGATTAGCTAACAGATTAGCTAACAGATTTGTGAAAAGGCTAAGAGATGATGTAATGGAGTCACTGAAAAAAATAGAGAACCTCATGGAAATCAAGCCACAAAGGCCCAGTATTCTTTCTGGAATATCTTTTAAAAAGGCCCACCTGGATCCTCCACTGGTGTTCATACTCATTTTATTTCCCTGATCAATGTATCCCCCTCCCTTATGCACTAAATAAGAAAATTTTGTCAATGCATGTCACAACAATGAAAAATAAATTTAATATGTTTTAATTTCACCAATGTTAGTTTTCTATTTTGTTCCAGACTAAATTACAAGAATCAAAGTCTTAACCCACTAGTGCCTGTAAGAGAAGATATAACCAAGGCAATAGCATATTTAACATTATTAGCTAATTGCCTAAATGTTGCATTACCCTCAGATGTGCATAACAGTATGTCAATGAAACAACAGTGTTCAAGCAACACTTAAATTGCAAGTCTTCATATTTAGTAGGCGGATTTGTTTTATTCCTAATGAATTGTCAATTTCTGAGTGACTACTATGTTACTTGCCTTTTGGTGGAAATAAACTTTTAGTAATTGTTAGGAGTTGGTGTGGTATTCTGGTATGAATTTTGTCAGTGATTTGATTTTTGCCATAAGTTAACGTCCTGATTGCCTGGGATTCTGTGATCATGTGAACATGATACATGCATACCGCCAGGGACATCAACAATGAAGATTTTTCGCTCCATCTCCCGGGAAAAATTGAAGATGGCTGTCATGCGTTAACTGTATTTCTCCCGGGAGAATTTCAGAAAATGTCGCCATTTCAAGGCAGTCTCCAGATTTTTTGTGCATGCTCAGAGGCCAATAATTGTTTTAGTCAAATCACACTGGTAGGTCAACTTGCATAGCCAAAAACGTTTTCTGGGTCATTTGTCATTTTCTGGCTTTCAAAACTGACACTTTTCGCTAGTAGTAGGCTTATAACCTACTAGTAGCTCAACCAATCAGAACGCATTGACAATAGACCACTAGTGTGATTTGACTAAACAAGTACAATGGCAACAGATCTGAAATTATAGAGTGGTTTTCATCCGGCTGTGAAACAAAAACTAATGGTCAGTGTTTAATAGTGTCTACTAGTCATAATTACAAAAGAAAATACAATAAAAATGACTTTCGTAGTGTATAGTAGTGCCTATTTGGTTAGTATCTATTTCACAGTCGGATGAAAACCACTCTAATTGGGCAGTGGGAAACAGTTGCCTGAATGGAGGTCACCTAAATTTTAGAATAGACCGATTCGACGTAATTTTGTATTTGTCTGATTGGAAATTTGAACCAATGAAAGATCTCTCTGAAAGTAGTCAAATTGCCAAGTTTGGGGGTTGTAGCCTGTTTAGGAGTGAAGTTATGAGCCCGCGAATACGTGACTTTTTACACGCGTTTATATGGCTGAAGGCCACTACAAACCTCTGTAAAATTTCGAGATTTCATTACCCTGTAACTTTTCTTCTGAGCAAGATACGAACTTCAAATGTTTCATGTTGACTAGTTTCAACATGTTTCAAGGATTTCTTCCATCAGTTAAAAACTTTCCAATAAGACAAGTAAATCAACTACCTCAAATAATACGTCGAATCGGTGTATCCATGCTGACATACGTCAGAGAATGTACCGTAGTCAAGGAAGTTTAAATACCAAAAAAACATTGTGTCAGGGACTGATCGTTTATTAGTCCACGGGGCACTTCCAAATTTTTTACCCAGCCAAATTCCACCGCCCTCCCCGTGGACGTAATAAACGATCGGTCCCTTCCAACAAAAAAATAAAAAAAATTGACAAGGGCCACCGAATACACAACTTTGCTAATACATGGAACACCTCGGATCAAGCCCCCCAAGAAGCAATTTTGTTACTTGCTGCAAGTAACAAAAGAAGGAAGCCACGGGCGAAAAGAGGCGCTCTCTGGAAACAAGAAGGCTTGCCGACCGACTGATAATTATGTACAAGATACAAAATGGCCTGGTGGATCTAGGAAATAACATCGTCCAGCCCTTCATCGCAAGTCACGTCACTTTAACTGTCTGGCACTTCTCATTCCACCTTCACGCACGGACTATCATAAATATTCATACGTCCCCAGGACAACGCGTGACTGGAACTTTCTGCCGGACACAGTGGTGATGGCCCCCAGCCTCGATGCCTTTAAGGGGCGGCTCTGGGCCCACCTCCTCACCACCGACTGACCGATAGTACCTTTGTTTTAATCTGCACCTGCACTCGCGTCGAATTTTAATTTCTCACATCAGCACAGCACAGCACACGCCCACAAGAATCTTCCGCACAGAAGGGCTCATAAGGAAGAAGAAGAAGGCGGGCGCTTTCCATTTGGCAAAAAATCTCGGTTTGAATTCCCAGTAGTTCTCTGAGTCAAATGGAAAGGTCTCAATCCGGTAATTCACGAGAACAGCCACGATTGGACGAAAGTCCGGGAACGGTCTGCACCGCTTTCCATTTGACCCGGAATTTCCGGGAATTTCGGTCAGAAATCAAATGGAAAGGGGCAAATTCCCGGAAATTCCGAGTTCTCCGAAAATTCCCAATTTTGGGGTAAGCTCAAAAGGTGGTCCCAAATTTCCGAAACTTTTTCCCGGGTTTGGCGCTTTCCATTTGACTTCTAACCGAAAATTCCGGGATTTTTTGACAAATGGAAAGCGCCCTCTTTGTTGGCCCGATTGAAATACCACAGGAAACCCAAGTACCAACTTATCGTTTTCACATCTTCTTCACTTTCACCCGTGTCCTTAGAAAGGATAAGCTATCATGCGACTTTTCTTTCATATGGCGATTGTCCCATTTCGGTCCGGAATAAATAGCGCCTTTGGGAAGAAATTTCAAATTTCTTCTGATGTATTTGCTATTTCCGGTCCGGTAACTTCCCGCCAAAAATCGGGCGCGCGCGCCCACCGCACCAGCTTAAAAATAAATCTCGAAACATTTGCTCAACGTTTGTTTACACTTTTTTACCTGTACGACGTATGAATTTGGGCGTAAAGACTATTTCTCTGTCCTCATATTTTGCTTCTTTCACGGCGTTTTAATAGTGGAATGTGCCCGTAAAAATTTTGGCACGTATATTGCAGCGTCACTGTAAGTACTTGTTTTGTTTTGCGTTCCCTGCGTCTGCGAGCAGCTGCATTTTCTTTTAATTTTCGTGTGTTTTTCAACTACGCAAAAGTATCTACAGAAGACAGAAGTGGCCTCTGCTGGCAGGGAAACCTTCAAGTTAAGTTTACTTAAATTAAACAGATGAGTTGGAGGTTTAGCCTTTCGTCGTCTCCTTGCCTGGAGGCTTCCTTTGACGAAAATCTGTTTGACCTCGATATTGACGATGGATGTCATAATGATGGAGCTACGCAGCAGAAAACTTTGTAAGTAAATGTTATTTTTGCCTGCCTGTATCTTCCGTTTTTTTACGTGGTATTTAAAACCTCATTGTCTTCATATCAGTGGATTATTTTCCATTCATTTCAGAAAAACTCGAAGACTGCCTCTGACTCCCCCAGACGTGGGCGACATATTTTCTCAGTTTTCTTCCCAAAAAGACGTCATCTCTACTCAAAATTTCATAGATAACTGTGCTAAGTTTGGATCATCTAGTCGACAAAAGGATATACCATCCAACTCTCTTGGTATTAATTCATGGAGAGCTGATTCGAGTGGCTCAAATTTTCACAATGACACTAACAGAAAAAGGTTAAAAAGCAGAGATAGCTTATTTCATTCCCCACCCTCAATGGAGGAAGATGAGCAAGATGAATACTTATATCCTGAGGACTCGCCAGAGTTTTTCACTACTCAGAGTTTTGGTAGTGACAGGGAACTTTCATCAGGAATTCTGCACAGTCAAGGTATGTAAAGGGCCAATTACATGGAGAATTTCAGCCCGGGCTGAATTTTTGTTGTGATTATGTGTGGCATCGCCATCTTGCAACTAAAGCGCATGTCCTTTGACTTTTTCACTGTATAGAAGATTAGCATGGGTGCAAATTTCCAGCCCGGGCTGAAATTCTGCTGCGATTACATGGTGAATTTTTGCCAAACAACCAGGGCTGAAAATCCTAGCCTGGGTTGCTCTGACCGGGACAGGATTTTCAAACCGGGCTGAATTTCAGCCGGGGCTGAGTTTTACCAGAATTTTGCAGTTAGGGGCAGGCTTGAACTTAAGAATAAAACATTGGTGCAATTTTACACCTTAAAAAAGTTAAGGCCTTTTTCTGAAATATAGGTATAGTTGAATTACTGAGAATTTGATAAATCTGAAATTTACAGAGGCATAATATCCCCAAGTCACATTTTAGTTTCATGAGGGGACCCAGCCTTGTGCCCTCCAACTGGCTATGCTACTAAATATACTTTTGTGTTGGTTTTGGTTGGGGGGCGGGGGGGAACTCCCCTATTTTTGGGGCGGGGGTGCTCCTGCATCTGGTACCTTTTAGGGGTAAAATTCGAAAACTAGAATTTTTTCCAGATAGGTACCTCTTTAGTGGTCTGTTCTAACAAACCAAGCAACAATGTTTTATCAATATCACACTTGTTGGTACCTTTTAGGGGTCAAAATCAACTAAGCCACACCCTTTTTGGTACCTTTTAGGGGTAAAATCAAAAGTTCCAGATGAGCACCCATGCCCCAAAAATAGGGTAGTCTCATGAGGAATATTTCATGGTATGCCTAAAAAAAGCATTGTATAACTAGTATGTTTGCATATCAATGACATTTTAGGGCATGATATAGTGCCCAGAAGGGATGTGACACCTGCTCTACAACTTGAAACTAGTGAATACTCTATGACAACACCAAATCCTCTGCTTATTCCTGGTGGGTATGAAACTCAACTTTTTCTGGAAGTACAAAAATGTATGTTATGTATTATATCCCTGACCTGTGCTTACAATACATAGAACTAGAGAGAGAGGTGGAAAGTAGATGTCCTTGTTACTGAGTTAGCACCAACCTTTTTCAAAATATCCCACACCCAATAGCACAATGTGTGTTTCCAAAAAATATCCATACCCCCCATGGAAGGGTGTTGAGAAATGACCCCCCCCCCCCCCCCCCACCCCTCTGAATTTCTGAAGAAAAATACAGTATTTGTATGGAAAATATCAGGTAAATTGACCCCCCCACCCCTCTGGAATTTCCAATCCCTTCCATAGGGGGTATGGATATTTTTTTGGAAACACACAATGCTTTTTCTGCTTGCTTGATGTCAAATGTGTTCTTTTGGAGTTACCAGGTTGCCTAAACACACCCCTCTTCCACAACTTGGACATACCCCTCCCCCCTGGAATTTCCAGGGGTCCTCGACCCCTCCCCCTAGGAATTTCCAGGGCTCAGCTAGATCCCCTCTCCATTGAATCTCCAGGGCTTATATTAGATATATCCCTCCCCACTGGAATTTTCCCGGTGTGGAAAGGAACTGCAATAAGCCGTTGAGACACACATGTGACTTCTTGTGTCAACATATTTTTGTAGCACCAACTCCTAGTTATGCTGACCAAAGAGGAATGGTTAAACTTCGCTCTACTTCAGAAATACGTATCCTTATAAATTAAACATGTTTCGATGTATTATGAACCACGATTTGAAGTTCATGATTGTAATTCCACCTCTGAAAGCGCAGCAGTTCACGTCAAATTATGTCCCAAGTGTATTAACCACATTGTTGTGTGATAGCGTTAGTGTAGGTAGTTGTAGTAGCTTAATCAATTATCTTTAACTCAACTCTAGCGGAGAAATATCGTTCAGTGTTTAGCCAGTTTCCTTATTTCAACATTGTTCAATCAAGAGTCTTGGATGAGGTAAGGGACGTGTCATTATTTAGCGGTGGGGAGGGCTACCATTTCGTAAGCAAGGCTCCCAAAACAAAAATAGGACCCACCCGTTGAACATAACAAAAAAATTGTGACCCTCCCCCTGTCGCAGGTCAAAAAAACTTAGGATCCTCCCCCGTCCCCTATTTGACCTAGTAGATGACATTTTACAGAAAGAGAGGGCACATTTTTCTTTCGTTGCGCGCGAAGCGCGCCCAAATTTTGATAAACGCATTGGCAAATTATATGTACCACCCACGTGCGGCACTAGTTTTTGACCCCCCATGCAGGGGAAAAGTTGCGGAGAAAAGGGCAAAAGTTGCGGGAGCTGTTGCGGGAATTTATAAAATTTGCAAGGAGAAGAAAACACAAAAAGCGCATAATATTGTTTCAGCCGGGATTTCATTAGATATGTTACGGAAAGTTGCGGGTTTTGGCGAAAGTCAACATCCTCTATATTAGTTTCAATGCGTGATTGTACAAAGTTGAACCTCATGCGTGATTGAACTAACAGTCGACATCAATAGAAAATTATGGAGATTCTGTCTAAGAAGGGACAAGTACGAACTGGGAAGCATTCTATCTATCAAATATTGCGGCGAAGACTTTTTGTTCCGCGCGTGAAATGACGTTCTTTTCTTTCTGAAAAACGCTAGTTTTAGCAGACTGATAAACAGTCAAGCGTCAGAGAAAGGGGTAGATGAACATTACGTTTTTCGTGTATAGAATACAAAGTTTACTATACACAAAGTTAAGTAGAAAAATGCAAATGATAGAGAAGTTGCTGAAAAAAATTTGGACCCTCCCTCTAGACACGCGAAAAAAATTAGGACCCTCCCCACAAAAATGGAAGCCCTCCCCCCCGCTAAATAATGACACGTCCCTAATTTAATAATAACAACAACAGCAGCACTAGCAGCAACAACAACAACATGACTGCACATATCAGGTCAAACCTAAGAGTATAATGATCCATTTACTGTCACCTGTGGGTGTCCACCAAAAATGACTAATGTAGCCAACCTGAAATCAGGTCCACTTTCTGTCTATAGGAAATCACGATAAAGTGCAGTGGCTTGTTTGCAGGTATTTTACACAGATAGGCCAATGGTTGTATGTGCACCAACAGGATCTGGTAAAACCGTCATATTTGAATTGGCCATCATTCGTCTACTGATGACAAGCGGACCAGATATCAGCAAAACCAAAATCGTGTACAGTAAGTAAAAACTAGCACTTAATGGGCGGTGGTTGCTGTGAGTGACAGCTGCTTGCGGAAGATTGAGTGTGTTACTTATCAAATAGATCTGGTTTTGCGTGCGTGTGTACTGTAATAGATACACAGATGACGTCACAGAATGTCATGAACAAAAACGTACGCAACGAGACGCAGTCGAGTTACGTGACTGTTGTTCATGACATTCTGTGACGTCTTCTGTGTATCTATTACAGTACATACGCACAAAAAACGAGATCTATTTGTTTTATACAATAACAAACAGGGATTTTTGTCAACCGTGTGGCTGTACTCTTATAGCAACATGGCACTCGACCAATCAGAGCACGCGATTTACTAGTGTTGTTAGTAATATTCGTTTCATTTGTCTATCGTCAAAAGTGGCTCCCATGAAGGCCCTTTGTAGCGAGAGATGCGCGGACTGGACGGCAAAGTTTGCTCCACTGGGTCTCAAGTGTAAAGAGGTCACAGGTGACAGTGAGTTGGAAGACTACTTCGAAATACGGGACATCAACATTGTCATGACCACACCCGTGAGTAACGAGCAGTCTATCTATATACGTCAGGTCATGATTGCACGAATTAAAATGCAAAACATAAGTTTAACTTTTATGATTTGAAGAAGTAACGTGTACTAATGTATTTCGTTGAGCGACATGTTCAGGTTGAAGTAAAGTACGATTATTGTCCCGACTGGGACAATTCTTGGTTTTCAGTTGTCACGTGACTAAATTTATCTCCCCAAATATACTTTGAAATGCTGTATACTCAACAGAACTGTAAAGAGAACACAAAATGATGTTTCTTGGGTAAATTTGAGGCCTATTGAGTGCTTTCCGAGCGAAATATATGCAAATGAATTCGCGCCATTTTCGCCATGTTGGTGCCCAAGCAGATGAGCACCAACATCTGGCGGCCAAATTACCAGTTCTTTCTTCAAAACGGCTATTTAACGGATGACAAGCGGACCAGATATCAGCAAAACCAAAATCGTGTACAGTAAGTAAAAGGCCTATTGAGTGCTTTCCGAGCGAAATATATGCAAATGAATTCGCGCCATTTTCGCCATGTTGGTGCCCAAGCAAATGAGCACCAACATCTGGCGGCCAAATTACCAGTTCTTTCTTCAAAACGGCTATTTAACGGATGACAAGCGGACCAGATATCAGCAAAACCAAAATCGTGTACAGTAAGTAAAAAACTAGCACTTAATGGGCGGTGGTTGCTGTGAGTGACAGCTGCTTGCGGAAGATTGAGTGTGTTAATTATCAAATAAATCTGGTTTTGCGTGCGTGTGTACTGTAATAGATACACAGATGACGTCACAGAATGTCATGAACAAAAAAGTACGCAACGAGACGCAGTCGAGTTACGTGACTGTTGTTCATGACATTCTGTGACGTCTTCTGTGTATCTATTACAGTACATACGCACCAACATCTGGCGGCCAAATTACCAGTTCTTTCTTCAAAACGGCTATTTAACGGATCATATCAACAAAACTCTTGTCAAAATGGTAAGATATGAATATTTATAACATTCTAGTTTGTCTAGATTGTAAGAACTAAGCAAATTGAGTGAAATACGGAACGCTCAAAATATGTGACTGGTGTTGCGTGACACCAATAGCTTCAGCGATATCTCCGGAACTACGTGGCAGAAAGTGCCGAAATTTGGTGTGATGACTTCTTCAGTAGACTTATAATCAACACTGAAAGTACATCTCCGTAGAGGTTTTAGTTTAGAAGTTAGCACGTGAAAACCACCAATTGGCACAGTACCAAGGAAGGCATACCATCTTACTTGTACAATATTGTTACAGGAAAAATGGGACAGTATGACAAGAAAGTGGAAGGACAACAAATCCATTGTCCAAAGCGTACAACTTTTTCTCGTTGATGAGGTACGTTTAACGCTCAACAGGTAATACGAAGCTAGAATCACGGCTAAGAATCATCGTTAACCTACTTTGCAGGCAACGTTTCTTCAGTTGCAGCTAAAAGAAATCAATGCAAGCAGTTTGGCCAATTTCCAAATTCGATACATAAGCACTTTGGCATCTTTGTTTTGCGAGGAAGAGTTTTTAGCATGATCTTCAGGACCCTATAAAGACCGATGGCCAAGGAATTTGCATTTCCATCTGCTTGATCTCATGTCTTACAATGCGGCCTGTATGATGGTGGTAGTTAACATGGTATGAGATACTTTATGCAACTGGTACGTCTATATTGGCAGGTTCATTTGCTGAACGAGGAGGATCGTGGCGCTACAGTAGAGGTTGTCATTAGTCGTATGAAGACAGTGCAGACCAGCATGACTAGGGGTGCGAACAAGCCGCCATTCAAAGCCAACCTGAGACTCATCGCCATTTCTGCCACCATCCCGAATGTTGAAGATGTAAGAGCTCGGAAAAATAAAAAAACTTTAACAGCAAGCATGGCAATCATGTCATCAGGGTTTGTACGGCTTCTGGAAACTCCTTGGTTTTATTTCCTATCCTGGAAAGCCCTTGAATATCCTGGAAAATCCCCTTAAAAACTCCTTGAAAAAATATTTTTGGGTGTTCAAGCCATAGTAAATTGTCCCAAGAAGAGAGATATCTCCTTGAAACTCCTGGATTTCATTTCTAAAATTGTCCAGGCGTACGAATCCTGTGTCATGACCACCGGAAATCATATAACTTGACTGTCTTGAATGGCGTGAGTGTCTTCATCACCCCGGCCATATGACTTGAGATGACATGGTGATGTGGCATGACGTCACGACACTACGGAACGTGACTAGTAGTGGAAAACATTGCATTTGTTTCACGTCGCCGGTCGGTCAGTTTGTAAAGTCTGTAGTCTGTATATTGGTAGCATTATTATTTAAACATGATTATCGGCGAATAGTATGACAAACAGAGCCTGAGGCGACTCATTGTTTTGGTATAATTGCTCAAGTGATTCTTAATGGTTCAAGTGATTCTTAGTGGATTTTAGAAGAAGAAGAAAAACATAACAAAACATCACAACAAAATTTGCGCGTACTCTCAAACAAACCTTTCGACCGATCAGCGCGCGGAAGTTCTTATAATCACTTGAGTCAGAGGCTAAATATCTTTATCCAATGAAACATTCACTCCTTTAGCATTCACTTTATTAGTTTCTAATCAAATTGCACCATTTCAGATTGCAGCATGGTTGGGAACCATTGATCATCCGGCATCGAGTTACAGGTTGGGCAAAATTGCGATTTTGTTTGTTTGTTACAGCCATATATGGGCCATGGTAAACCTCACAAAACTGGAGTTGGCAACAAGTGAGGTCCTATAAAGAACCCTCGTTGTATACTTGAGTTCTGTTAAAGGATATTATTTCTTAGCTCGGAGTAGTGCGGAAAATTGAGCGCAAATTGCCGCTCGTCCTCGGGTCAGTTCTTTTAGTGCGCACTGGAGGCACAGTTACTTTAACTGCGCGAAGCACACTACGATTTTGGACATATCTGATCGAGTGCAGATGAGCGAGAGTTAAATTAAAGCAATGAACAGAATTGTGAAATTTAGTCACAATTTCTACCATGTTATCACTTAATACTTAACTGAAAAAACTGGGGTAGGCGCTAGGAACCCACTGCTTGATATAATTTTTATGTTTCAGTATGGACGACAGCTATCGCCCCGTTAAGCTGCGGAAAGTAGTGCTTGGTTTCCCCATGTCCTCCAACACGTCGGAATTTAAGTTCGACCTCTCACTGAGTTACAAGATTAGCGGCATCGTACAAACCTACAGTGACCAAAAACCCACACTAGTGGTAAGTACGCTTCGTACAAGGCTAGTCAAAGAACCATGTAGTCTCCTGGTCTCTGCGCAGACGTCATGGGTGCTGTTGTTTTCGGCCACTGTGCGTAGTTATGAGCCTCCTGTGGACAGGAAAGATCAGACTAACAAGATGCTTCCTAGTGACCAAGGTTTGGCAAACAAGGCTTGATCAGGCTAAATACGTTTAGTAAGAAATGGAGAATTGCTACAAACTAGAATATGACAGGGAGCGGATTTCGGATGATTGTCAAAGAAAGTGACTTGCGATACTATTGGTAAAGGTTTCGTCGAGTCTTTGTTCTGACAGTTGTGGAGGTGCAACCTTTTCTGAAACAGGCGTATTCATTTGCACTTGTTTGCATTCTATATGTAGTTCTGTGCCACGCGCAAGAGTGCTCAACAAGCAGCTAGCATCCTGATCAAAGATGCCCGCTTTATCGTCAACTCCCAACATCGTCAAAGGTGGGAGCAACTTGGAAGATTGAAAGAGGACAATCTTATTTCTTGGTTGTCACAAACAGTTACTTACCCATCATTTTATTTTCAGACTCCAAAGGATTGCTAATTCGTTGCATGATTCTAAATTAAGAGGTAGGCTAATCTTACTTGTGACTTCCTGTGTTGGTGAAGTACCAGAGGTTGACTGAATTGGTGGTGCGCAGGGCCGGGAAATGAGTTCCCTGGGTAACAGGGACTTCAAACGTCACTCGTTTATTGGACAGAGAAGAGAACAAAGGGTTGTCCTCAGTCTCGATAGTCCCCTCGCAACGAAGAAAGCAGAGGATGGCCTATACGAACTGCGGCCGGTGGACAAAGTTGTTACAGGCTAACTTGTGTCTGACGCGTATAATTTGGCCAACGAGCTGTGTTTCGCTTTCATTATTATTTAATTCCGATCGTGTTTTTTGTTAGAACTTGTCATCTGTGGTGTTGCTTATCATCATGCTGGGCTGGACACAACAGACAGGAAGAATATTGAATCCATGTTTGTAAGAGGAGATCTACCAGTTCTATGTAAGTCACACGTGTTTAATCATGCGTTACCACATCTTTCAAATGAGTGGATGATTCTTATATGTTTACTTATATTTGCCATTCCGTTTCAGTCTCTACAAGCACGTTAGCGGTTGGGGTAAGTGAGGATGAACGAGGGCTCAAGGAAAATGAAAAAGGGGAAGGGGGGAGAATTGAATTTCCTCTCCCCCTCACTTTTTGAGCCGTTTCGTCGGCTAGAACTCAGTGTTTATATAGGTAGTGATGTCTTACAGGTGAATCTTCCAGCACATCTCGTCATTATCAAGTCCACGCAATGCTATGTTAAAGGTGTTTATACCGAGTACTCTGAAACGCAAATTCTTCAGATGATTGGTAGAGCCGGTAGACCGCAGGTAATGACTCATCATTCAAGAGATATATTTCCAGTGAAATACCTTCCAATTCCTAGTATGCTTTTATCTAATTGGACGTTTGTCCAAGAACTTCTATAGCAGTCTCGAGTGGCATACGACAAATATTCGACGCTTCGGTTGTTCTTTCTATTATACACTCGAACCGTTTCACGTAAAATATTCGGTGTTACGCCACGAAAAATGCTTCCCTACAGCAGATCTACAGACGGAATTTCGGATAACGTTTTTAAGGGCTGTAAACGATACAAGAAATTTTAATTTAATCCTTAAAAGGGTTCTAAAGAATTGGTATCCCTTGAGAGTGGTTATTAAATGGTTGGAAATAAAAAAACGTCGGAATCCAGAATCTCGGATATTCGGGTTTCTCCTTCTTGTGGAGTTTGACTTATTCATTTTTCCTGCTCGTCAGTTCGATACCTCCGCTACTGCTGTTATCTTGACATCCTCTTCCAAGAAGGTGAGATCAATGGACAAACTCTGAATAACGGTTCTTAATCTATTACAAGCTGATTTTTGTACCTTTTTTGTAATCAACAAGGACACGTATTCAGCGCTGCTCCATGGAACGCAAAACATCGAAAGCAGGTAATAATGTGATTGGAAGGTCTACCGTCCTTACGATCCTTCTCGTCAGTTTATTGCTGTATTTCTGTGGGAGTCCTGTGACGGATCCAGAAGGCTCCATAGGTTACAT
Source organism: Scolanthus callimorphus (assembly GCA_033964015.1). Classification (NCBI taxonomy): domain Eukaryota; kingdom Metazoa; phylum Cnidaria; class Anthozoa; order Actiniaria; family Edwardsiidae; genus Scolanthus; species Scolanthus callimorphus. Next base: position 28,717,084 of record CM066913.1, read on the forward strand.
GGTCCTTGTACCCATTTGAGTTTGCTTGGTTAATATATGTGAAATTGATTGGTTAGAAAATTGAAAATTAAAGTAAAATTAAAGCTAAAGTACCCGATCTCTGGCGCCTTGTCGTCCTCTAAAAATGTCTCTCTTTATACATTCCTTTCCATTTGCTACACAGGGACTTATTGCTTCCCTATCCTAAAACCGTCGTATGCTCGTAAATTCCTATAACATAAATCGCCTTGCAATGTAATTTCCAGCTTACATCGCCACCTGATCGAACATTTGAATGCTGAAATCGTCCTCAATACAATCACGGACGTCTCTGTTGCACTGGAGTGGTTAAAGTCCACATTTCTGTTTATCAGGATACAGAAGAACCCTACCCATTATGGTAAGCTGCAAAGGAATATTTACATAGTTGCCCGCGATTACATACTTATAGAGCGGATTTCATATGACTGTGGTGAAGTGAAACCAATCTTGTCAAAATCGTTAGACAGTGGGGATATAATGTCATCTGCGAAGTCCATGTCTGTGATGACTCTTCCAGGACTGCGACGCGAGCGCCTGGGTGCGATGGTAAACCCAAGGTCATGATTCATAACCACCTGAAACTCTGACTTAGTGCAAAGTAATTCTATTATCACGAGTGTTCTTGCGCTTGTACGATAAAATGCTCTAACCGGGAAACTTTTTGTTGAGTCTCAAGTCCCGGGGGGAGGGGGGGGGACTCCCATATTTTTGGGGCGGGGAAAGGTACCTAAAATGGCGTCGCTTAGTTGATTTTGACCCCTAAAAGGTACCAACAAGACGTATTTTCCCTCGTAATTTTCTCTCGTATTTTTACGAGGGAAAATACGTTTGAAACTCAGGCTACCAACAAGTGTGATTTGCTTTGCTGGAACGGACCTCTAACAGGTACCTATCTAGAAAAATTGCAAGTTTTCGAATTTTACCCCCTAAAAGGTACCAGAGGCCTGATTTTAAACCCTAAAAGGTACGACGAGCACCCCGCCCCAAAAATATAAGTCTCTGATATCGAAAATGGCGGCGAAGCGGTGCATTATGGGCAAGATCCTTTAAAGGTACACCAAGTTGGTTTTAATGTATTTTTTTTTTCAATTCCACTTTACTTGCCAGGTATCGCAGAGGGTTTAAAGAAGGAAGCTCTAGAGCAGAAGTTGCAGGGTAAAGCGTTTCAATAATAATTGTAGGGCTATCTATTCATTAGTCGTGTATAGGGGTAATATGAATTTAGGAAATGGTGAGTTGTTACCCCATGCGGTCTGGTGGTGCAAGCGTTCTCCCTCAAATTGGAGCTCAGGGGGTAGTAGATATCGCATAGCAAGGTGGTCAGTCTAAAAATATGTAATTGGTTCTTTCGTCGAAACGAGAAAACGTGAATTGCAAGGTGGTCACGGCATCACGGATTTGCAGAGTGCCAGGGTGCGTGAAGTGGTGGTGTATTTCAAAACAAGTGATACGGGTAAAAATGCAACTACCCAATAACCCAAACACCCTATCTATCCACAGATATGTGTCTTAAGAACTTGAACGCGCTTGAGAAGTCCAATCTTGTCAAGATGGACGATGGATTCGACTTGAAACCCACAGGTACAAATTGAGCTTTTCCAAACTTTCTGATAAACAAACCTCAAAGCCATATGTTCTGGTGTTAATAATTTCTTTCGCTGAAATTTAGAAACTGGCAGTTTAATGGCACGGTACTATATAGCGTACGATTCGATGAAGGAATTCCTTGACATTCAGGGCTCAGAAAGTCTGAGTGACATGGTGAGTAATCCATCACGTGGTAATAGTTTGTACGTTTTATCGTTACGCTAATGATAATCTTGTTGAATTGTATTTAATAAAAATCATTTGCAGATAACTCTGATCTCCAAGTGCAAAGAATTTTCAGATGTTAAATTGCGTGTCAGTGAAAAACGCATCCTCAACACACTCAACAAAGATAAACACAAGGCGACAATCAGGTAAACCCTGTACTCTGACGATACCCATTTTGAATACACCTCTGAGAAATTTTCTGTTCTTTCATTATTTGCGTCTAGATTTCCATTAAATGGGAAAATAAAACCACGGACCAGAAGATCAACTGGTAAGACCCTTAGATCAGAATGTCGTCTTATGTTTACAATGATCATTTTGTATTATGGTATAGTTGAAATATACCTATTTCAGAAAAGGTTGCATCATTACAACTGTCTCTTGTAGCCCGCGATGTGTCATGGGAGAAAGCATGGGATCACCCTGCTTATGCCAAAAATGATTATAAATACATCACTTGCAAGACATTTTGTACTGGATGAGCACGAGAATGTCGTTCTTTTTAGTTTTTTTTTTCCCATGACGCACCGCGGGCTACAACAAACAGCTGCAACGGTGCAAACCTTTTTGAAATAGGTGTTTCAATCGCATATAGAGCGAATTTCATGACTGTAGTGAAACCAATCGCAAAGTGATTACACGAATTCTAAATAAAACCTGTAGGAGTAATTGCCCCCGCAGGGTTTTGGCCCAGAGGCCAAAACCCGAGGAGGCATTATAGAATCCCCCGCGTAAAGAGAAAATATAAGGGTATATGGTACATATGGCAGAAAAAATCTCGATCCGTCGGAGCAGGGCCCGCAAAAGGTCTTGGGTAACGTTTATGATTGGATGATCAGATCACGTGACTCGCAAAGGGCCCGCAAAAGGTCTTGGGTAACGTTTATGATTGGATGACCAGATCACGTGACTCGCAGCGTGGGTTTGAGACCTCTACTGTTGTCACTGGCGGACAATAAAAATTCTAAACATTCACAACAAACTGGTCGTGACATTTAACAAATCACCAAAAACTCTAAGGAGACGCTCAGCCGAAGTCAGTCAGTGCAATCCATAGTTCAGAATTAGCAAATGTTGAGCTGCTGTGGCTGTGTAAACTTGAATGTTCACAAAGCTAAGAGCTCTAAACCTCATAATAGAAGTAAAGCATTCAAAATGGTTGCTATTGTGCTTAACAATAGGTCCGCTACGAAAGAATGTGATAATTTACCGACAAGATTTCCTTTTTATAAGTTCACAAAACTTAGAAAGAGGACTTTAGAATTATTATTTTTGCATCAGCACAAGGGAGAAGTAGGCGTTTTTGTCTTCTTCCGATGTGTGCGCTGTCTGCTGTGTAATGGTTGCCTCTAAAGTATACTAAGTAGGTTAAAATAATAGTACCTTTGTTGACCGGAAATCTGGCAAGGGCGGAACGCGTTTTTTAGTTCTTTTAAATTGAGTTCTATTATAAGCTCTTTAGCAGCTTTAGGTGATAGCTGGTATAAAAACGCAGATATAGGTTATTAGGGAGCAGCGATTGAAAAAGAGCAAAAGCAGAGAAGTCGCGAAGCAGAGACAGCCAACGAGAGTCTAAAGTCTTGTGTTCTGTTCTCCGTTGTAAGTATTTCCGGAAAGATCAATTGGCTTTAAGCTTTCAAGTATTCATATTCATATAGTTTTCAAACAAGATTTTTGTGCGCATGTGTTTCTGAGTAAGAATGTGTATTAATAGTCGTTTTGGAATTGTGACACAATAGTTTTCAGAAGAATTTTCGGTATTTCGCTAGAGTTTCGTAAGAGTTTTGACGGCTTTTCGTACTTTTGGTTAGAATTGTTTGTAGAGTTTCGGCTTATAGAATTTCACATGTATCTTAACGGTTTTGTAATACAACTGACAAACTCCAACAAGCTGATAACGGTGGGTTCGCGTGTTGTCTGAAACAGCTGTAAAAATGTTATGTATCAGTCAATTCCAGCGACGACCATGCCCCCCCCGGACACCGTGGGGCATTTGCACACCACTGGGTTCCCTAGGGTGGGGAATTTGGAAAATTTTGCTGGCCCCGGGGTCGGGAATTGTTTTTCTCCAGGGGAGGGGAGGTGGGGAATTTTGGTTCTCTTTCACAATCTTTTAGTGCGTTGAGTTTTGCGGAACTACAACACCAGTAGACCAGTTCACTTCCCTGACCAGTTATAACTAACAATTGGCGTTACAATGTCCAAGTTACAGAAAATAACATCACACAAAATAAAATGCCGAGCATGGCCCGTATACACCACTCTAGTTTTGAGATTGAGCGATGCCGGGGACGACAAATGAATGGAGTTTGTAGCCAAATGGCTACAACTGCGAATGGCCGAGAGAAATTAGTGGAGACGTTTGTTGTGTGTCACTACTATATTGCAATATTGCAGTAGAAGAAGAATATTAATTACGACTTGAGACTGACGGATTTGTTTCACTGTTTACTTATATTTTGTCTCGTTTTCAGAGAGGAGAAATCTAAAAGTATAGTTTAAAAACGAATTATAACTGCTCGGACAGAATTAAATGGAGTTGAAGTTCTGAGCGGGAATATTTTGTAGTGAAGCTTTACGCAGTGTCGATGGAATCTTTGTCTTTTTCTGGTCCCGGGGGAGGGCATTTGTCCAATTTTTGTCTTCCCCGCCGTGGGGTATTTTGCACTTTTCCAGCCCCCGGGGTGGGGAATTTTTACTTTTAATTTTAGAAATGACCAAAATCCCGGGGTTGCCCGGGGGGGCATGGTCGTCGCTGGAATTGACTGATACATTAATTGAATACTTATTACATCTGCAGTTTAAAAAGCACGGGGGCAGCTCTAGTGAGAACTATTACTAGTTACAAAGTAATTGCGAATTTCTCACGACAGTCATCAGCTCGGTATATTTCCTGTTCAGGAAACGTGTAACGTGACACCGACCCATTGTTCTAGTACAAAAAATACGAAAAAATCTGCCAATATTCAGCTGAAAGAAATCGTCCAATGGCAGCCTAGATTAGTTTCCTTGGCAATAAATACATCCGGGATATTTTAGATTGAAGGAAGCAAGAGAGCATGGCGGTGAAATCGTGGTGTTTGAGGCGTTTGAGGACGAGACAGCTTTCAAAAGTTATGTTTTTGTCGAAGGGCTTCCTACTGAGAAACTCCATATTGGTCTTCGTTCACAGTGGAATGTCTGAATTTACTCTGATAGCGAATTTTCCTGCTCTTAGGAATAAGTTTTCTGGATTCTGTAATGCACAAAGTGTCAACCAGCGAAGTTTCACGTCTGGTAACCTTCTGAGAAAAATGGTAACTCTTCTTGAATGGACACAGGCGCATTGACCGCATTCGTGTTATACAATTACCGGCAGACTAAGTTGTCTGGCTTGTGCACTGAACTATAAAGAAACTATCAATTCAGGCTCTGACTCCTTCAAGTTTCTCTTTAGATTTCGACGAGTCTTAGCTCTCCAGTCTCGTGGTTTGGAATAATTTCTAGCAACCGGCACTAGAGACTCCACAACCATCGCGCTAGTTATCTCTTGTAATTATAATACTGACTAGACAAGACACAATCACTTTTGCCAGCATCATTTTCTGTCCTTCCGAATCAAGAATAATATTTTATCAGTGTGTACATGGCAAGTTGTGGTGCTTTCAATATGAATAAAAAAAGTTACCCACGCATACTAAACTCAAACTCGGCCGTGTGTGTATTTCAGAGATAATTTTTTCCTAGCTGTTTAGCCTGTATCCGATTTATTTTCTTTCGAATAAAGTGCGATGAAACAAATATATTCTTCTATTTTGCTACTCAGCAACTCCTCTGTGCTTTTACTGCCCAGGCGACTAAGATTTTGTGTCCAGTTATTTTACATCCCCACAAGACGCTACAGCTGAAATTCGAGCTCGCAATGTTTTGGTTGGGGTAATTATCTATTGTTTTCAATGACTTCCCGAACTGGAAATGTACCGAGCTGGTCATCTAAAATCGGCTCTATAGACGCAAATTGACAAAGATAAAAAGGGACAAAGGAAGGCATATCTGGTCAAAATGTGGATGGAATTGGGAAAAGAGTCCGGTCTAAATATCACTGATTCAGGTATCAAAATGTCCAAATGTCATGTGCTGTTATATCTCACTTTGCCAGTCTCATACAAGCCGCACTTGGATGTCTTCCTGTAACCGAGTTTTCCCTGAATCAGGATGTTACGGTTAGTTTTATGAGAGAACACACTTACGAAGAAAAATAAACATTGATGTTTTGATTTCCTCCAGTAAGTTTCTTTTTTTGTTTCTTGTAGAAAATCTTTCGATCAGGACAGAGGGTTACTCGTTGTAAGTACTACATTCTTAAATCAGCCTGCAAAAGCATTTTGGTTAATCAACTCAGTTAGTATGAAGAACTCTTAAGGATGTAAGGAAACGAGAAGAAAATCCTGCCTGTATTCCAATATGATCTTACTACCGAAACAGGTAGAGCGTTTATCGGGCTCGACAAAAAGCGCTCGTCTCCAGATAAAAACGTTGGCGAGTCTGATTGCATTCCTTCGCACGAAATCAATCATGCGTTCAGTCGCTGCCACAGAAATCGTTCAAATTTGGGAAATTACACACTGATTTTATTTCTTACCTCATAAAATTAGTAGAAAACACGAGCAGATGCCTTTTCTTGTGTTTTAAGTTGAAAATTTTCCAAATTAAAATATTTGAGTTGCACGCATCGCTGACCTCAGTAAAGGAATGCAAACTAAATCGTGGATGTTTTTGTTTGGAAACGAGTGTTTTTTCTCGAGCCTAATAAACGCTCTACCTGTTTCGGTAGTAGTATGGTTGGACCTCGTTTTCTTTTGCCTGACGTCTATTAGTTATCGTCTCGCAAATACACTGTAAAAACGCACTGGTTATTTTAACCAAAACAATTGGTTATCTCAGACTCAAGAACAATAGAATGAGTCTGAGATCACCAATTTCTTTTAGTTAATTTGGTGTACATGCCCTGTTACAGCCTTAACCCGTGACACGTTAAAGTCGCTGGTTATAAACATGGTTATGTATTGTAAGCTCATCAGCCCATATTTTCACATCATAAACATCTCCTGACACTTACTCAGTAATGATAATTAATTTCATCAGGTTTGATGGAAGTACTGATGTTAAAGAGTGACTTTCAGGCGCTTCAGAGCGCGATCATTATTGCAAAGTGCATGAAGGCCAGGTACTTATACAACTCTTGGTAGGGACTGAGAATGTTCGTAAACTAAAACTGTACTAAAGAATGTCAGTAGATAATATCGATATTTTGTTACATAAATTAATATTTGTTTTTACTTATTAAAGGTTGTGGGAAAACTCTCTTTATGTGTCCAAGCAGATCGAGAAAGTTGGTAAGGAGTTTTGCGAGGTACTCGTATACTTTCAAACTGTCAGCAATTAATATATAACGGTATGTGGACCATGTGTCCATCCAGATCAGGGACAACAGATCATCTTTAGGCATAGAACAATATCGCCAAACGTGACCACCTTGTAACTTTGATTAGGGACGACACTCTCCACAATGATGGTAAATGCTGGTCTAACGAGTTTCAAGAGGATTGAAGAGACTAACCCACGAGAAATAGAACTGGTAGGCACATTGTAACAATTATCCTCATGCGTCTCGCTTTGGCTGCAGTGCGTAGTTTGAGTAAGTGTAATGTCGTTTGTTTTAGATTGTGAATCGACATCCACCGTTTGGAAGCCAGGTAAGTAGAATGTATCCGTGTCCGTTTGTGTTGTCAACGGCTTTGTCTAGAGGGCGTGTGTGGTTGTTAACTGACCATGACTTTCATGTTTCGAGATAGATTCGAGACGCCGTGTTATCACTTCCAAAGTACGACGTTTCAGTAGAGCAGGTATTGTTAATGATCATTAATAACTACAGTGTTGTTGGAATCAATGATTTGTTCAATTAAAATGTAATATCCTCCATCGCAGAAGGGGAGCTATACACCATATCGTGCAGAGATCATGGTCACCGTCGCTATGACTAATCATGCAAAACGCAAAGACTCCGTGGAGTCCAAACGTGCTCATCACTTTTGTGTCCTACTTGTTGGTGATGCTGATAACAAAGTTGTGTACAAGCAACGCATTGGGTACGTATTGTTATGTTAATAATAATTATCTGTCGAGCCTAATACAAAATGCGTACTCAAAGGACTTACCACCAGGTTAAGACTTTCGTTGGCTTGCTCGCACGCTCACTGTGTCACCTCTCGTTGAAGACGATTCGAGAGTACAACAAATCTATTAAGGTGGAGTTACATGGTGCAACGGATTGCAGCAACTTGTCTCGCATCGCAGCTTGTAACAGCGAATCTTGCAACTTGTCTCGCTTTTTTGTTCCCAGAAGCACTCTCGGGCTTCTTATATCTTTGCACATAAATGCGTTCTGTATCAAAACGAAGGACGACGGAGCGCAAATAGTAAAACGTTCGATACGCAGTGCCAGCGGCCATTGCGAGTTAATATCAGCTGCAATGGCTCTCGCAATCCATTGCGAGACAAGTTGAAGAAAACATTGCACCATTTAACTCCACCTTTAGTTTAGCGCCTCTTGTGAAATGTCTTGCGGAAAAGCCTTGTGGGGCTTTCGATTCCGGTCTTTTTATAATGATACATTTTTACGAGGGTGAGCATATTAACCCTAACTGAACAGTTTTCTGACATATGTTTCTCATTGTTAGTGTAGTGAGCCATACAATGAGGATGGGAACGTCTTCCCGTGGTTCTTTACATCCCTCCGGTCTGTTAAGTGTATGAGCACATAAATTGTGCTGTTCTTGCAGGGACTCAATCTTTTTAAGAGAAGGCACCTGGAGCAGGAAGATCGATATTCGTCGTGCGAGCAAGTCCTCAGAGCTGAGCGTCAACATCATCAGTCAGGATTATGGTAGGCATTCAACTAGCAAATATGAAAACTTGCATGGCATATAGATAGTAAGGTTACCGGTGACAGGGCGCAACCACCCACGAATGTCTCTTGATTTTTACGGTGTGTCTTGATCACCTTAGAATTCCACTGAACAGAACATCCGGATGGTTCCATTTTCAACATTCGCTAGTGTCTAGCAGCATATATTCTCTTGACCGCAAACATGCATTTTTGTATCTTGCAGTCGGCCTAGATATCAGCAGTTCCTACACACCCCATTACAGCGGTGCGTACTTCCCAGCGCCTCAAGCTCCTCCTCCAAAGTGTCCAAGACAGTGCAAATTAACACAACGGGTAAACCTCTTTGTCTGTTTAATGTTGATGTTAGGGGAAGGCAATTTACGCAATGCGTTTGTCATTTGTAGCATCTGTGGCTTCCTCCATTGCAAAAGCTCCTGGAAAGTCTTGCAACCATCGATGTCTAAACAAATACCTATATCCTTTTTGAGACTATTATCGTAGTCTACCTAACTTCTTTCATTTTTCGATTTTTTACAGTCATTAACAATAGCATTATTTCCTTAACACTTGTCAAATGTGGACATGATTGTTGTAAGTATGGCATAGGAAGCAAAATGAAGGATTTTCCAAGAAAGATCGAGGTGATTCAAACTTGGGAATTAATTATATACAAAATATAGCTGCAGGGTCCTCAGATGACTGATGTCTAACTTCTCTTTGATTTCAGAAGCAACCTGTAGCCACGTCCACAAGTACTCCGGTCAAACGAAAGTGTAAGTGTTCTCATAGTCTTGAATGCCGTAGTGTTTGATGAAAAGATGAGCAGACCCCACACTTGCATTAAATACAATTCGTTACATTGTCGTCACGTTTTTCAGACGAGGTGAACAAAATGGACAGCTTCCTGCATCAGTTGCACGAGAGAACGATTTCTATTCCAGGGACACCAAGTCGCCTAAAGGTATGGTATTGGTTAGTCAATCGTCTTCTTGTTCCTCGCTCATCACGAATACTAATGATGTTTTTCAGGTTCTAACAAACAGCAGGGCGGTGCCCGAGTCATCTGCAGCCATTCGAAGGTCAGGGGTCTCCTCTAGCATGCAAGAACGATTTTCCTACTCTCGCAAGGCTCGCTATAACCATAATGACTGTACATCACAGACCAGGCCAGTACATACGCCAACAAGGAATGGCGACGAGTGGGATGAAATAACGTTGCATCAAGATGACATTGTTCATAAAGGAGGTAAGTATTACCGTTCATCTTTCCTCGCAATGAGAATTAACTTTCCTTTCGATTTCTTAAAACAATGTGTATAGCTGTTATGAAATTGATTTTTTGGCTTACATTATCGCCGATTGCGTCGTCTTCGGGAGTTTGAAAAGAATACTGATTTCCCAGGTGGTTTGTCCCTTCTTTACTTTCTTACATTCATTGGTGACTTGTTTAGGTCATGATGAAGATATGTTATTCGACGATTACAATATGGACGAGGATTTCGATGACGACTTGCCTTCACTCTATGAATTCGGATTGTCCTCTCGACCAGAGCCCCTTGGACAAGAGACACCTAGTACAGGGAAAGCTGCTAGCAAGGAAACTGGGTTCTCTCCCTACTTTACCAGCAGCCATTGTACCGTAACCAATCACTCAGAACAACCGTCAAGAATTCCTGCTGTAGTGCGAGGCAGTGCTGATGGACCGGCCGTGCTGAATATCTTAAACGACGCCAAACAGGTAAGGAAAATTAGCCACGCCCCACCGCCACCCACCCCTGGGTGGGGCGATTTTGAGATGTCTGATGCGCATGATCCACGGAGGCCGTTAAGAAGAGCAGATGCAAAGAAGATCGACTGTTCAACCTCCACATCACAGCTTTATTCACCAAGAGGGAACTTCCACCTTAATACGAGGGATGTCGTTCTGTTTGGGATCAAAATGCTGAAAGGCATTCTACTGAACAAGTCACTAGTTCTGGAGGTGATATGTCTACCAGTAGAGGCTATAACCTGGCTCATCAAATGGCGATTGTCCCTGTTGTTGGCTCGCAGAGTTCATGGTATGTTTGATTTCCTCTTTCTAGTTTTGATCTCTGTTTCGATAAACTGATTCTCCGGAGCAGTCAATGCTTTTCAACAATTGTCGCAATTATTTGAAAACTGTTGGGATCAGCTTATCTCTGTTGGGATCAGCTTATCTTGATCCTTAATCCTCACGCGAGCCTCTCGAATAGACTTCTTGAACAATAGATATGGTAGGCATACGTCGGTCTAATCGTGAGCCGTTCCTAATGCAAATGATGAAACTCTATTGTGTGCGTTGGTTTGTATAAGGAATGGCTCGTGATAAGGCGTATGGACTATGCCTAATTTACCGGCTTGGAAGTCCCGTGCATTGAAATGACCTGATAGGGGTCATGAAAATTTTGACAAGAGGGCAAGACCTGTCGAAAGTACGCCACGTTGTTGTTAATCGTGCTCATGTTAAACCAAACTAGATTACATGTTCCTCTTGCAGTAAGCCAAGGGTGCCGTCTTTCTTCTCATCATCTTCTGGGAGGTATGCTGCATTACTTGTCATGGAGGTCAAAGAATTGGCCAGATATCAGTCTCAATGTTTTGCCAATGCCCGACTAAATTCGTATTTTGTAAATTTTTACTTTTCTTTTCACAATTTAGAGTTGAACAAGAAGACCAAGACGCATTCAGTAATATATTCCACGGCGTGTTTTGAGGATATTCTTTTCCAGAAAAATGCAGCAACGGTGCAACGTTATCAGTTGTCAAAATATATTTCCATGCCATTCGTGATTCGTAACGGTAAAAGACGTCAAGGACTTCCAGCCTGGAATTCCAGGGCGGTTGCCCTTACAACTCAGTATTGTCATGTATAATATTAGCCAATAGGCTCCATATGTTTACATGTCATTTATATTGTTTCTTTTAACCACCTATAGTCAATTTGTTAATTTAATAAAATAGAAGATATAACATGGCCGCGCGGAGATACGAATTTTTTTTATCTTTGTTGAAGATAAAGTTCGTATCTCCGCGCGGCCACGTAATGTTCTGTTTATTACGTTGTCAATTCAACGAAAGAAGCTGCCCAATAAGCACTCTAAAGTGCGTGTTTGTATCACAATCTCCTCACGATGTCCAAACATTTCGTGAGTGTAATATACCCATCGTCACGTGACAGTTAGTGCCAAAAAGGTGAATTCACTCGGAATTCCGCGCTTATTTCAAAATGATGAAGTGGAAAACAAGGAACAACCGCACAATGACCCCTCCCCCCGGGAGGGGATGGGGTACTCCGCTGCGACTTCCAAATGCGGACCCCGTTATAAAAACGATTTTCATAAGAAAAGATCCCCCATCTTATGATTTGTATCCAAATTGAGACCCCGTTCTAAATAGAAATTATAAAAGAAATGAGTCTATCTTCCTCGTAGAAGATGGAAAAAGAGACGTCCACCTTCTAAGAAGCAGCTAAAGTCTGTGAGGCCTTCATTATCGTACTTGTCTTAGAGAGCATTTCATAAACGACACCCTATCTATCGGCTGAAGGAAAAAATACCCCCGGGACAATGACGAAGGAGTTTTCAGTTTGCACATGCTTTTATTTTGTATTTTCGTTATTAAAATCAGCATTTCTGCTACAGGTGTTATTGTTTAGCCATGGAGGTCTGATGGCCTTTGCACTTATTTTCGCTGCTTAAATACATTCCACTTGTCTATGTAATAAAACTACTTGCCATGGCTATGTTGTCGGTTCATTCTATGGCGGCCCGGGTTCGAGCGATTTTCAAGTCACTGCAATAAAATCGGCCGCCGAGAGAACTAATAAAATACACAGAACAGATCACCGCTCTACCCAAAATATAATCCCTGATTTGTCCCAGTATCACATAGGCTTACTGCGGTTACAATAATAATATTATTGCTAAATGAATAAACTACAAGATATTCTTAAATATATATTATTAGCTGTCGAATTTATTTTAATGTCCGATTTCTATTTGTCTGATTTTATTTTTCTGAAATATTGTAACATTGTACCCTATAAGTAATCAATTCCAATCATTCGGACACAAAGACACGTATTACAGTTACCGTATGCGTTACTACGCCACCTCGACATTCACTGTTGCGATTGGCGATTTTACGCAAGAAAACTGTAATGTTAATTTTCTTGAACCACAAAGTTAGTCATTCGAGGCAAGGAAGCCAAAGGATAGCTTACATGTAAAACCATTTTGGTTGACATGGCACAAAACTAAAGAGGCCGAATCAAGCGTTTTTGTTTGATTGACGGCTAAACATCGCCCATCGCAACATTACATTGTAAGGTCGCGTAGCAATGCATACAGTGGTAACATTACTAATTTTGGTTTGAACGAGGAACATGAGATTGTCGTTGTTTACCTGAAATTGCATCACCATTAAAGGTGGCAAATTGTCAGATATCTTATTTATGCGAACGTGATAAAGGGCTCCTCGCATAAAATATGTATCATATGTTAAGAAAATCGTAGCAGTGTCATTTTAAAACAGTTTCCTAGAGGTTGAAAAGGTGCCAAACAGAACAGAAACCTCCCATTCAAAAACGGCATGACAGAATTTTACTATAAATGATGTGGCTGATCGCTCTAGTTTGCACTGTCACTAGATCAACAACTTAGAGTTTGTTTCCCATTATTTTAGAGGCGATTTCCATGGACCACCTTAAGGTGACTGCCTCTAGTTTTCCATCGCACGTTTAACGCATCCATTCAATATTTCTTTATTTTTCTCAGCGATGCTCAACAATCTTCAAATCAGCCATGCTGAATGAGGGCGCCAGACCAAATTCAACTTTGTTAAATCGTTAAACGTAGTCAGCTCCCAATGACATCGTAATTGAACAGTTGGTTTGGCACCCACATTTAACAACATGACGCGTGTTGAATGATGTCAAATCAAACGTTTTTAAACTCATCCTAAAACATAGCACTTCTGAAGAATTGAAACATTTTACACGGCGCACCGTATGTATGTATGTTGAATGATTCAACATAGTGTTCAACATTTCCCGAAAGTTACGTTTTCATTGATTTGGACAACGGTACAACATACATTGAACAACGTTAAACATGAACATTAGTTCTTACTACGCCGAGACCTTGTTGCTGGTTTTGAACCATTAGAATCCATATAAATCGCGGTACTACCAATAAAGTTTGCACCAATAAAAGTTTGCAATTTGTGTGAAAGTGTCCCGATCACAATAAACAACTCCTAGTAGATCAATACACATACAAGCTGCTAACTCTTGGATTCTTCTGCCAGAAAGTTGCCATTAGGTGACCGTACCTCTTTCCTGCCTTGAAAGGCCTCCATCCTCTTAGCACCCTTAAAAGACATGTTCCCATAGAGGATACGACTTCGCCCTGGCGTCTTGTTCCGTTGCGGGAACGGCTTGAAATCCGCAGGATACTTGCAGCGCTTGTCTTCCTGTAGTAACCACGACTTGGGCATTTGCTCCGCAGACTGATTACCCGTCTCCGTAGTTGACGTATGTTTAGTTCTAGATACATGGCAATTGTTGATTCTCGATTTCGAGTTCAATATAGAAGGACTGTTTTTATCGAGCACCTCCACAGCTGATGAAGATCCCCTTAGCGAGGACACATCTAGTGTGTCCACCACAGGAAGCCCAGGGCTTATCCCAGAAGGATGCAGCGATACAGGCTGGTGGCCTGAAGACTTGCGTTTAGATACCTCTAATTTACTCACGTCACCATTCAGATTTACATGTTCTAGTTTAGGGCGTACGCCTGGAGTGGGCACAGAGGCCGAACGAGCCTTTATTTTCACACTCAATGTGTCATTTTTATCGTCTTTTTTCTCGTTGCCCTTAAACAACGCGTTGAGATGAGCCATACTTTCTCGCTCATAAGCATTTTGCTTGACTTTGGTTTCCTCTGAGTCCTTTTCAGAGCCCTTTACAGTGCCCTTGCCGAACGCCTTCTTCTTTGTCGCCGAAACAAACAAATGATTAATTGCCGTAGGAGAGTTGTTAGTCTTGTCCGCCTCCTGTATATTCTGTACCGTTGCCTCGCTAAACACCACTACAGCCTGTTGCTGCATCTGCCGCATCCTACTGTACTGCTTCTGTAGGTAGTTCATTTCTCTATTTACATGACTCGACGGCTCGCCTTTCGTAGTAGGTCTGCTATTGTAAGATAACGGACTATAGCTATCCGTAGCAAACACCCCAGGACTTGCTTCGCCAATATCACTAGACCTCCTGCCAGTAGTATCCCCCTCGCCCTTTAATGGTGGGGTTGGGGAGAATTCAGAGAAGGGTAACAATACTCCCAGACATCCTACATTGTCTAGATCGGCGTCCTCGTCTTCCTCGTCACTAGAGGGTTGACCTAATGACCGCCGCCCTTTCTCTTGACCACCACTAAATGGATGGATATTGTAGGTGTACTGTTCACGTAGCTCCGCTAAACCAGGTAGAGGAAACGGCGCCAACGAGTAAACAGTCTGTCAGGAAACGAAAACGACTTATTAGCAAGGCAGTCAATGAACACTCGAGTCTCCCTCTACTCCCCAAGAGTCAATGAACACTTGGGTCCCCCCACTCTACTCCCAAAGAAAAAAAACTATTGTTACCTGCATGACGGAGCGGCAGTCCACCAAGTCCCCTACCGCTATCTCTTGTATCAACATACCCATCTTGCAGTAAAACTCGTCTGATGTCTCGATATCCTCAAGCCGCCTAGATTAGAATCAGATAAATTACTAGTATTGGAATGGGGATTACATATGAGTTCCAACCACTAGGGGCATGCTCCCAAAGGGGAAATAATAATAATAGAAAGGCATAACCACGTAGCGCTTGCTTATGTCGGTTGTCGCTAAAAACTATTTTTGGGACGAAAAATGGGAAAAACAGCAGTGAAAAAGAAAGGATGAGAAAATTCCCTAAATTTCTGAAAAAAAGGGTGTTGTGCACAATAATAACAGAAACGATGGGCAACGCGGGAGAATTTATTAAACCCTCACTCTCTAGCTTCCGACTGAAATAAGTCCCCCCATGAAAGGGCGGATAAATTATCAGCACATATTAATGCCGCCACTCCCTGTTAGTGCGCCGTACCTTCCAATCTTGGCCCAGATCGCCAGAGCCACTCTCAACAGTACCTCTGACCCCTCTAACAAGACCGAGTCCCACACTCGTAGCACTGTCTCTTGGGGCAGGCAGGTGGCAAACAGAGTTAAAAACCATTGCATGGTGAACACATTGATCAGCGGTGGTTCGTAATGAGATGCGCCAGCGTGATGCGCAGCGGCCTGGGCCTGTAGGCTGTCGAGATGACGCGAGAGCCTGGGTAACTTGAGTCTCATCAGGTCTCGCAGTACAGCCATGTCGACTGAGAGCGCGCGCAGGTTGTTGGAGAAGTAGTTAGTGGGCAGCACGTGATCTACCACATTTATCATGACCTGATATAAAATAATGTAAACATTGTCGGGTAAAATGGCAAACTAGAAATACAACAGTTGTCTCTTCTGGATATCACAAATACCGAATTCAATAATTGTTTTATTATAGATTGATCAAGTAAAAATAGATCAAGTAAAAATTTTTCTGTCAAGCAATTTCTTTTACTACGATGGCCGAGGAGGGACTTCCGACTTCTAATTTCCGACATCTAATTTCTCACTTCTAATTTCCGACTTCTAATTTCCGACTTCTAATTTCCGACTTCTAATTTCTCACTTTTAATTTCCGACTTCTAATTTCCGACTTCTAATTTCTCACTTTTAATTTCTCACTTTTAATTTCCGACTTCTAATTTCCGACATCTAATTTCTCACTTCTAATTTCTCACTTCTAATTTCCGACTTCTAATTTCTCACTTTTAATTTCTCACTTTTAATTTCCGACTTCTAATTTCCGACATCTAATTTCTCACTTCTAATTTCCGACTTCTAATTTCCGACTTCTAATTTCTCACTTTTAATTTCTTACTTTAATTTCCGACTTCTAATTTCCGACATCTAATTTCTCACTTCTAATTTCTCACTTCTAATTTCCGACATCTAATTTCTCACTTCTAATTTCTCACTTCTAATTTCCGACTTCTAATTTCTCACTTCTAATTTCTCACTTCTAATTTCCGACATCTAATTTCTCACTTCTAATTTCTCACTTCTAATTTCCGACTTCTAATTTCTCACTTCTAATTTCCGACTTCTAATTTCTCACTTCTAATTTCCGACTTCTAATTTCCGACATCTAATTCAGGGGCGTAGCCAGGTCCTCAGAAAGGGGAGGTCACAACCATGTTTTCTGTATTTTTCGTCACTAAAGGGGGGGTCACAACCGATGTTTTCCTTAATGTTTACTGTATTTTTCAATCCCCAAAGGGGGGTCCTGGGCACCCCAGGAACCCCCACCCCTGGCTACGTCCCTGCATCCAGGCCCCCTCTGCCTCTGCCTTTCACGTGCAATTTGTAAGTGCCAATGCCACAATTTTATTAGATAAATTCGCATAATAATTGGGCGTTAAAGGAAGAGAAGATATTTGAATTGCGTATTATTATCTTGTCGATGCCTATTGCTTCGAAAGCCATTGCCAAGATGATCGGATCGATCGACTCCTCGTGAAGGAAATAACTGGGTCGAGTCACCTTAACAAGGAAGGAGTTTTTAACGTGGGTAGGTGAACAACGGTAGACTTTCTCAAAGTCCGTTGTTCCGCTTTTTTTTAATTGTTTTTTTTTTTGTACAACGCCTCTCCGCGCGCCACGGGACCGTGCGCTTTTTTTCTCAGTCACTTAAGGAAAAACATAGAGGACGACTTGGGGCAAGTCTAGGTGAACGGTAACAGAGTGACAATTATGATGCTTTTTGTTTGGCGTGAGACGTCGTTCGTCATATAAACTAGATCTACGACAACCGAACTCTATAAACGGTATTTGCTTGACACATTTTAGCGGAAGTTCTTGTCAAATAGCCCAAAATGACCTGCATTTAGACGGACATCTCATGTCCTGTCTGCCTTTCCTTTTGAGAAGTCGCTTTGAACATAGGCTAACGAGCAAAGATACTTTTACAAAAATGGACTTTGTCCAAGTTATGCTACCAGTGATGTCATCTGTGAATCATCAAGTTAACAATTATACAACAATTCTCACTAAATCGCGCGCTCTGATAGGTCTAGTCTAATTAGACAACAATTCTCACTAAGCCGCGCGCTCTGATAGGTCCAGTCTAATTGGGCAACAGCTCTACTAAATGGCGCTTTCTGATAGGTCCAGTCTTGGTGCACGGAATAACGTCGCCGTGCACGTTGTGATTTCCTTTTGGAGAAAACGTGTTGTTGTTCTATAAAACAAGTATATTCCATTTTTCGCGTGTCTGTACTGTAATAGATGTACAGAGATAACGTCATGGCATATTTGTCAAGTACAAAAGGAAAAGTATTTCTAGATACTGGGCTCGACCAGAGCGCGCGATTTAGTATGAGTGTTGCAGGTACAAACATTCTAATGGGACACGTGCGAGCGACGTATTTACCTTGAGTGCGTCAATCAGAGTGTTTGATTTACTAGTAGTGTCGTAGTAGCGACGTATTTACCTTGAGTGCGTCAACCAGAGTGTTTGAATTTCTAGTAGTGTCGTAGTAGCGACGTATTTACCTTGAGTGCGTCAATCAGAGTGTTTGATTTACTAGTAGTGTCGTAGTAGCGACGTATTTACCTTGAGTGCGTCAATCAGAGTGTTTGATTTACTAGTAGTGTCGTAGTAGCGACGTATTTACCTTGAGTGCGTCAATCAGAGTGTTTGATTTACTAGTAGTGTCGTAGTAGTGACGTATTTACCTTGAGTGCGTCAATCAGAGTGTTTGATTTACTAGTAGTGTCGTAGTAGTGACGTATTTACCTTGAGTGCGTCAATCAGAGTGTTTGATTTACTAGTAGTGTCGTAGTAGTGACGTATTTACCTTGAGTGCGTCAATCAGAGTGTTTGATTTACTAGTAGTGTCGTAGTAGTGACGTATTTACCTTGAGTGCGTCAATCAGAGTGTTTGATTTACTAGTAGTGTCGTAGTAGCGACGTATTTACCTTGAGTGCGTCAATCAGAGTGTTTGATTTACTAGTAGTGTCGTAGTAGTGACGTATTTACCTTGAGTGCGTCAATCAGAGTGTTTGATTTACTAGTAGTGTCGTAGTAGTGACGTATTTACCTTGAGTGCGTCAATCAGAGTGCTTGATTTACTAGTAGTGTCGTAGTAGCGACGTATTTACCTTGAGTGCGTCAATCAGAGTGTTTGATTTACTAGTAGTGTCGTAGTAGTGACGTATTTACCTTGAGTGCGTCAATCAGAGTGTTTGATTTACTAGTAGTGTCGTAGTAGCGACGTATTTACCTTGAGTGCGTCAATCAGAGTGTTTGATTTACTAGTAGTGTCGTAGTAGCGACGTATTTACCTTGAGTGCGTCAATCAGAGTGTTTGATTTACTAGTAGTGTCGTAGTAGCGACGTATTTACCTTGAGTGCGTCAATCAGAGTGTTTGATTTACTAGTAGTGTCGTAGTAGCGACGTATTTACCTTGAGTGCGTCAATCAGAGTGTTTGATTTACTAGTAGTGTCGTAGTAGTGACGTATTTACCTTGAGTGCGTCAATCAGAGTGTTTGATTTACTAGTAGTGTCGTAGTAGCGACGTATTTACCTTGAGTGCGTCAATCAGAGTGTTTGATTTACTAGTAGTGTCGTAGTAGCGACGTATTTACCTTGAGTGCGTCAATCAGAGTGTTTGATTTACTAGTAGTGTCGTAGTAGTGACGTATTTACCTTGAGTGCGTCAATCAGAGTGTTTGCTTTACTAGTAGTGTCGTAGTAGTGACGTATTTACCTTGAGTGCGTCAATCAGAGTGTTTGATTTACTAGTAGTGTCGTAGTAGCGACGTATTTACCTTGAGTGCGTCAATCAGAGTGTTTGATTTACTAGTAGTGTCGTAGTAGTGACGTATTTACCTTGCGTGCGTCAATCAGAGTGTTTGATTTGCTAGTAGTGTCGTAGTAGCGACGTATTTACCTTGAGTGCGTCCTCCTCGTTTCGCTCCATCACCTGGAGTATAAGTGCCGCGATGACGTTAAACCCCTGGCAGTACCCAATAGACTTGTTCCACCTTGCGTACGCTAATAACACGCGCTTGAGCGCGGCCCGCTCCTCGGGGGTGTCCTGGCCGCAAAACCATGCACAGCCCGTGCGGTGAAGGTCCTAGTGAGAGAAAAACGGTTCTTAGTAAGGGACCGTTCATTTTTTATAAGGGAGGGGGGGCTGGTGGAAATGAGGGGGGGGTCACCCAAAAAAATACGGCCTCAAAGGGGGGGTCACCCAAAAAAATACGCCACTAAAGGGGGGGGTCACCCAAAAAAATACAAGCACATAACAGGGAGGAAACGAAAAGTTTGTATTTTTACAGCATGCAATGTTTGTTACACTCAATACTTAATAAAAATTTCGGCGCGCTTCGCGCGCATGCAGAATTTAAAATATAATATGCACTGATAGGCCTGCCGGGCAGTCTCTATGTTTGAAAGAACACACCTAAGGTTAGCGTGAGTTCAACGTTTAGTCATTTGGGCTAAACGTTAATTTCTTCATTTGCGGAGCGCATGAAAAATATTACCTAAGGCTCAGGAGCCCTTCACTAGGAGCATTCATATAACCTATATAATGAGCGTATTTCCTGGGCTCCTGACAGGCTTTGGTTACTATACACAAAAAAACATGTACCCCTTTTCTGAGGCTTGATGAAATGCGGTTATCAAAAGTTGGGCGCGCTTCGCGCGCAAAGATTATGTGACCCCCTCTTTATGTAAAATGTCTTCTACTAGGTCAAATAGGGGACCTGAGGTGGGTGTCACGAAAACGCTTAATAGTTCTAAGGGGGGATCGGTTCCTTAGCTTTGACATAAGTAAGAAAAACGTTAAGAAGAATGAGACTGCATCACTTAGGCAAGAGTCTATCTTACAGGGCAAGCATTATAAGGGGGGGGGGGCACCAGAAAAAATACATTGGATTTTGGGGGGCCACCTAAAAAAATACGGACATGAAAGGGGGGGCCACCCAAAAAAATACAGGGTTTCCGCTCATTTCCACCAGCCCCCCCTCCCTGATAAAAAATGAACGGTCCCTAACCGAACAAAGTCGGTCGACAAAAGAGGGTAACTGTGACGTGTTATGTGTAAACGTTACGGCACATCGGACTATGTAGTCTCCTCGCCGTGACATTTTTGTACCGTGGCCGTGCCGAAGCATTTTGATGGGTAAATTAGTAATATGCGATTGGCTGAATGTTCTGAGCCGTTGTCGTGCCGTTTTCCGTGCCTTTACAGTCACACGAAATGAGCTCTAAGCAACAATGTTCTTGACATAAGACCTGAGGCTTCCTTCTACACAGCAACTTTATCCAGTTTCACAGTCATGACAGAGTACAGCAAAACGTACTACCAGCGTGCTAAAGAGACAACAACATGGGGCTAGACAGTGAAGCGAAACAATGCTTCTGTGACAAGTGAATTCTTAATGTATCAAAGGGCCAAAAACGTCCCCATTTGTAAATTAAGCAACGGAACAAATGTTGCGTTCCAAACTGTGGTTAAATTAATATTAGTTTTACCACAAGTTTAGGGAGTTGCAATGGGATGCTACTTGTTTTAAGCAAGTTAATGAACGGTAGCATCTGAAACTGGCAATGTTTTATTTTCGCCATGGTTGCGCTGTGGCTGCACAAGCGTTTTCTCGGATAATGTCCCGTCTCTCACAAGCACTACCTGAACCAGAGGGACGTTAAAGAACCACTAGGACACGGGAGTGGCTATCCTCAGTGACTGTGCTTACGACCGCTTGGCAGCCATTAGCGCCGTGAGATCCAGCGTAATTCAGCTTACTGGCTGCACGTTTGGGGGAGGGGGGGTGGCAATTTTTTTACGAATGAATTTTTTTTTTTCGGGGATCAGGTTGAGCAAGAATTTATTTTCGGACTCGAAGGCCATGTACGAATTTTTTTTTGGGCAGACACGCACAAAAAAATGTCTTGTAATACGTTAACCATACATACCGAAACTTGTCAGAGTGAGAAGTATAGACAGTGGGAAAGGATAAACCCACGAGGGGTAGAGGGTAGACCTGCGCATCTAGCATGAGACTTGTTCCCGTGGCGTCCCGTTCCCACAGGCCGTCCAAATCCTATTGCTGCATGTATACACAAAATTTTCTTATACTATAATTATATTGGTTCAGAAATCCTGTTGCTGTATGTATAGGTACAACACATTTTCTTATGCTATATTTGTATTGGTGAGTTGAATGAAGCTGTTAAATGGTTTCGCCATCCCCCGGCCCCTATTTCACCCCCGGCCCCTATTTTCACCGAATTTTGATAACCGCACTTCATCAAGCCTCAGAGAAAAGGTTGACGAACATTCCGTTTTTTGTGTACAGTAAACAATCGATAAACAAAGCCTGTAGGTTTTATTATTCATGCTCCCAACTGCGCGCCGCAAATTACGAAATTATTATTATTCATTTCTGTGAAGCGGTCCAAATGACGAATTTCTATACTTGTAACGTCGAACTCACGCTTACCTAAGTGGTCTTCTTTCGAACATAGTGACTGCTTGGCAGGCCTATCACTGCAGGGGCATTTTTTGGAGTTTTTTTCCTCGGCAAGATAAACTTGTTCTTGTAAACAGCGCGAGGGCAGTGTCTTCGTTGCATGAGTTCTGACCAACTATATATTTTATGTTATTTTTTCAATGCGCGCGAAGCGCGCCGAAATTTTTATCAAGTATTAAGTGAAGTGAAGAAGGGAAAATGCAAATGATAGAGAAGTTTCTGGTATAACTACTTCAGACATCTTTTTAACGAGAGCGCAAGCCATGTCTTTGTAGGATTTTTTTTTCTAGCTTGAATCTCTGCAAGATTTTTATTTTTGAAGCATCGGCCTTGCACGATTTTTTTTTTCGGAATTGCCACCCCCCCTCCCCCAACTTCTAATGGTCCACCCCTTAAGAAAGGAGACCATTAAAACTAGCATCGTCTGCCACGAATCCTGAATCCTGTCGTAAGCTATCACTTGCGCGTGCCTATATATATAAAGGGTATATAGGGCGATTATTCCCGTAATATGTTTAGGGGAAGTCCCCTCGCGCCGACTTGACCCCGCACAGGACCCCGCTTACAGTGTTCTTTGACCGCTTGAAGAAAAGTCACTTTGCATTTATTCGATGCTACTTGTTCTGCTAAAATACCTTGCGATCAGATTTCTGTAATCTACCCCAGGTTTGATAATATGGCAAAATTTTGTGCGGAGCATACTGAATATTTTCGAAGAGAAAACAAATTGTAATAATCGCGGCGGGCTCGCTAAGATAACATTACCCCACCCATAATATAATCACAGAGCGCGCAGAAAATTTCCTTGACTTTTGCCTGAAACAGCTGTAGAAACCATCACTAATGGAAAGAGGGAATTGTTATCACATGCCGCCCCTAGCATTGATGACTCGGTTCATCACCATAATTCTATTGAATGATATGGAATGATGCAATAGAAACTTCATGCTTGGTTAGCCCTTATGATTGCCGTGATACGGGTGCAGACGGATGGGAGACGGATCAACTTCCTTGATTCTATTTAATTATTTGCAACACATCTGCAAATGTAGGAAATACGATCTATTATCAAAGATAACTCCGTGATTAATGAATCGAAAAACTAAGAGCGAACCCATAGAGGGTTCAATTGCAGTAATTTAAATCACCTTTAATGTAAAAGGTCTGAGTGTTTGGCTTTTGTCTACAGAAAGTGATACCGCACATGTTTACTACTGACATAGTCAAATTACTGAATTGAACTGAACTTAAAAGAAAACAAATGTTTTGAGATTTTCTTGCTTTCCAATATTGTACGGTAGCACATGGAGCAAAGACGTTCTTTTCTGGGTAACATTACAACGATCTGCCTTAGCGATAGTCCACTAGTCCAGGAGTGGAAATGTGAAAGACAATCTAAGACCGGTGATTTTTGATCTTCAGACAAGATCAACTTGATTCTAGCTCGTTTCGTCAAAAAGTACCCGCCGCCAATAATCACGGTAAAATTAATAAGGACAAGTGAGTTTAGAAATTAATTTCAGACACTGAGCCTAAAAATAAACTTGGATGACGCCGATTAAAGGTATCCTCGAGGGTCTAGTCGCTATATTTCCGGCTATTTTCTAGGGTAATTTATATATTGTAACATTTTAGATGAGTTTTTAATTTTACCTCCTTCATGTATATTAAATTTGGTTCTTTTAGTTATCGATTTTAGATGAGTCTTTAATTTTACCCCTTTAATGTAAATTAAATTTGGTTCTTTTAGATATACTGACTCTATGTGTAAAATGTTGAAGTAGAAATCGAGAGGCGCGCAAAGTACGCTGGATCCTTGAGAATGATGAGATATCCGACATAAGAGGGAGAAAATAATACTCGCGTAAAAAAAAAACAAGGAGAAGGAGAGAAGGAACGAAATATGAGCGAGATTGGAGATTCCTGTGTCAAATATACTTTTCCTACAATACCATTGGCTTTTCGTAATGGTAACTGAAACGAGTGCAATTTGCTCTGAAATAATACGGGTAATTTCAAAATTGAACGAACGCGCAGGGAGAGTTCAATTTAAAATCATAAAGTATAATTACAGACCAAAATTGCGCAGCACTGGGTTCAATTACCATTTTATTATATCCATATATAATCATTTCATCTATAGGGGGAATTTTATTCGCAACGTTGAAAAACAAGCAAATTTGAGTAATGAAAAAATAGAACACTGCGCGGCCTGTGGTTTGTGCGGGAAGGTGATTTACCCCAATCGGGGGGGATGGGGGGGGGGGGTCAAAGTACTGTAAACCAATCAGATTGCAAGTGATTTCATTTCGTTTTCACAGTTTGTCAGATTTTACTCGCAGCAAAATGAACTGCAAAACCGTGCGATTTACAAAAACATTAGGTCGCAAAGTTGAAATTGTGACAACAAAATTGGTCATAAATTTAGAAAAAATCCCTCACACGGTTTTTAGGTGCTATAAGTCAGGAGCTTCATGAAGGTGAAAATTTGACCTAAAACTTAAGTACTAGAAAAGCATGTAAAGTTACTAAATTACAGAAAATGAGTGGCGGCAATACAAAAGAATGGGCTATTGAAGCCTAGAAAAACAGTTAACACATTAAAACTGTTAAAAGGAATTTCGTTCAGTACTTTGTGCTGCCAATTACAAGAAATTATTTGTTTCACTGGGTACAAGTGACATGCTGGTCGGTTGACAGTTTATACCTGAAAAAAGAAACACTGCTGTGATTGTTTCTAATCATCTGTCAGCTGACCATCATGCACTAGAAGGACATGGTAGTAAGCAGTCTCTTGATTGTACAAAGTGTTTGGAAAGCAATAACTTTCAATTTTTTACCTTGACTATTTGTGCACCAAGTTGATCATCATCAGGGTTGCTTCTCTCATTAAAACAAAATTTCACTGTCTTTTGCCAATCCAGATCTTGAACTTTGTTCTCAGCAAGACAGAGCCATAGCTGGTGACAAATAAAACACATTAGAAAATAACACCTATGTTGTATTGTGAATATGCGCATTCTGATTGGTTAAAAAGCGTGTTTGTAAGAGACCTGAGAAACATGATTGTCACGCAACGCGGTCGCCCGTGTGTATGTTATTTTCTAAAAGCAATAAAAATACTTTCTGCGTGCTCTCTGGTTTCTTAAAAACACTCGGGGAATGTTGGTCGAACTGATAAAACTTGAAAGACACTCCCCTTCGGCTTGTGTCTTTCAAGTTTTGATCAGTTCTCCCAACATCCCCTTCGTGTTTGTAAGAAAGCAGAGAGCACGCGAAAAGTACTTTTATTGCTTAATTATAAATGATTTTTAAGCAAAGTTAAGACTTTTTATTAGCTTTGCCTCTGCTGGCAGGAACATATGCAGTAGAGCCCATAATGCCTGATATAATAATATAGGAAATGTATATAGCGCCATATACACTGATTCCTCTATGGGCTTTACAATTCTAAGTAAAAATATAATATTGATAAATAAATAAATATACAAATTGAATATTATTAATAAGTTTGTCTAAAAAGATATATCTTAAATTACTTTTAAATTTACTTAGCATAGTGCACTACAGCAATTCCAGTGGGAGTGCATTCCATTGCTTCAGAGCAGCAATTGGAAAGGCTCTATCACCATATGTAGGTCTTTTGCAAAGACCTTGGAACAGACAAAAGAAACTTACTAGAGGATCAAAAATGGGGCTAGAGCAATAAGTACATCAAAATGGCTCCTTGTGGCCTTAGAACATTAGAAATGGCCATGTGGTATGCCACTATGTGCTCCTTGTGGCCTTAGAACGGGCCATGTGGTTTTTTACATGTAGCATCAACCTTTTTTTAGTCTATTAGTAATTCTATTGCACAACCTTCAGATTATGTGCTATAGTATGAATTTGTATATATAATACGACTCCATGCTGTCCGATTAAGAAAAAATTGGATGACAAAATTCAGAGGAACTCCATAATTGGACGAGGCCGCAGGCCTGCCTCGTCCCTAGGCGTCTCTATTTGGTAGAAACAGAGAGAAAAGCCTCTTGCGAGTGTTGTGGTAGCGAGCGCCCAATGCATCTTGGGAACGGTTCGTTTTCGCAATGCATCACGGAAAGGCTCAAACAGAGAAAGAGACGATTTTCGATTTTCGATTTTCCGATTTTTGACAAACAAACTGCAGAAACATTGTTAAAATAGCCTAAAACTAGCCTCTCTGCATTTTCCCCAAAAAATCGCCGCGAGATCGCTGTAAAACAGTGTCTTCCTTTTTTCAAGCGCATGGCATTATGGGTAAAACTTTAAAAATTGACAGCACTTCCTCCCTGGCCCCGGTTTTAGATATTTTTTTTGTAAGTGCCTAGTCACTCGCACCTGTCAACTGAATATTGCGCCGAATGCATTCTTTTGGATTCAAAACTAACCCAAATTGTTTTGACAGTGCTGAAATCCTGCTACAGAACAAATTACAGAGAAGCTTCATAATACTAGACGAGTCATCACACGGCCTGCCAAATTCTTTGTGACTCGATTTTGCTTGTAAAATTTGCTCCTCACTTGTGACTTCTTCAACAAGTTTGTCTCTACCGACTTTGTTTGCTTCATGATGCAAGCAAAGTGGCTCCTGTAGTAGAAAATGACTTGAAAAAAGCACTTATAGAGTGGTTTTCACATGACTGTCGTGAAACCAATCGCAAAGTAATTACACTAATTCTGAACAAAACGTATAGGAGTAATTACAAAGTAATTGCGAATTACTTGTCATGTGAAATCCGCTCTAAAGCGAATTCATGGCTCGCTCTCTGTTCGACAAGCGAAACCAAGAATCCAACGGCCTTCACTGAAAAGGGTGAGCCCTTAGTCTTTACAAACAGCGGTTTTTTTTGGGGGGGGGGGGGGGGGAGCAGGAAGTCTTTAACTTTTTCAAGTAGAAGAACCTTGCAAAATAAGCGAAATTACAGAGATAAATTCGGGCTACAAAGGGTTAACAATGCGCCAGGTAGGATGAAAAGCTCTTTTCAATTCAAACAATAGACAAATCTTTGCAGCTTTATAGGCAAAACCCTTGGCTTTGTGCCACTTCTAGGGTTAGGTTTAGCCTTCGGATTAGATTTAAGTTCGGGTTAGATTGAGTTTAGGGTTAAGGGTTTAAGGCTAAGGTCGTTTTACATCGTCCTCACCGCGATTTTTAGGAACTTAGACTCTTTGAACATGATTTGCGCAGAATTTTTAAAAAACGATAAACAGTCTGAATAGTCTCTTAGGTCGTTGTTGATAAAGCCACTGGTTAGAGGCCGTTTTAAACAGCGTTCTCGCAGCGATTTTTTTGTGGAAAATGCAGAGAGGCTAGTTTTAGGCTATTTTAACAATGTTTCCGCAGTTTGTTTGTGAAAAATCGGAAAATCGAAAAACAGTCCAAAAGATCACTTAGGTGGTTCTTACACCGACCCGTTCATATGGCTTAGAACCTGAGTTCTAAGGAAAAATGAACATTTTGCATTCCCTTTTGCAGGCATCATATGATGGCTTAAGGGCAATATTGCTTGTAGATGCCTGATGTCCTTTGATTTTGAAGCTGATCCTTTGAAGTTTGATGTCCTTGCCAATCATTCCACTCTTTATAGTTTCTTATCCATACTAGAGTGCAAACAGTACATTCATGAAACATTTGTAGTACAGTATATGAACAGTAATTTGTTTGTCAAGTCATTGTTTCAGGTCTTCAAGCAATTTCTTCACTAAATTGCAAAACAATTTTAATGTCAATCAGCCCCCTGGCTGCTACATGTATATAATTATATTCTAATAAACCATCTATCTCATCTATTATGATCTACTATGATTTGATAAAAATAATTATGCCCTGCAATAACTCAAAAATCTAACTTGAAACAACTGAGTTCACTTACTCTTTTTCTCCACTGATAAGGGACCCCTTGAGGTAAACGGGCAATAGACTTGAATGCATCAAGCCACTAACAAGCAAAACAAATAAACGTTAGGCAGGACTATTAGATGACAGGATTGCCAATGAATAGATTGATCACAAATAACCTGCTGTTTTATCACATAACAGACTGATCAACTGCTGTGACCAACACAATGGTCATTCAAAAATGTTTTGTTTTCTTGAAAACGATACATGCTACATATTGCTAGTCGCGCTTCACTGCACCATATGTGGCTAGCAGTGAGCAATTAAATTTACCTGTCTAAATGACTTCTTGCCATTCTGGGGAATGTAAGAAAATCGTATTCGTGTGTCAACCCCTAAAAGGTGATAAGAGAAAATTAATATATAAAACAATAATAAATCAATTTCCTACATGTGATGGAGCTTAGGAAAATAGATCGAAAGAAGTCCCTTTATCCAGGGGATTCAATAGAAGGTGGCATTTGGCAAAGACCACCATCCACTTCACTTCTGACCATCGACAACACTTGTGGGCGGTATAACTGATCAGTTTCAAGGAAAATATTAAAGAAATAGAATACATAAATGCCAATTACCTTGCCCTTTAAATGCAGGAAAATGACTTTTCTGCTACTGAAATTCCAAAATTTCTGGGATATGCCCCGTGCCCTCCTAGAAGGCTCAGGCCTTACGCCCTTTGTAAGGGACCCACTTTCAAAACTTACTGAAACCCCTGTGTCACTACTGCTTAAACATTTCAGGCACTCAGATGGTGGCAAATAAGGACACTGTGCAATTGAGGGAATTATCTCATTATATGAGTACAATAAACATAACTATAACAAAGGGATCAATCACTAAACGATGCATTTTATGAAATTGAAGGTTTAAAAACTGCACGGGCCTCAATTAACAGATATTAACATTTTTTTAATACTATAGTTGCAAATAGAAAAGTTTTAGTCTTGTAATATTGAAGGCAACTGCAAGAAAGTAACTTAATAGTTTTAGTCACAAAATGTGACTTCTGCAAAACTTGTTCAATAACCAGGTGGAACAATTTTAATCATGTACAGTGACCAAAGGAGCCAGTTGCTTTCATGTTGGCCACATAAATTATGCTGCCTTGAAATAAATTAGGATATAATGTCTGCCCCTTATCTACTACTACCAGTGGCCTTTTGGCAGTTGCAAGAAGCTAGTGATTTTGCTAAACCCCCATATGTTTACAAAAACTATCAAGCAGGAAACGTAAACAGAAATTATGGAAGGCATTTTAAGAAAAATAGAGGGCTACCATAATACCATAATGTACACTTACAAGCCAAGTACCATTACCATTAGAAATGCAATTGTCCCAATGTGCAGTGCTGGTTGCATTATTTATACCGAGGCTGCTAATATGAAACCCCATAGAGCTAAACAAAGCTAACAATTATAAATTCAAATGTAAGAAATCTAGAAAACACCACAGTCTGGCAAATGCAGTCTTTATGAAATACTTTACAAAGCTTGGGGCTAATTTACATAGCACCACAGCAGGATTAGAATGTCTCATCACAACTACTATGGAAAACCAGGAAATTTACCAGAGTTCTGGCTACCATAATAGATTACTATGTTTTCTGCCTATCTTTGGAGTATGGTTTCTAGTATTTTTATAGCATATAATTTAAAGTAATGGGTTTCATAAGGATATTGAGCCGCCATTATGCACTAAACTCTATGTCAACAAACTTGATAATGTTTTCCTTACAATTTTTCTACAAAGATCATTCGTGAGTTAAGGTGCGAAAATAGGTACGAGATAATAGGGCACTTGGAAATCGATGTAGATATGTCTCATTTCATGCTGGATGCAATCAGTGATGCCATATAATTATTAGTGATAGTAGAACCACTTACTAGGGTGATATTGGCCACAGGGAACTGTTGAACGTCTTACAAGCCCTTATAGTATGACCATTTCATAATTAAATCAAAATATTCACTCCTGACTTACTTCTTTTTAACGATACAGCTTGCAGAACTGCGGTTAAAATATCGAAGTTCTTTTGAAGTTTATACGCATTCTTGTCTCGTCTTTTGAGTTGTTTTACGAGCTTCGTAGAGAGCATGGAAATTCTTGTCTTGAATTCTTTTGCAAGAGAACGGATCTCATCTAAATCTGAAAATAAAATACAACAAATGAGAATTAATGCATAGATCGAATTAGCTCGGCCAGCTGGACTTCTAGTCTACTCGTAGTAACACGGACAAAAATAAATTCGAGAACTAACAAGCATGATTTCTAGTAAGCTTTTAAATCTGCCAAAAACGTTTTAGCGGAAAACAATCAAAGAAACGATCGAATCTTTTGTAGCCGACTTTTTCAAAACAACACCTTCGGAGGTATATTAGGCAATACGTTATGATTTACATCTAATGGAAGAATGGTCTGCTAAAGAGAAAAAATCAAAGGGAAGTCTTCCGCTAGTAGAAACAGGAAAATACTGCAGTCTGCACTTGATACCAAGCGGCACTTCACTCGTTACCTTTGGTTTGTAGAGCGTTTCGTGTCCATTTTTCACCTCGATCTTCGAGATCAAAAGATCCCCCATAAAAGCTCCCAGAAGTCGTAGAGCATTCAGTAATGTTATCACTATCTACAGAGTCTCTAGTATGGTATTGGTCGTAGATCTCAAACAACAGACCATCGACAATAGAGCTCTTTTTGTCGTTCAAATCCCCGTTCAAGTCGGGCTGCCCAAAACCGGAGCTTCGTCATCAGCATCTGAACTGGCTTTGCTTTCAAAAGTTGTAAAGCTCCAGTCTGACTCAATACTCTTAGGGCTCGAGGAGGATCCATCAAGGCTACTTTCAGTGTAAACGCTCTCGTTTTCTTCCTTATCTAGGTTTAACAGATCGAAATTGGTGCTACTCTGTAATAGTGCGTCCGCCATTTTGAACACATCATGACGAACTCATTTGAAATTCACGGGCGCGCGAAAATTAGCATATTCGCGTCCAAACCCCCGCGTTAAACAGGTATTATGCGGCGGGCTTATTATCACACAATGAAGCGGGGAACTTATTCCCTCATGCTCAGCTGCAATCCTCATCAATTCAGTTTGAGAGTCCAGAATTACTTTGCTCCATAAAATATAATTAGACCACTGCCTAGAATTACTGTAGGGAGTCGATTTACGCGTGACTAGGCATACTCAGCGCTCCGTGGCAAAAATAGAACTCCGATAGGGTCACCGAAAGAAAAGAAGCAACTTTAAGATTGCCGATCGGCGATTCCTCATACTGCAAATACTGTAGTAGTCGCAATATTAGTATAAATAGATTTTCAGTGTAAGATCATGCATGGTAACATGGATCACCTGATCGATCGGACCACGGTTCAGCGTGTTTCAGACACAGACAGGTCTCCGTGGAAACCCATCAACTCTAAATCGATCGGAGGTGAAGCGATAAAAGCCATCAGACTCATTTATCGCTAATTCGTCATTATGACATTAGGAGAAACTGAGCCAGGAATCGATAAAAACATTAGCGAATGATTTTATTTGCATAAGCATGCACCCAATATAGTATGATGCGCCGTCTGAGAGTGAGGGTCTGTCATGGTCAGCTTGCACCTGGGTAAACGTGCTAAATCACCCTTGATTAAAAAATATCAGGAATTATGATGTGCCCTGGACCCAGATCCACGTACTGAGCGGCACCTCGGCCTGGTTGCTGGACACAAATAGACCGTACAGGCATCTGAGGCTCTAGCTGGAAGAACCCAGAGTTCGACAGAGTACATGTAGTAATTTATTATACTGAAGATGTCTGAAGATTTTTTCTTTGCGCATCATAAAAATTACTTGCAACCACCACCGGATGTAAAATGACTACCTAGTTACCTGCCCAGACTTGAGAGCGCGACTACGGCCCTCATGATCCCGATGTAAAAACACGGCTTCGCGGCGACGTCGGCGATCGCCTGGGATACGATCGGGAAATGGAAACCATTTCAATTCCCAGTAAATCGCCTATATCGCCGACAATTCCCTCTATGCGTTTTCGAGTGGGATTGACGGGGATGGTTCCCCGAAAGTGTTTATTAGGGTTACTAAAATGGCATAATTCGCGAAAAAAAGTCTGATCTTGACAAGTGCAGTATACCTCATCTTCAAGCTTATTTCTTCACCTCAACATGGAAACTTTATTTCTTTAATTTGATAAAACACAGATTTTTTGTGAGGTGCCTTTGATCCGACGCGCTCCGTTTAATTTTCGAGAGTTCCACGCACGCGACATTCTCGAACCCAGAGCTCCCCGGCTCGTTACCTCGCGGGGGAGGCCCTGGTGACAGCCATTGACGCATGCGCGAGATTTAATAGCGGTCATTAATAGCGCATGCTCCAACGTTCAAAAGCAGCCAATCAGCGAAGGCCCTAAAATGGTCGCCACCAGGGCCTCCCCTGCGAAGTGACGAGCCCGGGGGGAGCTCTGTGTGCACGCGAATTTAACATGACATGGGCTAGCTGGGTGTCGCGGGGTATTTGAAAATAAAGAGCCGATTAACAATTAAGAGCCAATTCTGTGTGCCCGCTACTAGTAGGATTTGTTTAAGAATGTAGAAAAGAAATTCTTTAAAAATCATAACTTGAGAAGGAAATCGAATTCCAAAATCCCCGACAAGGTTTTCTAGAAGACATCTTTAAGCAACGCTAAAATGGTGTCAAAAACGATAGTACTATATTTGCGAGGTTTTTTGAGCTTATCACATTCTTGATTGTATATTTACTTTGCGTCGACACCACTTAGCGCTCGCCGAGAGATACTTCGCAAAGGGGCGTCAGCCAGTTTGAATTTTTTGCTTTTTGTCCCCTAATTATTAAATGCTTTGTATCATATAGCAAGCTAGCAGCGTAATTCGTTTGATCAGATCTCAGTCAAAATACGTCATCAGTATGGAAATATTTGGCTTGGGCGCGCAGACGCCCCTTTGCGAGTCAGGACCGGTCGACTCTGATACGACTATATGGAAACCAGCAGCCTTTAGCATCAGGGTTCGTACGCTTTCTGGATGACAAAAATCGAGGATTTTCCAGGACGTCCTTAGTTATTTTTCCAGGAGTTTTTATTTTGTTTGAAATGCCCCTCCCCCTCCCCCAAAAGTGTGTAAGGATGTCACAAAATGACATTCAACCACATTAGAGTTGAAACATTTTTCCAGGAGTTTCCTTGAAATCCGAGAACTTTCAAGGACTTTTCAGGAAGGAAATGAAAATCCAGATTTCCAGGACGCGTACGAACCCTGTAGCATTCTCGATCCCAGAGTTCCCCGCCCCTCACCTCGCGGGGGAGGCTCTGGTGACAGCCATTGACGTATCCGCGAGATTTAATACACAGCCGCTGAGAGAAAGACCTTTCAGCTCATGCTCCAACGCTTAAAATCAACCAATCAGCGACGGCCCTCAAATGAATGTCCCCAGAGCCTTCCCTGCGAGCAGACGAGCCGGGGAGCTCTGGGTACGAGAATGTACGCGGAGGTTTGATACAGAGGCATTGAGAGAAACAGCTTTCTACGCATGCCCCAACGTTAAAAATCAGCCAATCAACGAATACCCTCAAATGGATATCCCAAGAGCCTCCCCTGCGAGCAGACGATAATCATACATTCGCGTTAGTGTTTACATTGCCGTACCCATTTGCAAAAGCAATAGCGAAAATCAGAAGCGTAATCGAGCTACAAAAATAAGTTCAGAATGTCAATAATAGCGCCTGTCAAATGAAGCGTAATTAGAAAGTTTTACGTTGGTCATTCGACAATTGAATTATGAGAGCTTGTGGGCTAATGAGCCACTTGCTACCCAAGGAATCCAGGGCTTTTGAAAAAGCATATTTGCTATTGAAAACTGTAAGCCCCACGTACATTCTATTCAAAGGCACCGAGTACCTCGGTGAAATCGTGGATACTGTATATCCAAGTTTGGTCGTCTAGTGATGTTACCTTCCGAGATATCAATTTTTCTAGTTGTGATGACGTCATCGATGACGTTATTACACGTGACCTTGCTGTTGCAGTCCCATGCTCGAAGATAACTTCACCTAGTCCTCTAGATATTAATTTTTCTAGTTTTGACGACGTCATGAGCTAACACTTGAGTTATTATGAGCGAGTGACATCTGGCCCACCACAATAACTCGTGTTTACGCTTCGCATATCCACGATTTAAAAATGAAACTGCGCCCTAACAACTGAATGTATAACCTTCAAATTTTCTGAGTAAGCTTCATTTGTTTTCCGCTATCGATATTAAGTGCTGATTATTTTTTATCTCCCTCAAACATTCTGAATCTGCTTATGCAAATGAGTTCAGACATTCCTATACGTAGAAACAAAGGGTCGCGAGAGAGGACGCCTGTTGGGAGGCTTTTGTTTGAAAGTCGACCCAAGCAACCCTTATTGCAAGATTGGCGCACTTCGCAGAATCAAACAAATCAGTGCGCGCCATTCTCCAGTGTGGCGGCTCTGGTAACGGCCAATTGAGAGCCTTCGCTGATTGGCTTATTTTGAACGATGGGGCATGTGAAAATCTCGTGCTTCCATCAGTGGCCGTTCCCAGAGCCTTATGACGAAAATGGATGACTTCAACAACTCGCGCCCCCACACGTCGCTAATGAACTAAAAATATACTGATGATTATTGCTTTACTAGATATTATAAAAATATTATCATTCACAGTCACAGATATATTTTGGAAAGGAAGAATGGACCACTCGCTAATAAGCTGACTTTTTTGCTGTAGTACGACCGTTCTTGGTACATCAAATAAATGACTATCAGTGAAATATTAAGGGAGAACCCATTATATAGAGTCTACACCAACAAGGCCACCCAAACAAATCCGTTCAGAAAATTTTTATGACATATTTATTTTCAAGATTTACATTATTTGCGGTGAATTTTACTGTAGAAAATGTTTCCAAACCTATTTTTATATATATTTGCGAATTTCTAGTTAAAAATCGTGCGTTTTTTTACTAAAAATGAAATCTGCATCTATTGTTCAGATGCTCGATCGTGATTGGTTGATTTGTAAGATAATTTGCTGGGGTGGCCTTGGGTGGAGTAGTCGCACTGTAAAAGCACGTTTTTGAAAGACTCGTGACGTCAGACTCATTAGTACTCTCATTAATATTCGACGGCAGATTTGATGGGGTGTTCACCTTGCGCACGCTCGCCATGCTAAACATGGAAACGACCCCCTTGCGACCATAAGCTTCCCGTGCCATTTGGCCGCTGCACAGCTATGTGGGAAAACAGACCAATCGAGATCAAACTACGCTTGCCTCGTTTGCAATGTTTAAAACGACGCCCGTGCTTACGCCGTTCACGGAAACGCGAGGCTTGGTACGCTTGTATGTTTGTGAAGATATGTTAGATATGTAAGGTATGTAAG
Source organism: Scolanthus callimorphus (assembly GCA_033964015.1). NCBI lineage: Eukaryota > Metazoa > Cnidaria > Anthozoa > Actiniaria > Edwardsiidae > Scolanthus > Scolanthus callimorphus. The sequence goes on from CM066913.1 coordinate 28,752,881, forward strand.
GTTTACCAATACAATTGTCGCCAACATAACGGTAACGCCAGAGCGTACCGAGCCTCGTCTTCGTGTCCGGCGTGCGTAAGGCGTAGTTGATATCAAAATTCCAAACTTTTAATGGCTGTGACTTTGCACTTATCATTCGAATTCTGGATGAGACTGTCCGGCCACTCACCAACAGGATAAGCTAGAATAGCAGGAGTTCTGGTTGTAGAATGCAGTAGGAAAATATATGGAATGGTACCAACTTTTTACACTACAACTAACAAATCACTTTGCTCTAGTACTCGTAAGACAGTATAAACCGAACTGGCCTCCTGTGAACAATGTTGCTCTGCAATAAATGAGGTGCTCGAAAACTGGGGTTCTAAGAAACGGATGAGAGTGGGATTACTCGTACACTTAATACATTCATACATTTCCCGACTGCATGCAACTCGAGCCCCGCAATCAATCACGCCCAGATGTAGACGGTTTCTGTTTTGATGCGTCATAAATGTTTTATGCGTGCTATACTTCAGCCATAACCCCCCCCCTCCCCCCGTCCGCTTTCGTTCATGAATGAATACAGCTTGTTCAATTGCGATAGTTTAAAATCCTACGATTACAACGTCTTTTTACAACATGTACAACAGTAAAGGGCGTTGGCTTGACGTTATTTGGGCTTTCTGCGCAGTCTCTGTACGTCGTCGTGTAGTTTTATAGCAGGTCCTAGAGTCACTCCAAGAACTTGTGGATTTCTTCTAAAGACAACAGCATCAGCGCCTTGCCATCCACCTCCTAGACAAACAGATGCAGGTTAAATACCTAGGTACTGAACAAATAAACCGCGGTAATACTAGACAAACGGATTAATGTCAAGAAGTCAATTGCCTAGGTACTGGACAAATAAACCGTGGTAATACTAGACAAACGGATTCATGTCAAGAAGTCAAATGCCTAGGTACTGAACAAATAAACCGCGGTAATACTAGACAAACAGACTCATGTCAAGAAGTCAAATGCCTAGGTACTGAACAAATAAACCGCGGTAATACTAGACAAACGGATTAATGTCAAGAAGTCAATTGCCTAGGTATTGGACAAATAAACCGTGGTAATACTAGACAAACGGATTCATGTCAAGAAGTCAATTGCCTAGGTACTGAACAAAAAACCGCGGTAATACTAGACAAACGGACTCATGTCAAGAGGTCAATTGCCTAGGTACTGAACAAATAAACCGCAGTGATACCGTACTAGACAAACGGACTCATGTCAAGAAGTCAATTGCCTAGGTACCGAACAAATAAACCGCGGTAATACTAGACAAACGGATTAATGTCAAGAAGTCAATTGCTTAGGTACTGGACAAATAAACCGTGGTAATACCAGACAAACGGATTCATGTCAAGAAGTCAAATGCCTAGGTACTGAACAAATAAACCGCGGTAATACTAGACAAACGGACTCATGTCAGAAGTCACTATAAACAAGGCACGTAGGAGAAAAAAAAGCGCGCGTAGCAGGGATTTTTCTCTATTTGCGAACGTTTGCCGTTTTCAGAGGGGCGGCCCCTCAAAACAGGAGTGCCTCAAATTCCCGGTAGGCGTCACCGAGGGGAGAATATGATCATGTCAGCATACCTGTTCCTTGAACACATCTGAGAACTTCCTACAATCCCTGGAGCCAATAAAGGACACCACTTCACCGACGGACCAGACTGAGATGTGCTTACTGCTTGGGCTCCACCCAATGGGGTCTTCCTGATCAACAGACAGACCAGAGGAGCTGATTGGTGATTTAGATGGTTGTGCTTGAGTTTTCGGGGCAAGAAGGGGTTTCTTGGGTTGTTTAGGGGCGGTGCCGTTGGGGAGTGGTTTGGCAATGATCCCTGTGATAAAGAAATAGAACAAGGTTGGATCTGGCGAGTCATGGTGATAATTTGAACTAAACGGCCACAGACCAAATCGGCTAACGGGTTTACATCTTGTTTGCCACCCAATTCAGATCATGTGATGATTCCTTTGGGTGGTTACAATTGTTCATCTTATACATACTGGCATGCACTCGTCGTGTGTAAGAAATTGGACAATTGTAACCACTCAAGGGAATCATCACATGATATGAATTGGGTGCAACAAGATGTAAACACCGTAGCCGATTTGGCCTATTACAGCATCGTCGTACCAGACCGGGCGGGTACTTCCAGTCAAATATGATACGAGCTATAAAACCATCAAAAACATCAAAATGGGCTTTTGAACTAATTGAGCCAAACATATAGTCTAGTCGGTAGAGGGGGCCCACAAGCAACCCCCGGAACTAGTAATGAGACATACTTTTTGGAATCCTTAGGATGTCTAGAAACTGGATGTTAATAGCTTGAAAAAGTGTCCCACGGTCCTATCAATCAATCAAAACTTTATTTTAACACATAATCTTCTCATAAAAATTAATAGTAAGAATATGCTCTTCCAAAGAGCTGTGTATTATTAAAAACTATCTATCTATTTATATATTTTGAATTATAGGGATTTTTTAAATTTTTGGAAAGATGTGTTTTTTATGCTATTTGGAAAGCTATTCCACAGGACAGCTCCTCTGTATTGGAAGCTGTGTTTCCCTGCTGTCTTGTTTGGTCTGGGCACAAACAAATTACCCAATGAATTCCTAAGATTATATTTATGAGTTTCATAGGAATGTTGCCAGATTTTTGTTTTTTAATTATATTCTTTTGTTATTGAATGACTGTATTTTATGGACTGGAGCACTGTTCAGAAAAGCTCTTTAGATTCTAAATCTATACTTTTACGATCTAAGAATACTCTGATCACATGTAGACAAGGTAAATCGCTGCCTCAGCCTTTTCCCGTCACATACGCATATCGTTTTGGTATGTCCTAATAGGAATACAAAGGCTGACAGGGTCTTAGAAAGATCTATCAGTAAGGAAAGTAGCATGTATAAAACGGGCATGTAAATTCTACATATGTGTTCAGTCTATTATAATGACACTATAACAGCATAAGTGGTAAGACTGGAATGCTTCTCTGGACAGCGCTACAGTCTATAAAATTGCCTCGTTGAATATCAAAAAATCTAAAAAAACAAAAGAATATAATTAAAAACAAAAATGGCGCAAAATAGGGCCATGCGATACTTTTTCGAGCTGTTAACAGCTAAAACCATTTCTAGACATCCTAATGATTCCAAAAAAGTATGTCTCGTTACTAGTTCCGGGGGGTGCTTCTAGATCCCCTCTACCGACTAGACTAATCTAAAAAGCTGCTATATTTTTATCTGCAATTTTTACCTAAACAGCTTGCGCTATTTTTAACAGTGTTTTAAGGTATGACTCACCTTTAATGTCACATGTTTTACAGAGCGCGACTTTATTGAGACTGAACACATTTGGACAGACAGACAGCTTGGTGGTCAGAGTCTGAAATGAAAAACAACAACAAATAAAAACAAACATATCAGTCTCCTAAAATAGAGATTTACTTTACAAGCGAAGCAGAAACATTCTGTCATCACGTGAGGATGTTAGGATATTAAATGGACAAATATAGCTAGTCTGTGAACTAAATTCCAGTAATGTTTTACGTGTAAAGACCAACATAGAGTGGCGGATCCAGGGGTGGTGCTATGGGTGTGGATGCACCCCCCTTTGCGATGCAAAAATGGTTTGAAACGGCCAAATGTAGTCCAAGACTAGGTTTATAGTAGCCCTATTGACAAATCTGGCTCTTCAAAACAGAAAACGCACCCTTTTTCAACATGCTGGATCCGCCCCTGATCATAATAAAAACAGGGTGACTTCATCACTACCCCAGAATCTGCTTACTCTTAAAATGGATGCAAAGGTCTTCCTGTCCCGCTCTGCAGAAAGCAACTGCAAGACCTTCTTGGATGAGTAGGAACTTAGTACTATATGCTCCACTAACTGTCGAAGGACGGTGTTAGCCTTGGCAGGACCAATAACGGGCGGCAGACCAGACAACTTTCTCTTGTCCAAATATGGGCCACACGAACATGTGCTTTTGATATATAGCATAATCTTCGCATCTACACATCAAAATATTGAATAAAATCATTCACTTAAATGAAAACCAATACTGTACATGTAGCCCTCAAAAAACTCTTCGTTTCATATCCTCCTACAGAACTATGCAAATTAAGGCCTCAAAGCTAGAAACAAGTAGTACAGGTGCCAGGTTACCATATTTTTTAATATTTGTCAGATTTCATACTTGCACTCCTGCAAAAAAAAACTCCTATTTTTCCTACTTTTGGGGTTTCAAACTAGAGAAATCGCTTAAATCACCTTCTCTCTGAATAAGAACTGCAAAATTATCATCTAGCCTCTTGCTTACAGACGTTCAGAGCTGAAAATTAACACCGGCCATCGGACATTGTCTGATAAAATTGCCAAATGTCTGACCAATTTTCAGATACCGGTATGTCCCGCCAATTTTCCAATACTTGTAGAGTTGACTATACTGTGTGCTATTACCCTAGTATCCACACTACTAGTAGAGGTGACTATACCGTGTGTTATTACCCTAGTATCCACACTACTAGTAGAGATGACTATACTGTGTGTTATTACCCTAGTATCCACACTACTAGTATTGGTGACTATACCGTGTGCTATTACCCTAGTATCCACACTACTAGTAGAGTTGACTATACTGTGTGCTATTACCCGAGTATCCACACTACTAGTAGAGGTGACTATACTGTGTGCTATTACCCTAGTATCCACACTACTAGTAGAGGTGACTATACCATGTGCTATTACCCTAGTATCCACACTACTAGTAGAGGTGACTATACTGTGTGCTATTACCCTAGTATCCACACTACTAGTAGAGGTGACTATACTGTGTGCTATTACCCTAGTATCCACACTACTAGTAGAGGTGACTATACCATGTGCTATTACCCTAGTATCCACACTACTAGTAGAGGTGACTATACTGTGTGCTATTACCCTAGTATCCACACTACTAGTAGAGGTGACTATACTGTGTGCTATTACCCTAGTATCCACACTACTAGTAGAGGTGACTATACTGTGTGCTATTACCCTAGTATCCACACTACTAGTAGAGGTGACTATACTGTGTGCTATTACCCTAGTATCCACACTACTAGTAGAGGTGACTATACTGTGTGCTATTACCCTAGTATCCACACTACTAGTAGAGGTGACTATACTGTGTGCTATTACCCTAGTATCCACACTACTAGTAGAGGTGACTATACTGTGTGCTATTACCCTAGTATCCACACTACTAGTAGAGGTGACTATACTGTGTGCTATTACCCTAGTATCCACACTACTAGTAGAGGTGACTATACTGTGTGCTATTACCCTAGTACCACACTACTAGTAGAGGTGACTATACTGTGTGTTATTACCCTAGTATCCACACTACTAGTACAGATGACTATACCGTGTGCTATTACCCTAGTATCCACACTACTAGTAGAGTGACTATACTGTGTGCTATTACCCTAGTATCCACACTACTAGTAGAGGTGACTATACCATGTGCTATTACCCTAGTATCCACACTACTAGTAGAGGTGACTATACTGTGTGCTATTACCCTAGGTATCCACACTACTAGTAGAGGTGACTATACTGTGTGCTATTACCCTAGTATCCACACTACTAGTAGAGGTGACTATACCGTGTGCTATTACCCTAGTATCCACACTACTAGTAGAGGTGACTATACCATGTGCTATTACCCTAGTATCCACACTACTAGTAGAGGTGACTATACTGTGTGCTATTACCCTAGTATCCACACTACTAGTAGAGGTGACTATACTGTGTGTTTTACCCTAGTATCCACACTACTAGTACAGATGACTATACCGTGTGCTATTACCCTAGTATCCACACTACTAGTAGAGGTGACTATACTGTGTGCTATTACCCTAGTATCCACACTACTAGTAGAGGTGACTATACCATGTGCTATTACCCTAGTATCCACACTACTAGTAGAGGTGACTATACTGTGTGCTATTACCCTAGTATCCACACTACTAGTAGAGGTGACTATACTGTGTGCTATTACCCTAGTATCCACACTACTAGTAGAGGTGACTATACCGTGTGCTATTACCCTATATCCACACTACTAGTAGAGTTGACTATACCATGTGCTAGAGCAGATTTCGTATGACTGTGAAAAGTTCCGCGACAAAGTTGTACCGCTCCGCGACCGTGACCGCGCCGCGACTAAGTGATTTCATTCGGTATCTACAGCAGGCCAGGTTCGGTACCGCCACCGCGACAGTACCGCACCGTGTCGCGGCACTTTTCACAGTCATACGAAATCTGCTCTATTACCCTAGTATCCACACTACTAGTAGAGGTGACTATACTGTGTGCTATTACCCTAGTATCCACACTACTAGTAGAGGTGACTATACTGTGTGCTATTACCCTAGTATCCACACTACTAGTAGAGGTGACTATACTGTGTGCTATTACCCTAGTATCCACACTACTAGTAGAGGTGACTATACTGTGTGCTATTACCCTAGTATCCACACTACTAGTAGAGGTGACTATACCGTGTGCTATTACCCTAGTATCCACACTACTAGTAGAGGTGACTATACCATGTGCTATTACCCTAGTATCCACACTACTAGTAGAGGGACTATACTGTGTGCTATTACCCTAGTATCCACACTACTAGTAGAGGTGACTATACTGTGTGTTATTACCCTAGTATCCACACTACTAGTACAGATGACTATACCGTGTGCTATTACCCTAGTATCCACACTACTAGTAGAGTGACTATACTGTGTGCTATTACCCTAGTATCCACACTACTAGTAGAGGTGACTATACCATGTGCTATTACCCTAGTATCCACACTACTAGTAGAGGTGACTATACTGTGTGCTATTACCCTAGGTATCCACACTACTAGTAGAGGTGACTATACTGTGTGCTATTACCCTAGTATCCACACTACTAGTAGAGGTGACTATACCGTGTGCTATTACCCTAGTATCCACACTACTAGTAGAGGTGACTATACCATGTGCTATTACCCTAGTATCCACACTACTAGTAGAGGTGACTATACTGTGTGCTATTACCCTAGTATCCACACTACTAGTAGAGGTGACTATACTGTGTGTTATTACCCTAGTATCCACACTACTAGTACAGATGACTATACCGTGTGCTATTACCCTAGTATCCACACTACTAGTAGAGGTGACTATACTGTGTGCTATTACCCTAGTATCCACACTACTAGTAGAGGTGACTATACCATGTGCTATTACCCTAGTATCCACACTACTAGTAGAGGTGACTATACTGTGTGCTATTACCCTAGTATCCACACTACTAGTAGAGGTGACTATACTGTGTGCTATTACCCTAGTATCCACACTACTAGTAGAGGTGACTATACCGTGTGCTATTACCCTAGTATCCACACTACTAGTAGAGGTGACTATACCATGTGCTAGAGCAGATTTCGTATGACTGTGAAAAGTTCCGCGACAAAGTTGTACCGCTCCGCGACCGTGACCGCGCCGCGACTAAGTGATTTCATTCGGTATCTACAGCAGGCCAGGTTCGGTACCGCCACCGCGACAGTACCGCACCGTGTCGCGGCACTTTTCACAGTCATACGAAATCTGCTCTATTACCCTAGTATCCACACTACTAGTAGAGGTGACTATACTGTGTGCTATTACCCTAGTATCCACACTACTAGTAGAGGTGACTATACTGTGTGCTATTACCCTAGTATCCACACTACTAGTAGAGGTGACTATACTGTGTGCTATTACCCTAGTATCCACACTACTAGTAGAGTGACTATACTGTGTGCTATTACCCTAGTATCCACACTACTAGTAGGTGACTATACCGTGTGCTATTACCCTAGTATCCACACTACTAGTAGAGGTGACTATACCGTGTGCTATTACCCTAGTATCCACACTACTAGTAGAGGTGACTATACCGTGTGTTATTACCTGGATCATCCCCTTCCTTTTGATCAAATCCGCATCATCAGTAAGGTCTATCGTATCTGACATGCTGCTAGTTGCTGGCTTTGTCTGAACAGGTGTGGGGGGTTTGGGCTGCCCTCCATTTGGGTATGTAGTTCTCCCCCCTGGAATACTTGATGAGGGGGTAGGGGTACTGGCAGATTCAGTGCTTGCAGGGGAAGATGGCTTTATCTCTTTCAATGGAGTATTCAATGGCGTGAGTTTCTTTTTGGCTGTTTCTGATGTAGGAGACTCTGCATCCGTCTTTTGAGATAATGTAGACTTACTAGAAGAGGCTTCTGATTCAGCCTTGGCTCGCCGCTGGCTTGTTGCTCTGATGTCATTTTAAAAAATTCACATTTAATAAATTCTTCTTAGTTAAGGGAGCATTAACAATGAGCATTATGGATATAATTTTGTTACTTCTTTTAAGTGACACTCAAGGGAGGTACTCCGCTGATGTTTGGGTAGGGGTGTGCCACCGAGGTCTTCAAAACCTGACCCTACCAGAGACCAAAAATCCTCGTTTTTTTAGACCTACAGTTAAAATTATATACCCTACTGCAGACCTAAAGTTAGTCACCAGGGTGGTCCAGGGAATGTTAATCATGTAAAGGTTTTAAAATAAACTGTCATTAAATGCGGCATTGCAACTTTGATTGAAATTTGTCTATAGGGTAGCCATACTGAAATACATACCCGATCAGAGACCAAGCAACAAAAAAAAATAACCCTAGCGCAGACCTGAGGAGCCCAAAAACCATTCCCTAATGAGCAGCACATACCAGTATACCATATATGAGGGAGTACCTCCCCCCCCAGGCATAAGTGGCACTTTGATATAGCATCCCTCATGAGTTGATGATTTTCAGAACTCTCTTTGTATGACATGCTTCTATATATTGAAAGAACCATTAAACACAGAGAATAAAATAATACTTGTTAGAGTTATGACTATTGATTCAACTGTCCTTAGTAAGAAGTTCCTAATGACAACATACCTTAGAGACCTGAGTCTTGAATTTTCAGCTTCTATTTATACCAAGAAGAAAACAAAAACGTCTTTGTTATTTACCAGAATAATAAGGAAACAGTAAGGAAGATGTAAGATGTTTTACTATGGGCTACAAAGCTAGGTGACAAGCCCACCGGACACAGGGTCTTCAACAAACATGAACAGAACTCAAATTCTTACTTTTCTGCTGTGGTGTTAGAAGAGGGTGGCCATGCATGCTACACCAGTTGATGGGGAATAAATCATAGGATTCAACATCATAGATATGCTCTACAACATCACTGCTATAGCCATCAAGCTGAACCCATAGTACGCGACCCATTATCTGTTTGACAGTAGCTACACTTATGGTATTCTGCTTAGTTTGGTCAACTGCTTCTAGCTTGAAACCTATTTCAAACTCAGTTTTGGGAACTTCCTGAAAAAATATTACAAAATGTGATGTAGTTAAGTTTAATAAATCAAATATACTGGTACATTTGTAATTTAGACCAAAAATCAATAATTTAAAAGGTAGCAGTGCCAAAACGTTAAATGTATATGCACAACTACCATTGCTGTAAATTAGATGCAGTAGCAGGAAAGGCAATCATGCCTCATATGGTGTACAAAGAAGGTAGCTCTATTATAACATTAGCATAATTACTTGCATAATTAAGAAATTCCATGTGCTGATGGTTGAGAGTTTTGTTTTCTCTTGCTATAATCACCTACCAGTAGATTCTATTTCAAGCCCCATTGCTTACTCAAGTGTTGAACTGTTTGATGTACTTGTTCCCAAAATGGGGCAGGCTCATACAGTTGTATAGCTGACCCTAACAAGGCCAGACCAATGATCCAGCCCTGGTTTGGAGGACGGATCACAGAGTCACAACAAGGGCTAGAATAATAGCCTGGTGACTATATCATTCAAAGCATTGGGAGTGCACATGTGAGTTTTGTTATGATTGCAAAAACATTTTAAAAAATTAAGTTTTTGTCTTATCTCACTAGTCAGTTGAGTAATTATAATTAAAACAATTTATTGCCTCAGACTCTGTGATTATCAGCTAATATTCACAGATAATCAAATCATCTTCTGCACTAACTGATAAATATTACAACAGCAGCTACAACAGAAACAGCAACAACAACTCAGAAAATATGAGGATTACTCTACCTGCGAGAAAAGAGCATCTGGAGCTGCTTTAGCATTGGCATAGGAAAGATAACCACTCCATGTGAAAGCCTTAGTTGGATAACCTGTAATTAAAAAATAGTTATATCTATTTGGCTTTCCACCAAAATCAAAAGGAAAAATGCTGATAGAAAAGTTGACACCACAAAAGTAGGAGCCCTACAGCACGTTATTAAACATTACGCCATACCTCTCGGTGGGATAACAGACACATTGTTTTTCTCACACCATCCACAAGGGAATATATTCCTGGAATTCACATGGCACCAGAATGATATCTTCTCATCACTTGATAATAGCAAATCATCTATCTCCACCATGAAATAGTTCTCATTTATAATTTGACTAACAGATGCAACACATAATGAGGAAGGATCTTTAGGATTGACAGCTTCTAGTTTCATCCCAGATTGAAAGCCATGCATCGGTGGTAGATTATCATCCTTTTTTAGCTTCTGTTTAGTGGCCTCTTGAGGGGAGTCAGGTAATTTGTTGATGTCGTCAATAATTTTGGACCAATCAGCCTTGTTTGTGACACCTAAACAACAGAAAAATTCACATAAAAATGAATGTAAATCTGAGTCAAAGCCATGGCATCAGTAGTAAACTCTGTACCTTTAGGTGGCTGCAATGTCATGCCATTCTTTCTTCCCCATCCCAGGCTGTGGACATTATCTGCCAAGTAGTGCACCCACAAATCTTCCTCTTCATTATCAACACCTTCATATCTGAGCTGTAATCGCAGACCATATATCTCCACAATAGAAGCTACCCAGTAGCACAATGGGTCCTCCATGTCCTGTACTTCTAATTTGTGGCCACACTCAGTTCCTCCTCTTCCTCTTCTTCTTTGATTTTGTGAAATAAATAATCAGGTGCAGCTATGGCATCTCGTAAATTTGTCATGAGAAACTTAGCCCAGTTGGACTCTTTGTGCCTGATGGATTCAGGAGGGATAAGCACTGTGTTTGTCCTGGCGCACCAGCCTATAGGTTGGAGATCTGGTGAATTGCCATTACACCAGAAATCCCCACTACGGTCATGTTCATAGCCATCAAACCTTAACAGTAGTAACGGTCCTGACACCATGACAACAGTAGCAACCCAGTAGGTACCACCAGAGCTGCTTTGATCCTTGGCTTCTAACTTCATGCCAGGGTTAAGCCTAACGTTTTACTGTCATCAATCTGCAGTGCAAGGGAAATGGATGTATGGCAGTTGGTCAGTTGGCAATACTTAAAATCTTGCTTCCTCTGCCAAAGCATGTTATCCAAGGTCAGAGCCCGACACTGCGACAATATGGTCGCCAATGGCGACTAAATTGTGGAGCTTGGCGACCACATTTTAGAGCTAGTCGCCAAATGGCACCCCATCTTTTTGAGTGCAGCTGAGTTCTAAGTTAATGTGGCGGCTAAACATTTTGGCAACAAATTTTTTAACTAGTCGCCAATGGGGCCTAGCGAAAAAAAATTAATGTTGGGCCCTGAAGGTATTGCAAAATATGTACAATTTTTAGCGTACAGTCATACCGCTATTTTGTGTTTAAGCTTGGACACTAACTGTTGTTGTTTTTAAATCTAAAAAGTCACCTATGCTGTACTACTACAAAGTTTTGCACATGCCAAAATGCTAGTCTCTACCAATCAAATTAGCATTTTGAGAGCATACTTTCTTTTATGTCTTGAAATGGTCTGAATAGCAGGAAGTTACAAAAATACTTTTAAAAGGATAAACACTTTAAATTTAACATTAACAGACATGTTTTGGCAGCTTAGACTGCCATAATCATCAAACCCATCTAGATTCAAGTCAAACAATGTGGAAAAGAGTTTCTGTCCAATTGTTAATGCAAATTAGCAAAAGAAAATGATAGCACATGCAGATGTCCAATCCATGGTAGTGGATAAGCAAGTGAGCTCACTGCAAAGAGTAACTAAAATATATAACAAAAGTGAAAGTTACTTACGTGTTGAAGGCTGAGCTGGGAACAGCTTTGGATCTACATTTCTGCAGATAATCTTCCCACACAAAGAACTCTTCATCATCATCATCAGATGCTACAAGATAAAGTATGAATAGGAAAATTGCAACATGCTGGTAACATGACATTTAGAATAACAATTAATTAAGTTACTATAACTTGAACATGATTTTTTCACCACCAAGATATTATATCTTTATATGACAAAGAATGAGTGTTTTTGGAAGTTTTCTCTCTCACAGTTACTGCAAGTTGAACAACCCACTTAAAATAAAAATGAATTAATCAACTGGCAAACACATAATGATAACACATAACACATAATGATTCCTTGAATAAATGTTATGATCATGAATGGAAGTGCCAGATCCAACTGTCTAGAAAGCTTAAAACTCTGAATCTTGTAAAACCGCGTTTAGAATTTTCCTGTTATCTGTTTAAAATTGCAAATGTTCAATACAGAAAGGCGGTGGCGAGATTTAGGCTTTCAGCCCATCGATTTCCGGTTGAATCTGGAGATATTCAGGACTTGACCATGACTCGCGAATATGTACACTGTGTAACTGAAATGAGATTGGTGATGAACAACACTATTTTTCCTTCTGTTGTAATGATAAGATTTTACCCATCAGAAGTCAATTTCTACATGATGTGAAAGAGATCAATCCAACTTTATTTTTTTAGCTGTAACGATCTTTTTCTGTATTGTATCTCAATGAATGACGAATCGATCATTAATCGGACAGCTAAATTTATCAATGATTTAATGTACCAGTATGATCTACTATGATTTTTGGTACAGTTTTCCATTTCTCTTAATGTTTGTATGATTTATTGTATGTATTCTCATGTATTGATAACGGTATAAGTAGAATAAACGTCTTCTTCATAATGGTGCAGCTCATTGCATTTGGTGTGAGAATATTCAATTGTTTGTAACAACAATACAGGAAATGGTCATGCTGAAAAATTCACATTTTGTAGTGGGCGCTTTCCATTTGGCAAAAAATCCCTGAATTTTCGGTTAGAAGTTAAATGGAAAGCGCCAAACCCGGGGAAAAGTTTCGAAAATTTGTGACAACCTTGGAGCTTACCCCAAAAGTGGGAATTTTCGGAGAACTCGGAATTTCCGGGAATTTGTCCCTTTCCATTTGATTTCTGACCGAAATTCCCGGTGCAGACTGTTCTCGGACTTTCGTCCAATCGTGGCTGTTCTCGTGAATTACCGGATTGAGACCTTTCCATTTGACTCAGAGAACTACTGAGAATTCGAACCAGGATTTTTTGCAAAATGGAAAGCGCCCCAGATTTTAAGGATATTATTGTCCATACATTTTTTTATTAACAACCTTTATTCGTTTAACATACACCGAATTCATAATTCACTTTTTCCAGATAAAGATGAAAGAGACTTTTATTTCAGTCAAAAATCATGCTCTTCAAGAGATAACTGCAGACTACAAATGTTCTGAAATCGTACCATTGATTAAATATTGACAGAATTAAAGGAGCTTTAACATACAAAGATTTGTATGGAATTTGTGATAGAAGCCTTACTAGCCTCGTTTTGGTGTATTTAGACTACTTCAGATGCTTATATCTTGTCCATTATTCACTGGATTCATTTCAACTCAACACATCTTTTAGAAGTCATCAAGTGCTATAGCTTTTAATAATTGTCCTTTCAAATCTCTAATAGGTTTAAATTTTCAATCCCTATGCAAATGAGAAGCGGCCATTATTGAATAAGGTCTATTGATGCTAGCATATTGGTATTTTGCAAATTTCAGTAATCAAATTATTCACAAAGGACCAATGACCCTGTGTATCAGACCAATGACCCTGTGTATCAGACCAATGACCCTGTGTATCAGACCAATGACCCTGTGTATCAGACCAATCACCCTGTGTATCAGACCAATGACCCTGTGTATCAGACCAATGACCCTGTGTATCAGACCAATCACCCTGTGTATCAGACCAATCACCCTGTGTATCAGACCAATCACCCTGTGTATCAGACCAATCACCCTGTGTATCAGACCAATCACCCTGTGTATCAGACCAATGACCCTGTGTATCAGACCAATGACCCTGTGTATCAGACCAATGACCCTGTGTATCAGACCAATGACCCTGTGTATCAGACCAATGACCCTGTGTATCAGACCATGACCCTGTGTATCAGACCAATGACCCTGTGTATCAGACCAATCACCCTGTGTATCAGACCAATCACCCTGTGTATCAGACCAATGACCCTGTGTATCAGACCAATGACCCTGTGTATCAGACCAATGACCCTGTGTATCAGACCAATGACCCTGTGTATCAGACCAATGACCCTGTGTATCAGACCAATGACCCTGTGTATCAGACCAATGACCCTGTGTATCAGACCAATCACCCTGTGTATCAGACCAATCACCCTGTGTATCAGACCATGACCCTGTGTATCAGACCAATCACCCTGTGTATCAGACCAATGACCCTGTGTATCAGACCAATCACCCTGTGTATCAGACCAATGACCCTGTGTATCAGACCAATCACCCTGTGTATCAGACCAATGACCCTGTGTATCAGACCAATGACCCTGTGTATCAGACCAATCACCCTGTGTATCAGACCAATGACCCTGTGTATCAGACCAATCACCCTGTGTATCAGACCAATGACCCTGTGTATCAGACCAATGACCCTGTGTATCAGACCAATCACCCTGTGTATCAGACCAATGACCCTGTGTATCAGACCAATGACCCTGTGTATCAGACCAATCACCCTGTGTATCAGACCAATCACCCTGTGTATCAGACCAATGACCCTGTGTATCAGACCAATCACCCTGTGTATCAGACCAATCACCCTGTGTATCAGACCAATCACCCTGTGTATCAGACCAATGACCCTGTGTATCAGACCAATGACCCTGTGTATCAGACCAAAGAATTACGGTACACACCACTTTATCACTCGGGCAATTAAAACAAAAAATAAACGAATATTTTTAATTGTTTTGAACTTCCACATGGCAATCTTGTAAACCAGTACTCATTTTAAATGTATGTTATTTTTAATGTATCTGTACTGAATGATTCTCCATGTATAAATTAAGTGTATGTATGTATGAGTGCCACTTTTTTAATGAGCCCTCTCATGTAAAATTACTATGTGATATTTATGAGGGAAATGGGTTTCAAAAAAGCATTTCTAGGCTCTTCTGGAAACTGAAGCATGCTGTTAAAATGTGACCATGAAATCAATCTCCAGAAAAAGTCAAGACAGTCAAATGAATAGCTCAGTCAGGTCAGTAGGTCCCAGGCCTGGAGGTGGGGGTCCCAGGTATACCTGTAAACTTCCACAGTTTGGTGTCTGTGATCACAATGGAAAACTCTATGGGACCAGCAGAGGTCAGAACAAGCCGGCGACCAATGGAGCTCCAGCGGCTGCTTCACGTTTAATCGCCGCCTTCAATTTACCAATGTGAGACACAAAAAGTTCTCACCACTTTTTAAAAAGCAGCCTGACATCATTAGCTGTACCTGAGACTCAACCTGATGATAATGAGGCTCACCTTATTGTTTGTGAACAAAAACTGGAATCCTTAAAATTGTAGTTCCTCTAAATATCCCAGCTACACGCCTGTGTCAGAATCGACTTGCTTTGAAGCTACAAATGTTGGCTGTCAGTTTTCTTTGGCAGCTGGCTACTTTTCTTTTGTGGCCGGCTACTTTTCTTTTGAGCAGCCACCGACTTGAAAACATTCTGACAGCCCTGGACCAGTAACATTATTTTAAGAGCATTAATGAAATATTCATGTACCAACCTTTGAGTTTTTCTGTCTTTTGTTTTTCTTAAAAAACAAATCATCTAGGGTTTTCCTTTTCTTTTTAGCCTCCTTGTCCATTGTCTTTTATTGGATGTGTTCAGTCGATTGCATTGTTGAAAACTGGTCAAATGGCTAGGCAGTTTCAGCTGAAAAAAAATCCATCTCCTTGTTAAAACTAAATTCCTTCTCACTACTTTTGACTTCTTATTGACCCACAATGCCATGGAGGGGGGGGGGGGGGGTAGGACTTTCAAATATGGAGGTAAATGATGGAATGATTTGTGAGCATTTCAGTCAGAGATGTAGTCTGACCTAGGAGGCCTAATATTAAATAAACATGCTCCTAATGTGTGCCTGGGTCGGTTTTATGAAATCACAACCAACAAAACAATGCAGAGCTCACGAGAAATCAAGTATTCTATAGTCTAGTAAGCTTAATTTGGTTCTATCTTGTTGTCAAAGTAATCTTTCCGTTATATAACTGTATTGTATTGTTTTTTTCAACAAGCAACTTTCTCTCTTAAAGTTACAAAATCATTTCCACTGCACAAAAGACATGCTGATGTGTGGATGAAGCGAAGATTCTGTGCTCGAATCGTGCAGTGTAGAATCTGCAGAAGCGAGATACACAAAGGGACAATTGAATTGACATATTTCTCTTCATCGAAATCAGAGCAGTCTTAATTTTTGCCTGGAAAGAGTTCAATACTATCGATAGCTACATACTCACTGTTTTGTGCAGCAGTAAGGAATTTGAAGCAGTAAAACAGGCCAAGATTTAACTCTACTCGTCAACTCACGCTTGGAAATCCGCGCGAGCCACGACCGACCAAACAACGCACACTCATGAACTGTGGGTAAAAATATCTTAGAATTGCCCGGATGTAAAATACACAGCTATACCACATATTTACTTTGTGCTGCATGTCCATCACAGAGATAATTTTATCGATCAATCGTCACACTGTATTTTGTTCAAAATAATGTTTACATAGAAATTAGCAAAAATATAATTGCATTCGCCAAAGGGTACTAAAACTAAAACAATTTCTAGTGGTTACAAAAATTATTGAAGGATGCTATGGTCCATCCCTTACAAAAATATTTCACTACCAAATATAGTTGAAATATTGTTTACAGATACTGTAAAAACTCCTGTTGGGAGAGAAATACGGTATTATCATAAAATATAATAATAATAAAACAAATTCACAGAAAGCCTGCGATGCGAAAGGGTACATGCAGCGGTTGTTGTCATGACAACGAGTCATTCCTTCGAACGAGCCAGCTGGCATGTGGTTTTAGTACACAATTCGTAAACATTGGCTGTCTGCGGTCACTTTCACTTCAATTTTTTCACTTCTAGCGCCACCAATGAGCCACGTAAACCCCCTTCGACCTGTGGATGTCAAGCGGACGGTGCATTTGGAAACGGAGGATTCCCACCAAACGCTGGAAGAGAGAAAACTCCATGGCAAACGTACGGCATACATGCAAAGGAATCAGATGTATGTGAAGTCGATGTATGGGAATCCAGTGGAAAAAGAACGACTTCGGTACGTCCAGGCAACGGGTTGATATTCACACTCAATCAGAAAATAGTTATAGCCACGGGAAATACAGATATTGGTTAAGAACTTTGGTTTTCATTCAGGTGGTAGTGGGGTGTGAATTTATTCAAAAATCTGGAGTACAACATAATAAACTTGTGTGTGTTCTACTTAACTTAATATAATAAGTTTGTACATCTTGTTTTGATCGTTTCGTATATAATTCAAAGGTAATTTAACTTTTGCCTCCTAAACTTACAATGGTATTGATCAAATGTTTATATTCGAACGGACTTTCTGCGTTCTGTTTATCGCTACAAAACACGTTACTAAGACAGACGGTGGTGTTTCATGTCATTTGCATGACATTTCCTCTCAGACAGAGGTCTTAAACAATATTAATATTGGTTTGCCAATAATTAAAGGTCTATAATATAAGAAATGGAAGCGTTTTTGTATACAGAAAAATCGTGTTTCCCTATAACTCTAAGGAGGTATCAGAATTTTCCTGAAGGCGTCTCTTTGCCTGGTGTGAAAATTAATTAAGACGTTCTAGCGTTCTAACTCCCCTGGGTATAAGTTAAATTTAAGTTAGCTTTATAAATCTAGTCATCATTTGTTGCAGTCAAAAGACAATGAAGCGTTCCCCCTAGAGTGGAATATTCAGTTCATTATTTCTTTCATTATTCGTTCCAAAAATGCAGTTTTCTGAGTACACGCAACTGTTCACCCAGTGATATTGAATTGTGGAATACATTTTTGAAATGAATAATAATGCAATAGTGAATTGAATATTCCTCTTTAGGGGGCACGCTTCATGTCTTTTGACTGTAATGAAATGATTAGTATCAAAGATTCAACAAACATTTAAAAATATCTTCTGAATTATATTCAACTTTTTATTTTATTTCTGACATGCAGACAAAAACACAGGGCTGCTTTACAACAACAGATGGCCGAGCAAGATAACAAGCACAGGGATTTCTTGGAGACTAGATATAAGGAGAGTGATTTTGCCATTCAGTATGATGAGGCATGTAAACAGCAAGACAGGGAAGATGAGATGAGGAGAAGGGAGCACATGAAACAATACAGAGTTGATAATAAAAAGGTGAGAGTACAATGTCTGGTCAAAGACATAGACATAGACATAGATAATCTTTATTGTGACATGTGACATGTGGTTCCAGAAAATATCCATACCCCCCCCCCCCCCCCCCCCATTGAAGGGTGTTGAAAGGTGATCCCCCCTCTCCTCTGGAATTTCTGAAGAAAAATACAGTATTTGTATGGAAATATAAGGTAAATTGACCCACCCACCCCTCCGGAATTTCCATCCAATGCCCCACCCCTCCGGAATTTCCTTCCAATGCCCTTCCATGGGCAAAGTGTCATTGAAAAGTGGAATAAAATAAAACAATTAGCACAGTGCTGTCAATAAAAATGGACTTTTGTATAATATTATCAAAAACAAGTTTCTACAACATCTAAATAAATTTGTTTCAATTGTCCTCATGGGAGACCCATATATGGAAAAGTTGGTGATGCTGGACACTAAAAAAAATTCACAATATGGGCCTGGCTCTTATAAATTTTATCCCATCCCAGAGAGATATAGCAAAGACGAAGCTACACTATAGAACCTTGTAAGATCAAACTCTAAACCGAAGGTGTAAATGCTGAGTAGTAAACTAATGTAAGCAATTCAAACCTCAAACAAACAAGAACTTTGGGTTTTCCTGTGAAAAACTGCTTCAGACAGCACCCCTAAGCAAGCAGACCTTTGGAACCCCTAAAAGTTAGGTTATAGCACATGTTACATTATGTGGGAGTCCTCCCTGCGGGCAATTTTTTCATGCATGTAAAAATGAAGGTGGAAAACAATCAATTTCAAGACAAAGGCTTTTGTAGCTCAGCTCTGCAAGCTCTTCTGGTTTAGACATGTTACAGCATGAGATCACAGTAGTGCTGAGCTGCAGATATCCCCTGGTGCAATAATCATTTAAATGTAAAATGTACCTAAAAGTGGTGGTGGCTGTGGGCTTAACAGGAAAATAATGTCTAGCTACATGTACACTTGTCTCTTGCTAAGGATCTAAAACATTTGGCATGGCTTGTCATGAGCTACCTATGGGTGGAGTTTTACTGAAATGTTCTGGTTGAATTTTACTATCATAACTTATTTTGTAATGTCTTCCAACAGAGGATGGAAGAGGAAGCTCAAAAAAGAAAGATTAACAGAGAATCAGAGAACCTGAAAGAGCGCAAACTCCTGTCAGAAAATCCTGTCAACTGGAGCAAAACACTACACTAAACAGATTATTAGACCAAAAGAGGGATGACAAATATATAATGCACCATCAATATATTGATGCACAACAGCAAATGGTTGCACCAATACAGGGGGATTAAAAGACCAGCTGTACACAAATTACTGTATACTCCTTAGATCACAACATACAAATGCCCAAACTCAACCATCATAATCATCTATAGAATGGGAGTCTACAGTTATAAGCTTATTGTCATGCACGTAAAAATTCAAATGCATGTGTGGACAAAAATCACAAAGAAATTTAAACATCACTGGTTTTGTGTAATCCCTGTTTAATATGTGCCAGGCTATTCTCACAAAATATTAGTATTTAAAACTTTTGCCATTTTATAATAAATGTATAATATGGTGATAAGAAAATTGGGATGCCTTGTAATACACTATTTCTTTTGGGTACTTTTTATTCTTTTTTGGGTACAGTTTTCATTCTAGGAACTCTGCACCAACTAAGTAGTTGTGTTTCAAAGTGTTCCCTGAATCAAACATCTAAGAGTAGCTTTTGTAAAACCTCTAAGTGATGTTTGTAGCTGCTGAGTGTTAGTTGTGTGATCAAAGGAAGCTGCTAACACGGTGTGCCTGTTGCTTCAGAATTTGCAGAATTACACTCTTTTTTTATAAGAACCTTTTTTATAAGAACGTTCAGCCTGAAATTTACCCAAATTTTAAGAACATGCTAAGAACATGCCTGAGCCTCAGATAGGAGCAAAGTAGATTTTTTTTCAGTGATGTGTTCTAAAATCCAGAATCAAATGTGTTAATAATAACGACCTTCAATATTGTAATTTATAAACTCTCTTTTAAGAAGTATTTAAAAATACTTCATTGGTATGTATCCTTCTATAAGATCTATCATATTTCAGGTTCCGACGTCACTGACATGTAAGAACATCCGTAAGAACATTTTCCAGCCTCAAACTGCTCCAAAAATAAGAACGGCCTAGCCTCAACTGAAAATT
Organism: Scolanthus callimorphus; assembly: GCA_033964015.1. Classification (NCBI taxonomy): domain Eukaryota; kingdom Metazoa; phylum Cnidaria; class Anthozoa; order Actiniaria; family Edwardsiidae; genus Scolanthus; species Scolanthus callimorphus. Next base: position 28,773,755 of record CM066913.1, read on the forward strand.
AGACGTTCTTATGAAAAAAAGAGTGTATGAACTATTTCAGTTATAAAGCCAGATAGAATATAATTATTATACCGGTAATATATGCTTTTAAAATGATTAAAAAAAAAAACATTCTTGATCTGCTAGAAGGATGATTATCAAAGTTTCCAGCTCAATACAGGTAATATGCAAGTTTACAGGGACTTCAACCCTAGGACTTTACAAATCAGGAAAACCTTGGAATTTCAGACAAAATACAAAGGATTGAAAAAGACTGTACAGGAGATATGGTTAAAGCTTTTGATTCTCTGTACAAATAGGTTATACAAACATAAGCTTTCGACTTTAGCCAAGAGTCGTGATCACAGTGTGACAGGTGGAATTGTCACACTCTCTTACAGTCACGCACTACAGGAACATGTGACTGTAAGAGATGGTCCCACACGTGGGGGAGCTTTAACCATATCTTCTTAAAATACAAAGGTTATATGAGAAAATTCCAAGAAAAACCAGGAGAAGTACAACAATGCAGGAAACATTTTTGGGAGACAGGCGTGAACAATCTTGAGACTCCTGGCAAAACTGGGAGAGTTGAAGTCACAGAGCTTAAGAAAGTGTGGTTAAAAGAGTGTTCCTTTTCTTATGTTATTATAGTGTATAGAATTACAATTCCCTGATAGAATGAAATTTAGGTAGCTATAAAAATATGTCATAATCATTAATTTATTCTTGTTTTTGTAAAAGCAGATATGTCTTTTTATAAAATAGATCATTGCTAGGGTTTCTTAGATATGGTGTCATATGGGGGGAAGAACACAAATTGTCTAGTGCCAACCCTGTAAAACACAATATAGTAGTATCTTTTTTTACATTTTGCATTTTTATTACAGGAGTAAAATAAAAAACCACATATAAAACTAAGGTTGCTTTCAGTGTCTTTCTTCCAATTGTCTGTCTTTCCTTATAAATACTGCATTTCAATGTTATATGTTCTCACTTTGAACCACCAGACTTTGAATTTGTTGAAGTTAGTTCCTCTGATGCAGGCGATGTTGATGAAGCATCTTTGCTCTCCTTAAAAAAAGTAACACAGACGGATGAATTAAATAGGAATAATCCAGATTATCCACTTATTTTCTGGAACCACACATTCATGAATAAAAAATTCATGAATAAGTTAATAAGAACAACACAATAGAAATATAATAAGAATCACCGGACCATGGCATGTTTTAAATCTGATACAACCACTAATGGGCAATTCCAGAAAATAAAGGTATCCCCCCCCCCCCCCACGGGCGGCATTTGGAAATTCCGATGGGATGGGGGGGTTTAAGAGCTCGGAATTTTGATTGCAAGGGGGGGTTTTCGAAGCTGGATTTCTTAAACCTGCCCGAATTCTATATGCATGGGGGGGTAAACCATTTTGGAAATTCTGGATGCATTGGGGGTGGGGGGGGGGGGGGGGGGGGGGGGGGGGGGGGGGTGGGGGGGGGGGGTCAATCAAAAGCTAGTGCCACCCGTAGGGAGGGTACCTTTATTTTCTGGAATTGCCCATTGTTGTAACTAATTTGCATAGAAAAAAAGAATGGATTTTCTTTGGCAACTTAACAAGTTTTTTTTAAGAGCTAAGAAGCAAAGAGTGTCACCTTAAAATTGTTTAAGTAGTTGCAACATTTGCATTCATGTTGTATCAGATGCCTGTGACTCATGTTGTAAATCTGATACATTACACCACTGCTCATGTTGTAAACACTACTGTCTTACAATGTTATGAATGGTCCAAACATTTTGTATGAACAGAAAGTGTAATTTTACCTTTCCTGTTTTTATTGTGGAGTGGCAAGCCCCTGTTCAGAGAAAGCCTTGTTTGTAGTGTTGCTACTTACAGATGCTTCAGATTTGTTCTTGAGAAATGCTCTCGTCATCTTTAAAGACTTGGTGGTATGACCTTTGTACTTGTAAGACTTGTCTACATTTGATACGGAAACAAAATAATTAGACTGATGTTATTTTCAGTTAATAAAACATTGCATCTGCTGTGCCAGCATGACTCTCCATCCTCTTGACAAACAAGCAAGACAAAAATAATCATAAACAAAGCCTATTATAGAGCCTATGTTTGTTTAGCTATCACTAATAATTCAGCCACAGGACAACTTTTTACCTTGTTCCTCAAACATAACTGAAGTTCCTGCCATTTCTGAAACAAAAGTTAGTAACATTGATTATAAGTAACAATGGACCTATTTGACAATGCACATGTCATCATTTGGCAATGTGAAAAAATGTGCACTAAAAACATTAAACATTATTACTTATTATTAATTTTCAATTCATGTTCTGTTCCACTACTACATCATCCCCTGGTTTCCCATTCCTCTCCCATTCCCCTTATCTGTATAATCAGGGCAGCAGAACAGTTTTCAAAGTGGGGAGGGGGTGGGCTTATTAGTAAGATTGTATGGCAAGGTGGGGGGGGGGGGGGAAGTGGAAAAGAGAGAGGTGATGCAGGATGGAAATAATGGGACAAGGTGCATTATGCTGCAGACAGGCCAAATGGAAGAATCTGTAGAGGTCATGTACCCATAGCACGAAGAAGATGAAACAACTATGCAGCAAAGCTAACAGTAGTTAAGAAAATCTAAGTAAAGATCTCAGTCATGTACCTTCGTAATGCCCAATAAATGTGTAAGGTCCAATCTGAAGTACTGGCTCTGATGCCTCTATACCCTAAAACAAACATGAAACATAGTGACAAGTACAGAGGGGTTGGAGTCATATCTCAACCCCCTTCCATGGGGGTTACAGATGTTTTCTGAAATCAAACATATAATATTCCCCAGAGTAGAATAGTCACCCTGCTACACAAATAATATCACCCTAATAATGTCACCCTGTACCCTGCTACACAAATAATATTCCCAAGAGTAGAATAGTCACCCTGCTACATTTCTGGCTTTTACATAAGGCAGCAACATTGAATTACTGAGATCAGAGAACAAGAGAAAACTGGCTGTATGTGGTTATAGTGGAAGATGCATTTTTTAAATATTAGTTACAATAAAATACTTCTGTTAGGATTGTTATATGGAACATTTCCAGCACTATGACAGCAAATTTGGCAGAGTAAGTCCTCTGGGTGTGACAAATGTTTTTTGTAGACATTGAGAAGTCACTATCTGGGTCAAGCTTCCTATAAATCTAAATTATAAATACACAAAAACTTTACTTATTTATCTTCCTTTTTAAGTTTCTGTTATTGACCATTCCTGCTATAAGCATGTCATGTCAGGGGTATAGCCAGGAATTTTGGTTGGGGGGGCCAGATAGTGAAAACATGGACGAAAATTTTCAAATTTCCTCCAGCAAATACAGCAAATGTATGGGAAAATCTCCCGAGAAAGGGTGGGGGGGGGGGGGGGGTGCAGCCCCCTGTGCCCCTCCTGGCTACGCCCCTGCATGTGTTCTTTAGTTTGGAAATGTCCTTCACATGTAACAGAAATAGGATGCAGCTCACGCATTGTTTACAACTTTGTTACTGAAAATCCCTTATTTATGCAGCATGTGCATACATTATAGATAGAATCATCCATTAGCAACTACTGTATTTAATTTTCTGGTCTTTCACCGAGCACAAATCTACTTAAAACTGGACAAAACAAAGTGAAAATTGACCGCAGTCATTGCCAAATAGCTTCAGCATTTTCAATCACAGTGCTCAAAAAGAGATACGGAGGATTTTCGGGGGTGCTTATCAATTTCTTGGGTCAAGGTGGGGTACTTATTCGAGGGCGGCATTTAATCAAGGGCGGTACTTATTCAAGAGTATTCTTGTGCTAACAGACTCCACTTCAACCAGATAATTTCTTTACACTCACCAGCAGCCTGCAGTGTTCTGATCTAGCATTGTACAAAATCTCTTGTTCAAGAATGCCAGAAAGCTCAACTAGCACAAGCTGTTCCTGTTGGAAATAAAAATAACATTCCAAGACTAAGTTAAAATGTCTAGTTCTTTAAAAACCACAGTGGACCAAAATTTAATTGCATTGTGAGACTGACTGGTAAGTTATTTTGGCAAAAATGAATGAATAAATACTCAGAAACATGGGCTTAGTACATAAAAGTGTGAAGTTCCCAGAATGCCTTTAAATTATGCATTTTAAGCGGTGCTCAAAATGTGACAATAAATTCTGAAGAAAAGATTCTGAAGAAAAGCACAATGTTAGGCATTCAGGATATCAGATGACACTCTGTTTCGTGACATAATTTTGTTTCTAAACGGGGGAGGTGAATAGGTTTGCGGATCGGCGGATTCGGGCCTAAATAGCACACGGATTACGGATTTTAAGAAAAAACTCGAGCGGATTTTCGGATTCTCAAAACGTACCGGATCGTGGATCTATTGAAAATTCGACTTCGGATTTCGGATTCTGTTAATCGCACTACGGATTGTGCAGATTGTTGACTGTAGGGTCTGTAGACAAATAGCCCTGGATGTTCGAATTATTAGGCCGTTAATATGCTTTCGTATTTCACATACTTAATAAAAATTTCGGCGCGCGCGCATAAAGAATGACATCTAACATACTCTTTCAGAACTCGCCCCGTGCCATTTTAGAACAAGTGCATCTTGATGAGGAAAATAAACTCTTCCAAAAATGCGCCTGCAGTGATAGGCCTAGCATACAGTCACTATGACTGAAAGAAGACCCCTTGGATACTACCATTTCCGTTCAACCCGATGAACTTGATGAGCTTGACGATTTTTTCGCATACGTTTCAAACGTGCATGTTTTGTCGTGAAGTTGTCGCGATTCTTGCTCGCTGATTGACTGAAAAGTAACAGTCAAAACAGCAGCCAATCAGCGAGAGAGAAACGCGACTACTTCTCGACAAAGCGTGCACGTTTGAAACGTAAACCTACGCGAAAAAATCGCCACGCTTCAGGGTTGAACGAAAATGGTAGTAAGCGTGAGTTCGACGTTACAAGCATAGAAAGTCATCATTTGGGCCGCGCTTCACGCACATGAGAGTAATAATAATTTGTCCTAAATAAATTTGCAGCGCGCATGCATAACATAACCTACAGGCTCAGGAGCCCATCAATACATAGTTGAGGTAGCGTATTTCAACGTTATCTACCCTTCTCTGAGGCTTGATGAATGCGTTTATCAAAATGTGAGAGGTTCGTGTATAAGCGATACAATGAAACGTATTATTTTAAAATTATCAAATTGTTTTCATAATCAAACGTTGCGGATTCGGATTGAGGCGAAAATTTGTGCGGATCGGCGGATTTTTATGAAAAATTGAAGGTTCGGCGGATTTGAGGACCCCTATTCCCCCCCCCCCCCCCAAAAAAAAAAAACTACACAAAGCGACATAAGAAAATATGATGAATTCAGCTTCTTATACACTCCAGACATACAGCAGGGAATAAGCTTAAGGAGAACATTTTTGTCTTTCATACCAACTAGTTTTGTAATGTTTAACAAACTTCTATCATGAGCAATTAGGTTTTTGCAGGCATAGTCTTTGTACAGAAGCAAAGAAGCCACAAAACGCATGATAGCTGTGCGGCTAGGAGATCAAAAATTTGAGTTTTGATTTGAAGTTTCTTACTTTTCATCGATGAAATCTGTTGTATTATCAGCGGTATGATACACTTACCTCTTCCCATCCATCCTCCTCTTCCATTAGCTCAGCTGCGCTGTCCAATTTCAAGATTTCCAAAAGATACACGTTTTCACGTTCTGTAGTAGTCCGCCATTTTGAAACTCTGAGGACACAGGGTTCCCATGAACATCAGTGATTCATGGGCTCTGACAAAAAAATATAAGACAACTATACCTAATTATGTGTAATAAAATGAAGGCTATCAAATCTGACACTACATTGAGTAATGTGGATAAATTAGTGTACGTTCTGTTAGTACTCGGTAAAGGTACCCTTCTTTTTCACAAGATGATGACGTAATGTTTTGGACCCAGTTTTACGCGGGAAAACGGAAGGACGAAAATTTACACAAGAAGGCGAGAATAGTGTGACACGATTATTCGTTCCAAACAACCTGTTTGGGGCGTTTCTGCCACGTTCCGACCTGCTAAATCTCATTGAACAGCTTGCTTTTCTGATTAAACGAAGAATGTATCGGACACACGTAAGTAACTATATTTTTATTCATCTGCTTTTCAGTTTCGATTCTGTTGGTTCATATAAGTTTATAGTGTTACATTTACTTACATTGTGATCATTGTGATGTCTTTTGGATGATCAGGCTAGGTAACTATAGCAGCTGCTTTCTAATAGTTTGGATAACTTGAGCTTGAGCCCAGCTCTACGTCCTGAAAGTTAAATTAAATCAGGGAACAGAACGAAAAATCTTGGCCCCAATAACAGGTCAGCATAAACGTCGAAAATAGTTTATGTTTATTCAGCTACTTTTATGTAAACTCTCACGCAATTTTGAGATGTGATAGTTGAAACCTGACCACAGTACTAAATCAAAACAAAAGTGAATTAAATTAAAATTTACCAAGAGCAATGGAATAGTGAAGATATTATATACACACCTATTGCAATAGATAGCAACCGACTGTGACTCAAAACATTTTTTGTAGCCTGCAGTGCATCACGGGAGAGTCCATTTCAAGATGTAGTATTTTAAACAAGGGTAAATGTAACCCCTGTTTTTGAAATTACCTGTTTGGCTCGTAAAGAGCTCCCCAATCATATACTACAGGTTACAACATACTTAGGCATCATCATCATCATCCTTTGGCTGCAGCCGAGATGCTGCCCACAACTCCTCTCCACACTTCTCGGCCCGCCATTGCCAACGGCAGGTCCTGCTGAGGGATCCCTGAATCCCTTGAGACTGCTGCAGGGTAGGTTAATTTCCTGGACCTCACAAGAAATGGGCCAGGACTCCACAGGAGAAGACGTGAAGCCACTTAGCTCTTGGAGCAGAAGCAGTGTCCTGCGGAAGAGGAGGCATCTTTATTTTGTCCAGGTTGATTGGTGGTAGGCCCTTGTAGATTTCCTGAAGGGTGGCATGTTCAGACCAGTGGATGTCCTGGACACAGCGAAGTAGGTTGGTATGTGCCATCCAAGCATTGTTGGTGCTGTGCAGTCAGTGTCCAGGTCTCCGCTCCGAAAAAGTAATATGGGCTCATGAACAGTAGATCTAAAGAGACAGATTTTGAGATCGTCCTTGAGGCTGGAGTGCCATATCTTGTCAAGAGTGTTACATGCTTTCCACGCAAAAGCTTTCTGGGTCTTGACATCCTTGTATGAGTGCATGATGTAGGAGCCAAGGTACTTAAAGTCACCTGATCTCTTTCAGAGAGGAGAGATAGGTGATTCTTGATGGGTCTGTTGGTGCATCATGCTGGGTGCAACCTCTACCAAATATGTGTACCATCACGAAAATGAAAAAAGTTCTTACAGATTTTTTGTGGGATACTAGTTTGGTTAGCAACTTTTGCCAACCAGCATAATAATGTACAGATTTAGGCACTGCCTAAAAGCGGAGCTCCCAATGAGATTAAATGGCATGATTGATGACGTCACATCACATGACCATGTTGTACCTAAGCAACTACATGACATTGATGATGTCAAAACACAACTAGATTTTTGCAATTCCCACATAACAAAGACAATTTCATCCACATTTTGTTGTCTGTTTAAAAAATACTAAATGTACAGTGCAAGAAAGGTTTCCTTACTCTGTTCATGCCAATCCTCAGACCCTTAGTTTGTGAGTAGTCACAGAACATTGTCTACAGAGGGTTCTAGAATATACCCGTAACATTTCACAACCAAATGGCATCCTATTGTATCAAAGCAGTCCCTTGGGGTTGTGACTGCAGTTAGTAAGCTGCTCAAATACACTTCCACTTATGTGTATACCAATGCCAAGTGAATAATCAAGAGGTACCTTGCTCACCTGTCACCTGTGCATCCTGTGATTTGACTATCTCCAGCACAGGGTGACCCAACCCCATTTTGAGAGGCATGGTAATGCTCCATATTTATTGTGGACCAGTATAACTGTATGATAGGGAAAAGAGCAAACATCGTAAAATACCTTGTAGTGCAGCAAGGAATCATCTTGTTAGTCCTGTATGAGTCCTCCTATTCTACTGTCCTCTGTCCCATTGTCAGACTGACCCTACACAACCTTGTGCATATCATTGATCTACTCTTCAAGCTCCTTGTTCACTTGTTCTTCCTAAATGACTATTTCCTTGACACTGTCACCTAGATAGCGCATGTGCGGGATCTAGATGCCTGGTAGTAGTGTCTTGTCTGAACAGCACCTGAGCTGGGTCTTGGCCTGCTCCTCGTCTTACATTTTGAAATTCTGTAGTAAATACAATTGTGTAATTACTTAGTAATTGGTTCAGCTTGCAATCGCTGAGAAAAAAGCCATTTAGGAGCAAGTCTTGAATTCTTTCAATTCTGATTGGCTAGTGATTGCTCAATTGCAATTGTTTTCACAACAGTCTTGTGAAAACTGCTCTAGTATCCCATGTAAAAGGCCAAGACAGGTGGGTCCTTGCTTGGGATAATGCTTCCTGGGGAGGCGGGATCCTGCCTGGGATCCTGCCACCCTGGGTGGGATCCAGGTGGGATGGCGGGATCCTGCCTATCCCAGGTGAAATAACAGCCATCCTGTGTGGGATCCAAGTTGAGATAGTGAGATCCTGCCTATCCAAGGTGGGATAACATTTCCCAGGGAGGTTGGATCCCAGGATTTTGCCATCCTGGCTGGGTTGGCGGATTCTTGGTGGGATAAAATTTCTCGTAGAGGTGGGGATTCCAGGTGGGATTTTGAGTACCTGCCATCTCGGGTGTGATCCCATACGGTATGGTAGAATCCCAGATTGGAAGAGGTATTTTGGGGAGGCAAGAAGCTGGGTTCCCTGGAGTGATGGGACACTCCATGACGTGGGATGAGAGGGAGAACATGGGAGGGAATGGAAGAATGCAGGGAAAGGATTCCAGCTGGGTTGGGATGACAGGATCCTGGGTATGATTTTTTTGGGAGGCAAGAACCCGAGATACTGCAATGATGGAACATCTCCATGGTGGGATGAAAGGGCGGGAAGGAATTAAGAGAAGAGTGCAGGGAAAGGATTTTAGTTGGTACATTGTGGGATCTCCTGTCATGTGGGATGAGAGTTAGCAAGAGGATCGATAAGAGATCAGCCTTCTGGGATTCTGGGTTGTAAGGCAGTTTAAAAAACCCTGGTGGATTAAACAATTGATGTAAAAAAACTTTGGTTAGATAATGCAGAAAACATTGTATATAGTTCCTCTGTAAGTATTAGTCATTAGGGAATCTTGAAGGGATCTTCTTAGTATTAGGGAATCTTGAAACATAGATTGTTTCATTGATTTCAATGTAAATTCATTTTGTTGTGATGAACTCTAAGGGGACACATGTATGTATCCTTATTCTATTTTAGCATCCAAACGATCCAGGGATGCACAATATGCCATCATCTGATAGTCACACCAGGATGACATATCAGGAAAAGCCGGGAATATTACAGCAAATTCAGGCTAGCATTGCAGCAACATTGTTTGGTATTGGACTACTTGTTGCAGCGTTTCCAGTTCTTTACTGGAATGAGGTAAGAGAGTATAGTATTTTCCCATCTTGTGTTGTTTCAGCCTCAAGGTGCAAATGATAGCGAGGACTCTGGATGTTTTGAAGGAAACAGAGGCGTAGCCAGTAGGGGGTGCAGACTCCTCTTTTGAAACTCAAAATACAATAAACATACCTGACAACATTTCTAAATACAGCAGAAATAGCACGACGAAAAGTGCTCTCCCCTAGTGACATTCTGTTAAATCATTATGTTTGTTGCATTTTCTGTTAAAGCAGCAAGCATTCAAAATATTTATTTAGGAAGAAATTTCTTTTCTCTAGGGTAGAGCTGTACAAACAGCGTTATCATTGGATGAAGGTCTAAATGCTGTGATTTCACTTCGTTCTATCAGTGAGGTACAGAGAGATAATCAGGAGAAACTTGTACATTTGGTTGGAAGTCTGCAAACAGATCAAGTATGTGTGATATATTTTGTGATTATCGCTCTGTAATTGCAGGACATAAAATGTTGTTATCTGTGATGTTGTACAGGTACTGAGTGATCCTGAATATGGGGTGGCTGTGAAAGCTGTCAGGCTCAAGAGGGATGTGGAGATGTATCAATGGGTCGAACACTCATCTACAAGGTATTTCTGTCTCTAATCTCATTGGTGGGCAACTTAAATCTTCTAGAGTGGCACGTCAGAGGTACAATTCAATTCCAATCACAGGTTCCCCCATAGCAGCATCACCACCGAGTGTGGTTGTATTTGGCGGTGTACTCATTCTGTGGTATTGAATTTGCTCAGTGCTGACATGTCATTGTATTGTATCAGGCTTTGAGACCATCTGGTCGAAATCCGTTGGCATCAGGACAGCCTTGCTCGTCTGCTTCTAGGCACTCTTGTCCCTTTCAATGCGTTGCTGAAGTTTGGAGACTTGCATTTGAAAGTTAATCTCAGACAGGTTTAGCCTGAGGCTCTGCTGTGGGTTTATTACGAGATTCGGAGTTCCTGTGATACGCGGTCAAAGCAAAGAGATGGCTGCGAAAATATGTTGTCGTACTTTGTGCACATAACAGAAAAAAGCGTCTCACCAGCAAACCACTAGTGCCTGCATGCAAACTAGTATACTAAGCAATTATTGGATGAGGTTTTTGTGATCTCCAGAATAAACAATGTCGAGACAGGTGGAATCAGGCGAGGCCGTGAGGCCGAGCCTGATTCCACTTAGCGAGACATTGTTTATTCTGGAGATCACAAAAACCGAATTCAATAATTGTTTTATTATACATTGATTCAGTAAAAATACTTTTATTTCTGTCAAGCAATTTATTTTACACAAGCGCCTTGTTAAAATAGGGAAAGCGCTCTAGTCCTATGATGCATTGCGCGCGTATCAAGAATCAGCTAGCTGATTCTTGAAGAATCAGCATGCTGATTCTTGGATACCCTCAAAGTGCGTGATTCCCAAAGTAAAGCGCGCGCTCTTAGCCAATCAGAATCGATATAGCGAGTACAATATATAATAACTGTTCTTATACAGTGGGAGCACGATTTTACAGTCTTCGATCTAACGATATCCCCGATTCTGGGTCAAACAGAACCCTGATCTAACTATACTCGGTACAACGATATTCCCGATTACAATGGAAATCTTGGGACCCAAGCGTAAATTTCTTCCTGCGGCACTACAACTATATAGATGCGGTCAATTTTTTATTGTAGTCCGCTTGGGCTGCATTGAGTTTGTACTTTCCATGTGACCATGATAGAACCAATCAGAGCACAGGCTTTGATAGAATAATCACGAGTTATATAATATACACTTAATGAATGCTCTCGAGGGAAACAGCGAGTTTTTGTTTTCCCGAGAATCTCGATGTTTCCGGCGACGGGAAACATCGAGATTCTCGGGAAAACAAAACTCGCTGTTTCACGAGAGTGCAGCCATTAAGTGTTTTATTATATAGCAAAAAGGAAATACACGGTTAAAATAGTCCATGTTGTTATTTTTATTTTCCCGCTCTGGCGATGTAGCCCGCGCGGGCAACATTTTTTTAATTGTAGCCCGCGCGGGCTACAATGAGTTGATACCTTACCACGTGACCATGATAGAACCAATCAGAGCGCGAGCTTTGATCGAATAAACACGAGCTATATATAATAATTTATGTTAGACCCCGTTCACACTAGACCGGTACAAAACCGGACCGGTACAATTCTGGTACGGTACCGTCGCACGTTCACACCTGGACCTTCAGTACCGGACCGATTTTGGCACGGCTAGGCGTGCACGGTCTTGTGTGAACACTGTTGCAGAACGTGCCAGAATTGTACTGGTACCGTATGAACAGGTGGTTTTGTACCGCTCTCGTGTGAACAGGGTCTTAGTTGTCCCCAAGGAGACTCGACCTGATGATGATGATGAGCATAGTACCTGCATAGTACAGGATAGTATAAGTCCTGTATATATTATAGAGTGCCTATGTGGTGTCATGGTGATATAGAGTGCCTATGTGTGGTGTCATGGTGATATAGAGTGCCTATGTGTGGTGTCATGGTGATATAGAGTGCCTATGTGTGGTGTCATGGTGAGCATGTCACAGCTCCACAGTTCACAATAAGATTCGTCTTAGATGCTTCATAGGGCATCAGGGCAAATAGGTACAACAATGCACCTACCGTATATGGCTACTCTTTCCCAAGGAGATTAAGAGGCCTCCCCACAGATATTATTTTGTTGTTTTTCTCCAGAGAATATGACGAAGGAGACAGAAAAAGGGTGGAAACCACGTACTCTTATAGTAAGAAGCATATAGACTGTCCGCCTTAACAGATTTAACAATATAATTTTTGCCTTGATGCCCTTGTCATGTTGATTTCTAGGCAAGGAATGGTCATCACATATTGTGAAAAGTCATGAGTTTGATAATCCATCTGGACATCAAAATCCTTCCTCCATGGCGGTCAGCTCGTACACAAGAGAAGCAGATGTCGTCCGTGTTGGAGTGTTTAGACTCTCAAAGGGTTAGTAATGTTGGTCCCATGTTGGAGTGTTCAGATTCTCAAAGGGTTAGAATGTTGGTTCCGTGTTGGAGTGTTTAGACTCTCAAAGGGTTAGTAATGTTGCTCCCGTGTTTGAAATGTTGGTCCCATGTTGGAGTGTGATTATTTAGACCCCGTCCACACTAACGCGTTTTCGTTCGAATCCGTATACTTTTTGATACATTTAGGCCTTCCGTCCACACTAACACGCTGATCGTTTTCATCGAATCCGTATAAGTTTGAAAACGCTCTCGAAAGTGAATAAAACGAATCCGTATACATATCGTTTTAGTGTGGACGGTCGAATCCGGATAAAAGTGAAAACGATAACCTCAACTGTACCACTTAATTTGTGGCTGTCCTTGCACACGTCAACATCAAATAAAAACTGATCGCTTGTTGAGCTAAATCTCACGTCCACACTAACACGCTGCGAATCCGTATAAGTTTGAAAACGAACACTTTTGAAAACGCGTTAGTGTGGACAGGGCCTTAGATAACAGGATTTCAGTGAAAAGCATTCCCTATACTTCGGAAAGTCAGTATGAATAATTGTTGAAAGTCAACGTAAGAAGGGTTTAAAGAGTGCCATTTACCAGTAAGAACAGGGCCCAACGATTGTTAAACTTTGTCCACTTTGTATTCAGGTTTGATTGGCAAAATTGACGAGTTTCATCCTATTCACGCAACCGAGTCGCCCTCAGGAAAGGGTGTGTCTGTCGTGGATGGCATGTTCTACCACTCACAACACAGCGCGTTTAACCCGACCGTAAGTACTACACGAACAGAACGTACTCGTCTGAGGGACTTTTATGAAAATGTGCGTTTATATTCTGAACTGAATTCGTCAAGCATGTACAGTACGTCCTTTGCCGTGTCCTCATTTCTAGGTTCTTCATCAATTTCAGGTTGAGACGGCTTTGAATTCTGAAATACTAATACTACATTCCTACAATTGCTTAAGACAGTGTTATTTCGCATTTTCCGATCTAATACAAATGTTTAGAAAAAGGAGAATGGATATCTCACAGATCACGGTCCCTTTTCCTGCACGTGGATTTCCGCGCGCGTCGTCATGGTATCGTGAGCATTCAAACTCAGTCTTATTGTTCTCTAGGTGGGAGATTTGCGGGTCCGGTTCTCTTATGCTGGGTTCAGCGGCAAAGAAGGCTCACGGCTTGGAGACCCTATGAAAGTAAGCTCATTCACTCATGTTCACACTGATGAAGAAGCAGTAGCTTCGAAGCGTCTGAATATTTATATTGAATGTAGCGCAGATTTCTGCATATTCGTTGACTGGATTATTGAATAAAATAGCCGCTCTCCTACTTTTATATCACAATTTTAGCCTCGGGAAGGGAAATCCACACATGAATATTTTTGTTAATTTTTGTTAATTTGTGTTATTTTTGTATTTAATGCTTATTTTGTTAAATGATGGATATTCTGTTTTATCAATATCTATTTTGAATATTTAGATACAATTGTTTGTTTCATATCACTTCCCGATAGCTTCGGCCCATCAAGGAAAGTAATCCGTTATCTGCTCTACGTGTCTTTTACGCTAAACATTTCGCCTTCACGAACGTAATGCAAATATGCTTGGTTAGCGTTTTTATTCCTTAATAAAGGTTGTTTTCAACGTTATCCTTTACATTTAAACTGATAATTTTCCACGATTTTGTCGTATTATAGGTGAGCATAGTATCCCGACAACACGGCTCTACCCTAACATACTACCACACGGCGTCGGGTGATACCCTCGAGTTGCTTTATCCTGGTCAGATGACAGCCAAGGTGGGTCTGATTTATATGTGCAGAGTTTGTATATCTCCAGTAGAATCTCGACGGATCCCATGTTCGCGTATGGATTCCTGACCGTTAGGAGGAAATTATAACTATAATTTAAAAACAATTCATGATTTGGTCGTGGGGCACTGTTGCTTGGTGGCCGCCATTCAAGCAAATTTCAACGATTAAATCCCAAAACAACTTGTTTACCGAAGACGCAGTTTCTCTTCCGCCGTGATGCGGAAACCCACTAAAAGATACGTCGCGTCGAAAACCAGGCGACTGCACTAGGCAACCAGGACAAGAACCTGAGTGACTAACATGGTTTAAATGGTGGAACAGAAAAAACTAACAACGTAAAAACCAATTCGATGTTTTGTACATTTGAGGCCCTAGGTCTGTCCGGCCTACCCTCCCTAACTGAGCTGAGGCATGTAAGAAGTTTCTTGATTCTACTGATAACGAATCCAATTTTCGCGTTAATAAATAGTATGGTCAGCTACAATCTGAGATCGTCCGGACGGACCGTTTTAGAAACTTCGTGTCAGTGAGGGCTGGCTATTTGTAACCATTAACAATGTAATGTATGCTGAATATGAGCCTGTAATTCAGCCTACAAGGCTGCAAGGGGTTTCAATAAACTTGTCTTATCTCCTAGCATTTACAAAAAAATTCTTGCAATGAAAAAATGTCTTTATGTTTAGGAAATCTTCGAAGCCGAGCACTCTGCAAACTCTGCGCTGACCTGGGTTCTTCGTGCTGTTGGATGGTTCATGATGTTTATCGGATTGAATCTAATGGCGAGCATACTCACAACGTTAGGTAAATATCACAGTCTCTATCCATTAGAGTAGTTGTCACTAACGATTTGCCTGAAAACTGGCCGTTTTTGCTAGGTCATTTTTTGCCGGGGACTATATACCGCATTTCTGTGAAAACTAGATTCCTCAAATTGACAAGTACTGTTGATCGAATGACTTCTATATGACGATCGCATTCTCGTACCCAGAGCTCCCCGGCTCGTTTGGTCGCAGGGGAGGCTCTGGGGACATCCATTTGAAGGCCGTCACTGATTGGCTGGTTTTGAACGTTGGTACATGCGCGAAAGGGGTTTCTCTCAACGGCTCTGTATCAAATCTCACGCATGCGTCAATGGCTGTCACCAGAGCCTCCCCTGCGAGGAGACGAGCCGGGGAGCTCTGGGTTCGAGAATGTGACGATCGAAGCTTTAGCCTCTTTCCCATTTTCCCTACCCCCATGACAGTCAAAGTGAAGATTTTCCACGAAAATGACTGAATGAGCATGCATAAAACAATAAGAGTACTGCATTGATGGCACTATTCATGCGGGCCTAGTAGACTGTCTGGATAAAGCCAAGCAGTCCTGCATGACAAAACAACACATGGCAGACTCTGGAGAATACTTTCAAGTACCATACTCGAAGGCTAGATTTTTAGTCGCAATATAAGCATGCTTAATGTATGTTAGCAGTCTGTACGGAACTAGAAAACTAGTTTTCTGCGTTGATTAATTGGTCAAACAAAGCAACGAGGTTATTAGGAAGTGAGCAATAGCCACATATCAAGCAAAGCTGTTCTTTCTTTCAGTGTCATGGTTGCCTATCATTCGTGAGCTCGTCGGACTTAGCGTGTTTCTCATCTGCTTCTGTCTGGCCTCCTCACTGTCACTCGTCACCATAGCAATAGGATGGATAGCTCACAGACCCCTTCTGGGCATAACCCTACTGGCAGCAGCCGCTGTGCCGTTTATTATCTCAAGGCAAAGGAAAAAGAAAACCAAAGACTCGAAATTCTAAATTCTCCTTTTACCACTGTATGCATTGCTACGCGACCTCAAAATTCATTGTTGCGATGGGCGATTTTTAGCCGTCAATCAAACCAAAACATTAGATTCGGCTACTTCAGAGGGCCGACACTGATTGCAAAATCAACCAAAATGGTTTAAGCTATCCATTGGTTTCCTTGCCTCGAAGGTTTAACTTGACGTTACAATTTTCTTGCGTAAATCGCCAATCGCCAACAGTGAATTTTGAGGTCGCGTAGCAATGCATACAGTGGTAAGTAATGATCACCCCTAGATAAACCTTTTATTGGTCACGTTTTATTTATCAGTATGAACCAATAAAATATTGTGCCGTACACAACATAAGATACATGTAGATGAATAAGGACTAGTACATTAGACGCGTCTTTTGTTGTGTACTTGTATAGGATGTAAATGATACTAATTATTGATGCGGCGGCCGCCGTGAGAAGTAAAGCCTAGTTGCAAAGCCTCGTGTGGGTGGGCGGTTTGAAGCGCAAATGTTTAGGGACAGAAATGGAAAACATAGCCAGCACTGCATGTCATGTAGCCTGCATGCAACAGGTCTTCCTGCGACTCAATGACTCAGGCAACATGTTACCAAGTGAGTGTGGAAGTCCATTTGTATCCTTCTTCCCTTCCCAGCGTCAGGGGCTTAACACACACCCGGGTTTACAGGGATTTCGGCCTTTTATTTTTTGGCGAAACACTAGGGCCACGTTTTTGCTCTGGTGGCCTTTTTGCTAAAGACACGTAGCGCTTGATGTTCTTGAGCTTTGGCTTCTAACTCGAGAAAAGCGATTCTTAAATTTGGGAGTAGAAAATAGTTTTATAACAGCTTCTGTTATAGTGAATTATTTAAAGAAAGTGAAGAGATTTTGAGTTTGGTGAAAGACAAGGGGAAGATAAAAGATAAAAAGCAAAGAAATTACTAATCGAACGAGCCGGCGACCAACTGCCTAGACGCGTTTGTAGGAGCTCTTCGAAATTTTGAGCCATTAATTTGACTAACTCTCGATGTAGTGTAATGCCTAGTACATACGCCGCTCTTATCATGAGCCGATCCAATTGCAAAATCTCGATAAAACAATATTGTTCGACCATCTCTGGTCTGCCTGTCACCTAGACTATTCTAAATGATACCGGTAATGTAGAATCCATTTAAATGCCCCGATGTTCGCGTATTTCAAGGCAACAGGTCGGATCGGCTCATGATAAGAGCGGTGTATGTACTAGGCCTAAGATGCCTGCGGCTCGTGGTTTTACAGCGCTCTCGTGTCTCCCAACATCACTCGCGTCCCTCAAGGCTGACATTTTAATGCCTTATTTGCAGGGGTTTCAATAGAAGGCGGCTATCGGCGGTGAACCGTCGTCTACTTCACTGCTGATCGCCGGCAAGGTTTTGAAAACCCTGTAAATCAATTTGCTCTCAAAACGAAGGAATTTCAAAATTTCAAAAATTTCCGGGGGGACATGCCCCTGTACCTTCTAGAAGGCTCAGCCTTACGGCCTTCGTATGGGACCCCCAAACCCAGCCAACTACTTCCAAAACTTAGCCTGCTACTTCAAAACTTATTGAAACCCCTGTATTTGATCGCGCCCATTCAAAATAAGAGAAGAATGCTTTTTATTTGGCGTTGATAGCTCTTTTGTTCATATCAAGAGATATTCAACATTGGGCAATTCCAGAAATAAAGTTCCCCCCCCCCCCTTCCCCCCCCCCCCCCCCCCCCCCACGGGCGGCATTTGGAATTCCGAAGGGATGGGGAGGTTTAAGAGCTGGAATTCTGATTGCAAGGGGGGGGGGGGGGGGGGGGGGCTGGCTTTCTTGTCATCACAAGGGGGGGTTTGAAGATGCCCAACTTCTGAAGGAGTTCGCGTGGTTTTTCAGTCTGCTAAAATAGCGTTTTTTCAGAAAAAAAGAACGTCATTTCACGCGCGGAAAAAAGTCTTCGCCGCCATATTCGATAGATAGAGAATGCTTCCCAGTTCGTACTTTCCCTTCTAAGACATCATCTCATTTCGACTGATTTCGACTTTTAGTTCAATCACGCGTCAGGTTCAACTTTGTACAATCACACACGAGATTAATATAAAGGATGTTGGCGATACGGGAATTGAGCTTGCATGGACGCGCAACTTTCGCCAAAACCCGCAACTGTCCCTCACATATCTATGAAATCCCGAACAAACGGTATGTACTATTACAATATGAGTGGCTATGTTGTATCGGCAGATACAAAACACGAGCGCGTAGCGCGAGTTGTTTGTATTTGCCGATACAACATAGCACGAATTGTAAAGTACTATGATATTCTAACTTTGTACTTATTAAATTGAATGGTGCATTGAAAATGAAAGAATTTTCGGGTTGTTACAAAAAACCGCCAATCGTTTTGTAGCACTCATGCGCAGAAGGCATGATTCCTGTCCCACATGGAACTAGCCGGACTAAAACAACATATAGTCTCTCAGGTGAAGCTTTTTTTAGGTACTGCTCTACGAGAGAAGACCATACTTTGACTTCACTAGAGTGGTCCCCTTCAGCCTTTGGACGTAGGGGATATTTGGTTATTTGAAACAAATTCCAACCGTTCAAAGACTGAGGGCTGGCACTGGAAGGTGTCCTATACAGAATAATATTGGTTCTATTAGTATTCTGTATCAGATACAGAATACTAATTAATCAATTATATTCTCTTATCAGACACCTAGCCATGTGGTATCGGGGACAAGTATGTCACCTGATCCGAATCCAGTGCAGAGATTGGATGAGCTCCTATGAATATGGATGAATATTATAAGTTTAATAAACGTTTTCTCAAAAATACTACATGTAATATGCATGTGAAAGTTTTTTCTTTTGCTCCTTTTTAAGTTTCTATATATGTTTTTCAAGCCTCAATATTCGAAGATCCGCAAAAAGTACAACTGGCTTTCCAAGCTTGTCTAGCTCATTCTAATGTGTTTTTTCCTATTGTGGTTTATTTTGTAAAAATTGTTTTAGAAAGCGATTGAAAATGTAATGTTGCAAGTAAATAGCTACCACACTTCATTTGAAATGTCTAATCCCCCATTTCACGATCGAATGGCGAAAGTCTCAAGTTTTTCCGTGATACCATCATCCGATTCTTTGCGGGGGGGGGGGGGGATCCTCCTTATTTTGGCGAAAATGTTCTACCTTGAGGGGCACTTGAGTTCAAGTGCCAAAATACATGGGAGCAAGATTAATTGAAATAGGTTTACATAACTGCCAAAAATGGATATGAGATAGGACACCATTTGAGCACACACACACACCGAATATGAGGCAACAATCACAACTACCATGCACAACTACCATTTATTATTATAATCGACCAAATGCATTGATCTCACTTCAGTTTCCTACATGGGATTTTTACCAAAAATACCACTGATTCTACTATTTACAAAAAAATTCTTTACAAAGATTGTTAGTTTTGAATGGACCCTCAAGTCCTGATATTATATATAATTTTGAATAAATGAACGTGAAAATGTCATTCTACAACATGCAATTTGAATTTTGTACACACTCCTTCCCATTATCACCAGAAACTCGGATGTTCCATTTCAACAAATTATTACTGCGACAATCAATGAGTGATTTCCCCCGGGGGGGGGGGGGGACTCCCATATTTTTTTGGCCGGGATGATCGTCGGAATTTTCAGTTTCATCATTTCACCTAAAAGATACCAACCTGGCGGGCCATAGCGTGGCTCAAAAAAATTATTACCCTAAAAGATGAGGTCTTATGTGCCAAGTAGGCGCGAAGGACACAGGTAACAGGGGAAAAATACCCATGAAGACATTTCCGTGTTTGTTTCTAATCATCGTCTTCTCGTCGAAAAATCTCTCTTTCTTAGGCTGCATTCATTATGTATACTACAGGGGGAGGCAGAGGATTTTGAGGGGGATCTCAAAATTAAGGAACTGGAAAAGGGGGGTGTCAAGTTTTTTTTCATAACATGAAGGGGGATGCATATTTTTGTTGAGGTATTATATATATTAAAGACAAGGTTGTGCAGTTTGATAGTAAATGACTGAAGGCTCAATTGTTGAACATCGAGTTTTGAACCTCCTGAAGAAATATCACTTGCACTACTATTCTCGTGTACTTACCCTCTTTCAACTGGCATTTACCCTCTTTCAACGCATAAAGAATTATAAACTTAAAAAATCGTAAAGGCCTTCTTGTTTTACCACAATTCCTCGAGTCCTCTTCAGTGACTTTTGTCTGCCAGACAAAACGCCTTTGGACTTTGGTTAAGTCTTGTAGCTTCGTTGTCAAAATTGTGGCGGCGCTTCGCGCGCACATTGGAAACAAACCAAACAATCAAATACAAAATAAATGATACTCAGTCTATGTAGTAAGGTTCCAATCGAGGAGCGCACCAGATCACTTGTATAAAAAGTCACTACACACAAGAGTACAGCCACTAGGATTTTTATTTGCATTTTTTACGCTTTGAATTTTTTTATCATTCCTTTTTGCTGCATCTTTTGAAAAAATGTTATTGACGCGACCCTACCTCGACATATAAATTGAAAAAATGTCTGGGGGGGGGGGGGATGGGGGGGGCATGTTTTTTTCTTTTGACCAAGAGGGGGGATTCGTAAAAATATGTTGTGCTTGGGGGGATTGAAGATTTTGCTTGTCAAAAAAAAATCCTCTGCCTGCTCCCCCCCCTGTAGTATACATATGAATGCAGCCTTACACGGTTTTTAGAAGCACCATCGTGAGAAAAGCAATTTGGACACAGTTTCGGCCCGAAAAGTGCTAATCTGCCTAAAATTTATTGAAGATCAAGATCACCCCTAAAAGAGAACCAACCACCGTGATTTTAACCCCTAAAAGATACGACGATCATCCCCGGTCAAAAAACTATGGGAGTCCCCCCCCCCCCCCCCCCCCCCCCCCCCCCCGGTGTGATTTCTTCTATTTACAGAAAAATTCACTAATGTCTATAATTTTGAATTATTGTACGTGAAAATATCATTCTACTACATATAATTTAAACTTTGTCCATACTCTGTCCAAACCCCAGAAACTCGGATGTTCCATAATAAGTTATTACTGCGAACAATCAATTAAGTGTTCACAGCGTAAGTGTTTCTTGGAGTTGTCTGTTTACGTCGCCCAGGGAAGGTCTGCCGCCTTAGCTGCGCCGATAATACTTTCATAAACTTCGTCTCGACCCAGCAGAGCACCAAAAATATATGGCTGAAAAGAAAGAAGTTTGTACCGACTATAAATATTGGAAACTAGGGCGAACAGAAAATGTGCAGATTGATTGATAGATTTTATTGGAACCGTGTAAAAATATTTGCATAAGCATAACTCCAATAAATTTAAAAAAGAAAAATACATTAATATTTTGTCTAAATTTAATTTTCAATTTCACTTTTATTTGATCAAAGTCCGAGGGTTCGTCATGTTGGGGTGCTTCTACAAAGTAGTCGTTGTCGTTCTGTTTTGGCCTCCCAGACAAATTTTGCTATAGTTTTTTTGGATATTTTCTTTATATTTTAGAGACATTATTCTGGTAAATGCATCCAAGGGGGCCATTGGCGTAGGTTGATTTTGGTTTAATTCTATGGCATGGAAAAGTTCATTTCGAAGGTTTTTGTAGTTTGGGCACTTGAGAATGAAATGCTCTTCGTCTGCAACATCGTTTTTTGCAAAGGGGACATATTCTTTCTTCTAATTCTTTATATGGCCTACTATGTCTCCCGGTTTCGATCATTAGGTCATGTCATGCTTATTCTATGATTTATGTTTTTGACGTTGTTAAGATAGCTTTCCAGGTCAAGTGTATCACCACGCCCAAACCCTAACGTTAGCTTGAATTTTCTAAGGGTTCTTACAGCCAATTGCGTTTGAGCGTTTTACCCTAACAGTTCGCACGTTATGTTTGAACGTTTGAAACTTGCGTTTCTAGGATGAAACGAGACAGAACCAAAGAGTTCTGTCCTCTCTGATTGGTCAGTGAAAAATACACATGGCGGTTGCCCTTGAAACGTCCGACTTTTTGTCTCACAACGCAACTTTCAAACGTTCAAACGTAACGTGCGAACTGTTGGGTAAAACGCTCAAACGCAATCGGCTGTAATTTGTTTCTTTGTCTAGGGTTACTGATCCATGCTTGCTGTCTATGTCTTGCATTCGTTGTCTGATAAAATAAAGAATGGTAGCTGAGGTAGCTGGTGGGTTTGGAATCAGCCATATTTCGCCTAGTCCTAAACAATTTAAAATGTTATGTAATTTGCATGGCCAATGTCGTGTTATGTCGTTTAAGACCTTTCGCGCTAACTTATTGTCTTCGTCACTAATCAGTTTTTGCCAGTATTTTATAGCTCTACATTTTGCCTGGACGCGGAGTGGGATCTCCCTACTTCAGATCGGCAGTATTTGTTCACCCCTAGCAACCATCTGATAAATTGTGTGTGCACAATTTCGATGGGGTCCTTTTCTAATTTCTCCTGACAATCTACCCCCCAGACTTCACTACCGTATAACAAGATAGGGGCTATTAAGGCGTCAAAAAGTTTCATGGTTACCCTTACATCGTCTCGGAAATGCTCGCCCATTTCTTTGCGAAGAATAAAATAGGGGGACGTAACGTAATGCGAGCTCTGAAAATGGTAACATGGTACCTTGTCATGTCTATGGACAAAAGTCGTTTGCCTTGCCTGTAGGGCACGAGTGGAGAAGGACGCACCCAATTTTTTACCTAAGAGCTTTACAATGACAGTACACCAGGCAAGTCCATCTGTAAGCATTTACAGTTTTCATTTCTTAGTCGGGGATATAGGAAGCACAGAAAGCACTTTTAGTGGTTACTCGATAATACTTGCGACATAAGCATAAATTTATATGCGTCCTGGTTTATTAGGAAAGGTTCGAACGTTATGACGGTAGTTCCAGCAATTATACCACGTGATGACCTTGTAGAAAAACGTCTTCAGAAACGACTCTGTTGGATTCGAAGGATGAAAACAATCAGCAAAGCTTCCGCAGAGACGAAAAACAACAGACAAACGTCACGACGGAAGCCACTCGACTGCACTAATCGAAACAGGCCATGGACCTGATTGGCTAGAGACGGAAGCCAGTCGACTGCACTGACCGAACAGGTAATGGACCTGATTGGCTCGAGACGGAAGCCAGTCCACTGCACTAACCGAAAAAGGGCGGAACAGGAAAAGACTAAATAATTGATGTTTTAATTTGTACAGTGCGAACCAATTTGGATTTAAAAAGTGATGAATAATAAGGAAGGTAGGAAAACATAGTAATAATTACAGGTGGGAGGTTTTCTACTTATACAAATTCACAACTTCTCCTTCCCTCTGTAGCTCACGGTGCCAATAAATCACTGCTGAATACCTTATCAACACTGCGTACGTCCACCTCAATTGACATTCCAGTGCCGGGAATTATTCCAATGGGCTTGAACTGAAATAAGAGATTTATAAACCAGGGTTTTCAGCGCATATGCATCTTTCGTACAATTATTTTGCTTGACGCATTTACCTTTCCAATCGAGTAATGCTTGTTAGTTTAATTGCGATGCTCTTGGATGCACCAGACTTTAATCGTTCAAAAACACAGGTAACTGGCAAGATAGAAAGAAAGGATCAACACTAATGAAGCGAAAAAAGATAGATAGATAACTTTATTAAAGTGTCCAAAAAAACCGTCTAGCGTGGGAGAAATCCCACACTAATATGGGGACACAACAAAAAGGAATAAAAAAAAATGAAAGCTAAGTATACTTTATTGATTTAAATTTAATTATAAAATGTAAGTTATATAAATACTCTACTTATTACTACTATGAATATAATTATACTGTAATGTTCAAAATTCAAAATGTATTAGAGAAATATTAAAAATATAAAGACCACATTTCTACGAACAGCATAAGACACATGTCCTACAACCATCATCCAGACGACAGGCGACATCTCTGCAAGGACTGCAAGGCCGGGCTGACTTGCCCTTAGGCAACCCTTCAAAAGCCAAACCGCCCTCTCGACATATGCACTCCCATTATATGCGCATACCACATGCTTGGACGAATGTTTATAAATAGTTCTGTAGTGCGTACAACACTAGATTGTAACAGTTTATCGACCCATGTCATGGTAGAAAGCCACAGTATCGCAGTATGGCCGTTTTCGAGAGATTGCTGAATTAGAGTCCTTACTGCGGTTTTCGTAATTCTGCGAACTCTCGCTAACGATTTCCAACCGTAAAACCGCCTTCTAGTTTCCGTCAATCAAAGCCCCGAGTCTTTTCGTCGTTACTCTTTGTGCTTTTTGATTGGCCAGCGCCTAAGCAGTGCTAAAATGGCTTCCTGTCGCGACAGCAACGTTACGTGCTGGCCAATCAAAAAACACAAAGAGTAACGACGAAAAGACTCGGGAGTTTGATTGACGGAAGCCAGAAGGCGGTTTTACGGTTTGAAATCGTTAGCGAGAGTTCGCAGAATTATGAAAACCGCAGTAACTCGAGTTGTGCGATACGATAATAGTGTTTAATACAAGGTGTATCATTATCAGTGAAGTGAAGGAAAGAACACTCAAAAGAAGGAAAATTTAAATCACATAATATGGTGATGACTTCGACTTTCTTTTTGATACACCATGTCGGGTATCGGGAGCTCCGCTTTTAGGCACTGCCTGTAGATCTCTACATTAGATACGAGGTACCTCGAGATACGGTCTTACCTCTGGGTAAGATACAGTTTTCCGTGCTTCATGTTTGTCAGTGGTTTGTCTTTATTCATCAAGGTACATCGCCTACCCTCTTCCCATGCTGGTAGACAATAGACAAACTAAGTCAAGATAAGAAGCTAGTATTGCTGCAGCGTTGCTGAAACGAAATGCTGAAATGGTACTAAAACAGCCTTTGAGTTCTACGCCTGTATGCACGTCTAACGTATATTTGCATGCGTGATGTAACAAGTAGGACTTACAAGGTAACGGCGCCTCGGTAATGGGTATCTTAAGCCTCTCACACAAGTTAACGAAGTTCTGTGAGTTGTGGAGCGAGGTTTGTGAGCAAGATGGCGGCAGGGAGGAGGACGCGTCACTAGATGTACCAGCACGAGATGAGTTGTGCGGTTCACGTGACAGCATCTGCATGATTAACAATGGAAAATGACCAACTATAAGCTTTGGTGTAGTAAGCTCATGAAAGCAGCAAAATGAGGTGCTAATAGCACACAAAAGAATACTGAAAAATGACGCCAACGCATAAACATCATCACGCACGTATAATCACGCTTAAGTGTAAAAGTTAAAGTTTAAGGTTTGGCATACCATTAATAAGGTTGGCGGAATCGTCAACCTGTGGGAAGGAGGGGTAGCTGGAGATGTACTTACCCCCTCACTTGTCATGGTTTCCATGGCAGCAAGATCGGCATCTGTAGGTAGCTCTTGCCATATCTTCGCCACGTTATCATATCGTTTTCTTCACCTGTATAGTCACGAGCAATACAGTCAATTCTTGACATGCGGGCTTGAAACCACAACGGTTTTAACCGTTAAAAGAGGCTTAAAAACAAACGACTTATTGGTCATAGTAGCGCATGGAGGGGAAAGGCTCCTCTTAATATCCATAGGAATTTGAAAAAAAAAGTCACTCCTCGCATTGCCTCTGATTAGTTTTGTCATCAATAGTTGCGGTTACACTAGCGCCTTTTCCCGTGTGGAAAGGGCATTTCGACCGCGTTGAGAAAACTATTTAGTGTAACCGCTGTTCCCAGACCGAAATCTCCTAGTTGAGGTTTCCAAGGATACGTCAACAAGAACAAAAGAATTTCACGCGACAGTTCCAGACCTAAAGAGCCCAGGAAATACAGCCCCGAGACGCCTAGGCCAATCACGTTGCAAGAAAAGAAAGATCACCGAGGGCATGTCTGTACAGTGTGACCGCGTTACCATAGGCAATTTCAAACCGAGACGAACCCAGCCCCATACCCGAAGCCTTGGGTAGACCCAAAACCCAAGGTGTGTGTAACCGCAACTATTAATTACATGTTCATACCTTGGGAAATCGTTTGTATGTTGGTCCAATAATGAACATTTTGATTCCCAGAAAAAGAGCTGTAGAATAAGCACATGGGATTATCAGGGATTCCATTCATGAAATTAACATTTTCGAGTCGCTGTTTAATTCGGATATCTCATGCTGCTACTGCTACTAATGATAAATGATGATGTCAGATGATGATGGTGTTGTCATCTAGTCTGTAGGGGTAACGACAACAACAAAAGTCCGTCCTGTACATTTTCCCGATCTCCGGGAATGAATTGCAAATCTATATGATAACGGCGGGAAATTACTGCTAGTTTTGTTTCTGGCGCCAGTAAATCATAAAACTTTATTTTAAACTTAATTCAAACATTTTCGGAGTAAGATCCTTCCTCTGATTAATGACAAATCAATATAATTACCAACAAACATGAAAAGTGTCGTTCCCTCGAGAAGCAGAGAGGTGACGAATGCAATGCAAAGATTGGTGAAGAGTTTCTTGGTCGCTGCGTGCTGCCACATCAGAAGACTACAAGAAACAAGAGAAGCACATCAAATTTTGCAACCATGTTACCCATATAACACGGGCATTAAATGTATATCTTACTTTTTATTTTCTCCAGTGAGTTTGCCATCCTTCCCAGTAAGTTCTGAAACGAGAAATGGAAAAAAGAGATCACATCACTCGCACTACGGAACTGTACGTCTCCATTTCCTGACTCACCTGCACTTTCCTGGCAACTTGTAAAACCAGTTGAAACTTGTCTGACCAGCTTTTGTCCTCCGCCGGAGCCTGCAAAAAGAACAAGCAACCGGTCAGAATAGATACATCTTGCTTGAATGAATGGATTTACAGAACGATTACGGTACGATTCAAGAAAATGAAACTGAGATTACAACCTCCTCCTTTTCCTTCTTTGAAATCCCAGCTGTGTTGCGATACCCCTGAAAGAGAAAAAGTTGTTAGTTGTGAATGAAATCTTGTAACAGTCCACGTCAATGGCGCGTTACCTGGCGTGGAGGTAGTTCATGAAGAGTTTCCCAATACATAACAACAGGAGTAGAGACAGCAGATAACCATGGCGAGCGGCATACATGTAAACCTGCAAGGGAGCAGAAAGCTTGTATTTACCATGACTTGGACTTCTTAGAATGGGATTGGGTCCTGTTTTCGTGCTATTTGACTATCTCACGATCTTAGAAATTTTCAAACTTCCCAGGGTTGGGAAACCCATGCAAACCATCCTTGGGAAGTGTTCGGCTTTTATGAGTGAGGAATACTCATTGTTTTCTCACTTTCATTTGCCACAGATGGGATGATCCAGGTGCGTAGCTCACTGTATTCAAGTGCATTATAAATAACAATAATGATGTTGAAAATAATGCAATAAATGTACAGCAAAATGAACTACCTTATAGTATAAAAGATATGATGTGAGTGCCTCATAAACTGTCCTGCACACACCTTGTTACTGCTCTATGTACGGTACTGTTCTATGTATGGTACTGTTCTATCTTCTATGTATGGTACCGTTCTATGTACGGTACTGTTCTATGTATGGTACTGTTCTATGTACGGTACTGTTCTATGTACGGTACTGTTCTATGCACGGTAAGTGTTCTATGTACGGTACTGTTCTATGTACGGTACTGTTCTATGTACGGTACTGTTCAATGTACGGTACTGTTCTATGTACGGTACTGTTCTATGTACGGTACTGTTCTATGTACGGTACTGTTCTATCAGGGGCGTAGCCAGGGGGGGGGCACAGGGGGCCGCCCCTCCCCTTTCTTGGGGATTTTCCCATACATTTACTGTATTTGCTGGAGGAAATTCGTCCCATGTTTTCACTATTTCACCCCCCCCCCCCCCCAAACAAAATTCCTGGCTACGCCCCTGTTGTATCATCATCAATGACCGTAAGGTGGACTACAAAAGTGTTCAAGCGATTTTCCAAGTTTTTCTTTGTTTCAATTTTATGACAATTTTATTTCAGTCTGAGCTTGTGCTGTTATTATCTAACTTCAAAGTGGTCGGGTATGTCGAGAAATACAGTAATGTATACTTACCAATAAGACCTCGAGCCCGAAAGATAACAACAAGATAATTTGAAATTAATATAGAAATGTTCTTTAGTTTCCTAAGACGGCAAAAGAAACGTTCACATGGTTATTGGCAGTCAAACTAACGGTAATTTAAATGCAGAAATCGGCTTAAAAATGGGCAGTCAGTCGGCGAATCGATACAATGGATGATAACAACTGTTACTGTAGCAAGGTGAAGGAAAAATTAGTCGCAAATATCCTATAAAACAACACAGCATTATAGAAGGTTTATGAGTACTACTATAAAACCACACGGTATTCTTTTTTGGTCACGAACCTACTCTGCGATCTCGAAATTGTTTGCGCGCGCCGCTTTTGAGTATCCATGGAGATCCTTCTAGTTTCTTCACGCGCGCATGACGTAAACAATAACCACCAAAGCAATTATCTCAAATCAGGAAAATTTGTCAGATCGTCAGCCACGAAATAGTTTAACTGAAAATATGTCCCTGGTGTCAGACTACGAGGATTTCAAAACTGTTCAAGCCTGTACGCTCCCTTGCTTCCCGCAGGGGTTTCCACTGGGCCTTTTTACAAGCCAAGTTCCGAGCTCTTTGAGTAGCGTTATTTCCCCTTCATCTAGTGCGCTTCCAAGCTTCCCACAGCCTCTATTTGCCGCATCCTCTTCTTTCTGTGGAGACTGTGCGGGAGCAACTTCTCAAGAGCTCAGTGAGTTTAATCTGCTGCCAGGCCTAAGTGGTGGGATGTCATATGTACCGAGCTCTCTGTCCACCGTTCCTAGTTTTCCAACTTGGAACACAAACACCTATGACTTGAGTTCCTTACAAGGGTACACCGCAGATTTGTGTGATGGCGCTGGGCAGCAGAACGAGGCCGAGGGCAACCTGGAAAAAGTGCTCAAGTTTGCGACAGAGGAGGGAAGATTGATCACTGAGCCTGAGGTCAGCTTAGGAATTCCCAATGATGTCAACACCGTTGAGTCAGAATGGAGTGAATATCTAACGGGCCGTTTTACGTTTATGGAAGACGCGGAAGAGTTCCAGGTTCACGACTTTGTTATTCACCAGCCCGAACAGGATTCTGTACTTTGTGAAGAAAACTTCGAGGTTCTCTGTGCGAAACTGTCGTGTCTCATGAAGGAAGCTGAAGACGACGTGCTTTGTGAAGAAAACTTGGAGCTTCTGTTTGAAAAACTGTGGTGTATCATTATGGAAGAAAAAGCAACGTCCGCGCCTTGTGGCACTCCAGATGAGAGCGCTGGGAGTTTTACGTTTATGGAAGACGTGGATGATTGTCAGCTTTACGACTTATTTATTCGCCAGCTAGGACATGAATCTGCACTCTGCGAAGAAAACGTTGAGTTTGTGTGTGAGAAGCTGTGGTGTAAGATGATGGGAGCTGAAGATTCATGTGAAGATGCAAAGCCCGAGCCTTGTGGTACACCAGATGAGAGCGCACTAGACACTGCTGAGCAGAACGACGAGGATGATACTACAATCCCAAAGGATCCCGCCAGTGCGCATGCCCAAGCTCATGAGACACGCTCGCCAAAGGAAGACGCTAATTACGATCTCGATTCTGCAGTTTCTAACACCGAGAGCTCTGCACACGAAGCAAGGAATGCCGAGATCCCTGCCGATACAAATGAGGCAGTGATAAGTACCAGTGGTGAGAACATCCCTGCGCCAGTGTCTTCTGAATCTCATGCGGTTTCAGCGGAGGTGGTGCACAGAGAAGTCAATCAGTGCCCCGACGCGAAAGGGGAGGGCGTGTCTAACATCAAGCGCAGGTTGAGGCGATGGGGTTCCTGTGTGAAGAGATTCAACATCTTCAAGGGGCTTCTGTGCGCCAAGATAGTCACAACTCTTACGAAGAACTTTGTCTTGCTATATAAGCCGCAGCACGCCAGCAAGAAATTGCCAGTCTTGCCCAGACACTGGGCTAGGCCCAATTGCAAATATTTAGAAATCGTTAGGAATTGAGAGACACTGGGCTAGGCCCAATTTGAATAGTTTTGAATCGTTATACATTGATCCAGTTGTAACTAGTTGTAAATCATTATACATTGATAGACACTGGGCTAGGGAAATCGCCACGAATTGAGAGAAACTGGGCTAGGCCCAATTATAAGTATTTATTAATCGCCAGAAATCGAGAGACATTGGGCTACAATATCGTTAGAAATTGATCGACACTGAACGAGGCCCGATTGTAAATAGTTGTAAATCATCAGAAATTGATAGACACTGGGGTAGGCCCCATTATTAAGATTTAAAATCGTCAGTTATTGATAGACTCTGAGCTATAAGGCCCAAGTCTAGATACTTGTAAGTAATCAAACATCGAGAGAGACTGGGCTAGGCCCATAGTTAATATATAGAGTAGTAAATAGGCACAGTACACCAACAGGAGTATGCTTGCTTCTACAAATGACCAACAACTCTTCTAAAGACTTGTAGACGGCTGGTGCATAGCCATATGCATCAGCTGTTACGCGAATGGAATATCTTCCACGTCTTTTTTTTTCGAGTTTTCTTACAAAATTCTGTCATTTTGAATGTTCCACTGTTTGGATATCAAGCTGCATGGCCAACTGAGATCAGACCAAAGTGCAGCTGCAGTTTTGTAGCGTTGTAGATCATATTATAATATGATTAATATATTGATTCGATTTTGATTAAAGTACAAAACAAATAACAGAAATGCTGACCACCGTGGATATGCGAAGAGTAGAAACGAGTTATCGCGAGGGACCTGGGATGCCATTTGATCACTTGCTCCGAATTTCGTAAACGAATTCCCGACAAAACAAGGGAGAAAGAGCATCGTTACGTCGGTTACGCTTGTCGGCGTTAATAATTTAATAAACGAAGTGCATTAACCGTTTTTCGGACAAAACTAAGTTAGATAGCGCTAAAAAAACACAACAAGTGTATGATTGTTCCTAAGGCCCTTGCACGAGTTACACACTCTGCTGTATGGCTAAGTGAGCTACATCAACACAACGGTTCACAGGATTGCTTGCAATTTCAAGACGTTTGATTCACAATACCCTCCAGAAGCTACACACATAGCTCCAAAGCTGCAAATTTGTATTGGGATGGATAGTCTTCCATTTTTGAGTCTTCAAAACAGCCCCCCCCCCGACTCCCATAAAAATAGACGGGGTTGCTTGTCGGGAAAATTGATTTTAACCCTATGGGAATGTAAATTGGGTGTGGTCAACAGTGAATACCACCCCTAAAGCGTGGTGCACACTTGCGACATGACATAAGACAAATTTGTGGTTTCAAAATGATGAAGTGCACAAAAATCACATAAGACTGCTTTGGCGATGTAGACGGTACTGTTCTATGTACGGTACTGTTCTATGTATGGTACTGTTCTATGTACAGTACTGTTCTATGTATGGTACTGTTCTGTGTACGGTACTGTTCTGTGTACGGTACTGTTCTATGTATGGTACTGTTCTATGTATGGTACTGTTCTATGTACAGTACTGTTCTATGTAAGGTACTGTTCTATGTACGGTACTGTTCTATGTACGGTACTGTTCTATGTACGGTGATGTTCTTCCAACTCATGTCTTACTTACAATAAATGCAATAATAGTAGCTGCAGCATTGGACCAGCTAACCAAGCTATTCACAGCCTTGACAAAGTTTGTGATTGGCTGGATTCCATTTGCTATAACAGAAATACAATTTGTCAAGCTAGTTGGTCCTCAATATAACCAATACTATAAATGGCACCATATTTTTCAAAAACAGTTCAAACTTACTGAATCTATTGATGTTCTCTTTTAATCTGCAAAGGTAATAAGGGGAGCAATATTAGACACAGGGTAGAGCAAGTTTTTAGTATCAAATCACACATGGACATATTTGACATACGTTTTTACAGCCAAAGGATCACCATCATCATCTTGCTGGGATGTGGATTCTGGCTCATCATTAACAAAGTCCCATAACCTGTCCACCAGCTGAAAGAGCAAATATTTATGAATGATTTATTATTGTGGGATGTTTTTGGATGGGAGCCTCTGCCCTACCCCCTCTGTCCTATCCCCTGTGGCTGTAGTTGGGTACTAAAAGCTGAAAGTCACTCAAATATTTAGAAATCGTTAGGAATTGAGAGACACTGGGCTAGGCCCAATTTTGAATAGTTGTGAATCGTATACATTGATCCCAGTTGTAAATCATTATACACTGATAGACACTGGGCTAGGCCAATTACAGGTAGTTGTAAATCGTTAGAAAGTGAGAGAAACTGGGCTAGGCCCAATTATAAGTATTTATTAATCGCCAGAAATCGAGAGACTGAAGAGAAGCTGAAAGTCACTCACACTCACACCTATCCAGTTACATCAATAATGTCCACTGCGAGGCAGGTCATTGCATTGCATGGGTTGGGCTGGATACCCTCAAGTCATTGGCAACCGGAAAATAATAAATGTATTTTCAAAAAAATATTGATCAGAACAAAAATGTCCAAGGGAGGTTACAGAGGCACATGTAAAGAAGATTGAGAGAACGAAACCCAAGATTCTTAGTTTTCATCTCACAGTACGAGGCTTGATACGGTAGGCGGTACAGTGCATTCCTTTGTGTTTTGTCAGCCCCATGCCACAGTGCGTGGCAGACATTTAGGGACGTTTTATGATCAGCATTTTTTTGAAAAGTGTGTATAATAATAAATCGTACAAAAGATCATACTGTCTCTAAAACTCTTCTCTTGAATTCCTCAGCTCTTGAGTTCTTCGCCATTTTGAGTTCATTGTCTGTACCATCTACAAAACAGATTAATATAAAACAAAATGAGTGCATAATAGAGTGGATTTCAGATGAGTGTTGTGAGAAATTTGCATTTATGCATTCCTATACGTTTTATCCAAAATTCTTCTCTAACACAAAATTAATGCTTAAAGATGCTCAAGCAAATAATTTTTGATGGCCAAGCAGCATTCATATGTTAGAAAGAAGCAACCTTTGCATCTCAGGTTTGTTATTATAATTGAAAAACCTAAGCAGGATCCTATAATGACCCTGTAGCATCCTACAGGATCCTGTTTAGGATTTAGGATACAAAAAGACCTGTGATAATCCATCTACAAAACAGATTAATATAAAACAAAATGAGTGCATAATAGAGTGGATTTCAGATGAGTGTTGTGAGAAATTTGCATTTATGCATTCCTATACGTTTTATCCAAAATTCTTCTCTAACACAAAATTAATGCTTAAAGATGCTCAAGCAAATAATTTTTGATGGCCAAGCAGCATTCATATGTTAGAAAGAAGCAACCTTTGCATCTCAGGTTTGTTATTATAATTGAAAAACCTAAGCAGGATCCTATAATGACCCTGTAGCATCCTACAGGATCCTGTTTAGGATTTAGGATACAAAAAGACCTGTGATAATGGCAAATCTTCCAACTGATCTTCCAGCAGTATGCTCCCAAATTGGTATTTTCCAAGGCTGTAGCTAGAACTTTTTGCCTGGCGGGAGGGGAGGGCGGCAAACAGATTTTTCTCCACATACATACATTTTATTTGGCACCATATACCACATGTTGACACTAAAATTTTTACTTTGGTGAGGGGGGGCCAACAACCCTCCACTAGCTATGGCACTGTGCAAATATTTAAGGTAGTCTCTACTTAAGCACACAAGGGTGCCTATTCTTCCCAAGTCTGAAGTTTGTTAAGGTAGATCACACTATGTACATTACCCAGCTTGTCGCCAACAGGTGATTGTTCTGATGAAGCAGCAGATTCAGTAGATGAACTGCGACCAGACCGTGATGCACCATCTGATGTGGGTGTGGCTGGCGGCTCTTGCACTTGTGTTTCCTCCCCTCACCCACTTCCTGTCCCAGGTCTACCCACTCTTCTCCACCATCTGCCCCTCCAAGGTGCCATGAGTGGCGATTGCTAGAACGACTCCTAGGATCAACTCTGCTGGCATTTTTTCTGTTGATAATCAAACATTTTACGGTAAGTCTATCAATCTGATGTACAAGATGACAAAAGGTGGGGGATGTTAACAGTTGGAGGAACTAACAGACATGTTGCAACACCAAGTGAACTAACCTATGCAGTTTATTATTGTTACTTTTCTGCTTCAAGATTTGATCTTTTCCTCCAAGTCATTGTTCTTTTTCTTCTCATGTTCCAGTTCTTTTAGAACTTTGTCGACATCAACTGCAGATAACTTCTCTAGCTGGTCACCTGTAAAAATCAATACTCAGAAAATAGGGTAGACAAGAGAGGATGATTATACTGCTGAAGTACATTCAAGATTAAGTGCACCTCTCACCTCATCAGGCAGCGTCGATGAATGAAAATATCAAGACTTTCCAAGAAAACAAAACAGATACTCATAACTATACTATGAACACAAAATTACTGTGATAAAGATACTTTTATAAATTTACATCAAATCTGACAAGTTCTAACACAACCAAGCTAAAGATCTTCAAACTTGGAGATGTTCTGAAATATTGCCAACACTTTGAGAATATGTATTTCTTGCTTATCACACAGGCCCTTAGTCCCTCACATACTGTAACACAATATGCAAAGTGGAGTTCTGCTAGGGACTTGTAGATTTTGGAAGCTGATTGCTCTCCTATAAATGATCTTACACATTTCAAGGGTCCAATGACAGAAAATATTTTTGGAGGTTAATTCAATACATGCTTGGACCAGCTAAGGGTTCATCAATCATAAGCAGAGTGCATATGAAACAGTGAGCTATGCAAAGGCCATTACTTTTATTAGCCCTGAGTTTCAGAAGTAAAACACTATTTCATGTTAAAAGCACTGCCAATCAACTAGTGCCAAACCAAAGATTGAATAGCTCACTTTGTTATTTGAACCAATCAGCATGTGGTTGGCACATAATACCGGTTATAACAATAGACGATGTCACATGCAGTATCGCTATAGAGCACTATCACTTCCTTGTTATTCCCTATCTTATACACTGCTCACATCCCCCTCCCCCTCAAAATTTATTGCAAGAAAACAGGAAAGAAGAAACAATCACATGCAATAAAATGATATTTTGCATGAAAAAGATACAAATACTAAATGGCGCAATTCTGTCATTTACACCATGGCAATTTAAAAATGTACCAAACATTTAGTAATTAGGGTTTCTCATGAATAATACAAGATGGTGTCTGAGACCAAAA
This sequence comes from Scolanthus callimorphus, assembly GCA_033964015.1. Lineage (NCBI taxonomy): Eukaryota > Metazoa > Cnidaria > Anthozoa > Actiniaria > Edwardsiidae > Scolanthus > Scolanthus callimorphus. The sequence continues at coordinate 28,809,333 of CM066913.1, forward strand.
ACCGCCGATAAAATCTTTTCTGCAAAACAACACGAGGCCTAAACTTGGTGAGAAAAAAAGCCTAAATCAAAGAACAACAGCAATGCAGATGTATTTGAAGGTCAAAGTGCTGATAAATTACAAGTCTAAGTTAGCTGTCATGATGAAGCTCGTCTCTGTTAGTTCAGTTGATAAAACACATCCAACACACGTTTTAAATCACAACTGTACTTTAAATGTACGTCATAAGATCATTGTAAGACTTATTAATTAAAAAAATTCAAGTCTTAACTAGTAAAGTTAATAAGCTTACATTGTGCTGTGTAGTGGCTGTAAAGTTAAGTCAAGAAAATTTGACTTACTTTTCTCCTGAGCTTGAATCATTGTTGCTACAAGCTGCTCCTGGAGCTGCACTAGCTGCATCTCATAAATATCCCTCTCTGTGTAAGGGAAATCGGCTTCCTCTTTCTGATCTTTTGACTCTTGTGAGTTTGTTTTCTTGTGTTTAGACACAGTCGGTTCTTCATGTCCAGCAACTTTGCCCTCTAACACGTTTATTCCTTGGGACGACATTGTACTCTCCGCTGTATCTCTCATCGAAACCGTGCCTTCTTGTTCTGTTTCTTTATGAAATGCAATAGAAAGCTCGTGATTAGCGTCTTCAAACTCGTCATCAGTGAATTCTTTCTGCCGCGAAGTTGTGTCCCAATTCGTCTCTTCCTCTTTTGTCTTGCTCCGAAACGCCGCCCTCAACATAGCAAAGCTATTATGCGATCATTCTTTAAAATATTTTTATATAAAGACCGACTTAAACTCGAAACACTCGTCTAGGCTGGTAATTTGGTTTGCAAAGCTGATAAATAAATAACCTTCTTCCCTGCGTTCTAAATACAGCGCGTTTGGTAATGCATCAAGTGGTTGTGTTTACATGTGCGAAGATACCCTTAGAACGAAATGACAAAGGTGAGGGGAGGGGAGGTCATGCAATTATTTTCACTTGCTATTAAATCATTATATTTGTAAAACGGGAAGTTAATAATGGGATATTTAAATAAAAAACTATTTTTTAAAGAATTATACAGGTATTGATGAACAATTATTTATTTTCGTTATTTATTAATAAAATTTATCTGAGTTAGATTACCCCTCCCCTAAGAATAAAACAGTATGTCACCAATACCCACAATGCATAGCTGATTACAAGGAACGCCTAGTCAAAGCCATTCATTACAATTTTGCCCTCCTGACATTTCTGACAGATCATCATATATGTCCGTCAAAATACGGTTAAAATAGTAAGTGCGAGCCATCTTTGTTTATATCAGGACGGAAGAGTGTTGTGCAAGTATTGGGCCGTCATTTGAAGAACGGGAGACAATGGAAGAAACTGAAATTGTACACCATGAAATCGACGCGAAGTCAAAGCCGTCTCCCATCTGAGTGTCGGTATAAACTGCGGGGTTTGACGGAAAGTTTGACAGATTTATTAGATTTAGCGTAGAATTTGTGGCTCTTAAAATCGATGAAGACTCTACTCAAGAGTGTATTTAATATTTCTGGGAAGCCCTTTGACATATGTCTAAGCGACGAAGATATCGTTTGGACGCCACAAACGAAGGACAAAGGTGAGAGAACGCGGGGAACCTAAGCTTACAGAACTGAAACCTTTTATTGGTGTGAAAACTCCAAACTGCAGCAATGTTTGCAATATAAATTAATGAAAAGACCAAATTAAATCTCTCTTTTTCGAAATGTTTACCAATGCAAGAGAAATTGAAACTTTGAAGATTATTGAAAAATATTATTCTTCACTCAAAATCAAAGCTTATCAAGACAGGATGCAGTCACGCACCGCCATTTATGTATTCGCTATGTTTTTCACCAAAAGCCATAAATATAAAAGCTTTTATATACTTAAGCCATATAGTAAGAAATCAATTATTTATAGAAACAGACGTTTCTTACTTGTAACTCATCTTGATTCAGTTATACAGGTTTTAAGATCACCTAAACAAACGTTTTACATTTTTTTTCATAAATATTATTTGCATTATCTCCACCTGCTTTTAGGGATCAGTTTACAAAGTGGAGTATTAGACCCTCGATGTGAATACATTGAGTATGCATAACCCTTCACACACACTCTAATATCTGATAATAATATCAGGTTTCATAGTCGACAAAAAGACGGATTAGACATAAATATATAAATGACAGTATGTGGGCTTTACAACACAACCTTACATTAACAGTTTTATTCTCTCCCTCCTTGCCCTTTTGGGTAGGATGAAGTTTATTTTTCAGTAGCTTGCATTGTATGTTTGGTCTGTTTTCTGCTCAAAATAAACTTCCATTCCCAAAGAATGAAGTGTGGTCATGATGTTGCTTGTTTTGCATGATCGAGATCTTCAGTGCAGAATTACACAAAATTGGCTCTCATACTTTATTTTGACAGGAAGCAAAAAGAAGGGTTATAAATTGGCTACCAGGTCTTTAAAGTTATGTGATGTTATTGGTGCTTTGATAAAGAAGCAGAAATCTTCAAAGACTCCTCCAGCTCCTGGATTGCTTCTTGGTGTCACTGTCTTTACTTATCAAAAAGGGAAGGACAGGAGACTCTGTGAATCAAGTTTGACTCTTGAGAGTAACAATGATGAACAATGTGAGGAATGGATGAACACAATTAATAACACATTGAAAGGTACATACAGGGTGTTAAAGAGGGGCTTTCAATCACGAATCACAAGTCAAAGTTCTTGCAAAGCACATGAAGCAAATTTCACATTCATTTTCTGTTCATGCACATGCGACATTCAACTTTCTTTCACATTTCACAGAAGTCGTAAAACTTTTATTTTATGTCAAATGTGTATTTCCAGAAAATATCCATCCTCCCCACAGAAGGGTGTTGAAAAGTGACTCCCACCCCCTGACTGATCCCATTTGTATGGAAAAGTCAGGTAATTGCCCCACACCCCACCACTCCAGGATCACCAATCCTTCCGTGGGGGGGGGGGGGGGGGATATTTTCTGGAACCAATGGAACCACCAATTTTGTGAATCAGAAACTAAAATGCGTGGTATCCCCACCCCTCTGGAATTTCTAAAGGAAAATACAGTACAGAAGAAATCAGGTAAATTGACCCCCTCCCCTCCACCCCCACCCCTCTGGAATTTTCAATCCCTTCTGTGGGACTGTGGGGGGGGGGGGGGGGATATTTTCTGGAACCACACAATTACAAATCATGATCAAGCTAAATATGAATGGGACATGAAAGTATACCACCAAAATTTGATATGGTTACTTTGCCAAATCATAAATTCATCACTTGATGCATTACCAAACGTGCTGTATTTAGATGTGGCCAGGGTTCCAGATATCATACCCAGTTTGGAGTGCAAGGGGTTGTAGGAAGGACGGAATTCCATCACACATGAATGTGATGCAGCTCTGGTCAGGGTTCCGTTGCAGGTGCAAAAGAAGCACATCAAACACCTCATCAACAATTGAAGTTTTTCAAACTTCATGACCAAAACCATGTTTGGAATCATTACCTTATTAGCAAGTGACAGAAGATTATCATGTGATTTGAATTTTGAATGAAATTTTGAATGGAATTACAGAGATTTTGATTTTTCCTTGGTAACCATGCTAGAATATCCACAGCTAGCCTTTGCGTGACTCGACCTAGTCCCCCACATGCAGTTAACAAAACTTCTGTGATTCATGGGACTGGTTCGTTAATAATGCCATTTGCAGCTGAAGAGTCACATGCTTGTTATCGCTACGAGCCTGTGAATAGACCTCTAGATTCCCAAGGGTAAATCAACCGAGCATGACTGGAGGGCAAACAAACTTTTTAGTTGACTTGTTTACAAAATCGCAAAGAAATTTGACTGATAACGTGGCATGTTCTAAGTTGAATGACGAAGTTCTTTATGAGCAAGTAAAAAGAGTACAGATCAGATACCTTTTAATTTTGTTTGCTCTCCAGTACAACCACGTGACAGACGAACTGCAAAAGGCCTATTGTGGTTTAACTTCTTAGATGAGACAATAAATCACATGCCAGTACTAGGTGGACACACTTGCACATATAACGGCAGCAGACTATCTCCTGGTGCAATTTTCAAATAATTACTTTTGTAAACCTTCATTCGTTTCATTCATTATTAATTTTATTGGAACATAAAATACTGTTTGCTGTTCCCCATTGCTAGCCACTACTGTAGTTTTTACCAGTTAACATTTTGCTTTCTCATTCTCGTACCTCCTTCCATCCACAGGTTTCCCTTTTAGACCCAAGAAGTTAAAGGTAATCATCAACCCATACAGTAAGAAAGGAAAGGCTCCAAATATCTACCATACTTCAGTGGCCCAGCTATTTCAAAGGGCTGGAATAAGGACAGAAATCTTGAGTAAGTATGACATGGCATTTAGTAGCTAATGCTCCAATCAACAAACAGGAAGAAAAGGAGAAATCCATGTTCCACAAGTTAACCCTTCAGTTCAAGTTATAGCAGTACCGGTAGCCACTTGCATGCAGGGTAAACAAGGTATTTTATGGTTTCTTTGAAAGTGGATATGATGGGGAGAAATCCATTTATCTATTTACCTTGCACATTAATAAATTATGAAATAATAATCAATACAAGGAGTACATATTGCTGTCCTCAGTAGCAATTTGCTTTTCAGCAAATCTAAATTCAGCAAATGTGGAAATTATTGCTCAGTAGCTTATTTTGTCTGCATGTAATGTGCATTAGAGAAGTCTAATTGCTTGTGTTAATCATTAGTGACAGAGAAAGCTGGTCATGCCTGGGAATACCTACGAAACAATGATATGTCATCTTATGATGGGTAAGTTGCACCGGGGGGGGGGGGGGGGTTCTCCCATGTAAGAGTGATAGGGGTGCTCGTCGGGACATCGGAAAATATACCCTAAAAAAATACCAGGACATAAAAAATCCACCCCCTAAAAAATACCATATAAAACAAAATGACCCCTAAAAAATACCAACAATAAACCTTTTCTGTTATTGTTTATTGTTTCTCATCTCAAAACAAGCTTATTTTAGAGCTAAAAATAAAGAAAGAAAGAAAGAAAACGTTTTCCTTGGTTTGAGACCCCTTCATTCATTTGCGTACCCCTAAAAAATACAATTTATTAGTGAAAGCCACAATGTTTCTCCGATACCCCCTAAAAGATACGACGAGCACCCCTATCAGGTCGACATCTGAAGAACCCCCATGGGAGTTGCACACATTATAAAGCCCGGTGCACACTTGCAACATAAGAAAAATACCACGCGAACAAAATTCAGTGGTTTCAAAAAGTTGAAGTCCACAAAAAATAACATAAGATTGCTTTGGTGAAGTAATCTAATGGTGATCCATGGAAAATATTGATTATTTCCAATTTTTTTCCGTGCTTTTTTCATTGCAACATAACGTCCTTATGTTGTTATGTCACTAGTGTGCACCGGGGCTTAAACTATGATGTCCCTGCTGGTGAAAAACCTAAGCAGGATCTTATAAGCTACTATAGTATCTACTGCATGCTTAACAATGAAAAGGGTGTCATTCACACTGCTGACCCAGGATGACATTGATTCTACATCTTTATTGTACAATGAAATTTGACAAATGCTTCCTTTTATTTATAGCTATACATTAAAACAAACATCATTTGAAGGGCAGCAAAAAGCTTGATAACTTAAACTGCATAATTGTGGCCATTATGTAGATGCATTATCATCCCATATATAGGCAGTGACTTGTATGGATTATTATTGATATTATTTAATTAAGTTTTGATTGATGTCTGTGTTAATGCTAACAGGGTTATATGTGTTGGAGGAGATGGTATCGTCCATGAAGTTGTTAATGGTCTTGTGGAGAATGCACACATAATGGATGGTATGGACATTATCAACGATGCACTACCAGATGATTATGATGCCATCAAACCCACTATACGTATAGGGATCATCCCTGCTGGTAGGAAATCTATGACTTACAACCATCGGTGCTTTTGACAACTTTTGGTACTCTACTATTCCTATATGATGTGTCATTTAAAGTTTGATACTCATTTTTCACGTGTAGTAATTCACATATATTTTATATTCCAGGCTCTACAGATGTCATTGCTTATTCATCCATGGGCACTGATGATCCCGTGACGGCAGCAATCCATATCATCTTAGGTTGGATGTCATGATATTTTTGAGTCAGATCAACATGAGCCTGTTAAGGTTGCTCATGGCTACTTTTAATCATATAGGTTCTTAAAAGCATTGTGTTTTGGAAGTTTCATATGCTTGAAATAGTGTCTTCTTCTCGAAGATAAATTAAACTTTTCTTCTTCTCAAAACAAAATACAAAGTCGGCGATATCCGCTCAAGCTAAGCGAGCAAAGTAATGCACACCTGGTACAGTTTTCGCATTCGCTCATACATAATTGTTGTTTGGACTTTCACAATCAGTAACACTGCCAGACTCATCCAATACAGCGGATACTCTCCTAGACTGCAAATTATCCCTTTAATGTTGCCAGCATCCGTACAAGGAGGGGAAAGGAACTTCAGTGACCGTGCACGTGCGAATGGTTGAAAAGTGCGCGCATCGCCCGTGTAGGAAGAGCTCGTGCATCTTTGAGCCAGCGGCAAGATACAGGGCGCTGGCCTAAAAGATACGTGGGCTCTGGGAACGAGATTGGAAGATGCGCCTTTCAAATCTTTGAGCGCGCACTGTCTGCGCATCGTTCGCTTAACTTTTCTTTTTCTGATGTTTGCGATATTAAAGGGATTGTTTTGCAGTCTACACCAAGCGTTGAGTGATTCGACTCTATGTTCTACCTTGGATCGCCTAAGTGGCTTCTGTATGGCTGGGTATGATTAGCCCAAGACAGCTATGATGATTATTGGATTATTCGAGAATCATATTCGTTTGGCTTTACTAGTGCACCAGCAACATTGCAGAGGCTCATGGAACACTGCCTCAGAGACCTGAACTATAAAACGTGACAGCTGACAATCAAAAGCCTTTCCTAAACGGATTTCTGTGGTTTCTAATGTGATAAACGTACGAAGGATTTTGGAAACGGCTTTTTCGGGGCTCAAAACTGAATATATTTTTTTGGTAAAAACACATAAATATGATATTATTTGCTCTCACGGGCTTCGAACCCAGGATCATCTGCGTTCAAAGCAGGAATTCTAACCACTAAACCACAAAGCCACGCGCTTTAAGGAATGAGTGAATTTATAGATTAATTTTGACCTGAGGCTTTGTATTTCTTCTTCGTAGCAACGAGAAAGTACCATAGGCCCTTAATTCCATCCTTGTTTTTGTTTTTGTTTTAGGTCATTCTCAACCATTAGACTTGTGCTCACTAGAAAGTGCCAACAGACTCGTACGTTTCTCCTTCTCACTTGCATACGGATTCCTAGGAGATGTTCTGAAGTCCAGTGAGCAATCTAGATGGATGGGTCCAAAGAGATACAAATGGGCTGCAGCCAAACGCCTCTGCAAACTCAAGTACGCCAGCTTGTTGTTAAGCCTGAATTTCAGCTGTCCCTTCACTCTCTATCATACCTCACTTTGCGAGAGGAGACGTCTGAATTCACCTCGACATTTTCTCATTCATTACAAAATATGTCAGTAGAATCTGATTTATTTTTAGTTGCGTTTCTAAGGCTAATTTTAGACGTCGAACCTAATTCGCGTCGCTCTAACTGTCAATTTCCCATTGTTTAGTTTGTTAGAGCTATTGTCTTGAGCTCATTTGCATTAGGAACGGCACTATCTGCCGTGACAACGCCGCGCTACTGCCGCACTTAATAACAATTTTGAATCCTTCCAGCGCTCCTAAAATCAGGGCTGAGATCTTCTCCATTCGCCAGAAAGCAGGTTATATTAACCTCATAAAATCACTCGTATCAAAGTTAGTATATATAATAGGACTCCATGCTGTCCAATTAAGAAAAAATTGGATGATTCAGAGCCAGAGGAACTCCAAAATTGGACGAGGCCGCAGGCCGAGTCCAATTTGGAGTTCCGAGGAATCATCCATTTTTTTCTTAATTGGACAAGCATGGAGTCCTGTTATTTATTAATTATAGAACATCCATGTTCAAACCCAAACTGTCCAATTTTAGCGCGAACTGTCCAATTAGAGCGCGCGCGATCCAATTAAAAAAATAATTGGACGATTCAAGAAAAATCGATCTGCCAGCACAATGGGATTTCGAGCTGGCTATATAATTACTTGTTTTTACTGGCTAATAAACCCATTCAATTTAGCGCGACAGAATTACGTTCGACGTTTAAAACGGGCCTCAGTGTGCAGGCGAACGATTCCATGACAACACGCTCCCCCTTAGCACAAACGGGTGCGAAAATCACCAAACCAGAAAACCAGGCGCCACAACTGTTGAAGAAGGCGTGCGTTGTCTTGGAACAAACGGTTTTTACTTGGCTGTAATCACATGATGAATAAGAAAATCCCGTGGTGAATTCAGACGCTTCGTATCGCAAAGTAGGAGTACAGTCGAGAGCGAAGGGACAGCTGACGTTCAGGCTACTTGCTGTTCGGCTTTATCAAGTTGTGGACGTGCCTGTTAGCCTTAGAAGAAAAGGAACCGCGGCTAAAGAAAAGTTTCAATGACAATGGTACAAGATAATGGTACATTCGACCTCGTAATCCGCTCATTGATCCAGTATCACATTATCGTCGATCTGTATAATATCAAATTAGTGAAATTGTGAGACGATTTTACAAAAACGCAATGCCTACAACTTCCCTGCCTAAAGCAACCTTTTTTGGTGTTTTCTTACAGGCGTTTGTATCTTCCTGATCAGTTTATCTAATTTAGATACGTTTGTTGTGTTGCTGCTGACAGGTCGTATGCGGTAGAGATCAATTATCTTCCAAGCAATGACAAAGACAGCCACCCTCAGGATGAAGTAAGATGCAGAAAAGGGTTAGTAGACAGACACCAACATCACCCGGCCAGAGCCCAACTACAAATTTAGATCGCAAGCGCCGATTTGCAAATTTCATGTAAATCGCATGTCCTTGCAGCCAATAATCTGTTTACCTCATAGACTATCTTGTGTTGGTAAATAAAATGCACGCCGCCTCTCCGTTCTCTATGAGGCTTGAGCAAGAGTTAGGTAACATTATCTAAAGTTCTGCCGCTTATAAGTGGTGGAAATGGTTGCATTTCTGATCAAGGGCTCCATTTGCCCTTATGTAACACCCTTCCCACTATGGGTTTCAGGTGTGAAGTCTGCAGTCAGCCTGAAGCTGAAGAGGAGTCACCAGCTATTGGTAAGGGAACAACTGGACAATTCATAAGGCAACTCAAAACAGTAGAGCTTGCATTTGCGCGTGGACCGTGGACACTTTCACGTTTGTTCAAGTTTGAAAAAGTTACGTTTCCAACGAGGAAACGATGCGTGTCCAGGTCACTTTTGAGACGCTTTCACAGGAAACCAGACCAAAACAAAACAAAACAATGACAGCCAATCAAAAGGCTGATTTTCAATGCAGCATGAACCCACTGGGGTGGTCGTCTGTCTCGTCCACGTGGGGTTGAGGAGACAGACGACCAACCCACGTGAGTACGTGCGGTTTGCAAATCTGCGCCGGCCGTACGAGGATGGTCCCAATTCTAATAAAGGATTGAAACGAAATGCGGGGCTAAGAACTCACAGCATTCTACATATATGTTATTTACCGGCTGGGAGGTCCGTATAGGGAAAAACTGTGACCGAGGGCAGGAAAATGTTCAACAAGGTGGAGGCCGAGGTCAACATTTTCCAGGCCGAGGCCACAGTTTTTCCCTATAGGAGGATCCTTTGTTTACATTTTGAGCTCATTAGCATAAGCAATGTTCAGAATCAGACCGTTCGAGGGAGCTATAAAATGATGCGTTCTGAATATCAATAGACTACTGTAAATAAAACATAATTTGAAAATTTCAAGCTGATATCTCGAATTCTAAGCGCGTGGTGCAACGTTCAATTTAGAGGAAACATGTGAGCAAATTAGCGTTTTGCCCCAATGATTTTCACACAATTTTGAAAAGCTTCAACTATCCTGAAAAATGACACAGAAAGAAAGGAAACAGGTCAAGACTGTTTAAGAATGAAAAATAAACTTGTTTTGAGCTTTTCGTTGCATTTTCAAAGTTAAAAACGGCGTTTCAAAATTCCGAGAATGTAAACAATGACGTCAGCAAGGATCCTCCTATACAGACCTACCTAAAGCCGGTAAATAACTTATTAATTTTTTTCCAACTCTAAAATTTGATTTTTTCGATGATAACAAGCGCGCGCAAATGGTTACCGTGACCTGGGTCAGAGATAGGAAAATATCGCCCCCGCGCGCGCGCTCTAAGAACCAATCAGAATGCAGAATTCGTTACCGTGCCCTCTAGGAAAAAGATAATGCTCCATATTCCTCCCTTAGATAACTGGCAGAAGTTCCGAGGTCGAGTAGTAGGTGTCAGTTTGATCACCCTGCCAAGCCCGTGTGACATCTCCCCTGAGGGCGCCTCCCCATGTTGTCATCTTGCCGACGGCTGCACAGATTTGATCATCGTGCATTCTTGTACCACATCACAGATGTATGCGCATGTGCAGAGGAACTTTAACACTAAAGACCAGGTACAACTATGATATAGGAAACAATAGCAGAATCTACTCACCTTGTTTTTTTAATCAGGACAGCAAGTTAATTTATAACTGTAATTATAAAATTCGTCACCTAAATCGATGAAGGATGGGTGACACTTATTGGCTGCATTGCGTAATTACCATGAATCGAGCATTCAAAACTGGCGCTCTTGCTCACAAGCCTTTTGTAAGACGTTCTACTAGTTTTGAGGATTAACAATAAACTCCAAATTTATTGAGTGCCCGTTTGAACTTATTATTGCGGCACAAATCGCTTTGTTACGCTAAAGGTATCTCAGATGTATCCCAGACGATATAGACCCCGATAATTGCATAAGAGCATCCTCCATATATGGTTTTCTATCTAATGATATTGATTGAAAAAATCTTTTTTTAGCTCCCATTTGAAGCTCTGGATTCCGATAGGCGCGAGCATGATAACTACATTAAAATTCCTCTTAGCGGAAATGAGGTTGTCGCAGGTTTACAATAAACGATTCACAAAAGTGAAACCGTCCGGATAGCAACCTAAATTTTTACCTATAATGCGCTGTAAAAGTCAATGTAAAATGGCTGAATATTTTGTTGAAATCTGTGTTGAGCTTTTTTGTATTCCGTCGGATCGAACGATTACTCAAAGCGTCATCTGAAAGCGCGCACCCATGATGCAGTCAACGGTTGTCGCACGCACAGATCGCCAACTAAAACAGATTTGTAAATTACTGGCATAACAAATGCGGATGCACTCTTTTCATTTTCTTTTGAGAGACCCTACAAATGTTGCATATTTCCCTCTTTTTCTAGTTTGATTTCCATTTCGTTGAAGTACATCGCATCAAACAGTGCTATATTAGAGGCCTAAGTGAAGCTGAGAGTGATCACCATGACAACAGTTGCCATGAACATGTCAAGAGTGACAAGACAGACGAGAAGCTCGTTACCCCACGTGCTCTCAGCATCAGTAAGGACCGATCAATTGGGGTGTGGAACGTTGATGGCGAGTTACTAGATGAACCGTCATTATTAGTCAGGTTCGTCCCTTTTGTTTACTTTCTCAAATACCTGGATACGTAATGGAAGCATCGATTTGTGTGGCGTTACGCTTTCTCTAGCCTGAGTTAACAGACGCCCACTCAAAATCAAACGATTTGAGTGAGACGTCTGAGCAATACAGCCAGATGTAACGTACTGGGTAGCGTGACACTGCACATTATCTGGGTAGTGATTCTGATTGGTCGGTCGATTTGAATTTTCTCAGAGAAGTGGTTTTATCTCATTGCAAGCGCTTATAAAGTCGAGAATTTATAATAATAATAACTAGTTGATCGCCCGTGAATAAATTCACTCATGCTGTCTTTGAAGGGTGTTCGAGTGGATGGCAAAACAGTTGGTAACGATTGTTACTGAAAACCCAAAACATCGACTTTTTGTTGTTTTTCTTATTGGCGCACGCACTTGAAAATATTCACACAACTTTTTTTGTCCACGGGAAACCACATGGTGTAGCAAAGACCCATGATTAAACTTTTAGAATGTAGTTTGGATGTATTTCCAGAATGTTTTTTTTACAAAGAAAGTGAATTTTATAATATTTCAAAATGAATCTTTGACTTCCTAAATATTTTCTTTTAACAAACACTGCCACGGATTTACTTCAAGCAAAGCCCTTACTTTTGAAATCGCCCCTTATAGTGTTTTGAGGTACTGATTGCTTACTGACAATACATAAAACATTTAACGATCTGAAACCCAAAACGACTTTAGTTTTCAGCAGCAAGCAACTCAGCTCGGAGTTTTTTTCTTGTTTTAGCCTTGGCGCGCGCACTTTAATGGCTTCCCAGGCACGTCCATTAACAAAATTAATTCAGCTGAAATGAAATGAAATGGTCTAAATTTCAAGCTTTCATTCACGGAAAATTTAGCTTTGTTTGTGAAGCAACGCCAAACATGGCGGACGGCGTCTCCCCGCTAAAGAAAATGCTTGAATGGCAGCTTCTCTCCTCGCATCGATTTCAAAAAACTAAAACCAGCTTGCACCCCTGTGAGTGGTATGTATCACATCCACGGTGGCAGTTACCTCGACAGGCTTTCCACCTCGGAGCCTTTTCAAACGGCTTAAAATATTATTAGTCTTTATTCAATAATATCTGCAGACAGACGTGGAAATTTACAATATACAATAATGAATTATACAATAAATAAGTAGGGAAAAGGCAACGATTAATGAAATAGCTCTTAAACCGCTCAGTGCGTACGCGCGGAAGCAAGTAAGGATGCCCCCTCCTCCTGAGCGTACGAGCTCTCGGTGGAGAAAGGAGGTCATCCAGGGCTGTAGGAGTCGGCCCTGTTATTACCTTCCACAACTTCCGGTCATTTTCTATCAGAAGCGCAGTTATCGTGTATTTGCGTTTGCAATGAAGACCAGTCGCAAACACTGTATAGATTTCTATGCGTACAAGAAATAAACAAGCCTTCGTGATCGGGAAAGTCCCTTAGCCCCTTGTACCCTTAGCTTCGTTTAAAAAGAGCTGGACCGTGCTTGCTTGCTGTCGAAGCCATCTTGAACTCACAAAGATAAACGCGACACAGGCAAAACGCGCCGACCAATCAGAATCACTACCCAGATCTGTGCAGTGTCACGCCACCCAGTACATTACATCTGGCTATATTGCTCAGACGTTTGATTTTGATTGGGCGTCTATTAACCGGAGGCTACGCTTTCTGTTGCTTCCGTAGAAATATATTGATCATTTGCAGGTGCAGGGCCGAAAACACGATATGTGCAATAAAGCTGCACATATCTGCCACACAGCAGAATGTCCCTTTCATGCAGAATAAATCGAACCTTTCGTTTTTCATGACTTGGTAACAACGTTTATGCGTGTTCCGACGTCTGGTGCTACGTTCCACACGGGCAAGTGATCCACAATGACAAGTGATCCACAATGACAAGTGATCCACAATGACAAGTGATCCACAATGACAAGTGATCCACAATGACAAGTGATCCACAATGACAAGTGATCCACAATGACAAGTGATCCACAATGACAAGTGATCCACAATGACAAGTGATCCACAATGACAAGTGATCCACAAGGACAAGTGATCCACAAGGACAAGTGATCCACAAGGACAAGTGATCCACAAGGACAAGTGATCCACAAGGACAAGTGATCCACAATGACAAGTGATCCACAAGGACAAGTGATCCACATGCAGAAGTGACCCACAACGACAAGTGATCCACAACGACAAGTGATCCACAACGACAAGTGATCCACAACGACAAGTGATCCACGAGGACAAGTGATCCACGAGGACAAGTGATCCACAAGGACAAGTGATCCACAAGGACAAGTGATCCACAAGGACAAGTGATCCACAACGACAAGTGATCCACAATGACAAGTGATCCACGAGGACAAGTGATCCACAAGTACAAGTGATCCACAAGGACAAGTGATCCACATGCACAAGTGACCCACAATGACAAGTGATCCACAACGACAAGTGATCCACAACGACAAGTGATCCACAACGACAAGTGATCCACAATGACAAGTGATCCACAACGACAAGTGATCCATGAGGACAAGTGATCCACAAGGACAAGTGACCCAAAAGGACAAGTGATCCACAAGGACAAGTGATCCAAAAGGACAAGTGATCCACAAGGACAAGTGATCCACAAGGAAGAGTGATCCACGAGGACAAGTGATCCACATGCAGAAGTGATCCACAAGGACAAGTGATCCACAACGACAAGTGATCCACAACAACAAGTGATCCACAAGGACAAGTGATCCACAAGAACAAGTGATCCACAACGACAAGTGATCCACAAGGACAAGTGATCCACAAGAACAAGTGACCCAAAAGGACAAGTGACCCAAAAGGACAAGTGACCCAAAAGGACAAGTGATCCATGAGGACAAGTGATCCACAAGGACAAGTGACCCAAAAGGACAAGTGACCCAAAAGGACAAGTGATCCACAACGACAGGTGATCCACAATGACAAGTGACCCAAAAGGACAAGTGATCCACAACGACAAGTGATCCACAACGACAAGTGATCCACAACGACAAGTGATCCACAACGACAAGTGATCCACAATGACAAGTGATCCACAAGGACAAGTGATCCACATGCAGAAGTGACCCACAACGACAAGTGATACACAACAACAAGTGATCCACAACGACAAGTGATCCACAACGACAAGTGATCCACAAAGACAAGTGATCCACAAGGACAAGTGATCCACAAGGACAAGTGATCCACAACGACAAGTGATCCACAACGACAAGTGATCCACAATGACAAGTGATCCACGAGGACAAGTGATCCACAAGGACAAGTGATCCAAAAGGACAAGTGATCCATGAGGACAAGTGATCCACAAGGACAAGTGACCCAAAAGGACAAGTGACCCAAAAGGACAAGTGACCCAAAAGGACAAGTGACCCAAAAGGACAAGTGATCCATGAGGACAAGTGATCCACAAGGACAAGTGACCCAAAAGGACAAGTGACCCAAAAGGACAAGTGATCCACAACGACAAGCGATCCACAATGACAAGTGATCCAAAAGGACAAGTGATCCACAACGACAAGTGATCCACAACAACAAGTGATACACAACGACAAGTGATCCACGAGGACAAGTGATCCACAAGGACAAGTGATCCACAACGACAAGTGATCCACAACGACAAGTGATCCACAATGACAAGTGATCCACAAGTACAAGTGATCCACAAGTACAAGTGATCCACAAGGACAAGTGATCCACATGCACAAGTGACCCACAATGACAAGTGACCCACAACGACAAGTGATCCATGAGGACAAGTGATCCACAAGGACAAGTCACCCAAAAGGACAAGTGATCCACAAGGACAAGTGATCCAAAAGGACAAGTGATCCACAAGGACAAGTGATCCACAAGGACAAGTGATCCACGAGGACAAGTGATCCACATGCAGAAGTGATCCACAAGGACAAGTGATCCACAACGACAAGTGATCCACAACGACAAGTGATCCACAAGGACAAGTGATCCACAAGAACAAGTGATCCACAACAACAAGTGATCCACAACAACAAGTGATCCACAAGAACAAGTGACCCAAAAGGACAAGTGACCCAAAAGGACAAGTGACCCAAAAGGACAAGTGACCCAAAAGGACAAGTGATCCATGAGGACAAGTGATCCACAAGGACAAGTGACCCAAAAGGACAAGTGACCCAAAAGGACAAGTGATCCACAACGACAAGTGATCCACAACGACAAGTGATCCACAAGAACAAGTGATCCACAACGACAAGTGATCCACAACAACAAGTGATCCACAACAACAAGTGATCCACAACGACAAGTGATCCACAACGACAAGTGATCCACAACGACAAGTGATCCACAACGACAAGTGATCCACGAGGACAAGTGATCCACAAGGACAAGTGATCCACAACGACAAGTGATCCACAACGACAAGTGATCCACAATGACAAGTGATCCACGAGGACAAGTGATCCACAAGTACAAGTGATCCACAAGGACAAGTGATCCACATGCACAAGTGACCCACAATGACAAGTGACCCACAACGACAAGTGATCCACAACGACAAGTGATCCACAACGACAAGTGATCCACAACGACAAGTGATCCACAACGACAAGTGATCCACAACGACAAGTGATCCACAATGACAAGTGATCCACAACGACAAGTGATCCATGAGGACAAGTGATCCACAAGGACAAGTGATCCACAACGACAAGTGATCCACAATGACAAGTGATCCACGAGGACAAGTGATCCACAAGTACAAGTGATCTACAAGGACAAGTGATCCACATGCACAAGTGACCCACAATGACAAGTGATCCACAACGACAAGTGATCCACATCGACAAGTGATCCACAACAACAAGTGATCCACAACGACAAGTGATCCACAATGACAAGTGATCCACGAGGACACGTGATCCACAAGTACAAGTGATCCACAAGGACAAGTGATCCACATGCACAAGTGACCCACAATGACAAGTGACCCACAACGACAAGTGATCCATGAGTACAAGTGATCCACAAGGACAAGTCACCCAAAAGGACAAGTGATCCACAAGGACAAGTGATCCAAAAGGACAAGTGATCCACAAGGACAAGTGATCCACAAGGACAAGTGATCCACGAGGACAAGTGATCCACATGCAGAAGTGATCCACAAGGACAAGTGATCCACAACGACAAGTGATCCACAACGACAAGTGATCCACAAGGACAAGTGATCCACAAGAACAAGTGATCCACAAGAACAAGTGATCCACAACAACAAGTGATCCACAAGAACAAGTGACCCAAAAGGACAAGTGACCCAAAAGGACAAGTGACCCAAAAGGACAAGTGACCCAAAAGGACAAGTGATCCATGAGGACAAGTGATCCACAAGGACAAGTGACCCAAAAGGACAAGTGACCCAAAAGGACAAGTGATCCACAACGACAAGTGATCCACAACGACAAGTGATCCACAAGAACAAGTGATCCACAACGACAAGTGATCCACAACAACAAGTGATCCACAACAACAAGTGATCCACAACGACAAGTGATCCACAACGACAAGTGATCCACAACGACAAGTGATACACAACGACAAGTGATCCACGAGGACAAGTGATCCACAAGGACAAGTGATCCACAACAACAAGTGATCCACAACGACAAGTGATCCACAACGACAAGTGATCCACAACGACAAGTGATACACAACGACAAGTGATCCACGAGGACAAGTGATCCACAAGGACAAGTGATCCACAACGACAAGTGATCCACAACGACAAGTGATCCACAACGACAAGTGATCCACAACGACAAGTGATCCACAAGTACAAGTGATCCACAAGGACAAGTGATCCACAACGACAAGTGATCCACAAGAACAAGTGATCCACAACGACAAGTGATCCACAACAACAAGTGATCCACAACAACAAGTGATCCACAACGACAAGTGATCCACAACGACAAGTGATCCACAACGACAAGTGATCCACAACGACAAGTGATCCACGAGGACAAGTGATCCACAAGGACAAGTGATCCACAACGACAAGTGATCCACAACGACAAGTGATCCACAACGACAAGTGATCCACAATGACAAGTGATCCACGAGGACAAGTGATCCACAAGTACAAGTGATCCACAAGGACAAGTGATCCACATGCACAAGTGACCCACAATGACAAGTGACCCACAACGACAAGTGATCCACAACGACAAGTGATCCACAACGACAAGTGATCCACAACGACAAGTGATCCACAACGACAAGTGATCCACAACGACAAGTGATCCACAATGACAAGTGATCCACAACGACAAGTGATCCATGAGGACAAGTGATCCACAAGGACAAGTGATCCACAACGACAAGTGATCCACAATGACAAGTGATCCACGAGGACAAGTGATCCACAAGTACAAGTGATCCACAAGGACAAGTGATCCACATGCACAAGTGACCCACAATGACAAGTGACCCACAACGACAAGTGATCCATGAGGACAAGTGATCCACAAGGACAAGTCACCCAAAAGGACAAGTGATCCACAAGGACAAGTGATCCAAAAGGACAAGTGATCCACAAGGACAAGTGATCCACAAGGACAAGTGATCCACGAGGACAAGTGATCCACATGCAGAAGTGATCCACAAGGACAAGTGATCCACAACGACAAGTGATCCACAACGACAAGTGATCCACAAGGACAAGTGATCTACAAGAACAAGTGATCCACAAGAACAAGTGATCCACAACAACAAGTGATCCACAAGAACAAGTGACCCAAAAGGACAAGTGACCCAAAAGGACAAGTGACCCAAAAGGACAAGTGACCCAAAAGGACAAGTGATCCATGAGGACAAGTGATCCACAAGGACAAGTGACCCAAAAGGACAAGTGATCCACAACGACAAGTGATCCACAACGACAAGTGATCCACAAGAACAAGTGATCCACAAGAACAAGTGATCCACAACGACAAGTGATCCACAACAACAAGTGATCCACAACAACAAGTGATCCACAACGACAAGTGATCCACAACGACAAGTGATCCACAACGACAAGTGATACACAACGACAAGTGATCCACGAGGACAAGTGATCCACAAGGACAAGTGATCCACAACGACAAGTGATCCACAACGACAAGTGATCCACAATGACAAGTGATCCACGAGGACAAGTGATCCACAAGTACAAGTGATCCACATGCACAAGTGACCCACAATGACAAGTGACCCACAACGACAAGTGATCCACAACGACAAGTGATCCACAACGACAAGTGATCCACAACGACAAGTGATCCACAACGACAAGTGATCCACAACGACAAGTGATCCACAATGACAAGTGATCCACAACGACAAGTGATCCATGAGGACAAGTGATCCACAAGGACAAGTGATCCACAACGACAAGTGATCCACAATGACAAGTGATCCACGAGGACAAGTGATCCACAAGTACAAGTGATCTACAAGGACAAGTGATCCACATGCACAAGTGATCCACAACGACAAGTGATCCACATCGACAAGTGATCCACAACAACAAGTGATCCACAACGACAAGTGATCCATGAGGACAAGTGATCCACAAGGACAAGTGATCCACAACGACAAGTGATCCAAAAGGACAAGTGATCCACAAGGACAAGTGATCCACAAGGACAAGTGATCCACGAGGACAAGTGATCCACAAGTACAAGTGATCCACAAGGACAAGTGATCCACATGCACAAGTGACCCACAATGACAAGTGATCCACAACGACAAGTGATCCACAACGACAAGTGATCCACAATGACAAGTGATCCACAATGACAAGTGATCCACAATGACAAGTGATCCACAATGACAAGTGATCCACAACGACAAGTGATCCATGAGGACAAGTGATCCACAAGGACAAGTCACCCAAAAGGACAAGTGATCCACAAGGACAAGTGATCCAAAAGGACAAGTGATCCACAAGGACAAGTGATCCACAAGGACAAGTGATCCACAAGGACAAGTGATCCACAAGGACAAGTGATCCACGAGGACAAGTGATCCACATGCAGAAGTGATCCACAAGGACAAGTGATCCACAACGACAAGTGATCCACAACGACAAGTGATCCACAAGGACAAGTGATCCACAAGAACAAGTGATCCACAAGGACAAGTGATCCACAAGGACAAGTGATCCACAAGAACAAGTGACCCAAAAGGACAAGTGACCCAAAAGGACAAGTGACCCAAAAGGACAAGTGATCCATGAGGACAAGTGATCCACAAGGACAAGTGACCCAAAAGGACAAGTGATCCACAACGACAAGTGATCCACAACGACAAGTGATCCACAACGACAAGTGATCCACAATGACAAGTGATCCACAATGACAAGTGACCCAAAAGGACAAGTGATCCACAATGACAAGTGATCCACAACGACAAGTGATCCACAACGACAAGTGATCCACAACGACAAGTGATCCACAAGGACAAGTGATCCACATGCAGAAGTGACCCACAACGACAAGTGATCCACAACGACAAGTGATCCACAACGACAAGTGATCCACAACGACAAGTGATCCACAACAACAAGTGATCCACAACGACAAGTGATCCACAACGACAAGTGATCCACGAGGACAAGTGATCCACGAGGACAAGTGATCCACGAGGACAAGTGATCCACGAGGACAAGTGATCCACGAGGACAAGTGATCCACGAGGACAAGTGATCCACGAGGACAAGTGATCCACAACGACAAGTGATCCACAATGACAAGTGATCCACAATGACAAGTGATCCACGAGGACAAGTGATCCACAAGCACAAGTGACCCACAAAGACAAGTGATCCACAACGACAAGTGATCCACAACGACAAGTGATCCACAACGACAAGTGATCCATGAGGACAAGTGATCCACAAGGACAAGTGACCCAAAAGGACAAGTGATCCACAAGGACAAGTGATCCAAAAAGACAAGTGATCCACAAGGACAAGTGATCCACAAGGACAAGTGATCCACGAGGACAAGTGATCCACATGCAGAAGTGACCCAAAAGGACAAGTGATCCACAAGGACAAGTGATCCACAAGGACAAGTGATCCACAACGACAAGTGATCCACAACAACAAGTGATCCACAAGGACAAGTGATCCACAAGAACAAGTGACCCAAAAGGACAAGTGATCCACAACGACAAGTGATCCATGAGGACAAGTGATCCACAAGGACAATTGACCCAAAAGGACAAGTGATCCACAAGGACAAGTGATCCACAAGGACAAGTGATCCACAAGGACAAGTGACCCAAAAGGACAAGTGATCCACAACGACAAGTGATCCACAATGACAAGTGATGACAAGTGATCCACAACGACAAGTGATCCACAAGGACAAGTGATCCACAATGACAAGTGATCCACAAAGACAAGTGTTCCACAACGACAAGTGATCCACAACGACAAGTGATCCACAATGACAAGTGATCCACGAGGACAAGTGATCCACAAGTACAAGTGATCTACAAGGACAAGTGATCCACATGCACAAGTGACCCACAATGACAAGTGATCCACAACGACAAGTGATCCACATCGACAAGTGATCCACAACAACAAGTGATCCACAACGACAAGTGATCCATGAGGACAAGTGATCCACAAGGACAAGTGATCCACAACGACAAGTGATCCAAAAGGACAAGTGATCCACAAGGACAAGTGATCCACAAGGACAAGTGATCCACGAGGACAAGTGATCCACAAGTACAAGTGATCCACAAGGACAAGTGATCCACATGCACAAGTGACCCACAATGACAAGTGATCCACAACGACAAGTGATCCACAACGACAAGTGATCCACAATGACAAGTGATCCACAATGACAAGTGATCCACAATGACAAGTGATCCACAATGACAAGTGATCCACAACGACAAGTGATCCACAAGGACAAGTGATCCACAAGGACAAGTGATCCACAAGGACAAGTGATCCACATGCACAAGTGACCCACAATGACAAGTGATCCACAACGACAAGTGATCCACAACGACAAGTGATCCACAATGACAAGTGATCCACAATGACAAGTGATCCACAATGACAAGTGATCCAAAAGGACAAGTGATCCACAAGGACAAGTGATCCACAAGGACAAGTGATCCACAAGGACAAGTGATCCACAAGGACAAGTGATCCACAAGGACAAGTGATCCACAAGGACAAGTGATCCACGAGGACAAGTGATCCACATGCAGAAGTGATCCACAAGGACAAGTGATCCACAACGACAAGTGATCCACAACGACAAGTGATCCACAACGACAAGTGATCCACAAGGACAAGTGATCCACAAGAACAAGTGATCCACAAGGACAAGTGATCCACAAGGACAAGTGATCCACAAGAACAAGTGACCCAAAAGGACAAGTGACCCAAAAGGACAAGTGACCCAAAAGGACAAGTGATCCATGAGGACAAGTGATCCACAACGACAAGTGATCCACAACGACAAGTGATCCACAACGACAAGTGATCCACAAGGACAAGTGATCCACATGCAGAAGTGACCCACAACGACAAGTGATCCACAACGACAAGTGATCCACAACGACAAGTGATCCACAACAACAAGTGATCCACAACGACAAGTGATCCACAACGACAAGTGATCCACAACGACAAGTGATCCACGAGGACAAGTGATCCACGAGGACAAGTGATCCACGAGGACAAGTGATCCACGAGGACAAGTGATCCACAACGACAAGTGATCCACAACGACAAGTGATCCACGAGGACAAGTGATCCACGAGGACAAGTGATCCACATGCACAAGTGACCCACAATGACAAGTGATCCACAACGACAAGTGATCCACAACGACAAGTGATCCACAACGACAAGTGATCCATGAGGACAAGTGATCCACAAGGACAAGTGACCCAAAAGGACAAGTGATCCACAAGGACAAGTGATCCAAAAAGACAAGTGATCCACAAGGACAAGTGATCCACAAGGACAAGTGATCCACGAGGACAAGTGATCCACATGCAGAAGTGACCCAAAAGGACAAGTGATCCACAAGGACAAGTGATCCACAAGGACAAGTGATCCACAACGACAAGTGATCCACAACAACAAGTGATCCACAAGGACAAGTGATCCACAAGAACAAGTGACCCAAAAGGACAAGTGATCCACAACGACAAGTGATCCATGAGGACAAGTGATCCACAAGGACAATTGACCCAAAAGGACAAGTGATCCACAAGGACAAGTGATCCACAAGGACAAGTGATCCACAAGGACAAGTGACCCAAAAGGACAAGTGATCCACAACGACAAGTGATCCACAATGACAAGTGATGACAAGTGATCCACAACGACAAGTGATCCACAAGGACAAGTGATCCACAATGACAAGTGATCCACAAAGACAAGTGATCCGCGAGGACAAGTGATCCACGAGGAACCACACACGCATGCAGTGTTCACAAATAAGCAGTTTTTATCATCCAAATTGAATGAGAGTCAAAGAAATGCAGGAGCGGATTTATGTATTTGAAAGTGGGAATTCAAACAATGGGATTGGGACAAATGGGTTTACTTGCATGAGTTTTGTAATTATAACAGAGAATTACTCTAAACATGTGCTTTCGATGTTCCAGGGTTCATCGGCAGCTTATAACTGTATTTGGCCAAGGCATTGAAGACATTACAAGAACCAAAGGATGTTTTCCAATGAAATGATGAAGAAAATATATTTAAATTTAAGTTAAGCGAATAACACATATTTATTGGTAATGAAAGGCCAATTTCAGATATCAAGTGCCACAGGGCAATGGAATTTTAAGTGAGGATGTAAATTTGTAGTTTCAATCCTGTCTTATAAAATCTAAATTTGTAGCTTGAACATAAGATTTGACATCTAAATCGGGCCTTTACCTGCCATTAATATTCATTTATTGTATTGTAAACATTTTATTTATAATTTCACCAGACGTTTAGCCATGTTATTATATTATAAGCATCTAAAAACTGTTTTCGGTTTCCTTTCCTGGTGAATTACGGGACAGCTTAAAAAATTACTTTCAAAGTGCTTGTGAAAACACATCTTACATATATTCTCAGACAAGAAATAGTAGAATTTAAATGTATGCCTTTGATAATGTAATGCAATTGTCGACGTTTTTTACATTTATAAGCTACATGGGTCCAGCAAATATCATAGATCAAATATCCTAGGGAAGGAAGGCAGGTATCCAGACCCCTACCCCCCTAGTTTTCAAACAGTAAATACATGATTTCAAGGGGCTGATGGGGTGTTCAGCAAAATGCACCATTACATCCCCCCAGGAGGAGTACTCAGAAAAAACATTTTTTTTTTTTTTTTAATTAAACATTTGTTTCCACTATTACATACGACCATACATGTTGCATAAAGAGAAAAAAAAATACACTAACTAATCTACTAACAACACTATACAGAGATTTTGAACGATGTACGTTAATTTTCGATATATAAGAGCGTTCAAAAACTCAGAAAAAACATGACTGGGTGGTCCAACGAATTTTTGGGGGATTGAAAACTTACACCTCCGGGATTTTTGGGGTCAAGAAATCTGCCGCAGATTTTTTTGGATCTTAAACAAACGTGTATTTTGGGGGGCTACGAATCTTTGGTCCAAGTTTTGTTTTGTTTGGGATGTCTTTGTTGCTTTCAGATATATAATCTTTAGCTTATAGATCAAATGTAATTTTCTTTTTGCTTTTGATGTATCATATTTTTTGTGTACGAAATCTGTAGCCAGGAATTTTCTGGGGGTATGAAATTTTGGGCCTGTGGATATTTGGGGGTTGACAATATGATCCATGATAGATGTTGATCTAAGTGGAGACCCAAGAG
Source organism: Scolanthus callimorphus (assembly GCA_033964015.1). Taxonomy (NCBI): domain Eukaryota; kingdom Metazoa; phylum Cnidaria; class Anthozoa; order Actiniaria; family Edwardsiidae; genus Scolanthus; species Scolanthus callimorphus. Next base: position 28,834,008 of record CM066913.1, read on the forward strand.
CGCTTAGTAGTTTTAGTTCTTTCAAGTTCCTTTTCACAACAGCGGATGCTGATGTTGTCCAATTCGTCAAGAATGTACAGTGGATTGTGTGGTTCCAGAAGTTATCCATATGGGGGGGGGGGGGGGGGGGGGCTTCAATTTGCCCAATCCTTTCCATACAACTACTGTATTTTTCTTTGGGAATTCCAGAGGGGTGGAGGTGTAACTTTTCAACACCCTTCCGTGGAGGGGGTATGGATATTTTTTGGAACCACACATTTGTATTTTTAACAATTATTCCTCAAGCCCAAAAGGGCTCTGAGTTCAATAGTCCATGAGGCCAAGGGCGGGAAGAATAATTGTTTTAGTCAAATCACACTAGTAGGTCAATTTGAATAGATAAAAACGTTTTCTGATCTGGTCATTTGCCATTTTCTGGCTTTCAAATCCAGCACTTTTCGCTACTAGTAGGCTATAACTTATAGCCTACTAGTAGCTCAACCAATCAGCAATTGACAATAGTCCACTAGTGTAATTTGACTAGATATTTAACAATTAGACCTTGAGGCCGAATGTGCTATCATATCACATCATGAGGATGAGGTGTAATTGTTTTAGTATAAACCAACTAGTTGGTCGGTTTTGGCAATGAATTCCATTTTCATTGCCAAAACCGTTGCCAAAACAGTTTTCTTGCAAAGAAAGGTGGTGGTTTTGCCAGATACGGTTTATCACTAATAGACCATTAGTAGCTCAGCCAATCAAAATGCAGGATTTGTAATAGACCATTAGTTGGTTTATACTAAATATCTATAACTAAGATGTCTGTTTCCTTATTTATGGTGCTTTGCTCATGCGATGTGGCAGACAAGAACAGCAAACATTGTTTTATTTACAACCAAAGTCGTCTAAAGCCTGACCTGCTTGTCACACAAGAAATGCAAAACAAATATCCTCAAGGTTTTCTGAAAAGAGAAAACTCAAGGCAAGGTAAATAGGTGCTCAAGGCTGTAACCAAACAATTATTATGCTAAGTAAAAAATGTTTTTTTAATGTTCCAGAAAAAAATCCATAATGCCCCACAGAATTAGAGGGTTGAGATATGACCCTGACGACACCCCTCAGGAATTTCCACTGAAAAATTCAGTGATTCCATGTATGGAAATAAATAAATGGCATTTGACCCTCCAACCCCTCTGGAATTTCCCTTCACTGTGGGGGGTGTATTGATTTTTTCTGGAAACTCACAATTCTACTTTTAACAAGAGAGCAGTGCTTCTAGTCTACCAATTTGAGTTGACGAATTGTGCACTGCTGTTGTCATTCAGAAAATGTTTCTATGTCCTGTACAAATCCAGAAAAAAAATATTCAACAATGGACAACAGTACGCTCATTGAAGCAAGCCCATTTTCCTATTTCTCAGTTTTTCTTGCCTTTTTTGTCTCCAAATATACCATCATAATCCACTTTTAAGACAGCTAAAAACAGGGCAGGAACAGCCACTAGTTTAAGGTAGTGGTTCAGCAAAAGTGCACTAAACATCAAAATCAGGTGGATTGTTTCAAATAGAAATTTCCACTTGTTAAGGTAATTTTGATTTTCTTCAAAGAGCTCCCCAAGGAACACTGGCACCAAAATACCCAGAAAGCCAACTTCAAGAAGAAACCCAATGCTTTTATGGATGATATACAGAGAGGCAAGTGAGATGAAAGCTACCCAGGTTTTCACTTCTTCACTTGTCTTCTTATAAACACTTGCAACAAGAAGCATACCAAATGCTACCAGTGCAGCAAACACTTCAAACACTGATGGTGTTGGGATCACACTTTGGCTCCAAGTTATGGTGACATGTGCTAATGCTGCCAATGCTGCAAACATGAGAACAATTGCATTGCTCTTTGGTATAAGAAGATGAAGGTTGAAATCTTTGTCTTCTGTTTTGAAGCATAGCCTTTGAAGAATCTCCAGTAACAGCAATGGCTGCAGTATGATTGCAAAAATGACTGAAAACTGTTGATTCCATTGATATTTACTTTCGACTACAGAAATCATGCACATGATCACTCCTACAGCTATTGCAAGTATTGCAATTCCTTTACTGTATGATGCCCTTCTGTTGCCATTTCTTGTGTCCAAATGGTTGATTGGTGCATGACTGAAGTACAATCCAACAGACACAAATGCAAGGGTCACTGTAACAGCAACTGCCAGTAATGGGATGACATCTGTTAGGTTGGACATATACGAAACTGTCAGAATAAACAGTAGACTGACCAGTCCATCTCGAGCAATCATGTTGGTCAGATATGCCATGTTTATTTCCTTGAATTTCTTAAACATGCCATGAATGGATTGTATCACCAGAAAATGGAGATAAATGGCAATGGTAAATTCAAATAGCAGTACATATGTGAAGTTATAATTGAGAGAGACGTAATACCACACCCAATGGGAACTGTTGTCTCCTGCTTCTGAGGCAGATGAGTTTAGCTGGATGTGGTAGTGCCCTAATACCATCAGAAAACTGTACACAGACAAATAGACTATGATGTTTGACACATAGATAAATAATTCATCTTTGATATTGTTCCCAGGTTTAAAGGCCTTTTCCACTTCGTATCTTAACTTGGTCAAAAAAGGTGATTCAAAAAGGTAATACCTGACCACCAAACCAACGCGGGTGTTGCAGATTGCTTCCATCTTCACACACAGAGGAAAGATGGCACATATCAAAACATACTGCCATAACATTCTCATTTGATCGCAAATCCCGTCTTTAGTCTCGGTTTTCGCTACACATTTTACCTCTCCAAGACTGTTATTCTCTTGTTTGGGAACAAAGGAAATTTTCATTGCAACTTCATTGTCATCAGGGATTGTTTGCGCGCACAACATTTCCATTTCATTTAGCAAAGGTTCTTTTCGTGCAACTATAACTTCTGTGTCTTCCTGTTGCAGTACTGCATTCACGTTATCAATACAGCGCCTTACGTGGTCTAATTGCACTAATGCAGGTAGAGTTTCTCTCTTGGCGTCATATGCGGCGTTAAGTTCCTCTGTAAGTCTTTCCTTTTCTTGATTCACGTGCTCTATGAACCCATCCAAGTGTTCATGAATTTCTGCTACTGTCAGCGACTTTTCTTCCTCGAATCGAAGTTCGCATCTCCGAAGCTCGTCTACCCTCTGTCTGCAATTCTCCAAAGCACTTCTAATCACTTGTCTTGCTTGTCTGCCTTCAGAGAGCTCCAGTAACCGCAAAGCAGTCCTATTTGTAGGCAAGCGGTCAACATCTCGGCTTGGGACAAGTCTTGGTTCTCGATCAAAAGGGCATCGAATTTCATCGTTGTTGTTTCTAGCCAGCATTCGCTGTACACATTCTCTACAAATAGTATGAAGGCAGTCTGGAAGAGTCTTTGGCTTTTTGTCGTCTTCATTATACTCTTCTTGACAAATCTGGCAAGTATATTCATCAGCAAGTGCCTCGGGTAGGATGCTTTGAGATTGTCTTTGGGAAGCCATTGCTATGCTCAATGTGAAAGCTAGCGGAAGTGAGATCCCCGGGTAAGCCTCGACTGGGAGCAACGGGAGGGGGTGTGTCTGCTGTCTGGCGCTTGGAAATTCCAAGGGGGAGGGGTAAAAATGGGACTTTTATCCCAAAATAGATTTTCCAGGGGTATAGACAGAAAGAAAATTCCAGGGAAGGGGGTCCTTTATGAGGCTGGAAATTCCAGGGGAGGGGGTGTTATTCACGAGCGGAAATTCCAGGGAAGGTCCTCAACCCCCACCCCGCCCGGTGCGGTTAAAAATGCAATCAGGCAATGTGAAGTCATTGCTGTAAATTTAAAATAATACTTCTGAACCTGCTCTAATTCTTGGTTTTCACTTGTCACGTGACTCCGAAATTTATTCCTCTAAATTAACTTCTAAACACTGGATGCCTAATAGAATTATAAAGAATATACAAAATTATGTTTCCTGGGTAAATTTTAGGCCGATTGGTCATTTTCCGAGCGAGATATTAGGGGTGGACCATTAGAAATTGGGGGAGGGGGGTGGCAATATTTTTGCGTATGATTTTTTTTTTCGGGGATCAGGTTGTGCAGGAATTTTTTTTCGGACTCGAAGGCCATGTACGAATTTTTTTTTCGCGGACACACCGTCAAAAAAAAGTATCGAGGGGTATCTTGCGCATCGAGCACTACCTGTTCCCGTGGCGTTCCGTTCCCACAGGCCGTCCAAATCCGCATCAACAAATCAACGAAATTGTCTTATACTATATACTATATTGGTTCAGAAATGGTTTAAGAAAATATTGTTGCTGTAAGTATAGATACAGCAAATTTTCTTTGTTATATTTTTATTGGTTGCCGTTAAAAAAGAATGAAGCTGTTAAACGTTTTCGCCATCCCCCGGCCCCTATTTGACATGGTAGACGTCTTTTTCTTCCGTTGCGCGCGAAGCGCGGTCGAATTTTTATAAACGCATTTCATCAAGCCTCAGAGAAAGGGCAGACGAACGTTCCGTTTTTTGTGTATAGTAAACAATGCCTGTAGGTTTATTATTGATGCCGCAAATTACGAAATTATTATTATTCATTTGTGTGAAGCGGTCCACATGACGAATTTATATACTTGTAACGTCGAACTCACGCTTACCTAAGTGTGATTCTTTTGAACATAGTGACTGCCTGCCAGGCCTATCACTACAGGGCTTTTTTTGGGAGAGTTTGTTTTTCCTCGGCAAGATACACTTGTTCTTGTAAACGGCGCGAGGGTGTCCTCGGTGCGTGCACCGACTATATATTTGATGGTATTTTAAATGCGCGCGAAGCGCGCCGAAACTTTTATTAAGTGAAGTAGAAAAATGGAAAAGAGAAGTTGCTGGAATAACTACTTAAGACATCTTTTTAATGAGAACCCAAGCCATGTGTTTGTAGGATTTTTATTTCCTAGCTTGAATCTCTGCAAGATTTTTTTTTTTGGAAGGATTGGCCTTGCGCGAATTTTTTTTGGGAATTGCCACCCCCCCTCCCCCAACTTCTCTAATGGTCCACCCCTTAGCAAGTGAATGTGCGTGATTTTGTACAGTAATTGTATGGAGCCGCCATGTTGGAGCCCCAACAGCAGAGGGGCTCCATAATGGCGGCCAATTAATCAGATCTCCAAAACGACGCTATTTTCAATCCAAATTATAAGAATAGTTTCAGAATGGTAAGATACGAACTTTTATAACATACTGACGTGCCAAAAAGGTAAGAACGGTGCAAATCGAGTGAAATACGGCAAGTTCAAAATACGTTACTGGTGTTGCGTGACATAAATAGCTTTGGCGATATCTCGAGAACTACTTGGCAGAAGGTGCCGAAATTTCGTGTGACAAATCCTTCAATAGAGTTATATTCATCACAGAAAGGACATCTCTGTAGGTCTCTTTGTTTAGAAGTTAGCTTTTTGATGATGTCACATGAAAACCGAGATTTAAATCTTCTGACACTTAAAAAATGTATTAGTTTAGGGGCCGACCATTTAACTCTTGAGGGGGGGGGGGGGGGGGCTTTTTTGAAAAAAATTTCCTGCACAGCAAAATGATCACTAAAACCCTTCTTTCTTATTCGAAAAAAAATTCTCAGCGTCTAACAGAGGTATAAAAAAAATCTTGCACCGACAAAAAAGCCCACCCCCCCCCCCCCCCCCTCCTCAAAAGTTAAATGGTCGGCCCCTTAGCCGGTGAAAATGTCTTGACAGCGCACGATTTTTAGATAGGGTTAAAATTGACCCAACACATGGCTTACTCATATAAGAGATCGTTTTCCAAGAAAAATGTTCTGATTTTATCCATGGTCTTGTCACGCGGCCTCGATCGAGTCCAGTGTCCGTGCTGTGACATAGACATGAAAAAAAATAGTTTGCTTGAAGCAGTCATAAATGTATTAGGTTTAAACTTTTTGGGAGATATATCTTTGAAGTGAATACTGTATCATGCTTGTCATCTAATGCGTCCAATGGCACCTTTCCCAAGAGGGGAGGGGGTAATAAAACCATTAGTGTTAAATTTCCAAGGCTTCATGGTAAAATACCGTACGATCAGTCGGGGCAAACATTCCTGTCTGAGCAGACAAATCGATGCAAGAATACCACAAGTGTTCAATTTTATTTATTATTGGTTATTGCCAGGAACAATATTTACACCCAAGAGAAAATAATTTTCTCTTCTTGTTACACCTTTAATTAAATACCAAAAATACGTTTTTAAAAAGACCTTGTTAGACTATAATTGCTGGGGTGATTTTCTTTTAAAGCAATGAATTAGAAAAGAGATCCGTTGTACCCTATGATCCAATGATAGGGTACAACGCTACCGTGTATACTCTATAATTCTCAAACTCATTAATAATTCATGAAGCTTAAAGTGCTACTCAAGGCTGAACTTTTAATGACTTATTTGATTGCATATTCAAAATAAGGAAGAATGCCGTTTATTTCGCGTTCATAGCTCTTTTGGTTACAGATATATTCAAAATTTTTACTTATGCAAATTAGCTAAAAATGACGTCACAACAAGACAAGGGTAAAAGAGGCCAACAATGTTTGATGTATAATTCTGTTTGGGATAATTAGATTCACTTAAAACTTGGTGATAACAAAGAAGAACCAAGACCTCATACATCCATATGCTAATTAGTGTTTCCATGGTGACACGTTTGGCTATAGAAGTGATTCCTGGATAAATAGGTAAAATCTGTGAAATATTCCCTAAGTTGTTAAAGTCTTCGAAACTTTCTGATTTGTTTGTCAACACAACCCAGAGTATTTTGGCAAAGTATTGTAGTACAATAAGTTTCAGATTTTTCCTATTTTTAAACAGACAGCCCTAGTGTCAATAGCGTTACCAATAGCGTTACCAGTAATAAACATGTCAGAGGTTGTGGGTTTGGTTCTTCTTTGTTGTCACCAAGTTTTAAGTGAATCTAATTATCCCAAACAGAATTATACATCAAACATTGTTGGCCTCTTTTGCCCTTGTCTTGTTGTGACGTCATCTTTTGCTAATTTGCATAAGTAAAAATCTTCAATATCTCTGTAACCAAAAGAGCTATGAACGCGAAATAAACGACATTCTTCCTTATTTTGAATGTGCAATCAAATAAGTCATTAAAAGTTCAGCCTTGAGTAGCACTTTAAACAAAGAAAATCATAACCGTGGAGGAGGTCGGAAAACGCAGTCTAATTAATTTGCATAGAATTTTGAGAATTTATTCCTTCTTTTACTCTGTAAATTATTGGTTTGAGAAGTAATATCAAAAACTCGACATTGTTTTACATCAGGATTTCAAACCTCAAAGTCCGTTAAAAACACTCGGCTTTGCCTCGTTTTTTTCAACCCACTTCTCAGTGTTTGAAATCCTTTGACATATTACCTCAAGTACTTGAATTCTCTGGAATTTGTTTCCCCAACTGCAAGTGTCTTCACGCGGAAGCTAATCTCTAGGAAATGAGAGGTGTCCCCTTCCTGAAGGACAGCTTTTTGTTGTGTTTAGTTTCGACATTACTTTGTATACATATTCTTCTGAAAATGGGGAAAACGCAAAATAATAAAATTCTCTGGTGGGACACTATTGACTGGAATTTGGTTAGCCAACTTTTCCCCTAATGAGCAAAAGTGCGACTTCATTTGATTTCTTTGATTATTTTTGCTGCCCGAGTCAATCCATGGCTAATTTGAAAACCAACACTTTTTGAAATTATTACCGTGATGAAATAAAGTTAATTATTGTACTATTTATTCCAAGGCCGTAGCTAGACATTTTTGTCGTCGGGGGGGGGGGGGGGGACCTACGGCCTTTTTTCCCATCCACCCTTTTATATCAGTTACAAAATCTATGACTCAGAATTTATGCGCATGCGCAAAAGGTGCGATTCCGCATTCATTGTTCTCGCTAATTACTGTTGCTACGTCGGTGAGTAATCGAAAATTGTACATCGTTTGATTGGATTTGATTTTCTGTCTGTCTGTTCTGTATTCCTTGTCAAGACTATGTTTAAACACGAAGCAATTTCTTGTAATTGCATTGTTACACTAGCCGTCCGTGCGGGTTTCTACAACGTCTCCCTTTGCACTTCCAACAATGCAACAAAATATTGCATTGTAAATGTCAGGGAAAAACATTCATTTTTCTTGTTTTGCAGTATTGATTACAAAGTTATGTATACAAATGCTGGGGCGTTACGCACGTTCCTATTTGCACACAAGTAGCTACGCGCCTCTTGTGTCACCTGACCTGTACCGCTACTACTATTACTAATACCAAACCCACCATCTGACCTTAGCATTGATAGGGTGGTGGGGGTGTACCAATGTGCCGGGGTAGAGGTTTCATCCCTCGTTTCTTCATGTAGTCTGTCAGCTGATCTGGTAGCTCTTCCAATACGTCTTTAGCTAAGCGTGCCCCGCTAGTGATGTTACCAGATCGCTGGTCTAAGTAGTCGCGAAACGGCACAAACTAACAAATCAAAGGGTCAAAGAATTACCTCTTATTTCAAAAGTATCCACCATGTCTGCATAGGACAAGTTGCTTCTTTCGTGAATCAGGGTGAAATAACTCGCAGGAAATTACTTTGCTTTTTGAAGTCGACAGGGTAAGCTTGATCTTGAGGAAAGGAGCAAGTTTTTTCTCCAGACCTTTCCATAGTTTTTATGTTTTACGTTCTCATCATTCTTAAATACATTTTTATGGACACATATTGTAAATGTTTTTACTTTTGTTTGCCTAATTTTTCTTGATTATAAATGGAACAACGCATTGAGGCTTTGCAAAATGCACCATAAGCACAGTTATCATTATTAACATGTTCAGTTGACATCGTTGAACATCTGTTGATTTTTTTTCACTTCGATTTGGGGGTGTTCAACAGAAGTGTTCAGCATACTTGTTAACAATCATTGAACAGTCGTGCTTGCGGTCCTTTTTTGTCACATGGCATATTTTCACACTGGTTCACGTTACCAATCGTCTTTTCGTATGAACAATGGCGAGCATGGCGAGCGAAAATGGAAGTGTTGTTATGGCAACTCATGTCAATAGACTGGGTACGGTGCACTTGGATATGGAGCGCTCGGTTGTCCGATAATAGGTATGACGTCACTAGTCTGGATTGGCTGCGGCGGCCTGGGTTTGACTCCCCTTGTTATCATGAATGATAGAAATTGGTCGGGTACTTCCGCCAGTACGTCCTTCGCGAGCAGTTCTGATGCTATGGCACCTCTCTCGACAAAGTCGCGAAATGGAACAAACTAAAAAAAGGAAACCAGAAATAATTTGGTAAAAATTCAAACAAAAGAATGGCATTACCGTGTCTTGTAGCACACAAGTTTGGGCAAATCAATCCGGCTAGAGGGAGTCCTAGAGGGATAAACCGCTCAGACAACGAACTGGAACAAGGTGCTATAGCATTCAGAACGCGTACGACAGAGGAAGAACCACATCCTTTTCTCACTAAAGTGATGAAGTGATTTAGCAATGTTTGTCCCTTGATTTAGAAAGGGCATATCGAACCAAGGTCTATTGCTAAGAAAGAATGAGATGAGAGATAGTTGACATACCTGCACGATGTCTCTCTCAGCATACCTCCCACGTGACGATAGTCGGACTTCATCTCCGTCCAGCTCTTCCATAGCTACAACACACCAATAGCATTTCCATTATGCCGTGTTATGTCTAGTGATGGTTTTTGCCATCAATTTGTATATCTTATTAGATTTTTCATTTATGTAAACGGGGGGATATTTCACGAGGTGCGGGAGTATTTTTCCGAGCTCCGCGGGGTGAGGAAAAATGCGAGCAACGAGTAAATTGACCGCCAGTATTACATGAAAAAACATCTCATGAGTTATTTATTATACGACGAACAGAAATATTTTCTTCTCTTTTCAAGCTTTACTAGAAAACGTACATGTTTTTGGCTAGCACACCATCGGGAAGCAATTCATGTGCGCGCGCAAAACCGGTTTGCTACAGTGTAAGTAAGTACGGTTAAACTGTGTAATACGGCTCCATATCTGTACTCTATTTTGACCTTGGTAAAACGTTACAGTCGTATAATAAACTTTCACTATACATGTAACTAGCGATCTGTCTTGTCGCAGCGTAACGTTTTCAGCTGTTTGGGTTTAGAAAATAGTACTCGTCACTGGTGCTGGGCTCCTGTGATGGGAAATGCGTCATTTAGTCGACCCGCACTGCACGGTTTCCATCAAACCTCAAAGGTAGCCTCCCCAACATCACGGGAGGGGAATTATCAATAAACGAACTTAACTATTGAATTTGAAAAAAAGAAATAGGTTTCTTCACAGAAGCAGCCAACGAAATATGTTCTGAAGCGTATTTTTTCTGATAAAAGTATTTTTAGGAAAATTTGACCAAGGTTGTTAGGAAATATTCGTAGAAAATAACGCTAGGACGTTGGAAAAAATCACAAACAAATGCCGCATAATTTGATTCTCCTGGAAAAATATTTCTTCCTGGCTAAAATACGTAATGATAACATTCCTAGCTAGAAGTTTGAGATCATATATGTTTGTCAGCTGGTCGTCAGCTACTTTCGAGTTCACCTGGAATAAATCTAACGTCCTGTACCTTCAAAGTCGGCTCCTCCTATCCCAACAATGATGACAGAGATTGGTAGAGATGCAGCCTGGACAACAAAAAGCACTGTCAATCACAAATCAGTGATCAAGCAAAAAGATTTTCGGGTCCCCGATTAGTTACCACTTCTGGTATGCTAGAAGCTATGACACCATAATAAAGTTGTTGTTGGTGTTGTTCAAATGGCGTAAACTGATATTCCTCTGTAGTGGTAAGCTACGGAAGGATGTTATTCCCTATACTTCTGACAGTTCTATTGACGTGACATGCGCTTGGTCACGTAACAGTACAACCTCTCTATATCCATTTCTCGTTATTTTTTAGCTTCTGAGGTGTAGGGTTTCACTTTATTGGATACCTACATATTCTATTGTTATAAACCTATTGCACAGTCGCAACTGTCTGCTGTAGCCCGCGGTGCGTCATGGGAGAAACCAAGAAGAACGAAATTCTGTGTTAACTCAGTACAAACATTTCCGGTTTGGTATACCTCCCATGACGCATCGCGGGCTATAACAAACACCAACAACTCGTAACGTACGAGCTTGCCGAACATGCCAATATGTGCTACGTAATCAGAATTATCCAAACCTCTTGATATTGGGGTACAAAAGGTTATGAAAATTCAAGGCGTTTTTTAGGTCTTGGGTAGGGCAGTAAAAACGGCACGCGAGGATTGGGGCAGGGTTAGGCTGTCAGGTTAGACCTCTCCTCCTTACACCCTTTAAAGAGCCTCTGTCAGCCTCCATTTTGTCAACCTAGCAACATACCGAGACAGACAAAGCATCCATTTCCATCGGCTGATTTAGGGAATGCAGTGCAATATTTACGATTGAATTCGATAAATGAATGATAAAACTTTGTTTTTAGAAAACTATTTCAAGATTTCTACACGTAATTCGTGGTCTCATATCAACTGAAAACAATAACAAAGGAGTGGCTGACAAGGGCTCTTTAAGGAAACCTTTCTCTTTTTTTACTGGACGCTTGTACTTACATCCACAATGGCTGCTTTCGTCTGTTCCATGTCTGATATAATTCCATCAGTCAGTATGAGCAGGACAAAGTACCTACCAGAACAAACACAATAAACCTCCTCGCCATCTATCTTAATTTCATACATGCCCAATACACTCAATCTGACGAGACATGAAACGTGACCCCATACAGTTGAATATTGGATTCATTTTTGTGAAATCCAGGGCCCACTTCCTGAAAGATTGGATAAAGTTATCCATGGATAAAAGTTATCTGTTGTGTAGGAATTGTTCTGATTTCTCCGTTGGATAAGCGTTTATCCACTGATAACTCTTATCTGACATTCTAACTATTCTAAGACGGCCCCAGAGCGCTATATGTAATGAATGCATAATTAATATTTGGACCAGCTGCTGATGTGTGGTTCCATGGGGAAGTGTGCCTTTCTTTCACATGTTTGTACTCAGACTAAATTTCCGTAACACAAAGAAATAACATTCCTGAAACCATCGTTTAAAAATCATGTAACTTGCTTACGGATCTGAAGTCTCTACTGTAAAGAGGCAAACGAACGAATAAACGAATGAAACAAATCCCATAAATAATAACAAAGATATATATGTATAAGTAATATGATAGATATAAGGCCCGAGGGGACATGGATAGTAGTGGATGTATACCGAGACACGAAGTCACTGCCAGTGCTCATGGACCCTGAGGTGAATAGCTGTTTTAGTCTTTACCAAGTGTAATTACTTTGCGATTGGTTTTACTGCAGACAAATGAAAACCGCTCTATTGCCTAGAAACGTTTGCGAAGATCGCGCGCGACGCAAAATAGTCAATATCCTCGGATATTCCGAGTTTCTTGAGCCAATCAGAGCGCGTAGAATTGGATATCCACTGATTTGGTTGATACTAATATTGCATATTTATGCTGAATGCCGTTACTCACTCTTCTCCGGGTTTTCTTCGTTCAGCTTCTCTAGCTAAGCTGTTGAGAAGAAACAATACTCGTACGTTAAGTCCACTACATCAAAGACAACAGAACTAGACATAAAATCAAGAGGCATTATTATTCATTCTAGGAGAGAAATCACTTCATCTGGAAATAACAATCAAAATCGCTTTGCTATCCGACTTTTCCAACGTTCTTGGTGTTCTTGAAGACCTGTTGAAAAGCTGGTCAATTAACTTAAGCAATAATTTTCACTGCCATTGCGCACATATCCATGTGTGCTATCTGCGTCTCAGTTGCAAAGTCCGTCTTTTTCTATTTTGTTTTATTTTTGCCATCAGCACCATCCGAATCCGATACTGCCTCGTCGTCCTCGGATGAGAGCACAAAATTTCGCTCTATTTTTTCCTGCGCCGCCTGCTGCCTACGTTGAGTGGGCGTTTAGATTTTTCCACTAATTCTTTTCTTCGATTCATTTCTGGAACACGGTTCAAGATGAAGGTGTCTAACAAATCAAACAAACTCTTGTTTATTTTCCAATTTGTTACGGTATCACTGCAGCAGCAGGCAGCAGTCTATGGCATGCACGGTACAAATGTATCGGCCCAATTCGTAAAATAGAAAGACTAAACAGATAGCCCGGAGACCACTCTCCAAATGATTTGATACTCGAATGAGTTTTCATGCCCTTGCCAGCCATAGCACATAGATATAGCCGTGTTCCTGTCGCTATTTGTCCTATGTAACTTAAGCTTCGCTCCTCGTGGAAAAGTCTGTCTGCGTTCTCGCAACGCTAGAAGATTTTAATTCTTCGGACCTCGAGCCTCTGGTTTCCAGGGTAAAGCAGGACATCTAAAATAACGAATATTCATGGAAAAAGTATAGAACTCGACTAAGTGCAGATTTGCTTACGTTGAAAGCAAATTCAAAATTAACCGCGCCGTTCGGAATCCTAATTAGTTTGAACCGGGTCCTTTAAAAAACTTTTCAACGCAGTTGCGATACAACTAATTGTGTAATTTGCGATAACAACTAATTGTGTAATTTGAGGACAAAACAAAATACACCATCCGACAAATTGATAGAAGTCCATCATATCCTGAGAATTTCTTTGAAAATCAAACAAACAAAACAATTTCGATTTGAGTTTTCACGCTTCGCAGAGCGGGGATTGCCGCGTGTTCAATTCATTTTCGACTAAAACAGGAAGTCCAAAATCACAAAAAGTCACTGTGAAGGTTACAAAACGGAAGTCTAAAGCATTTTTCCTAGAGTTTTAGAATAAGTTTTTAGGGGGATTCCTTGTATTACTGACCTCTGACGTGCTTAGCAGACAAACCAGCTCATTAGCATTTGGCAAAACTCATTAGCATAGCAAATCCCAGTTACGGGAAAACGTTCTATTCATATATCCTTTGGTGCGTGACAGAAAAACAATGAAATAATACTCATGGAAATGCCATGTGATCTGAAATGGGAAAATATTACGCACAAGGAGAAGAGGTCTATTCGCGCATCCAATATGGCGGCACACCGAACATTTACTTACTTCACTGTTGTTCGAATGATTGGCGAGAAATTGGTTGGCCCTGAAACGTGAGTAACGAGGTAAGAACGGTTTAATGGTAGAGCAGTAATGAAGTGCTATGACAGTCATTCCAGTTCCCAGAGCCTCGAGAAACTCTGGATACGAACATATATGGTAATCATTAGTATTCCTCATCAAAATCTGTGTCCTTATTGGGGAATCAAATTCCCACATTCTCCGCAAAATCCGGACTAAAACCGTACCTACTATACTACTAATGAAAATGAAAAAGTGTTTGTTTGAAAATGGGTAAGAACCTCCTGTGAAAACTTTCTAGTGAATCTGGGCCTGTTTATCGTTGGTGGACAGAACAAAGGGAAGAACTGAACTTTCTTTTGTAGATGTTCAGGCAAGCCTGTGGCCGCGTAGCACCAAGTTCAACAGAGTGGAGATAAGGAATTAACCTTGTGTGAAAGCTAAAGTGCTAATGAAATTTCATTAGCACTTTAGCTTTCACACAAGGTTAATTCCTTATCTCCACTCTGTTGAACTTTCTTTTGTTCTTTTCCACCAACATGGCCGCCAGCGACGTCACATGCAGCACCGTGCATCATACTGTAGTTAGAAATGATACTTCGTACCTTAGATCTCAGTAGTTCATGTCAAATGATGTATCAAAGAAAGAAACAAAATGCTTTGAGAGCTTTTACTGTAGTTTGGCTTACCTACTTCGCAGAAAATACAAGAAAAAGCGTCTTCATTATGATGCACAATACGATTGACGGTTTAACGTTTTACGGAGCAACGTTACGTGAAATAGGTGTATAGCCCCGGGTGTATAGCCCCGGGTGTATAGCCCCGGGTGTATAGCCCCGGGTGTATAGCCCCGGGTGTATAGCCCCGGGTGTATAGCCCCGGGTGTATAGCCCCGGGTGTATAGCCCCGGGTGTATAGCCCCGGGTGTATAGCCCCGGGTGTATAGCCCCGGGTGTATAGCCCCGGGTGTATAGCCCCGGGTGTATAGCCCCGGGTGTATAGCCCCGGGTGTATAGCCCCGGGTGTATAGCCCCGGGTGTATAGCCCCGGGTGTATAGCCCCGGGTGTATAGCCCCGGGTGTATAGCCCCGGGTGTATAGCCCCGGGTGTATAGCCCCGGGTGTATAGCCCCGGGTGTATAGCCCCGGGTGTATAGCCCCGGGTGTATAGCCCCGGGTGTATAGCCCCGGGTGTATAGCCCCGGGTGTATAGCCCTTACCGTAGAGCTGTACTCGCTGAATACTGCTGTAATATGCTGCTATGACGCCATCTACTCTATCGCAATAAGGGTTCTGAGGGACACCATTCTATAAAATAATAAGAAAACAGTAAATGCAGACTCCGACTTTTATTTTATTTCTTTTTTAACAACAAACCTCAAAATATCGGCAAATTTATAGATGAGCATGAGCTTCAATAGATCTCTTTTCCTTGGACGTAATGTTGTCCCATTTCAGATCACGTGGCATTCCCATGAGTATTCTTGGATCCCAAACAAAGAATGAATATTCAAATGAATGCCACGTGGTCTGAAATGTGACAGCATTACGCCCAAGGTAAAGAGGTCTGTCTATTCCAGCCAGGTCTCGCATTATCTCGTATGCTCGAGAACGGACGCGGAGGTCCCGGCGAGGAAAACCCCCAAACTTTGGTGAGCCACTCAACCGGCCGGAACAGGAAACTAACCACACAACCAGCTATAAAATCACACATAAACCCTCAGCAGGGCTCGAAATAGCCGTAGTTTTACGCTTTGTACCAACTGAAAACACAGTCGTTATTTTAGACTATAAAATAAAGTGATAAACGTTCGGCGTTGCAATTTCGAGCCCTCCACAGGCTCGCATCTCTTGCTAAGTGACAGATACTAAACCAACAAAAAAGTCAACTCACTAGGGGGAATTCGTGCGAGACCTGCCAGTTGGGTGGTAACCGCGCACCGAAACCAAACGCCGGAAATAGTTTATCCCTGGAAGGTAAAATTAGCTTCACATCACAATTTCATTCCCAGTATGGAACACTTATTGATTTCCACCGATAACATAGCATCTTGGGTTTTGTTTGTTTCATTCGGTTCCTATTCCCGATCCCTTAGTTACTTTTATCCAATCCCGCCGCGGGTCCTTACTCTCATCCCGCGGGTCCATGCCCCATTCCCGCGGGTCTTTGCTCCTATCCCATGGGTCCTTGCCAAATACCATGGGACTTGTGGGCCTTATTACCCCTATGTTGCAGATCCCGTGGCGTTTCTTTGTTACTCACGAGTCATAGTCTTGGCAGATGGCCCCGACAGCAGATAACGCCTTGACATAGTGGTTTGGTTCATACGGGTTTAGGAAATGCAGCGAGTTGCTATTCTGAGGGTTGCCTGGAATAATGGAGAAAAGACCGTACTGGGTGCTTGCAATGCATCAATATCGAACGGAGTGGGTGCTAGCGAATGATGAATTTGCTTTCTGAAATGATTCGTACCCAGACCTTCCCGGCTCTTCACCTCCGCTCGGGAGGCTCTTGTGTCAGCGGCTCTATCAAATCTTGCGCATGCGTCAATGGCTGTCAGCAGGGCCTCCCCCGCGAGGTGAAGAGCCGGAGAGCTCTGGGTTCGAGAATGAGTGTGTTCCAGGAAACCGCACACGCCTTTTCAGACAGAATTTCGGGGTAGTTGGCGAGTGCTTCGAGGCTCTTCAGAAATTTCAAAAGAATAAGTCTCCTGGGAACGATGGGTTAACTATCGAATTTTACGAGGTGTTTTGGCCTTTGTTGAGTACCCAGCTAGTGGAAGCACTTAATGACTCCTTGAAAAAGGCGAGCTATCCAACTCCCAGCGACAAGCTATTATTAAAGTAATTGAAAAAAAAGATAAAGACAGGCGTTATTTAAAAAATTGGCGTCCAATCTCTTTAATAAACGTAGACGCAAAATTAGGAAGCAAGACGCTAGCTATACGGCTACAAAAAGTATTACCAGATATAATCGGGTATGACCAGCATGCCTACGTTGAAGGTCGTTCAATTTACGATGCGGTACGATCGATTGACGACATTATAGAATTTACTAATTCAGAAAACATCCAAGGACTTCTAGTAGCAATTGATTTTCAAAAAGCATTCGATTCATTGGATAGAAATTTCTTGTATAGAGCTTTAAAGCACTTTAACTTTGGACCGTCCTTTATAAGGTGGGTAGAAGTTTTTCAAACTAACTTACAGAGC
Source organism: Scolanthus callimorphus (assembly GCA_033964015.1). Classification (NCBI taxonomy): domain Eukaryota; kingdom Metazoa; phylum Cnidaria; class Anthozoa; order Actiniaria; family Edwardsiidae; genus Scolanthus; species Scolanthus callimorphus. The sequence continues at coordinate 28,851,341 of CM066913.1, forward strand.
TGTGTAATGAATAATGGAAATAGCTCAGCCTTTTTTAGTATAAACTCTGGAGTCCGCCAAGGTGACCCACTAAGTCCCTATCTTTTTATAGTGGCTTTAGAAATTATTGCCTGTCACATCCGTGAAAACCAAAAGATAAGAGGAATAATGATCGGAAACAAAGAAATTAAATTAAGTATCTTTGCTGATGATTTGACAGTTTTTCTTCAAAACAAGTCAGCTTATGATCACCTATTAACGTCCATGGCAATGTTTGGGAAGATATCGGGCTTGTTTGTTAATCAGGATAAAACAGAAGCCATGTGGCTTGGGGCAAGTCGTTATGGGCCAACCGAGAAATTGCCAATAAAAAAAGTCGACCTACCAATTTTAATTCTAGGGGTATACTTTACTTATAATAAGAAATTAAGAAAAGAGCTGAATTTTGACGCGATAACAAAAAACATCAAGGAAGTCTTAAACCTATGGAAGTGGCGAAACTTGACAGTGTTTGGGAGAGTACAGATCCTAAAAACGTTATAGTTCCGAAAGTCTTATATAGAGCAACAACATTATGCTTTGACAAAGAAATCTGCAAAGAAATAGAGTCGCTAATGTACAGTTTCTTATGGGGCGGCGGTAGAGATAAGGTTAAACGATTAGTGGTAGTTGAAGACTACAATAAAGGTGGTATTAAAATGCCTAACATAGAAATGCTCATTAAATCTCAACGAATACTATTTCTTAAACGTTTTAAGGAACCCCACCCCAGCATCTGGAAACAAGTCTTACAATACCATTTAAAATGTGTTGGTGGGCCTTTTCTGTTGGAGTGTAATTTCTCGTTATCTACACTGCCATCTTCGCTACCCTTCTTTTATAAAGAGTGTTTTGTGGCGTGGCTAAGGTTAACGAAAACAACCGATCCGTTAATGGACTATGAAACTATTGCAAATCAAGGATTATGGAATAATAAGAATATTATAGTGGGAAAACATTCAGTTTATAAAAGTCATCTTAAGAAAGCAGGTATATTAAGAGTCAAAGATATTATCAATATTCACGGTAAACTTCTTGATTTCGACAAATTGAACGAAACATACAACCATGCATTGACCTTATCGGATTACTTCCTATTACACGGTCTGCTCCAGTCTCTTCCATGCAAATGGAAGGCTGTTATTCGTTCCCCTCCTGGTTACAGGGAGAAGGCAACAAACGAAAGCATGGATAACCAGACTTACTTGCAAATAGGAGACCAGTCCTTTGTCTTAGAAAAGCTAAAAGCTAAAAATATCTACAGCATCTTCATAAGTAACATTGCTGTTATACCCACTTCTAGATATAAACACCAACATGAGTTTCCTGGGCACGTGTTCGTGTGGGAGGAAATATATTCCATTCCCTTCAAAGCTACAATCGATACTAAGTTGAGAGAATTCCAATGGAAAATTCTTCACCGAATTTTATATGGAAACAGGTTATTATATAAAATGAATATAGTAGAATCGCCTTTCTGTTCCTTTTGTTATAAAGAAGATGAAACTCTCGAGCATTTAATGGTTAGATGTACATATATTCAGAACTTTTGGCTTGAAATTGAGCTCTTTTTAAAAGCCGTTAAAATATTGGAAAATAAGTGGTCAGAAAGTGAACTTCTATTAGGCATAACTCATAAAGAATGTAAATATAAAGATCTCATTAATCTTGTTTTAATTATTGCTAAGCGTTTTATTTATTTTTGCAGACAAAAAATGATCAAACCTTGGGAAAACCTAGACTTCTTCTGGAAAAAAGTTAAACAAATACATGATACTGAGCTAGCTATCGCTACAAAGTAAAACAAACTAAAAATTCATTTAACTAAATGGGAACCTCTTAAAAACCGCTTTTAAATTATTATTTTTTTTTTGCTTGTTTGTCATGTCCTTTTTGTTGTATTTATTTTGCTGTATTGTGTATGTAAATATATATATACATACTTGATGACAATAAAAAAAAAAAAAAAAAAAGAATTTCGGGGTGGTTTTCTACTATTTTGGGATTACTTTTGTAGTTTTACTTGTCTCTTACCATTTGAAGCAGTAAAATCAACGGCCACGGTGAAACTTAATTGAGTACTGCAGAGAAACAGATATCAGTAAGTTCATGTGCTATAATGAAAGTGTTTGCTAATAAGAAACTATATGAGAATTTAACAAATGCATTCGACAAGTGCAACGTGTATTCGGTACATCACCACAGGTGAATATGCTGTATTTATGTTTAACTTCTTCAGACAGTGAAACAGATACTAAATACAGGGCCGTAGCAAGCCTCCAAAAACTGGGGGGACACGACATATATAAAACTCAAGGCAGTTTTTAGGGAAAGTTTAAACTCTTTTACGCGCAAAGCACGTCGAAAATGTAGAGCCCAGCATGTGAAATTACCACATGTTTTGGGAACTTTGATATGCAGGGTGCAAAATCGGGAGTTTTAAGGATTGTTTGGGGAAAAACTGGGGGGGGGGGGGCAGGACCTGAAATACGCTACGGCCCTGAAATACGCACTGCTATACAGTGTGAAAGTCATGTTTATTGTATTCTCCCTTTTAATTATGACTAGTGGACACTATTAAGAGCCATTGTCTGAGAAAGTGTTCCAGGCAGGAAAAGTGAGGGTCAACCGATTTCCTTCAAACTTGTGTCAGAAGTTAGGTTTGATGAGATATTACAAAAGCCACTTTGGTTTTGTTTTCTGGTATTTTGTTTCAAAGTTACAAGGGGGTCCCACATTTGGCCCTCTGACCACCAAATTTTCATGTTTTGGGGAGTTGTATTATCATGGTTATTTCACCGAGACAATATAACTCCTGAAATAATAAACTGTATGGTAACTATCTACTGTTCGTGCCCTTTCAGAAAATATTTGTCTCGTTGGCATAGCTTTGTCTGGACGATCAGGGCCTGGCCCTAGTTTTAGCCAATTTTTGAGATGGAAAGAACTACTGAAAATCGCATATTTTTAGAAATTATTATTTTTTACCTGCAACAAGATCTGGCAATGACTTCACTTCCACAAATGACTTTGACCCTAGTACTAACAAAATCAGTTGAGAAAAAATTGGGCACTTCTGTATAAATTACTTTTTCAGGGCCATTTATTAGGCATGGTGGCACATAAGTCATTAGGCCAAAAGAGATCTTTTTATCACTAAATCCAAAGAATTCGTAGAAATAATAGCATCAATCACTTGTATTTGTTCTCAGCATATATCTGATCATCAATCAAAAGTGTCATTTGGCCTAAATCAAACTCCATTGTCCCTGGCGATGCATAGAATACAACCGGAAAGCACAGAAATACCACATTTTCCAATGTTTCGACTTATTTCTTTTTGCCAAAAGTTCAATCTGATAAAATAAGCTAGCAATTACATCGACTAATGTTCCTAGATACACTTATGTTTACCTGCTTATATTGTCATGAGTCCTGAGCTTGGAAACACAACATGGTCTGTCATTTGTGAGACAATAACACAGTCAAATTATCGCCGCTTGTGCAAACATGTGCCCGTAATCTGCCTTCCTCAAGTCCTTTCCATCACTAAACATGAATGTTCACGGCTATGGACCTTGTAACACAGCATGAAAAGTAAATTTTTTTGACAAAAATCAGCCTCCATGAAGACATATCCATTCGCTGACCCGAAAATCGAGGACCAAAAGAGCAGTCGAGCATCGAACATCGAGGACCATTTCCAGGTAAACAAGACGTTGAAAATGAATCAAACAATACCAGATCGTGCTTGTAATAAAGGTCACGAGAAAGAAGGACACCTGTATGATCTGATTTCATCCTCAAAAGGCCGAATTATGCATAAAAGCAGTTCAAGTCACGCCGGACTGCTCCATAATGGGAGAGGACAAAACATGGAGTAGTACTCCATGGAGTACCCTTTGGAGTACCTAAAATGGAGTACCCCCGAAAAGTGTCCGTGATCATTTTCATGTACGCACCTTTGTTTTCCTCAAGCGTGAATGCTCATCGATGTTCAACCATTAAAGTTCAGCGATTTTGGCCGCCATCTTGAAATTTAGCGGTTGGTACTTCAAGTATGCATCATGTTAGTGTATCATGTTAGTATCGGTTAGTACAACATCTACATACATCTTCACACCTATCCACACCATCATCATATACATCATTATTAAAACACAGCTCATTTGCCCCTAATAATCAAAATAGGTTGATAGAAAAACCTTTTAAGTGGTAGACAACAGCTATCCACACCATCAACGGCTATCCACACCATCATCCACACCATTGTCACCAATCCACACTATCATCATCACCTTTCCACACCATCACCAGCTATCCACACTATCATCACCTATCCACACCATCATCCGCTATCCATACTATCATCACCTATCCACACCATCATCACCTATCCATACTGTCATCACCTATTTATTTATTAATTTTATTTTATTTATTTAATAGCTTTCACCAATTCACAAATATAATTTACAAAAATAAACAATAGCACGAAAAAAAATATAAACAAATGATAACAAAACTTTGGTGAGGGTCGCACAACAGAGCGAGGCTCCAAATTAAGTGCGCCCTATCCATACCATCATCACCTATCCACACTATCACCAACTATTCACACCATCACAAGCTATCCCCACAATCGTCACCTATCCATGATAGTGATGATGTGCATGTTGATAGGTGACTATGGCTTGGATAGCTGTAGTGTGGATAGGTGATGATAGCTGGTGATAGCATGGATAGCTGTTGGTGTGGATAGCTGGTGATAAAATGGATAGCTTGTGATGGTTTGGATAGGTGATGACAGTGTGGATAGCTGGTGATGGTGCGGATAGCTGGTGATGGTGCAGAGTTTACTTTGACTGGTGCATAACATGATACACTTCAGTTCAGGATCCGTACTTGAAGTACCAACATCTAAATTTCAAGATGGCGGCCAAAAATCGCTGAACTTTAATACTTGAACATCGATGAGCATTCACGCTTGAAATTAATAAAGGTACGTACATGGAAATGATCATGGACACTTTTTAGGGGTACTCCATTTTAGGTACTCTAGAAGGGTACTCCATGGAGTAGTACTCCATGTTTTGTCCTCTCCCCTCCATAATGCGTGGACGCCATCTTGGACGGGAACGCAGTGGGCCTGGGGAAGAGCGCGGTGCATTCTGCGAAATTCACTGTGATCTTTGTCGCATTTATGCAAAATGGATTGCTCCCGGGGTTGCTACTGCTCTTTTGGCAGCTCTGCGGATCCATGTGGCGCTGCAGATTGGGCGCTACACGAAAATGTTTTCGTTCCACTGCTGAGTTGAATCAAGAGAAAATGATCCCGAGAGAACACAACCCCATGACCCATCTGAGTGGCAGCAGTTCTAAAAATAGATTCATTGCACACGGATTCGAACTCTTTTCCGTTGGTTTAGAAGCGCGCACGTGTTGATGCAAGCAGCGTTGTCTGCGCGCACTCTTATTTACCTGGCAAATCAGCCAATCACATTACGAGAACAGCAACAGTGCAGCGTCACGTAGCATGCCGCATCACAGGTATCACAGGCGATCCAAGCTCTAGTCATGTGCGGTACTGTGAAAGAAACATGCAACGTTGTCGCTGTAAAATTATACGTAAATGTAAATATTGAAATAAAATGATGTGACATCTCCTCGGAATGTTGTAGTTGTCAAATAAAGTGCTCCTGGAGCGATTTTATTGCATTTTGGGTGTTTTTTGTGCACCCCTACCGTATGTTATAATAGATTGACAGTCAATCTATTATAACATACGGTAGGGGTTAATACCCCTACCGTATGTTATAATAGATTGACTGTGAAAGAAAAAGGCACAAAAAACACCCAAAATGCAAGCAGTGGAACGAAATATTTTCGTGTAGCGCCCAATCTGCAGCGCCACATGGATCCGAAGAGCTGCCAAAAGAGCAGTAGCAATCCATTTTGCATAAATGCGACAAAGATCACAGTGAATTTCGCAGAATTCATCACGCTCTTCCCCAGGCCCACTGCGCTCTCGTCCAAGATGGCGTCCACGCATGATGGAGCAGTCCGGCGTGACTTGAACTGCTTTTCTTCATAATTCGGCCTTTTGAGGATGAAATCAGATCATTAAGGCGACCTTCTATCTTGTGATCTTTATTACAAGCACGATCTGGTATTGTTTGATTCATTTTCGACGTCTTGTTTAACTGGAAATGGTCCTCGATATTCGGGTCAGCGAATGTGGATCTGTCTTCATGGAGGCTGATTTTTGTCAAGAAATGTACTTTTCATGCTGTGTTACAAGGCCCATAGCCGTGAACATTCTTGTTTAGTGATGGAAAGGACTTGAAGGCAGAGTGCACATGTATGCACAAAGCGGCAATAATTTGACTGTGTTCTTGTCCCAGAAATGACAGACCATGTTGTGCTTCCAGGCTCAGGACTCGTGACAACATTTTAAGCAGGTCAACATATACTGTGTATCTTTAATGCCCTAGGAACACTAGTCGATGTAATTGCTAGCTTATTTTATCAGATTGAGCTTTTGGAGAGAAGAAAAAAGTCAAAACATTGGAAAATGTGGTATTTCTGTGCTTTCCGGTTGTATTCTATGCATCGCCAGGGACATTGGAGTTTGATTTAGGCCAAATGACACTTTCTATGATGATCAGATATATGCTGAGAACAAATACAAGTGATTGGTGCTTTTATTTCTACGGATTCTTTGGATTTAGTGATAAATATGATCTTTCTTCCCCAATGACTTATGTGTCACCATGCCTAATAAATGGCCTTAAAAAAGAAATTTATTCAGAAGTGCCCAATTTTTTCTCAACTGATTTTGTTAGTACTAGGGTCAAGGTCATTTGTGGAAGTGAAGTCATTGCCAGATCTTGTTGCAGGTAAAAAATAATAATTTCTAAAAAGTTGCAATTTTCAGTAGTTCCTTCCATCTCAAAAATAGGCTAAAACTAGGGCCAGGCCCTTCTCGTCCAGGCAAAGCTATGCCAACGACACATATATTTTCTGAAAGGGCATTAACAGTAGATAGTTACCATGCAGTTTATTATTTCAGGAGTTATATTGTCTTGGTGAAATAACCATCATAATACAACTCCCAAAAACATGAAAATTTAGTGGTCAGAGGGCCAAAAGTAGGACTCCCCTGTAACTTTGAAACAAAATCCCAGAAAACAAAACCAAAGTAGCTTTTGTAATATCTCATCAAACCTAACTTCTGACACAAGTTTGAAGGAAATCGGTTGACCCCCACTTTTTTGACCTGGAACACTTTCTCAGACAATGGCTCTTAAACACTGACTATTAGTTTTTGTTTCACAGTCCAAAAACCACTCTATTCCTTGAGCCCGAATGGGCTCTGAGTCAATAGCCCATGAGGTCGAAGGCCGAATGGGCTATTAACTCAGAGGCCATGAGGGCGAGAGGAATAATTGTTTAGTCAATCACACTAGTAGGTCAATTTGTATAGCCAAAATTAAAGCGTTTTCTGATCTAGTCATTGCCATTTTCTGGCCTTCAAATCCGACACGTTTCGGTACTAGTAGGCTATAACTTATAGCCTACTAGTAGCTCAACCAATCAGAACTCAGCATTGACAATAGACCACTAGTGTGATTTGATTAATTTATTTGATCTATGTTCTTACCCTCCCCTCACGTAGTCCAAGAACGAGGGTTGTTGTTCAACCTTTGACTGGAGTAAAATGATCTGAAACAGAACAGGAAATCAAACGTGAATATGCCGGCTGTACTTAGCAACGATTAAGTTACTCTAAGATGCATTTCAGAAATAACAATTACCGTTCCTGAATTCTTGTAGTTCTTTTTCTTTGCTTGCTTTTTGGGATGTTTTGCCTGTAACAAAAACGAATACACACTTTATTGATTATGTTATATAAAGCCCGAGAAGTCCACCGGTAGCCTTTGACGTCACATCCGGTTTCGTATACACCTATGACGTCACTGAGTTCGTCGATTACGTGCCCACAAGGCAGATCCTGCCCATCTGATCAACCCTTACTTTGTACACTCTTAATTTACAATACTTTCCATATGGTTTACCCTTTTAATTATTTCCTTCCAAAAAGGCTTACATACCCAGGGATGGGTTCAGACCTACCTCAAATGTTAGGTTGGGGGTTGATGTCAATTCTCGTAGTGTTGTTGAGAAGATGCCAATTAAATCATGGCTAGAGATGGGTAAAAAAGATAAACATTATTTTAAGTAAAAATCCTCGCACTCTCGCTTGTCACCACTGAAAAAACGTACCCAGGGGAATACGTCCCTGTGCGTTTGTAGCTGTGCTAGACATAGTTCTTTCATTTTCAATCAATTTGAAGAAACGTCATGTCGCATTTTGTTGAATTGCGATATTAGAAGACGAGTGAATATTGAGGACAATTCATCTCTCATGTGTCCAGAACAATTAACGGTGCTCGTGAAACACGTGAAACCAAGTTTCATGAATGTCAAAGTTGGCAATCATAATGACAGGTTTTGCCTCGAGTGTAGTAAACACAATGTCATTCAGTGTTCTCAGTGTAGTTTGTTGTCAATGACGACTCTATTTTCACGCATGGTTTCACGACAAGACGTTCAAATATCAAAAAGGTGAGGCAGGGAACAAGTGAGACGATACAGGACACGCTTGCTGCGCATGCTAGACAATAGCGTGTTATTCAGAAGCATTCTAGAACCCAGAGCTCCAAGCTCGTCACCTCGTGGGGGGGGGGGGGGGATCTGGTGACAGCCATTGACGCATGCTCCAAAGAAAATGGTGGGTTTATGGCCTCACAATTACTTTTAGAGCGTTCAAGTCGAAAGCATAGTTTGAAAAGACGACTAGGAAACGAATGCCAGTGTTATTTTGACAGATACATTTTAATAAAGCGAGATTAAGCTACTTTAATGTACGCGTGCGCGCCATTTCAGCCAATCAGCGAAGGCCCTCAAATGGATGTCACCAGAGCCTCCCCTGCGGGGCGACCAGCCGGGGAGCTTTGGGTTCGAGAATGACAGAGCCGTTGAGAGAAACACCTTTCTGTGCATGGCCCAACGTTCAAAATCAGCCAATCACGGGAGGCCCTCAATGGGTGTCCCCAGGCCAGAACCTCCCCTGCGAGCAGACGAGCCGAGGGGCTCTGGGTACGAGAATGTTTCACAGGTGAAGATATAAGATTTTGGCGCGGGAAAACACTTGGTATTTCACTGATGTTAATATCTAATCAATTGTTTCATATAGTCATAGTTTATTCAAGAGGAGACTGGGCGTGTTATTGAGTGTTTTGGAAGACAAAACGCTACTCACCTTCCATCTCTGTCCCAGTCGTAGCATTCCACTCGAATAGACCTTCGTCAGAAAGAACGACAGAGCTATGTGAATAGGTACGCTTGCACTGCAACGTTTACTGCTTCAAAATTAAAATTGCACCTATACAAACACCATCTCTCATTTATACCTAAATGATAACTATACCCTGGGTACAGAGTCTCCAAGTTTCACTCATTCGTAAAATATTGTTCTTGCCACTCAAAAATACAACTCATATCTTCGCACTTCCGCGGTGTAATATTATATCCTCTATTTATGAGGTCGAGTAGAATGAAATATGAGTGTGCATAATGAGCATTGAGTTTGTTCTACAGGGTTATATTTAGTATAGACCCCTTTAATAAGTCCATTTACGCATGTTTTCCGCGTTTGACGTCAAATTTATTCTTTTGAAATGTGTTCAATAGACCAGAAATTGAAAAGAATCATAGACAATTTAGGTAATATAATCTGAGAGATGATGCTTGTGGGAGCAACAATACTTTTGGAAGGGAGGACGCGTCATAGGTTATTAACTGCCAAACACAATCTTCGTCTTCTTCACTGGCATAACAGCACCATCACGATGGATCATCATTACTCTGTCACACCATTAACATAATCATGCATAATCATTAGAATTGTGGCGTGAGTATACTTGACCCCCTACCTGTCCAGATCTCCATTGCACAGGGCTCTGGATGGGATAGTAAAAGGTTTCCATGTGGGATTGAGGGTATTCTTGATAACCTCTGTTCTATGGACTGCAGTGAAACTGAAACGAAGAAACAATAAACAAGTTCTACACTACCAGCGAATGTTATTGTTGTAAAATCAACGATATCAAACATGCTTTTCATCATGATCACTTAAGTACCTGCTATCCTCATTGCATCTGTAAAAGACCAAGAAGGGGTCCGATTTACCAAAGAAATCCTTCTTGTCCAGCTTTTGGCCTCGGAACTGTAGTGTTACAACGTCCTATTTTCCAATAAAATAAGTTAGGAGTTTTCTTTATAATACATAACTGCTCTGCTGGATGCCCCTTCTCTACAGTAAAACACAGGTCACACAATAGAATAAGAAATAAAATTCCAATCTTGCAAATCCTAATCCGCTATTACTCACCTTACAATCAGCAACTTCTTCACATTGTACTGCAAATGAGAACAACATGCGTGACTAAGTAATGGCAAGTGAGCAAAGATAAAACACAACCAAGCCCGCGTGTGGACGAGCATTCTGTGAAATGCTGATATCATTTACATCCTCTTGCTGTTTTTCGCATAACTTTCATCTAGATTTTCATCAAACGTCTTCTACATTATCTTATTGTAAGTTCTGAGAATGAAATTGCAGGACACTAATATTTGTTATGTTTTAAGGAAGTGCAACAAACTGATTAAGCATATATTACACAAATCTCTAACGAGATTCACACTCTAATTACAGGAAAAAATTGCGTAAAAACATTAATGGTTTTGGTAGCGTTTTTCCATTAATGTACATAATAAAACATTAATGGAAAAGCGTGGTCTTCCCATTAACATTTTTCGCACATTAATGGAAACACGCTACCAAAACCATTAATGTTTTTACACAATTTTTTCCTGTGATACTCACATGGATATCATTTTATTGGTCATGGGCAGTTCTCGCATGGCTGTGGAAAGGTATGGAGCATGGTATGGTCACGACATGACATAGAACCTCACCTACTTGTGAACATTCTGCCAATCATGTGGATGACTGATCAACCAATTAAAATGCTTAGAGATGGCACAATGCCATTATGGCACAAGCATGGCAAACAACGCTCCATATGTTTTTTCACAGTCATGCGAAATGTGTTCTATTTAATACTTACATACTATTTTTCCTCTAACATTGGAGTGTTGCTTGCTTCTGCAAGGTATAAAAATTTTGGATAAGGTTTCTACACATACTGTATCAATGATAACTTAAAATAGCTCAGAAAAATGGTCATAGTCTTTTGGATTTCAGTAATAATGAAATCAGGCCCACACTGTGGCTGTACGGGTATATGAGATTCCCATTTGGACTGAATACAGCTCCTGGTACATTTTTATTGATTATGGTTGATTATGGGTGAATTACCATGGAGATGATCATTACATCATCTAGACGAAATCTTAACAACGTCATAATAACTTTGTAAAGTGTATACTTGAAACTGATCCTGAAGAGATAAGAAGAGATTTTGATTTGAAAAACAGGAGGGAATAGAATAGTTACTTTACTCACGTTAAAGCTTTCTCGAGTCTTCCTCCACTTTCACCAAGAATGGATCCTAGAGTGCATTCAGCTTCTCCGATGAAATCCTACCATAAGAATCATGAAACAAGAACAAAAAAAAGTGCCCATTAACACGGGCACTTAAACTAGTAAGGTAGTTTAATTAAACTGGTTTAAATCCTTATCTCCCAAAAGGAGAATGTTCCAAGGAAAAAACTGTATAGACTGTACTGTACTAAGTTACTAAGGCCTAGTACATAAACCGCTCTTATAATGAGCCGTACCAAACTGTTACCATGAAATACTCGAAACTCGCAGCGTTGTAATCGATTCTACATTACCTGTTTGATTTAGAATAGTTTAGGCTACAAGCAGATGAGATATGGACAAAAAACATTGTTTTCTTGAGATTTTGCATTAGGATCGGCTCATGATAAGAGCGGCGTATGTACTAGGTCTAAATGAAAGTTTAGCTAGTAAGAATTTATCACAGTAAGAAAGTTGCCATGTTAGGGATCGTTCATTATTTCTGGGGAGTACTGGGTTGGATAAAAATCGTACGGGGTATTAATTTTTTTTCTGAAAAAAATATTACGGGGGTTTTAAATATTTTTATGCGCAGCTATACGGGGTATAAAAAAATTGCAACTTTCTTATTCACCAAACACAATATTCAAAGTGCCAAATGAGTGCAAGTACAATGTAGGGTAAGCAGAATATCAGAATATATAAAGAATATAATTATATATTCTTCCATTGACTTTTCATTCACGAATCTATCTAGAAAGCTTATTTATCTCAAAGTAATAATACTATTACAATAAAGTTTATAAACGGAGGAAATTAAATAAAGGGGAAAGGGAAATAATAAAGCCAATAATTATATTGTTAATAAACACAATAAATAAGAAACTTTCAAATTATTATTATCTAGAAAAACAATAAATACATTTATGCTGATTATCAAAGTAATTATTTATCGAAGTAGTAATTTATCATCTCCATGCTACGAGAGAATCCATACAAACCCATGATGTTGAGCCGTAGTGCTAAGGGCACTCACCATTTGCCTGCCCTGCTCCTTTGTACGCTGCTTTACACCCATGCGTTTTGCGGTACTAAGGAGCTTTCTGTCAAACTGTTGTGCCAATGGTCGAATTGTTTTTCCGGGTTTTGGTGTAGTCATCCATGTGACACCTCTACCACAGTGTCTGCAATGATTTCGGCTATAGTCCCACCTACTGCCAGTTTCTCAGGACTAAAATTTTTCCATAACAAACCCAAGTGGTCATCCAGCTGGGTTTTGTATTACCCCAATTCTTCTGCCTCGCGGCATGTCCTTCTACAGGGTGGGGATATCTCTACGAACCCAGGCCCTTGTGGAAATTCAGGCGTAGTTACTTTATCTCGTTCTTCGATCAGTGTTAATACCACACGATGCAACCCCCCGATAGCGTCTTGTAATCGTGCTCTCCCTGTTTATAAACCTGCTAAACCAAATGTCCACCTTATTTATCCTATCCCTACAAGAATAACCATACGCACCAATCCTATACATTCTACGCCAAGGCTTATGTGCCAGGGTAACCTAATATACACAGGTTCTTACTCTATCAAGAGAACAACAATGCATGCCCAAATGGCTCACAATAACACTACGCTTATTAATCATAGTGAGAGCAATCACATTCCTGTGCATATTTCAACACCTTCCTACAACCTAAAATCAAACCCAATAATAACCCGGACTCGAAATAACAACAACTTGATTTCTATTGAGCGTGATCCGTTGGTTTTTCACAAAAAAACAGAGACGCCCGTTCACCTTGTTCTGCTGAATACCCGCTCTGTCCGGCACAAAGCTCTGTTTGTTAAGGACTATGTCATCGACAACAACGTTGACATAGCGGCTATCACTGAAACATGGCTTAATTCAACAGGTGATGAACATGTTATCACTGAAATATGTCCCACTGGTTTTGTGTTTAAACACATTCCTAGGACATACTCTGATGGTGGTGGTGTTGGAGTTCTCTACCGGAAATGCTTGAAACTGATACAAGAGCCTGTAAAACCCTTTCAGTCTTTTGAAATGATTGATTTCAGACTCAAGCTAACCTCAGATACTAGATTGCGCATCCTAGTAGTATATAGACCTCCACCCTCTAAAGAAAATGGTTTTACAGTTGGCCAATTCTTGGCAGAGTTCTCATCGTTACTGGAACAGCTTATTACATCTGCTGGGAAATTACTTATTATAGGTGATTTCAACTTCCATGTAGACGATCAATCTGATTGTTCTGCAAATCGTTTCCTTGACTTGTTGGACTCCTTTAACCTATTGCAACATATAAAAGAACCAACTCATAAGGATAATCATACGCTTGATCTTATGATTACACGGAACGATGAAAACATTGCAAATAACTTTATTGTGAGGAACCCCTGCCTCTCAGACCACCAGGCCGTACATTGTTCTCTTTCTATCACAAGGCCGACTTGTCCAAAGAAGGTGGTCACATACAGAAAACTCAAAAGCATTGACGTTGATAGTTTCCGAGAAGACCTGACAAACTCTGGTTTGTTATCATTAGAGACGCAAAGTGTGAGCGAAGCTGCGAGCAAATACAACTCTGTATTGTCCAGTCTGCTTGATTCCCATTCTCCCTTGCGTTCTCGAATCGTCTCACAGCGTCCGTCATCCCCGTGGTATTGTGATGAGATCGCAACTGAAAAATGTGTGCGTCGCCAGCTTGAACGTAAATGGCGTAAATCGAAACTTATTGTAGACTTTGAGATCTACAAAAGCCAATGTGATAAAGTAAATATAATGCTAAAAGATGCCAAAATGAAATACTATTCTACAATTATCAATGAAAATAAATCAGATCAGAAAGTACTTTTCAAAAATGTTGAAAAGCTGCTCGATAGTAAACCGGCTCCTGTATATCCCAGTTGTGATTCAACAAAAGTACTGGTGGAAAGATTTATTAACTTCTTTACTGACAAAATAACAAAAATCAGACTCGGTTTACCATCCCACACAGCGGATGTTTTCCCTGACGTCGAATACCGCGGTGCTGAGCTGCAGAATTTCACGCCGGTATCAGAAGAAGAGGTTGCTAAACTAATAACACCACTGTCACTGAAGTCTTGTGCTCTTGACCCTATCCCATCCTCTATTCTGAAGCAGTGTTTTGATCTCCTACTGCCGGTCATCACCCAAATCATCAACCTCTCAATGACCACTTCCACTATGCCAGACCGAATGAAAGAAGCCACCCTAAAGCCATTGCTAAAGAAACTTTCTCTTGACTTCGAAGTATTCATGCATTTCAGACCTGTTTCAAATCGTGGATATTAATAACTTGTTATTAATGTAAATCTAGAACAGAGGAAACGGGGTCTATCAGTCTAACAGGCTTCCGGCTGCGTGACCAGATACGCCAGCATCATAAATTGTCTACATTCCATTCGTGCCCATCCCGATCAAGCCATTTATATAATTTAGCCCATCAACTTCACCAGCAATACACGCAGCCCTAGGCGCGGCGAAAGCTGTCGCTGCCTAGGGCACACGCTAAATTAGCACAATAGCGTTGCATTTTAGGGCACACGCTAAATTAGCACAATATAGCTCGGGACGCCTCACCGTTACAGGCCCGGTACTCTGGCTCCTCGTGCGATCCGTCACTACCAGATGGCGACCGAGCTCTTGATCTGAAATCTGCCCTTCAAGCGTCTCGTCCGCGAGATTGCCAAGACTTCAAGACTGACCCTCGCTTTCAGGGGATACAATCTTGTGATCCAGTCAGGCCTGCATTCAACATCACATGGAATCATGGAAATCCAGCTTGCCCGCAGCATGGAGAAAGAGCGCAAAACTTCCCGATCACAAAGTATAACAATGACTCTTTTAAAGCCCCCAACAAGCAGCGGGTTCTACCTTGCTGGAACTCGCTGCATCACAACTTCGCATACAAAGCTACAAAGTCCAAGCTCCACGTTGTGCCGGCCACGAAGTTGCCGCCTACCAAAGGGACTTATACTACGCTTACGGGGAAACAAGACAGGACAGGACAGATGAAAAGGTTTTTACAAACACTGATAGTAAAAGTTAGTAGGCAAGGCTTGGTACCATGCTTTTTTATTCGTATATCTACGTATATTCGATCGATCACTTTTTATTATTTGTTTAGGAATGCATATTTCAAATTCTATCGCGCGGACGTGGCGCTACCATACTTCCGATTCATAATCTATTCACATACATTGCTTCAGCTACGACAGCACGCAAATAGCACTTTATAATTCACACATACTTTTCTATATCATGTGTTTAAAGGTCTACTAGGAACATTTTTTCTATAGTTTTAACAACATACGTACGCACTGCGTACTCACATCGTTATCTTTATTCGCCGCGGTTTTATCGCATGCTTTGGCACCGCTCGTAGTAGCTTCCGGTTATTTCGAAATCAGCGCAATTCGCACTGTCGATCCTTTGATTACAGCAGCATTTTGTACGTGCGCTTTTTCCGTTTTCTCTCGATACCAGAAAAGTACCGCTATCTCGTATTCTCAATTAGTTTCATCGTGTTTGTAGATTTTATGCCGTGACTTTATTTCGATACAATCAGAACCGTTATTTGGGCAACAGCGTAATTTCATAACACTCTCATACACCGCGATTTTCATCACATACTTTGCAAGTTAGCTTGAGTGTGTTTCGATTCCAGAGCAATCCCGCACTATCGGGTATTCATGACTCATTTAGCCAGCGCAATTTTCATCACATCCTTTGCATTTTATAGCGTAATTTTCCGGAGTGATTCCGTGCCAACGCGTATTCGACAATGTTGCAATTTATCGACAATTTTATACGGCACGACTTTCATCAATTTGGCAAGTACAGTGCGGTTCTCATCGCACATCACCATCCTTTTGATACGGCTCGCTTTTAAGCATTGTAGCACTATTTCACAGCCATTTATACTGCGCGATTTTCATCGCATTTTGCAATATTATATTCCGTTTATTTCTATTCCGGAGCTATTACACGCTATCGTGTATTCGGCAATGTAGCAATTTTAACGGTACTTTATACGGCATGAATTTCATCACATTTTAGCATTTTACAGCTCGATTCTCATCGCAACTGTTTTCCGTTTATCCGACTCCTAGCAATACCGCGCTATCGTGTATTCGGCAAGGTAGCTATTTTACAGCAATTTTACGACGCGATTGCCAACGCATTTTGCAATGATTATATTCCGTTTATTTCTATTACGGAGCAATGTAGCAATTTTACAGTAATTTTATACGGCACGAGTTTCATACTTTTTAGCATTTTACGGCTCGCTTCTCATCTCAACTATATTCGGTTTATTGCGACTCCGGAGAGGTATCACGCTACCGCGTCTTCGGCAATGTAGCAATTTATACAGCGCGATTTTCATCGCATTTGCCTATGTAAAAATTTTTATTCCATTTCTTTCTATTCCGGAGCAACTCCACGGTATCGCGTATCGCATTTTGGCATTTTACAGCGCGATGCTCATCGCAATGATTGGATTCCATATTTTGATTAGTCGGCATTGTAATAACGATATCTTACATCAATTTTATACGGCGCGATTTTCATCACCTTTTGGCATTTTACAGCGCGAATATAATCCGTATCACACATCGCCTAGCGTTTTACGGCGCGATAACACATCACATTACACGTATATATTTTACATTTAATGTCGCACATTGCCAAGCCTTTTACGGCGCGATAATCACATTGCTTACTCGCGGACAATATTATCGCACATTACGGCGCGATAACACATCGCAATTCGCAGACAGTATCGCACATTGTCTCGCATTTTACGGCGCGATAACACCTCGCATAATATTCACAGGCAATATCGCACATTGCCTAGTATCTTACGGCGCGATAACACATCGCATATTCGTAGGCAATATCGCACATTGTCTAGCATTTTACCGCGCGATAACACATCGCATATTCGCAGGCAATATCGCACATTGTCTAGCATTTTACGGCGCGATAACACATCGCACATTCGCAGGCAATATCGCACATTGCCTAGTATTTTACGGCGCGATAACACATCGCACATTCATAGGCAATATCGCACATTGTCTAGCATTTTACGGCGCGATAACACTGTCATAAAAGTAAATTTAAAAAAAATACTACCAGTTAGGAAAACTTTAAATATATTAAAAACATTTAAACCAACCTTTAGAAGTTCCCTCAAAAGAAACAGAGAAACTCTCATTAGCCGGATTTAACAATTAAGGAAAGAACTTGTAATTGGACTTATACTAATTACGATAATAAGGATTAAGAGTACTGTTTAATCGTAGTAATATCAAGCGTGCGTTAAACTGATAGCTAAATTGCGTGCGAGAAAACCCATTGACTTTAACAACTATCTCTTTTAAAAGAAGCCGCTACTCCACGCCTTATAACTAAAAGTTAACCAAATACTTGTAAAACCACACTTGAGTTTCGATATCTTCTTAAGCGGAAAGATTCCTTAACCCCAACTTAATCCCTCCTATATATTATCTGTAGAATATGTTTTGTAACATGTAAGATTTACAGGTTTTCAGATTTTGCCTTATTAATATACAGTACCTTCGTTACTTGTTTTAAAAAGAGTTTGGCCAATCAATTTAAACCAAACACATTTAGTTTTAATCCCTTTACTAATCCGGCCAAAGATGCAAGATTCGCAGAGTCAAAGATTATACTTCCAAAAGAAACCGTCTCCGGGATGACATCTTGTACATGTGCAATTATCGTACACCTGTAAACCTTAATCACTTAGGACGTGCATATAAACCAAGCCTGTAACATTGTTCATTGCTTAGTTCAGTTCAGCTATTAAAAAAAACTGTTGAACACACTCTTCTCTACCTTGAGTAGTCCCGCTTCATCACACTGGTGGACGTGAACCCGAGCAAATCCCTATTCAAAGGTACCACAACTTATCACTATGTTTTAGTACGCTTTAACCTTCATAACGTAATATAATTGTCTTAACAAACTACTTTAAGAACTGTACTCAGTTTTAGGGTTTAGTTTCCCTAAAATGATTTTATTCTCCTTTAAAGTATCTTATTTATTCACTATAGCTTAGTTTCTTTTTGCCAATGGTTTTTCTGTTGACCGATCAAATTCCCCCTTCACGTAATTTTTCGAAGTGTAGTCTTTTGGATTACCTCTGTTAACATTTCAACCGTGAATTTGCGTAGCGGTAATACTACTAATTCGGCCAGTGCGTCGGGTGCTAAAAGGTCTGCGAAAAAGTGCTCAACTTGTAAAAGTAAAACTAAATCAAAACAATCAGAAGAAATGGCTATTACACTAGAAAATTTAGTATTGGCAATGGAGCAGTCTTTCAAACAGGTAGCCGACCAAATGGCCGCCTCTTCATCCGCCCAAAACACTCAGATTGCGGCAATTCATGAAGCAGTTACGGCAGAAACCAAAGAACTTCACGGGGGAAATTCGGTGGGGAAGGCACCAGTATTCTCTTCCAGTTCGGAAGACCCTATACAATTTTTAGAACAGTTTAAGATCTATGCAGAATTCCATCGCTGGAACACCGAAAAAATGAAAAGGGCGTTCCCTCTAACTTTAAAGGGCGAGGCTCTGATATGGTACGGGGGAATAGATAAAGAACAAATAGAAACTTTCGAGCAATTGGAACAGCTATTTCTACAACATTTTAGATCTCCCTCAATGGATTGGGTTTTGCGTAATGAATTAAGGAACCGAAAACAAAAACCTTTGGAAAGTATTTCAGAGTACGCCTCTGAAATAAGACGGCAATGTAAGCGACTTGGTCTCTCCAAGGAAGAGACCATGAGTACTTTCATTTTCGGGCTACTGCCCGAAATAAAGTCGCATGTAGTTTGCATGCAGCCGAAAACCCTTGAAGAGGCCGAGGCGTGCGCTAAGCTAAAAGCCAGCACTAGCGGCGTCTCGCCCTCGATAACGAGGGCTGAGGTGGCAGCTTTGCATGAGACTTTCTTAGATCGTCTGAAAACGGAGTTTAAAACTGCAACGGTCGCTGCATTTCAGGCTTCTCAGCCGAATACTAGGCCAGACCCGTCTCCCCAGAGCCAAGAGTAGATAGGATACAAGAGCTGAACGCCACAATAGCAAGCTGTCAAGTTCTTTTGTTCTAGGGATTAACTCCTATTGTTCTAGGAGTAGCTCCTATTGTTAGGGTCTTAGGAACCATGAGCAACCCGAGAAACCAGAGCAACCGCCGGAAATGACGTCAGATGACCGCCTATTGTTAGAGGGATTAGAGCAACCCCTTGGGAATTCCGCAGCGGATTGGTCGATGACTCATTCCCTTGGTAAACACACGTGTCCCGGAAGTCACCCCTTGGGGAATTCTTTTGTTGATCCGGATTGGTCGATGACTCATCCCCTTGGTAAACATGAGAAACCATGAGAAACCGCTGCAAGGCGATGATGGCTCATCACCTTGGGTCCTGACCCGCAAGTTTAGGGTCATAATATTTGATCTATTTTTAGATTTATTTTAGTGGTGGTATAGAGTATAAAACGGTTTAGACATGCGATGTTCATTTACGCATTCATGCTCTTGATCGTGCTTTACGTTAAAACTAATACGTGAAAGAACATGGCGAACGCTCTACCAACCGTAGTCTTTGTCGACAACCGAGAAGAGGCAAAGATTGAACGTTTGTTAAAGAAAGCATGTCACCTAGTGTTTGCCGATTTATGCGAAAAGGCTATGCCTGAAGAGCTCAAGAGTTGCCCATGCGAGGAATGTCTAGTCGGCAATCCCAGTGAATACTGTTTGTCTGAACAAAGAGAAAGTTGGAGGTTATTTTACAAAAAAGCCAAACGCCAAGTAGACGAAAATCGTATATGGGAAACGGTGCAGGAAGTGTGTAGTATTCTGGACATACCTCTGGATTCCTCTTGGAAAAAATATTTACCGGAACTTTACAAAAGGCTTGGAGAGATGTTTTGCGTGGTCGATACAACAACAGAAATTCATCGCCCTACGAACAGCCTGGAAAGTATCTCAGACTCTTTTGCAGAGAAAAAGTAGCACCGAGTGATGAACTGTTTTAGAGTACTGTATACAAACATGGTTGTTCGAAAGTATGTTGTGGTGCAATAAAAAGTAAACAAACCCTGAATATGTCATCCTTATTTGATCCCGAAAGATGAATAATTGACAATGTCACGCACTTATGCTTATAGGACTTTATTTACATAACTTCAAAGTCGATCTTCTACATTAAATTAAGCATTTGCAAATTTAGGAGATAACTTGATTCTAGTTTCATTTAGTCTCTTTGATCGCCTAACTTTCTTTTTCTGTTCTGGCTCTGTCATGCTTTTTAAAAGGAGATGATCGGTTACACTACTAGATGGCGGAGTGTCAAACGCCGGAGCCAATTTGGGAACTTTCTTTTGCTCTTTCATGTATTGTTTCATTAGAGGTCCAATATCCTTCTTTGGATTCGCATTTTCGTATTGAAACCACACCGCTTTGGGTGGTGATTTTTTCGATTTAGGTGTCGTAAATGATGCGGGTGTTTT
The DNA here is from genome assembly GCA_033964015.1 of Scolanthus callimorphus. Lineage (NCBI taxonomy): Eukaryota > Metazoa > Cnidaria > Anthozoa > Actiniaria > Edwardsiidae > Scolanthus > Scolanthus callimorphus. The sequence continues at coordinate 28,872,559 of CM066913.1, forward strand.
GGGTGGTGTTGGAAATGATGTTGATGGTATTCCTTGTGGTATAGACTGTGGTTGGGGCGAAGCAATGAGTTGCGGTTCTCTGTTTACGTTTGCGGTTGGTTCTGGAGGTGGTGGGCGGGTTGCCATGGGGGCACGACTTGTCTGTTTTTGCAGATCCAGGTATCTGTTTAGTAACGTGTCATACTCTTTCATAAGCACATCGGCCGGCAACGAATTTTGATTCTACACATTTTCCATCTCTTCGTCCATTTCATGCATGCTGTTGAGTACTGTAGGTTGCAGATACGATTGTTTTTGAAAGTAATTGATCATTGACCGCTCTCCCTGACTTGACCGCGCAGAGGATTGGTAACTAGTTTTGTCGCTTGGTAGAATGTTCATCCTCAGCCTGCATTCGTCTTTTGTTGTTGGCTTCAAATCGATAAACAGATATCCATAAGGGCGCATGACGGCTTCATCATATTTTTTCATGAATGTTTCTGTGTTTCCAGGGTACATCTGTTGTGCCAGAGTTAACACTTGTAGTTTATCTCTGGGGTTTTTAAACAACACCAGATAGTGAGAATTAAGGGAGATGGTCCTTCCAATTTTTGATTGAAAATACAGATTTTGTACAAGGTTCACTACAGAGAGATTTCTGTGATGAGACCCAGAAATGTACAGATCCAACACTCTCTTGTCGGATCCCGTGTTCGACATGAGATCATCTAGGAGAATCATATTGTTTATTTGGGAGTCGAAGTACCAGTCCTCATCCACGTGTTGCGGGATCCCTTTATGAAACTCAATTCCGGGTATGGCGTTAATCATTGCATCATAGGCAGGCTGCCATTGAGAATAACACCACACTATTCTTTGCGGGGGTGGGTTGATCATCGTCTGAGCGTTTTCTAGTAAATTCTGTACCCACACCGTCTTTCCCGTTCCGGTCATACCAGAAATGATCGCTGTAAACGGGTGCTGAAGTTGAAAGGGGCCACATGACGAGTTGGGCTCATGTGCGGTAAAATAGCTCGGTGGCTTGAGATTGTTATGTTGGTTATCCATATGACGTTTAAGGTTATCACGTCTGGAAAACTCTTTTCCACATTTCGGGCATAACATGTTGCTTCTTTGGCGTCTTGGAAAGCAATGACGACTCTTGAAAATATCATACCTTATATTCTTCCTTGCCTCCTCCCCAAAAACTCCTCCTCCTCAAAACGTCCTCAAAACCTCCTCCTCCTCCTCAAAACCTCCTCCTCAAAAAATCCTCCTCCTCCTCCTCAAAAACCTCCTCCTCCCCCTCAAAACGTCCTGAAAATCTCCTCCTCCCTCCTCCTCAAAACTTCGTCAATTCCTCCTCCTCCTCCTCAAAACCGCCTCAATTCCTCCTCCTCCTCAAAACCGCCTCAATTCCTCCTCCTCCTCCTCCTCAAAACCTCCTCCTCCTCAAAAACTCCTCCTCCTCCTCAAAGCCGCCTCAATTCATCCTCCTCCTCCTCAAACCCGCCTCAATTCCTCCTCCTCCTCCTCCTCAAATTAACACCGCCTCAATTCCTCCTCCTCAGCTCCTCATGGACCATATAAATATCCCCATATCAAACAAAACGAATCATATTATAGAAGCCTTCGAGAACACACCATGTCAAAGTTACTGAGAAACAATCTGCCTTATCTTCACCTCTTACACAAAGGCTCGCCGGAGCAGAAGGGTTACATTTTAGCGAGTGCTAATCCTGAACAAGTGCTCACCCTCTGTGAGATCTGCTACAATTTTATAAGGGGTTGTGTGCCCATAACTAAAATAGAAAAAGAAGCAATTAAAGAGCACTTAGATCTTCTCAAGGATTTGACTGATGCTTCTACCCCATTTAGAGATAAGAAGAGACGAATCGCTCAAGAAGGGCGTGGCTTAGTAAAAGACATACTTCCGCCGCTTTTTGCAGCCCTGCCCTTGTTTTTGGCATAAATACAGACACACTACAAATCTTCTCATATCACGCTGAGCAGTCTATCAGAAAGGAATAACATGAGCAAAAGAAGAATGTCAGAGACCGATGAGAGTTTGGAGGAGGAGGAGTCTGAGACTGAAACTTCCAGCTGGGATAGTGAAAGCGACACTAGTAGTGATGAGGAATCTTCAGATGATGAGAGTATGAGTGATTCCGAGAGTGACGATCGAAGTGATATCGATGAAAACCAGGCATCGGTAGATGAAATGCTACAACAAATATCGAAAAAAATCCCAAAAGATGTAGCGCGCGACTTACTTCGTTCATTTGTGTCTTCTAAAAAGATTCTTTATTGGAACTTATCAGATGAAATGACTCGTAACCAACAGAGAATCCCAGGAACCGATATGGCTTCATTACTCAATTATGTACTATTACCATTGAACGCCAAAGCAAGAAAGCCTAATGGAATAAATACCTTTATCGAGGGTTTAGCAGATCTCGGAATTAATAAAACCCTTATTCAAAATAAGGATGTGTTGAAACGAATCATAGACTTGGAACACGAATCTTTAGAGACAGATGAAGAATCAATGAGCGAGGACGAATTTGTAGAGGGGACCAGGAAGTTAGTTCAATCAGGTGGTGGATATGAACCAAAAACACTGCCGTGTGATTATTGCGGCTTTCCCGAAACGAAGTCAATGGTCTTAGCCCTATGTCCCACGTGTTCGTGGTCAGACGACTATGATTTTAACCTTGTCGGAGAAGCTGTTACTTGCGACATTTGTTCGAAGCCATTTTTGCTACATCATCAGTTTTACAAGGATTGCTGGCAAGACTGTGACAACTGTGGACGGGCGCATTATTTTTCATTACAAAATGAGGAAAATTGATCTATTTTGAGAGTTTTTTTTCCATTAATGAGTTCGCATATTGTAACTCAAAAGATAATTTATTTGACCTTTGTACGGTTTAACACCGCTAGTATGTTACCCTGACAACACGTTAACTCGTCTGTATTTGTCTATGCTTTAATAAAGAAGGTTTATTGACTTTTCAAGTGAGTTTTATTTACATCACAAAAGAGTATGGCACGCGTCGCAGTGTTTCCTCTCTAAGAAGTTGGTCTTCTTACATTGAGGGCATATGCGGACCGATAACTCTTGAGTATCTCCCGAAATGCTTTCTAAGCTATCGTCTATCCATCGCTGGATAAACGATTCATCCAATATAAGTTCGTGTCCTGTTCGAATGACCATATCTTTATTTACTAATCGTAGCTTATGCAAATTTTGTTGAATCATCTCCAGTATTTGCGCTTGCTTGTCGTTCATTTCATTTCTATTAAAGTTCGCCAATGTTCCTATAACGATGTTTAAAAATATCCTCTTAAGATCGCTCTGAGGTTATCCCAGATATCAGGTGCTTGTTTTTACAAAAACAACAGAAGCAAAATTGGTCCGGTTCTTGGTTCTTGCTTCCCCAATTTAGCGAAACTTGTAGGTCTTTCACAACAAACAAAATAAAGCTGCTGCCACGAAGTAAGAGTACATAGCTCCACCAAATGTTTTTTATGACTACACTTTCTCTGCTGTCAAGATGAGTGGAGGTTTTTCAAAGTTTACTCGAGTTTATATTCGTCCGCCAATTATTGACATGACTGTCACGCTAGAGTCCCAGGCCCTCGCGATGGTGGCGCTATTATTCGTCCCCACGTTTCTCAAATATTATGACCCTAGACTTGCGGGTCAGGACCCAAGGGGACGAGTCATCGACTTGCAGCGGTTTCTCATGGTTTCTCATGTTTACCAAGGGGATGAGTCATCGACCAATCCGGATCAACAAAAGAATTCCCCAAGGGGTGACTTCCGGTGTTTACCAAGGGGATGAGTCATCGACCAATCCGCTGCGGAATTCCCAAAGGGGTTGCTCTAATCCCTCTAACAATAGGCGGTCATCTGACGTCATTTCCGGCGGTTGCTCTGGTTTCTCGGGTTGCTCATGGTTCCTAAGACCCTAACAATAGGAGCTACTCCTAGAACAATAGGAGTTAATCCCTAGAACAAAAGAACTTGACAGCTTGCTATTGTGGCGTTCAGCTCTTGTATCCTATCTACTGCCAAGGCTATCAAAACAGGAATGAAAATTTCTCTGCTAGAGGGCCCCGAGAGGATGCTCAAGATATCCGTAGGATTATAAGGGAAGAAGTCAGTCGCTTGGTTCCAAACCGTAGCGGTGGTTTTCCTCAACAACCAAATCGCCAGTCTTTCAACAATAGGGGTGATTTTAGAAGAGGAAGTGCGCTGAGAACCCAGGATGGAACTGTTATCTGTAGGAAATGCCTTAAGGTCGGACATTACGAAAAATCTTGCTTTTCGGGAAATCGTCAGGGACCCGACCCTCGTATTCCGAACAGAAACCAGGGGCGCGGTTTTCCTAATCCAAACCCCGCACGCAATCCTAGGCCTTTAAACTAGAAAGGCCCATCCGAAGTTTTTCCGGGAAGCGGATGGGTTACTCTAATAATGTGTTTAACAATGAGCCGAATTTTGATTTTCCTGAAGTAAACGCTTTTGATGTCGTAGTAAATAGAAATGATAATCAAGTAGAGCACAGGGATTTTGCTAGTTTTCCTTTAAATGATAGATTTGATTATTTTTCGTATAGTTCGCAACACGAATATAATGATCGCACATGTGAAACGCAGTTCCCGGATACCTTTCACAGTAACAATGAATTTGTTGACAATACTTTTCCTTTTGGTAACCAAAGTCAAAGACCAAATTACGAACAAAGTGAAGTTTCGTTTTGCAATGAGCATGACGAAGAAACTGAAAATGAGCCTTTTCGAGAGAACCACGAATTTCAGAGACAAACTGAAAACGACGATTTTGGTATAACAAATACCGTTTCCGATAGTCTAGTACCGCAAACTTCAGTGTTCCCTGAGTTTGCCACTGAATTAAGCGTAATTAACCAAAAAATTGTAGAAAATGAATTAGCACAGCAAACACCTGTCAAAGTAAGCTGTGAAATAAATATGCAAAGCGAGGTACGTCCTACTATAGTTGAACAAAACAGCTATGTTAATAATTCAGAAGATATTAATACGCAAGGTCAAGAAAATAGTTATCAAGTGGCTAACGATACCTATTCATGCAATCAAATAGGAGAATATAATGAGGATATTACTAGTAGTTTAAATAGCGAAATACACGCATCAAGAGATTTAAAAGAAGATAAAAGCGAAGAACATTTTGAGGATGTTATTTTGGCAGCTGTGAGCCAAACAAACGAAATTGAAAGAGAAATTTTACAAGATAGTGTTCAATTTAATGATGATGAAGTACAAATTAAGAGTGAACATAAGTTTCAAATTGACGAGAATAAGATTAATAGAGAACAAAAAGAGTTTCAAACCTCTAAAGATGGTGAACCAAAAGACGTTTTGCATACATTTTCTTCTGATATAAGCCCTGGTAATTTGAACACAATTCAATGGTGCGAAGATGAAACAAAATCAAGTTTAATTACATTGGAAAACAAACAAATACATTTTCAGAAAGAACCTAGTTCTCAGGACACTCCTTTCAAACTGAATTGCGTAGTAGAAAGTCAGAACATTAGAACCGCTAATGCAGGCTACAATAGCTCGCTACAATCCGATTTTCTTGATCTCGACGAAACGAGCTCTTTCTTTTTGACTAAATCTGACTTAGATCCAGGTGGATAAGCGAGTAGGACTCCTCTCCACTAATCTTGAACCATGACTTGTCCTCGTGTATATCAACCGTCTCTTAAGGAATGTAAACGGTGGGCTCAAAGGAAATGCGTAAATAGAACGTTTTCACGTAACTCGTTTTAACATGTAAATGAGTTGAGCTAACATGCTAATGAGGTCCGCGCGCGGCTAGGGTCTTGTCTGAATTCTAGCGCTTAAGATAGCAGCAATTCCAATCAAAAATCACAATATCTATTCTATACAAGAATCTCTGGATTGAATTTCTGTCTCTTGCAGTTTCAATAGAATATTTTCGTTAACAAAACGTTTTCAGAGTTTTTAATCAACTTCACGCAAATATTCTTGTTTAGTTGTTTGTCGACTTTTTCGAGAAGACTGCCGACTTTATCAAGGGTCTCTATGGCTTTAGAACACATAGCTATATGTAACTTCTGTGCCTCCCTCGCTTCTTCTGTTTTCTTTTTCTTCTTCGCCCCGCCGGCCTCGTCCCCTTCCCTCGCTTCTGATGACGAAGCCTTTAAGCCGGGGAAATACGAGGCACAAAATCCCTCAACTTGTCGCGCAACATTGTTGCGTTGCAAGTTGATGATCAATGTAGCGCGTTTTTCATCTCGCGCCACAACTTGTCGCGCAACAAAAACATTTGTTGCAGGTTGTGAAAACTTGTTGCGCGAAGTAGAACGCGGGTCTACTTTGAGACACAAATTCTGGCTCTGTTGCTCGTTTTTCATCAAACACACAACTTGTCGCGCAACAATTTGCCTACAATTCAAGTTGATTAGTCAATAGAAATGAGATGCTAAGGGGCAAAATCTGCCTTGGGCTCGCGTGTGTGATCATCAAAACAAAATGTTGCGCGACAAGTTGTGAATTTGATGAAAAACGAGCAACAAACATTAGACATGCAACGCAACAATGTTGCGCGACAAGTTGATGGTTTTTGTGCCTCGTATTTCCCCGGCTTTACAGCCGATTGCGTTTGAGCGTTTTACCCTAACAGTTCGCACGTTACGTTTGAACGTTTGAAAGTTGCGTTGTGAGACAAAAAGTCGGACGTTTCCAAGAGCAACCGCCATGTGTATTTTTCACTGACCAATCAGAGAGGACAGAACTCTTTGGTTCTGTCTCGTTTCATCCTAGAAACGCAAATTTCAAACGTTCAAACATAACGTGCGAACTGTTAGGGTAAAACGCTCAAACGCAATCGGCTGCAATCCCCCAAGTTTGCTTTGTAATTTCCGCTCAGCTGGCGTGTGCTTAGTGGCATAGTTCATGAGGTCATCAGTTTTCTGAGGAGCTGGTCTAACTTCCATCTCTGTGGAAGTTGAGGTCGGGGGTTTGGAGGCGAGAACTTGATTGACGATATTTTTCGTTCTGGTTATCATCTTATCATCTGGTTGCTCTGTGTACAGCTTGATTACTCTTTCCGGCAGTCCGTAAGAACACGCGCTCTTGCTGTTGTTTAAATGCCAGATTGTAACTTGCTAGGACAAACTATTTTTCTTGTTCGCTAATTTTTGCTTTAGATCTGTTGTCGGTCTACTTTGCGCAGTCTGAAGCAAAATAATTTTCAAAGTTATTTGAAGAGAAGCGTGCCAAATAAAAAAAGTTCTTGAAACTGTTTCAAATTGGATTTATGCCTACCAGGAACGGTTGATGACCAAGAGGTTCGTCAGAATCATCTAATTCAGTTCGTTGTATTTCGAGAAAGCACAAATAAAATATGAAAGGCAAACAGCTAAAGATTTAGAAAAGACTAAATGCTGTATGTGCCTGGAACTCGAGCACGAGTCTTGTGTGAATGGTTTCTATGAGCAACGAGACGTGTCAAGAAATTCTAAACTTCTCGCGCTACGGCTGCAGTCCTGAGCAGCTTAAACAACGAAGGGCAACTACGCTATATGCAAGCAAGATTCCTAGGAAGCATGCAAACGCATTCCGACATATGCCGGGAATTGGTCCAGGGCAGCCCTTGAATCTTCCCGCGGGTGCACACCTCCTAGCAAATGGTTCAATTTGAAAAGTCGAAATGTGAAATGTAACGATTTGAGACTTCGCGCGAAGTTTATAGTTTTATTTTAAACTGTGCATTAACTGACATTTTCCTAGAAATACTTCCCCTCAAGAAATAGAATCAAAACCATTGTTAATTCGGACAATATTTTTATCCTCAGCTTGGCAAAATAAAAGATTGTGCTTACTCTAAACCTACCTGCTGTTCGAGCCAACGAGGCATGACTTACTCGCGCGCGGACCTCATTAGAATGTTAGCTCAACTCATTTGCATGTTAAAACGAGTTACGTGAAAACGTTCTAATATTTCTCCTTCAGAAAAACTTTGGCTCAAAGCCAAATCTCGCCCTCGCCGCGATTCCTTTTTCTGCCATGCAGGATTTCTGAATGTTTTTCGCAGTATTTATACTGCTACAGGCGGAACATGTGACGATGCTACAATCAGTAAACTAAAGACAACACTTCGTAAAATTACTTCCGCTATGTCTGATCAAGAATCAGTATTGCATGTTATTCACGGACAAGTTTTCCATATTTTGAAAGTCACCGATGCCTTGACTACAAAACTAGACCACTTATCCAGCAATGTTAAAATTATGGATACTACATTTAAATCCTGGCAAAAGGAGATTAATGCTTTTACCAAACACCAACGATGTCATTACAATGCTGCATTGGAAATGTTTTCTAGGGTAACTTTTGAAAATAATAACGTCTTTTCCACTATATTACGACTCGTTGAAATTCAAGATACTATTAACCAAGTATCTAAATTGAATGGCAAAGAACTTATTGGTTTTGACGATTTACCACATTTTGTTCTCGACCATTCATGTCTGCTCGCCTCAAAACTGAAAAACATCTCGCCGTCACCCTCAAAACATTACAACAAGGCTACCCCTTATTTATCAATCCTATTACGGAGTACAGTTTGCAAGGTAATCGTGTTGTCAATCTGAATCTTTTCTTCACACTTCCTAAACTAACCTCAGTAAACTCATTGTGCATTGTAGAATATCTCATTCCTGTTAAATACAAAATTAAAACCACATGCTATTCTGGCCCGCTAACGCGTGCTGATTTCGCGCTTATCACATGCCCATCATCTAAAACCCTAGTTAAAGTTGATACACTTAACAAATGCTACTCCCAATCAGGCACACTTGTGTGCCCCGCTAATGTTCTTAAGCTTGCTAAGACTAGTGAATGGTTGTTGGGACTCCCTTGGATACCTGCCTCTCACATGGTTCCACATCAACGATACCACACACAAATCCCCTGCAACAGTCTGACACCATTCCACCACCTGGGAGGACGCTATTACCTCTCCACTCAAGAACAACGCCTTCATCTCCATAACACAAGCCTCAAAGTCAACGCTCTCTCGGTGTATCAACTCCCTTGCAACTTAACCTCAGAACTCCTCGAGGTTGGACTTGGCAAATGTCCTTCCTCTCTTACCATCAAGCTACCGCTGTTCTCACGTGACCAAGTTACGTATATTCAATGGTCACCCAACAAGGCTGATGACAAAACATTACAACTACACTACAACTCACTGACGTTCTTGCCAACTCCTACGCTCAACAAGTCCGTTCTCCAAGCTATGGATGAGACTTATCAGCGCCTCGATGGACGCATCGCAAACAAGCTGAACAGCATTAACCACGACATTGACAATATCAAAGGAGCATCTAGCGTAACCATCCTTACTTATGTTGCTTCAGTTGCCCTAGCCATCGCTCTTCTTGACGCTCTCCTTCTCTCAGTTCTCCTGCGTAAAGTTGCTATCTGCCAACTACCACGTGACCCTCAGCCTACGCTCAGCCGCCACGAAACAATTGAGCTCAAAACTTGTGTCGACTGTGACGCACCTCTAGGCGCCAACACGGCAGACTGAACACTAAATCATCACTTTCCACCCTCGACAGCATGCCTCCATCCAGACCAGACCATCAAGTATCCACTCGTCGTAGACGTCGTCGTCGCCGGACACCTCGGGACCAATTGCGCAGTATCCGCCGCCAGCAATGGTGGATTCGGTCATTGGCAAACAGATGCCTCATATGTAGAGACGAGGGGCGAAGTATACGGTTGCCCTGCTGTGGCGTGTGGGTCCACGAACGTTGTATCTTGGGAACCGCACGTACATCACTAAGGCCGAATCCGTGCTTCTGCCCCTTCTGCACAAGGGGGCTGCATTTCACCAACACCGACGATGTTGCTGTCGGAATAGCAGTCCCGCTGGCGTGGTATGCACCCGTGCGGAGACCTTCCGTCGTTTTCAGTACCCTGAATTCACGGCACTTTTCCGCCGAGACTGCGGCACACCACAACGTTCGCCATCACCGCCACCAGATCCCGAGATGTTCGACGACCTCATCCGCCCACCCCCAACAACACCTCGACAGGACGTCCTTCAACTTTTGCGCGAGATTATGCGAGCAAATCCACCTCCTCCACATGAAGCCCCAGAGGATCAATGGGACTGACGGACATCATCAGCTATTCAAGCAAAACAACTTAAAAGAACTCTCAGCTAAGTGTATGACTGTACCTACGTATATATCATATACATATACTATCAACAAACAAACAAAAAAAACTTTACGCGACCCTTACGCGTCAACAAAAAGAACACTGCAAGTATAATACAATAAATATAATCATGGACATTATAGCAATATTATATCTATCTATATCTTCAAACGAAAGCACTATAACTATATCTATTCAGGTTATTTAGATCAATATATAATCAATGACAAAACACCACCTGGTGAACAAACGTACAAAAAAATTTATATACAGTTGGAAAATGTTCAACAGTCCTTTTCTTTACCGCTTTCAAATTTACTAGTAATACTTCTTCTTTTTCTCACGGAGCTCGAAACTAACAGGGGGGTAATGTCATAAAAGTAAATTTTAAAAAAATACTACCAGTTAGGAAAACTTTAAATATATTAAAACATTTAAACCAACCTTTAGAAGTTCCCTCAAAAGAAACAGAGAAACTCTCATTAGCCGGATTTAACAATTAAGGAAAGAACTTGTAATTGGACTTATACTAATTACGATAATAAGGATTAAGAGTACTGTTTAATCGTAGTAATATCAAGCGTGCGTTAAACTGATAGCTAAATTGCGTGCGAGAAAACCCATTGACTTTAACAACTATCTCTTTTAAAAGAAGCCGCTACTCCACGCCTTATAACTAAAAGTTAACCAAATACTTGTAAAACCACACTTGAGTTTCGATATCTTCTTAAGCGGAAAGATTCCTTAACCCCAACTTAATCCCTCCTATATATTATCTGTAGAATATGTTTTGTAACATTTAAGATTTACAGGTTTTCAGATTTTGCCTTATTAATATACAGTACCTTCGTTACTTGTTTTTAAAAAGAGTTTGGCCAATCAATTTAAACCAAACACATTTAGTTTTAATCCCTTTACTAATCCGGCCAAGATGCAAGATTCGCAGAGTCAAAGATTATACTTCCAAAAGAAACCGTCTCCGGGATGACATCTTGTACATGTGCAATTATCGTACACCTGTAAACCTTAATCACTTAGGACGTGCATATAAACCAAGCCTGTAACATTGTTCATTGCTTAGTTCAGTTCAGCTATTAAAAAAAACTGTTGAACACACTCTTCTCTACCTTGAGTAGTCCCGCTTCTTCACAACACATCGCACATTCGCAGGCAATATCGCACAGTGCCTAGTATTTTACGGCGCGATAACACATCGCATATTCGCAGGCAATATCGCACATTGCCTAACATTTTACGGCGCGCGCGCGATAACACATCGCATCTTCGCATTTACGGCAATACCGCACATTGCCTAGTAATGCAATTCCGGAGAAATTCCGCGATATATACAATATCCGATTTGTTTTATGTCTACAAAAGGGGCACTAATGCGGCATCATATCTATAACAATCTCACTATCATAACTCCACAACTGATACACCTCCACAACATTTTGGGTTTGGGCAATTTTATTGTTTATAAATGATCAAATGTAAATTTAAATATATGTAAGAATTGTAGTATGTAATTAATTAATAAAGACTGCTGGACCCCAACTCCGGAGTGAATGGTTGTTTTAGTAATGTTTTTATCGAAGTCCATTGAAAAAGTTGTTGCAGTTCAGACCCGGGACCACTTGATAGCCAATAATTTACAAGAAGAACTGCAGTCGGCCTACAAACAGGGCCACAGCACCGAAACTGCCTTGCTTCGTGTACAGAATGACATCTTGCGTGCGGTCGATCAAAAACAAACAGTTATTCTTCTTTTACTTGATCTCTCGGCGGCTTTTGACACTGTTGACCACACTCTTCTTCTATCGAGACTTTCTTGCAGATTTGGAATCAGAGAAGGTGCATTAGATTGGTTCGCTTCCTACCTTCGGGTCGCAAACAGTTTGTCACTATAGATGGTGTTCAATCATCTACGAAAGACCTCTCGTGTGGTGTTCCTCAAGGTTCTGTTTTGGGCCCCATCCTATACCTTTTGTATACTGCACCTGTTGGTGATATCTTGAGAAAGTACAACATCTCTTTCCATCTGTACGCAGATGACACCCAGATGTATGCAGCTTTTCATCCGTCAGATGAAACTGAAATGCAATCTACAATCACCAGGCTTCAAAACTGCGTGAATGAAATAGATCTATGGATGGGCGCCAATAAATTAAAACTTAATCGTAAAAAGACAGAAATGCTAGTGATTGGCTCACGATTTCGCCCTAAAACAAATCTAGGGAGTTTTCGAGTGGGAGACCAGTTAATCTCTCCGAGCGACTCAGCAAGAAATATTGGAGTCATTTTTGATAGTTCTTTGGAAATGAAAAAGCATGTTGCCGCGATTTGTAAATCATCTTTTTACCATCTTAGGCGCATCGCAAAGATCCGGAGATATCTAAGTTCTGGAACTACTCAAATCTTAATCCATGCTTTCATTACGCAGAAACTTGATCACTGTAACTCTCTGTTGTATGGTCTCCCGAAAAATCTCACACAGAAGTTACAGTACGTCCAGAACGCGGCCGCACGGCTACTAACTTATACGCGCAAGTTTGACCACGTCACCCCTATTTTGAGAGAACTTCACTGGCTGCCAATTGAGCAAAGAATTGAATTTAAGATCCTTTTGATTACTTTTAAATCTCAATATGACTTAGCTCCTTCTTATTTAAGTAAACTTATACAGAGGTATCAACCCTTCAGGAGCCTCAGATCGTCTTCATCATGTCAATTGAGTGTTCCCCGCAGTCGCACCGTTAATTATGGAGACCGGGCCTTTTCTGTAGCTGCCCCGACATTGTGGAACCGTCTCCCCCTCCACATAAGGTCTTCCACAAATCTCTCGATTTTTAAAACTAAATTAAAGACACATTTATTTAATTCTGCCTATTAGCTCTATATTGCATTTCTTTTATTGCCTTTTTATTGCTTTTTTGCTTTTGTTCTCTTGTTTTTTGTTTTAACATTTTTATTTTTTAGATTTTTATTTTTTAGATTTTAAATTTGTAATACATTTTTTAATGTAAATATATATTTTGATCACAACAATGTAAAGCGCTTAGAACTATTTAGATATAGGTGCTATATAAATGTTATTGTTATTATTATTATTGTTATTTGTTATTATTATCAGTCGCAAAAGTATTTGAAGGCATAAACACTGCTTTGCAAATTATCAGCATGGAATCTCAGAATGTAATAATGATCGCACATTTTGTCCTGCATGCAACCATCGTGTTTTAATAGTGTACCACCAGATCCACCGGCTATTTAGCTAGCACACGTGTTAGCCATGGAATCTCTCTATGAAAGTCTACTCAAGTTCTTAGTAACGTTATAAAATCTGTACTTATCAAAAATATTTTAAATGCATGAACTGCATGCTGGCATTTTACCTCACATACTATTTACGCAAACTGTATTGATCTGAACATGAACTACATAAAAAATCTCAGTATATGCAGTCTAATCCCTCAGTAAAATTGCTGCCGGGCAAAAGTGTACAATTTATAGGGTATTTTTTCCCTTGACCACGGATATTGTTAAATGTATTATACAGGGCTTAAAAAAATGAGATCAAAACCCATACAGAGTACCAATTTTTGAGAAAAATTAGCGTACAGGGCACAAAAAATTTTTTGGGAAAAAAGAGGGATTTATCCAACCCGGTACTCCCCAGAAATAATGAACGGTCCCTTATGAGGCAAAGATGGTTGTTGTGTGAATGGGGTATTAGACATGCTTGACAGCAAGACACTGCCAGCATAATCTGCATGTAGCTATTTAGTATTAGGGCTAAGTAAAATAATATTATGTACAATATTTAAAAACATACATGATCCTGAAGTCTTGGTGACTTTTTATCAATGTCATAACTGTGAAACAAGAAAAACAGTACATGATGGAGCTTTCATCTGTGTACATCTTAAGAACCAATGTGTGGTTCCAGAAAATATCCACCCCCCACCCACCCCCCATGCAATGGAAGGCATTGGAAATTCCAGAGAGGTGGGGAAGGGTGGATATTTTCTGGAACCACACAATTATAAAAATGCTTTATAAAGGAAATACAGTACTAGTAGGACTATAAAACTACAGAATACTCACACTTGGAATTTAAGCTTTTGAATTTCCTCAAAAAAGTAATGCATGGTGAATTTCTTAACAAAGTCAGGGTTGAGATTATTCATTATAACTTCAGTTCGTCCAAACTGAAAATAACAAGTAGCAAATGCATAAACCATCATCTCACTGGTACATGTAGCTGATCAGCTTTATTATACACTGTGAGGGTGTGTAGTACCTCCTACTTCTTGGGAAATGATTTTCCAGGTATGCAGGAGGGAGGGAATTTAATTCATAAAGTTACACATCATACAATTCCAGGTTGCATTATACAGTTGAGTTGGTTAATACTCTGATAACCAGCCATCAGGGTCATGGCTACTTAATAGAGGTTGACCACTTAATGGAGGTTACAAGGACAGCACCTAAGTGAAATTAAATATTTTGGGACATTGGAAGTGGCTGCTGAATAGAGGGTGGCCGCTAAATAGGTGGCCATGCACTTAAGGTATGTGTTCACGAAGACAGGATGTCCATGTTGCATCACAATTAATGCTATGTGATGATTGTTTTAAAATGTTGTCTTAAAGCTTAAAGAATGGCATATGGTGTAAAATGACATTTATAGTGGAAATCATTTTAATAAATCCCTTTTTGGCCTAGGGGGTGGGGGGGGGGGGTAATTTAAAACATTTTGGGGATGCTCCACCCAGGCTCTGGACCCCTTACCCTTTTATGTAGTAAAATTAGAAAAAAGGGATATAATATACTGAATTGAGAAAAGGCAACCCTTTCTTATAACTTTTGCAAAAATACATGTGTTAAATATATGAGTAAAAAGCATTGAAATGTAACAACAAAAACGCTACCATTTTATATAGTGAAATTCTGCAAAATCGCTTCCCTTTAAATAATTTTAGTGTACTAATTTGTTTTTCAATGCCTTATATTTGCCAAATGTCTCACTTTTTTTAAGCAATGAATATATGGTACTAACAGATTAATGTCATAAATTCGGGACAATTTCTAGACATGAATGGACACTGATATCAGAAATTTAGTGTGTTTTATGCTGTATAGTTTACCTCTCTCCATTCCTGTGTGCCCATTCCTTGTGTAAACATTACAACCACTATTGAGAAGGAAGTAGAAAGCAACCACTCAAGCATATAATAATGCAAAATAAGCAAGCATATAATAATGCAGCAACATATGAAGGGATGGGGGAATGGTGGTTCGGAAATTGCAGAATCTCACAAAATTTTCTAGGGATTCTTGAATCTCGGATTTTTAGAGAGCTGCCTCGCAATCTTGTTTTCTAACAAATTAACGCAAAATACAGACAATGTATGAGAAGCAATATTTGATCATCTCCATCTCAGTGTTTTGGGCTTGATCTCACCATTTCAGAAAATCTCGCTTTTACCATTCCCCACCCTTATATGAAGTTTGTGACTTCCTTAACCTAACAAAACACAAAGCTATTTGAAAGCAAAGTCACCCAGGTGAGTATTTTAGAGGGAAAAGCCTCAGAGACTTATGACAGATTTTTTTAGAACTTTGAGTAATTTGAACAACAAGTGGTCAAAAATCTTGTTACTCAAACATAAGTAGCCTTTTGATTTGGTTTTGGTGTTTTTTGAAAGCTATGGCTATAAGTGATAAGCTGTAGTCATCCTGCCGAACAACTCATGGGAACCTGAGAAATAAAATTCACAGAAATGTTGCATTAAGCATGAAAATTGCCAATGGCAATCCTATATACATTCATGTATTATTTTAGAAACCCTCCATGACAATTTTTTGGCAGAACTTATTTCTTTCATGGAAACCTTCAAAATCACACCAAAGTAAAGGTAATAGGTATCAAACTTTTTAGTAACAATATTTTTGGCCAAACATTTTTTTTTTAGAAACATGAGTGTTTTCATACAAATAACCCCATCAGGACATAGCTCATTCATTCTGACCATTGTCTTCTGACCAATCAAAGGCTTTTGCCAGTCAGTGGCAACAAAACATACACTATGTGAACCTTACAGTCCTGATTTTAGGGCCTCCTTTTGTTTATGAGTGAAGTGGGGTAATGCCAAGTGGCACAGCTCACCCTAGCCAAACCCAAGCATCTCTTATCTAGCATTAGGAAGGTGTGGGTTGCCTGTGTATATACACAGACTATGGTACAGGCTTTCACTGAAATGAGGGCTTCAAAACTGACAAATCCTATAGAATTCCATCTCCACGGGAGCTGTGTGGAGCATAATATGTTTTATGATTCTATATTCAATGAATAATACAACATAATTTTCTAACTTCAAACACAAAACTTGTACCCCACTTCAGTGGAGGAGTAAAAGTACTAATGCCAAGTATTATGTTATGCAAAAAAAGGTATGCATTATTTATTTGTCAACGTCCTCACTAAAATTGCATAGGAAAATCATTTGATTCAAATTTAACATTTCCTTGCAATTGAATAAGATGGTGTTAGTTCTTACTTGGATCAGATTTGGAGAATACATCCATATCTGCCAGATTCCTAAGGGCGACACAATACAAATATCGGAAGTCATTCAACAAGCTAACATAACATTGACAGACCTGCAAATCAGCTGACAACAGTGCAGCCAGATTAGTAGAAAAACTGGGTCAATAGCAAAAAATCTTGTTAAATAAAGAACAGTTTCCCGTTTTAGAAGGGATGGGTTTTAAAAATGGTAAATACAAGGCATTTAACTTAAGCTACTAACTTTACGGTTCAACACACATCTTCCGCATCACAGATAGCGAAGTCTTGGCTCCACAAACGACATTCTACAATCTCAAATGGAAATATAGCAATACAATCTGGAACTCCTATACATTTACAGATGTAGTGTGTGGTCTTCACAGACAAGCATGTCAATGAAAAGAAATCTCGAAATGATATTTCAAATTAAAATAAGTGGATGAGTCAATAGCTTCCTCAGCTCATAGCAGACCGCGAAGTTTTTACAGGACCTAGAGTTTATCATCAAAAACTCGGACCTCGCTCTCTGTACCTGCAAGAGACGTGGATCTCGACTTGTGTAGCCGGTATGGAGTTTGAAAACCCAGCCGAGCTTCCAGGAGAGTTGACGGATTCATGGTAAGGTGGCGGAGCACTTGCTCCTGGGTAAGCCATGATGACTTGTTCTTCCCGCTCCTGAATAGCAACCTGGCCTTGCCGTTGTAGTAGAGTTCCAGGCTATTTTTAGCGAGATGATGTCATAGGGGAAACGTGAGTGGTTCTTCCCACAGTGTATATCAGAACTTCTGACCATTATACAATACTCGGCGTCTCCTATATATTTCCAGGAGCCCAGGTTTTACAACGCGTAGTATTAAGTTAATGTATCAGTCAATTCCAGCGGTGACCATCCCCCCCCCCCCCCCCCCTGGACACCGTGGGGCATTTGCACACCACTGCCTTCCCTGGGGTGGGGAATTTTGAAAATTTTGCTGGCCCCGGGTCGGGAATTGTTTTTCCCCGGGGGAGGGGGTGGAGAATTTTGGTTTTCTCATCTCCAAGCGCGTCGGGTTTTGCGAACTACAACACCAGTTATAATAACTATCGATTGGCAGTTACAATGTCCCAGTTACAGAAAATAACGCCACATAAATATAATGCAGAGCATGGCCCGTCAGATTCTTGGAGTTTGGCAGTTTTCTGCGTTGTCAATCAATGCAATCCGTGTGAGCCAATCAAATCCTTGCCCAGTAAAAATCGCGTTAATTTAGGATGCGAGAATTTCCTTAAAGAGCCCGTGTCAGCCACTCCTTTGAAAAAGTGTTTTGAACCCGCTGGGTCGCGTGTTACCTGAAACAGCTGTAATGGCCGTTTTCACACTAGAAGACGACCAATCGTCTGGACGGACAAATTGTCTGATTTGTTCATCTTTTGTACGTCTAGTGTGAATTTAGGTCGGACTTTAGTCGATTTGTTCGTCTACACGAACAAATCGTCTATGAAAAATCGTCTTCCTAGACGGCAAAACAGACGAACAAATTTAGACAATTTGTTTGTTCGTCTGAAAATTTGTTCGTACCGTTTTCACATATCAGACGATTTGTTCGTCTTGAGACGATTTGTCCGTCCAGACGATTTGTTCGTCTTCAGTGTGAAAACGGCCAATGACTCCACAACCAAAGGCTGCGGACCCCACTTTTTGAAGTTATATATATTTTTTGCATTATGAGCTTCTGACGTCGTAAAGAGGAAAAGGAACAGAAAGTGTGTCCTTTTTGTTCCTGTTTCGTTTCTGTTACAGTATTTGCAAGAGAACTAGTAGCTCGTTCAAACCTAAGGGACCGGTCATTATTTATGTCGGAGAGGGGGGTGGAGGAGAAAATACCTGTGATCCAAAAAAATTTCAAGAACCCCACCTGATAGCATTGATTGTTTCCGGGAGCCCCCCTCTGATAGACTGAAACATTTCAGGACCCCCCTTCCCCTCCATCCATGTCAGTCAAAATGATTCAAACAGGTCCTGAAGGGGGTCCAAATCCCATTTCTCAGTGTAAAACTTTCACAAGATCCCAGTCCTGAAGTTTTCCCAGTCAAAGTTTTCAAAATCCCAGCGTTAGAAAGTGACTTTTATACATGTGTACGGAGTGTTTGTATTGCAGTCGTAGGGCAAAATTTTAAAAGCAGTTCACAAATTTTTAAAGCCACTCTTTACAGACATTGACAGGGGCGTAGCCAGGGGGTTCCAGGGGTTCCGGAACCCCCCCTCTCCCGCAGCGGAACCCCCCCCCCCCTCGCCTCTCTTCTGGACCGACTTACTACTAAAATTGTAAATATTTAATAGACAACAAATAAAAGCTCCAATAAAATGTAGCAAATTTCTTCAAACGCTAGTCTTTTCCCGAGATCAATATTTTTGGCAGGGTTTCCTGTGGCGAGAACGCAAAAAACACTCCGATCTATGTGGAGTTTTTTTATTTTTTGAATTTTGGAACCCCCCCCTCTCATAAGTGCTGGCTACGCCCCTGATTGATATTTCATTGTTGGTCCAGTTAAAGGCAAATTGACCCATTTCTAGTTCTATTGGCCAAATCCCAGTGACTCCAATCCCATTTCCAAGCCTAACATAATGCCTAACACAATGACTTGCATGGCAAGTCACTAAAACCTCCCCCTCTTTTCTGAAGGCAGTATCTGGGTCTCTTACAATGATCAGGAGTGCGTTTGCTGATATAGACAAAATAATTGTTTCTCAAGACCCCCCTTAACTGCCATTTTCGCCTTTCAAGACCCCCCTTGTGTTCGCTTAAAAAAATTCAGGGCCCCGCATTTTCTCCTCCATCCCCCCCCCCCCCCCCCCCCCCTCCGACTTAAATAATGACCGGTCCCTAAAAACTACGGGTGCTTTTTCACATTGTTCCTAAAGTTCCATGTTTTTCGCGCACGAACAAAAAAATGGAGTCATTCCACCAATGGAATGTGAGATGGAAGAAAAACATTCATTTTTTGCCTCTTCGGCACCCCCACTTTTTGGGGTGTTCCGCCGCCCCTGACTACAATTGCTTATCTTTCTTCGTCATCAGGGTTTCTTGCCTTCTCGTCCCCTCTACTGGCAGCACAAATAACAGCCATCGCTGCAAAAGTTGGTCAGTTGCTGACTTTTCTACTCGAACGAGTAGTTTAGTTGTCAACTACCGAATTTTCTACCAAAGAAAAATCTGCTGCACAAGTACAATGCGGCCGCCATTTTGTTTTTGCAAGACACAGTTTACCAAGGGAAGCCTTGTGCTGACTATTTGCCTTCCGTCGACAGTCCGTCTAATATGAATTTAGGACGGACGACTAGTTCATCATCATCTTAGGTCGTCTCGAATTCACATTAGACGAACAAATTAGACGAACAGACGATTTGTTCGTCTTCTAGTGTGAAAACGGCAATGTATCAGTCAATTCCAGCGGTGACCATCCTCCCCCCCGGGACACCGTGGGGAGTTTTCAAAATTTTGCTGGCCCCGGGGTCGGGATTTCTTTTTTCCAGGGGTGGGGTGGTCTGAAATTTTGGTTATCGTTCACAATCTAAAAACGAATTATAAAATTAATGCTCGGACAGAATATAATTATGGAGTTGAAGTTTTGAGCGGAAATATTTTGTTGTGAAGGTTTGTAAAACGCAGTGTCGATGGTATCTTTGTCTGGTCCCGGGAGAAGCATTTTTCCATTTCTTGTCTTCCCCGCCGTGGGGTATTTTTCATTTTTGCTAGCCCCGGGACAGGGAGTTTTCACTTTTATTTTTAGAAATCACCAAATCCCGGGGTTTGCCCGGGGGGGCAAGTACATCCAGTCTCTTTGTTACGAGGTTTCTTCATTCTGTCTTTCATCACATGCTTGTTTGTAATTGTAACGCGATATTCCTTTATATTTCGCGTGGCTGTTTAATGCTTTGTTTTGCGCCAAGCGAACTACCATTTACAGGACAACATTGCAATGTAATGTAATGTAATGTAGGCACTTGTATACCGCAAATTATCATATGAATATGTTCAAATGCGGTTTACAGATGTGGACATGTCTGATCCCTAAGATGCGGACTGCGATTTATACAATGCAGTTTACAATCATGAGTGGTTGTTAGATTACATTCTGTGGTGAGCACTGTGATTGTTTAACGTCCCTCGCATAGTGGTTAGTGGTTAAGTGTAGTGGGCTGAGAGACGGGACCTCGGTTTTATTGTCTCATCCGAAAGACGTGAAACACAGGAGAAATGACGAATCACTTCAACCCACGATGGACACAAGGTTCGAAACAGCAGAGAAAAATCCCAACTGCCCCCGACTGGGATTCGAACCCGGTGCACAGAGGTGGGAGGCAAACGCTTTACACGCTGCGCCACCCGTGCTTCATTGTACATTGCTTCATTGTACATTGTACACGACCACAAGTCATACCAGTGCCCCTCGCTATTTGTCACCACAACAACTAAAGACTAACTGGAATACAAGCTTTTTTATTGATTCTATTCACCGTTTCGTGAGTGAACATGATGATATGGTTCAAATTTATTTGCAATACTATATCAACTAACTATATACAAAAATATATACTTCCTAAAAAACATTAATAAACCTGAACCACAAGCATCATTGTGATCTAATATCTAATGAAATTGGCAATGTGGTGCATTCACACTATAATTGATTATACCATGGAGTTATTACCTCTCTGTTTATACTATTACAACGGTTACTGATTATCTACCTTATATGAGTATCTATGTAATTGATTCTTTTAAATAATTTTTCATTAAATATTTTGTTCAGAAATTCCCATCCCATCAATCCCCGACGCCTCCCCCCCCCCCCCCCCCCCATAATCCCCTAATATTTTGAGAGATGACCAATCTACGTGTAAGCAAGGAGGTTTTACATAAAACCTCCTTGGTGTAAGGAAATATAACTATGCAAGTGCAAAAAGGTACCTCATTTAGTTGTAGCTGAGCCATCACTTTGCGCGTGAGACAGTTTACGATGAGGCTGTTCACGGAAAATGATGGCGTCGCGTCGCAATTTACGCTACGAAGGTATCATTCTTGTCAAAAAATATACTTTCGCTTAAAATGTTGAGCCCGCTGGTTAAAGCGATAAACTCCTAAAAAATTCCTGCCCCTTCACAATCTAACTTACACGCCTGTAATATGTTTCTGCCTGTACTTCATTGAATTTGAGAGCTAGAGGCAGTATCTAAAAAAACATGTGGGCGATTTTTGATAGTTTTTCAAACCGACTTTGTGATAGACCGATTCGACGTAATTTTGTATTTGTCTGATTGGAAAACTTTTTGAAATGAAAGATCTCTCTGAAAGTAGTCAAATTGCCAAGTTTGGGGGGTTGTAGCCTGTTTAGGTTTAGGAAGTTATGAGCCCGCGAATACGTGATTTTTTTACAGGCGTTTATGTGGCCCTTGGTCATACAAACCTCTGTAAAATTTCGAGATTTCATTGCCCTGTAACTTTTCTTCTGAGCTAGTTTCAAAGGTTTCTTCCATCAGTTCAAAAAGCTTTCCAATCATACAAGTAAATCAACTACCTCATATTACGTCGAATCGGTGTATCAATTGAGTTTCAGTGGTTTCCAAAAAAAAAAAATGCGAAATTCAACTTTACTCTGCTAATAATTTCTGTAAATATGATATATACCAAAAATGCCTCACAAGTCTTTTTCAGTCCATATATCTATGAATGGAATTCGGTAATGTTTAGGCACGTGCGCGTTAATGCGAAGGGGCAGGAGCTTTGGTTTGAAGAACATTCTTAACAGAAAATTCATTCTTTCAGCTTTAAAATAAAATGAGTGAGTCTTTTATGGCTTAAATTGTGGCCCGACAGGAATTTAATCCGCGAACATCTATCGTAAGTAAATCTCAATTTGCCAAAATGGTTAATGCATGGCGTTTGATCTGTCAGGACCATAGTACCCATGCGTCAAAAAGCCAGATGTAAAAATAACAGGCTAGATTTACTTTGCTCGATAAATACCATAATTGCGTAAGTCCGGCATGTGATGCCCTTTTGTAAAATATATTTCTGATCACAATAATTTTGCATTGTCATCAATGTGCAAGAGAAAAAGATACATGTTTAGACAATGAATTACGCCAGAAGAGAACACGTCACATACGAGAGTTTGGTTGTTGCCTTATGCTACTGAATCTACGAAACGCAAATTTAAATTTCACAAATTCTCATGGTCAACCAAAGTTCGTTTACTGATCTGAGAACATTTGGTGCTTAGAAACGGCTAGAGAATAGAGAGCGAATTGATGACTCTGTTGCCATGGAAATGCAGCCCCATCTGTCCACCTTCAGCCACCG
The DNA here is from genome assembly GCA_033964015.1 of Scolanthus callimorphus. NCBI lineage: Eukaryota > Metazoa > Cnidaria > Anthozoa > Actiniaria > Edwardsiidae > Scolanthus > Scolanthus callimorphus. Next base: position 28,895,707 of record CM066913.1, read on the forward strand.
TCTTCCGGCACCCAACCTGCCTAGTTCTGTCACGCGTCACGCTAGCTCTCAGAATGCCTTCCCACGTGTATCTGGACCAATAGAAATCGGTAGCTGCGTCGTCCGTTGTTGCACCCCTGCGTCACTAGAGTAACGCAACACAGCTTTAGGAATAGTCATTGCACGCGGAGACACTCTCTGATTGTGTGCGGTTCCCATTTGAATACCAGTTTTGCTTCTAGAGAGTCTCTTTACGCTCTTGTCGTCTTTTGATCGCGGGCTTTCGTGAACGATACGAGGAGTAGGCTTTTGTGACGTAGCGATACACCCTAAAGCCCAGGCCCCCTCGGTCTTTTAACAAAGGTAGTCCGCGTAGTAGTGTTGACCGTGACCGCTTTCGGGTTTTCGTGTTTTGTTTCCGTTTGACTAGTATCGTGAGCTGGTTGTAGTAGTTTCTTGTTTTCCTGTGGCCGTGTGAGTGTTGTTAATTTAGCTGAGCTCACTTGTCGTCTCATGGCAGGCTTACGTGCGATTCCCTGTCCTTCCACGGACATGTTCATCCCGATGTACGGTGGTGCGCTTATGTGCGCCTAAAACAAGACAGATACAAAACGCGTTAAACTCCATATAAAGCCGATTGCGTTTGAGCGTTTTACCCTAACAGTTTGCACGTTATGTGTGAACGTTTAAAAGTTGCGTTTCTAGGATGAAAGGAGACGTTTCTATGGCGAACCAAAGAGTTCTGTCCTCTCTGATTGGTCAATGAAAAATACACATGGCGGTTGCCCTTGGAAACGTCCGACTTTTTGTCTCACAACGCAACTTTCAAACGTTAACGTAACGTGCGAACTGTTAGGGTAAAACGCTCAAACGCAATCGGCTGTATGGAGAAGGAAAGCTATCTCACAAACCTAGTCAAGGCAGGTTCCAGTGACAGCCTTTATCAACCTTTGCTTGTGATTTTGTTGCTTCATAAGGTTAATGTTGAAATCAGGCTTCGTACACTCAGAAATTTGAAAAAATCCAGCCGTTTTAAGGAGCTGTTGCGGAATTTTTCCAGGATAATTTTCAGTCTTGTCAGTCCATTTTCGATAACGTTTCAAGCTTGAAAACGATTTTTAGAATGATTACATTGTTTTTGTGAACGTCGACATTTGTTTCATTTTTCCAGGAGTTTTCAGGACTTTGTTACAAATTCCAGGAGTTCCAAGGATTTTCCAGGAGCACAATAAAAATCCAGGACTTCCCATGTTTATCCGGAGCCGCACGAACCCTGTGGAATCCGTTAGTAGAAGCACTTGGTATTGTAGGTCTTGTCCCGATCATATGTCGTTAAAAGTCGCAACATGAGGACGCGCGCTTATATCTTTGTGTTGTTATGTCGCTAGTGGTAACCATGGCGAATTCACCAGAGGGGAGAACTCTCATTCCCATGATAGAGCAGATTTCGTATGACTGTGAAAAGTGCCGCGGCAAAGTTGTGCCGCGCCGCGACCGTACCGCGACTACGCGATTTTATTCAGTATCTACAGCAGGCCAGGTTCCGTACCGCCAACGCGACAGTACCGCGCCGTGTCGCGGCACTTTTCACAGTCATACGAAATCTGCTCTATATGATCACTTGAACCTTGAAATGGAATAGCCCTTCTTTTTATTAGGTAGAACTGTCTTCATGAAAGGGACATGTCGCAAGTGGTTGAACTTATTTCCTTTGTTTTGTGTTCCCAGTGAATCGGCCCTCGAAACACACCTTCCTCACCTGTTTGTACGCCAACTCGAATCTGCCAGTACCACAGTTCTTGTCTTCTTTGCGGTCTAAAACAACTGCAAAGGAAAACATATTTTCTTATTGTCAGGCGATAACAATTTAGTTTAACCAAAGCTGAGAATCAAGAAGCTATTGTACTTATTACGAAAAGCTCTCAGATGGGAAAATCCATAATTTATAAAGATTTGGTATTCCTGTAACAAAGATTTAGTATTCCAGTAACAAAGTTGCGAAGATTTGGTCTTCCTTTGATGAACGGAAGTTTGCTTTTCTCCCATCGGGTGAACCGCCATCTTTGATATTTGCCCGCACGAGCCTGTGTTCGAAAATGGACAATTTACATTCTCGTACCCAGAGCTCCCCGGCTCGTCTGTTCGCGGGGGAGGCAATGGGGATATCCATTTGTAGTCCTTCGCTGATTGGCTGATTTTGAACGTTGGAGCATGCGCAGAAAGTCGGTTCTCTCAACGGCTCTGTATCAAATCTCGCGAATACGTCAATGGCTGTCACCAGTGCCTCCCCCGCGAGGTGACGAGCCGGGAGCTCTGGGATCGAGAAGGAGCCTTTAATTGAGAAAAACAACTGGCTATGCATGCCCCAACACTCAAAATCAGCCAATCAACAAAGGCCCTCGAATGCATGTCCCCAGAGCCTCCCCTGCGAGTAGACGAGCCGGGGAGCTCTGGGTACGAGAATGGATAACTTACCTTTCACGGTGTCCTCCAGCACTTGCGCACATAGTTTGCGAGTTACCGCTGTACTAGGACCCATGGTGGGACTGCAGTTGATCTCGATCTGATAAATAGAAGGAAAACTAGTGAGTTTCCATTTGAATTTGAATGGTTACCTTATCAAATCTAACATACCAGCCATGGCTTGTAGTCCTCTCCGATGATGAAGTCTGCACCGTACAGCTCAAACGAGTTCTAAAATACAAGATTGAGAGCATTTGGATTACGAACGGATGCAATTTATGTTTGAAATTTTAGAACAGAAAAATACACTAAACAGATATATGTACAATTCTAGTTTCAAGTAAGGATTTCGATGACGCCACATTGTGAAATGCCTGGGGTCCTAGAGCAATACCTTGCGGTACTCCACGATCTCTTGACACGACTGTAACGAGTGCACGACTGCTTGCTTCATGTCAGGATAAATAACACTCTCCCACATGTGACCAACATCGCGTTTTCTATGAAGAAATACATAAAATAGTCACAGTTACAAGGCCAGTACTAGGCAAGTTGGGATCGAGTATGTTGTCGTAATACCATAACTGCCGTCCAGAGAGACCGAGAAGCATGGCTGCTGTGTTATCAACTCACTTGAGGTAGGCCTTGAACTCATCCGATGACCACATGTTTTCTTCTGGCAGTCGCTTGTCTCTCGTCGCGTTGTTGTCAAAATTCTTTTGGATGGAGTTGTTCGCTAGATGGATGCTCCTATAACACACAGGCACGCGCATTAAAAACAAACTCAATTTGATCCAGGAAGTTATTTATGTTGTGGGCCTGGCAGCCATTCTGTCGACCTCTACCACGTCGGCAATAGTTTGAATCCCCGAGAGGTAGCAAAATATTAGGAGTGCATTCGTCGTCTAGGTTTGCAATTTTCGATAACTTGAGGAAATCAGAAAATATTCCTTTTGCCATACTTACACATGGAAGTCCTCTAGTGAATAGTTTTGACTACAAAAACGTAGATAACAATCCTAGAAACAAGAAAGGGTAGAATGGTCAGGGGCTCATTCAAAACATGGCAAATTGTAGACCAACAATGGTCCAGAAATAAACGTCTTGAATAGAGGGCATACATAACAAGCAGAACCCTGAAACTCGAACACATATGTAAAATGTTCCTCTAATTTTATTGGGGTTTGTGAGTCCAAGGCGTCAAGATAGATATCGTTGTTAATTTTCATTTCTCAGCTCCCATATGTGGTATTATTTTTAGTTCTTTTACGTTTTTTAGTTCCCACATTGATGCTCCCAAATGGATGCTACCTCTGACTTCCCATATGGATTTGTTTTTACCAGATTTATTGGACTACTTTAGCAAAAGAAAACAAAAGCACTAAACGGGAGAACACGAACGGGCGAGCCATGCAAGGCGTTCCCTCAATGGATGCTACCTCTGACCTCGTTATACAAACCATGGCTTTCAGTGTTCAGAACTTAACGTACCTCATAAAACCACAAGGTCAGGGGATTCCAGTCAGTGACCAGGAACCACTGACGTATGTCGAACTTGACACCATAGATCAGCAATGGACGCTCTGGAAAAGGACATCAGACGAGTGAGAAATTGAGTCGGGATGTCTAAATCCTCCATGCACTGTACGCCCAGAATTCCTTGCAAGAAGCGCTTCAGTAAGAGACCAGACGAAGTGTCATAATGACATGCAAACGCGCGCCTTTGGAATGCAATTTGCTAATTCATTTGCATTCGTTTTACCTTCAACCCTTCGCAACGTAAATAATGATCACCCACAATGCTGAAGTCCTACATCCATTCTCAAGTCCTAAATCCGTTCTCAAGTACTAGATCCGTTCTCAAGTACTAGATCCGTTCTCAAGTCCTACATCCGTTCTCAAGTACTAGATTCGTTCTCAAGTACTAGATCCGTTCTCAAGTCCAAGATCCGTTCTCAAGACCTAGATCCGTTCTCGAGTCCTAGATCCGTTCTCAAGTCCAAGATCCGTTCTCAAGTCCAAGATCCGTTCTCAAGTCCAAGATCCGTTCTCAAGTCCAAGATCCGTTCTCAAGTACTAGATCCGTTCTCAAGTCATAGATCCGTTCTCAAGTTCTAGATCCGTTCTCAAGTCCAAGATCCGTTCTCAAGTCCAAGATCCGTTCTCAAGTCCAAGATCCGTTCTCAAGTCCTAGATCCGTTCTCAAGTCCAAGATCCGTTCTCAAGTCCTAGATCCGTTCTCAAGTCCAAGATCCGTTCTCAAGTCCAAGATCCGTTCTCAAGTCCTAGATCCGTTCTCAAGTCCTAGATCCGTTCTCAAGTCCAAGATCCGTTCTCAAGTCCAAGATCCGTTCTCAAGTCCTAGATCCGTTCTCAAGTCCAAGATCCGTTCTCAAGTCCAAGATCCGTTCTCTTGCATCACGGACCTATACGACAGTACCCCAGAGCTGACTCCTGTGGTCATTTCCGTCAAATTGTGCCTATATAGACCAACAACCCTTCACTGATAGCGTAACTTACCGATGTATTTTTGCGCGACCCATCTGCCCTCCTTCTGTCCATTAATGTTTCCAGTTAGCTTGAGGATTTCTTCCATTCGGTCCATCACCATGATCCCTAACAGAAATTGTAAGGGAACATCAGACCTCGTAAAAAGCATCTACGCGAAAGTACATTTCAGTTTAATTGAGTGACCACCAAACAATGGTGCTCGACTACAAAAGAAAAAAAAGACCAAGTCCCAAGGCAACCTTTTCCGTTCTACCTTTATTTTCAGTCTACCTTTTTTGAGGACTTTTAAGTCATACATATGTTAAAACATATATATGTCCCAAAACTTATAGACGTGCATATTTTATCGAAGTTTGGGCTCACTCGTGCTCATTGATATTTAGTAAGTAAGTCTACTCATATGTAAATATACACACGTGCACATCGAGAAAAACCGCAAAAACGCACAGCAGCAAAGAGTCGAGTGTGTCAGAATGAGGCAAGACAGTGATGTGCTTACCTTGTCAAAAAAAAGCTATCATCCTACTCAAGTAAAAAATCCCATTGTATTCCGCGCGTTAGCGACCAAACACCAAAGCAGCGTTTTATTGAATTAGGTGTAGATTCAAATGCATGCGTTTACCTCGACCACGCGATTTAGCGCCAGGCTTGACTATCCATATGTTCCTTGCGCCATCAATGTCCATTTGGGGAAGGTATTCCCTCAACTGATAACAAAACGTAATTACATGTATTAGCTGCATTTACCAAAGAAACTCGAGCAACAACTGTCTTTTTTGTCAAGAATAGACATTTCTGTGCAAACTCACCAAATTCAGGGTACTTTGGCATTCTCTGAGAAATGGTTGCGCATTTGCAATCACAGCACCATTCCTGTCAACAGACGGTTCGCATTAGTCAGTTCATTCAACTTTGGTTTAAAGTAGAAGTTTTGAGGTGAACAACATGGTGGTCAAGTTCAATAACATTTGTCGCCAAGTCATCATTTTAGTCGCCATTTCTAAGTTTTGAGGTGGACAGCACCAAAAGGTCGTCAAGTTCTAAAAACTGGTCGCCAGGTCATTTTAGTCGCCATTCCGATGTATTCAGTGAGGTGGATAGCGTCAAATATTAGGTCACAAGTTGGCGACATTTCTAAACCAAACATTTCATCGCGCTGACCACTAGCTAATCACAGGTTCAAACCCTGTCGTGGGTACACGGCTATACATGCAACGTCTACATTCGATCTGCTGATTATTGCGCTGTGCAATGATTGTTGTAATTGGGCTGGGGTCTATTATCAACCAAGAGAATTGCCATCAGGATCAGCGTACCTCAGCTGGTAGAAGAATTGTACAATTTGATCCCACATATCGTCTGTTATGGACGAAGACTGAAAAAGAAATGGACATGTTTAGACAGCGGAGTTCGCAATTCAGTTAATGAGACTGGTTGTTGGTTTTAGTAAAGTGTAGTATGTGTAGCTGTCGCAGCTGTCCAGCTATTGTGAACAAAGTTGTTCTGCGACAGCTGCAGCATGAGGAAACAGGCGGCGTTCGCGACTTCTGCGACACACTGCGACTCTTGTGTCTGCTGCAACTCGTGTTGCAGAATTAGCCCGTGTTCTATCTCTGCGACACTCTGCAACTGGAGTTTCTGGACTGCTACTGCCCTGGTTTCCATATGTTGTCGTACCATATGTCGTTCCATATGTAGGCCTCTCCCTACCATACTAGTTGTATCGTCAATACCCCATATACCATTACAGGCCTCTCCCTATCATACTAGTTGTATCGTCAATAACCCATATACCATATGTAGGCCTCTCCCTACCATGCTAGTTGTATCGTCAATACCCCATATACCATATGTAGGTCTCTCCCTACCATACTAATTGTATCGTCAATACCCCATATACCATTACAGGTCTCTCCCTATCATACTAGTTGTATGTCAATAACCCATATACCCTATGTAGTTCTCTCCCTACCATGCTAGTTGTATCGTCAATACCCCATATACCCTATGTAGTTCTCTCCCTACCATGCTAGTTGTATCGTCGATATCCAAGTGTTCCTTGCACTGTAAAAATTCCCGGCATGCCTCCAGGGCGAGGGTCAGGGCTCTAACTGGAAGCACGTTTTTCGCACTCGCCGTAGAGTCCCTATCGACATGAGTCCCTTCACCATCTTTGCTCTTCTTTTCGCCGTCGGCCTCTTGGGACGCAGACGGGCTCTTTCTTTGGCGACAGTTCTCATACCGGTTGCCGACCCATCGGATGATGGCTATAGCAGAAGTAAGACGAAAATCATCTAGGGAGTAATAAAACATTTGAAATCTTAGTGCCAAAGAATAACCAAGGGAAATCAGAGGGTAAATAGAACTATAGATAACAACTGAGCTATAACTGGAATCGTCTCGAAAGCGATAAGTAATGTAAAGAAAATAATTCTAGGACTAAGGAGGTGTTAAAAATATGTTGGTCTTCCTGAGAAATTATTATAATTGTGACGTACCGATTAGCGCTCGCGCGCGCACTTGTTTACTTGAGATCAAAACAGTCGTAAATGAATCCTGCCTCTTCATTCAAGTTCTTTTACAACAAGAGGGCGGAAGAGAACTCAGTCCAGCTCCTTCCTTTCATATTTCACTACCGTAAAATTTCGAATAGGCTAGAATTTCCAAGTTACCTTTTGAGGCGACCTATATTTCGCTTATTATTGGAGCCTTATTTTCATTACAAAAGTCGATAAGAGGCGGCGTATTTGCTATAGTGATATGATAATATTGAGGCCACTAACTCAGTAAAATGATCACACGCACGTTTGTGGGGAGCATTTTTGGTGTTTTCTGTCGTTTCAAGTCTTAGGGGGCTAAATTCGGGGAGGCTTATAAACTGGGGGTGGGGGTTATCTTGGGGAATTTAACGGTATTGGTACGTAAATAAAAACTTGTGGCCCTCAAAGGGCAATAGAGTGGGTAAATGTGACTTGCACGACAAGATCCCGTGACGGAGTATAGACCGATCGGCACGCCTTCCACTCCGGCTGGTCACGTGACATTATTGCGACTCTAATATGAATATGAAATCCACTTGTTTTTAAATCTTACCAACGAAGTCCAGTTTATCTTCTTCGGAGCCGAGCCTGTGGCAGCGTGGAAAAAACAGAGTCGAGTCCATGTCCTCGTACCACTGTAGATTGCGCAAGTTCGCGCACAGACCCACCTGGGCAAAGAAATGATGTACTTGTGATCAGATAAAGAAATCTCGTTCCCAGGGTCTTCTGGGTAATTTTCAAGATGGCGGCTGGTCACTCGGAAGAAGAACCTGGCAAAGGCTGGGGCCTTTCCACAGGGAGACCGCCTAAGGAAAACAGTTAAAATCCGATATGGCGGGCGGACAGCCGGGAAGAGAGGTCGGAAATCTAAGCTAGAGTTTATCTTTATGACTTGTCTTAATGATTTGCGTTATCTTCCTGGACCCTGGGACGACGTTGCAGATAAAGAAATGAAATAACACATGCGCCAAAAAGCTCAGGTTTTAGAGATGATCACACGCCACACAAAACAATATGGAGGCTTCTTTGCCTTCTAGCTATAATGAATGCGCGTGCTGCATGACGGTAGTTGTGTTATATTTCACGAACCGAGTGCCTTGTATGCGCGCATTGCATCCTGGTAGTTTGGTTACATTCCATAGACATTTCTACATAAAAGAAAAAGTGTGCGCTTATAGCTAGAATCGTCCATTCATATACACAGATTCCCTGTGTCCTATTACATTTTTCATATAAACGATCTTTGAGTGGCTGCGCCGCGCCACTCAAGAATACGAAAAGGTCGTGGCTAGATGTCATCCTCCAGAAGGAGGGATCGAGAGGGACTAGTTCCGAAGGTAACTTCGGAAATCGTCGGAAAACAACATGGCGGCCTACGGTCCTCTCGCTACTTTACACTATTTTGCTGATTTATATGGAGTGTGTTGGCTAAGAATCAAGGAGAACCAACTGAGATATTGCATTTATGTCCAATCGTTTATGTGTATAATTAAGATTTGCCAATTTGAGCCAGATTCATCAGCAGAAGGATTTTACATGTATAAAATAAAGCGACATCCGTCAAAAGGAGGTTTGTTAGAAAATGGCATCTTCCACAAGGAGGTTCTCACTTTTTTAAATATCACCTTTCAAGGTAAAGATCCAACTTGAAAACCACGCTTTGCCTGATAAAGGGAGAGAGAGCAACTCTTATTACCGCTTTAAACCTTTGAAATGATTATTTCTACCCATAATTTTGAGGAAAACTTTTTGTGCACAAGACTTTGCTTCGTGTTTTCATGAGCTGACAACTTTATAATATAACATCATACTTCATATTCTCAAGGCAACAATTCAGGGTTAAAGTGCCTTATAATGTGAAAATCGCCGGGGGGGGCTCCCATATTTTGGGGCCTTTTAGGGTTTAAAATCAGGCCTCTGGTACCTTTTAAGGGGTAAAATTCAAAAACTTGCAATAGTTACCTGTTAGAGGTCCGTTCTATAGCAAATCACACTTGTTGGTAGCCTGAATTTCAGACGCATTTTCCCTCGTAAAAAAATATGAGAGAAAATTATGAGGGAAAATAATATGTCTTCTTGGTACCTTTTAGGTGAAAATCAACTAAGCGATGCCATTTTAGGTACCTTTCAGGGGTAGAATTGAAAGTTCCTGACGAGCACCCCTGCCCCAAAAATTGGGGAGTCCCATCGACAACTTTTCTCAAAATCACACATTCACATGACTAAAAAAAGATAAATTTAATGATCTTTCTTTCATACATAGATGCCATTCAGCCGCTTAACAAAATTATTGGCGATTGTTTTAGGACTAGGTAAAATAACTAGTTCAAGTTGCGTAGCCGGTTGCATTGAATTTGGTCAAAATAAACTTACTTTTTACTTGTGTGTGTGTGTGTGTGGGGGGGGGGGGGGGGGGGGGGGGGGTAATGGACATTTCTGAACCACACATTGTATCCCATGGTGCATAAAATCATGTTGCTTCCATGTTATAGCCACTCAATAGATTCAGTCAGCCTCAACATGTTGTCTATGGATACCAAGTTGGGTGATTTTTAGCCTAGCCTCCGAAAAGATGAAACGTTGTTATCATTCGGCAATTGGTGAGAATTTCCATTGAAGAAAAATGTTTTGTTAATCTCCTTTTTTAGGATGACATGATAAAAACTGTTACAAAACAACAGCCTCCTTCTGAAGGATGACATGATAAAAGTATAAAAGCACAGCCCCCTTCTGAAGGATGACACAATAAAAAGTTTAAATTCACAGCCTCCTTGTGGAGGATGACACAATAAAAAGTTTTAAAATCACAGACTCCTTCTGAAAGATGACATGATAAAAAGTTTTAGAATCACAGCTTCCTTCTGAAGGATGACACAATAAATATTTTAAAACTATAGCCTTCTGAAGGATGACACAATAAATGTTTAAAATCATAGCCCCTTATGACACAATCAACGTTTTAAAATCATAGCCTCCTTCTGAAGGGTGCCACAATAAATGTTTTAAAATCACAGCCTCCTTCTGAAGGATGACATGATAAAAAGTTTTAAAATCACAGCCCCCTGAAGGATGACACAATAAATGTTTTAAAATCATAGCCTCCTTCTGAAGGATGACACAATAAATGTTTTAAAATCACAGCCTCCTTCTGAAGGATGACACTAAAATGTTTTAAAATCACAGCCTCCTTCTGAAGGATGACATGGTAAAAAGTTTTAAAATCACAGCCTCTTCTGAAGGATGACAAAACAAATGTTTTAAAATCACAGCCTCCTTCTGAAGGATGACACTAAAATGTTTTAATATAAATCACAGCCTCCTTCTGAAGGATGACACTAAAATGTTTTAATATAAATCACAGCCTCCTTCTGAAGGATGACACAATAAATGTTTTAAAATCATAGCCTCCTTCTGAAGGATGACAATAAATATTTTAAAATCATAACCTCCTTCTGATGGATGACACAATAAATGTTCTAATTTAAATCGCAGCCTCCTTCTGAAGGATGACATGATAAAAAATTATAAAACCACAGCCTCCTTCTGAAGGATGACACAATAAATGTTTTAAAATCATAGCCTCCTTCTGAAGGATGACACTAAAATGTTTTAATATAAATCACAGCCTCCTTCTGAAGGATGACACTAAAATGTTTTAATATAAATCACAGCCTCCTTCTGAAGGATGACACTAAAATGTTTTAATATAAATCACAGCCTCCTTCTGAAGGATGACACAATAAATGTTTTAAAATCATAGCCTCCTTCTGAAGGATGACACAATAAATATTTTAAAATCATAACCTCCTTCTGATGGATGACACAATAAATTTTCTAATTTAAATCGCAGCCTCCTTCTGAAGGATGACATGATAAAAAATTATAAAACCACAGCCTCCTTCTGAAGGATGACACAATAAATGTTTTAAAATCATAGCCTCCTTCTGAAGGATGACACTAAAATGTTTTAATATAAATCACAGCCTCCTTCTGAAGGATGACACTAAAATGTTTTAATATAAATCACAGCCTCCTTCTGAAGGATGACACTAAAATGTTTTAATATAAATCACAGCCTCCTTCTGAAGGATGACACAATAAATGTTTTAAAATCATAGCCTCCTTCTGAAGGATGACACAATAAATATTTTAAAATCATAACCTCCTACTGATGGATGACACAATAAATGTTCTAATTTAAATCGCAGCCTCCTTCTGAAGGATGACATGATAAAAAATTATAAAACCACAGCCTCCTTCTGAAGGATGACCTGATAAAAAGTTTTAAAGTCGCAGCCTCCTTCTGAAGGATGACATGATAAAAAGTTTTAAAGTCGCAGCCTCCTTCTGAAGGATGACCTGATAAAAAATTCTAAAACCACAGCCTCGTTCTGAAGGATGACCTGATAAAAAGTTTTAAAGTCGCAGCCTCCTTCTGAAGGATGACCTGATAAAAAATTCTAAAACCACAGCCTCCTTCTGAAGGATGACCTGATAAAAAGTTTTAAAGTCGCAGCCTCCTTCTGAAGGATGACCTGATAAAAATTCTAAAACCACAGCCTCCTTCTGAAGGATGACCTGAAGTCGCAGCCTCCTTCTGAAGGATGACCTGATAAAAAATTATAAAACCACAGCCTCCTTCTGAAGGATGACCTGATAAAAGTTTTAAAGTCGCAGCCCCCTCTGAAGGATGACCTGATAAAAAGTTTTAAAGTCACAGCCTCCTTCTGAAGGATGAGCTGATAAAAGGGTATTATTTTTATTATTGAACACAACGTTTGCTTGTCTTTGACTCCTTGGTATGCTCATGTGCTATGTTATCAGCCACTCAAAATCAACATGAAAAACTTAAAAAGCGCAAAAGCCTTCAGAATATGTGTAGAAACGCCTTAAATAACAAATGTGTGTTTCCAAAAATATCCATACTTACTTTGCATTAATACTACCTACTACTGTACATACACACCCCCATTGGTGTGTTTGTGAGAAATAAAGACTATATTTGTATCTGTATCTGTTATTGACGGGGCCATCTATAGGGATGTATTTTTTTTTTCATGGCGACGGTATTCCTTCCTTTGTGATGGACCTGAGAGGGAAGCAACCGACTGTTTCCTAGAATGCACATTGTTTGGTTCCAGAAATTATCCATACCCCCCCTATGGGAGGGATTGGAAATTCCAGAGGGGTGGGGGGGAGGTCAATTTACCTGATCATTTCCATATAAATACTGGGTTTTTTGGGGGGAAATTCCAGAGAGGTGGAGGGGTCACTTTCAACACCCTTCCGTGGAGGTGGTATGGATATTTTTTGGAACCACACATTATAAATACAAAAATCAGAACAAAATGACAGGTGGTCAATTTACCTGTATTTATTTTGCCTTTTTTTTTTGGGGGGGGGGGGGGGGGGGGGGTTCTGGAATGTGTGGTTCCAAAAAACATCCATATTTCTTGTCGGAACATTGGTCTTACTATTAAATTCAAAATTTTATATTCAATTTGCATATTAAATTTAGTATTCATAGTTTCTGGCTTTTTCCACCAAAAACATTTCTATTGATTGCATTGCATAGGATTTGATACCAAGCTGTTTGCATTCTAAAGTAAGAGCATGTTCAATAAGAGCATGTTTACAGCCACCCAGACCGGTGTCACACTATGCTCTCCCCCATCGGGAGAGCTTAGCCTGACACTGGTCTGGGCGGCTGCGAGGAGACTAGAACAACTTATGCAGATGAGTTAGAATATTGACATCATGAATTATTAAGGACCAAAGTCATGAGCAAATTACCTACTTATTGCCAGTTCTCCACACACACCTTTTTATCTGTGCAATTAAAATAATATTTTTCCTGACAGGCATGCCTCTGAGATAAGTATTTTTGCAGGAGACTGAACATTTATTGACATATTGGTTACCATTTTTTGTCTAGAGTGTTTTGATTATGATTGCAAATTCAAGTGCAGAAGTGGGAGGAACTATCAACTATCAAATTTATTAACTTTCAACAGAATTGGCTCAAAATGTACTTTACAGTAGGGTAAAATAGATTTCTTTCATTCTATCAGAGTAACTTATAAGCTTACCATTTTTTTTAGGAAAAACATTTTGTGAACACTATTTTAAAGCTTAAGTTTAACAATTATTTCTCCCTTCTTCCCATATTTTGCGCAAAGTATTAGTAATTATAAAAAAATATGGTTCTTGGTATCGCTTGCAAGCCGTCCTACTCTATTGCAAGCTTCCAGTAACTTATTTTACTTGTTTTTTGGATAATGTGAGAACCTCCTTGTAGAAGATGCCATTTTCTACCAAACCTCCTTTTGACGGATGTCGCTTTATCTTTATACATGTAAAATCCTTCTGCTGATGAATCTGGCTCAAATTGGCACATCTTAATTGTACACATAAGCGATTGGACATAAATGCAATATCTTAGTTGGTTTTTCTTGATTCTTAGCCAAAACACTGCATATAAATCAGCAAAATAGTGGTAAAGTAGCGAGAGGACCGTAGGCCGCCATGTTGTTTTCCGACGATTTCCGAACCTTTCCGAAGTTACCTCCCGAAGTAGTCCCGAAGATCACCTCCTTCTGAAGGATGACATCTAGCCACGACCATACGAAAAGTATTTCCCTTCCAACAACACTGAATGTCGAATCGCTGGTCCTTTGAGAGCCGATTGCACATAACTGTGGTAAACCAAAGCAAAGAATATACACTAAAATATATCCCTCTCGGGGTCAGAGATTTTTCTCTTTCTCCGCTTATTAGGGCTAACGCTCATAAGCACACATGGGACCTTTTCATTAGCACGTTGACGTTAGCTTTCACACAAGGTTAATTCCTTATCTCCACTCTGTTGAACTTAGTGCTACGCGGCCACAGGCTTGCCTGAACATCTAGAATATACACTTAGTTCTATGGGCGAAACGTATACGTGCAAAACCCAAAGTAAATGTGAATTACTCACGACACTCGTCTAAGAACGATTCTATATCTGACCTCTTGTAAATGAATTCACTAGTAACGCAATCATACATAGCTCTGCCATTCTTGTCACGGTACCTTAGTGGTGAAAGAGTACGCGCCAATGTAGTGATTGACTATCTGGTCCTGCATAAAAGAACATAAACATCAACTTATTGAGTGAATACATCATTTATTATCAATACTGGAAAGGCAGATAGACAAAAATACCTCTCCTGCAAAAAGTCGATTGACAGAGAAAGTGAATCAAGTGTGTCAAGTTTACCTTCCTCAAATACTTGAAGTCAATATCATCTCTTCTGACAGTCCATATCATGGAGGGCACAGCATTACGAACCATCCGAGACATGAGGTTGAACTCGCAATTAGGGCCATCCTCGTAACCTGCATTCCAATCCTCATCATCATCACTCTCACTATCATCACTATCATAATCATCTCTCTTTGCTACCGTCATCTTCCTCTGCCTGCTGGTATTCAATGTGTTTGCATTCCCCCTGGGAGAGTTGCTTTGTGATGGCGAATCATCATCACTCGCATTGCCACTATCACATGAATCATCATCACTATCATAGTCCTTATTTTAGAAGCTTTCTTGGAGAGAACATTTCCCCGGAAGTGCTTTTCCACCCAGCCTCGTCTTCTAAGAGTTGCACGCACAATAGGATATACTCCGCTGCATATGAAGACCTTTTTAGCCTAGAAAATTGATAAGAAAAAAGCAAAACATGAAAGCTGAAAGCTGTAGTAATCGGATATTACGTAATGATTAGGACACGTGATTGCATTGTAATTAGCATACAGCACATGGCATGATTTAACAGAGATTATACTAGCATCTACACGAAAGAGTCTTCGCTCATGTCTTTCTAGTATATGAACCCTTTAACAGGTCACTACATTGGCGACGAGGATCCACTAGCAAAGAAAAGTACAGCAGAAGAATTTGAAGCGTTTGCAACATGACAAACGACAGTGAAGCGACGAGTTCGGGCCTACGAGCGGCCCAGCGCAAACCAACATTACGGTTGTGAACAGACAACTAAACGTGAAACCGTTCGTTATCTCTGGAGACACCAATGACACAGCAGTCCGTTGGGACAAGTGGAAGAAAGACATTGAACGTCAATTTCGTTTCTTTGGACTCACTGACCCAGAAGTAAAGAAGGATGGATTGATTATCTACGGGGGACACAGATAGCCGACCTCGAAGATTCACTTCCTGACTTAACCGAACAGCCAGGAGATAACTCATATACGAAGGAAGCTAATCAGAAAACTAGACAGGAACTTTCTACCAGGAAGAACAAGGATTACGCCAGATTCCAGTTTGGTAACTAACTCAAGGGGAGCGCGAGAGCATGGCGAACTACTACACGCGCATTCGTGAAATCGCCAAGAAATGCGAATTCGCTGATGAGAACGAAGCGATACGCGACCACTTGATTAAAACTATGACTAACGCGAGACTCAGAGTAAAAAACAATACGCAACAACTGGACACTGATTCAGATATTGGATGAGGCAGCGATTGATGAAGAGGCAAACGCTCAAGCGACGGCGATAGAACGAAAACTTCAAGAAGACTCGAATATACAACGAGTGAAGCAAATCTCAAAACAAAACCGGAAGCCAGCGCGAACGACCGCGTGAGCAAACCGAGATGTGTGGTCGATGCGGATCAAGACACGAGCAACGGAACTGTAAAGCACACGGAGTAGAATGTTACAAATGCGGGAAACGAAACCACTACGCCCGCATGTGTCGAAGCACGCAGGAGCCAGCGCGATCAAGCGACGAGGGCCGAAAACAACAAGAGCAACGAAGGACCCAACATCAGAATTCATCACGCGGACCGTCACGCAATGATTATTCACGTCAATCACGACAAAACAAAGAAAGACGACAGATTCGGCACGTGGAACAAGAGGAATCTGAGAATGAAAACAGCGAGTCCGAAAGCGACACTGATGAAGACATTGGCAGAATTCTACAGCACTTGAATATCCATCGCACGGCACAAGCACAGGCAACAACTAACAAATGCACAGTCTGGATTAACAATATCAAGACCGAGGTTGAACTCGATACTGGAGCGGACGCGAAGCCCGGTCTCGGAGGAGGACTTTTCCAGAAAACCGAGCACGGCTATCAGCCAGTACACTTCGTGAGCAGAACACTCACCGAGACCGAGCAACGATACTCACAAATAGAGCGAGAAACCCTGGCAGCGGAGTTCACCACAACAAGACTACATATGTATTTATTAGGCGCACCACATTTCCAGCTAGCGACAGACCACAAACCACTTCTCCCTCTGCTCAATAACCCCAGAGCGAAGCTCCCGCCACGGATCGAGAGAATCATAATGAAGATGCAGAATCTAGATTTCACTGCAATCCACATCCCAGGAAAGTCGAACATGACTGACTACTTATCGAGACATGCACTACCATCCGATGACGCGACACACCACGAAAGATATATCAGGCCGTGATTGAAGCAGACCATGCAGTTGTCATGGAAACCATCCAAGCTGCAACAGAGAAAGATGGGGAAATGCAAAAGTTAAAGACTGCAATCCTAACAGGCAAATGGGACAGAACTGATCCTGCCTTAGCACCATACTATGACATGAGGGCAGAAATCTACACTGCGGAAGGCATATTGCTCAGATTAGACCGCATCATCCCACCAGAATCCATGAGAGATAAGATCATTACGGTGGCACACAAGCAAGGGCATTTAGGAATAACCAAGACAAAGGAACTTATAAGAAGTAAATACTGGTTCCAGCAATAAACAGAAGAATCGAGAACATAGTCAGCACATGCGCAAGCTGCCAGATCGCGACCAACACAAGCCACACAGAACCAGCGAAAATGTCAGAGCTACCAGAAGCACCCTGGACAAAAGTGCAAGTGGACTTCTGTGGACCCTTCCCGAAACAGGAATATGCTATGGTCATTACAGACCAGTACTCCAGATACCCTGAGGTAGAGTTTACTACATCTACAGCCATCAAACCTGTTAGGCAAAAGTTGAAGAGAGTATTTACGACATACGGAGTACCCAAGGAAGTCCAAACCGACAATGGACCACCATTCAATTCACACGAGTTTACAGAATTCGCCTTGGAAATGGGGTTTCACCATAGACCGGTCACCCCACTGCACCCTAAAGCGCAAGGTCAAGTTGAAGGGTTTAATAAATTAATCAACAAGACCCTTACCATTGCCAAGGAGGAAGGAATTAATACACGTGAAGCCACATACGACATGCTGCAAGCCTACAGGGACACACCCATCCAGCCACTAAAGAGACACCATATAAACTTATGATGAACAGGGATGTCAGAACTAGGCTAGAAAAGTTCACACCGGAAGTACCTCCAAATGATGCAGAGATCAGGGGAAAAGATGAGAGCTATAAGGCAAAGATCAAGGCATACCATGACAAGAGGCATCGAGTCAGGACACATGACATCACAGTGGGACAAGCAGTATTAGTAAAGAGGGATGGCAAGAAGAAGAAAGCACAGACCCCGTACGAGCCACATATATACTTAGTCACACATGTGAAAGGATCAACTATTTATGCTAGGAGACTAAGTGATGGAAGGACAATCTGCAGAGACGCATCCAGAGTTAAGCTATTTAGGACAATGGAGAGACTCACAGAAGAGGAGAGAAACCAACTACCAGCGCAAGTACCACCACCCTTCAGTGAGAGAAAACCAGAGGCCATAGGAAATGCAAACCCACCAGCAGCTGAGGAAGTTAACCAGCCACGGAGATCCACAAGAAAACATGTTTCAGTATTTGAAAAATCACTTAAAGACTTTGAAAAGAAATGAGACAGTATACATCAAAGAATGTTTAGCAAAAGATACTGCATATAATTGCTACAGACTATTAGTGTACGGGAAAAGACTTAAAGCATTATTCAAAAACAAGTTACAGTTACAAATCAATTATTAATTAATGTAAATATTATTTGATTTTCCAATTCCAAAAAGATTGAGATTATGTACATATTTCTGATTAACTGAAAAGGGAGGAATGTAGTAATCGGATATTACGTAATGATTAGACACGTGATTGCATTGTAATTAGCATACAGCACATGGCATGATTTAACAGAGATTATACTAGCATCTACACGAAAGAGTCTTCGCTCATGTCTTTCTAGTATATGAACCCTTTAACAGGTCACTACAAAAGCAATTCTCAGCGTAAGGTGTATGTTTATTTGTAAATGAGTGGCTGCTTAGCAAGCGTTTGCCGTGGGTCTTCAGGGTCACAGAATTCTGGATGTTTTGGCCGCCCATTTCGCACGCAGCCAAATATTTTTGGAGGTCTCTGACCAAAACCAATCGGAAACGCTTGCTACAGGCTAATAAAGCCTGAGTGTATCGATGTAGTACATGCAACCTACTAGAGCTTTCAATTTCTGTTCATCGCCAGGGGCGTTCCTAGTCATTTCTCGGCGGTACACAAAAATGCAAAACAATCATTTAATTATCTGTGCTGCATAAATGTCTATTTTCATCAGAGTGACGAAATAAGGCCACGCTAGCTTTATGAAACTTTATCGAAAAGATCCGGGAAATAATTTTCAAACACTACCAAATCGCTTGGTATAAAGGCATGAGAAAAAA
The DNA here is from genome assembly GCA_033964015.1 of Scolanthus callimorphus. Lineage (NCBI taxonomy): Eukaryota > Metazoa > Cnidaria > Anthozoa > Actiniaria > Edwardsiidae > Scolanthus > Scolanthus callimorphus. The sequence continues at coordinate 28,914,853 of CM066913.1, forward strand.
ATATAGCCAAAATACATTGCAGTTAAAATAAAGTGACCTTCTTTTGCAGCATTATTATGCCGATTCCAAAATTTCAATGATATGAAGAAAAGAGTAGGGCACTCTTGGCTGCCAAACTAATGGCAAATTCTATTAATGAAATCAAAACGTTGGCGTACTTTGTGTATGGTAAGAACGTCCATGATGATGACTGTACCACGCCTCTTTCTGCTTATTTGCATGGAAAAGAGAGTTCACAATATGTTTTTTTGGGGGGAATTGCAACCAGGAATTATGTAATAGGGATTTCACGCTCAGAATGGGAAACCAGAAATAAGCCTTGCAATTAATGTTTGTAATCTCGGTCATTAGAATCTGATTGGTTGTCTTTTTCTTGCAATTTTTCTTCGGTCAGTAGAACCTGATTGGTTGCCTTTTTTCTTGCAATTTTTCTTGCAACTCTTGCGAGTTGCCGCGGGATGTCACACACTCGCAACATTTTCTTGCAACATGCAACACGCCCGCGATAAATTAAAAAGTACAGCGGCTTATCCAAGTAAACAACCCGCGAGACAATGAATGGTGTGCGCTGATTGCCTCGCGAGTTGCAGAGACATGTCACCCGCAGCAATTTTGCTCGCAATGTTGCGAAAAGTAGAAATCAAAACTACTTTTTCTGCAACTCGCATCGCAACATTTTGTAGACGCGCAATAGTCACTGCAATTCGCAACGTAACAAAAATTGTGTTGCGAGTTGCAAGAAAAATTGCCTCGTGTGACACGGCCTTAAACAAGCACACACACGATTCTACGACAACACACGCTCCCCTAAACAAAAACATGTGTGAAAGCCAGACAACAGAACTGTTGAAAATGGCATGTAACCAAAAGAGAGTGGAAAATGTAAGGTCTAACTAAGAATTCATGAAGGGTAAGGAGCATGCATCATCAAGCAAGCAAGGAAGGAGAGCAGGACGTAGAGGGGGGCGGGGGGTACTCCCTCATATATGGTATACGGGTATGCACCGCCCTATAGGGTATGTTTTTTGGGCTCCTGAGGTCTACGGTAGGGTATCGTTTTTTGCTTGTTTGGTCGCTGATAGGGTATGTATCTCAGTATGGCTACCCAAGTGCAAACAAATTACAATCAAAGTTGTACCGCAATTAGTGGAAAGGTGATTTATTTTGAAACAATTTCATGATTATCAAAATACTGCTTTGATTGCGACCAATGGACCCCCCTGGTGACTAATTTCAGGTCTGTGGTAGGTTATAAAAAAACGAGGATTTTTTGGTATCTGATAGGGTCAGGTTTTGGAGACCTTGGCGGCGCATTCCTACCCAAAAATCAGTGGAGCACCCCCCCCCCCCCAGCGACGTAGATGACAACAGATGTACAGATGTGAAAAGGAAAGGATGACCATGGATATCCTAGGGTCTGAATCGAGTCTGAAAATATGAATCCTTCAATGACTGAAGCAAGTACTCTTTGATGTCTGCCACAGTAGGGTAATGGAAGTAACTCAATCTTTATTTGCAATTGTTGCTTCATCTGGAAACATAAGAGGTGCGTGTGACCAAATAGTTTTGTGTGCATGCAGCCAAATGGTGTTTTCTTTGCTTCCTTTAGCATGCATGCTGATGATGGCGCGTTCTGTGGTACATACTTTTATGTACCATGGCCGAGAGCCAATCAGAATTAGAGAAATGTGCGTACTGTGGTATAAACATGTATGTTCTAGAATCACACAAGAATAACACCTCCCTCCCCACCACCGGCCCCTCCCTTGGTCCCCACCACCGGCCCCTCCCTTGGTCCCCATCACCGGCCCCTCCTTGGTCCCCATCCCTCCCTCTCCACCACCGGCCCCTCCCTTGGTCCCCATCACCTCCCTCTCCACCACCGGCCCTCCCTTGGTCCCCATCACCTCCCTCTCCACCACTGGCCCCTCCCTTGGTCCCCACCACCGGCCCCTTCTTGGTCCCCATTACCTCCCTCTCCACCACTGGCCCCTCCCTTGGTCCCCATCACCTCCCTCTCCACCACTGGCCCCTCCCTTGGTCCCCACCACCGGCCCCTCCCTGGTCCCCATTACCTCCCTCTCCACCACTGGCCCCTCCCTTGGTCCCCACCACCAGCCCCTCTCTTGGTCCCCATCACCTCCCTCTCCAACACTGGCCCCTCCTTGGTCCTCACCACCAGCCCCTCCCTTGGTCCCCATCACCTCCCTCTCCACCACTGGCCCCTCCTTGGTCCCCATCACCTCCCTCTCCACCACTGGCCCTCCCTTGTCTCCATCACCGGCCCCTCCCTTGGTCCCCATTACCTCCCTCCCCACCACCGGCCCCTCCCTTGGTCCCCATCACCTCCCTCTCCACCACTGGCCCCTCCCTGGTCCCCATCACCTCCCTCCCCACCACTGGCCCCTCCCTTGGTCCCCATCACCTCCCTCTCAAACACCAGTCCCTCCCTTGGTCCCCATCACCTCCATCTCCACCACTGGCCCCTCCCTTGGTCCCATCACCTCCCTCTCAAACACCGGTCCCTCCCTTGGTCCCCATCACCTCCCTCTCCACCACCGGCCCCTCCCTGGTCCCCACCACTGGCCCCTCCATGATGGTTTACCTTCATAGCACTCTCTGCTACTTCTTTTGCATGCCGAACTTTCTCAAACACTGGATCATTATATTTTTCCCACAACGTGAAGGCTGTGAACTAGTTCTGTTGTGGTTTCTCTTAGTTGCCTTATTATTACTGGTGTTGTCAGAACAGAACAGTTGTATGGTGAATCATCAATTTTAGTACTATTGTTCCATCCATCATCCAACATAGATTTTGTCAGGGGGTGGGTAAGTCCTCTCTTGTGAGCCACTCGCATATTCTTTTGATGTTTTCTCATGTACAATTTTCTGCTGACTGATTATAAGGGCTTGATTCTTGCAATCTTTGAGCTTCAGAAATCTGCTCTAATTGGATGTTGAGCTTCTGGAGAAGTGTCTGTAGGTAGTGAAGTATTGGATGTAGACTGAAGGTTGTTATTTCCAGCTGGTGAATTGCCTGTAGTATCTGATACCTGATTTTCTGGCACACGATTCTGAGATAGATTTGATAATGATATTGTAGATGGGATTGATTCATTGGAGGGTTTGTCCAGAATGTCATTATGGGATTCCTGTGGAAAATGTGGAAAATATACAGTAGCTCAATTGTGTGGTTCCAGAAATTATCCATACCCCCCCCCCCTACGGAAATTCTGGAGGGATGGGGGGGTCAATTTACTGATCATTTCCATACAAATACTGTATTTTTCCTTGGAAATTCTAGAGGGGTGGGGGGGTTCACTTTTAACACCCTTCCGTGGAGGGGGTATGGATATTTTCTGGAACCCACACATTGTGAAACCATATTAGAATTCCTGTAGGGACAACTAGAGAATATGCCCATTTATTATATAGACACGAGTGTTTTACTGGGAAATATGTCGCGCGTATTATTCATTCGAAGTGCATCCGGGAACTTTTTTTACATATTTTTGATATCCTCACTCGCTGCGCTTGTTCGTAAAATATTGCTTTTGCCACTTGAAAATAAAATTCATATCTTCGCGCCACCGTGTAAGATCCTCTATGTATGTCTCAGCCCTTTCTGTAAGATATGCCTAATGTACCTCATGTAGATCATCATCTGGCTCTTTAGTTTGCTGGTTTTCCTTGTTTTAGAAGTTGACTTGGATTATATTGACAGGGGTAAGTCTTGTTTGGAAGATGAATAAGCTATCATAAGATTGTCTACCTGCAAAATAAAAGACATTTTAATGTGCAAATGTGTCACTGAGGTGTATCAGGGTCAGGTCTAGGGGTGGTAAAGGGATTCTTACTCTTCCCATAAAAGACTTTTCGCTTAAGAAATACATAGAACCTGCAGGAATTCAAGAATATGACATCCAGCTGTTTTGGGTTCATATTTGCATTTTAAAATTAGACGAGCATCAGACCACAAAAAAAAAGCAATTCAAAAAGAAAGTTGCAAATGGTCAGGAAAAATACTGTATAGTAGCCATGTTCCAAGTAAGCTTATTATTGATCGTTTGCAACCTTCCCCTTGAGAATAAAATCACAAAGTGTGTAGCCATATTTATGCACCAGTCAATTGACAGCCCCGCACCCCCCCATCGCGCATTAGCGGGGAACTAGCGGGGCTTTCGTACAGAATTCACACTACATTACTGCCCCGTTGGTCGGGAGATGCACTTTCTTTCACGGCTTCCACACAGTACATCGAGCGGGGAGTCACTCTCTTCCCCGGGACAGTAACACAACAGAAACCAGCCCGCTTTCGGGCTGCTTCACCTCCATATGAACACCCCTTACTTCAAATACAGATTTTTGTTACCTGAATTAAACGTATTAAATTTTAATCTACACTAGCGAAAGTACATGCCAGTAGAAAAATATGGTTTTATTGCGCTTTGCGATCGGCTGCGGCTGCATTGAAAACTGGGCACCATTGACATGACTCTTTTCAGTGAGTAAAAATCCTTTGTGTTATCTTCTAAATTCATTGGGCAAGGAGCACATTCACTCTTAATTATTACCCTGGGGTCGGTGCATTCACCTCTCAGATTGTCCCGCAAACCGAGGCGCTCACTGCCTTTCATTTGCCAAAAGTGAATGCCCCGCTAATGCGCGAATGGGGGGGTGCGGGGCTGTCAATTGACTGGTGCATTATTTTGTTTCTCCACCAAACATGGCCACCAGTGATGTTACTGCAAACCAAGAATTGTTGTCGGTCTCTTAATGTACTTAACAAGTCCAACCTAAATTAATTGCACAAATAACCATCTAAATGGTAGATATTATTGACAAAATCTGACATACGGCTTACTTAATACATGGAGGTCGATAAGACTGCATGTAACAATCAAGGCGAATCAAAATTGGAAGCAAGGCTTAACAGGACAACTTAATTATATAAAATACTGATAACGCAAAATATCATGTTAGGTGCAGCAATACATTCTAGCATGAGTGTGCATAAAAATAATTAAAAAAACTATAACTTAAAATCGATTAAATTTTATGTACAAAACAAAGGGGTACTCACATGCTTTCTTTGTTTTTCTACGTGCATTTGCTGTCGATCCAAGAAAGATGTCTTCATGTTCTGTACAATTTTCATACTGTTTGAGCTCACTTTGGGTTTGAATGTAAAGTTGGTCTCGGTCTCGCCCGGGACAAACAGCTCTCTTTTATTTAGAGCTGTCTTTAGTTTGTCTCCTCGTTCTTTTGCAAGCTTGATGCTAAGCGCATTCAGCTTCGGTGCAAAAGTCAACTCCGATTCAAAACTAACTCGCTGTTGATGCTTCACCGTAGAAACCATCGTCTTACTCTTTTTATCTTCAGTGGACTTAATTTGGTCTCTTCGGAGTCTGCATTTTCCTGTGTAACTCTAGTTACAGCCCTGAACACCGTCAGATCTCCAGCATTGCCTCCAACAGGCTCCACGGCTACTACTTCGCCATTCCGACTATACGGATTCTCGCTTGGATTTGACGCTCTAATACTGGCCAGAGAACCATTCTGTGAACTAATATCAGCAGCTAATGGATTAGTCAAGTTAGATTTCATGATATTATAGGTCTTGCAGTACTCTAACATTTCCATTTTTCCGGCGTGATTCGCACGCCCGCGACAAGAAGTTTACACCCGAGACGCCATCTTGAAACCATGTTACTATAGCAACGGATTCTAGAACACAAATCCCGTGAGAATTTCAATACAAATCGATCAACATAAACGAACAATAACAAAACACCATATCAAACATGCAACAATACTATAGTAGGTATATCGCTTAACTCATGAAACTTTTGCATTTTCTCAGATGACAAAACTTATTGTTGAACCTTGAAAATCCAAATATTGTTTTTCGTAATAGATTTTGCCACCTCGGTACGCGAACTCAAAAAGTTTAATAGCAGCAAGCTAATTGGTCAGAACAAATATTAAATCAGGGCCATAATGAATAATAAAAATCTGCCACATGAATTATGAATCGAATAAAAGACCACAGACAAATATGATGAAACTTCAGATAGTAACAACACGAGTTTAAGGAACCAGCATTCACTTGCCTAAATTTGTTTACTAAGTAAAAATGTTGCCTCACTATTAAGTACTTTGCGTGCTATTTTCATTTATCGTTTAGCCTAAAATCTTGGCTAGATATGATTATATGGAAAGGCCTTATCTGTGTTTTTATCTCCTGTGTGATAAACCGTGGCTTCCCAGGCGCTTTATAACTTTTTGTTTAGAGGAGTTAAAAGAAAATGAAATTGAAGAATACGAAGAAAAACAAACCTATTGTCATCCAAGTGTCATATACTGGCGAAATGCAGAGAAAAGAGGCGTCTGCTAGCAGGGAACATATACGTAAATATTATATATCTTAGCAAACGTCTGGCTATGAATATTGCATCAACGAACCTCATGTTGGTGGCGGTGGAAAAATAAAACCACACTTTTCCAAGATACTTACTTTACCACGAATGTATATTGCTTAATTTGTATCATACGTTCATCCCATATCCTCGAGACCTTTTTCGAACGCATTCCTCTACCAACGCTCCACTGCAATGGTGTGACGTCATAATAAAAATCTCATTTTGAAGCCTCCTGTGACGTCATAATTTTCATTATTTTTTGGATATCTTCCTTCTTTGCTACGCTGCTTACGGTCATAGCTGTTTCGATAATCAACAAAGTTCTGTGGTCTCTGTTGTTCTGTTTACGCTATTGTCCCCGTATTAGCATGGACTTGTCTGGTCTTTTGTCACATTAATATATGATTGATTGATCTGTGATGGGATGAATAGAACGAATAGATATCGTCAATCATGACTCATGTTTACGGCAACTAAACTGTCATTGCGTGAGAATTTCGTTTTTTCGCAGAAAGCAGCTACGCCCCAGTGAGTATGTGGGAAAAGGAAATCAGAAAATAAACGTTCGAGCAGGACTGAGCTCACATTTCTCAAAACGACAAGTATTTTATACCAATCTGAATTCCAAGAAGATGACGGAAGGTAGTTTGCCTTGTGGAATTTCAACTGAAAAGGGGCAGCTAGCTGGGCACTGCAAAAGTGTAGTAGCTTGCGCCACTTCTAAAGTTCTTTGACTGTGCATGTCACGCCCAAGCTGTTGGGTTACACGCTGGGCAACTTTGCTTGAAAAGAGACGGAATTAACCAACTGCTACGCCTAAGTAGAAACTTTGAAATAAAAAAATGTATACTAATAAGACTTTGTCTGGCACTTTCATGATAAAAAAAAAAAACCGTCGTGTACGGTTTAATCAACTGTAACAATCGTAAGTAAGTCCGGAATCCCGAGTCGGATATATATATTTTCTGAGGATTTTGGGCTCAGTTGAATTGAATTTATGCTGCTGTGTTTGTTACATTCTTCAATATGGGCATCTGATTGGCAGATGACATAATGAACGAAATGTCATGTTCTACTCCGCGTTACTAACAAGCGCAAGCCGTCTGAGTGTACGTACTACGCCGAGTCCGATGCCCTGTCAGAAGTACCGCAATGCGACTATCTTTGGGATGAAGTGCAATGAATCGCTCCGCTGGGGGGGGGGACCATTGCAGCAAGACACTCGGGCTGCTTAGGCGCACACCCTGAGACCTTGTTCGAGAGAGGTCAAGGAGAGAGCGTACCTAGCGCTAGTAAGACCTTCGCTGGAGTATGCGTCCTCCTCTTGGAACCTACATACAGACTCTGATGTAAGTCGCCTAGAACAAGTACAGAACAATGCCGCTCGATTCGTGTGCCGTGACTATAAGCTAACTACAAGCACTTCCCAGTAAGTGAAAACTTTGGGTTGGGATATCCTTGAATCCAGACGTTAGTTCATCAGTGCACACTATTATATAATAAGTTCCACACTCAGCTCATCCACTGCCGACCACCAAAAGATTTGACTCCTACCCAAAACACCAGAAGCACTCGAAGACATTCACAGACCTACCAGCAGTTACAGGCCGATATCTTGGCCTATAACTACTCATTCTTCCCAAGAACAATTCGTACATGGAACTGTCTTCCTGCTGACGTTGTGAGCGCTGCAGACCTGCCATCATTCAAATCGGCTCTTACACCTGCCATAAGAGCGCTCAAGGTGCCCAGCCACCTTCGCAGGGTAGAACACCCGCTGTCTGTCCCTCCCGTAATTAGAGTAATCTATCTTAGGGAGTATCTTTTCTAAGTTCAAGTTCTTGAGAGGCAAGGAATTTTCCAGATCCGTTCAACACATGGCTAAGCAGAATAATTGTTTCTGCATCTTGAAGTGCTGGAAAACGCTTCACAAATCTTAGCCCACATATCCTAGTCATGTTATGTTTGTGGTACTGTTTACATTGGCCTGAGTTACAGCCATTCTCAGTTACACGCGGTCGCCGGAAAAAAGCTTGCAAGCGAAAACTCGTTTTCTGTCTTGTCTAAACGGCGAAAGCACGTGCGTTGCCATGGACACTTTTACAAAAAAAACGAGTTTTCGCTTGCAAGCTTTTTCCCGGCGACCGCGTGTAACCTGAGAATGGCTGTAACAGACGCCCACTCAAAATCAAACGATTTGTGTGCAGCATTGAAACTCGAGTCGATTCATGCAATCGTCGCGCCGCGGTGGGCTCTTCGCGCTTCTATGGGGGGCGCGCCAAAGTACATTTTTATTATGCATAAACCAACAAAAGAATACATAAATGGGTCAACTGAAAAAAAGGTTTTATTAATCCCTTTACGGGGCTATTTTTATATTGGCCGAGATAAGGAAGCCATGACAACAAAGATACATTCACAACATTAAAGAATAAAATCATAGCACCAACGAAGATACCCTGGCATTTCATTTTTTACACATATTTTGGTTTTATAATATAGCTACGATATAACGCGCGCTCTGATTGGTCCAAATCGAAGCTCTATTACACCGATAAAGTAATGGTTCTCTCCCGCTATGTCATAAAAGCATTAGAACACAACTTTCTATGACTTTATCGGCAAATACAGCACTTGTGATGTGGGGAGACACTCGAAACGTTTTAAAATCACTCGCCTGCGGCTCTATTGCGCCGATAAAGTCATAGAAAGTTGTACTCTAATGCTTAAATAATGCCCCCAACTAGAAAGTCAAAATAAGGGTTAAGAACAACACGTTCTTATTACCCGATTACCTACATTAACTCCACTTGTTTTGATGGCTCAATTAAAAAAAATCAAAGCCAGGCTAGTGGTTAAGCAGCATAAAAAATATTCCCAAGGGATAGATCTTTAGGTTAACGATACTATTCTCCAATATACTGTATGGTCAGGACCAATTGGTAGGATGATTATTTTTCAAATACACAGGGTCAGATCAATATTGATACAGCAGTCTTTGTAATTACAGTCTTAATTTCAATATATATATTGGAATCCACCAGGAAATGAAGTGACAAACTTGAAAATCGTTTTGATATCTTCTGGAGAAAAAAGCCTTTCTTACAACACCAAGCACTGAAAGAGCATGAGATAACAGCACATGAACTATTGCCTAGCAAGTTCACAACAGTCCTGTGATCTTTGAAAATTACTTTCCCTGGCTTACCTACAAATTTGTAGTTGGTGTTACACAGAATGGGCAATTCCAGATATGTACCCCCACCACAGGTGGCACTAGTTTTTGGGGGCTTACCCCCACCCCCATGCATATAGAATTCCCGAGAGGTTTACCTAAACAAAACCCCTTCAAAACCCCCATGCAGGCAGAATTCCGAGCTTGAAAACCCCCCTCCCATTCAGAATTTCCAAATGCCCCCGTCCCAGGGTACACATATTTTCTGGAATTGCCCAATACTATATATATGTTATTTACCGGCTGGGAGGTCCAGATCGTGAAATACCGTGACCGAGGTCTTGAAAATACTGATTGAGACCGGAGGTCGAGGTCAGTATTTTCAAGGCCGAGGTCACGGTATTTCACGATCTGGACCGACCCCAAGCCGGTAAATAATATATTTATTTTTTTGCTTTCACTGAAACAGGGTCCAGATCCGGATCGTAGGATTCCGGCCCGCTCGCGAGCCAATCAGAGCGCGCGATTTGATGGATACCGGACCGCTGAAAAAATAAAAAATGATATTTGTGGATTCTAAAAAGTGCCCAAGATAAGGCAATTACTTTCAAATTATTTTGTCCAAATGTTTTTTTTTGACTTTTTGTCAAAAGTCTCATTTTCTGGTGGATTTCATCTTAATATTATCAGTAGTATCAAGCAGTATTTGTCAATTTGAAACGCTACATTAAAAACATCCAGCATACCTTTGAAAACTTTTGTTTACTCTTTTGCTACTAGAGAAGTTATTGTACATGTATTAGCAATATAATTTTAAGGTTACTGTGAAGGTTCCTGGGTGCTCTTTGCTTATACTCAAAAGTCACACATAACTATGAATTTCAATAAAAGAAAAATGACAAAAGTTTGATGAACACTTCAGTCTTCAAAGCATATTATCACCAAGTTTTGTACTTCGAAATTGCACAATCTTAAAACACGTTTTTCAACTATATAAGGTGATATATATCTTGATAGGAAGATCACCTGTGAACCTATACAATAATCATAGGGCCAGAGGTATCAGTTTCCTCTGACACCACCCCTCCACCCCAAAAATAATGCTACACCTATTCCAAGAGTTCCCTATACAAATAGGTCTTGTTCATAATATACAAAGTTTTCAGCCTAAGCTTCAGTCATCTCTCCACATCACAGACAAAACTATTGCATGTCTATCCACACTTTCACTAGAGAGACAAACAAAGGTAGTTATTAGTAAGCTCATGCTGGTTGTTGATTTGGATTCAGTAGAATTTGATGGCACAAATTATCCTTTATCCTGTCCTCGGGTTGCCTTTGATTATCTTGTACAAATTTAAGTTCTTTTAAAAGAGAGAAAACCAAAGCTTATGTTGTCATTGATGCAATGTCTTTGACTTGCTTGAAGACAAAACAGAATGAATGTTGACACTTCACTATAAAATACTAAACAAATTAGAGCAAAAATGAAAATGAAAAGAAAACTGAACAGTAATCCCCTAAAACACTGCTAGGATGGTTATAAAAGCTGATACTTACCAGTTTTGGAGCAATGAGTTTTCCGCAATAAGTTTTTTGGATCAAAAGCTCCTGACTTTAGGTTTGTTTTACAAATATCTGTCATCCCTGAGTTCCAATGAAGTTCTCAGACCATTTAACATCTCAGATTTTCGTGCTGAACAAATCACAACATAATTATCTGGTATAAAAGTACCTCAATCTAGATTGCAGAGGCAGGTGGAGTCTCTTGAGTGACAGGGGCATCATCAGGCCCCAATGGTGGCAGCAGAACGACGAGGGCTATGCCAGGGGGTCTCCTTGAACAAAACCACAAGTTGAAGCCCCAGACCAGACAGTTCAAGAACCCAAGCAGCTGGACAGAAAGGAATAACATTTAGTCAGTAGACTACAGTGGCCCATAAGTGCACGGCAAAACTCTTACTTCTCACGGCAAAACTCTTATTCCTCACGGCAAAACTTTAATGTTCACGGCAAAACTCTTACTTCTCACGGCAAAACTCTTGTATTTCTCACGGCAAAACTCTCATTTCTCCCTCGCGGCAAAACTCTTATTTGTCACGGCAAAAACTCTCAAGCCACGGCAAAACTATGTATCTTCCACGGCGGAAGTGAGCTTCACGGCGGAAGTGAATGCAGAATGGCGGATATGTCGGCGAATGCATGATTTTCCAATGATATACATTTAGTTCAGATATTTTATCAAGTTAGTCCATTCCCATTAACCTAGAATCTGGCAAAAAAAAAACATCCAGTGTAAAGATAGGCACTTGACGTCGCGTACTGGGCCGGTTGCTTTCACTTCCGCCGTGAAGCTCACTTCCGCCGTGGAAGATATAAAGTTTTGCCGTGGCTATAAGAGTTGTGCCGTGACTAATAAGAGCTTTGCCGTGAGGAATAAGAGTTTTGCCGTGAACAATAGTTTTGCCGTGAACAATAGAGTTTTGCCGTAAACAATAGAGTTTTGCCGTGAGGAATAAGAATTTTGCAGTGAGAAATAAGAGTTTTGCCGTGAGAAATAAGAGTTTTGCCATGAGAAGCAAAAGTTTTGCCATAAGAAGTAAGAGCTTTGCCGTGAGAAGTAAGAGTTTTGCCGTGCACTTATGGGCCACCGTAGTAGACAACACTTCAACACACTAAGGCCAGTTTCAGACCTCAAACTTTTGCCGTGTTGAATGTAATTGTTAGAAATTTCATTTGCAGCTTTCCATTTGCAAAAGGTAAATTTACAGATGAGCAGTAACCTAAAGTTTGTTTTTCTTGTTTGTTCTTCCTTTTGTTGTGAAAAGGAGAAAACGAGTTGGCAGAATTGGATTCAAAGCAGCAAAATATCAATGTTTGAAACAGGCCTAACTTTCTCCCAGGTTATTCAGCTAGTAATATAACCAGTTCTGATCAGCTAATATGTGACAGCTACATCACTTTATGGAGTACTATAACACCCATGATATAAAATATATAAAAACAGGTTTACTGGTAGCTAGAAAATATTTTATTGGAAGTTGCACAACGTTTGCCTTAAGTTGCACATCCACACCTATCAGAAGCCCTGTAGTAGATAGTTTAGGTCAGATCACCATCCAGATGTTTGTACCATAGAGAGTTTATTGATGCCCTCTTGTCCTAAATTAGAAAAACAAACCACTGAATGGGAGCATATTGTACATACCACAGACACGTTCAACGCTGCATATGATGAACCTGACAGGTCGGTACACTTGCTTGGCAACTGGCAAAGTGGATAATTAGTAGTCACCACACCAACAGCTGTAGCATCTTTCAGACCAGACAACCCAGCAGCCCAAGCAATTGAACAGGTGAACCAGAACACCACATAAATAACACTTACAACAAAATCCTGCAAAATTGTCAGAAATAACATTTTGTTAGCACAAAACGTGTCAAAATCTATTAATTCTTGTTTTCCTTTTCTAAGTTTGCTACAGACATTGAACTAAAATGTACAATTTCTTTTAACTTTTGAACTCCTACATATAACTTCTGAATAGCAAACAATTGGCAAATCAACAGATAAAGAAAGGGGAGTTTCACAGGACTTATATTATTATTACCTTAAGTATTTTGGATTTGTTTTTGGCTACAAAACAAGCCATCATGCCCAGAGCATGAGTTATGCTCTTTTGTGCAAAAATTTGGTAGGAAGCACAAAAGACAACAATAAACTACACAACCTTACCACAACTGGTAGAGAGAAAATGCCAATATCTGTTGATGTAGAATCCTTAACTTGATCTTCAAAAAATATGTAGTATAGGCTGACAACAATAGTGTAGAGAAAGCAGGTTACACCAACAAACACAAATATTCTGACTCAGACTTGTAATTGAGACTCTGTGTAGTCTTTGGGGAAGTGCCATTACATGTGAGCCCATTTTTCCCTGCATCAAAATAGTAAGTGGAATGATCAAAAGTGTAGGAGAAGTCGGCATTGACTCTTTGGGTCAATGTTGCATTCCCAGGTTTGGTGCAATCAAGCAGGAATTCATAGTGGCCTTTATATCCAACAGTAGTAGCAAAGGCAAAGATGGCAATGCACTGAAAAGTAAAGTAACAAATAAATTAATTCTTTATTAAATACCTTTTTGATTACCCCAGGACTTAGACAGCATCAACCTTAGTACTTTTAGTTTTATCAAATTTATCCAATGCTCAATTCGTTGTTATCGAGTTTAGAGATTACCCCACAAAAAAATTCAGAGAATGACTCCCTCTCCCCTCACCTCCCCCCCCTCCCCCCCCCCCCCCCCCCCCCCCCCACACCCACACACACACACACATACACACATTAATAACAACCAGCTCCTCATGTCAAATACAAATACATTCATTTCGGCCCCAAATTCTGGTAGTGGTTTTAAAGGGAAAAAGCATAGTTGGCCATGGGACTTGTTTATCGTGCAAAACAACTGGTTAGCAGTTTATAATCTCTAACCGCTAAAAAAGTAGGAAGCATTTTTTATCTAACTTTACTTAAATGCCACTAATAATGTTGCACCTAGAGTTTGTGGATTGTGCCTTAAATTCTGATCCTAGGTAAAAAAAATTCACCATGTTTTATTCTTAATTCCAGGCTCTGATTTAAATAATGTAGACAAGATTTCTACTGCACCACAATATTATGAAAGTAGTTTTTTATGCTACTACATGCACATGTTTTAATATTTGGCTTTGCCGATTTGGATGGCATGTATTTTTAGACAGAACAGAGCATACAAACTGTCTGTAATTGCATCCAAAAGTAAGGGTGGAGATATCATCTACTTCCCTGGAAGGGGTTAAGTTTAAAGGGTTAGGGGAGCTGAGAGCATGCAATTCAAGATCGACTCAACAGTTCATGGAATTGTGATCTTATTTGTTGCATGAAAGTTCAGGGTGATTATCATCTATTGATTTGGAATAAAGTCCCTAACAGTGATACATCGAATGATAGCTTGCATAATACGTTTGCACCTTCATTTAGCTCTAAAGTATGACCCGCGTTTTATATTTAGAGAATGTGTAGCAGCTAAATATAGAAGCTTAGACAAACTCAGTTAAAACAATGCGTGGTATGTTGGATAGATAGCAGTGGTTTGTGGAAAACAAATAAATGAATAAACAGTTAATTCAACAAAGCCTCGACACTACAAGAAGAATAACAAAGACTAGCAATAATTTTGCTCTCTAATATACTTAGCTACGATATTTGAAATCCGCAAATCCTGTCTGTGTAGTTGACAAGTTTGCTCGATCGGTGGGGAGTTCTTAACAGACCTCGAAACTGGCTCACTTAGCTCGTTTTTTTCTAATACTTACAAACTCGATGATTTTTATAAAGCCTCTAGGTTCCTTGAAGATGTCAAAGTTGGGCTTATTGTTCATTTTCGGCATGATTATGGACGGTAGAATGCAGAACTTAGCTCATCACCTGCATCTACTACTACCGATCATGAACCGCCTTTGACTGCACAGCAACCACCCACTTGGCGCGAGGGCTTATGGGAGATATTGTACACAGGCGACCCGTGGGTGGGGTTTTTCCATTTTATGCCTCTACTATAAAAACACAGAAATCATTGGTCCCAAACTACTCTGGTGTCCTCTGGTGTATGGATTCAATTATTGAGTTCAGCCTTTATTTTCGTGATTAAAACGTCGCTTTTTGCACTGTGTACAAGGTTGTTTATATAACAGTCGCCATTAAAACAGTTCTATCACTGAAGAAAAGCTGGGATGCCTGCTTACTACCGAAACAGGTAGAGCGTTTATTCGGCTCGAGAAAAAACACTCGTTTCCAGACAAAAACATTCACGATTAAGTTTGAATTCCTTTACTGAGGTCAGCGATGCGTGCAACTGAAATATTTTAATTTGGAAAATTTTCAACTTAAAACACAAGAAAAAGCATCTGCTCGTGTTTTCTACTAATTTTATGATGTAAGAAATACAAATCAGTGTGTTATTTCCCAAATTTGAACGATTTTCTGTGGCAGCGACTGAACGCATGATTGATTTCGTGCAAAGGAATGCAATCAGACTCGCCAACGTTTTTGTCTGGAGACCATACTAGTCCAATACTCTGACAAATTTATGCATGGTATTGTTCTCCTCCATTGTATTGCCTCGTTCTATAATACACTCCATTGCACTCCATAAATTTAGACAATGCCTTGTATAAATTTGTCAGTGTATTGGACAACCCTCCTGGAGACGAGCGCTTTTTGTCATCGCTCTACCTGTTTCGGTAGTATATTTCTTCAAACCCTCGTCCTGGGGCGGATTATGCTACAGCCTCCAGGAAAAGATACTGATCAAAACCTTGAAACGCTCTAAAAGTGCATTTTAGGGGAGGAACGGGGTAGCTACTTCAATGCTCTTTCCCCGAAAGGGTTAACGAACCCTTGGGGCCAGAAAATTGGGTTTTGGGTCACAAAACAGATAGGAAACATGACAAAATGCTATAAATTTGGTTTATACAGGGTTTTTTTTTTCTGAAAAACTGAGGACAGCGAACCCCCCCCCCCCCCCTAAACTGGATACTTATTATAAAGTAGTTGTTTTGACCTCTTCCCTGAGACCTCTACATGTCAAAACATGTCCAATGCGCGCGCATACTGAACAAGTCCCTTTTAGGGTCGGCGAAACGTCTTGAGAATATTTCTTCCCTAGAGAATATCAAAAGCCAGGAAAAACAACGATGACGGAGTTTGAAACGATTTTTTTCTGAAATGAAAGGAAAATCAGAAAATTGCGCGCATTCTTCGCCCGTCGTCAACTACAAGCTGATTTCCACAAGGGTATGATATTTTATACCACAACGCGCGTGATTCTCGAATTCTGATTGGCTCTCAGCCATGGGTACATAAGAGGACATACCACGGAACGCGCCATCATAAGCGCGCGCGCTAAAAAGAACCAACAAAAACACCGTTTGGCTGCGCGCGCGCTGCTTTTGCCTTTTTATTTTTGCCTTTTTGTTGTGGTATAAAACAAATGTCCTCTGATTTTCCGTGGTATGTCCTCTTATATACCACGGAATGACGTAATAAAGTGGTCAAAATGTACTGCGGACCCACTCGGCTGCGCTCGTGAGTCCACAACATTTTGACCACTTTATTACGTCATTCCGTGGTATATAAGAGGACATACCACGGAAAATCAGAGGACATTTGTTAAATATACTAATTACGATTTTGAGACGGCAATTCCACAAAATATTGACGGCTACCGTATTACCCGTATATAAGACGCACCCGTATATAAGACGCACCTGGATTTTCGAGGTCATTTTCGCAAAAAAAATAATTTCTAAAGACTTTCAGTTTGCATTGAGTGCTACAGTATTTTCAGGAAGGATTACACGAAAAACAGGCTTGCAGTAAGTGGACAATGACAGTTGGGAGAAAATATGTTCACGTATTGGGCGGAGTCGCGCAGCGACGGAGCCCAATACGTGAAAATATTTTCTTCCAACGCCGTCAATATTTTGTGGAATTGCCGTCTCAAAATTGTAATTAATATTGTATCGCGATTCTTGAAGATTTTCTGGAGGAAATGGCAAGAAATAGTGCTATTTAATTGTCGATTGAAATTTCAATTCTCATTACATTTACGCACGATCTCACGCAATCACATGGGCTTTTCGCACGAGCTCGAGCATTTTCTGTTTACATTTTTCAATCTTTTTCGGCGAAAAAAATCTCTTTCTGCCATAAGATATTGCTAGAAATATAGCTAAACGTTATTTCTAACTATTGACAATGAAATGAAACATAAATTCGTGCGAAAAAAGTTGAATTTTGCTAGCTCTTTTTGAGCCGTCAATACCACAAAATATTGACGGCTCACAACAACACAGAGTGGCAGGGTGAATCGCGATACTCTGCAATATCGGACATATGACCGAAATTTGATGAGCTGAATAGTAAAATTATTATCCTGATCGCATCGATAACATTTCATTTAGAGCTTCTTAAAATTACCCAGCATGCCACACGGCCATCTACCCCCAGCAGAGCGTCGCTCATTCTCTTTTCCTCGTGTCGAACAAGATGAAGGTGCAAGGCGAGGTAATTTGAAAATAAACTCAAATCTTACAGTAATACGGAACTCTTTCAGGACATTTACCCACAAATAATGAATATATAGTATGTAATCTTGAAGATGAACGGCTAAACAACCGACAACATTGCCATTTTGAGTTGTAAACTGACATTAGTTAACAGCAACGTGGTTCTCGTGAAACGCCGGCCATTTTGAATATCTTGCACCAGTCAACAAACCTTGTCTTTATACTGATTATACCCTACGTGTCACACACTGTTTCTTACTTGATACAAGATTTCCAATCCCAAAATGTCAGCCAGGTTATATATGAACCTCTATGTACAAAGATTCTTGAAATCTCGGAATATTTCCATGATCATGCAGTGAAGGCAGTCTATGCCATGGAAGAATCGAAGTCGATAAAATCGTTACAGCCGATTGCGTTTGAGCGTTTTACCCTAACAGTTCGCACGTTATGTTTGAACGTTTGAAAGTTGCGTTTCTAAGTTGAAACGAGACGTTTCTATGGCGAACCAAAGAGTTCTGTCCTCTCCGATTGGTCAGTGAAAAATACACATGGCGGTTGCCCTTGGAAACGTTCGACTTTTTGTCTCACAACGCAACTTTCAAACGTTCAAACGAAACGTGCGAACTGTTAAGGTAAAACGCTCAAACGCAATCGGCTGTAACACTCAACGATTATTATCGATTTTCCTAAAAAATCGTTATGAAAATACAGAGTGCAGAAATCTATGTTATCGATTGAGTGGGATTTTATCGATTTTTACTTCAAAGAATAATTTTTGCAGACAATTTTCCACTTCTCAAATCTTATCTATGGAAGAGAGTTATGCCCAGTAAATGCAAGGTCATTGAAGATCACTGGCATTTCCACAATTTATTCTTACATTTTTCAAATACCAACAAACCATAAATCAAAAGATGAGCACCTGAGAATATGGGAAAATCACCATCATCCACAGCAAATGTGATATGCGAAGACATGTAAATGATAATACATTCCCTAACAATACTAGTTGTAGCTCTCGCTAAAGTGCCAACGAGCAATAGAACAGTGAATCATGTTTTTTTGCGCACTGCTGCCCTAATTTCTTTTGGCGGACTATAGGTCACTTTAGAGACAAATATCTACCTCTAAATTTCATACATGTAATGGTTGCATTTCCATGAGCATATGAAAAAGCTTACTCACTGTGATAGCAATGATTGTGTAAAAATAACAGTGCGAGAAATATAAGCAAACACAGCATTGCAGCATTGACTACACAGGCACACTTCAGAAGTGTACCAGGGGTGATATAGTAGATTTCTCTTCTGTTACTGATAGACAGTTTAGATTATGGCTTCGCTGGCCGATAGAGATTTACTCTTGTTTTTGATTTATTGTGTTCTGAAGTATTTTGATTTGCTTTGTTACATGTTTGGCACACTTGCCAATATTTGAGATGAGCTTGTCTTTGCTCAGTGGCACGCTCGCCAAGGATATGATATGAATCACTTGTCTTGCTCAAGTCTTTGGTTACCCACTTGAATATTAATGCTCTTTCGAAATCCTGGCACTTTTATTGGCTAGTGGTTACACCACTCTGAACTCGAGAATTTTTCTCCTTGCATGGCTCTATAATGTTGCAGCCTTGCATCTTGGCTCGGCTGCTCGTTGACAATCATATTTCAGATTCCCTATGCTGCCAATTCCCACTAAGTGGTGCTATCCACCCAAATAAATATTAATTGTTAATGGCATAAAAAATGACTGAACAGTATAAATCTACCAGCTTGTATGGTCACTTGTATGGTACATCAAAGTGTTAAAAATCAATAGTTAAATAAACAATCGATAAATGCTTCCATTGTGCATTCGATTTCTAACAGTTTTTAGAAATAATCAATAAACATCATTTTATCAATGGTAAATAGGTATTGATTTTTATCATTTGGCTAGGCTGGGTAGATAACTACAAATCTGTACAGTTCAAGGGTTTCAATCCCTAAGAACCAAAACCCTTTCCTTAGGGTTCTTTTTACATTGTACAGTATGTTTATGTGATGATCATTGCAATTTGTTTGTCAAATTAAGGGACTCAAGCTGAATTGTTTTGTATTGTTTTAGCTGAAGGAATACCAAGTTATTGGGCGGCAGATGCCCACCAAGAAACTGACCGTCCCGCCCCTGTACAAGATGCGTATTTTTGCACCTGATGAGGTTGTAGCCAAGTCCAAGTTCTGGTACTTTATCTCTCAACTCAAGAGGATGAAGAAATCACAAGGCGAGATTGTTTCTTGTCAGCAGGTGCGCTATAGGTGGTCACAGTTTGAAGACAAAAGGATATACATATGCAGCATTGTTTAGTAATTATCAATCATTTGCTGCCAATTGCTATCTGGTGCATGTGATATTGCTTAGTAATTTTCAATCAATCTTAGGAGGATATCCAACATTTTCTTCTTTTCTGCCCGTACTTGGCTGCTGGACATGACATCATGCTTGCTTCTGTTACCACCGTATGCATTGCTATGCGACCTCAAAATTCACTGTTGCGATTGGCAATTTACGCAAGAAAATTGTAATGTGAATTTTCTTGAACAGAAAGTTAAACGTTATTGACAAAGGAGCCAAAGGATAGCTTCAAACCATTTTGGTTGATTTTGCAATCAACCCACTGAAGCAGCCGAATCCAGCGTTTTGGTTTGATTGACAGCTAAAAATCTCCAATCGCAACTTTGAATTTTGAGGTCGCGTAGCAGTGCATACAGTGGTAAATGCAGAGGCAAATGTTAATGCAGCTGAAAAGATGTTGGGATTTGGTTTTTACTTTGGAGAGATTGCTTTTAAAGGTGTTGTTACACTTTAGATGTATCTTTTTCACAAGCAAATGTAAATAACCCTTATGGGTAAGCAGCTGCCATCAGGATATTAATAACTGACTGTCATACAGAGGCTTACTGGTGCTTTTAGGGTAAATAGTTGATTCATGTAATGCCTGATGTGTACACTAGCGACATAAAAATGTTATGATAAAGTCATGGGAAAAATATTGAAATAATCTCAGTATTTTCCATGGATCATTCTTAGATTACTTCACCAAAGCAATCTTATGTTATTTTATGTGGACTTCACATTTTGAAACCACTAACTTTGTTTTGCGTGAAATTTTTCTTATGTTGTTATGTTGCAAGCGTGCACCAGGCATAAAAGACATGGATGTGTGGTGGTGATAGCATACCAAATGATTTTGAACTTGATAATGAACTGTGTCAAGGTTTGGGCAGATTACAAGAGCTGTACTCTAACTGCTATTTCTGGTCACATTTTTGTTCAGATCTATGAGAAGAAACCCCTTCAGATCAAGAACTTCGGTATCTGGCTGAGATATGACTCGCGTAGTGGTACCCACAACATGTACAGGGAATACAGAGACCTGACAGTTGCTGCAGCCGTTACTGCATGTTGTAAGTTTTTAGAACATTCACAATATGATAAACCCTAAGTTATAATGTTATAAAATTTGCCCAAACAAAACTTGTTGTGACAAGTTGTGACTTGCAGATGTGGATACACTTGCATTGAATTGGCCGAACGAATTGCAAGTTTTACCTTTTCTTGCACCCATGGCACGCAACATGATCATCCCACTTTCAAACACAGAACATGCATGAACTTGCATTGTGTTTGGCCAGAGCTTTAGAGATAAATTGACCTCCTCTCCTTGTGGTTTTCCCTTGTGAACTTGAGTTATTATTAATTATAGATCATGAACTCAATGAATTGGAAGTGTATCAGATTATGCCATACATGATTTTACTATAATTAGTCAATAAGATACAATGTAGCATGTATTTGTTAGAAGGGTTGTGAGTGTGTACTCTAACATGTTGTGAGTGTGTACTCTAACATGTTGTGAGTGTGTACTCTAACATGTTGTGAGTGTGTACTCTAACATGTTGTGAGTGTGTACTCTAACATGTTGTGAGTGTGTACTCTAACATGTTGTGAGTGTGTCCCCTAACATGTTGTGGGTGTGTGCTCTAACATGTTGTGAGTGTGTACTCTAACATGTTGTGAGTGTGTACTCTAACATGTTGTGAGTGTGTACTCTTACATGTTGTGAGTGTGTATTCTAACATGTTGTGAGTGTGTACTCTAACATGTTGTGAGTGTGTGCTCTAACATGTTGTGAGTGTGTGCTCTAACATGTTGTGAGTATGTACTCCAACATGTTGTGAGTGTGTACTCTAACATGTTGTGAGTGTGTACTCTAACATGTTGTGAGTGTGTCCTCTAACATGTTGTGAGTGTGTGCTTTAACATGTTGTGAGTGTGTGCTTTAACATGTTGTGAGTGTGTACTCTAACATGTTGTGAGTGTGTCCTCTAACGTGTTGTGGGTGTGTACTCTAACATGTTGTGGGTGTGTACTCTAACATGTTGTGAGTGTGTGCTTTAACATGTTGTGAGTGTGTTCTCTAACATGTTGTGAGTGTGTACTCTAACATGTTGTGAGTGTGTACTTTAAGGAGGCTCATAGCAGTTTTTCATGTCCTCACCCACTGAACTTCAATGGTCTGTACCTCATGCGGAAATGCACAGAACGGAAAGCCACTTTACAAGTAAACATGCTATGGATTGTTCTTTGTGTCGTCATATTTTTTGTTTACATTGGTGCTTCCATGGCAACGTAATGGCGACCCTTCAAAAATTTTAAGTTGCAAAATTCACCCGGACAAAGAAAAATTTGGGCTAAACCCTCTTAATGCCAAAGACGCTAGGCTATAAGCATTACTTGGACAAAGTTTGAAGAAAAAGTAGCATCGCGTTTTCGAAATATAATGCGGTCAATTTTTTTCGTCAAAAAATTAGAATTTTTTATTAGCCTACTTTCTTGACCCTCAAACTGTGCCTAAAAGCTCGTAGTGATTTAGTTCTTAGTTCCGCATAAAGACCGAGGCATTTTCTTTAAGCACAGAAAATTTCAGAGCCAGTGCTTATTCCGATCACGATTAATCTGAAAAGTTTTGAAAGCCTTTTCTTGCTCACGCCAAACTCAAACAACTAGTCCTGCGTTTCAATTTCTAGTAAAAAAAATCCGAGATAAATGTTTGTCTAAATCTCGGCATAGAGGGTTCAATTATTCTATACCTTGTTGATGTATTTTTTAGAGCCATAATTCTTTAAAAAAGCCGCGAAAAAAAATTACATTTTGATGCGGTGTTTTGCTTGACTTGAAAGCGGCCAGTTTTAATCTTGTTTCCCATTTAGGATATGTTTCTTTCACTATGTCAAAGCATGGCAATGCAGTATTGTTATCACGGCTTATTGATTCTATTGCAATTTTTCGTCTAGTTATTCGAAGAGCGTAACTCTTCGAAACTATCTTTCGGACGGAAAACAAAGAGTAAAGAAATTTGATAAAGTTTTAAAATCTTCCTGTGTTTGATAATGTGTTTTCAAATGTGTTGTATTGAAGAGAAAGTTGTAAAATTTGAAGTTGGACCGTATTGCGTTACTAACATATTCAACTTAAGTAGCAAAGACAATGAGCCTTGATAACAACACCGCATTGACAAATATTGAAATGAGTACAAGAAATATACACACCTAAATGGGAAAGCTGCCCGCTTTCAAGTGAAGCGAAACACCGCATCAAGATTTAATTGTTTTTCGCAGCTTTTTTAAAGAATTATGGCTCTAAAAAATACATTAACAAGGTATAGAATAATTGAACTCTCTTTGGGGAGATTTAGACAAAGATTTATCTCGGATTTTTTAAACTAGGCATTGAAACGCAGGACTTGTTGTTTGAGTTTGGTGTGAGCAAGAAAAGGCTTTCAAAATTTTTCAGATTAATCGTGATCGGAATAAGCAGTGGCTTTGAAATTTTCTGTGCTTAAAGAAAATGCCTCGGTCTTTATGCGGAACTGAAAACTAAATCACTACGAGCGTTTAGGCAATGTTTGAGGGTCAAGAAAGTAGGATAATAAAAAATTCTAATTTTTTTGACGAAAAAAATTGACCGCGTTATATTTCTCAAACGCAATGCTACTTTTTCTTCAAACTTTGTCCAAGTAATGCTTATAGCCTAGTGTCTTTGGCATTAAGAGGGTTTTTGCCCAAATTTCTCTTTGTCTCGGTGAATTTTACAACTTAAAATTTTTGGTTGGTCGCCATTACGTTGCCATGGAAGCACCAAAGTAAACAAAACATATGTCGACACAAAGAACAATCCATAGCATGTTTACTTCTAATGTGGCTTTCCGTTCTGTGCATTTCCGCATGAGATACATACCATTGAAGTTCAGGGGGCGAGGACATGAAAAACTGCTATGAGCCTCCTTAACATGTTGTGAGTGTGTACTCCAACATGTTGTGAGTATGTACTCCAACATGTTGTGAGTGTGTACTCTAACATGTTGTGAGTGTGTACTTTAACATGTTGTGAGTGTGTACTCTAACATGTTGTGAGTGTGTACTCTAACATTTTGTGAGTGTGTATTTTGTGAGTGTGTACTCTAGCATGTTGTGGGTGTGTACTCTAACATGTTGTGAGTGTGTACTTTAACATGTTGTGAGTGTGTACTCTAACATGTTGTGAGTGTGTACTCTAACATTTTGTGAGTGTGTATTTTGTGAGTGTGTACTCTAGCATGTTGTGAGTGTGTACTCTAACATGTTGTGAGTGTGTACTCTAACATGTTGTGGGTGTGTACTCTAACATGTTGTGTGTTTGTTGTTGTTGATGGTAGATCGTGACATGGCAGCCAAGCACCGTGCCAGGGGTACTCCATCCAGATTATGAAGGTAGAGACCGTCCCATCCAGCAAGTGCCGACGCCCCCATGTTAAGCAGATGCTGGTACGTATAACTTAGTGTTGGTCTTTTGATTTTGGGGGGCTAAATTTAAACAAAATTTAAAATGACATGCTTCTCATAATAGGGTTTGTCATGGCAGATTCACACAGGAGTGAGGGGCCGGTCATTCACATAAAACATATTAGTATAAACCAACTAATGGTCTATTACAAATCCTGCATTCTGATTGGCTGAGCTACTAATGGTCTATTAGTGATAGACCGTGCCTGGCAAAACCACCACCTTTCTTTGCAAGAAAACTTGATTTTTTCAACATAAAATAATGGAATTCATTGCCAAATCCGACCAACTAGTTGGTTTATACTAAAACAATTAGACCTCTCGTCCTCGTGTGCTATGATATCAATAGACCATTCGGCCTTCGGCCTCATGGTCTACTCATCATAGCACATTCGGCCTTGAGGTCTAATTGTTAAATATATCTCCACTATGATATATGACAATAAGAGAGATTTTAAATCTTATTTTTGCTTCCATTTTCAGGATAACAAAATGAAGTTCCCCTTGCCCCACCGCATCATGAAGTCTCAGTTCAAATCCAAGTTCGTTGCCAAGCGACCCAACACCTTGTATTAGGCCTCAAGTGACCAGGGCAATGCAAAATAAAAATACTCTATGAAAAGCAGTTTCATGTTGTTGTTCTCTGATCAATGGCATTTCAAAAGTCTAGACCAATTATATTTAAATTCTTAATTGAGTCCGAGACTCGGTAAATAACACAAGAGAAATGACATTGACATCAAACGTTGATTTCTTTTACACCCCTGAGCATCGTACCCAAGCTAAAATTTGTATATTGAAATTAGTCTATTTTAGCAGAGGAAAACTTGGGAGCGGACTGATCCTCCCCACCATTTTGTGAAAAACTTCAACATAAAAAATAAAAGGCCCATGCCACAGTTCTATAATGGATTGCATGCCGTGTTGTTTATGTTTTGGTTTTGAAAACGAAAAAAACAAAACAAAGCAAAACAAAAATAACTGTTCAAAAACTTTATAATTAATCTATCAACTGGCCTGTTGTGTCAAGGACATAACACGTGCGCAATGCATTATAGAATGGTGGCATGGGTCTTAAACTACCCTCTTATCTCCCCGTCACTTCTAAATGCTCTATGAGAGCAATTCACAAATCAAATATTCTTATTTGACTGATGCAATCAATGAATATTTTTATAACATTTTAACTAGACTGCTAGCAGCCCCTATATTGGCGCACCCCCCGGGGGGGGGGGGGGGACTCCCATATTTTTTGACCGGGGATGATCGTCGTATCTTTTAGGGGTTAAAATCACGATGGTTTGGTCTCTTTTAGGGGTGATCGTGATCTTCAATAAATTTTAGGGAGATTGGTATCTTTTAGGGCCGAAACTGTGTCCAAATTGTTTTTTCTTATGATAGTGCTTCTAAAAACCGTGTAAGAAGAGAGATTATTCGATTCGAGAAGACGATAAATTAGAAACAAACACGGAAATTTCTTGATGGGTATCTTTCACCTTTACCTGTGTCCTTCGCGCCTACTTGGTACATAAGAACTCATGTTTTAGGGTATTTTTAGGGTAATAAATCTTTTGAGCCTCGCCATGGCCCGCCATGTTTGGTATCTTTTAGGGGTGAAACTGAAAATTTCTGACGATCATCCCCGGTCAAAAAATATGGGAGTCCCCCCCCCCCCCCCCCCACCCCCGGGGCGCACCCCCAAAGAAGTGCGCGCGAACCCCCGACGAACGCCAGAGGAGCGCCGAAGGCGCAAGCGAGTGCCGAAGGCGCGAGCGACTGATTTGTCACATCAGCGTTTTTCACTGGCGTTCGTCGGGGGTTCGCGCGCATTTCTCTGGGAACGCGCCAAAGTAGGGGCTGCCATTTTATGATGAGCGCGAATTTTACAAGTCTTCGTGCTATCAATTTTTCAAAATTATTTTTTATGCAAAATGCACATAATGCCATGGGCGGATCCAGGTTGTGGAAAGGGGGGATGCATATTTGGCTTAAAGACCCAGTCAGTAGGGCTGCAAGAGCCTATTCTTCTTGCCGTTTCAAACCGTTCTTGTATTGCAGAGAGGAGGAGTCCGCACCAAACGCACCTCCACTGGATCCGCCACTTGACTGGCCGCTTTTAAACGCCAAAAACTGGTTCCCAAGTTAAAATTATATATTTCTCATGATTCCCTATACTGCAGCAAATCTTTTCGCAAGGCCTATAGAGTATTAACAAATGTGCTCTGATTTTCCGTGGTATGCCCTTTTTATATACACCACAGAATGACGTGACAAAGGTGGCCATGCGGCGTTGTGGTATAATTCGTACAGGCCGGTAGGATCAGATTCGGGTGAACTCGAGGCGTCCGGATCAGCTAGTCGCTTGTGTCGGTTTGCGACAGGTGTTTTTGGGTTGATATTGGAGGCAGCACGGCATTAAACAACTTTCCACCAATCACCGCCCTTCTACTTTAAGGTACAATTAAGGTACGGTTTACTGTCACGATACAGTTTGCGAACTCAGGACTCTGTTGTTCACACATCATGAGTTGGTCTTTGAAATGCAGGCAATACTTGACTAGGGATAAAGTCGAGAGATTTCCCCGACCTGACCTCGACCATGAGGTAAGTCCAGTCTGCTACCCCTGTACTATGATTTTCCTCCATCAAGCAAACCCAAAACCGTGAACGCTTCTGAGAACGTTATTAAAGAACGACCTGTTCTTTCATAACTTTTTCTGTGGCTATATTCAAGCGTAATCTGGTCGAAAAATGTTGAAGAAATATACCCAAATGTATATAACCACTGTGAAAGCTAAAAATCTGTTTGGAATTTTAATATTCTAAAAGTGCATAGAACATATTTCTAAAAATCATGACATGTTCGGTCGAACTCTCGAACTGTTAACATTTCACAAGCTGGACTATTGTAACTTTGTTGTGATGCTGTTGATGGTGTTGGTTTGTTTATTTGTTCCCTTTACTGATTGATTGTTACGAGCCTCGGGTTGCACATACATACATACTCACCAAATGCACCGCCAAATTCTCCCTGCATTTGAAATAAAGACCAACACATTAATGGAACAATTGGGCTCATTTTGATTCCAAATATAATCAGGTCAAACATAAGAAGAGCTTTATCCCAACACGTCATAGGGATGCTTCGCTTCATTATTGCATTGCATTATTTTATGCATGAGATTTTATTTAAAGAAAATTTGAGGTATGATAAATTGGAGAGATTTAAACAGAGTAAACTGTCCGCATGAGATATGAAGCGATGTAAACAGAACATTTTCAAGGAGTGAAAAATCACGAAGCTGATCCGATAATCCGGAAGCTCATAAACGGGTAAAATGGAATCTGATAAAGGAGACGAAGTTTGTCTCGATATCACAGTAGTAAGGGGCCTTAATTAGTGGAATTTTGTGATGATTTACAATAACAGACTCAGCACGGCATCGTCTGCTCTTCGTCTGACTGACCGCTTTATAACACTGTGGTTAAAATGGTATAGGACAATGATATATGCATGTTCAAGGTTTTAATAAAAGTGTTTATTAAGCGGTTTTGGGAAATACTTTTAGAAAATACTGATAAAGTATTCAAAATTGTTCTGAAAAGGCTGTTGTTTGTTCCTGCATTATCTACTATCAGTACTATATGTGATGTACTAAAAGAATGTGTTGGTCTGGTGACCAACCAAAACGTTCAAAAACAACTCTATATCACAGTAAAGTTTTTTTCCCTTCGCCTGAAAATCTGAAAATTTCGAAAGTTCAATTAGCAGTTTATCAATTCTTATCTACAATACCAGAATAATAAGAGAAATTCATATGATTGAGATTACGGAGCCAAAACGCATGAGTTTCTTTCTCGACCTTTGTTTGTTTTTCGTTTCGGTAAACCGAGTGAGATCTGAAGGTCAGATTCATATTATATACGCCATTTGTGTTCTATTGATGTGCGGCTTCAAAGTCCTCCGGGTATTTTATGTCTAACGTCCATAATATAAGTTATAAGTTACACAGACGAGCTGGATCTTAAGGGCGTGTCGTTTCTACTTCTTTAGTCGACCATGATTGACAGGTACAATGACGTATATTTGTAACCGCACCTAGAACGTAATCAGCACTTCTAACCGCAAACCTTGGCACACCAGGCAATCATCGGCTTACTGGCAGCCATTTGCATTATATAGTAGTGGTGTCAGATATTTTATCGCAAATCAAAAGTGAACTCACTAAAAATGCAAATGTACATGTTGGAGACTTGCAGCTCCTATAGCTATTGCGCTAGGTTGACTGGCAGCCAAGCGGTCATAAACACAGACACTGCCAAAGGGTTTATTGAGACCTTCTGAAACTCAGTAGGGAAGTGAAATCGAAACGGGCCCTCTTTAACTTTGAGTTGGCGTGACTCCGTACCTTCTATACTCTACTATAAATTCTCCTCTGCGGATGTCGTCCTTTGAATCCGACTATGTGATCCTCGTCGTTCTCATTGGTAGTTGCCTGGACTTGGACCTATCTATACATCTCTCTCTCTCTCTCACTATCTATCTTTGGGCCTTATACCAAAACAGGGCTACGTTTTCAAGGACCGCCAAACACCATCTCAAGTTCGGCATTTCGCTTGCGCAAAACGGCCGTAGGCATTTCGCGTTGCATATATATATATATATATATAAAACAAACACAAAGAATATAAAGAAAAATGCTGCCCCGAGTGGGAATCGAACCCACGTCCTCTGGATTCCTAGCCAGATGTGCTAACCACTACACCATCGAGACATCCACGCGTGTACGCAGATGAATTTATGGGGCAGATAGTTTCGTAGGTAGACTAGATACACTAGCCTTTTTCCCGACAGATTTTTCTTATATTCTAGCAGGCGACTGGAAGGCACGAAGCCTTTTTACAATACATAATTATCACAAGCAAGCTGAAACCAGCCAGAGAAGGAAATATAAACAAACACAAAGAATATATAGAAAAATATTTTTCTTTATATTCTTTGTGTTTGTTTATATTTCCTTCTCTGGCTGGTTTCAGCTTGCTTGTTCCTGCCAAATACATCTTTACCTTCATTGTGCTGAATAGTTATTGACCTGTACTTGTTAGTAAAACGTGTTTTTAATTGTAATCTATTTTTCGGGAGAATTGGCCCAGTTCAGCCCTGCAGGCTGCATTGACCACCTTCTCTTGCTGACGCCTATAAATAGCATTTTGCAGAATTTAATATTTACTTGTCCATCATACAGGCATATACCTCACGGGGGTTCTTCCGATGCCCTTCTATTAAATGTTGACATGCTTGTAGTGTTTTGGGGATATTTTTTAGTGGTTTCAGCCTTTCTATGATCTTCTTTCTAACTTGCGTGGGAGGGGTGCCCCTAGGTAGTAGGGTAACCCTTCTCGATTGTTCGGTTCACATGCAAGGTAGGGTAACTCTAGGGGTAGGATTACCCTACCTTCAAGGTAGGGAAACCCTAGGTAGTAGGGACAACTTTTGTTTACATAAGCCCATGTGAACTTACCAGGTAGGGATAACCCTAGAGGGGCTAGGGCTAAGTTTTGTGGTGTCGGATTTCATTGACTCTTGTGATTTCGTGAAAATAGAGCAATTTTTGCATAAAATATAAACTCAAGTGATTTTTTTACTGGCACTAGCTTCTAAAAGGTTTAGATATTCAGCCTGAAGAGTTGGACCTTGTAAGGGAGAGTTTAAATCCTGAATCTCCGACGTTTTCTTTAAAATACAGTCTATGAATCGCAACATGACTTGCTAGTGAAATGTTGTTTTCAAATAAACCAAACATAATGTCCCACAGCAGAATTCAAGCATTTTAATGCTTAAAAGAAGCCACAAACAATTTTGCTGTATGCTTAAAATGAAATATTAGATAATTATGCAAATCTAGTTGTAAATTGAGCCCTCGT
Source organism: Scolanthus callimorphus (assembly GCA_033964015.1). NCBI lineage: Eukaryota > Metazoa > Cnidaria > Anthozoa > Actiniaria > Edwardsiidae > Scolanthus > Scolanthus callimorphus. Next base: position 28,945,347 of record CM066913.1, read on the forward strand.
GGTAGGGACAACTCTTGCATGTAAAGGGGGCTATCTTTTGACCCTAGCCTAGTAGGGTTACCCGAGGGTTACCCTACCAAGCGGAAATAATGCATGTGAAACGGCAGTAACTTTTTTCAACCCTACCAGGTAGGGTGCCCCTATCCCCTAGGGTCAACCTTCTTCCATGTGAACAGGCCCTTATTTGGGACATTTGGAGTTCATGCGAAACACGTACTTAGAGCAAAAACCCATCTCACCAGCAGACACTAGTGACCGTCTGCATTATCAATCTATGCAGGCTATTTAACAATTATTCCTCCAGCCCGAATGGGCTCTGCAGTTCACTGAGTCAATAGCACATTCGGCCTTGACTCAGAGCCCATGAGGGCCAGAGGGCGAGAGGATTAAGGTGGCTCCCGAGTATTTATTGCAAAAATAGACCTTAACTTAGACCTTAACTAGCGCATTTTTGACCATGAAAAATTATTCCGATTTCCACATTGTTGGCAAATGGCAAAGAACTTAAGCAACCTCTGTACTACCAAACGGTGTAATTTTCTAGATATATGTCTCGTCTGTTTGGGATATTTCAAATTTACCAAAGGAGATGTTTTTAGAATAAATGATATAACTTGAAAATTCGACCGACCAAATTGTTTTATTACCAGCTAAAATCGCATCCATAGTAGTGAGGCTGTACTCAGAGGCAAATGCCCAGGTCAGCTTTTCCCATGCGATTTAAGTTGTAAACGAGTTATAATTTTACCTCTAAAAATGTCTAGTGACGCTTCTGTATGATGTGCCGAGCGCAGATATCAGAAAAATAGGGGAGCTCTTGAAGATCTATCGCGGCTTATGTTCACTCTTACTTATTTAAAACAGAGAATAGAATCGAGTACCTACAGAAAGCGATATTTCATAAACGAATGAGAGCAATGTCTTGTCCATTATTGTTATAGTAATATTCAATTCGAGCTCGAAATAACTAAATTGCTGGAATTGTTTTGCAAGTCTCTTTCGTGAGAGAAGGCAGCATTTTAGTCCAAACACAGAAATTTCTTGATGGGTATCTTTTATCTGTTACCTGTCTCCTTCGCGCCTACTTGGCACATTATCTTTTAGGGTATTCGAGCCACGCCATGTTTGGTATCTTTAGGGGTGTCACTGAAAATTTCCGACGATCATCCCCGAGCAAAAACTAAACTATTGGAGTCGTCTTTCCAACAGTATTTGGACTCAAAAAAGTATTTGGACTCGTCTTTCCAATACTGTATTGAGAAACATTATCCAAAAGAAGTCGTGTTTCGTCGCTCCAACACAAACGCAAAGAAAACCCATATAATATGAACTCGGTGTCCTCGCCTCGTTGCACTTGATGCTAAATTCTTCACAACAATTGTGGAAATCGGAACAATTTTTCATGGTCAAAAATGCGCTAGAAGTTGAGGTCTATTTTTCCGATAATACTTGGGAGCCACCTTACTTGTGTTAGTCAAATCACACCAGAAGGTCAATTTGCATAGCCAAAAACGTCATTTGACAACTTCTGGCTTTCAAATCTAACACTTTTATAACGAAACTTATAGCCTACTAGTAGCTCAACCAATCAGAACGCAATATTGACGATAGACCACAAGTGTTTTAACTAAAGTGTCGAAAAGTGTGATGAATGCTCTCCTGGTCTTGAGCCAGTGGACTGGGCCGACTGTTGCTGGTACATCATTGTTTGTTTAGTGGTTAATATTTCGCCAAGTGTAATCGGCAGCAACAAAGAGGAAACGTAGACTTGACCTCGAACGAGCTGCCCCGGCGAGCTGCCTAGAAACACGGCCTTTCGAACACCAGCCATGAGATTTAAAGTGGAATTCATGGAAGTCAGATCGAATATTAATGCATTTCTATCAGTCTCGAAACGTGAAATTGACAGGAGCAACGAATACACGATCAATAAGGTATGTCGAAATGGCACGCAGTCTTAACCCGTGGGGAATGTCTATCGGTATATAGAATTCTACTGTTGTTAGTCTATCTTTGCTAGGTTTTTGTTGCGGTTGAAAAACATGTGCATTGTTTTGATATGTAGATACGTTTTCCTTAGTATATCCAGGAATGTATTCGCACGAGCGCTGTAGTCAATTTTTGTCTCTATAGACAACTCGACTCTCTTGGTCTGGATGTGCACGAATGATGTAAACACGCTAATATAGCTAAGCTAAATATGTAGCTGTGTACTTTCACGCATGGAAATCGCTAAATATAAACTTTGTAATATTTATAAAATCGCATATGGGTATTCGACTTGGAACACGGTTTTGTTTTGACTGGTATATCGCCAGACAATGACAGCAGGATTTCTTTCGCCGGTTTAGTTAGATAGAGTGGCAAACTCGGAGGTAAACTAATATGGTGGCTGGATCCTGGATGAGCTAGGGTAGGAGATATAGTGTTTTATATATCAATATTTCAGGACTTTTAGGACGACAATTTCGCATATCAGTCGTGTATGGCGTCCCTTTCTGTCATTTATTTATTACAATTGCACGAAGGCTCACCCTGTAACGTCCAATTAAACGCAACCTTAATGAAGTGCTTGAAGTGCTTATTTATCATAACAAAATTGTCGCATAGAATTCCAAATTACTCTAGTATAAACATCTCCCAGTAAGTTCCTGGGCTATTATGAGACCATAGTTAGTAGTACTAACTATGATGAGACTCAGCACTAAAGGCCGGCTTGATGAGAATGGCCGACGACTTTACAGTAAAATTAAACTTTCTTTTTCCGTTAGTGCTGCTTGCTTGGGGTCAGTTATTGTTGCTTTGTGTAAAGCCTGGTGCACACTTGCGACATAACGACATAAGAAAAATGTCACGCGAACAAAATTAGTGGTTTCAAGAAGTTGAAGTCGTCAAAAAATAACACAAGATTGCTTTGGTGAAGTAATCTAATGAAGATCCATGGAAATATTGATTGTTTCAATTATTTTCCCGTACTTTTTTCGTTGCAACATAACGTCCATATGTCGTTATGTCGCTAGTGTGCACCAGGCTTTATGCAAAATTATGAAAATTACTTTCAAGAACAGCTGTCATAACTTTCCTTTCGCGACTACAATAAGTGGCATTTATTACTGTAGAGGTCCGCTTGGCCGAAAGGCTTTTAATTGCGTTTTTTTATTTACCGAAGACACGTACATGTGTTGTGGTGTACCAGGTTCGTGGTCTTAGCTGTCCTTGTTCCTAATTTTGTCATAGTTAGTAGAGGGAGATTCTTCCCTTTACTAACTATGATTTGCTTGATCATTGATTGATCTTTCTATCTGCTTCTCGAAGTACCGCTGTAAGAGGGTAGCAAGATTTCAGTTTCAGTTTTGCCAGGAATTAAATTGATTTAGCTTTCTGTTGCGCGTTGTGCTACAAACAACGGATGTTCGTTAACAAAATAAGGGAAAACAAGAAGCAATTACTCAATAAAAATACAATCACTCGATAATCCTTGACGAACAATACTCAATTTGCCAAACAGCGTCTTTTTCCTACAACTACTTACATCAAAGGGAGCCTGCATTCTCGAACCCAGAGCTCGCCGCCTCACAGGGGAGGCTCTGGTTACAAAGCAATTACCCGAGATCTTCTGGATTTCTAGATTTAATGTCAAATTCCTTTAACAAGCTTGATGACGCGGGAGGTTAGCAAATTGGGCAGAGTTGAAGGCTCCAGAAGACCAGAGTAAGTTTCAGAAGGTTCAGTCCTGAGAAGAGCTTCCTTACTCAGTATCTACTGTACAACTTACTAATCCGTCCTACGTGGAATTACAGACTGTAACCACAACTCGCCTCCCTTGCTCCTGCTTGTAACTTGTTTCAGGGACTAACTTACTTGTGAGTTTACAGTTAAATTCTTTCTCTATTTATACACTATGAACGGCATGAAGGTGATTAAGATGAGACAGGTAGTTAACTCATCCAAATTCTGGGTACACAAGGTTAATCGAAAGGTCTAGTGATGAAACAGAAAGGTCTAGTGATGATGAATTAAATCGAAATATTAAAGTGTTAATACTATTCTAAAAATATCAAAAAGTCTTTCCGTAACACATCCATTTGAGGGCCTTCGCTGATTGGTTGAAATGGCGCGCACGCGTACATAAAAGAAGCGTATCTGTCAAAATAACACTGGCATTCGTTTCCTAGTCGTCATTTTAACCTATTCCTTCAACTTGAACGCTCTAAAAGTAATTGCGAGGCGGTAAAACCACCATTTTCTTTTGAGCATGCGTCGGTGGATGTCACCAGAGCCTCCCCCGCTAACAAGACCATCCTATCAGATAACTATTTAAGAATATGTAAAGCTAAAAAGCATGGCGTATGGATTAAGAAGCAGCGAGATTATATACGATTTGTTTTCGAGGTTTTTGGCCTTCGCTGGACATCGTTCATTTGAGAGAGACGCAGAATAGCCGCGCAGTTGCGTGGCAGGCTCCCGTTAAGGCGAGGTAAAACGGGCAACAAAATCGCTCAACTTGTCGCGCAACATTGTTGAAAAACGCGCTGAAGAGCGATGCTGCACGTTTTACCACCTGACCAACCAACTTGTCTCGCAACAAATCGGCATGTTGTAAGTTTGGAAAATACGCCTGTTAATGCCACAAGCGGTTGCTTAATCAGGTATCAAACAGAATCGTCAGATCGTAGGGGAGTTAAAACGAGCAACTTATATAGCGCTTATCCTGAAAGCTCTAAGCGCTTTCCATTTTTGGATGACTCATCCTATAGAAACCAGTTTTACAATCATGAGTGTGTTAGTAGGGTGAGTTCTGTGACACAGAGGTTGGGCAACTTCCGACGGTCCTAGTGGTTCTTTAACGTCCCTCTGGTTCAGGATAGTGTAGTGTATATGAGAGACGGGACCTACGGTTTAAACGTCCTTATTCGAGAAGACGCGAAGGTCTAGCCATTTGCAGATTTTAGAGAAAAGGCAGCACCTTCTCCTCAATTATTTAGAAAAAACCCTGAGTGATGGTCCGGCCGGTATTTGAACTCCCAACCTCCCGCACATAAGCCCGGCGCTCTACTACTGCACTAACCGGTCGTCGGTTAAAGAGTTGAAGAGCGATGGTGCGCGTTTTACCACCTGACCAAACGACGTGACCTGCAACAAATCACAAATTTGTTGCGAACCAAATTTCCTTCGCGCTGGTAAAACGAGCAACAACGAGACGTTTTGCTGCAAGAAGTAGAAAGGACTTCTACTTCTGCAGCGGCGTAGTCAGGAATTTCTGAAGGGGGGGGGGGAATAGTGAAAACATGGGACGAAAATGCTCAAATTTCCTCCAGCAAATACAGTAAATGTATGGGAAAATTTCCGAGAAAGGGGGGGGGGGGCGGCCTCCGTGGACCCCCCCCCCCCCCCTGGCTACGCCCCTGTTCTGTTCCAAAAATTAGCCTGCCTTAAATAAATTAAAGCAATTTAAGGCACATTTGGACTGGTGTTTGGTGGACGTCAATCAAAACTTTCATCCTAGCCTACGGCTAGCAAAATATGACCAACCGAGCTTTATTAAACCTAACTAAAATGCGTGGTCGGCCATATTTTGCTAGCCTGTGGGCTCGTGGCTAGGTCGAAAGTTTTGATTGACGTCCACCAAACACCAGTCGCGACTCAGAAACGAAAAGCACAGGGTGCACGTGTGACTGAAACGAATGTAATGTGCTTGAGTGTTTTTCAAATTGCAACATGCCGATTTGTTACAAGACAAGTTATTTGGTCAAGTGGTAAACATCAATTTTCTAACATAAAGAGCAGCCAGCGTTATGCGACCACTTGTGATCATTTTATTTAAGTAGCTTGTTGTTTCTGTGGTGGTCGTGTTATTCTTTGTTTCGGTAAACAAGCGGTCTCAAGAGTGAGAACCTGAACTTCCGATGTTGCATGCTGGGAAATGTCACGCAATGCTTCGGACATTACAGTTTCCTGTTTATAGCCAGGAAGCCATTGATAATGATTGTCGCACCAGTTATAATCTGAGTGAAATGTTCGATTATGCTATAGTCACTCGATACCTCGTGCAGTATCTGACAATTACACCTCAAGAAGAATGCGCGCCACCAATGCCTGGTACACCGTTAATTGGAAGAATAATCATCAAGCAAAAGAAGGTACGAAGGTACATCAAGGGTCTAGATAATTATAGAGCTAGTGCATATAGCTAAGTTGGTGTTTTATTGTAGCATGGGTACAGTACTGTGTGTAGATGGATATAAACTGGTCGATTGACTATGTGTAACTGATCAAGTGACTGTGTGGATATCAACCGGTCAAGAACTATGTGTAGATATCAACTGGTCAAGTGACTATGTGTAGATATCAACTGATCAAGTGACTGTGTAGTTATCAACTTGTCACGTGTGTTAACCACACGTTATGTTTATTAAGTTTTGGTCGTTTCCCTGCCGGTTAAACACCTTGACGCTGCGGGATTGTTCGTAAATAATGACTTGTCATTTTCGCACGGTAATCGGTTTGCTGTTTTAGAAAGTGAATTATTGCTCGATGACCTACAAGGTCGCTGCACTGAGCGATAAACCGGAAAATGTTTGAGTATAAGCTGTTTGAGATTTAGAGCAAGTTTAATAAAAGTCTCTGAAGAAATTAGTTATAGAATATCGTAAACTGGAACCTGTTCTCCCAGCGCAACTAGGACCTTTTATGTGTTATTCTACATAAGACCCACATTAGGTTTCTTCAAGAAAGTCTACTCTTGCAATTACTTTAATAGTAGATTGACGAGAAAATGAACCTAGTGACTCTCATACCCGGGGGGGGGGGGGGGGGGGGACTCCCAATATTTTAGACGGGGGTGCTCGTCGGGAAAATTGATTTTGACCCTAAGGGATAGCAAAATGGGTGTGGCCAACAGCAAATTTACCCCTAAAAGAAAGCAAATTTGGCGTGGCGAACGCCGAATTTACCCCTAAAAGATAGCAAATTTGGCAGGTCAAGACAAATAAAAGCCCATTTGAGGTCTTTTAGGGTTTTCATCCAAGTTTCCTTTGTAAATATTGGTTCTGGTGTCAGTAGCAATATATTTCTGGGCAAGGATTGGTCTGAGACTCCCCTAAGGGATAGGGCTGATTATAAACACCCCTAAGAGATAGCATGTCTGTCAATTTTATACCCTAAGGGATAGGACGAGCACCCCCGTCTGAAAATATTGGGAGTCCCCCCCCCCCCCCCCCCCCCCCGGGCTCTCATAGGTTATTTTGCGCAGGATTCTGCAACTAACTTCACATCATTTAATTTCCTGAATGCGTCAGAACAGTCAACAATTCCAGTCATAACAATTTGGGTTAATTGGTTAATTGGCCACTTTGAGCACATCGCATGGTCTTCCATGACATCATGACCCATCTTGACAGCTGCGACATTTTTGTGAAAGTTCAGCGCGGTTTTCGCAGAATGTTTTCCTGTGAAACCCAGAGCTTATTACCACGGTTAATTATGTGGTCCCCTTGAGGTTTCTGAGCGGCACTTCCTCCTTCCTCGGAAAAACAATCATACACTTAACCAAAACATGACAACCTTTATTTAGTTGGAAAGACTATAGAATGGACTAGCGAGCTATGACAGAAAGAAATAACTTATTGATAAATAAAATATTTTTAAAGGATTGATTAAATATTTATTGGTGTGCCATTTTAACGAGAGCTAACGCCACCGAACTGCTGGACTTTTATCCCCATAAGTAACACATTGTTTTAATCCTTAAAGGGGTTTCTCAAAAGCTGTCTGCGTTTTTTAAGTTTTGTTTAGTTCAAAAGTTATGAAACTTTTATGTTTTTAGAGCGTGGAAATGCTATAAAATTTGACCTTAGAAATTTAAAAGTTTCATACCTTTAAACTAATTGTTTTTTTTTAAACACGTGTCGTGCACCCTTAAGTGCCTCGGTGGCAGATTTCGAAAGCTTCATGTTTTTGAGAACGTGTTACTTGGGAGTCATGGTGCAGAAGTTCGGCGGCGTTCGCTCGTTAAAATCATTAGTGGCAATTTTTTAATCAATCCTTAAAAAATGTTTATTAGATAACTTATTTCTTTTTGATAGTCCATTCTATAGGCTTTCCAACGATATATAGGTTGACATGTTTTGGTTAAACTAAGGACGTCTATGATTTTCTTTTCGAGGACGTGCGCGTAGTAACTTGGGGTAACTTCATGACTGACAGGCAGGGGGCAGTCGTTGTTGTTGATGGAGCATCGTCAGCTGCTGGGGTCCCTCAAGGAACTGTACTCGGCCCTCTCATGTTTCCGCTCTACATAAATAATATCAGCGATAATACCAACCGCATTTTGCGGACGACACAGGAGGCTAGATTCCGCTAAGAAAATAGCACGAAAAAAAGCGATATCGCACGAGTCGCGCAGAGACGAGGGCCATATCGCCTTTTTGAGTGCTATTTTCGGCGGAATCTACCGACTGAACGCTTTGAATAGACTTGAATTCTATGATATCTCGTCCTCAATTTACACAAAAAACGAGATATCATAGGATTCTATCTTAAACCGCGTCATCGAATCAAATAGTGACGATGAACTTTTCCAATCTGCCCCTGCTATCACTTTGACATCTAGTGCGGATACTCATGAGCTTCAACCCAACCAAATGCTTTATGAGAGTATCCCGGTCATCCAATCCAACATTATAAGCAAAAGAAACCTGTTACCCACAACCCGTACCATTGAGTCGAGTTATCAAACACTCTTGACTGGAGCTTCCATATTAAGTGCCCAAAGCTAATAGTCGCTTGGGGAGTAACTAATTACCCTGATCCATCAAAGAACTGTCTTACAAGTCGCTTGTCCACCCCCATCTTGAATATGCCAGCACTGTGTGGGACCCCTTGCTCTATAAATACGTTAAACAAATTGTGCAGCGCAGATAAGCAAGATTGGTTTAAAGCAAATACTGGGAGCGCACACCAGGCACTGCTACAAGAAGAAATGCTCGCCTAACATTATTTTATAAACCTTTCATGGGGAAAGCGCAATCGAATTCCCTCCATACATCACCAAACCCCAGTGCAAACTGGCCACCAAATTCATTGAGCCAAGCCTTAAAACAGAAGCCTATATAAACTCCGAGTGGAACAGCTTACCTATTACCGTTTGTAATAGGTAAATCAGGCTTACTTTGTTTTGGCCGAGTGTCTTGGTTAGTGTCGGGGGTAAATCAGGCTTACTTTATTTTGGCCGAGTGGTTTGGCCGCCACCACCTGGCGGTTTAGTGGGGTTTTATCAGGTTTTTATCCGCGAAATCTTCGGTAGAAATGTTCGGTAGTTTGCTTGTTGTTCGATGAGATGGCCGCGCGAGCGCTGGGGCAAGGTGCGCCTGGTTAAAAAGTGCGCCCTGGGGGGAGGGTGGAAAACGTAAGAAATAAACTTGCGCAAGAAATAAACTTTCTTGCGTTTTCTCCCCGTCCACCCTCCCCCCAGGGTGCACTTTTTAACCAGGCGCACCTTGCTCCAGCGCTCGCGCGGCCATCAAGATTTCTACCTACGACTTCGCGGATAAAAACCTGCTAAAACCCCACTAAACCGCCAGTTACGCAGGCTACCACCTCATCTGAAACAAAACACGAATACCTCCGTTTAAGCCTGGTTTCCATGTAAGAATCGCAAGTGATCGCGGAGAGCAAACGGTTCTACGATCTTATAAAGCGTCTGCGATCGGCGATCCTGCGATCACGTTTGCAAGCGATCTCAGGAGTAAAGAGTCAGGAGGATAGAGTCATGTTCTATTTCCTGCGATCGTTTGTGATCCCTTCCGATTGTGTGGAAACCCATTAATCCAAAGCGTCCGTGATCGGCGATCTTGCCTGGAGGTTACTCCCTGAAATTTAATTCTGTCCTTTCTTCTGTCTTCTCTGATGACACCGCGGCATTTTCCTTCTTCTTCAAACGTCTGCCTTTTTATCTCGCGTACTCCATCACCCCATGAGAGTGGCCCTTCTAAGAGTTTTAGCTCCCGTCTGTATTGCTGCTGTTCCACTGTGTTTATCTTCTTTCTTTGTTGACACTAAACTGTTCTCGTTTTGCAGACGGCTGACTTGACGGACGGGAAGGCCCCGCAATCTGAACTCCAAGAATATACCGACGAGCAGGAGGACAAGAAAACCAAGAAAACCTGTCGATATAAAGCCTTTGCCGTCATCCATGGCATCTCCCGTCTGGCCGTATTGCTCACTGTCTGCACGTTCTTCCTGACGTCCTTCATCGCGGCGCTCAACATCGCCATGAAAATCACCTACGAGTTGCCGGCCCGACACGAGAAAAACACCGGCATGGAGAACCTAGCGAGCGTCTGCTTGATGGTGCTATTAGGATGCACGGTGTTACTAGCATCCGTAGTATTGTCTTTGTTCTGGGAAGTTGTCATCTTGGTGTTCCACAAGCAATCCAAGCCATGGAAGTTGACAGTTATAGGCCTGTTCGTGTTCATTGTCCTGGTAGTGAGTATCGTAAACCTGACGGTCACTTCTCACAGACCTTACGGCGTGCGATTCTTGGAAGACTCTTTCGAGACGTCCTGGTGGGTCAGCCTCGTTTTCACGAGCGCATGCTCTGTTGGGCTTATGCTGTTTGTGTTCAAGGAAAAGAGATTCGATAAAATGACTACGTATCAGAAAGTCTTTCTGCTGGGCTCATTATCCATACTGGTTATTTTCCTGATTCTCACGCCCATTTCTTTTCACTTGACTGGCTCTCCTGACAACACTGTTGCATTTTCCTTCTTCTACATCATTTTCACAATCATAGCTACAATTGGATTGGCTTTCCGAGGCAAGAAAGTCAAAGGCAGAAAGCAAGTATCACTTGTTAATTACAAGATCATGTTTTCATTGGGTTTCTTTTATTTTCTGATACTTTTAATCGCTGGCGCCTCTGGGATTACATCAGATGTCAGGGATACGAAGATTGTAAAGGAGAGTTGGCCGGACGGAAAGCGACGTGAAGGTCAGCAGATTTTCCCGCCAAATCTCACTGACAAACATGTAAACAGGTACCTGATCTGCCAGAATCGATGGGGCCAATTCGACATCATAGAACTAGCTTATCTTGCCAGGCTCCCGTATCGAATCGTCAAAAACACAACGGTGATCGAAACTCTTGCCAATTTGTATTTCACTGAGAGAGGGATGAAGTGGAAGCTGGTCCACATGTCGTCAAAGAAACCTGTGTTTTATCATCTACACGAGACCACGACAGATGCCCACGTGCTCGGCATTCGAGGGACTAAAACTACAGGTGATTGGTTCGAGAATGCTCAGCTCTGGGGCGAAATATTTATCTTACAAGCCGTGTCGTCCATTTTACCATTGCAAAGGCTTCCCAAGCGTGTAATCAGCTCGTTCATCTACCGGTCTGGACTTATTGGCGATCTTCTCACATCCGACCGTGCCAGGCATTATTTCCAGTCAATCGAGAATTATCTGTTCGGTATTCTTCGCCACAATTCAAGTATAATGGATATAACGCTAGTCGGACACTCCCTTGGCGGAGGTGTTGCCAAGTTCATAGGCGCTCAAATGAAGATACCGGCTGTTGCATTTTCGAGTCCAGGCGAAGTGTATAATCACGTCAAAATAGGATATACATACGAAGACTTGCAGCAGTACACAACCACCGTTATCCCGGATGGAGATTTCGTCACGTGGATCGATAAACATGGAGGATTCATCCAGAATATTCGATGTAATGCGAAAGGCATCATGGGTTGTCACAAGATGCTCAATACATATTGTGAACTAAAACGAGGCTGCGGTCGGCAAAGTCGCATGAAATGTCCCAAGGCAGGTGTAGCGGGAAGGGTACGCCCTTAGCACGTATGGTGACGCACGTGACCGAGTTATTCAGGAGGAACTCATAGCGCTATTGACGTTCATGAGCCGCAGTTCAAGTTGAGCTACAGAGTACCTTGGCGGCCCTCCTGTACTTCTACTTGGGGACTCAGTCATACTTGAGACCAAGGAATGGCTCAGTCAGTCGATTATGCGACTTTTTGATGAACCTTTTTAAATACTTCCTACAAATCCACGGTTTGGCGTGCCTTCGTCAACAAAGCGTGTGAGGGCCGGTTTTTACTCGATATGCTGACGTAGTGAGCCTGGCCTTGGTACTCGTGCATGTACTTCATAGATTTGTATGAAGTTGGACGCGTTTTATGGCAGTTTTTATGCGGTTTGGGTAGACAGTATGAACATGTTTAGATACGTTTTTTTAAAGTGCATGGGCCATCATATTTGTGGAATGTGGTACAATATCCCACATTCGGGGCCGTAGCAAGCCTCCAAAAACTGGGGGGCACGACATATAAAAATCTCAAGGCAGTTTTTAATGAAAAATTTAGAGCCCAGCATGTGAAATTGCCGCATGTTTGGGAGAACTTTGATATGCAGGGTGCAAAATCGGAAGTTTTAAGCTAGGGTTGTTTGGGGAAAACTGGGGGGGGGGGGGGGGGGCACGGGCCCCCCGGCCCCAGTAAGCGCTACGGCCCTGCAAGGACTTTACTTACCTTGTAAATAGTTACAGTCATAGTAGATGCGAATGGTCAAATGGATGATGAGTTTCTATCGAGAACGTTCTCCCCGTAGAATTGAAAAGTATCGTGTTTTTATTTTATTTCCCTATATGGAATTTTTTACTGCGTTGGTCCGAGCTTCCTTCCATGTCTCTTGTATCTCATATTTTATCTGGATGTACATCATTTTTTTCTGTATATACCGTTTCCGGGAAAAGTTGTCACCCAAAAAGCCTATAAGCTTGAAGCGCAAAACTGTTACAGTTTGGTCTGAACTCAGACAGGATCGCAACCACAGGTAAAATCATTAAATTTCAGCACATTTCAAAGTATGTTTCTTTCTAATATTTTACAGAAATTCAAATAAATCTCTACCCATACTCACTAGCGCACCAAGCTTTGTTGCTTTTTTCAGTGACAACGTTTTCCGGAAACGGTATATGGTGCAACATAAAACATGACAACCTGTCTGGATCCATGCATCTACACATCAGCTTTTGTTTCAGTTTTGTGAAGGGAGGGGTGGTGGTGCAGCTATGTCATAAAACGTTCGCTCCCAGACCACAAAGTTTCATTTCTTCATTTACGTACTTTTATAAACATGTAAGGGAGTGAAGACTCTCTTATATGCCGTTTCTGGCACTTACAGGGGCGTATCAAGGTCTTTTGTTCTCGTAAGCCGCCCCGGGCGATTTTTTTTACGCCCACTTTATGGCACTTAGAAATTTTAAGGCAAGTTATTGAGAAAAAAAGGAAAAAGTATTCATGGTGGTGCGAACCCTCAAACCAGTGCAAATTACCTATTCATAACCCCACATCTTACACATGAGGTACGAGAGAGTCCGCAGGTCAACATTCTCCTTTTTATTCACTCATAGAACGAGAATATGTGAATCATAACAGGGGCGTAGCCAGGGGGGACCCCCCCCCCCCCTCGCCTCTGTTCTGGACCGACTTATTACTAAAATTCGGTAAATATTTAATAGACAACAAATAAAAGCTCCAATAAAATGTAGCAAATTTATTCAAACGCTAGTTTTTTTTCCCGAGATCAATATTTTTGGTGAGAATGAACACTAACTATACACGCATCGGCATAAGTCTGGCCTAGACGGAACGCTAGCACAGTCTATTACCCGTGCAGTTCGGCAACCATGTACAGCTGTTTCGTCCTTGTTAGGACTCATCAGCATGGCATAGCCGGTGTTTGCCTCAGTTTTTTTTGTTTTTTGTCTGGACACCCACAAGGAGTGCATGACAGGAACAGGGAGCACCAGCTCGCCAAATATTGCTGAGGAATCGAACCTCACCTCATCCTTGATTTCGGCATTTGATTTGCCAAGCGTGGGGCGGGAAGCAACTGTGATCATGAATAATGTTATCCGGCAAAGTTGAATGGCGCATGGCAATACATATAAAATACACATTGACAACAGACAGAAAACCAACATAATCTAACCAAACGTTACAAAACAGAGCCCCAGACACAGAGGACAGGGACAAAACAGACAAATAAGCAAACATGCAACAGGCATTAACAAAGACATCCCACAACAGCTAAAGCGCTACAACGGGCAAAAGCTGCCACAGGATGTCAGTGAAAGTGTCAACTAGAAAAAAAGGGGTATGGCATTAACAAAAGCATCCAATGAGAGCAGTACACCTAATGAAAGGGACCGCTGCCACGGGATGCGAATGAGAGTGCATAAAAAAACTTACAAGAACATTAAATACTTACCTTTAGGTCGTCGTCTACAACCTTGGCGATGGTGTTGTTACCAGTCCAACGCTCAACAAAGGCTTGCTTGGAGCGGTCCGACTTACAGCGTTTGTAGAGCAGCGGGAGATGGAACCGGAGACGGGCAGAGATGGACTTTAAGGCATCAAATGCGCTTGGGTATATGCCACGAAAGCGGTAATCATTCCTAGCCAGCCAGATGACATGACGAGCGACACAGAGGAGATAACTGAAGACTGGAGGGATGGAGGTGCGTTCTTGTTTATTGAAGCCAAAAATTGCATGACGGAGACAGATGTCAGGGGCTGTGGGATAAGCTCTATGAAAGAGCTTAAGAAATCCAACCGAGCACACTTTGCGCGAGGGGGCAAAAAAAGAAGAGGTGGTGAAGATCTTCAGGAGAATGCGTACAAAAACATTGAAGAGAAACGTCGTACCCGAAACTGGCTAATCGAGACGCCGTGTAAGGCACCCCATGAGCAACTTTCCAAGACAAATCAGCAGAATATCTGTCTAAGGGACAAATCCAACATTGAGACCAAGTGGCCGGCCAATCAACGTCAGGGAATAGAGGAGAAAACTTAATAATGTAATAACAGAGTGAGGTTGGCAAGTTTTAAGTTTAACAAGAGAAGCGTAGGCAGAGGCTACAGTAAGACAAGTAATACGAAGAGGGCTGTCAAAATTTCGAAACAAAATGAGCTGATTGTCATCAGAAAGACCAGTATCCGCAACAAGCCAAGATTGGATAACAGAAGAATGAAATGGTGGAAGTAGGCCAGAGGGTGGGGAAAAGGGGGTACGCAAAAAACCTGCAGGGAGGCGATCAAAAGAGAAGTACGAGAACAGTTCTTTCCATGACGCAGTCGACGAATCGAGAAAGCGACGAATCCATTGAAGGTGGAAAGAATGGATCCTTAGCGAGAAGTCAGGAAACTTAAGCCCGCCATCGATTAGAGAATTACGTACGGTGTTCCTGGATACAAGCTCCTTCTTGTTAGACCACAAAAATGAGTAAATCTGAGAATTAACAGCGGAGATAACCCAAAAGGGGACGGGAAGAACGGTAACACAATACCATAGACCAGACAAAGCTAGGGCATTAACTACAAGAGTTTTGCCCCGGAATGTCAAATGACGCTGACGCCAGGAGTTGAGAACATTGGTGAGAGATTCGATTCGCGGTTGAAAGTTTTCCTGCTCCAGATTGCCTGGGCCCAAAACGGTACCTAGCAAGGGAATGGAAGTTGAGGACCATCGTAAAGAAACAGGGGGGTCAGAACGTCCCGACCATGGCCCTAACCACAGGCCTTTAGATTTAGACGAGTTGATACGGGCACCCGAAGCTTTCTCATATTTAGCGTACACTCCAAAAGTTGCCTTTATAGAGACGTCTGAGGCGCAGAAAATGGTGGTATCATCAGCATATTGAGAAATTTTACAAATCGATTTACCAGGAAAACAAAAACCATCAATTTGAGGACAGGTTCGGATGTTACAGGCCAGGACTTCCGCCACAAGAACATACAAAAGAGGGCTAAGTGGGCATCCTTGCCGGACGCCACGAGAAAGGGGAAAGGACTCAGAGATATAACCATTGATAATGATCGAACTACACGCCTCATTGTAGAAGGTGCTGATCCATTGTCTGAAGGACGGACCAAACCCCATGGCAGAAAGAGTATCTTGTAAAAAAGACCAATCTACCCTGTCAAATGCCTTCTCCTGGTCTAAGGAGAGAACGGCTAAGGGGAAATGATTATCAGTAGCAAATTGAATGATATCCCTAGTGAGAGACACATTAGTGCCGATGAAACGCCCTGGAATACCGCAAGTTTGGTCAGGGGAGACTACGAAGCCAATAACACTAAGAAGTCTCCCGGCTACAGCCCTAGCACCAATTTTATAATCGACACAAAGTTGAGTAATAGGCCTCCAATTCTTACGTTCATATGGGTCATCTCGTTTAAAAAGTACGGTAATCAATCCACAACGCTGGGATGGGGAAAGCTGCCTAATTGAATACCCAAAGTTAAGAACCTCAACCAAATCCACACCAAGTGTTGTCCAAAAAGCAAGATAAAACTCCATTGGGAGCCCATCAAGTCCAGGTGATTTTCTCTTAGCCATGCCCTTAAGTGCTGTGAATGATTCATCTAAAGACAAGGGACCTTCACACAGCTGAGCTTGGTCAGCAGAGAGTTTAGAAGATATATTACAGAGCAATTCGGCCTTTAAATCGGCATTTATCAACTCAGCAGTAAATAACGACTTATAAAAGTCTACCCAAGCAGCAAGAATTTCCTTTTGGGATTTAACTAGAACATTAAAATCATCACGAATAGCAGGAACCCTGCGCAAAGAAGCACGTTTCTTTTCCAAACGGAAGAAATACGCAGAAGAGGTCTCACCTTCTTCAGCCCACTTAACCCTCGACCTTATTTGAGCCGCCTTTGCTTTATCCTGATGGAATTTCTGAATAGAAAGCTCAACAAATTTAAGTCTTTGGAGGACGGAAAGCTGACCATTGTCAAGCTGAGCTTTTAAGACTGTAAGTTCGTCCTGGAGGCGAGTAAGCTCACCCATACGGAGTTTGTTACGCTCAGTACAATATTTGATTGTCATTTGTTTTATACGAGCTTTACCGATGTCCCACCAGTTTTGAAGAGACAGAAATGAGGGCTTATGATATTGCCAAGAAAACCAAAAGGAGTTGATTAAATAAATGTACTCAGGCTCAAAAAGAATGGAAGTGTTGAGCTTCCAATATCCAGGACCCCACGGTATATCATCAGGAATAGAAAAGGTTATAGAAACTGTATCATGATCGGAAAAAGGAGAAGGGGTAATTATGCTAGATTCAAGAGAGTGAAGCCAAGAATGAGGGAAGAGGATCAGATCAATCCTAGAAGCAATTGAACCATCAGGCTTAGTCCACGTAAAAACTCGTGTGTGTGGATGTAAATGACGAAACGAGTCAATGAGGTTGGAAGATTCAGATAAAAAATGAAGTAGGCGAGTGCTTTCAGAATAAGAAGAGGAGGGAGGACCACGGCGATCTAGGTCCCTATCAAAAACGGTATTAAAGTCACCAACGACTATTGTGGGGATAGAAGGGTCAATTTGAGCACAGATAGATTCCAAGAAGTTATTTCGGTCAGGATTACGATTAGGAGCATATAAGCAAATTACACGAAAGACTTTCTCAGAGTGTTTAAATTGAATTTGGATAAAACGACCAGAAGTATCTTTCCAAGTGTGAGTAGGGGAAAAAGAGGACCGGAACAAGACAGCAACACCACGTGAATTATTAGTACCATGGGAGGCAACAACAGAATAACCAATAGGGGAGAACCAGTTAGAAATTTCATGATCATTAACAGAATGAGTTTCTTGAAGACAGAGGAGATCGGGATTAGTATGTTTCAAGGATTCCAAAAAAGCAGTACGCTTATTAGCGTCACGCAGACCGTAAATGTTTAGTGAATGAAGTAATAACATTAGAAGGAGAGTAAAAAAGGGGTGATGCATAGATATGTGACAGACAGGTATGGAAAAGTTAATTGCTGTGCTTGGAAACAGGTGAACGGGAACGTAGTTTATGTTGTTTAAGCGATTTATGTTTTTTATGGCGTTTTTCAGAATCAGGTGTGGAACGAGGTGAATGATACGAAGAAAGAGATTCAGAATCAGACGGACAGAAAACATAACCATCAACAGCACTAAAGTCACGATCATCCCCCTGCTGGACAAAACCTGGAGGGGGTACAACAAGGCCATCATTTTCAATTTTGTTAAGCAGTTCCTGGGTATCCGAACCCAAGGCAGAGTTTGAAACAGGAGGGAGGCCAACAACTCTTTGCAGGGAAGGAGGGGAGGATGGAGATGATGCAGAATTAGTGAAAAGCATAGGAGATTCTTGAGATTTAGCAATTTGATTAGAAGGTGGTGGAGGACCATCCACCTCCATAGCAGCAGCAACAGAATTATTGGAATCAGGCACATTGACAGGAGTCTTGTGAGAAGGGGAGGAAGCGGATTCAGCCGGCGGAGTATCAGAACCATCAACGGACTTAGCAATCGGCGCTTCTTGGTTGACAAGAGTAGTGCACTGATTTTGCATATGACCCACCTCACCACAACGAAAACATTTATTTTTATTAGGACAAGAGAACTTGTCATGCCCCTCTTTCTTGCAGTAGGCGCATCCCGATATTTGACCTTGGTAAAATATTTTAAATGGGAACCCGCGAAGTCTCAAATTCCGAGGAATTGAGGAGTTGATGTACATGTAAAGGAATCGATGTCCAGTCTCAATTCCATGGCGGTCCCTTTGCCGCTGGACAGCTGATAAGCCGGAGCCAAATTTACTAAGGCAAGCCTTTAAGTCAACATCAGGGACTTCATATGGCAATTGGCTAATTGAAACCTTAACTTTCCTCGACTCCGAGGGAGTAAACTTCAAAGAATGGTTGTTAAAGGTAAAACCTTCCCGCCACATTTCCTCCATATTGGGCACAGTTGTAGCAGTAACACGGACATAGTTACCCATGTGTTGGACACAAGATATTTTCCCTTCCCCATACATGTCAATAAGTATGGAGGCAAGCTCATCACGTTTTAGAGTATCGGCACCCACACCATTAACAATTTCATGGGGCAATTGCAGGAATAGAGTAAGTGGACGTTGGATAGTACGCGTTTCAAGAGAGGAAAACGTACTAGGATTCCAGCGAGACTGATAGACTGGAGGAGGAGGAAGGCGAGGACCAAATTTGGCAGCAGCCGCATAAGAGGTTTTACCCGGAGGACCCGACATAAGGGGGGGAGGAGGTTGAGGCTGGGCTTGAGGTTGAGGCTGGGCTTGAGGTTGAGGCTGGGCTTGAGGTTGAGGCTGGGCTTGAGGTTGAGGCTGGGAATGAGGTTGGGGTTGGGAAGAAGGAGGGGGAGGGTTTTTGGGAGGGGGAAGGTTTATAGGAGGGGAGGAAGAGACAACAGGTGATTTTGCAGACATTCCAAACACAATATTGATTTTCAACAAATACTTAAATTAACACAATTAACACTTTACAAATCCCAATTTACAAATCACAATTTACAAATCCCTTACTTTGTTATACTTATTATTTAGCCCAACACCTTTAATTAACCCTTACTTAATACTTGATTGGATAATTAATTAACAATTAACTAATTGTGAACAAGGACAATACAATTTTTTTAGTTTTTGCTTTTTTAGTTACCAAGACAAAAAGACAGAAAAAGAACAAAGAAACACCTTGACACAGGTCCGAACCTGCCAGTCAAGGAGGAAAAAAGCACCCCTCCCTAGTGGAGAGGCGCGGCCCGTCGAGTGTAGGGTGGGCAAGACCCAAAGAAAAACCGCCTCGTAAGGACTTACGCAAGATTACAAACACAGGAACAAAAAAGAGGAAGAGAGGAAACCGAATGAGAAAGCAAGAAGGCACGTTATACTTACAACAAAAAAAGGATGCTTGGACACTGGCTCTTCAGAGTATACGCGAAGGCGGACACGCTGACGTCACCAAAAACCTGCAATAACAGGCGACACTAACCACCGGAAAAACAACACAGTTGCCTCCCGCGTCAGGTAAGTATTGATTTTTTTTTTTTTTTTTCCGTGTGTAAACTTCATCGGCAAAACAACTGCAGAGGCGACTTCGAAAATCGAAGTGCTTTAAACCACAGCAAAGACCCATGTGGGACCTTTAGCTGCGACTGGGCTAGCGTGATGCCAATGTGCGGATCACGCAATGAGACCAAGCTAGAGAAGTCCGTCGGTTAGCCATACTAACCTTGTCGACATGTATATGTAAATATAAAGTGTAAAACACTAGCATACACACATCGGCACCAGTCTGGCCAAGACGGAACGCTAGCACAGTCTATTACCCGTGCAGTTCGGCAACCATGTACAGCTGTTTCGTCCTTGTTAGGACTCATCAGCATGGCATAGCCGGTGTTCGCCTCGGTATTTGGTCAGCGGCGGCTAGTATGCCTCCACTTACAGCCGATTGCGTTTGAGCGTTTTACCCTAACAGTTCACATGTTATGTTTGAACGTTTGAAAGTTGCGTTTCTAAGATGAAACGAGACGTTTCTATGGCGTACCAAAGAGTTCTGTCCTCTCTGATTGGTCAGTGAAAAATACACATGGCGGTTGCCCTTGGAAACTTTCGACTTTTTGTCTCACAAGTACTAACCGATGGATCTTTAAAAGGTTTTCTTTACATTCTTGGACGTGTATGCACGCGTAGATTCTCGCCATTGAGATGGCACAGCGTTCCGTTGCGTGACTACAAAAAGGTACTTTTGTGACTATGTTTATATGTATGAATCTGAAAGTCTCTTTGAATGAACATTGCGAGGTTCTTGTGGAAATAATCAATAATGTTATTGGGCTTAGTTGGATCATCATGAAATATGATGTTCCTATATTTCCATAATGAAGATAAAGCAGTATCAAGAATGAATCTGATTAATCTGTTGTTAGTCGGTTTCTCCGTGTTACTGATTATGACGCTTGGGAAGCTTGTTATAGCCGGTGTTTGCCTCAGTAAACTTCATTGGCAAACAACTGCAGAGGCGACTTCGAAATCGAAGTGCTTTAAACCACAGCAAAGACCCATGTGGGACCTTTAGCTGCGACCGCAGACTTATGCCGATGTGTGTATAGTTAGTGTTCATTCTCACTTATTATATTACATGTCGAAAGGTTAGTATGGCTAACCGACGGACTTCTCTAGCTTGGTCTCATTGCGTGATCCATACATTGGAATAACGCTAGCCCGGTCGCAGCTAAAGGTCCCACATGGGTCTTTGCTGTGGTTTAAAGCACTTCGATTTTCGAAGTCGCCTCTGCAGTTGTTTGCCAATGAAGTTTACTGAGGCAAACACCGGCTATGCCATGCTGATGAGTCCTAACAAGGACGAAACAGCTGTACATGGTTGCCGAACTGCACGGGTAATAGACTGTGCTAGCGTTCCGTCTAGGCCAGACTTATGCCGATGTGTGTATAGTTAGTGTTCATTCTCACTCAATATTTTTGGCTGGGTTTCCTGTGGCGAGAACGCAAAAAACGTCCGATTTATGTGGAGTTTTTTATTTTTTGAATTTTGGACCCCTCCCCCCCCCTCTCATAAGTGTTGGCTACGCCCCTGCATAATGAATATTTATACTAGCTAGCCGCCATCTTGAAGTGGGCGTAAAAAATAAATTCGCCCGCCCCGGGACTGGACGATATCAAGAAAATTTCGCCAAAAAACTGTCGAATTGCCGACATTGCAAAACTTCCTTATTAGGAAATCCCCCTTACCTTATTTGGAAGGTCTTAGGCGTTTTTCCTCATATCTTTTAGCGAAAAAAGCAGGAAAACTCACCAAAACTTGCGGATACTCGAGAAACATCGTTCCCTCGGTCGCCATTTTGTTTTGGTTCCCGGACAAGGGGCCTGACGAAATTTGAACACCACAGGCAGCCCGCGCGGATTTGTATAAAAAGACAGCACTTTTTTATATCCTAGTTATTCGATCTTTCTTTGACGAATGAAGCCAAAAAAGTTATATCTTCTTTGAGTTGTCCTAGTGCTATCGCATTACATCACTACCCAGCTCAACCACTAGGGTTTTGCTGCTAAATGGCTTCCTTTTCACTTTTCACAGCTTGGCTTGTGACTCATTACAAGGGAAAACATTACGCCTCGCTGATTGGAGGATTTTTGGAGAATGTACATAAAGTTATTTAATTCCCTCAACAACTCTGTACCAGAAACATATAGTCTCAATCTCGTTTCCAGAGCCCGCGTATCTCATTTAGGCCAGCGCCGCTGGCTCAAAGATGCACGGGCTCTGGGTACGAGATTGTTTCTGTGTGTACCAAATCCCGCGCATGCGTCAGTGGCTGTCACCAGATCCTCTGGTGACATTCTCGTACCCAGAGCTGCCCGGCTCGTCTGCTCGCAAGGGAGGCTCTGGGGACATCCATTTGAGGGCCGTCGCTGATTGGCTAGTTTTGAACGCTGGGGCGTGCGCATAAAGCTGCATTTCTCAACGGCGTGAATGGCTGTCACCAGAGCCTTCCCGCGAGCTGACGAGCCGGAGAGCTCTGGGTTCGAGAATGCTCTGGTGATAGCCACTGGCGCATGCGTATAGGATAGAGAGTAGAAGTCAAAGGCATAGGTTGAATAGAGCTGTTGTTCAAAAGGGAGATAATTAACACTTATTGGACGAGGTTGAGCATGATAGTGAGATTTGGCAACACCGAGGTTTGTGTTATCTGCCGAAGCGGAGGCAGATAACACTAACTCGAGGCGTTGACAAATCTCACTATCATGCGAAAACCGAATTCAATAATTGTTTTATTATTCAGCAACCAGAAATTATTACCTAGCTAAACGAAGTCGATGATGAGGCCTTGCAAGGCGAAACGGTTTTTCAACTTCAGCTTACGTCCATTAGTATTATGCTCTTCGTATTCAATTCAAATGGCCATTGTTGATGTTTGGATATCCTGAGCAATGATCTCTCGGCAAAAAGCATAGCAGATTCAACGAGAATATTGGCAAAATTGGCTTTCGCTTCCGAAATGAAAACCAAGATTGCGGCCAAACCTATTGGCTTGCGTTATGACGTCATTCGAGTGCATCAATCCTAATGTCTGGAGTTTGACGTCACGAACTGCGCGCCAACATGTTTTCGCTGCGTACTCTTAGCCAATCGGAATCGAGATAATGGCATAGCTGAATAATAATACAAAAGAGCAAACTTTTTCCTTGCATTTATTGGCACAATGGCCCAGAAAGAGTACAGACGAGGCATTTCAGTAATATCATTTTTTTATAACTGGTCAGTATTTTTTATAGAATCCTATGATATCTCTTTTTTGTGTAAAGTGAGGACGAGATATCATAGGATTCAAGTATATTCAAAGCGTTCAGTCGGTAGATTCCGCCGAAAATAGCACTCAAAAAGACGATATCGCCCTCGTCGCTGCGCGACTCGTGCGATATCGCTTTTTTCGTGCTATTTTCTTAGCGGAATCTAGCCTCCTGAAGCTTTGAATAATCCTATAGTATTCTATTACATGAATGAAAATATGTCATATCAAAAATATTCCGATAGCAACATCTATTTTACAAATCTAGCTCCTTAAAAGCCACCAAGATATAAAGCCATATATAGAGTTCATGTGGCCTTATTTATATTGTCGACTTCTATGGAACTATCGTCAATAACTAATCTGTATCTGCTAATCTGTTTCAACTATTCTGTAGGGGTTTTCCCTTGCCTACGTCTAATTTGCGAGGGAAGCATACGTAAGTATCATACACAGGGAATTTCTACAGAAACCTATTCATTGGAAAAGCTGATTTTCCCAAGACAAAGATTTCCCGCGGATCCGAACACTTTCCCGCGGATCCGAACACTTTCCCGCGGATCCGAACACTTCCGACACTGCCCATTCTTATGCCATGAGAAATTCAGGTTTTCACATAAATCGGTTTCTGCAGGCATTCCCTATGGTAGCTACTTGGTCAAATGGCCAACGAATACTCCTATCACGCAAGAGGTACGAGTACAGTCCGATACATTTACACTAACTAGCTAACTCGCTTGCGAAAAACTGCGTTCACACTACACTTTCAATCTTTGTATCGCTTTTGCACTGAGACAATTCACCATAGCGACACGTTTCTGCTCAATGTGCTTACTGAACTACGAATATAATGGGACAAAACGCGGAGCAAGTAGAAAACTGTAAAGTCGTGAAAACGTGCAAGAGCCGGGGCATCCCTCAACGAGATCTAACGACCGCAAAAACCGCAAACCGACACAAGTCCTTCTCATCTCTTTATGCGCTCTCAAACAACTCGCAAGTACAGATAGAAGTGCAACACAGGGTTTGTCAATCAGGAGGTTGTACATGTAGCACTAGTGTAAGTGGAAACTGGTATTTTTACTAAGGAGATCTTGCTGGGATCCCATACGAGATAGCAATAGTGGGCGTGGCTCTTATTAAGAAAGCTACGCTTCAGTAACAGTGTAAGATGTGTATCCCTGCGATCTTGTCATCTGAGCGATATTCAATGTGTTCAATGTGTTGAGCTCGTAAAAAATACGCCCGGACGCTCCCTCCCTGGCTCTCTTAGCTCGTACCCTATCCCCGCCAAACTCCCGAGCTCTCTTAGCTTACACCCTATCCCTGCCACACCCCCTGGCTCTCTTAGCTTACACCCTATCCCTGCCACACCCCCTGGCTCTCTTAGCTTACACCCTATCCCTGTCACACCCCCGGCTCTCTTGGCTTACACCCTATCCCCGCCACACCGGATCTGTTAGCTTCAAACACTGTATCGCGGCATCCTCTAAAAGAAGCTGAATTAGTTCTGCGCCTTTTACTCATCATCATGTTTGACGATCCAGCGTGACCTTCATAACGACAACGAAACTCCCGCGAGAGGCGAGACTTTCCGCAAAGGAACTCTGAATCGTCAAGCATACTTGACATTAGGGCCTAGAGGGTTCCTTGGCTCTTGCTAGCCTAGATGCTAGGTACTATACGACAGATAACATTGATCCAGTCTATATATGATATGTTATGTGCTAATCTATCCTACTATATATTATATACAAAAAGTCCAGTGGTAATATGGTACAATAAACAGGCCTTAATTTCACTCGTCCCCCCGGCACGTACTTAGTACCAAGACAAAAGGGAGAATGATAGTATCCTTGAACTCTACAACAGCAGAGCTTAGTTAAAACCTTGCAGTTAGGATCCTAGAGTTTCCTAATATGTCGTATTTCGGACGAATTCAATTCAGACGAATTTAGTTATCGCAATTAAATTCGTCTGAAATGCGACGTATACAACTTAACAAGGTCGAAAATTAAATCCGTCCAAGACGTTGTGTGCGACCCCGGACGTATACAACGTCTGTAATACGTCTTCGTTTTATTTTATTTGTCGTATAACACAAACTTCCATTTTATACGTCGCACAGACGAATTTAACTGATCAATTAAATTCGTTAAATTAAATCCGACGTATAAACTAGCGGAAAAACTAAACTAGCGCCTATTCTCCCCGAGTGTTGGTGTTTAACGTTACTACCGAATTCGCGGTCGCGCTAAGTTCTTTTTTTGGGTGATTTGGAATTTGGAATACTGTCAATAAAACTGAGTCGGCAAAGAGATTGACTACTCGACGTCCTTGCCAAGTCAGAAAAAGCTTAAATTTCGAAGAATCACGAGTATTCATAAAATTAAATCTCACCTTGCTAAAGCAGATTTATAGTTTAAAATGTTAGCTTTTTCCTGACTAGGCAAGGACGTCGAGCAAGCTCTTTGTCGACTCAGTTTGATTGACGGCTAAGTATTCCAAACAAAAGAACTGCGGCGCGACCGCGTGATCGTGAATTCGTTGGTAAGTACCACTATCTACGATTTTTGTTTTGAGTCCCAAAAACGGATGCAAGGGCGTGTAGCGCAGTTTTTGTATCCCTCCCATCCCTTCTTGTACTTCTGGTGGTTGGAAAACGTTGCAACCGTACTGGCTGAGTCAAGTACTGTATGGCGTATGGTATTCGGTTTTCGCTTCGCTCACACACAAGCATCAGGTGGAAGATCAATTTAGAAGACTCGCAGTAGGAGCACCACAGGGGGCCCATAACCAAACATAATTACCCCAATTAGTACGTGTCGCCTTCAATCACATTCAATTTCTCGGATTAATAGGTTTCTGTTCTCTATCTTTTCCTATTAAGGCCTGTAAGCTAATAATATCCAATCCATAAGACCTAATCTACAAACTGTTTCTGTTTCACTGCTAAAACTATTACCGACATTCAAGAGGCATTACCCTCCGCTGTGACGGCTTGTTTGACGTGACACGGAAAAATGCGAGTGATGTGACCACAGTGTCATGGGCAAATACCTGTGAAGCAGACCATGCGAGCAGGTTGTTTCTTTGACTGTTATCCGCACGCAACGTTTTCTCCATCTCATCTGGGTGCACTTGGAACCCACGCGCATTGCACACCAATGTCTCTACTACCAGTATTGTGGAATAGTGCTACTATAAGATCCTTTTCAAGGCCTTCACTGCACTGGTATATAGCGTAAACAGAGTTCTAGGATACCAATGGATGCCGCGAAAGTTCCTGTCACTCTCAAAGCAGTACGGACACCAATAGGCAGTAAACCGCACTGGCGCCAGGCTCCAGTGGGCGAGATCTTGACTCTGGATAACGCCATAACACGACGCCAACACATTGTCTACTACGATGTTACCGGACTCGGTAAGAGGCGCGAATGCGCCTGCGCGTTTGACGCGTTCAATGCCGCTGACACGCCCCACCGAGAGGCGCATTGTCCCGCGGGACCTCCCGCTGTAAACTAGGTCCCCCACCGCGACATCTTTTGCAAAACAAACTTCATCTTGCATGTGCTTGTTGATTTTGTAGATTAGGTGAGTGGGAGTAATGACAAGCGCGCTTTGGTTTTCCGTTGTAATAATGATATAGTCCATGATAGCCTCGGGGCTGGAGTGCATGAACATGAGCACAGGACTGTAGACCACATGGCCGTCTCTTCTCGCGCTCAACACTCGGTCACCAACTCGCAAATCCTTCATTCTCACCGTACGGCCACTCTCAAGCATCGCAGTCGAGTTTGCATCAAAACAGCCGCTTGACTCCAGCCTATCGTCTTCTTCGTCTGGTAGGCGCGTAGAAAGCAAAACAAAACAACAAATTTACTAAGTAAATACCCCGCGGATTTGGTATGAAACAGCTTACGCACTGGAGTAAGGTTCTAGGAGTTCGCCCAAGAACACATGGATCGGGATGGAAATCATGAAACATCACGGTTTAAAACTAAAGAAAATCTTTGACATTTGTTATGGGTTGTAAGGTTATTCCATACTTGGTTCGCATGGTTAAGTAGATCGATGCGTCCCATCAATCGCTCGTTTTTAATAGTGTCGGTTTCGATGGTCGGTTCTTTTTAATGTTTTCGCTCGAAGCTTTCTTGTTGTTTTATCAGCACCGAATGGGAGGGTCTTGTGCTCTCTTCGCCTTTCTCAATTAGATCTACATTCAAAATCTAATAAAATCGGACAAGAGATATTCTAAACCAATCAATAATAGTAATAAATCTGTAATTGCCGCAAAATATGCCAAGCGCAAAATTGAGTTTTTGAAATGTTTTCCAGAAGCGTCATGAGTTGAATTCTTGCATAAGAAATTTCATGCTATGAAACAGTTAATACCGTCTTTTTCACGTCGTTAACACGCAAGGACCGTAACGACGTGCCTTTGAAAGAATGGAAAACTGTAGTATAGAAATACGTGTGGGTACCTGATTTGACAGAAGCATGGACGTAAGCCTTAGCCCGATAGACCCAATCAAAGCCAGCTTGATATGCCAGCCGCCCAAGCATAGGTATCCTTTCTCTCTTGTCATCTGAAGTCGTGATATCAATAGCCCGACCCGAGTAGTGGAGGGAGTGAGGTCCGTGATGCTTTTTCTTCATCGTACCGTCATCGTACGACCGAATGACGCGGACTTTTACCTCGCCATCCCAATGCTTACGGACAAGATTGGACAGCGCCTTGAGTTTTCGCTCACACCGCTGCCAAGAAAGAATTCCACATTTGTTACTGCGCAAGTAAGGTAATTCTACTATAAAGGACGTTTTACAACGCATATGTAGCTAGTTTGCTTGATACATACGCTTTCTATTTAGTGTAAATAGAGACAGTTGTAGTGTTACAAATTAGACAGTTTAAAGGTTTGATAGGTTATCACAGATTATGTTTACTGACTAATGAAAATGCGGCCCAAAAGGTGACTTATCAAGATAAGGTCGTGGAAAATACTAAAAATTAGAAACATTGATACTTTGTAAAACAGTGATAAAATACAAGGAGAAACGGCCGTGTGAGAATCGGATGTAAAATCCCGTACATTTTCATAACGCCACATTGAGTTGGGAATTACGGTTATTTGATGTGTTTAGTGATTTAAAATGAGTTAAGCATGTGTTAATTATAAGTACTTCAATGAGGTGCTAAGTTCCGTTTTGCTCGTCTACAAAGCAACAACATTATCGAACAATTATCACATCAAATGGAATGCCAAACTTCACAAAAATACTTAACTAATGCTCACTCTGAGTGACCATAGAGTCGTGATAGAGAAGATTAATTGAACTTTTGAATGAAAAAGAATACAACTTGTAGTGCCATTATGCGACAAGGGTGGTGTAGTGTGTGAATGTCAACTTACAACAGACATTCGTCGGTTGTTTCCAGCTTTGTCCTCTCTGAATACAATGTCTGGATTAGCGTTAATTATCAGCTCCTTGTATCCCTCAGAGCCTACTTTAAGTCTCTTGGAAGGCCCGCTAGCTTGGAATGAGTTCTCGCTGGTATCCGGTAGATGCTCTCGGATCTTCATGGGTACTGCCCTGTTCTCTCGAACCATGAATTTCTTGCCGGGCCCACAAGTGCCTGCCCCATGGACGAGAAGGGATAGTAGAAAAAGAACCGCTCCGTAATCCAGACCATGAAACGGAACTCGTTTGGTGTTCATGTTTAGTCCTGTAGCAGGGTCGACTCTCGAGATCGCTCAAGTTCCTGTTCTTACCTACAAGACAGAGCGAGGATCAGACTGGCAGTGGATCGTGAAGTCGATGCAGTCTATAAATCGGCAAATATGATCCAAATAACCAAGACAATAGCGTAGAGCAAACAATTAGCCTGCGAATCTTGTTATCAGTTGCAAGCTCTGGCTTCAAAGTCGGCCGACGGGAATTGCTTGGGAGACGCAGATATGTATTTCAGTCTGGCCGAAATTTCTCGCGTGATCATGACATGTCGAATAACCTTCTCCCGCTTTGGCAAACATGGTAGCAAGAGAAGCCACTAAACTGTCTAGCTCATCAAAACTAGGTTTTGTAGACGGCTCTATTGTCAATGCGTTGTCATGCCGAAGAAAGAATTCGCGCCAAACTGAGTTGAGTTGCACTAGAGTGGCTTCCCTCGGGCGACCGACAGCAGTTTGTGCCCCCCGTGGGAAAGGACTATTCTCTCATTTGTCCTGTGTATGTGCGCTAACGCGAGCTACAATTGTAGGCATAACTATACGAAGAGCATGGCTATGTTGAAGGTATTTTGAGATAAGAACCCCCGCAATAACCACACCCAAAGGTCTACACATCTATATGTTACAATTAAAGGCGTTCAAATTCAGAAATACACTCGAATTTATTAAGAGTCGACTTTCCTTCGAAAATCTTGCCAGCCGAGCGAAAATCAGGTTGCAAAATTGAATATAGTGCAAAGTTAACGATATAGTTACAACAGAATGAAACTATATCGTTAACTTTAAACTATTCTATTTGCTATATTCGGCCTTGACACTCACAAACGAATCCGACCAAATATCTGAGAAGATGTCTGTTTTTACTGATCACTAGCTTGTCACGAGTCTGAGTACACTGGTTTGTTGAATGGATACAATTTGTTTTATTGAAGGTGAAGAGAAGCAGAAAAAGTCCAGGTTTTGATTTTTACAGATAAAAATCTGACGGTATTTAGAATCTGGGTTTTCCTTTTCGATGCAAACGACCAAACTGCCAAAAGCAGGGAAAAATCAAATCACACTTAAAAGGTCAGTGCCTCAAACATATCTCAACTGGATTTTCGAGATACGCAGTCTTCTAGTCACGGCAAAGTTGTCAGAAAAGCAATTTGTCGAGCCTTTGCGCATGGTCGAGTAAAATGGAATTACCAAGTACTTCAGTATTTATAGTAACAAGAGTTTGAGATGTGCTATGTAATTTAAGCATTTGGAAACCCACTTCGTAGTTATGTTAAGTTTACAATAAAAGGATGGTGAATACGTGTGATGGTAGGTATTTGGTGAGCTGCCGACATTTACATTCGCATTGCGTAAGACAGGCACGTACAAGACACTATTCATAGCAATGTAAAGGCGAAGGTGAAATGAATAGAATGCTCATCACTGCGATATCTCATACGCCTGTTAATAGCAATTACAGGCCATTATCCGTAAGGGTAACCCAAGATATACATCATTAAAATGACCACTGAAAGATACATCACAATTAACATGGCTTTTTCTACGGCTTTTTCACGTCGGCGCGTCCACGAAATTCAGGGACATATCCATCTAAGATACGAATTACTTGAGAAAATATACTAATGTTGAAGAGGTGAAAGAGGAATAGCTGAACAGGAGTTAGTTAGTGTTGATACTGTCTGCAAGAGTATCCCTCCATGTCGAGGATATATAGGGTCCTCCCCCGCGTCTCTGAGTTTAGCCCGGAGATTAAAATATCATGTCTGAACGTTTACCTTAAGTGGTTTATCATTATCACCTATAGTTAGAGCTTCTGCAAATGCGCTCTTCTGCGGTATACTGTATAGGTAGAGAACAAGTCATGTAAAGCCATCTTCGAGCGAAAACACAGATCAACATCGAATCCCTTAGAGCTGTGCGGCATTAGAATGAGTGGTGATGTAAGTAACATGCTTAATTGCACTTGACGTGCTAAACTGTTAGGCAAGTGAACACTTCCCTTAGAGCACGCGACACGCAAGGGCGTCACCAGATCGTAGATAAGCCCCGAACACCCCCATCATCATATCTGCTTTATGACAAATAATTACGAGCAGATTGTTTACATATTGCACATCCGATTCGTAGTTGTTTTTCCAAGCGTGCATGTCAGCAAGTGTGTGGGGGTACAATGTACTATTGTCTAAACAGAACCTCCATATGTCTGGGGACGGAGGCACGCGCCCATATCATGTTCCCTAGTGATCAAAGGAAATAGGATTAGAAGAACGTTTAGCTTATCACCCGGAAACGTGCGCCGTTTTGGCATGGTCGGCATGTAAACCTGGCTCCTTAGTCATCTAGAAGGCTTTTCCAGTACCCTTGAAAATTACGGCAAATTTAATAACAGGCAGACGCTTCTTCAGACCTAGAAGATTCTGAATGATGAATGTCTTCGCGAACATTCAAAGTACGTTTTCTATTCATCAGATGTGTTGTATTCAAGATGTTGTGGTTTGGAAAGGTATTTTTTCTACCCACGTTATCAGCTGACTCATGTGTTGAAGAGTTGAAAAATACGGAACTCTGAGCATGTAATAGAATATCAGGCCAGTTGCAAAGCCCTAGAATAAGAACCAAGACAATGGAACTAAGCTGCATGGAGTATTCAAAGGCATTGCTACATAACATAAACAGAACAACTACCACGTTCGAGACAATCTAAAAGCTAGACAAGGTTTTCAAACAGTAGGTCATGTCTGTGGAGGGAGGCTTGTTGTCCCACCTTAGTCGAGTGTGCAACAGTGTCTGAACTGGTGAATAGCAGACCTTATCAATGCAATATGAATTCCTGCCAGCGATTCGGCCAGCTAATAAATCTGTACGAAGGTATCACTACGGTACATGATCCATTGATGGGCGGTGTTGGTGCTGTCAGCGCATCCGGGACTACGACAGGATCACGAGTTAGCGACCCCGTATACACCCTAAATAGACCGATAACCATCAACGCAACGCTGTCAGGTGTTTAACTAGTGAAATAAAGTGGCCATTATTTCCACTTTGAGATGCTATAAAACATCAAGGCCTACTGTTGTAATGACATCGTATCAACTGCGAAAGGAACGCAACGACAGTTCCGTTCTGTCTGATAAAAACCACTAGTATCGATCTTTTACTGAGAATGAACCTGTTGTATAATGTGCCACGCAAGGAAGATGAAGGTTTGACAATTCTGTTTGAAAAGCACGCCACATCACATCTTATACGAAAAAAAAGTTAATGCTAAACAGTGCCCAATAGGGACTAACCTTAGTATGGGCAACCTTGGCCGGGCGCGCAGACCTTCCAATCTTCCTACAGCAGAGTAAAGCACACTACATAAACTACGAATACTAGTCAGCGACTGTCAAATGCAGCGCTCTCTTGAATCTAAAGTGACGTTAATTGATTTTGTCTCTGTGCTCGCAGCGTGCTCTCTGCTAAATAGATATCCCAGTGCGCTACCATGGTGTGCTCTTTACACCCTCATAATTGTGTGCCGTACTTGTCTCGGTAGGGCGCAACCCAATCACTAGTCCTTAGACAGTTAAGCTGATTTACTAGCTACAAATTGGTTTTGAAAGAAGCGTGATTGTCTTATTATTTATGTTTAGGAGGGCGCTGTATTCTATACGGCCCACGTTGCGCCTAGATGACTCGGCAAAAAGAAGGAAAAACTCTAAAATTGTCCTAACAGGTTCATTCTTCTGTTGGTCTTTTTTCCCAACTCTTTTAACACGTGCTACAATCTACCTAATCTGAATACAACCAGCCTCGATTCCAAGTCCAGCTGTAGCTACGTACGTAACTGCGGGTTGTCATTTATTATCATGTGTTAATCCTAAAAGCGTGGATGCATAAATGATGAATTAACTGCCGCTACTGTTTCACGGAAAAGAAGTGCTGAAATGTATTTCGAGTTCGTACTGATATGACGACCTCAACCAGGTTATATGCTCGCGTTGTGTTGCCCGATTTTTGTAGCCAAGAGCTCTTTTTGGATAGAAATCTTGAAATGAGACAAAGTGTAGCTTAGCTTTTTTTGTTTCTAGTAAAGTAGCATTGTGGGTATAATTTTCGAGTGCAATGTCTCTAGCATATACTACTCGAGATCAAAGTGAATTAAGATGACTGTTTGTAAGTTACACAGGAAATTACCCGGAATGTATGGTTCAAGAGCGACTCTAATCAATTGCAGAATAATGATTTAGGATACAAAATCACCTCATCCAGAAACACCATCAAGTTCCAGAGATCTATGACTATGATCTATAGTCAGGCCCACACCTGATTTCTTTGTGCTAATAAATCCAGCCACACATAATTTTACAGGACTTGGTAAATCCACTGTGGTTGCGTTAAAGCAAAATTGTAGGAACGCTATCAGGTCAGGGCGAAACTAGCTCTCAAAATGTGTAACTAATGAAAAGTTCAAAGAACGCCGCACAGTGCGAAACAAAAGGTTTATCGGAATTAATATGTAAAGCCTCTTCTAAGTAAGCCTTTTACTCGCTAATTGCTCGATTACGACGTCATTAGTAAACTGGCAAAGCACCATTGAAATAATCTAAAAAGCGCATTATGCTGATCGCTTCATCCGGTATAATGCTGCACTCATCCTATTAGATAGTCGTACACTTGAGCTTATATTATCATTTTGCTATTTTATGGCTACAATTCGCGCTACTCTTGACGCCAACTTAGATCTGACTCACGACTACCTTTGTAACAACACTGGGATGGTTTGCCGTACTTGGATCTAATCACATGGGTAGTACGTTAGATCTAATGAACTGGTATATGTGGTGTTCTTTACGTTTCCACGCTTGGGCCTTATAATAACAAAACCTGATACAACAAATTTGGCATTCAATCTACAAGATGCCATATTGTGTTCCCACGGTTTGCAAATAATATGAGACGCATGCTTAGTGAGGTCAGTGAATCTTAAATAGCCGACACCGTGAAGGTCATATTGGCCAGTCGCATTTGTTATCCACACCCCTCCCTGCAGCCAAACTTGAGAATCGAGTAGACCACGGGTGTGACCATTGATAGCCACCTTTATTGGGCCAAACATATTGATCAAATTTCCAAAAACGTTTGTAGTGGTGATGTCATCTTGCGTAGGGTATTGTAGACAGGGATACACTCGTTTTTTTCTTCAGCGTATTATCCAGCCCCACTTTACAGGTATATGAAAAGACAGAGCTGCATGAATTATACTGAACTGGAGATTCTCCCCACCCAGAGGCTTTAGCCACCTTGAGGGTTGGATACTCTACAAATACAAGGGACTAAATCGAAGTCCAAAACGATTTTCAAAGTATGAAAAGGCGAGGCTCCTGTTTCTCTTACTGAACAATTTTAAAAATCACACAACAGCGCTGCAACTCCTACTCCGCCTAAAACTGAAAATAAAAAAAGGCATTCACTCATCGCTAATGGGATTCCCTGGAATTCCAGAAGTCCTCATTGGGATTCTCTGGAGTGCTAGAAACCCTCAATGAGATTCCCTGGAATGTTAGAAACTCTCATTATAGGATTCCCCGGAATGTTAGAAACCCTGAATGGGATTCCCTAGAATGTTGAAAACAGTGAATGGGATTCCCAGAATGCTGAAAAACTGAATGGGATTCCCTGGAATGCCAGAAACCCTCAATGACATTCCCTGGAATGCTAGAAACACTCAATGGAATTCCATAAAATGTTGAGAAACCCTGAAGATTCCCAGCAATGCTAAAAACACTGAATGAGATTCCTGGAATGCTAGAAACCCTTAATGGGATTCCCTGGAATGCTAGAAACCCTCAATGACATTCCCTGGAATCCTAGAAACCCTCAATGGGATTCCATGGAACGATAGAAACCCTCAATGGGATTCCCTGGAATGCTAGAAACCCTCAATGGGATTCCCTGGAATTCCAGAAGTCCTCAATTGGGTTCCCTGGAATGACAGAAGTCCCCATTGGGATAATCTGGAATTCCCCTCAATATTTACTGCTGTTTAATGTTTCAGATGTTTAATAGTAAGTTTTAGTCTACTAGTAACGTAAAGTGTCGCGTTTGAGGAAAACAAAATGGAAAATCGAAACTCCATGACTAGCTGTAGTTATACGAGAAACACGCTGCAGCTGGTTCTTCTTTGTTGGATTCAAAAGCCAGGAGCTCAAGAGCTGACAGAATTATTACAACTTGTTTGTCATCTTTACTATCACTATTAACCTCAAGATTCAAACTTAGATTTGCCTTAATCAAAATTTGCATTAGTTAAATTAGCATTAGTCTTCCTTTTCTTCACAATCAAACCTGGTTCTTTCTGGAACAAAAGTTACTAAGTGAGTCCGTAGATGATTAACCTCACTTCTGGTTTATAGAATGGTAGAAATCGGAATTGATCTTTTTTAGTGATAAGCTCTCGAGACGTTTCAATTTCAAAGGCCGTTTTGCGGTTTGACTGTACGGGTGACTTTCCCACGGCGTGAGACGTAACCAACTCTGAGGATGATAGAGAGCATGTAATACGCGCGCGATTGTACAGATAACTCTAATGCTAAAGCCATGGGCATTAGTCTCCGTGCCCTTCGCAATTCATGGGAACGACACTCCACAAATACAACGGCGCGCACTTTTATCATTGACATTACTCCTTGTCATTTTGAACGATAAAATATCAGTTTATACGTTATGCGCTTTGTCTTATGATGTACAAATACGTGATTTACAACTATTTCACTCGAAAATGAAAATCTTAGACGAAACAGCTAAGCATAAACATGTTTTTATGCGAAATCATGAAACTCGGAGTCAGTCGGCAGTCCGGTTTGCGTCCGGTTTGCTGGTATGGTTTACATTTGGTCTAAATTAGCTAAGTGACGACGGTCCGTTTAAAGCCAATAAAACAGACTTCCAAATCCCGGCCCACGTGCGCCCATACTTGCAACTTTCACTACTCTATTTAATGGCGCGGGCCGCTTTTAGTCCCAGCTTGCCGCCTACGGCTATATCGGGACGAAAGATATTTCATTCACTTGCACTGAAGACATCCACTTGGGCCGCGGTAACATGCGATAAAACTATCATACAAAAATAGCTGAAGGTAATATTCTCTGTGAACTATCGTGATTATAGACATTTGAAACGCAATAAAAGGACCGTGCACTACACATATTTGCGAGCTCAAGACTAGCCAGTTGTAAATCTCCTGTGTAATCGGCTAGCTCATCCATCAAGACCTACACTGCCTTCTTGCTTGTCGATAGAGATCGATTGTTCCAGATAACACTAGCCTTGCAATCAACAGCCCTTAGAGGGATCCCGCACTCCGAACAGTTGAAAACAATGATAACATTTTAGGACTGCAGGAGGAAGCCAATCTACGGTAAACCGATCACGATAACCAATCAGAAATGGCATAAATTACGGCGTGCATTACCATTAAAGTGTCCCAAAATGAAAGGAAAGCAAATGAAAGGGTGAAAATGAACTAGACAGGTTTTCTCTGTCATGCGGACAAATGTTTCCTTGTAGGCAAATAATGGGGCGACTTTGGAATTTGACGCTTAAAATTTACATTACGAGTCAACGTTTTTCTCTCTGATTCTGGAGCTAGTCGGTCCTCGTGTAATGGCGCATTCACAAGCGCCAAGAAACCCTTTCTTAGAAAATATTAAAATAATATGCAGATAAAAAAGCCATTGGTTAATATGTAGAAAATACATAATATGCAGATAACCATAGGTTAATATGTAGAAAATACATAAAGTGCAGATAACAAAAACATGGGTTGATATGTCGCGCATTAGCGACGTGATTTTCTATTTTTAGACTCGTTCATATTATACATATAAAGACAAATAAAAGGAGGAAATTGCGGTATTATTATTAAGATTTCTAATTCCTTCAGTTACATAAGACGCTCTTTATATTGATCGTGATCGTACATTTGCCTTCCAGAGCAGAACTGATCGGCTGAAGTGCGCTGATAAGAGACCATTTAAAATGTTATTGGATTTATCATATCAGTTTGTGTTGGCGAATGTTTTAGATAAAGCCGGCTTAATTATTGACTCTTTCTGTTACACTGCAACAAATGTAGTTTGCTGTGTGCAGGAAATCCTCTTAGTTTATATTTAGAAGGAACCATTTAGGGTTTTATAATATATTGTTTTACGCGGTTACGCCTTCTGCGAGTATCTCAGATAGAAGCTTCAGCTTTTGCAAACGTCGTGACAACAATATTTTGCCCCAATTAAATGTTAGATCTTTCGGTTTGCGTTGGAAATAGCTGTTTATTTGACTAGACCGGATGGCATTCGACTGAACGATTTGGCGCGAGTCCCCAGACGAGCCAAGGTTGCGTCCTTTAAACACTCGCAGGATTTCGCAGTGCCGAACACGAAGCCCATTCAATCCGACATGCTACATCTGTTTGCCGGTAGATTAGTCATTAGCGGCTAGCTAAGCGTTATGCCGTATTCAATCGACTTCAGATATCAACTGGAAACGAGGACAAGATGAATGAGGCGCTGCGTCGGCATAAACATGACGAGATGTAGCAAAGGATTGAGCTCATTTCGATAAACACGCCTATTTTCGAGGAAAAAAATACCTTTCTCCTTCTACTTTCACTAGGTGCAAGCCGTCTAGTTGTTCGGTTCTTTAGAAAACAAAAGGTAGTAGATTTACTAGTTCTCTGCCATTTGTGATCTAGTTTTCATTGTTGTCGTTTGCAATATTTTGCACTAACATGAGTGTTTCGTTACTCGTTTTTGAGTAGTACTCGTTTAAGGAAGAATTGCAACCGGAAAAAAGAAACATTAGGCTACTTCGATCGCAACTGTGCAACACAGTTACATCAGTAACG
Organism: Scolanthus callimorphus; assembly: GCA_033964015.1. Taxonomy (NCBI): domain Eukaryota; kingdom Metazoa; phylum Cnidaria; class Anthozoa; order Actiniaria; family Edwardsiidae; genus Scolanthus; species Scolanthus callimorphus. Next base: position 28,983,156 of record CM066913.1, read on the forward strand.
TTAGAAATTGTTTCATATTTAATGCATCCCAGTAATTAAGTATAGGAAATACCTCGTAATACCTTAATCGCCGCAACAAACGGGCAATACTCCTAACGTTTCCGCTCCCCTAACTACGACATGAGTGCAAAACCGAGCGCGACAAGTGTTCCATGCAGGAGAGAGGCAAGCGAAAGCCATAAAGGCTGACCCTACTCGGTATCTGCGCAGATCTGCTGGCCTTCTCTCACAGTTGATATGTCAGCTAACATTGATAACAAGCATGACATAAGCCGAGGAACGTGTTTCTATTTACCTGGGATTCCTGTGAATACGAGCGCGCGTTGAAGTTTCTTGTGGAAACAGCTCCGTGTAAAATATATCCCACACTACAATGTCGCGCCACTAGCACTTGTCCCATTTTTGAACAGAGTTGCACGTCAAGTCGTACGATCACTTGATACTCTCATACCCAGTAGCCTCTCGCCAAAGGCACATCCCTATTGGTCTGTAAAGGATGAGAAGCTCGCTAAATGCTCCAGTTAATGCCGCACGCGCGACTTGTCGAACGCTATACAAGTCGCTACACCACAAACACGAGCGCTATATCCCTGCGTTCCTCCACCCGCTGGTGTATCCTGTGTTGCATCTCACTGATAACAGCACAATAAGGCACGCTCGTCTTGCTAGCGCGGCCTAATCACTCCTCTCATCGTGTTATGATTTAGAGTTAAGAGTCAACAATTCATGGTCTCTTATCAAACATGCACTCTTCCGGTACCCGGCGATGCGCTATCTGTAAGAGATAAACTGTACGCAAGGCTTGCAAATGAGCCATTAGCCTTCTCAGATCAATATTAAGCACGATGCGTTGAATAAGACGGATTTTTACGAAAGCGTCTTAGGGAATGACCTTTTCGGGCAAATGAATACTTTGTGAATAACATCAGAAAAATTGAGTGCACTAGCGCGGCAAAATGACATTTTACTTTATAACTATTACACGCATTAGCTGCCAAAAGATCCTTTGTAGGAAAGGCTGTAAAATGGACTTATTTTACCATGTGTATTCTATGAGGAAGGTAATCGTTAGTGGTCAAAAAATATCAATGAATACAAAATAGTGGCCAGCCTGGTCAAACATAATTAATGAATGATGTGGTTACGAACTATGAGCTAATAAAGTTTATAAAACACTACGTTATTACTATTAGGGATTAGCTAGTGCATAAAGCTCCCTTTACAATAGGAATTGGTGACGTCATAAAAACGCTACGAATCCGTTCATACTGTACTACTGGTACTGGTCAATTCGGACGTCTTAAACTGAAAACGGAGTCACAGAACGGGAAATTACTGCAAGAGTATAACACTAAACACTTAAAAGCAATACTAACACTATCAGACCTTTCAATGTGTAGGGAGATGCTAATATATAGCATAGACTGTGTAGGATTGTAAAGCGCTTAAATATTAAACAGACGTTTCGTGGCTCCTGCCACTTCATCACTATCAGTGTAACGGATAAAATATGCGCGAGCAGAATTCAAAAGATGGAAAATACATACAGTACAAATAAGAACGTGCACGCGCACATAGCTATAAGAACCTAAAGTCTATATTGAGCCCGCTCGGTCTCAGAGTTCTGTTCTGAAAAATCATCTTTGCTTCTGTGCGCTTTCTTGTGTAGGTATCCCACGGCCCCGCGCATAATACTGACACTAGCACGTCTTGCACGGTGTGTCGTGAATTTCATCTAATGACCTTTTGATTTAATTTGTTAACAATAGTTAAGGTTTAAAGAAGCCCAGAAGACGTCCGAATTCAGACCTTTCACAGCATGGTCACGCGCCCTCCGCCATTTGCGCAAAAATCTTGAAGGCGCATAAAAATAGAAACATAGAATGTTGCGCTCCAAGTAGCGCTAGTGGGCTCAGTACAATCCTTCCCGTTTGGTATCTACCTATCTCGTCCAGCTATTGCTACTTTCTCTCGCTGTGAGATTATAAGTTCAATACGTTCAGTTCAGTTTTAATTTTGCAACTTCAGCAATATGTACGATGTCACGCAGGAAACGCCTGGCAGGCTCCCCTACATTTTTTAAGAACATGTTTGCCTCATATTTTCATTTTCAGGTCCCAACTTTCATAGAATGACCCTTAACATTTCCATTGGTTCTGTGGTGATTTGGTTCAACCTAACCCTTGCTATCGATATAGCAAATTGAACTAAAGCAAGTTTCCCTTACTCTGGGCTTCTTTAAACCTTAACTATTGTTAACAAATTAAATCAAAAGGTCATTAGATGAAATTAAAGGCAAGACAAGCAGGGCAAATCGCATTCATTAGTATAGTGCACAGACACAAGAGAACGAAAGACGAGGGAGTAAAGAGGAAATCGTGAATTTCAAGTAAGTTAGCATAACATGACTGTCACCGGCCGTTCTGAAAGAAGACGATTGCTTAACCAATCAAAATGGAGAGAAATCATTGCTGACTGACTTCCCTGTCAGCCAATCAAATTGTAAGAAATCACAAGTTGCTGCTGAATGGCTTTCGCTTTTACAACTTGAATACGCGCAACCAAAACAGATAACCAGTGCAACCGTCAACATTCTTATTTCAACCAGACCAACCAGCAATGTAGCTCTCTTACCTAAGAACTTGAACAAACGCGCTTGGCCTCCTTGTCAGTAGAAGTCTTGTCTAGTAGTTTTTTCCAAAGCGGCTCATATTCGACCATCGCCAAGTTAACAAGCAATACCCCTTGGTGAATTATCAGATCTAAATGGCGCAACGATAACCCCCATTTCGGAGAGAGACCTTCATACCGCTCACGGCCTTGGATTTCAGGGTCCACATTCTTTCCAGGTTTCCACCAAACGTTTTCACGCTAGCAAGCGTACTATGGTTTTACACAGCTTTGTACATTTTGCAGCTCCCGGTCACATGTAATCTTAGCGGATCGGAGCAGTTAACGGTAGTTAGTAGTTCACGAATTGGAATCAACTGTAAAGTCATTTTATCACCCGAGAATTTGGCATTTGAAGTGTTGATGCGTTCTTATCTTTATTTCAAAAGGGCTAAATTAAATATATGATTGCCACTGATTGTACTGATTTGGTTCGATGATAGGAGAGTGAGCAATGAGTTGGGCGAGCGAGAGGGGAATTCTAAAGCATGCGTCTCGCACTATGACCAGAGTTGTTCAAAACAAGTGTGCCTGTGCACGATTTGTCTTTAATGTAATCATTCAATAAACTACAGATTTGTTTCTTACTCTAGAGCAATTACTTGCTGGAAGCCGGAATCTCTGCTTTGTTAAACGCAATAATTATGCGCCCGTGAACAACGAGCTGCAAGCATTTACTGTTGAACAATTTTTAAATTGTTCTCTCACCAAATAAGCGCGGTGTGTACACAGGAGCACCAGCAATTTGTCGGTGAATTGCCAGCTCGTTATCAAATGAAAATAAGCAACAAAAGCATTTCACTGCGACAGCAATGTGCAAACAACCTCGAGAGTGCAAAAGCTTCATAAGTTTTGAAAACTTACATAAATATATAGTGTAATTTAAAATGGGTTCGATAAAAAGCTATTTTTGGGTGAGATGACAAAAATTAATCGCCTTGTAGTGACTTAATCCCTCAAAAAAGCCAGGCTTGCACGAGAGCGATCAATTGCCGCACTAAATATGGGAGTCTTAGGCAGAGTACTTGAGCTCCATACCGTAGGATTTACAGCATTAATAGCTCTTCACATGGGATTTAAGGGATATGTGAAGGCCGCGCCGAGCTACAAAGCGCTGCGCACGCGCAAGTTTCGTTGCCACTTGACTACATAATGTGTACGACTCTCATAGAGCTCAATAAGAACTCAATTGCAATTAGCGTGAATTTGTTCTTTCTGTACTAAGAATACTGTAAATTTGTTAACGAATTATAGAAACTTTGCGCACCTAAGCAACGAATGAGCATGCTCTAGGTAACGGCTACTGGCCCTTGTAAAACAGTATCGGTATAGTTCAGTTTCATAGCGCAGGTATTGCTGGTGAGCAGAAAATAAGAATGCAGCTCACCTAGGGGATTAGGATATCCCTGCACCATTACATAAGTGCGAGTATCGGCCCTGTACGCGTTTGTCTCTCTCTGCCACGTGCTCTTGGAAGATTTGCGTAAAACTAGAAATGGAGCCCTAATGACTCGGGTCATGCGAGTTATGCATTTAGTGAGAATAGGTACGACCCTGTGCCTCTCGCGCACTGCAAATGTCACTCTCCAAACCGCCACTGCGCACTACGTAACAGCCTGACATAGCAACCCAAACTTCGCTTCGCCTCCCCTGCACATACAGTATGGCCCTCAAGGTGTATAGCCCTGTATAACTGAAGTATCGGCTCACCTGTTGGGTATGGCCCTAGCTATATAGCTCTCCTATTGTATGGTTCAAATCATACCTCAATAACCTTAATCCAGCAAAGTGTTGTCAACAGTAATTTATCATGCACCCAAAGTATCTCGTGTGGTATACCTCAAGGGCCCACATTTGACCCGCATCTTTTTTTCATACATTTATTTATATCAATGACCTTCCAAACCGCTTGCAGATCGGGATTGCCCGGATGTATGCAGATTATACGATTATAAGCTTTCATGCTTGCGACGGCAGCTTCAAGACAAACTAAATAATGATTTGAAAAACGTTAATACCTGGCTTATAGCCAATAAAGTCTCAATATTGCAAAAAATGGATCAAGACAAAGATTAGGAGCGCAAAATCATTATCAAATCGAGATATGAAATCAAACGGGTACACCATACGAAATCATTGGGTGTGTCTATATCGATGAACTCCAAAAGGATTTCATCGGGAATTGGAGCCATCAGTCCATTGGCTCTCAAGGTTGAGTATGGCCTTGCATAACTACGGTATAGCTCTCCTATTGTATGGCTCTCTAGGTTGAGTATGGCCCTGTATAACTGAGGGATAGCTCTCCTATTGTATGGCTCTCTAGGTTGAGTATGGCCCTGTATAACTGAGGGATAGCTCTCCTATTGTATGACTCTCTAGGTTGGGTATGGCCCTGTATAACTGAGGGATAGCTCTCCTATTGTATGGCTCTCTAGGTTGAGTATGGCCCTGTATAACGGAGGGATTGTTCTCCTATTGTATGGCTCTCTAGGTTGGGTATGGCCCTGTATAACTGAGGGATTGTTCTCCTATTGTATGACTCTCTAGGTTGGGTATGGCCCTGTATAACTGAGGGATAGCTCTCCTATTGTATGACTCTCTAGGTTGGGTATGGCCCTGTATAACTGAGGGATAGCTCTCCTATTGTATGACTCTCTAGGTTGGGTATGGCCCTGTATAACTGAGGGATTGTTCTCCTATTGTATGACTCTCTAGGTTGGGTATGGCCCTGTATAACTGAGGGATAGCTCTCCTATTGTATGACTCTCTAGGTTGAGTATGGCCCTGTATAACGGAGGGATAGCTCTCCTATTGTATGACTCTCTAGGTTATGTATGGCCCTGTATAACGGAGGGATAGCTCTCCTATTGTATGGCTCTCTAGGTTGAGTATGGCCCTGTATAACTGAGGGATAGCTCTCCTATTGTATGGCTCTCTAGGTTGAGTATGGCCCTGTATAACTGAGGGATAGCTCTCCTATTGTATGACTCTCTAGGTTGGGTATGGCCCTGTATAACTGAGGGATAGCTCTCCTATTGTATGACTCTCTAGGTTGGGTATGGCCCTGTATAACTGAGGGATTGTTCTCCTATTGTATGACTCTCTAGGTTGGGTATGGCCCTGTATAACTGAGGGATAGCTCTCCTATTGTATGGCTCTCTAGGTTGGGTATGGCCCTGTATAACGGAGGGATAGCTCTCCTATTGTATGACTCTCTAGGTTGAGTATGGCCCTGTATAACTGAGGGATTGTTCTCCTATTGTATGACTCTCTAGGTTGGGTATGGCCCTGTATAACTGAGGGATAGCTCTCCTATTGTATGGCTCTCTAGGTTGGGTATGGCCCTGTATAACGGAGGGATAGCTCTCCTATTGTATGACTCTCTAGGTTGAGTATGGCCCTGTATAACGGAGGGATAGCTCTCCTATTGTATGACTCTCTAGGTTATGTATGGCCCTGTATAACGGAGGGATAGCTCTCCTATTGTATGGCTCTCTAGGTTGAGTATGGCCCTGTATAACTGAGGGATAGCTCTCCTATTGTATGGCTCTCTAGGTTGAGTATGGCCCTGTATAACTGAGGGATAGCTCTCCTATTGTATGACTCTCTAGGTTGGTATGGCCCTGTATAACTGAGGGATAGCTCTCCTATTGTATGACTCTCTAGGTTATGTATGGTCCTGTATAACGGAGGGATAGCTCCCCGGGGGGTTCTCCCATGTAAGAGTGATAGGGGTGCTCGTCGGGACATCGGAAAATATACCCTAAAAAATACCAGGACATAAAAAATCCAACCCCTAAAAAATACCTTATAAAACAAAAAGACCCCTAAAAAATACCAACAATAAACCTTTTTTGTTATTGTTTATTGTTTTTCATCTCAAAACAAGCTTAGTTTAGAGCAATAAATGAACAAAGAAAGAAAGAAAACGTTTTGCTTGGTTTGTGACCCTGTCTTTCATTTGCGTACCCCTAAAAAATACCATTTATTAGTGAAAGCCACAATGTTTCTCCGATAACCCCTAAAAAATACCTGAGAGTCGGTTTTGACCCCTAAAAAATACGACGAGCACCCCTATCAGGACGACATGTGAAGAACCCCCCCCCCCCCCCCCCGGGATAGCTCTCCTATTGTATGGCTCTCTAGGTTATGTATGGCCCTGTATAACGGAGGGATAGCTCTCCTATTATGGCTCTCTAGGTTGAGTATGGCACTGAATAACGTAGGTGTCCTATTGTAAAGCCCTCGAGGTTGAGCATGACCTTGCATAACAGGGCCACAGAAGAGAAATGCCATGCCTTCAGCTAAACATCACAGGTGTGGTGTCGAAACATGGCTGCTGGATGAACCTGCTCACCGGGCTTTTATAGCCGTCAACGCGGCACGGACGAGTCGTATTATCACGCAGTTATCATTAATGAATGACTGACAGACAGAGCACTGACACGGAAATGCCATGAATATGCCGCGAAATCAAGTCAAATGCCTGTGTAGTAAAATCAAATCTGTGGTACTAGTATTTATGGTGCGCTCTTAGGAAGTGTTTTGGTACGTCATGACAAGGCCATGCAGAACAGCTGATAGATGGTAGGTAACATTTATACCTGGTGAACTAGTGAACTGGTGAACATGGCCTTGTCATGACGTACCAAAACACTTCCTAAGAGCTCACCATAAATACCAGTACCACAGATTTGATTTTACTACACAGGCATTTGACTTGATTTCGCGGCATATTCATGGCATTTCCGTGTACGGTGCTCTGTCTGTCAGTCATTCATTAATGATAACTGCGTGATAATACGACTCGTCCGTGCCGCGTTGACGGCTATAAAAGCCCGGTGAGCAGGTTCATCCAACAGCCATGTTTCGACACCACACCTGTGGTGTTTGGCTGAAGGCATGACATTTCAATCTGTACGAAACTCGGCGCATACCTATCTTGTTAAATATGAGACTTTCTTAGTAAGCATGTAGGGAGGCCTTTCACCCTAACTGCCTATAACTACAGTGGGGGAAATTACCACTTGTTCTGTACCGCATCTTATTTACGTATTGTAGAATGTTTGTAGCCGCGAAAAATATTACAGTTACATTCAGCCATGGCTAAAATATGCATGTATATGTGAGCTCCCAGTGACGGGTTAAAGGTCATTAATGGCGGTTGTATACAGTGATTCTAAGTGTTTAATATAGTTAGTAAAAGAAATACCGATTATACAAAAATATCTTAAGATACCTAAGTTGCATGCACAAAAAAACAATATATGTTATGAGTAATGTTTGATAAGGTTGGCGTTCTCTCTTGTCTTTGTCAAAGAAGTGAACAAGGCAAGGGAAATTCAACCTTGTAATACATTAGCTGGGCACACGTTTCGCTGATAGGAACGACATCTACAACGAAGCGAGCGACTGCATGGGAACCTCAGACAACCAAACTTGGATGAAGTTCTAAGTGGCAAGGGGAGTGCAACTGCATGGTTACATAGTTTAACGTCATTGGTGATATAAACAAATATTGTAAAAATATACATCTTAGAAAGGGATATGAGGCTAAGCAGTCAACTTTGGTACGATTTCATGGTCACTCGGGGCTCCATTCGGAGCTTCGCTTTTAGGGACCGGTCATAAATTAGAGGGGGAGGGGGAGGGCTGGTGCATTTTTATTTTGGTCTACATGTTTTGGGAAACCCTCCCCTGACAAGATGCACGAAAAATGTTGGCCCTCCCAAATGCGGTGACATATTTAATGATGACCCCCCCCCCCCCCCCCCCCATTATTCACTAAATATAGATTTGGAAAAATATATACATTTTTATTAGCTGTTTAAATCTACTTTTCATGTTATAATAGCAGTGCAAGATTTGATGTATTTCATGCCCGAAAGTTACTTTTACATATAGACATTATATAGTACATTACTTTGCTTAAATCCCAGATAATAATTATCTTGCCAGGTTGAGTATTACTTACATTGTCATTGGTAAATCTAGTGAGATCCTAGGGTCGTAGCAAGCCTGCAAAAACTCTAAAACTGGGGGGGAGGAGGAGGGCACAACACATCAGCAACTCAAGGCAGCATTTTAATAAGGGAAAGTTAAAATTCTCTTGCGCGCGGAGCGCGCCGAAAATTTAGAGACCAGCATGTGAAATTTCCGCATGTTTGGGGGAACTTTGATATGCAGGGTGCAAAATCGGGAGTTTTAAGGATTGATTGGGGAAAAACTGGCCCTATAAGCGCTACGGCCATGCAGTATTACCCAAACAACGTTTGCGTAAAAAATAATGACCCTCCCTTTATCATTTGCACCAAATTTTTTGACCCTCCCTTTTTCACCTGCATGAAAATTAGAGGCCCTCCCCATATTTGCACCAGCCCTCCCCCCCTCTAATTTATGACCGGTCCCTTAGGCAGTGCCTAAATCTATATATTAAATATTGATAACACACCTTATGTCAGTACCAGTTTCTTTCAGACTTGCAGCCCCCACCACTGAGTTCCGCCTTTTGTTATCTTCTTTCTAACGACACCTTGAAACGAAAATACGAACAATTATAAAGAATGCTAAAAATACTCGCAGCACAACATTGCTACCAGCAGTACCTACTCCTGGCGTATCACTATCTCTATCTTGGCAAAATTACTGCAGATGCGAGACACATTTTCCAATTCTAATTGCACGAGAGAAGGGGTAACAATATACCAAAACATGGGATTAAGGTTGTTGGTAGGTATAGGTGATCTTGCAGGGGCGTAGCCAGGAATTTTGGTTTGGTGGGGGACGAAAATTTTCAAATACAGTAAATGTATGGGAAAATCTCACGAGAAAGGGGGTCGCCTCCTGTGCCCCCTGCCTACGCCCCTGTCTTGAGTCTGGAGTGGGGTCACTATGGGCGGATTGAGTTCACAAGATTGTTTCTGCATTTGAACAAAAGAACTGTTGTGAAAACAGGTGACGCTGTTCCAGTCCTAGCCAGCAGACCAGCTCCGTTGTACTCGCAGTATGTCTGTAGCTGTTACAAAACCAATCTGGCGCCGCTTTTCTGGACTTGTTCAAGTCGTCTGACGTCTTGTCAGTGTGGGGATGCAGAAGCATACTCAAGTGGTGGGGCGCCTGCATGACTAGCGATTTATATGCTAGTTCTTTGACCCGAGATGTGTATTGCTTCAATGTGCTTTGAATGATGCCAAGAGTTTTGCTTGCTTGATGTAACCTTTGCTTGTCACAGTGAGGGCTCCATCAGAGAGTATGATTGCCTCTCTGAGACCCCGCACTTTGATCGCCTCAAAAGTATGGAAAATGGGTGGAAAATATTCACCAAATTTTCCAACAAATATTGAATTTCAAATAACGTATTTTTAAAGGGAGGCTGTCACGCAACTGCGCAGCTGTTCTGCGCATCTCAAAACAAAGAAGTATCGTCCCGTAACGAAAGCAATCCGTTTTAATCTCGCTATTTCTTGAACCATCCGACCAAATGTTTACGTTTTACATATTCTTCAATAGTTTTCTGATAGAATGGTCTAAATAGTTTTGCTCAGTGATCGTTCCCGGAGCATGCGGAACATCCTGAAATTTAGCAATAAAAATATCAAGCACTTACCACAGGGTACCCGCGTTGAGAAAAAAGCAAAACGATGGTGGAAGTCTATTTTCAACGTGCCTTTTACGCATTTCTATATGTATTATGTTTAAAAAAAGTTCATTAGCATGGATAATATATTTTTTCGTTGATTTTTATGAAAATTGCTATTTTGGCCTACCACAGGGTACCCATCTTGATAATTCACCATTTCTCCTTGTTGGGGTTTCCTTTGGGTAGGGGAGTGTAGAACTGTTCAGTTAATTAATAAAAGAAACTAGGGACATATAAAGAATTTATTAACAGTCTTAGAACGCCCTTTTGTTTGTTTTTATTAGTTCCAACCACTTCGTAAACTTGCGTTGCTTTGAGATGTAAATATAAACCTAACCAGCTTCAAATTCAAAATTATTCTGGCTTACTCGTCACCATCCTCGAGGGCCCTCAAGGTCGGGACTCGCTGAATTCATTCCCCTTTGGGCAGACAAAATGACCCCAACAAACGGAGCATTGCTGCTGAATACATGCCAAACGGGCTCGGAGCAGTCCTACCAAGTCGAATGGCAACGGGAACCAACATCCAATTGCTTTTGCTTCTCCCTCTGTTGGCAGTATCACTGCTTACGTGAAAAGGCCTAACAATTCACTAGTGAAACGGTAACTAACATTTGACTTCTAGTTACCAGCTACCGACTTTACGTTTGAGTACACTTTGATATTGTGTTGAGGCGAGTTTTGGCATGTCCTTTGCGCTGATTTTCCAAATTAGACAAGTCCTATAGAACAATGTTGTGCTGTGATCAACCCTTTTATGCACCTGTCGCTGTTACTCGAATTTGCGCTCAGTTCAAGAGAGGAAAAAATATATGTATTATCACAATTATTGGGTGGCCTCCCTCTGCTACGGGCGTGCTTGACAGTAACCCGTGGACTCCTGACGTATGACCAGAGGTGAGTCCCATCATCGATGCAGCTAGGTCATACACTAAGGCCATTTTGGAATAACCAAATGTCAAGGAGGCGCTAGCTACTCTGTCTGGTGACCATTTATGGCGAATGGTGAACAGATGCCGCACCTGTGCAAAGCTAAAACCAGAGCTGAGGGAGCACCTCACGGCGCTGTCATTGCCAAACCAACCATGGAGTCGGACCTCTGCGAGTTAGACCAGACCGACTACCATAACGCCAGTTGACGGAAACTTCCGTCGACTATTTCAGCTGTAGTCACACGTCACGTGTGTAATCTTCGCCCTGCACGGAGAACCGAACACACTTGACTCGGACATTGGACCCCAGAACGTCAGCCAGGAAATTACTTCCTCGCCACATTATCCATAAGCCAATAGCAAGGTTGAAAGAGCTGTCACAACCGCTAAGAACATCAGTGAGGAAGAATAGTCAACGACATCTTGGTCTGACTGGCGAATGGACTGACTCCAAGTGAGATCCTGATGTGTGAAATTGAGAAGCAAACTTCAGTGAAACTTCCATAGGTCCCAGAGAATCTAAAACCAAGAGAAGTCATTACTTGGTTTTCGTTATTCTGCGAACTCTCGCTAACGATTTCCAACCGTAAAACCGCCTTCTGGCTTCCGTCAATCAAAGCCCCGAGTCTTTTCGTCGTTACTCTTTGTGTTTTTTGATTGGCCAGCACGTAACGTTGCTGTCGCGACAGGAAGCCATTTTAGCACTGCTTAGGCGCTGGCCAATCAAAAAGCACAAAGAGTAACGACGAAAAGACTCGGGGCTTTGATTGACGGAAGCCAGAAGGCGGTTTTACGGTTGGAAATCGTTAGCGAGAGTTCGCAGAATTACGAAAACCACAGTAAGAAGAAGCTGTTTGAGGAGAAAGAAGAAAGCACTACTCTGACGGCTACGACGACCGTCACAGAGTTGTGAAGCTACCAACACTCCGACAGGGAGACCGAGTGGATGTTAGGGACCAGCATGGGAAGATAGAGCCGAAGCTAATCCAAGATCGTACCAGATGGCGACTGCGCCAGGCTCTGTGATTGGACGAAACAGGCGAGTGCTTATCCATACCAAAAATAAGACCGAGGAGCCAGGCGCCCTGCCAAGCCCTCCTATCCGACCAACACTAAGGATCTCTAGAACCTCCTGCTGCGTCCATCTCCCACCACCAGTCCACTTGAAAGCTGTGATTAGAAGGTCGGGAAGACTATTAAGGGTGGTTCTAACTGGAACACAAGCGCAGGACGCAAGCGTAAGACTCAAGCGCAAGGCAATTGTGTGAATCAAAGCGACGCAAGCGCAAGCCTAAAATCAACATTGATTAATATAATTGTCATGCTTGCGGTCACTTGATTCACACTAGACGCAAGCACAAGCGCAAGGAAATGCAAAATCTCGATTTCCTCGCGCTTGTGTTTTAGTGTAATCCACATAAGAGATATATATGAGTTTGATTTCCTTGCGCTTGTGTTTTAGTGTAATCCACATAAGAGATATGTATGAGTTTGATTTCCTTGCGCTTGTGTTCTAGTGTAATCCACATAGAGATATGTATGAGTTTGATTTCCTTGCGCTTGTGTTCTAGTGTAATCCACATAGAGATATGTATGAGTTTGATTTCCTTGCGCTTGTGTTCTAGTGTAATCCACATAGAGATATGTATGAGTTTGATTTCCTTGCGCTTGTGTTTTAATGCCAATCCACATAGAGATGTGTATGAGTTTGATTTCCTTGCGCTTGTGTTCTAGTGTAATCCACATAGAGATATGTATGAGTTTGATATCATTGCGCTTGAGCCTGCGTCTGCGCTTGCGTTTCAGGAAGAACAAGCCTTTAAAGCTTACCAATGACCCAGACAAGATTTCTTTATAGTATTACAGTATGTCTGACTGTGACACAATATCGAGAGTCTGTTTTATTATGGGAACAGATAACTTACTAGCTTCGCTGCTCGGGCTCGGGCTCGGTCCAAAAAGCAGAAAGTTCAGCCCGTCCTCGTCATCAGGTATGCAGTAGTTAAAATATGATTTTCTTAGATTATGCAACTCACCTATGGTTTGGTAAATGAATGCTGTGAGAAACAGTAACATGGGATTGAACATGGCTCGGCCCGATATGCAAATGCAGCGAATTGAAAAACGTTTCCAAATATAATAGAGAAATGTTATATTTTTCCAATTCAAACCCAAATCTGTAAAAGAAATTGAAAAATTTGAGCTTCTCAAATAAATGGCCTATTCTCAGTTTTGAGTGGTGGGTATCCTGTGGTATACAAAAATGGCATTTTACGTCTTTTTTCGGTCAACAAGTTTATTTTTCAATTGTATTTAAACACAATCAATCTATTTACAGCTCATGGGCACAAAACATGTGGAACGAGACGGTTATTTGACTGATTTTTAGTTGTTAGCTGATTTTACTCGATGCGGGTACCCTGTGGTACTGGCTCCATATTTTCATCCCTAAGTTTCGGGATGTTCCACCGAAGGGATTTTTTGGGATTTTTAGTATGTTGTTTAGGTCCCCTAAAACCTTCATTTAGCAGTGAAAGAAATTCTTTTGCAATTAGTTTGACTGAGACCCTAAATTTTTCGTAGATTGACTGGACTATTTGTAAAATCTCATCGTGAACACATCGTAACTTCATTGTCTTTGTACTTAATTTACATTTCATGAAGAACTTTTAAAGGATAGTTAATACATCTATGCAGAGTAAAACATGACGGAAAAGACTATCTTGCCAGATAATCCCACGCTGTTAAACACTCTACCATACACATTTCGCGACACAAATATGCCAATTCGGACAAATATTTACCTTCTCCTTGTCATGTTCGCAGACTCCAGTTTTCACCACGTGATGCAAAATCACGACACATTCCTGGCCAGTCATATTATCCTCAGAAAGAAAAAGAATTAAAGAAATGAATGAAGTCTATTCTTGCATTTTTTCTTGATAACATGTTTTACTTAGAAAATCCTGGATTCCAGTAATCATTAAAGGCATTCTCTCATGAGAATCATATTCGGGTTTTACCTTCGTTAAGTACCATCCCCAGGGTACACCTGATACCTTTGTCTTCTTTGATCAAGATTTGTTCCACCGTAACTCCATGGTTCCACTAAACAAAAGAAGCTTTGTGGTACAACTCGTGAGGCCTGACAGGTTCGCACACGGAAGTAATCCCGAGATTTGTAATCCGCAATAGGCGTTTATCACGTTAATACTGATTGATATCTAATAATAATATTCAATCAATACTAGAAAAAGTACATAGTAATAGTTATCAACAAATGGAACCCAGTATTCGATTCTACACATCCATATTTGTAAAATTCTGGCGGAGATATGAATTTGCAAACCTTCATAATTGGGCTTACTTTTTACAAAACATTGTATGAGCACGACTTGACGTATTTGCCCATACATTTCTTTGTAAAAAGTAAGCCAGAATACAAAATTTTGGAAATTCATATCTCAGCCAATTTTCAAAACGTTCTTCTAAAACTTTGCAGTTCCTGATAACTATTAGACATTATCAATCAATACTAACGGGATAATGGCCAATTGCGGGTCGATTTGAAGGGGCGTACGCAGGATTTTAAAAAGTTACAGGCACAGCCACGGATGATACGCGATTGTGCAAATGTACAGGCTCATGAAATGTACAACCTCATGAATGCAGTGCAGCACTTGTACCTAAGTTCCCATAGCCATTTGCAGCCTGTGTCTGCATGTCCGTAGGCAGCGTACGACTATGGTACCATCTATTTGTTCCCTTTTTCAGAGGAACCTGTTTTCCGTGGCAGAGCGGAAATGACCCGCTTAGACCACTAAATTTCAAATAATGTCAGAGAAGCTCAGAGAAGCTTGACTTTTTGCATACAGACTCCTTGTCTGATTAAAAAAAATGACTTTTTTCTAATGTATCCGTCTTTGAGATATTGGGCTTTAAACTTTGGTTTCTGTGCCATTTTATGGGAGAATTAGTACTTTGATCAGGAATTATGCAAACTTTGCTCAATCATATCTAAAATTCATATTCTTCAATTTTCTTAAAAATTTGGAATTAAGCTTTTAGCCATAGAAACGCTTTGTATACGGAATCTTGAGCTTATATATTGAAATATGGCAAAGGTAGACATTTCATTTTTGGTCATTTCCGCTCTGTCGTTTTCCGTCAATTGGTCTAACGTATATCAACGGGCTGAGTCTGTTAAGTGGTTCGTCCTCCAATTACTTTCGGTTGTGCCCGTCACGGTACATAAGTACGGATACTTTCTGCTCCGTTTTCAAAAAGATTTGCGTCCACAATTGTCGTTTTCGTATTGTTTTTCACCATTTTGGGTGATCGTTTTCGGCGTTGTAGTGTGGACGATAGCCGTATCCGGAGCAAAAAGTATCCGTTTTCGTTTGAAAACGGTGTAGTGTGGACGGGGTCTCAGCCAGTAAGATTCATATCAGTGTGCACTCAGAAATGTATACTAGATCACAAAACAAAATATTGTGCACTGTCAATGGCCCTCTTAACATCTAGCCCACATAATTGTGTGCATCTTGTGAAGTTTCTAGAACTTCCTAACCATTCCACTCTATAACAATTAGATTACGAGTTCGAGTTTTCTATGAGTCAATAGATATATTTTCTATACACTCATAGAGAACGAGAACCCACTAGCATACTACCTTCAAGTTGTTGCTAAAACGTATTTACTTTCATGGTTTTAGAAAGTTTTGCGCTAGCGTTTTCGCTACTCACTATCACGTGAAATGATTCGTGATTCGTGATGGTATGCAAGTGGGTTTCTACTAGTAACTATGATTTGAATAAGTACTCCAGATTATATGGCTATGCGCATTTTAATATGATTTGTGTTCTGTAATGATTTATATGGGTCATACCAGTTGACCGTCCTTCTACATATCAATCAGTCTCGTCTGTTTAGAGCATCACCACTACTAAGGTCAGTCATAGGCGTCGAACCTAATTCTTGTCGCACTATATGTCAATTTCCCATTGTTTAGTTAGTTAGAGCTATTGTGTCGAGCTTATTTGCATTAGGAACGGCACTATCTGCCGTGCCAACGCCGCGCTAAATTAAAATTTTGAATCCTTCCAGCGCTTTTAAAATCAGGGCTGGGATGTTCTTCATTCACCAGACAGTCTATATTAACCTCATAAAATCACTGGTATGGAAATTACTTGTTTTTACTGGCTAATAAACCAATTCAGTTTAGCGCGACAGAATTAAGTTCGAATAGAAAAAAAATCTCCCATATCAGATCCCTTCCAAACACTTTCAGATTCTTGCTCTTATACGGACTCTTAGTATTGTAGAGAATCAGGCGAGAATTCTGGGGAAAATCATTTTTAACTACTCCTGAGTAAGTTAGCTACACCGTGTTCTATAAACATTTTTGAAACTACCCATGACACCCTTTGGTTTCGCTGTGATTTGCTCAGTAGCATCGGCATCGCTTCAAGAAATGGGGGTCATCTCCAGTGTAAGAACCATTCCCTGAGGACACCTTTGTGTTTAGTTACTATTTTATCATGATTGGTTCAACCTTCGTTCTACCAAACAAAGAAAGCTTTGTGACGCAGCTGGTGAGTTCTTACACTGGAGATGAGCCAGTGAGAATTTAGAATCAATCATAGAAAATTAACACTATTGTTGTTGTTGTCCTTGTTCTTCTAAGTCTTGAGTGACTTTGGAGAAATCAAAGGGTTCTCCTGTTATGCGCATCCACATCTCCTCGATGTCCTCACATGCCGTCTGGAAGTGGGTAGTGGCATCACATGTCTTGGTGATGAACACCTGTCAATCAAACAAACATACCATAACAACACTAAAATTGCTAATCAAACAAACATACCATAACAACACTAAACCTGCCAATCAAACAAATATACCATAACAACACTAAACCTGCCAATCAAACAAACATACCATAACAACACTAAACCTGCCAATCAAACAAACATACCACAACAACACTAAACCTGCCAATCAAACAAACATACCATAACAACACTAAACCTGCCAATCAAACAAACATACCACAACAACACTAAACCTGCCAATCAAACAAACATACCATAATAAACAACACTAAACCTGTCAATCAAACAAACATACCACAACAACACAAAACCTGTCAATCAAACAAACATACCACAACAACACTAAACCTGCCAATCAAGCAAACATACCATACCATAACACTGAACCTGTCAATCAAACAAACATACCATAACAACACTAAACCTGCCAATCAAAACAAACATACCATACCATTGAACCTGTCAATCAAACCAACATAAACAACACTAAACTGCCAATCAAACAAACATACCATAACAGACTAAACCTGCCAATCAAACAAACATAAAATAACAACACTAAACCTGTCATTCAAACAAACATACCACAGCAACACTAAACCTGTCAATCAAACAAACATACCATAACAACACTAGACCTGTCAATCAAACAAACATGCCACAACAACACTAAACCTGCCAATCAAACAAACATACCATACCACTCAACCTGTCAATCCAACAAACATACCATACCATACCACTGAACCTGTCAATCAAACAAACATACTATAACAACACTAAACCTACCAATCAAACAAACCTACCATACCACTCAACCTGTCAATCAAACAAACATGCCATCTCATTGAACCTGTCAATCAAACAAACATACCATAACACTAAACCTGTCAATCAAATAAACATACCATAACAACACTAAACCTGCCAATAGTGTAGAAATTAGTTTACTTTTACCACTTGATAACTGACCTTTGATTTTGAGCCATCGTCAGTAGGTTCATTCAAATCAGTGACACTAACGAACCTGACAACAAGGTAGATAACAATGTTAAGTGTGAAAATAAGAGCAATGCAGTAATACAATACTCTTGCAGGGACGTAGCCAGGGGGGGGGGGGGGGGCACAGGGGGCAGAATGTGACAGACTGACAAAAATAATAAAGCTTCTTTCTTGACTCTCTAAGGGGCCGACCATTTTACTCTTGACGGGGGGTGGGCTTTTTTGAAAAAAAATTCCTCACAGCAAAAAATTTCCTGCACAGCAAAATGATGACTAAAACCCTTCTTCTAACCCCCCCCCCCCCCCCTCAAAAGTTTAATGGTCGGCCCCTAAGTTTTGATGGTATCAAAAATGTCGGCAACGCAGTGCATTGTGGGTAGGGTGTTCAACTCCTTGAATCCACCGTCCACCTTCATCCACATTTTCACTTTCGCTGAAAATCTTCACGAGTATCGCACGGCACTTATAATGTTACATTTTTAAAGGGCTAAAATACTAGCCGCCAATAGTTTGTGGTATTGCCATCTCAAAATCTTTAAACATCGATGCACTGCCCAAATATAGTCACTCAATCTCCAATAGCTGTCTTCTGTACATGACATATATCCTGCGATATCCGTCATCCGTCAAGCGAAATTCGATGTATTGACCTCCAAAAGAAGTAAACCTTTTCTGTGATGTTGTTGTGCTATCGATGTGCTGAATAATAAAAGCATCATCTTGCCCAATGTTCAGAATATCATCAGATTTAGCCAATTTGGGACTACATCCCTTGTCGGCTAAGTATCAGACGACATTTTGTGCAATCTCGTGGGGTACTGGGATACACAGATATTCTGTACAGATAGAGCAGATTTCGTATGACTGTGAAAAGTGCCGCGATAAAGTTGTTCCCCGCCGCGACCGTACCGCGACTCGCACGCGACTACGCGATTTCATTAGATTTCATTGAACGTGTGTGTAAATATTTTTATTACCATGTAATTTTATGTTTTTATCATGTTGGTAAATACCTTTTGTAAAATTTCTTTTATAATCCATTATTGTAAAGCGCTAAGAACGCTGATATAAGCGCTATAAAAATGTTTATTATCATTATTATTCATTACATATCTACAGCAAGCCAGGTTCCGTGCGTGACCGCGACAGTACCGCGCCACTTTTCACAGTCATACGAAATCTACTCTATGCAAAAATATCCGCTAATGATGGTGACACGGTTCACCCCTCATCTTTTAAAAACCTAA
Organism: Scolanthus callimorphus; assembly: GCA_033964015.1. Classification (NCBI taxonomy): domain Eukaryota; kingdom Metazoa; phylum Cnidaria; class Anthozoa; order Actiniaria; family Edwardsiidae; genus Scolanthus; species Scolanthus callimorphus. The sequence continues at coordinate 29,002,478 of CM066913.1, forward strand.
ACTCACTTCTCCTCGATTTTGCCCAAGAGATCAAGTCCTGGTTTGAGTTCCGCTTCTGGGTTACTAGTCTCTACAGTGGTCATCACGGACGCGATGTAGTATCCTTTTGGTGACGCGCAGTTCGCGGATGACACACAGGCAATGTAGATGTCTGCAAGAAGGATTTAATCACGCCAGTGTCAAGGTGCCTCATTGAATAACAAAAGAATCTCATTAAATCACAGAAATGTGGCAAAATGGACACTTTTCCGAGCTGTTAACAGGAGCCACAACGGTAAACACATGCATATAGTCAAAATAGGCATGGCTTTTGTGAAATTAAAATGATGTGATATTTCTGTGAGTGAACGTTAATTGTCATGTGGGATGTGAAATCCAAGATGGCGAACGTGTATAACACAACTTCCTATGACTTTATCTGTGAAATATAGCACTTGTGATGTTGGGAGAGACACTCGAGTTTCGATTTTGGGCCATCTTCAAATAATTAGAACTGGGCCACCTTAAAAGCGACAATGAGAAACAAAACAAAGCAACCACATCACATCGTTCACATCATCAGAGGACAATATTTCATATCTTTAATGTACAAGACGAGGGACAGTATCACGCTACCTTAAACAAAGCCGCCTCACCACTTGAAAACGATCAGCAAAATTCACATTAATTGTATCGCGGAATTGGCTCTTTTTATGCCCACTTTCCTTTTTATGGTTTAACTCCCAAGCATTGCGCAGGGTTGGCAGATTTGTTGCTGGTCCAGCACAGTCATGTGACGTGGGCTCCCTATGGTGGGAGATTTGTGTTCATGTCATGAAAACCAACAAGTTTGTTACCTGACTTTCTGCCCACTTGATTTTGGGGAATAATGATTTGGCAAGATGCTTTGGAGGCGTCAGGAAGAGCTACTGGTGGATGCTTCAAAAGACAAATGCAGCGAACGACCTGCAAAAATACAAATATCAATAATATTATAATTTAGTATAATTACTCAAGCGATTCCGCGAGCTGACTGGTCGAGACGTTCGCCATATTTCGCTATATTCAGATGAATATAACATTTTATTATATAAACACCAATGAAATACCAGGTGACCTCCCGCGCGAAAACTTGATATCTTCACACGTGAAAATATCATGTTATTTTCACATGTGAAAATATCTCACTTGCCTTTGCTGAATGCTCGATTTTTAAGCTTAACTCAAATAAAATTTGAATTTGGTATTTCATTGATGTTTATATAATAAACAGAACATTACATGACCGCTTGGAGATACGAATTTTATCTTCTCGTGTTAAAAATTTATCTCACGAGTGAGCGCTCGAAGATAAAATTCGTATCTCCGCGCGGCCATGTAATATCCTCTATGAAAGCATTGGGGAACGCGCGCGCACCTCATTACGAGAAACTAAAAAATACCCCTAAACGCGATTTTTTTGTCGAAAATCTTTAAAGTCGCTTGAGTAATTATACTAAAACAATTAGTCGTCATCAACTTGTGGAGTGATTTTTTTTTTTGGTGACTACTACACATTTGTGCAGACATTTAGATGTATCTTCTAAACGAAGATTTCTTCAAGGGGACAGCGTCATGGTTAGTGATATAAAATAAGACCAGCTGTCTTCGCAACCAACCCCAAATCCTTATAGTCCAGGGGCCGGTTCCTAGAAGGCCAGTTAAGAGTTATCAGTGGATAAACGGTTATCCAACGGATAAATCCTGAACAAAACCTATACAACAGATAACTTTTATCCGTGGATAACTTTATCCAACCTTTCAGGAACCGGCCCCAGGCATTTTATGGTTGGACCTGGAACTAATTCCCACAAAAGCTTTCTCTTCAGAAACCTGCTAGAATTAACCTCTAGAAGAACATACTAAAAGTCCCAAAAAATCCCAGCACGGCAACACTCCGTTTTGCAGCTTTTGGCGGAGAGGCTCTCTGCGTGCTACATGAAAACGAGGCTGAAACCGGAAGTGCCCTTTGATTTGCTTAAATTTTATCAAAACTTCGACAGTTTCGCATAAAAACGTCAAATATCGATAAAAAGCACACTGACGAATATTCTTTATTTGTAACTTGCTCAATGGTCACCAGTAAAGTGGCGAAATGTGAATTTTCGTAAAATAGCATCATCGCCGTATCTATGGTGGCATCTCCACAGTGAAAATTTTCCTTTGTGTGATATACAGTCCATGACATTGTGATCCTAGCTCGTAATTGTGTAAATTTCACGAAATGTCCAAGCGCATTTTCTATACAGTAGAAGCTCTCGTAAGCGACCACCTCGGGAACTGAAAATTGCGGTCGTTAACGGAGCTAGTCGCTTACGAGAACGGTTCTCGTAAGCGACCACCAAGCGGATTCCTACTTGAACAAGAGGTGTTGGTCGCTTACGAGAGCTTAGTACAATAAATCTAGAAAATATCATGTTATACTAACATGTACTAATGCTTAAAATAGTTTGATTTATTTCCCGACTTTAATTAACAATAGATAACCGCAAATATGTCCATAGAGAATATGTAGAAAATAGCATTTCACTGGTGCAGCTTGTATCAGTTTAGATATTTATGAGGTGATGACTGATGTTTTAAAGAAAAAAGTACTATGGTCGCTTACGAGAGCTTAAAAACAATAGAAAATCTCTGTTGGTGATTTGAAATTGTGGTCGCTAACGGAGCTGGTCGCACCGATAAGGCGGTTGCTTAGGAGAGCTTGAAATAACAGAGTTTATGTGACATTTCAAACGGGGTTTCGGGAAATGGTCGTTATGGGAGCTGGTCGCTTACGAGAGCGGTCGCACAGTGAGCTTCGACTGTAATTATAAATTCGATCACAACTACTAAAATATTCGTGTGATGGATATCAAACCTCCTAGGGCAGTAGGAGGTGCATGGCGTCACGTAGCTCTGCTTGGACTCTCCAAGGTGGACTTGGGCTCGGGGCGAAATAAACAAAAACAGTTCCACTAGGTACTGGGTTTTCGGCTTTCGGGCGGCGGTGGAGAATGGATGTCTTCACGATAAGAACACAATGCGTCGCCATCGGCTTAACGAGTGCGGAACCACTTCTTAATAACGCCGTAGTGCTGTTGTTAGCCGTTATTTGTGATATCGCCAGGAAAACATCTCTCTTCATCCCGTCCGCAAAGGAAAATGTTGCACCTTTGCCCGCTGATCGTCCGTAGTGGGTCATCTTATTGGTAGTTGGGCGTGTTGGCGGTACTTCTTTGGCCACGGGACTCGGTGAAGAAGAGGCCCGCCAGTTAAAACTTGGCCAGTTTGTCCCGGCAGGTATAAAACGCAAGTCACAGGTCACATCCCTCCCACCCACGCCCGTTGAAAATCGCATTCAGCCATTTCGTCTCAATGGACTCATGTGGGATGTGGATGTGCGTGAACCGGTGACTTGACGATTTTCTATTTTTTTTTTATGTGCCATCGTACTTTCTTGAGTGTTCTGCGTATGCTAGTGCGACTCTCCGTCGGTTAACCGTTCGGAACCAATCTGCCCAATAGGCTCGCCAATTTCCCCGCCTAATGTTGTTTTTTTAAGAAGGGAAAATCTGACCGAGTGATGGAAGGTAAAAATGTTCTCATGACGGAGTTCTTTCCTATCAGTTATCCGATTTATAACGATCGCTTATGGCTCATTCACACGGCGCGATTTTAGCTGCGATCTAAGGCGCGATTTCTCTGGCGATTCCACGGGGATGTCATATCGCGCGGTGTGAACTGCGATGCGGGTGCGATTTCTTCATATCACCAACAAACGGACAAATATCGCAAAGCCAAATAGACGGCCGTTCACACCGTGCGATATATGACGTCGACGATCTCCGCAAAAATCGCAGCTAAGATCGCGCCGTGTGAACGGGCCTTTAGATTGCTTCTTAACCGCGTTTATCATTTACTCGTTACCATTCATCTTTACCATTCGTCTTTCGGATGAAACAATAACCGTCCTGCCTTTAAAATAAGCTGTACCCAGTTTCAGGGGGGACATTAAAGAACCACTGGGGACGTAATAAACCCTCTGGCAGTGTCCACCCCCAGTGTGGAAATGTGGGGGGATCCACATCGACTTTTACGCTGTCCATTTGACAGCATTCACGATACTGCGCACGCAACTTCAAAGAGATGAGAACAATGCTTGTCTGTTTTAAATAACAAAAACTGTCTTCGCCAGAACGAGTCCAAACGGCTCAAGGCTATTGTTCTCACAACATCGTGAAAACGGTCAATAGCGCTGCACACAGATGACGTCACACTAATTAAAAACTCAGACAAACAAATACACGTTTCTCCCATTTTCTCAGTTTTCTCTTAAAAGAACGATACAAAATGAATCGGTAAACTGGTAGTTCCACTCGTTATAGTAGAGCTTGTATGTACTCTTACCCTGGCTCGTATTTCAAGCGCGATCCTTCTGAATGGGATTTCAGAGGGATTTTTAATTGTGTGAGTCTTGTGATTTAATTTTAGAATCTGTGCGCAGCGCTATTGAATTATTCAATTAAAGCTAGATGGCTTGGAAATGCGCGTGAATCAAAATCCAATACGTTTCTGAATATTTATTCCAAAAAGTCTCTAATAGCAAAACTGTTGCAGATTTGTAAGAATTCAGAATTTCTCTAGCCCTAGTCATGACATTTTATCATGCACCGTGAAATAATAATTTTATTCCAAGCAATGTTGTGATGGCCTGAATCAATTTTCTAGTGCAAATAGACAATTCAATTGCCCACTGCTAAAATACCTTATTCAAGAAATCGGTCAAAGACATTACTTACAGTTATATATACTATAATAAATGCAGAATCGTTTACATCTTTACAGTATTTCTTTTTTTCCTTCTGCAACAGGTGAAATACTCCGATCGAGCGCTTGACTTGACAACTACTCAACAAGTGTAATTAAACGATGCCCGCGCGCGCTAGAAACATCATTTCAGACGGCTTTCTGGAGGCACTAGTTTTAGAGTAAAGAAACAAATTCGGCAATTTCTCTTTCTTACAATTAAAGATTAACAAGTAAAACATTTATATTCTCCCGTGGGTTCAGGTTTTAGTAGTCCAAACAACCAAACTCAGCAATTTCTATTTCATAAATTTCTCAAACAATTCTACTAGTTTTTTAAATGAAATCTTTGTATAGTGGAACCGATTTGCTTTTTCGAAAATCAGATTTGTTATTCTCTGTTATGTGGGATTTTTGCATGAAAATAATTAAATTATTATGCCGATAAGTTAGTTTTGTGCATTTTACACCGTCTTTACAAGCCGCGCTGTTGATTTATTATACAAGCCTCGTTTCCATGCGGCTAAATCTCATTCTCGACTGCCTCAAATAAATCCTGTTTTTCGGAATGTTGCCGTGGTGGGATTTTCTGGGACTTTTCATGTTATTAAGAGGTGATCAAAGAACCAAAAACAGTTGAAATTTATTTTGTGGGAATTAGTTCCAGGTTAGGCACATTTTTGTCGTAGAATGCCTGGACTATTAATATTAAACTTCATCTTAGTCTATTAAAAGGTTAAGTAACCAAATTAAGGTCTCGGTCAGGGTAAATAATTAAAAATCCATAATACGACTTTTTTTCCTGGAATTCAGTTAATAGAGTCCTAAAGTACATTTCTAAATTCCCAAATGACGCGTCAACTGTTTTCCTTGGTTTCAATAGCCCATTCCTTTGTATTGCCCGCCACTCATTTTCTGTATTTTAATTAACTTAAGGAGGCTGCCTACAATTTTTTCTGCCCTCGACCACCAAATTTTGTTTGCCTGCTGTTCAAGTACAGAAACTTGTACCGGTCTGAGCTTTCACATGGTTACCCTGGAGGGTTTCAACTTTATTGTAATGTGCATTTTGTTGTGATCGGAGTTGCTATAGCAAAGTAATAACCACACCCCTGTTTGTTATTAGGGGCCAGTAGACGTGTTACTCGATCTAAACTTTTAAAATGACACCCCTAACACTAATGCCTGAGTAGCAGACAATAATCCCAGCAAGTTTGGAGAGAATTCATTGGGCCAAGTTTATGTTATTCGAGAGGACATTTTTAAAGCTCCAAAATATCCAAATTATTATGCAGCAAAGATTTCCTGTAAAAAGAATGGCTGATATTTGCGTAATTCGAAGATCCTTGCCGCCCGACTTATCTACAAACCCAATGCAATGTGGCAGCCAAATTTATTTTCTTAGAATGCTTTCGATTTTGCTTGGCGTGTGTTCAAGTATCGACAAATTAACTGCAAAAGTTGAGAAATTTTCGCCAGAATTCTAAATCTCACGTTTTTCTCAATTCTTTTCCAACTTTCGTAAATTATTATTGAATATATACCAAAGATAACACCAAAGTCTTGAGTTCATTGAAGTATTTTAAGGCACCGAGAAAAAAATCCAAACTTCATTGCTCCTTCGGTTTGCTTGGCCCGGTTTTTGTCATTGTACTTTGTTTTCGCCTGTTATAGCTTCCATGTCGGTTTTCCCTAAAGCGAGCCATATTCCAACATGGGAATCGACCACTGCTTCTACGGCTCGCTGTCACGCTTCTAAGAAGCAAAGCTGTAGAGACGTTGCATCTGGTCATATATATTTTGAGTTTAACAGAATGTTTCTACTGAATGTTCTCAGACATCTGAAATGAAAGATACCACTATGGTGCGAAAAATGAAATTCCATGTTTTGGTATTGTTCATTGCGTGACCTTGTTTGCTACGTTTTGAGAGTCAAATAAATGCGCATTCTATAGCGCTATTCACTATCAACATTGCCATTCTAATACTAATGTGCCAACCGTAGATTGAATAGCGCCCTTTGTTCTGTGAACCAATCGATCTGTGGTTTCACATTAATAACAATGTGTGACATCAGCGTGAACAGCGCTATACCCGCAAAAACTACAACACGCTGGAATGTCGCTCGCTACAGAAATAATCTGCATGAAAGCAAATGAAAGCTAGAACAGGCGAAAACAAAGTACAATGAAAAACCGGGTCAAGCAAACCGAAAGAGTAATGAAGTTTGGATTTTTTTCTCTGTGCCTTAAAATACTTCAATGTACTCAAGACTTTGGTTTTATCTTTGGTATATAATCAATAATAATTTACGGAAGTTTCAAAAGAAATGACATATGGGATTTTTGTCAAGGGAGAAAAACGCAAGATTTAGAATTCTGGCCAAAATTTCTCAACATTTGCAGTTTACTTGTCGATATTTTAACACATGCCAAACAAAATCGAAAGTGTTCTAAGAACGGAAATTTGGCTGGCACCTACTGTCACCCTAATAATAAACAAGGGCGTGGCTATTATGTTGCTATAGCAACTCCGATCACAACAAAATACACATTACAATAATCCTCAAACCCTCCAGGGTAACTAGCCTCCTCCGCATGCATCTCTCGAAGGAAGAGAGAGAGAGAGAGGGAGAAGAGAAAGGATTCGGTCGGTCAGGCTTACTGCCACTCCTTCCCGTCCAAAACACAGGAAGCCCAACCCCTTTCATTTCCTTGGAAAAGCCCAAGCCACAGAGTTGCCAGCGGAGGAGGCTACAGGGTAACCATGTGGAAGCTCAGACCGGTACAAGTTTGTGTAATTGAACAGCAGGCAAACAAAGTTTGGTGGTGGAGGGCAGAAAAAATTGTAGGCAGCCTCCTTAACACGCTTTTTCTAGCCCTTAAATTTTAGTTCAAATTTTCACCTTCGCGAAGCTCCTGACCTCGCACGATTTAAGATATCGGCGTCAAGTTTTCTGTGCCATTAGAAGATGATAACACCTAAAAAACCGTGTGAGGAAATTTTTACTTTTTACTTGCAAAAGTTTTTATGATAAATTTTGCGGCAGCAAATAGAAAAAAATGCGACTTTCAACTTTGCGACCTTATATTTTCGTCCAATATACAAAATATCAAAAATCGCTCACACGGTTTTGCAGTCCATTTCTCCAAGATTAAAATATGACAAAGTTTGAAATTGTGCTACAAATCGCTAATGGTCTGGAGCTTCTCAAGTAAACAAGGTAGTTTTTAGTTCGGGGTCGTTAAAATGTAAGAAAAATCTAAACTCTGCTAAAATGAACAACTTCATTAGATAGAACAATCTTTTAGCTTTAAAACGATATATAACTGATTATCATAGGATAAATTGCGACGCGACGAGGATTTTTTCCGTAAGCATGTCTTTTTCCCTGACCGAGACCTTACTGATGATGCAGTTTTTAGTTTGAGATTAGTGGCTTTTGTGATAAATTTGTCAGGTGCAAACCAATTCCATCCCCTCTATGACTGAGGCACACAAACCTCAAAGTTTCATTTTATGTTGAAATTTGTTATCCAAAGACCCTTTACTTTGATGACTTTTTGTATTATCCTGGATTTGCAATCTGCAGTTTTGGCCAATTCTGTAGCCTCACCTGTCCGACTTTTTTAACTTTGTCAGGGAAGTAAGACGAATCTGCCACCACCATTTTAGTCTTCGCGGTCTCTCCACCGGAGGTTACCCCACAAACTTGGCCTTGCTCATCATACACTATGTCTGTGACTGGCTTATCCAGCATGTAAGTTCCTCCATATATGGCACTGAGTCGGGCAAAGCCTTGGGGTAGCTCACCCAGGCCATACAGGGGGTACAAGTACGGGGAGGTGCCATAGCGAGACAGAGATTCACTAAAAATGGATTTAAAAACAAAGTAAGCCAGTTGGCTCATTTAAGCAATTGCAATCAAGGGTAGTGTCTGGCACAAAAATAACTTAAAGACATTTGTTCAGTGACAGCAGAACAGTTTTCAAAGTTGGGGGGTTGGGGGAGGGGGGGCTTGTTAGTTAGATTGCATGAAAAGATTGGGGGGCTGAATTTAGTGAAAATGGGATGATATAACATAATATGGGGCCTAGCACCACAAATACCTACCAGTACAATTTAATTCTTTCAACTTCTTCCAGGTAGGGATGACACTTGTGTCTAAAAGAAGAAAGGAAATAATGAAGCACTAAAAAGGCCATAGGCACAATACTTACTATGTGGCAAGCAATGGAACAAGATCGATTCATTTTGTATCTTCAGATTTGTGAAACGCTTCAGTTAAGGTATGGGAAGGTTCAAGGACTTGCACTATTTCAAAATACAAGATGCAAAGTAAAGTGACAAACAATCTTGTGAACACTCAAACAAACAAACAAATGTATTTGGTGCCTTATACAGGATTGTACATCGGCCAAATAAAAATTAATATAAAAGAAGAAGAAAAAGGAGGTTGATGCCATTATCCCTGGATTCCTTTCATAGAAACATTTGAAAATTATCTTATCGACCTATAAGTTACAGTCTTCGATATATGTCAAATTGATTATGATTAGCTGCACTGTTATTATAATAGTAACAATAGCATACTCATCGTTTGTATACAAGGCCATGGCATGTCCTACAAAGTCAGCAGTGTTATCATCTAGTCCATACTTCTTATAGAGCTCGGCAACTGTTGTTTTATTGGGGTCAGTTCCTGAAATTAAATGCAAATATAATGAGATGTGCTTGAAAATATGTTTCAAATTCTTTTTATAATTAACATTTAGTGTTTATTCATCGATAATCATGGAGAATGAGGCAACATATGTTTTAGTATAATTGCTTGTGATTCATAAGATTTAAACCAAAAAATGAGTTTTTGTTGGATTTTTCACAATCATAACAAAACCCGTGCAGGCACTCCCTATGCTTTCAATGCTATAGTCATTGGTAGTTTATTTTGAGCAAGAGAAAATAAAACTACAGTGGAACCCCGATTTTACGATCCTCGATTTAACAATACCCTGATTTTACGATGACTTTTCTGGGTCCTGGCAACAATACCTCACCTTTAAAATCCTTATATCAAGAGTTTGTTTACAACCATACCCTGATTTTATGATCATGCAAATTTGCTGCCCCCCTGTGGTTTCGTAAAATCGGGGTTTTACTGTATCAACCAATCAGGACACAGAATTTCACCCAAGTAATTATACTAATACTTATAATCTATAATCACTTTATAATATTATATTATAAAGTGATTATAGATTATAAGTATTAGTATATAAAGCTTATTGTCCACTTGTTTCAATTAAAGTGGTTATACCCCTTAAAATTACACAAACTGGACAGAAAATACATAATACCAAGGTAATTTGCTGTCAATTTGTGTTCTGGATGAAATCCAAGGCCATAGCTAGAAATTTTTGCCTGGTGGGGCAAGCCTTGGTCATCCTTTGTTTTTGCCCTGCTAGCTATGCCACTGAAATCTGATTATCTAACAGATGTTTTTTAAATATCTATTGCCTTGTGTACATGACCGAGCCAATCAAGGACTGGGGAGAGCCTTTGTGATGTCATATATTCAGGTTGTATGAGTAGTGTGTTTACTTGTTTACTAGCTAACTCAAGCAGCCAATCAGGTGCCAAGTCAAAACATCACACACAAAGAGAAGTTGATTAATTACCATTCCATGTTTTTGGATCTTCCTTGTTAAAATCCTGTACCCACACTAGAAAGTTTTTGAACCTCCTCTTCTCAAATATTCCCATTAGACTTGAGGCCAGAGCTTCTTTATCACTTGCTGGCACTTTGTGGATTTTTCCACCTCTTTTGTAGACATAACTACCCTCAACACTCTTGAATTCCAGGTATCGGGTGACGCCACTATTAATCAAAAGCTTCACAAGGTGACCTGCAATGCATGACAAGGATTACAAGCAGGGTGTCAGGAAAATTAAGTACAAAGACTGAAGTCAAAAGACTGAAACATGACAAACACAAAAGCAAGTTCTACAAATATATTTATTATCTAGACCTTTTGCAGTTTGTCTGTCATGTGGATGTACTGGAGTGCAAAAAACATATCTGATCTGTAATCTTTTTACCTGCTCATAAAGAACTTGGCCAATCAGCTTCAAATATGCCACATTATCAGTTAAATTTCTGTGTGATTTTGGAAACAAGTCAACTAAAAAGTTTGTTTGCCCTCCAGCCATGTTAGTTGATTTATACCCTTGGGAATCTTTAACAATTATTCTTTGAGCCCGAATGGGCTCTGATTCAATAGCCCATGAGGCCGAAATTGTTTTAGTCAAACCACACATAGCCAAAAGCGTTTTCTGGTCTGGTCATTTGGCATTTTTCTGGCTTTCAAATCCGACACTTTTTGCTACTAGTAGGCTATAGCTACTACTAGTAGCTCAACCACTCAGAATGCAGCACTGATGATAGGCCACTAGTGCGATTTGACTAAAGAGGTCTATTTCATAGGCTTGTTGCAAAATAACAAGCACATGACTATTCAGCTGCAAATCGCCTATCTAGGCCTGTTTTCTACTCTTTCCCCTGGGACCATTTTCCAATAAGCCAATCAGATTTGGCTCTTGATCACCTTCTACCAGAGCCTCTGACAACCCCAAAATAGAGATTACAATCCATATTGGGCTGCCTGGCATGTGTACCAAACTTAAATAAATAAAATATTTCATGGGGTCTTCTTTTGGGGCTGTTGTTTTTCAGTCATTTGTTTTTAAGACTTAGAGGAAAAACTATGGAAGATAAAAAGATAACCTCCAAATTTTCACAGAAAATGAAAAAGCAGTCTCGCAGGAAATGGGAATTTCTTACCATTAGCCATAATAAATTTTGGTACCAAATCAACATTCCAGTCACGCCCTCTCCCAAATTTCGTCTCAATATCACAACAGTCCTTGCAATGCTTTTTGAACAACTGTGGAGCAAATCAATATGCACATTTAATAACATACAATATTTCTACAATGTCAGATATACAGGGCTTTATGAAACAATTAAAGTGTCAAGCAGGGGCAATTTCAGCTTTGGTATTCTTGAACATGTCAGTGCTCGGCCTTAGCAGTTGTCCACTTGTCTTGGGCAAGTAAAAAATGCTTCAGGACAAGTGAAAACTCAGGGGCTCTAAGTCACAGGACAAGCAACAATTTTGCATGAAATGTAAACATAATGGTGTGTGGTTTGTTGTTTAAAAGTGTTCACACTGTTTTTTGAGTGAGGTTTGTGTCAAACTCTCAAAGCTATCATCATGAAAAATGTTCATCTTTCGTCTTGCTTTTGTCCAGTCACCAGAGTTCACAATGACTGGACGAGTCCACAGGGAAGCTATTAGCCATAGGCATTGCTAAGCAAGTTAAATTTATATCAATATGGCTTGTACATAGGCTTGGTCTATATTTCACAAAAAAATTTTCATACCATAACTGGACAACTAGAAACTTGGCTAGGACAAGTAACTTTTCTGTGCTACTTGTCCTGCGACTAGTGGCCAAAAAAGTCAAGGTCGAGCACTGCATATGGACAACAATATGAGTGTGTTTTCGTTATATGCCCAAGTTATTGTTTTGTTGTTTAGATAGGACTAAAGATTTTGCTGTTTTTAATACTGGGTCAAGCATTCATGTTGATACAACAATCCTTTATTTCTCCTTAATTTCCAAGCATTTTTGAATTAAAAGGTTTCTGCATAATTTGATGGTAAAAAAAAACATGACAATATTGTTAAAACATTTTCCCCTCTCTTGGCTATTTTTTATTAGCAGAAAAAAAGTTTGGTTTGATGGATTTGATGGATTCTTGGACTGCTAAAAAATAATAATCTTTATCTCAGCCATTATAACATTTTTCTTTCTACCCATGCTTTTAAATTGCACCTAAATAATGGGTTCTTACATCTTGTAGTGGTGATATAGACGCAGTCTCTCCACCATAGCATTTCTCTCTGTCCATATGCAGAACCTTTTTGCCACTTACAGACAACATTCCACTCAAGACACATTCCTTTTGAAGAAAAGACAGGACACATAACATTTTACAAGTGATCATGTTAGCATTACTGTGACTGTCATAATTCTGCAGAATCTCCAGGGATGCCAACACAGAGGGTACTCAGATAGAAAAATAACGGGGAGGGAGGGTCCGACATAGCTCCTGACAGGCTAATTGATCATCAAGATACTGCTTTAAGCTGAAGAACTTTGTTTATAACTTTCCAGCAGCTCGGCAACATGTGTATGCTGGTATAAAATAGCCTTTTTAGGCTAAAAATGTTGGGTATTTGTTGGGTATCAAATTTTTGGAGCAGGTATTTTTTGGCTATAAAAATTATGGCTCAGGTATTTTTTTAGGTATGAAATTTGGATCTCCATCAGATCCCCCTTATTCCATCATTTTTATATCTGAGTAACCCCCCCTCCCCCTGGGGACGCCAGCCACTGCACTTTAGAAACTGTTAGTTGAAATGTGCAAGCATCACAATGGTAAACAAAGCAGAATTAAAAAACAAAATTCCTTTTTTTTTCTTTTTCTAACCAGCAATTCAGGAAAGCTGTCAACGCTATCTGTGAAAGCCTGTGTTTAATAAAACTGAAATCACAAGCAAAGGTTCTTGACTTTTAGATGATTTACAAGCCTGTATGAACATTCGACAGTGAGCACACAACCCTGCACCCTTGACATGCTCAAACAAGATGTACTGGACCCTCAAGAAGGGATCTTTAGGAACACACCATTCTTGAACCCAGAGCACCCTCAGCGGCGGACAAAAGTATCGTAAACACCCCGTTCCCCCTTCCAATGTTGGAGCATGCCAATTTGAATTGAACGCTGCGCACACCAAACAACATTGAACAGGGGAGCGGGGAACAGCCTGGATAGCAAGTGTTTACTTATTTTTGGCCCCCATTGCTGGCTTGTCACCTCATGGGGGAGGCTCTGGAGACAGCAGTTGATACATGCACAAGATTTTATACAGAGCCGATGAGAGAAAGAACTTCAGCCAGTAATCCTCGTTACAAGGGGTAGGCTGCATTGGGAAAAAAAGAACTTTCTATGCATGCCCCAACATTCAAAATCAGTCAATCAGTGATGGCGCTCAAATGGATGTCCCAAGAGTCTCCCCCATGAGCAGACATGCCGGGGAGCTCTGCGTATGAGAATCGGAATGCACGCATGCTCCAGCTCTGGACTAGGATACCTTCAGATATCAACAGTTGCACTTTTGTGCTCCAAGTACAAATGCAGAACTTACAACAGTTTCGTACGTAATCTTCGAATCTAGGCAGCTAGAAGGAGTGGGAACTAGAGTAGAGGACTAAATTCCCAGGGGGGTTCTCCCATGTAAGAGTGATAGGGGTGCTCGTCGGGACATCGGAAAATATACCCTAAAAAATACCAGGACATAAAAATCCACCCCCTAAAAAATACCTTATAAAACAAAAAGACCCCTAAAAAAATACCAACAATAAACCTTTATTGTTATTGTTTTTCATCTCAAAACAAGCTTAGTTTAGAGCTATAAATGAGCAAAGAAAGAAAGAAAACATTTTGCTTGGTTTGTGACCCTGTCATTCATTTGCGTACCCCTAAAAATACCATTTATTAGTGAAAGCCACAATGTTTCTCCGATAACCCTAAAAAATACCTGAGAGTCGATTTTGACCCCTAAAAAATACGACGAGCACCCCTATCAGGTCGACATGTGAAGAACTCCCCCCCGGGACTAAATTGTGGCTGTGGAATGATATCTATGGTGCTTGCAGGACATCACACCCGATAAATTAATATTAAAACATACAAACATTAGCAATGCAAATGCGATTCGTTGTTGTTGAGATGAAATTTCGGAATCGCCATGAAGTTCGAGTTCTAGTTCAGGAAAACTTCCTGAACATGACCTCGAATCGAACTAGCGGAACTAGCCCAAACCAAAGCTGGCCGAAGAATAAATGTAACACAAATCGAACTTGCCGTCAAAACATCATTGTATAATACCCACCTTTAGCCCTGTCCCGAGGACGATAACATCATATTCTTCATCCATGGCTGCAGTTAAAATAAGCTATCTAAGGACTAGGGCACGGAAGATCGACGAGAAAGGTTGGATTTGCTTTTTAATCGGAAGACTCTGAGCACAGAGCAGTGGTGATCGAGGGATCGAAGTGGACGATGGGATTGACAGGGGCGGGTACCAGTCCTTCCCTGACAAGAACAATGAGTTTTGCCGCAGGGAGCCCATTATGAGAGATCTGGTTCCTAGCCTGATAGGTACAGGCGGAATTTTACTGACACTCAGGCTACAGGAGTTTCATTGCTCGGAGCGAGCGTAGCGAGCGGAGAGCAAGTCTATTCTTGCCGTTACATGCATGAGAGGTGATTTTTCATGTCTTTTTCATGTCCACAAAATCATCTACCCCCCGGGGGGGGTTCTCCCATGTAAGAGTGATAGGGGTGCTCGTCGGGACATCCGAAATTATACCCTAAAAATACCAGGACATAAAAAATCCAACCCCTAAAAAATACCTTATAAAACAAAATGACCCCTAAAAAATACCAACAATAAACCTTTTTTGTTATTGTTTCTCATCTCAAAACAAGCTTATTTTAGAGCTATAAATGAACGAAGAAAGAAAGAAAACGTTTTACTGGGTTTGTGACCCTTTCATTCATTTGCGTACCCCTAAAAAATACCATTAATTAGTGAAAGCCACAATTTTCTCCGATACCCCCTAAAAAATACCTGAAACTCGATTTTGACCCCTAAAAAATACGACGAGCACCCCTATCAGGTCGACATGTGAAGAACCCCCCCCGGGATCTACCCCCTCTCAGAACTGAGGTCAGCGGTCAATATATGCGCCGTACATGCGCGAGATGTTAGTATAGACAATTTTCATGTCCGGTAGCAATGTTCATGTCCATATGCATTCTTGACGTTGTTCAAATGACATTTGACCTAGGTTCGCGTTTTCGATAACTGACACGTAGTTTTAATTACGGTCGAGCAATGTTTATCAGAATTCAGCTAGGGTGTTCATTAGGCTCGCGGGTTTCCAGTTGGTCAAGCAAACAAGTGAAAATTGTGAAAAATATCAAAGGACAAGGTTCACAATTTGTGTTAGCGCTAGTTCCATAGTAGGTCAAGTAGGTCAAGAAATATTGAAGTCTTACTTTGAGATACTTTGCTTACATTTCTGTTCATGCTGACGTTGGCACTTAGCGGGAGCTACACCTAGTCAATGCAAGATTTAGCTTTTATCCAAACCTCTCGAGACCACTCAAAGTGATGCCCGTAAATTCTTGTGAGACCGATAACTTAGCTGAGCAAGTGAGCAACCGTCATATTCTATTTAGCTTACAACAAAACCCAGCTCTTACAGCTGTCAACCAAACCGTTCTGAACTAGATCTAGGCGCCCGAGAGAAATTCAATATTTGTAGGGAAAAAAAAACATTTCCGGCTAAAGAAACTGCACTTTTACAGTCTACAACATTTCAACGATACCCCATTGTCTGATTTTACTGCCATAGCTCCGAGCATTCCCATATCTTTCAGATATTTCTAGTCTAACCTATATAGTTGAGGTAGCGTATTTCCTGACATAGTTATTTTTAGATGCGAATCTGCATTTTAAATTTGTTGCTGGTTCCAAGACAAAAAATACCCATTCTCGAACCCAGAGCTCCCTGCTCGTAACCTCGCGGGGGAGGCTCTGGTGACAGCCACTGACGCATGCGCGAGATTAAATACAGAGCCGCTGAGAGAAAAACCTTTCAGCGCATGCTCCAACTCTCAAAATCAACCAATCAGCGACGGCCCTCAAATGGATGTCCCCAGAGCCTCCCCTGCGAGCAGACGAGCCGGGGAGCTCTGGGTACGAGAATGAAAAATACCAAGGGAAGTGGTCAAAACATCTGTACTCGAATGGGACCCGATGGGGTGGTGTATGCCGCAGCCAACCTTCTTTTAGGAAAAAATGGCCATTTTTAACTGCGAATATCTCGTAAAATAATGAATGAATACAAAAGATTAGCCCAGCACCGTCTTCTTCATAGCGAGAGCAACACATCCATGCAATAAAATCCAACATCCCTTACTTGAGCATGGAGAAAATTGGCATTGAAAAAACGGGTGGGTAGGTACAGCCCGGGACCTACCACCTCCCGTGAAAAAATCGGGTTCGTTCGAGTACAAATATTTTGACCGCTTCCCCAAGAGGTCCGCGACAGTGCCGCGCCGAAACACAACGCGATTTCTCGGCCGAAATTTTGAGGTTGGGACTTCTGCTGTAATTGTTATCTCAGATACCGAAATGAGTAATGAACTACTTTCGACATTTACAGAGGAATTCAAGGGCGGTCTAGGGCCGGGGGGGGGGGGGGGGGGGGGGGGGTGATTAGGGTAGCTAGCCACCCCCTTGTTCTCATATGTACGATATTATATTTTGATTACTAAATAATTATTGTATTAGTCTTGTAAAACCCTTAAGTGGCAAAAACAATCAGCAACTGGCCAGGAAAGATGACAAAAGTGCTGAATTTGGTTCGTCAAGCGAAATGCGTAACGCACGTTACGCGTTCTAGTGCGCGCACTTTTTCAACTAACCGTCCCTGCTTCCAGAGTACAGTGAACGCACACAAGTTCTTTTTCTGCAAGAAGCGTTCCTGTCTGTAACTTCCCGCAGCAGGCCGAACTATTCCGGCAGTGATCCGGCAGCGTAGTTTTTATCCTCTTGTTTTAATCAGCTGGTTTGTTTAGTCAAATTTTATGCCTATTGTTTCGTTTCACCATGTTTTCCCCCTTCATTATTTACCGCTGACCCCCCCCCCCCCCCTCCCCATTGCCGTATTATAGCTCGCAGTGGCGGATGCAGACCCTTAAGAAGGGGGTGGCTAGTACAAAGGATATACAGTCGAAGCTCTCTGTGCGACCGCTCTCGTAAGCGACCAGTTCCCATAACGACCACTTCCCCGAAACCCCGTTTGAAATGTCACATGAACTCTGTTATTTCAAGCTCTCGTAAGCGACCGCCTTATCGGTGCGACCAGCTCCGTTAGCGACCACAATTTCAAATCACCAACAGAAATTTTCTATTGTTTTTAAGCTCTCGTAAGCGACCATAGTACTGTTTGTCTTTAAAACATCAGTCATCACCTCACAAATATCTAAACTGATCCGGTGAAATGCTATTTTATATGTACATATTTGCGGTTATCTATTCTTAATTAAAGTCGAGAAATAAATCAAACTATTTTAAGCATTAGTATCACATGATATTTTCTAGATTTATTGTACTAAGCTCTCGTAAGCGACCGACGCCTATTGTTCAAGTAGGAAGCCGCTTGGTGGTCGCTTACGAGAGCCGTTCTCGTAAGCGACCAGCTCCGTTAACGACCGCAATTTTCAGTTCCCGAGGTGGTCGCTTACGAGAGCTTCGACTGTACTACAGAGTTCAGACCAAGGGGGTGGCTAATCTTAAGGCTTTACAAGAAATATGAGAACACCCTAATCACCCCCCCCCCCCCCCCCCACTAGATCCGCCTTTGGCTCGCTATATGGACATAATATGTCCATTCCACATCATCGGTATAATATTGTTCAACCGTTCATCATGAACAAGGTTCGACTGCTGGCAATATTGAATGGTCCAAACCAACGTTTAGCATACAGGGGCATAGCCAGTATATGGGAATATAGCCTGAGTATCAGGACCCTCCTATTTTTCCTCCCTCATTTCCATCAAGGAAAAATAAAATTCCGCCTGATACTCAGGCTAATGGGAATAACCATTTTCTCTATTTTTTCGTCTATTTTTACTGTTGTTCTCTTCCCAAAAGGGGGTTGGACTCCCGCTAGCATATTCTCTTTTCTTTCCGACGCTAACTTTTCAGCAACAACCTGGCCATGGCTATCTTGTTAGTTTCTGAAGAACGTTTTCTGATGACTGCAGCAGGAACATATAACTTAGTTTGCAGTAATCAAACATGTATAGAAAATAGAAAACTTGCGTTTTTCATCTCGCGAAATTGGGCTCAAAAGGACGATTCTAGCTATAACGCACGCGCGCGCTGCATGTCGGTAGATGTGGGACATTTGTCGAACAAACTGTTAAAAAAAGCGCGCACTGTATTTTGGTAGTTGTGGGACACGGCTTGAAGAGGAGATCTGTAAGTCTTTCCATGAGCACCTACGCGAGATTTTTTGAAAATACCCCCCAAAACGAGACAATGTTCCCGGAAAAGGGCAAGAAAACAGTATGTGAAATCCCTAAAAAACACCTTTAAGCATTTTGTATCCAGGAACTTTAAGATCCTACAAAGGGACCCGGAAACAGCCGCAATTTTCCCCAAGCCGCCTTTGTTCTCTTTTAACCGGGACCGAAACTTGCGCAATTCTCTTGTTAGAGGCGTTCTCACGCCTGGCGGTCTACAGCCCGGCACTTTCAAATGTACAAGAAAAAAATGCACAACGTGTGATCATGTCGTTTCCCACCACCCGGATCAACGGCCCTAGCGGCGAGTCTTTTAACATCACGGATCACTTTGATTGCACCACCGCCAACGTCATATATTGTATTACTTGCTCCCTTTGCCGCATGATCTATATAGGACAAACCGGCCAAATGCTTTCCACGCGCTTTTGCCAGCATCGCAATGATGTGAAGAAAAATGACCGTAACAAACCAGTGGCCCGACACTTCAATCTTCCCGGTCACACTAGAGATCATATGACTGTTTGCGATGTTTCTCTTCACAACGGGTCTAATCATTCTCGCTTCCAGAAATAGAATAGACTTATTCTTTCACTCGGTTGCCGATCACCCCACGGCATCAATGAATTTTTCTCTTTTATCTAGTTTTCTACATCTCATCATATTTCCTCTTTCTTTACTTTCATCACTAGTTTGCGATTTCAATGGCCCATGACATCCTTTGTTATTCTTAACCAATTATCACCTTTAGTCATTCCGAATGTTTATCTGTTGCCTAGCAACGGCTCTACATTTACTTTATATACGGCCCCACTCCCTCAGTTTTCTCTCTTTGCTCCGACGAAGGGCTAACGCTCGAAACGTCAGCAAAACACCAATTTTCCCACGGCGTTTAACATAAATCTCAACCTTTGGTTGTTGTTGTTCACCTTTAAATACTGTATTATATGCAAACTACATAAATACACATAAGAGATTATGAAATGAACTCATGGTTTAGCTAAATTTTCACTTCATAACGTCAAGCAGGCGGGAAAAAGCAAGGGCGCAACTTTGCCGTGAAATCTCTGAACCGACATTTTGTCAAGGTGACGGCTTTCTTTATATTTTTCATTGACAAAAATCTACTATTTCTAATGAATTGCCCTCTGATTTTTTTGAGTATTATGCATAAGCAAGTCTCGTTGATTTTAAATCTATTTCATTATCAGAATTGCCCTCTCTATTTCTTGTTAAATTTTGGACTGGAAAGTAGACAACCGAAACAACGGCCGACCTTTCGTGAGCACTGAAAAAACAAAACGTTGAAACCTCGCGAACGGGTAGTTCAGTTCACAGGAAACAACGGAGCCGCGAAGGAGAGTTCAGGGACTGGACTAGTGAACGGGTTGAACCCTTAACAACTGAAACACAACTCATGGTTTACGCTCAAATCTATTTTTACTCTCGATCAAGACATCGTTATCACGTGGGTTGATCTCATGAATATTCAAGATACAAGGGTTCAGGAGCTTACCTCTGATCTGCTTCGCCGCTGTTGTAATTTTCAGAATTGCTGCTGGCAAGCAGTTTTTTGCGGCTACTTGTAAATAAACAAAATCTGATTTCATCAAGAACCGACGGGAGAACAAAATGTCCCAAGACGGTGCTAACTTGAAGACACACGGAACTTGACAACCTGAAGTTTATTTCTCCGTTGGGCTTTATCATAGAGGAATAGCGAGGAGTAATTCGTTTTTTTTTTCTTTAAGAAAGGCCGGAGCGCTCAATTTTGTGTGCGTCCATCTTCTTCAACTGTCAAATCGCGCGCGCGTCATCCGGCCAATTATAATATGACCCAAAAGCGATGCATTATGGGAAGACTGACAGACCTCTTCACAGCTTGGGCATTTCTGAATAAAGAAGAGCGCGCGCACTTATAGCTGGAATCGCCCAGTAGATCTATGAATGGGGACTGATTCTTGTACCCCTCTTTAAATTGAATTCGCAAACTTTCTCACTTTCAACTTAATATTTGTCCTTCAAGAAAAACGTGGAAATAGATTGGGAGGTAAAAATATTATTTAATATCCGCTAGCAATCTGGGAACCGGGATCTTGTTTCGTGAAAACTTCAAAGTAACACTTGCGGGAAAAAAGCAAAGGAAATCTTTTGAGACATCTGAATGGAACTTAACTGCACATGCGCGAACCACCAAATTTATCATCATTTACCGTCGTCCTTACTCGGAGGCTCATCCCGTCACGTGAAAAAGCTCGCAGAAAGTTACGATGTTGTACTGCGCACATTATTGAGAGACACGCCCCTCTAAAGCACAAAGTCTTAGTTGTTCGTCCTAGAGTCCCGTGGTTTGACGATGAGCTGAAGCGACTGAAATCAGAGCGTCGGAAATTAGAGAAGAGAATGAGAAAAAGTGGCCTGGCCTCGAGTGTTTCGGCATACCGTAAGGCGTGCAATACTTACTGTGCGCTTCTGAAGGATGCGAAGAAGAGATATTATTATGACCTGATTCAAGATAGTGCAGGCGACTCTAAGAAGCTTTTTCAAGTCGTGTCGTCCCTCTGTAAAGAGCGTACGGAGAACTGTTTGCCACCTCATGCTAGCCTCAGTCAGCTTGCAGACGAGTTTGGAGAATTCTTTTGTCGCAAGATCGCCCTGATTAAGGTAAGGAAGATATCAACTGAAGTGACACCCAATCTCCCTATCTGCAGATTACGGCTCCAACAGGTAAACTTATGAACTTTGCTGCTGTTTCTGAGAGTGAAGTACGTACGATTATTATTTCTGGATCCGATGCTAGTTGTCAACTTGATCCAATTCCTACTTGGCTGACGAAGAAGTGTGTACATGAACTTGCTCCAGTCATCGCGAACATGATCAACTGGTCATTATCTACTGGATGTGTCCCAGATGAATGGAAGGTTGCTCTCATTCGACCTCTCTTGAAGAAGTTAGGGCTTGACTTGATTTTCAACAACTTCCGGCCTGTCAGCAACTTGTCCCTTGTCTCTAAGACTGCAGAGAAGTCGGTCATTCCTCAATTACTTGATCATTGCCATGAGCATGCTCCTCTCCCAACCAACCAGTCATCTTGCAGACAACATCACTCTACAGAAACAGCTTTACTCCGCGTTCAAAATGACATTCTCATGAACATGGACAGAGAAGAAGTGACTCTGTTGGTGCTATTAGATCTCAGTGCAGCGTTTGATACCATTGACCACACCACCATGGCTAACGTGTTGGAGGACGATTTTGGGGTCACCGGAGATGCGCTCTGTTGGCTTAAGTCTTTTCTCTCTGGGCGAAAGCAGCGGGTTTGTATTGACCACCATCAGTCCAAGGACTTTGAACTCACGAGTGGAGTTCCTCAAGGTAGCTGTTTGGGCCCTGTACTGTTCATCATGTACGTATCACGTTTATTTCATGTCATAAAAAATATCTGCCCACTGCACAATCTTACGCGGATGACACCCAACTTTATCTATCTTTTCGTCCGGAATCTACCGCGACTCAGGAGGAGGCTGTTAAAGCCATGGAGGAATGCACTGATGATATTCGAAGCTGGATGGCTGCTCACCAACTCATGCTGAATGATAGCAAGACTGAATTCATTATACTCGGGTCTCGTCAGCAGCTAGCTAAGGTCAATATCGATGGCATCAATGTTGGCTCTTCGAATATCAAGCCCGTCAGCTCAGAACGGAACTTGGGCTCATGGTTCGATACGATACTTCTATGACTAGAATACCCACATCGGCAAGGTGTGTAGCAAGGCCTTTCGCGGACTATACAACATCAGAAAAATCCGCTCTTTTCTCTCTGAAGATTCCACAAAGACACTTGTGCACGCTTTTGTCACCTCTCACCTGGACTATTGTAATTCACTACTCTATGGCATTCCTCAATATCAGATTGATCGTCTTCAAAGAGTCCTCAACGCTGCTGCCCGTTTACCTGCTTTGTTCCTCGCTACGCGCACATCACCCCTGTACTTCAACTACTCCACTGGCTCCCTGTCCTCTTCCGTATCCGTTTTAAGGTGGCTCTTTTAGTTTTCAACGCCCTAAGAGGACTCGCTCCAGATTCCAAAGTATGGAACAGTCTCCCAGAAGCAATTAGAAATAGTAACTCGGTTGACTCTTTTAAATCAAGACTGAAAATGTTTTTATTCATTTCTGCCTATAAGCTAGAAGGACGGTATTGACTATAATATTCGCTATTTTAATTTTGATATTTTTAAGATCACCCTATAAATATATATGAATATAGTATTATTGTAATTTTTAAATCATTCAAATCCAAAGTAATATCATTTTTATCTATTCTTATTTATATATATTGTAAAGCGCTTTAGAATATTTTTATAATTAAGCGCTATAGAAATTCCATTATTATTATTATTATTTATTTATTCACTTCATTCGATTCATATAAATTTTATCCTTCATTTAGAAATCCTAAAATATGTCAAATTGCCCTTGTGGAATTAAGTGAAACGTCGGTCATAGAGTTATACTGCGTTCAGGCTAAACGCGTTTGAAATTTATCCCGTCCATCACAACTGCCAATGTATTGTTTGTCTCTAATAATATCTAATGTGGTGACATTTGTACCAAATTGCACCTGAGGTTTAAAGTTATTGAGTTCTGAATAATGAAACATGTTTACTTGGGACCAGTGCAAACGCACTGTAAAACATCCATAGGCAACTTAGGACATTCGACAAGAAAATGCCAGTAGAGAAAAATTAAGGTTTTCCACAACCGACTATGCGACTAGATAAACATCAAACTATTTTGATATAAGAGCTTAAAATTTGGTTCGTATTTTCGAAAATTACTTGCTCGATCCACATTTAGGCGTTTTTACATTGTTATTTACAATACTATAATACTATCATGGCAGATATAGGAGCGATATATTTTGTCATATAAACGAGAAAAAAGGCGTCATTCTATTCCGGCTCCTGAAGACCTTCTTTTACTTTGTCAAAATCAAAGGGTTCGCCATAGACTCGCTGGTACACATCCTCGATATCTTCACATACGGTTTGGAAGTGTGTAGTGGCATCGCAAGATTTGGTGAGGAACACCTGAAAAACAACAAACACACATCACATGCACATCACACATCACGTATCTGCTCGCAGGGGAGGCTCTAGGGAGGGCCATTTGAGGGCCTTCGCTGATTGGCTGTTGTTGAACGTTAGCGCATGCGCAGAAAGTTGTTTCTCTCAACTGCTCTGTATCAAATCTCGCGCATGCGTCAATGACTGTCACTAGAACCTCTCCCGCGAAGTGACGTGGCGGGGAGCTCTGGGTTCGAGAATGCAGTAAAACGGGCAAGTCAACAATTCCATGACAACGCACGCTTCCCTTGAGCAAATCAAAGGCACCGAGTGCCTCGGTGAAATCGTGGATACCGTTTATCCAAGTTTGGTTGTCTGGTGATGTTTCCTTTCCGAGATATCAATTTTCTAGTTGTGATGACGTCATACCACGTGACCTTGGTGTTGCACCTCCCATGCTCGAAGATAACTTTACCCAAGTTTGGTTCCGTTCTCGGATGTCAAATTTTTTCTAGTTTTGATGACGTCATCGACGACGTCATATCATGTGACTTTGGTGCTGGACCCCCATTGTCACGAAGATAACTTTATTCAAGTTTGGTCACCTAGCGATGTACCGTTCTCGAGATATTAATTTTTCTAGTTTTGATGACGTCATGAGCTAACACTTGAGTTATGAGCGAGCGAGTGACATTCGACCCACCACAATAACTCGTGTTTACGCTTCGCGTATCCACGATTTAAAAAGCGTGCGAAAACTTCGGTGACAGACGCCATTCCGTGCGTTTTTCCTTGGCAGTGAATACATAATGAAATAAAACATTTAGTGTCGAATTCAGACTTTTCCTTTCGCAAAGCGAGGCACGATCGAGAGCGAAGGAACGGCTGGGAATCAGGCTACCGACTTGTGTGTGTGTGTTCTTTTTTTGTCAAAGTAATAATAATAATTAGAAAATAACACCTATGTTGTATTGTGAATGTGCGCATCCTGATTGGTTAAAAGGCGTGTTTGTAAGAGACCTGAGAAACACTATTATTATTCAGCCATGCCACTATCTCGGTTCTGATTGGCTAAGAGTACGCAGCGAAACCTTGTTGGCGCGCAGTACCTGACGTCATACTACAGACATTAGGATTGATGCACTCTAATGACGTCATAACGCAAGCCAATAGGTTTGGCCGCCATCTTGGTTTTCATTTCCGAATTGAAAGCCGGTTTTGCGAATATTCTCGTTGAATCTGTTATGATTTTTGCCAAGAGATCATTGCTCAGGATATCTAAACATCAACTATGGCTATTTGAATTGAATACGAAAAGGAAAATACCAATGGACGTAAGATGAAGTTGAAAAACCGTGTCGCCGTGCACGGCCTCATCGTTGACTTCGTTTTACTAGGTAAGAATTCTTGGTTGCTGAATAATAAAACAATTATTGAATTCGGTTTTCGCATGATAGTGAGATTTGTCAATGCCTCGAGTTAGTGTTATCCGCCTCAGCTTCGCTTCGGCAGATAACACAAACCTCGGCGTTGCCAAATCTCACTATCATGCTCAACCTCATCCAATAAGTGTTAATTGTCATGCAACGCTGTCGCGCGTGTGTATGTTATTTTCTAAAAGCAATAAAAATACTTTCTGCGTGCTCTCTGGTTTCTTACAAACACTCGGGAAATGTTGGTCGAACTGATAAAACTTGAAAGACACTCGCCTTCGGCTCGTGTCTTTCAAGTTTTGATCAGTTCTCCCAACATCCCCCTCGTGTTTGTAAGAAAGCAGAGAGCACGCGGAAAGTACTTTTATTGCTTAATGATAATGGTCATAATGTCAATGGTCATAATGTTACTAATGATGATAATTACTAAAGATGATTAAGCGTTAATTATAATTTGGAATTATCCACCACCGCTCCCACCCTTAGAAGAGGAACTACCAGTGTATTAAATAAAATTAGTCTATTAACTCTTGATAAAAATACACTCGTGATACATACCCTGGACTTTGATCCATCATCTATGGGTTCATAAAGATCACTAACAGAGACTGGGAACCTAGAAAAACAACAGGAGTCACTCTGGGAAAGCCTAACGCATACCTATAAGGCATGTAACGCATGTGCAGCGCTTAGAGCTTGAGAATAAGCGTCATATGAGCAAGGTTACGTTTTTTGTACTCTACTGAGAGATGACGCAATCTATCTTACTACGCCACTACGCGTCTTGGACTCTTGGAAGAACATTCCAAATCAGTGAAATCGGTTGAGTTGCGCTAACCTTGGTAGCTAAGTATTACCTATGCTTAACAAGCAAGCTCCCTTGTTAGAAAGCAAAAACGTACAAGGAACCTTGGTATAAGTTGCTTGTGAAGGACGTGTGGAAATCAAAAGGATATAAGTATTAAATGAGAATACAGAGCGTAGTGCGAGCATCTGAAGTCGCCTCTGTTTGGAAATGGACAGCGAAGGAGGGTTGGAGGGTGAGCGGTTTATTTTGCTTTTTGGGTCAAAACTCTCACTTACTCGATCGTTTGGGATGTGACACACGGACGTTCAATAAAGAAAGTCACTACAACTACAACTCACTTCTTTTTTATTGGCCCCAAGAGATCAACTCCTATTTGAAGTTCCTTCGCTGGGTCATTGGTTTCCACGTTGGATGTTACAAATGCAAGGTAGAAGCCTTTGGCCGCAACACAAGTGCCATATGATAAACACGCTATGTAGATATCTGGAACGTAAGGAAAAGTTTATTAACAACAATAATTTCAGATGATTTCAGATGACAGATGAAAGTAAATAAGACTTGACTTAATAAACATGCAATGAGAAGGGAAGGGAAGGGAAGGGAAGGGAAGGGAAGGGAAGGGAAGGGGGAAGGGAAGGGAAGGGAAGGGAAGGGAAGGGAAGGGAAGGGAAGGGAAGGGAAGGGAAGGGAAGGGAAGGGAAGGGAAGGGAAGGGAAGGGAAGGGAAGGGAAGGGAAGGGAAGGGAAGGGAAGGGAAGGGAAGGGAAGGGAAGGGAAGGGAAGGGAAGGGAAGGGAAGGGAAGGGAAGGGAAGGGAAGGGAAGGGAAGGGAAGGGAAGGGAAGGGAAGGGAAGGGAAGGGAATTACCTGATTTTCTGCCAACTTGATTCTGAGGGATAATAATTTGGCATGATCCACCACCGCTTCCACCCTTAGAAGAGGAACTACCAGTATTTGGAATTGGGTGATTCAGGATACAAATAATGCGTGCAACCTATGACAGATATCACAAGCCATAGATCAGGGTAGTTGTTACAGGATACTAAACAAAGCGGTTTTGACTAACAAAAGTGTCCAAGCTCTATTTATGAAGTTAGCAATGGCATTCTGCCATTCCATCCATCTGGGCCAATCAGATCAGATTCGTAAAGCTCAGGTGCCTTTTCAATAGAAGCCAACTGCTTTTAGTTGTCAATAAACGGGTAATTGTTACCTATTTAATTTTCTGAAATGCAGATATCTAATATTGCTTGAATACTAGCCTGCTCGCAGGCGTTGGAGAGTACTTTTAGGTCGAGAACTTTGCTTTCGCGTAGCTGCCATCTTGGATTTTTTGTCACAAATCCAAGATGGCGGCCACGCTAAATCAAACTCGCGTTTCTCGACCTAAAACTACTCTCCAACGCCTGCAAACAGGCAGCCTTCAATACCTGGTAGTAGAACAAGTAGACAATTTA
Organism: Scolanthus callimorphus; assembly: GCA_033964015.1. Lineage (NCBI taxonomy): Eukaryota > Metazoa > Cnidaria > Anthozoa > Actiniaria > Edwardsiidae > Scolanthus > Scolanthus callimorphus. The sequence continues at coordinate 29,030,285 of CM066913.1, forward strand.
GTTATTTCTTTCGAGAACAAAGATTTGGATCGAAAACGCATTAGTGGACGATACTTGAAACTCCGCACATTTCAAATTCTGCTCAGTTTAAAGGCCCATACGCGACCGGGAACCTTTGCGCTTTGTTTTCAATTGGATCTATTGTCATTCAACAGCTGTGATTGGCTGATACAATAGGTCCCAAGGGGTTCCTATTGTTCTTCGCATTTCAAAAGTTCAAACTGAAAATTTGCATAGAGTTTTCAACTGCGTTTTATTCTCTGTGGCCTGCAAAGCGACTTGGGTACTTATGGGCCTTTAAAACATTCTTTTCTACAGTCTGGCCTTCTAAAAAAAAAAATTTTTTTGCACTGGATTTGGCCAAAAGCTATTCATGTGCACACTAAACTATAATGTTTTCTCATGCAGTCACCGAGAGCTTGTACTGTATTACCCTGGGGACCAGAGGCTGAAACCCTGCCCGTTCGCGTTGCGAACCTTGCCTAAAATTTTTCTCGCTTCGCTCGAAAACTCTTCGGACCGGACCTCGACCTCGAGCCTCTGGTTTCCAGGGTAGTGCTGTATATCATAATGTACCAAAGTCTCTCAAGATTCCTACCTGTCCGACTTTCTTGACTTTGTCTGGAAAATATGAAGGGCCTGCAATGACCATCTTGGCCTTAGCGGTCTCTCCTTGGGACGTGACACCGCAGACTTGGCCTTCATCATCAAAGACAATGTTTTCCACGGGTTTATTTAGCATGTATGTCCCACCATGAACAGCGCTGAGCCTGGCAAATGCCTGCGGCAGCTCGCCCAAGCCATACATAGGATACAAATAGGGTGATTTCTCACAATACCTGCCCAGCGAATCACTAGAAAGTAAATAAGCACACATTGCAATTTGCCGTTTTCACACTAGAAGACGAACAAATCGTCTAGACGGACAAATCGTCTGACAATTTGTACGTCTAGTGTGAATTCAGGTCGAACTTTAGTCGATTTGTTCGTCTATACGAACAAGTTGTCTATGAAAAATCGTTTTCCTAGACGGCCAAACAGACGAACAAATTCAGTCGATTTGTTCGTCTGAAAATTTGATCGTCCCGTTTTCACATCAGACAATTTGTTGGATTGTATAAACTTACTATAGTACATAAACAATTCGCTAAATTAGTGACATACAATTGTAACATAATGGCTGTTTTCACACTAGAAGAAGAACTGTTCGCTGTTTTGCCAGTTCCATTCTCCCCCGACCTGCAAAATGAGAATTTGTTCGTCTTTTGTACGTCTTGTGTGAATTTAGGTCGGACTTTGGTCGATTTGTTCGTCTACACGAAAAAATCGTCTATAAAAAATCGTCTTCCTAGACGGCCAAACAGACGAACAAATTTAGACAATGGCCGTTTTCACACTAGAGACGAACAAATCGTCTGGACGGACAAAACGTCTGTAGACGAACAAATCGTCTGATGTGAAAACGGGACGAACAAATTTTCAGACGAACAAATCGTCTGAATTTGTTCGTCTGTTTGGCCGTCTAGATAGACAACTTGTTCGTATAGACGAACAAATCGACTTAAGTCCGACCTGAATTCACACTAGACGTACAAAGACGAACAAATCGTCAGACGATTTGTCGTCTAGACGATTTGTTCGTCTTCTAGTGTGAAAACAGCCAATTTGTTCGTCTAAAAATTTGTTCGTCCCGTTTTCACATCAGACGATTTGTGCGTCTTGAGACGATTTGTCCGTCCAGACGATTTGTTCGTCTCTAGTGTTAGAGACGAACAAATCGTCGAGACGAACAAATCGTCTGGACGGACAAATCGTCTCAAGACGGACAAATCGTCTAAATTTGTTCGTCTGTTTGGCCGTCTAGGAAGACGATTTTTCATAGACGATGTGTTCGTCTAGACGAACAAATCGACTATAGTCCGACCTAAAGTCACACAAGACGTACAAAAGACGAACAAATTCTCATTTTGCAGGTCGGGGGGGGGGGGGGGGGGGGATGGAACTGGCAAAACAGCGGTGGCTTATGGGTAATTTCACATTGAAAATTTCAAAATGGCGTCTGTAAGTGCGATGCGTCACTCAAATTCGCGAAACCACGGCTCCCACCATTGGGTATTTCTTTCGTCATCAGGGTTTCTTGCCTTCTCGTCCCCTCTACTGGCAGCACAAATAACAGCCATCGCTGCAAAAGTTGGTGTTGCTGCCCTTTTCTACTCAAACTAGTCGATATTTAGTTGCCAGCGACTTTCCTGATATTAAACTCCCGTGTTTTCTACCAAAGAGAAATCTGCTGCACAAGCACAAGGCGACGCCATTTTGTTTTTGCAAGACACATGTATACCAAGGGAAGTCTTGTGCTGACCATTTGTCCGTCGATAGTCCGTCTAATATGAATTTAGGACGGACGACTTCTTCATCTTAGGCCGTCTCGTTTCACATTAGACGAACAAATCGTCAGACGATTTGGCCGTCCAGACGATTTGTTCGTCTCTAGTGTGAAAACGGCCAATGTGAGATGAAATGACAGAGGATAAGACGATCATCGTGGATCATTCCCCTTCAATTGTCTACTTGCTCTACTACCAGGTAGTCATTTTTATGCACTCTTACAGCAGTTACAGCAGATTTCAGTTGACTGTCGAAAAACCAGAAAACCCCAGCGTCCAAGATAATGGCCACGACTACGATAGCCTGAGTATCAGGCGGAATTTATTTTTCTGTGAGAAAATGAGAGAGGAAAATAGAATTACGCCTGACACAATCACTTGTCGCAAATTGTCGTCAGCTGTCATCGCCTCTATTGTCTCGCTCAAGTACGTTTCCCTGAACCAAAACCAAAACAGTCGAGCTTGCTTGTTTTCTTTCGTTTGTAAAAGATCAAGCTTATTAGATATGGCTCAAATCCGGATCAGTACACTTATTTTCTCCAACAAAAGTATCTGGAAAGCTTGGAGCTCGGTCGGTATTTTGGGAAACCTGCTTGAAAGTGTGGACTGCGTGGGAACTTCGGCGAGCGGGTCTCGATGTGTGCAGGAATTCCGCAAGGAAATTTCTACTACAGAACTGCATAAGCTTATCACGAGCTCAAAGGACCGTTTTTTCTAGCGAAAGCTGCCGAATCCTGCGGGAACAATTTAGCCTGAGCTAGGAGAAGATTTAGCGCTGCCGAGCAGGATTTCTTTGTTATCGTTGATCTTCGAGGGATGCCGTTGAAATTCCCTACGCTTTTAGCACGACTTGCTGCTTTCGGGCCTAGTAACGATACTCGCAAGGGTCTTCTCTCCATCTTTCTAAAGCCAGAAGCTAGCGTACAGCATCGGTGTTGATAAATTAGCGTTTGTCAAAAGCAGTTGGCAAAACTACTAGAATTTGAGGCACGCGGTCTGCTCTTCTTTTACTTGTATAGCAGGAAAAAACTGTATTCCAGATTCTACATCATCTTCAAACTCTCTTTCGTCCATATTCCGAATTTGAAAGGACGAATTTATTAAAATCTTTGCGTGTTTCCCGAAAGATTCCTCTCCCATCGCGGCTTGTGCCGAACGAGCAAACGCTTCCAGTTTCGCTTCCGGTTAACTCACGTGACGCGTCCCTTGTCTTTGGCCAATCAGCGCAGCATTCAGATTCTGAATGTTGAACATGAACTTTTGAATGCATTTGTGTCAGGCCCTCTCCCCTCCTTCTCTCATTTTTTTTTCGAGGAGGGGAGGGTCCTGATACTCAGGCTACGACTACGAACACTGGATTTTTCAGGTTTTTCGCGATAAAAAACCCAACGCCTGCGCGCAGACTACTTTGCGTTTGATTTACGACATTCATCTGAAGCTCTCGTAAGATCTAAGCTCATTGGATTGATACCCTCATTGCGAAACAATAGAGGGCATACAATAGAACGAGGAAACAATGGGATGCTTTGTTCTACCTATCCAATCACACAAGATCGGTAGGCTCAAGGTCTACATTCTTCGATTTCCCCTATGTCTTCAGTAACTCCATGATTAATAAAAAGTGAAATTTGACTAACGAACCTGTACAGTTTGACACGCTGAATGTTTCAGAGCAAGGCCTCTTCAAATACCTGAAATAGAAAATATCCTTTTTTTTTCAACATTATTTTCGGCTGCGCCTCGTGAGTCCACAACATTTTGACCACTCTATTACGTCATTCCGTGGTATATAAGAGGACATACCACGGAAAATCAGAGGACATTTGTTAAATGGCTTCCCTGAAATTTGCGCACCAGTTAATCCTTGCTTTATTCTAATAATTTTGCAATCTATTTTTATTGTTATTTTTTGTAAAACGAGACCAGTTCAGGTTACATTTGCACTAATAGATTTATCGACTTTCTGTCTAAAAAGTGGTTTGTGCATTGATGTTTGTTGTACACATGAAATTCTAAAAATGCGTATTAACGTGGTGTCTTGCCCAGTTCATCTTTTTCCAAGAACGCAATATTTACGCAAATAGCAAGACTCCTTAAACTTCTAATTATGAAACGTTGAAAGCTACAGATTTTGCACTGTTCGCAATTAGTAAGTGCCTAAAGCATGACTAGAAAATATTGTTACAACTATTCTGAACACGCTTGATTTCGACGCTTTTCCCGACATCGAAATTTCCAGAGGGGGGTGGGGGGTAAAATTTCTGCGGATATGCGGAAATTCCAGAGGGGGTGGGGGGGGGGGGGGGGGGGGGGGGTCACAAACAGGTACCCAAATCGGAAATTCCAGGGGGGTGGGGATCATTTCTGAACACCCCTCCGTGGGGGGGGGGGGGGAGGATATTTTCTGGAACCACACAATAAAACAAATCAAGTCTTACTCATCGTCTAACTGTAATGCAAGCGCATGTCCAACAAATCCTGTCGTATTGTCATCTAAACCAAATTTTGCGTATGCCTCAGCCATAGGCTTGTCTGGTCCACAACCTAAGGGACATGAAAATGCTTTAAATAATTGGCAAGCACATCATTATTCACAATTTGTTCATTCTGTGGACTCCAACTTATAATTTCCAATCAAGAATCAAACTGTTCCAATCGAAGTCAAAAAGCAGAACAGTTCTTTGTCTTTCAGATATTTAAATTTTTTGTATCCACCAAAAAATCCGTGGAAGTCCAATTCCATGCGCTCCAGAGCTGGACATTACTGCGGTCACCGACCAAATTTCTGATATGATCGGGCATTGAGAATATAATGAGACATAATGTGAACTCTCCATTTATCTCCAAACACTGCTACAGATAATTGTTTAAATACTCAAGACAACAAGAGATGGCATAGAATAAAGTACATGAATTCAATATCAGCATTGTTCATAAAAGCGCAATTTTAGCAAGCATTACTTTCTGCCATGTTGTATTATTTCTTTCAAAATAAGGTTTGCAAGTTTATGTCCGACCAATTTTCTGATATGTCCGCCCAATTTGAAAATAATGTCAACCACACTAGGGGTTTGATCTGACATTATTTCCAGCTCTGTGCTCTAAGTGCCAGCTTCGGTGTGAACAGCAACCGTTTCTATGGATGTTTGATTGAGACATGCCAAAACTCGGATGTGGCATTTTCTAGCCTCCCCCACAGTCGTTCTCAGGGGCTTTCTGTGGTATGCCCCTTGAACGACCCAATGTAAAAAAATGGAATTTTCAACTGTTTTTCAAACCACAATCTAAGAATGGAATTTCAATCATTTGTATTAAGTATAGGCATGTCTTAAAGCAAAGGGGGAGGGTACTTTTTTCTTTAAAGCCAGAAAGTGATGTGTTAAAGTAAATTTATTTCTCTGTAAATAAAAGCTTTAAAACGGCATACCAATGTAAGTGACCCTCTTGCACAAAATTGTGATGCAACACAGATGTTTCTTATTTAAAATTACTGAAATTTGTAGTCACAACAAGGGAGAATTCCTTGTAGCAGCAGTGGTTCAATTTATGGTCTGGGGTAACTTTCTTCACAATTTGTTAATTAATTTGCAAACAAAGTCACACTTCTGAAAGACCTTATACCGTCTTGCTATCAATGCCTGTCATCATATCACAGGTGACCCAGGACAATTGTTTGTGTACTACAACATCGAAGTATTGACAGTAATATAGTGTTTATATGGGGATTGTGGTAAGGGATGTTTGGACCTGGAAATTTTTAGGAAATTATCAATAAATGTTACTGAAACTTACCATGTTGTTAGTTGTGGTTGTCCTTGATGCTCATGTGAAGTTTCACGGATTTATCTGCAATTCGCCCCCCATACAGAGAGAAAGACAAGGTGGGAGGCTGAAGCCAAAAATCGGCTCGATCGACCGATCGGCAGAACGCACTTCGAGACGGATTTTTTCACAAAATTCGAATTCCACAACCAAACAAACACACCACGATCGTAGATATACATGTTACTGACGCAGCAAAATCAATAAATATCCTGCAGTTAGATACGCGAAGGTAGCAGACCCCGTTAAACTCGCACGACCCCTTTTCAACGGTCGTTAAAAATCCGCCGGACCCACAGCTTGGACAACCAAAATGGCGGCCGTTAAAAACAAAATGGCGGCCGTTACCAAAAACTCCCAAGGGGGAGGGACCTAGCGCAAACTCATGCAAATCAAATTGTGCGACTCTAAAATAAATCCATTACCTCCTGAACAAAGGGATTTATTTATTTTTTTACTGGAGAAGAATGGATTTGTAGCAATTTTGGCCTAAGGAGCAGCCGCTCGGCTAGTTTGCGCTAGGTCCCCCTTGGGGAGTTTTTGGTAACGGCCGCCATTTTGTTTTTAATGGCCGCCATTTTGGTTGTCCAAGCTGTGGGTCCGGCGGATTTTTAACGACCGTTGAAAAGGGGGTTGTGCGAATTTAACGGGGTCTGCTACCTTCGCATATCTAACTGCAGGATATTTATTGATTTTGCTGCATCAGTAACATGTATATCTACGATCGTGGTGTGTTTGTTTGGTTGTGGAATTTGAATTTTGTGAAAAAATCCGTCTCGAAGTGCGTTCTGCCGATCGGTCGATCGAGCCGATTTTTGGCTTCAGCCTCCCACCTTGTCTTTCTCTCTGTATGGGGGGCGAATTGCAGATAAATCCGTGAAACTTCACATGAGCATCAAGGACAACCACAACTTACAACATGGTAAGTTTCAGTAACATTTATTGATAATTTCCTAAACATTTCCAGGTCCAAACATCCCTTACCGCAATCCCCATATAAACACTATATTACTGTCAATACTTCGATGTTGTAGTACACAAACAATTGTCCTGGGTCACCTGTGATCATATGACTGTTATTGATACTGAAAAGATAAATTTAATTTGCTCCCAAATTTCTGCATAATTGCTAGTTTTTCCTGCATCCTTTCAGATGCCTCAACAGATGCTTACAGTACCATTTGCCACCCACAACTATTACAGGTAGTTTTTTTAAAACAATAAATCTTACCATCCCAAGTCCTCGCATCATCTTTATCAAACTGTGTCGTCCACATAAGGAATTTTCTAAATCTTCTTTTCTCAAAGAGTCCCATCAGACTAGTTGAAAGGGCTTCTGTCTCATTGGCTGGCACTTTATAGATCTTTTTATCTTTGTAGACATAACTGCCTTCTATGCCTTTAAACTCTAGATATCTTGTGACTCCAGTCTTAATCAAAAACTTTGTAAGGTGACCTGGAAAATAAAAGAGCTTTACTTAAGTTGATTTTGCTGACAGCCCCCGCTCCTTCCATCCCATTCATTCATTCTAAAGCATGCAGTAGTACTATATGCCTGTGGATTAAGACAAAAGATAACTTACCAAGAAAAGTAGAATATTCAATATTATAATATTATCATAAAAACAGCCCTCATTTGTGCAATCTAGTACAGCCCATTAAGTCCTCCAACTTCTCTTTGTATAGCAGTTGTGTATTTCAAAGGCTTGAAGTTCCCTCATGAATAGGAAAAGAACGTTTATTGTATTTTACTTGATTTATACAGTATTACAATACTGACCACCAGCCATTATGAGTTTTGGAATCAAATCCACATTCCAATCCCGATCTCTACCACACTCTTTCTCTACATCTTCTTTGCAACAACAACCTTCTAGCATTTCATATAACTGCAAATGAATAATAAAACATGTTTAATATTAAGTTGCAATAAGTTTTGAAGTAGAAGGCTAAGTTTTGGAAGTAGTTGGCTGGGTTTGGGGTCCCATACGAAGGCCGTAAGGCCTGAGCCTTCTAGGGCGTACGGGTGCATGCCCCCAGGAAATGTTGAAATTTCTACAGCAGAAAAGGTGTTTTCCTGCTTTTTGAGGGAACATTAATCTTTAAAATACATTTGTGAGCTTTATCGAGAACAAAATAAATAATTTATGGACTTTTGAAGTTTCTGGCAGTCAGCAGTGAATTAGACGGTGGTTCACTGCCAAAACCCTTGCATATGATCATTGTCAGCATAGAAGTAATAACAAACTCAGTCCTAAGGTGGCAAGCCAAGAGGAAATTGATAGCAAGCACAAGAAAGCAAACTGTTTGGGGGGAGGGTGTCTTGCTGCATTAAACAGTGGGTTATAAAGGCAGTTATATTCAAGCTAAGGTGTTTGTATAGTCACTTCAATAGCCTTTTGTTTAGTAAGCTATCCTATTGTTGTAGCCTGTATTTAAATCACTCCTTCCCTAACTCTTTGCACACTTGCAAATGGTGTCATGGTGATGCCAAAAACTTTGCAGATTTCTGAGCAATGGGGTTTACAGCTTTGCCTTTGAATTAATAAATAAAAAGATTACAAACCGAAGAAAGTGGTGACATAGAAGCTGTCTCTCCTCCATAATAGGAATTTCTATCCATATGCAGAACCTTTTTGCCATCTACAGACAACAACCCACTCAAGATACACTCCTGAGAGAAACATATGACATGTTAGTGCCTCAAACCTTTACTCAGACCTGCTGTATCCCAACATGATTTATCTAAAGGACTTTGTACTACATTGTATAGTGTGATCATAGTAAGTATTTTGTACTTGGCTATTTTGTTCAGGGCTTGCAATTAAAAATAAATCATGGACATAATTTTGTGGCTACAATCAAATTCTGGCTCATTCTGTAGGTACCGGAGCTGACCGGAGCACAGTATACGTAATTCAATAGAGACAATGGACCGAGACAAACGACTCCAAGTAACACAAAGAACGAAGATAACACAGAATACAATATAATAATAGAGAATGGGAGGCAAGTGCGCAGGTTCTCGAAAACAGTATTAAATGTTTTCAGAGGCAAGTTTGCCCCTGATGTTCACGGGTCGAAATGTTTTAATGCACATGATATGAGGTTGCTGGAATAACTCCTTAGAAAAATTTCTTGTGGTCCCCCCTTTCAGGGCATCAGGTTTCGAGAGATCCCCCTTTCGCTCCCCAACAATGAATTGATCCCCCAAAAAATCCTCAGTCCCCACAGGCGATAAATAATGACCGGTCCTAAGTATCTGAACGAAGTATCCTCAAAATCAAATGCACGTGACTTTGACAAAAAGAAACACAATGTGATCATTGATATTTTTTTCACTGAAAATTCGCTGTATTCGTAATCTCAGCTGGAAAAAAATCACAAATCATGATTTATTAAGCTCAAAATCACGACTCTTGAGCATTTCAAAACGACTTTCATGGGTCACGCCACGATTCTTGTGCACGAATCACGAAATAAGATTGGCCATTTTCACAGATCACGAAAACGAAAAAGGGTCGATCACGGCTCACGAAAAAACCCTGTACGTCCCTGCCCAACCTTCTTGTGGCACCCTTGAGCAGAGTGAAATTCACTTTGTTTTAAGTGTTCTAAACTTTATATATGTTCATGGGTAAGCGATTCTAGGGAATCTACACTTCAACCAGGAATAAAACTTTTGTGGCTCATTTTTTGCAGATTTTGCACCGTTTTTTGAAACTGACACAGTATGATGCCGGCCACACCATCGTGACTTCGAATAGGAACAGGGCCAGGACCATGGTGGGTCACGGCAGTGATCCTAGTAAATATTTCAGTCCACCTCTGATCAATCAGTGAAAATTCCAACTCAGAAGAATTCCACGCATTTGGATTGTTTTCATTTTGACAAAAATACAGACATTCGTAACTAAAAGTGAGATCCTCTTTAAATGTTGTGTGAACGTGTTGAATTCAGAGCACAAAGGGTTTGAACTCTGATGATGTAGAAAACGAGAAAGTAGGGGCACGCAGACTTCAATAATATGATCGAATGACTTAACTTATAGTCAACAGAAAAGTTTCCTTTTACATACCTTAAGTCCAGTACCAAGAACAATAGCATCATACTCCTCATCCATAATGACAAGTTAGATAAGTTAGAGTTCAATTCAAACCTGGAAATTCGGAAATCTTGCTCTGCCGATCGAACGCCGAGACAGCCACACCAAGTAACGGGAAAGGGGATCACAGGTACATCTACAGCACAGGGTGTCTGTTGTGTTCCAAAATCTTGCACCTCGAAAAATATGCCCTGCTACGAAGCTGCTCTGAATTTGGCTATATAAGTCAGATTTTTTCGCAAATGCAGACCAATTCACAAAAGAATAATGAAAATAAAAATTATCGGGTTTGTGGTCTCTTGGGGATAATTTTCATTAATTGGAACTATATACCGTCGGGGCTGCACATGTTCTCACATGGCTGCGCGAATAAGGCCCTGTGTATATGGCACATCATATGACGGGCTTCTGTAAGTCGGCGAAGTATGATGCAACGTGGACGTGTTTACAGGCAAAAAATCTTTTGACATGTAGCTCGAAAGCGCCTACCCCCAAAAGCGGACACTTTTCTATCTCTCATTACACTTTCCTGGTGTCTTCTAAGTCGAACGTGACGATAATTTTTAGGGAATTGCAGTTTTTGGTAACCCACGTGCGAGGGCCCATGTTTGGCCATCAAGCAACGAGGAACGTTGCAATCGGATAATTTGCGAGATTTCATGGGAAAACATGGATGAAAGGCTTCTTCATGGTCTCCGTAGCTCAGCTGATACATCTTCCCAAGCTCGAGTAAGAAACAGTTTCGTTGTTCACTCCGTCTAAGGATTCCGACAGCACAAGTGGTTTATAGGTCTTCATGGCCCAAGAATCAAACATGCAAACGAGCAAAATGTCATTGATTGATTGAATGAGACTTTTCTTTTTATTTTGCAGACGCTACATTATTTTGAACAGTTGAAGAATTCTCCTGAAGGATGGAAAATCTGTGGAAACACTCTTATTCAGAATGTTAACAGGTCAGTTCATCCGTGTCAACTCTAGCTATAAAATTCACAATTCAGCTTTGAAATCGCCCGTTACACTGCAGTAAACTTCAAGCATATTTAACTTAAGTTAAGCTTAACGTTGAGACATTTTTAAACAACGTTTATTTACCGTGACTTGCAGATAACATTTAAACCGTCCATAACAACTTAACAAGGTGTTAATACGTTAATACAAGAAGAGCTCAGTTAATTTACATGATGGGTCAGAACACTTGTAAAAGTTGCAAGATGGAAAAAAGTGGAAGAATATATGAATGAAATGAAGTTAACTTATGCTTTATTCCCTATTCATAAATCTCACCAACATTGTGTCAAATTAAATAGATTGCATTTTTCACATGAAGAGTGCAACATCTATATCTGATTAAGTTGGCACTGCAAATTAGGTTCAACACAATGTTGGTTTGACCACATTAGTCCTGGGCACAAGCTCTGTGTTGTGCCAAAATGAATACATAAATTATGCATACATTATATGACAGACCAACAAGGATCAGAACATTAAGATTGACATCTGAGTCAAAGTGGATCCATTGAAGTTGTCCCACTCTTGGCACATTTGATTGAAATAAGAAACTGACCGTAAATACAATTGTGTCATTACTTAGTAATAGTAGCCATTTAGGAGCAAGTCATGATTTCTCTCGATTCTGATTGGCTAGCGATTGCTCAATTGCCATTGTTTCACAACAGTAATGTGAAAACTGCTCTATCCACATGGTTTGGTGTCTCTTGGTCAGAACTTGTGATATGTTTTTGGTTGCTATGTGCTGTATTTTTAAATGGAATGGGATCGACCAAACTTTAAATGAGCCATCATCCCACTTAACAATTGGAAATTTGAAGTTGGGAATTTGAAGCTGCAGTATTATGAGAACTGCAGTAATTAGAACAACTTTTCATACTTAGGAATGCATGTGTTGTAACACCTTTTTGATTACATTTACTCCAGTGATGACAATGTGAAGTTCTTTTGTTTTCAAGTCTTGGAGCATCACATCAGAACCAGGTAATGACACAAGGGGGTCACTTTTCCAGAAATTTTCATAAATTTCTTGTATTTAGCCCTACCATTTTAGTGATACATTCTTCCTTATCAGCCCCACCACTTGAACGCATGCTCCATGGCCCTTGTAATGTATGGAGTACTGACATCATATCCCATAAGGGGCCCGATATATGACCGAGGTTTTCTCTACTACACTCGTAGCACCGTAGTACCGTAGTGGCATATCTTACATACCTTGCACTCTTTCACCGCTTGCGATAAGGTTGAAATAACAAGTGAAGATCGAAGCATGAGTATCTCGATCTCGGAAAACTGTGATGAATAAAATATATTCCCAGCAAACTGCACCATATTACCGTAGTAGCGTAGTGGGGAAAGGGAATAAAATATATTTCCAGCAAACTTCACCGTATTACCGTAGTAGCGTAGTGGAGAGTGGGAATAAAATATATTTCAAGCAAACTGCACCGTATTACCGTAGTAGCGTAGTGGAGAGTGGGAATGAAATATATTCCCAGCAAACTGCACCGTATTACCGTAGTAGTGTAGTGGAGAGTGGGAATGAAATATATTTCAAGCAAACTGCACCGTATTACCGTAGTAGCGTAGTGGAGAGTGGGAATGAAGTATATTTCAAGCAAACTGCACCGTATCACCGTAGTAGCGTAGTGGAGAGTGGGAATGAAATATACTTCAAGCAAACTTCACCGTATTACTGTAGTAGCGTAGTGGAGAGTGGAAATGAAATATATTTCAAGCAAACTTCACCGTATTACCGTAGTACTACGCTACTACGGTAATACGGTTCAGTTTGCTTGAAATATATTTCATTCCCACTCTCTACTACGCTACTACGGTAATACGGTGCAGTTTGCTTGAAGTATATTTCATTCCCACTCTCCACTACGCTACTACGGTGATACGGTGCAGTTTGCTGGAAATATATTTTATTCATCACACTTTTCCGAGATCGAGATACTCATGCTTCGATCTTAACTTGTTATTGCAACCTTATCACAAGCAGTGAAAGAATGCAAGGTATGTAAGATATGCCACTACAGTACTACGGTGCTACGAGCGTAGTAGAGAAAACCTCGGTCATATATTCGGCCTGGTATAGTATGTGGTCCCCAGGGGTTTGGGTTTTGTGGCATTGACTATTTGTTGTGTATCATTTTTTGTGTGCAAGGAGGAAAACAGATAGTGAAAATTTGTAGGTTAAAGTTTTAATATTGACAAAAAAATTATAATGATTAATTTGATTAAATATCGTCAAAGCCTTCATAGCCTGATGAAAACTGAGGTTTGAAGAATTCTTGAGAATTCTCCCAAACATTACCATGAAGGTTTTAATCAGGTTTGTAGGCACAGAAGAAATATTGTTTTATTTCTTTTATACCAAAAGATGTGGGAAAGTTTTGTTTTCTAAAAAAATTCTAATAACATGAAGTTCCAAATTCTCCACTCCGTGAATGAGCCATCACATGTTTTTGAGCAAAAAGTAATTTTCTTTCAATCTAACTTAGACATGAGAATACTGAGATAACAACCCAGCAATCACTCCGTGAGATTTTGATGACCTGGCTACAGAAGCAATGTTCTGGAGCAGAGGAGAAGAGCTTCATCAAAAACAAGGCTGCCCAGGTGTTTGCTTTGACATTTGTGGTGGACTATCCACACAAGGTAAGAATCGCTGATCCCCAAATGTGACCAGCGTTTCCATTCCAAAGAAAACTCCTGTTGCAACGAATTTCAACCCAAAAGTCATTCAGATGAGCTGGAAACTTATTTACAAACTTGTTTTTATTACCAAAAAGAAGTGAAAACAGACCTCTTGATTTCAACTGGAGAGCAAACAAACTTTTTCAGTTGATTAATTTTCAAATTCTCAAAGTAATTTGATTGAGGTTGAGTCTGCATATTATTGTAATTGATTTGACCAAGTCTTTATTTACCAGCAGATAAAAAGATTACCGATCAACAATGTTTCATTTTTTTTGTTCTGTTACATTTGACTCTGAGAGTGCTAAGTGAAACTGGCACTGTTAGTCTCTTGGATGTTTATATTGCATGTTAATTTGCTTCTGCTCCTCAGTGGCTATCATTCTTCACTGATTTACACCAACTGTTGGTGGTTGGCTCTGGTGCTGTTGATATGTATCTGCGCATCCTCAAGGCAATCGATGAGGAAGTGGTCGACAGAGATGTCGTAAGGACTTCAGAGGTACTGATATCAGGGCATCTGACAGGGTGCGGTGGTGCGGATCAGCACAATTTGGCCATTTCCGCACCTTGAGAGCTTTTTCCGCACAATTTGGAAAAATTCTTGAAAATTCACCTCAGAATCTCAGATCGTCTTTACAGTTATATATTTCCTCAATTTCTAGCATTTTCTGAGCGATTTGGATGATAAAAGAACGAAAATCTCTAGAAAACTTGACTCTAAAAGTTGCATATCGCTCCCTTACTGAAATTTATACCCAGGCGTTCCTGGTGACCAAAATAGCCTGGGACCTAGTTTTCACTTTCCTTGGAAAAACGAGAGCTTGCTGAGAGTTTCTCATCAAATTTCTGTCCAAAAACTTGCCCTTTTGAGTACACAAATGTCCTGTTGATGGAGATAGTGCAACTTTCAGTATGTATAAATTGTTTTAGAGGCGAATTAGACTCGTTTTAGAAGTGTTATTATCAGAAATCCAGTAAGTGATTTAGCCTATTTCTCTGTACATTAGCTTAAGTGAACTTTTAACATTTTCCCCCGTTTTATCAAAGCTTTTGTGTGCAAAAGCAGCTTTTAATATGTATACACAATGGTAGACCATATTTAAACTCTGAAATTGTTTTAGAGGCGAATTGAATTTGTTTTAAGGCATTTAAGAGGCATTTTAATTTCCGCACAATTTGTATTTTTTCCGCACAATTTGCCTTTTCTTCCGCACATTTTGTCCTGAAATTTCCTTACAATTTCCAAAAAATTTTCGCACCCTGTCAGATGCCCTGTGATATTAGGGACCAACAGCAAAGCAATTTATACTGTGAATATAACTTCATGAAAACATACCTGCCAACTCTCCCGGTTAAAGTGGCAGACTCCTGGTTTTTACCCTCAGTATCCCAGGAAAAAAATGAAACTCCCATACATTTACTGTATATCTCCCGGGTACATTTCTTGCGATTTTCTCATATAGTTGTTGTATTTGTGACAAAATCTCCCGGTTTTGGAGTTTTCAGGGTTGGCAGGTATGTGAAAATGTTATTTATTAAACCCAAAGATCATAAGTCAAGATAGTCCTTTTGACTCCTTTTGTCACACAAGAAATGCAGGAATTGCACTTAGATTGAATGTTATTACAGACTGTGAAATTACAAATGTCAAATGATCACAGAGTTCCTCATCTGGAAATTTTCTTAGTTGCTACAGAGCTCAAAATTTGCATCTGATACATTTATGACAGATGTAATTAATATGCCCTCCATTTTTTTTACCCTTAACTCGGGAATCCTATGATCTGTATCAAATGTCAGACTAATTCTGTGAAGTTTTATTCAGGGCCTGACATTAACTGTTTTCATGAGGTGCCATTGGCGACTAATTCAAACATTTCAGTCGCCAGAAAGCAAAATTTAGTTGCCACATAAACATGGATCTCAGCTGAACTCAGGAAGATGGGGTGCCATTTGGCGACTAGCTCTGAAATTGTGGTCGCCAAGCCCCCAAATTCAGTCGCCATTGGCGACCATATGGTCGCAGTGTCGGGCCCTGTTTATACTTCTTCAGTGTAAGCAAAAATAAGTAAAAAAATAGATTACCCCACCCAACTTGGGGTTGGTACAACTTGAAATGCGAGGACCTCGTCCTTGAAAATAGTGACCTTGACCATTATTCTCAAGATCTCTCCCCCCCCCCCAAAAAAAAAAATGGAAACAACCTTGAAGTTGTAACATGCTCTTCCTTTTTGACATGTTTTAGGAAATGACAAGGAACACTATGATCAAGGATGTGATGCGAGAGCAGTGTGTTCCAGAGCTTGTGGAGTCTTGGTACAGGATTCTTGTAAGTGTTCATTGTTGCTCTTGCTACTGTTGATTTACTGGTAATAAATTGTTGCTCCTGTGTTTCTCAACCAATTCTTTTCTCCAGAAAACCTATGAGACAACAGATTCATCATTAACTTGCTCGTGCTTGGAGGTGATTGGTGCCTATGTGGCCTGGATAGATATTAATCTCATTGCAAATGATAAATTTATTAGGTAGGTTGCTACTTACCATATTTTCCGGTATATAAGACGCACCCTGAATTTTGAGGTCATTTTGGCGAAAAAATCAATTTCTAAAGATTTTCAATTTGTATTGTGTGCAACAGCACTGCTAGAAAGAAATCCCATGAGAATAGACTCGCACTCAGTAAGTGGACAACAACAATAAAAAAGGACAAAAGTGATATCTCACCGCGAACAGATGAGTAAAATATTCCAATGGTTTCTTCATTTTATTTGTTTGTTTGAGATAAATCTTGTGCTACACGCGATTTCATGCAAAATTTAAATACTTGTGCTAAAATATCTACATGTAGCCTTTTAGCAGGCGTTTTCAGGCTGTTTTATAATAAAAATCCCGTAGATCGTAGTCGCGAACGCGAACAAGCACCATCTTGGGCAAGCACAGCACAGCAAGTGACAAGCACAGCCTGGGCCGAGTGACAAAATCCAAAATGGCGCTCGCAACTACGAACTCCGAGATTTTTGCAAACAAAACGCCTCCAACTACTGCTGGCAGACTTCACTTTTTTATTGGCAACTGAACCTTGCGACCATGAATCAGTCAATTTGTAAAGGATCTTTTGTTCGGTGGTTATTCAAATTCCAAAAAGCAATGTTCCATGTATAAGACGCATCCCGATTTTGAAGGTCATTTTGGTGTGAAAAAAGTGTGACTTATATACTGGAAAATACGGTACTTTTAAAATACATGTAGTCACTTTACTGTGGATGAAATGGAAGATGGAAAAATATGGAATAAATTTGTAGACTAACTCTATGCGTAATTATGTTAGTCTATAAAGTAGATGTAGATGTGAATAACAAAAGGATATGGTAATGATATGATGATGAGGGTGACATTGGTGATATGATGATGTTCACTAAAAGGTGATGATGTTTAAGATACTGGTGGTGATGGCAGGAGCAATATCAAATTGCCATGAATTCACTCAATTACTATCTGGTTAACATCTTTAACACCCAAGTGTGAGCGACATTGCATGGGCCTGCACCTTCCTTTTCCAAATGTCTTGTGAATCTGCACATCTGCATCTGGTAGACAGGCCACACTCTGTTAGATCTTGAGTATCAGTTCCCGCAATGAATTGAAGGTTAAATAAAATGAGCTTTGAATGGAGATGGGTAGGAAGGTGTTGAAGATGAGCAATAGTACCGGTAATGGTGGTATGTAAACTTATTTTTCTTATTTTTCCTCAGCACCTTACTTCATCTTCTATCCACGGATGTTCTGCGAGAGAGTGTGTGTGATTGTTTCCATGAGATTATCAGCAAAGGGATGGATCCTGTGGCCAAAACAGAACTAGTGGAGTCTTTCATCAACATCCTAGAAAGTGGTGGGGTCTTGCCACCCACAGAGGTACAGTACCTAGGGTACTGTATACACCCGGTTTTCCCGAGACCATTTCCTTAAGGAATATCTGTGACCCCTTCAGTTGATAATACCCCTAAGGGGGGAAATTAGAGGCTTCCAGTTTCTTAGCTTTTCTAATAATAAGTGGAACAGCCATTAAACAATGTTTGATACAAGGACTTTTTCTCAATTTTCTGCGTTCTAGGCTACTGTACAGGTCACAACTGTGTACTTTTCAGAGTGGCCTTTTCCTTTTTGTTGTTTTGTTTCGCTCCTGCCTTGTCAGTGCAAATGAGTGCATCTGAAAGAAAACCCTGCCATGTAATATGCAGGCATTTGTTTCTATATGGAAAATTTTTAAGAGAACATATGGAGGGGTTGGTTCAATAATGACCTAAGTGATTTTTCAGACTTTTTTTCGGTTTAATCTAACCCAAACTTAAATCTAACCCGAAGGCTAAATCTAACCCTAAAACTGGGTTTGGTAAAAGTCGCTTTATAAGTGCTTTTTTCAAGTCATTTTCTACTACAGGAGCCACTTTGCTTGCATCATCAAGCAAACAAAGCCGGTAGAGACCAACTTCTGGAAGAAATTGGGTTAGTTTTGAATCCAAAAGAATGCATTGGGTGCAATATTTAGTTGACAGGTGCGAGTGACTTGGCACTTGGAGATTAGGGGCGAAGTGCTGTCAATTTTTTTCAGTTTTACCCACAATGCTTTGTGCTTGAAAAATGGGAAAAGATGTGAACACGTTTGTAAGCCAAATCAAATGGCTGCTGCTTGGCCTGTTGTGACATTGGGATAATGAGTGAAGGAAATTACATGAAATAAGATGGAATTTTGCTTTGAACGTTGGATTTTGACTTTTGACTGACTTTCTTGCCATAAAAATTGGAGTTCAAAAATGATGTTTTCCAGACTTGTTATATGGCGTAAAAATGCATATTTTGAAATTCTCCTGAAAACAAACCATCATAAATATCTGCCATAAACTTGGACTTGGTGACTTTTTGGTAGTAAAAGCGTAAGGAGCATACTACGGGTAGTTGTCACTTTTCATTCTCTCAGTTTCAGAATGATGTGATTTTTCAAAGCACACTATAGATGATAAAGCCACTGGTTAGAGGCCGTTTTACAGCATTCTCACAGCGATTTCATGGGGAAAATACAGAGAGGCTAGTTTTAGGCTATTTTAACAAGGTTTCAGCAATTTGTTTGTCAAAAATCTAAAAATCGTAAAACAGTCTCAAAAATCGCTTAGGTCGTTATTGAACCAACCCTGTCATATAAGAGTGCACGTCATGTACATGAAGACTGATTCTGACGTTTCTTAGGCTTGTGAGTCACAAGTCAATGTTTTTTTACATAACCAGAGAGGGGTATGGTAATTTTGTTTTCTTTCTTATGTTTTCTTTCTAGGATACAGACATTGACTTCCTTGCCAAACTTGCTAAGCTGATCAATGGTGTTGGGTCTCAACTGATTGTCAGCTACAACAAGTAAGGGTGGCATTGTTATACAATTTCATTAGATGCAATTCAAAACTAATGTGCCTTATGTTTTCCCCAGGTTGATAAAATCTGGAGACACCACTTCTGCTGCTAAGACGATGCAGGCTGTTGAGAACAAGCTACAGTTACTATTTACGTAAGTTTTATTTGTAGCACCTTCATAGTTTGACCCCCTCAAGCAGTATCTAGTAGATGGTATGCTAGAGCAGATTTCATATGACTGAAAAGTGCTGTGACACTTGGTGGTACTGTCACGGTGGTGGTACGGAACATGGCCTGCTGTAGACTGAATGAAACTGTGTAGTTGAGGTAGGGTCGCGGCGCAGGACAACTCTTTCAGGGCACTTTTCACAGTCATACGAAATCTGCTATATGTATATGTTTGTACCACTGTCATTGGTTCGTATATACTCACCACAAAAATTTGCCAAAAATTTGGTACGTTACTCTTGTAGGTTTCTTGGAAATGATGATGATGATATTTCACACACTGTAAATGGATTTGCACATTCATATTTCACGCTACTAAAGCAGGTACAGTATGGTAAACATCAGTTTCATGTATTGCTGTTGCCATATTTCTGTTCTAATGAAGATTTAAAAAAAAAAACATCATATTATTGTGAAAAGAGGTATAGAAGATACAGTCTTAATTTGCGTAGCTTTTTGAGATTTTAATCCTTTTTCTCATGACCTGATATTTGCTGTTGTAAAGATGGTTAATGGTTCATGACTTCTATTGTATTAGTTGTAATTTAAATATTCTTTTTGTTCTAGCTATCATCAGTGACTTCACAACAGAAGCAGAACTTAGAGGTGCAAAATGATTGATATGATTAAAAATTATTAAAAAAGAATAAAAATACAAGATGTTCTGACTCCTTGTAACATGTTGCATATAGAATATGCACAGAAAATTGCATAGAAAACAACATGTAATCGTGCTATTTTTCATTCATCTATCTAAGGTTCTTCACTAACAATTTCCTTCCATTTCTAGGGTTTATTATATGTTATTATAAAAAGATGAAGTATGACGATTCTTATAATTTTGGTCAAGAGGTAAGAAAAGTATATAAAAATTGCATTAGTTGCTTCAAATTACGATATGTCATTATAAATTACTTTGACTTTGTTTTAGGGTGAAGATGAAGTTATGTTTTTAGAATTTAGAAAGGAGATGAAGGTTCTCTTTGACAACATTGCACAACTGGTAAGATTTCCTTTTATGAACTTCTGAATATGCAAAGAATAGAATATGTTAGTGTGGGGTGCTCTGACAGAAGACTAAGAAAGGCCAATTCTCAGTGGCAGATCCAGGATTTTTCGGGGGGGGGGGGGGGGGGGTGTCCATTTCTTCACTTTTCCCAAGAGATGCAACAATATGATTACAGTATGTAGATACCCTGCCACGGTCTTGGTATCACAGTTAAATCCCTATTGTTTAATATCTACTGTTTAAATGAGATTAGTCATAATCAGAGTTAACTGGTCAATAAAGCTGCCACTTCAAATATTGCTTGTTGCATGCCACGGCTGAGCTATAATGGCTTATTGGCTGCTGAAGAGCCATATTACTATGTGTCACCATCTACCGAGCCTGCAGTCTGGCCTAGTTGGCTTGCGCTTGCCCTGGAGGCGCATGCGCACTTCGTGGGCGGATTGCGCTATCGGCCATGTGCTTTTGCTCAATAGTCGGTAGTGCAAAGCTTAATCATTGTACACGTTTTTCTTTTCAAAATGTCAGACACTCATGGAAGGTTCTGGATCCGCCACTGATTCTAATTGGTAGATAATCCTTCTCGACATTTGCAGTTGGATCAACCAATGACATATCAAGACATATCAAGATAGTTCCCATTGAAATGTGTCGTTTTCTATATATGGAGGTTTTACATGCCATCTTTGATTTGGCCCCAGGAGCCCGGAAATTCCAACACAGGTAGCCCGCGTCACGCACGGGTTGGCATTGACAAAACGACACATTTATCTTGATATGTGATGGACACCATCTATGGAAAAGTTTGAAGTCCTAGATTCTAGGCTTCTGTTTTGTCTGCTAATGTTTCATTATTATTGTTTTCCCCCAGGATCCTTATTTAGTACTTATCATAGTTCACAATGTGCTGAACTCAGCTATAGGGTAAGCTATTATCAGATAAATTGTTTGCTTGCACATCTGTCTGTTTGTCCATTCCATCAATAAGTTGGTGGGTTGACTGGTTTCTATATTCTTTTCAACTTTTTTAGGAGATTGGAAGAAGCAGAGTTTATGGATGTTGAAATAGCAGTGCGACTTGTGTTCATGTTAGGAGAAGGAATTCCTGTAAGTATTTGCTGCCTAGGTGTGAGATGTTTATCATTCAATAAATTGCTCTTTAAACAGGGCTTCTGGAAAAACTACTGAAATTACTTGGGATTTGAGGGGAAAATACATGCAACATTACGTGCAAAATCATCAATTGCGCGGGATTGCGTAATAATTTTGCAGGAGATGTGCAAAATTACGCAGAAAAAGTGAATTACGCGGGATTGCGCAATACTTTTAGAGCAATTTAGCCATGTACCACCCATAGACCAAATCGGCTAACGGTGTTTACATCTTGTTGCCACCTAATTCAGATCATGTGATGATTCCTTTACAATTGTGGGTGGTTGGTTACAATTGTCAAATTTTCATCACTTGACCAAGTGCATGAGTGTATGTGCAGAACCAACGAAAGTATCCACCCAAAGGAATCATCACATGATCTGAATTGGGTGGCAACAAGATGTAAACACCGTTAGCCATGGTTCGTATGCGTCCTGGAATATCCTTGAGTTTCATTTCCTTCCTGGAAAGTCCTGGAATTTTAAGGAAAATCCTGGAAAATGTTTCAACTCAAATGTGGTTGAATCAGTCAGTTTCATGGATCTGATTTTGAGCTGCAAATTATGGCATCCTCCAGACATATCATTTTTTTGGCAGGGCATTTCTACCCAATAAAAACTCCTGGAAAACTCCTGGAACAATAACCAAAAACTTCCTGAAAAATCCTGGATTTTTGTCATTCAGAAATCGTGCAAACCCTGGTTAGCAATTTGGGTCTATTTGGGACTAGATATATTTTCTGCAACCGTGCAGCATCATTAACTAGGACCCGGTGATGACATGTTGATTACTCCACCTTTCAGGGACAGCAGCTGTACACAGACTCTTCTAGATTCGCCCTTCTACAACAGATGATGAGTGCTGTGAGTAATATCAATATGTTTGGAAGTCAATCTCATTGGTACATTGCGATGTTAATAGTTATTCTTAACTCTTTCTCTAGATTGTGACAAGCAGGGTATCCTACTATGCCCACACGGCTGTATCTCAATTGGTAGGTACTGCCTTGCCAGGAATTATAAAATAATTTGTACATATATAGAGCAGATGACTATAAAAAACCAAACACAAATACAAAACACTAGCTAATCAGGAGTGGTAGCCATTAAACAATAATGAAACCAATCAGGAGGTGAAATAAGTCAGAGTTGCGTTTAGTCATGACGTGGTGAGCAATGCGCATTTTTTTTTATAATTCGCAATTTGATTGGCTGAAAGATGGAAGACTTTGCTCTCAACCAATAGAAACACTGATTGAACACAAGTCTGGCTTACTTATCCGCTCTATTGAATAAAGTTCACAAACTCGTTACAAGTGCACGTATTTAGGAGCCTCTGAGTTGACTCTGATGAAAGTCAAAGTTACTAAAAACTAATGGAAACAGCTGAAAGTTTCCTTTTATGGACTTTAAGCACCATAGCAACTTCTTGTACTAAGATCTCACTGTACGGCGAGCAATTGTGAAGTTGCATTTATAGGCAGACTGCTTGTTGACTGCTTATTGCCTTTATTATTTCCAGTTCTTTGAGACTGTTGTAAGATATGAAAGATACTTCGCTAGTCAGCCTCAGCATATCCCTACTGTACTGGTAAGTGGCAGCAGTATTCCCTTTCCGTTTTAAGTGCCAGCAGTATTTCTTTTCTGGCCTTGGGGGAGTAGTTTTGAGTATTGATAGAATTGATATTTATTTATTTCTATTTTCAGATTGCATTTCTTGATGAAAGAGGGCTGCGTCATCCCAATGCAGTAGTCCGAAGCAGATGTTGTTACTTGCTCTCCAGATTTGTCAAGGCCCACAGGTGAGCTCCATGCAGTTTTGAACATTTTTTGTAGAAATTGTATGCTAAGCAGCTGTTTTTTTATTTTGTTTTGTTTCCTAGAAATCACATGCAAAAATATGTAGATGATGTCCTGAAAAGGTTACAAGGTCTTCTTGTGATTACTCCTGTAAGTTCCCAATAATGTATGCATGGGAATGCACTCTATTCTAACGGTATTAAAGCAATGCAGGACTAACTAGATCCTAGAAAGTCTTTGAAAGCCAAAAAATGTTAACACCCCGGATAAAAAACAAACGATCGATCACTTTTTCAACTTCGGTTAACTCGTGACGATTTCGGTCGATCGAAATGATCACATGGTTCTGTATTTCTTTTGTTTGACGCTTGAAATGTACAGAAAGGTGACCATTTCGATGTCCATGAATTGATGACCATGAATTTTTCAAAATCTACTCAGTAGTACAAAAAATAGCCTGCACAAAAACGGAAGCAGATAATATTTGAGGGCAATTGACAAGATGTGGTAATGGGTATACGCATCATAGATCAATTTCTGCACCGTCGCTGCACAATGTGCAATCGTCTTTTTGACCGTTTGCACACACAATTTGACCTACCATTAACGTCCATCCATGAAGCGTGACGATTTTTTCGCGGTGGTTTATGTTTCAAACATGCATGTTTTGTCAAAAAGAAGTCTCGTTTATCGCTTGCCGATTGGCTGCAGTTTTGACCGTTATGCCAATCAGAGAGCGAGAAACGTGACTAGTTAGACAAAACGTGCATGTTTGAAAAGTAAACCAACGCGAAACAATTGTCACAATGCATGGATGGACGCAAATAGTAGTTCCGGTCCCGGGTGCTTGTGAACCCCCTCTGGATTGTCTCCCGGTGCAATGGCCTGACTCTCAAAGCCACTACATATACTGTGAAACAGCCCTCATGTTTGTAGGCTGCTTAGCAGCTACTTGTGCCATCCAATGCAGCCCGTAAGTCCTCCAACCTCTCCTTGTCTAGCAGTCACGTATTCCGACTGCTTTGAATTCCCGGACGGATTCAGCACGATGAGGAGAAGACCTTTTCTCTTCTTTCTAAGAGCTGGTTCCGGAAACATTGTTCAGAAGAATTATGCTTTAGGGTGTTGTAATGGCTTGATTGGCCGTTTTCACACTAGAAGACGAACAAATCGTCTAGACGGACCGTCTTTGTACGTCTAGTGTGAATTCAGGTCGGACTTTAGTCGATTTGTTCGTCTATACGAACAAGTTGTCTATGAAAAATCGTCTTCCTAGACAGCCAAACAGATGAACAAATTCAGACGATTTGTTCGTCTGAAAATTTGTTCGTCCCGTTTTCACATCAGACGATTTGTTCGTCTACAGACGATTTGTCCGTCCAGACGATTTGTTCGTCTCTAGTGTGAAAACGGCCATTAGTTATGTTTTATTTATTATGTGTTTTAGGACAATGGCTATCAACATTTCCTTTCATCAGACGAGCAGGTACTTTACCTTTTGACTGATTTGGTCATCATTAACTTTTTCTTTTATTGACATGTCTATTTTGTAGTAACTTAAAAATTCCTTTTCCCATCAGTTGTTTCTGTATGAGAGTGCGGGGATGCTTATTGCCTCTGCTGGAGTTTCACAAGAGGTGGGTGTTGTAGTTCACATAAGAACGGTGACAAGCAAACAGGCAAATAAGATTGTAGTAGAATTAGAGCTTCCCTACTTCATGATTTACGGACCATTCTACTGCACCATTATTATTTTGCTTTTGAAATAACATTCTTTTACTGCGATTTTCATAACTCTACACCGACCAACAAACCACGGTTTGGCTTCCGTCAATTAAACGAGTGAACAACTCTGTGTGACTTCACGGAGTCTTTGAGAGATCTTGTGAACTAATAGGGGCTAGCCAGGCTTTAAAACACTGAATTATGAAAATCGCAGCAAGTGAGTGGTATGAAAATAAAGATGTTACATTGTATCGTATTATAGTTAATATCGGTTCTATGTTTTGCTTTTGTAGAAACAACTGATATACATGGAGAGTCTTCTGTCACCAGTTATTGTCAAATTTGACATTGTGCTGAACAAGGTACAAATATTTTTTTCAAGAGATGGTGCGTATATTTATGCTACCAGTGTCGAAATGAAAGTGGGTTCAAGTGGTGAACAATACGTTATATAAATGCTTACCGTTTATTCTGTAGCCGTTAGTGAGCATAAAACAGAGGAGATACAGGCGGCGACTAGATTCAGGGAAGAAATTTCAACCTACAAGTCTCCAATACCTTTCCAATCTGTAGGTTTTTCAAAGATGCTATTCTAAGCAATTATTGGATGAGGTTTTTGTGATTTCCAGAATAAACAATGTCGAGACAAGTGGAATCAGGCGAGGCCGTAAGGCCGAGCCTGATTCCACTTGGCGAGATATTGTTTATTCTGGAAATCACAAAAACCGAATTCAATAATTGTTTTATTATACATTGATTCAGTGAAAATACTTTTTTTCTGTCAAGCAATTTCTTTTACACAAGCGCCTTGTTAAATAGGGGAAACATTCAAGGGCTGTAGTCCCATGAAACATTGCGCGCGTAGGATCAAGAATCAGCTAGCTGATTCTTCAAGAATCAGCATGCTGATTCTTGGAGACCCTTAAAGTGCGTGATTCCCAAGGTAAAGCGCGCGCTTTTAGCCAATCAGAATCGAGATAGTGAGTACAATGTATAATAATAAAAATTAGCTGTCAGCAGCATTAATTCGGGACAAGAAATGGGTAAAGGATTTCTGTTATAGCGACCAAATTCACTATTTGGCGACTATAAATTTTTTTTAGGCGTCAATGGCAACTCTCGAAAAAAGTTAATGTCCTTTGTGGAAAGCGTGTATTGGTGACCGCACATGCTTTTATTCTATGTACTAAATGTTGTTGACGCAATAAATGAATTTTGTAGTTCATGTCTGGACTGGACGCGGAGTCTTCCCTTGGCTATGCCCAAGTCCTGTATAATCTCATATCGTATGCAAGGTATGCATAGTTATATATTCTCACTGGGTCCCGTTGTACTATATCAGTTATGGGAGAGGAGGCCTGGCGGAGCCAAAGATTGCAAAGGCAATGGGAGGGAGGGTGGGTGAAAAATAGGCAAGAGGGTACCCCCAGGCCTAAGAGTGAGCACGATGGGACCCACAGCCACCGCCAATTAATGGCGTCTCTCATGGACGCCTTTTCGGCGCTTGTTGTCAAACCAAGTGAGACTGAGATGATGAGTTGATATCTTATATATGCACTGCTGGGGCCCAGTGAGAATAGTAATCAGCTTTGTGTTACTTTTTATCTACTGACTAATGCCCAAGAAAATCAACGCTGTTTTTACACTTTCTTCTTGAAATTTCAGCCGTGCCAGCAAAGCATTTCCAAATCAGGCCGCCTTGAAACAAAGTGGCTGTGCTTCGTGCTTCAAAGAGGTACGTCGAGGTAGAATGGCCATATTCATGCACAACAAGTTTGATTTTAAGACCGTGAAACAATCACTGTTCTTCAAAATGGTGTTTCCACGTTATTGTACCAGCACAAAAGCTCACCACAAAGACTGATTCCCTTGTTGACCGGTCATGGAGCCGAGCTTGTTGCACACGCATACTTGAGAAACGTGTCTCATGACTCTTAGAGAATGGTGTATTGTGTTCTGACATGTGGATAGCCATGCTCAGATGTTCGCTGTTCTCTTTGCAGGCCTTGCCATTGTTTCTGAGAGCACTGACTGTCCCAGTTCATAGAGAAGTCATTCATAACGGTGTTCGGCAGTACCTTCACCGAATGGTGATCTGTCTGGGAGAGGATGTGCTACCATTCGTGCCTGTGGCTGTCACACATCTACTCGAGAAATGCTCAGTAAGTTTTAACCCTGGGATGGCGGGGAACTCCCATACGGAAAAATCGGGATGCTCGACAGGCAAAATGACATTCACCTCTAAGAGATAGCAAAAAGTGGGCTAGGGATCTTACCTGTTTCACCGCTAATGCTAGCGAGATCAAACTCTTAACCGAGGGTGTAAATGGTGAGAAGGTTTGTAGATGAAGCATACAAATTCAAATTTGGATCAACAAGAACTTTGTGTTTTCATGTGAGAAGTGCTTCAGATGACACCCCTATAGTGATAGCAAACCTTCGCAGTGTGCATTTTGAAGAAGGCCTGTCGACCGTCATGCAACGCGGCCGTATGATACGAAAATACTTACGGAGCCACTTTGTGAGCATTTGAAGTTC
Organism: Scolanthus callimorphus; assembly: GCA_033964015.1. Lineage (NCBI taxonomy): Eukaryota > Metazoa > Cnidaria > Anthozoa > Actiniaria > Edwardsiidae > Scolanthus > Scolanthus callimorphus. Next base: position 29,058,172 of record CM066913.1, read on the forward strand.
GTCATTTTCTTGGCACATTTAGACATACTTCGCTGCCGTACGCGTTGAGTGCCATTGTGAACCGTTCTTCGAGTTCTCGCGCAACAGAACAGGGCAAAGCCAGGAACGCCTTGCACATTTGGTTTATTTACCATTACCGCGTTCCATGGCGGTTGACAGGCATTCTTTTAAGGTCGTGGCTAGATGGGATGCTCACAGTGGAGGTGATTAATAATTCATAGGCATAAACAATAGAACAAAGCTACATAGCATACATGGCATATGAAGGTTCGTTCTACCGTGAAGCCTATAAATTATTAATCACCTCCTATTGAGTTATCCCTTTTAGCCATGATCATTCTTTAACCCTAAACGACTAAATGTCCCCCTCAGAGGAATTTTAACCCTGAATTTCTAACTGGAAGGTCTACTGCAGTTCGTTGTCATCTCCCTCCATTTCCACCTTCGTTAACTGTTCGTATTGGTTTGTATAGTCATCTTGTCTGTTTCAGGCGAAAGACGTACAAGACTTCATCCCGTTGATCAATCAAATCATCACCAGGTTTAAGGTTCGTTTTGAAATGTGCAATATCCTGTGTTGCAGCTAAAATGATACAATGCCTATATTATAAACGGTAATGCCTTTCACAGAAATGGCATTCACATAGCTTTGATTTGACTCTAAATGGAACTTTTCCTGCATGTAAATTTTATCGAAGTCGGTCATACTCCTCATTTTACATGAATGCAATATCAGCATGATACCTAGATTTTTTATTTAGCCCCCCCCCCCCCCCTCCCCCGACTCAATGTTGTTATTGGTAAGGTGACCCTTTCCCCCTACATTGCACTTCTCAGTTACATACTAGTTATATAATGCTTTCGAGTGGCATACTTAACAATTAGACCTTGAACCTGCAAGGGCTACGGGCCAATAGCCCATGAGGCCGTAGTTTTAGTATCACCCAACTAGTTGGACAAAACAATTGTCTACAAAATCACCAGAAACCTCGCAAAATGAGAAGCGGCCGCCACTGTTTTCATGTTCAAAATCGGCGCTTTCGCTACTAGAGGTCTATTGATAATAATTCCCTAGTAGCGTAGCCAATCAGAATGCAGCAATAGTCCACTAGTTGGGGGATACTAAAATAGGATATCCTACGCGTCACTTAGTGTATACTCGCCACGCTGAGCAGAATAAAGCTTTTCGCCCCTTGGTCGAACAATCAGTCACACTAACGGAAGCTTTCACTTGTTTTCTAGCATCATATTGTACCATTCCTTAGAGAAGTCTTTATGGCTGTTGTGAACACGATTTTTACGGTGCTGAACAAACCAGCCGAGGATTTAGACACACAGGTCAGCAGTTTATACTAGTAATTTCTTTTCAACTCAGTATGTCGTATTTCATGTGTGCGTGTCCGTCACCAAGAACGGGCTGAGCGCGAGACGAGGGGAACTACTACAGTAGCTTTGTCTTGTTCTTTTAACGTATAGAAACTGTATCTTCTGTTTGCACTACCGGTATCTACCATAAGACAGAGAAAAAACATGTTTGACTATGTTTGTGCATTATTTTTCGTTATTGGGAATGTTTAATTTTTTTTATTTCGCTTCTTGAAGGCTACTAAAGAAAAAGAGACGTTGAGAAGAAGCTACTTTCTCTTCATTGCTGCAGTTGTAAACAATGAAGTGTCAGAAGTGCTAACCAGCCAAGGTAACTATCTGAGATGTGAGTTTACTCTTTTGTTCAACCAAAATCGTCGTGTCGCGCTTGAAATGTTCAAAACATGGTTTCTATTGTGGGTCTTTCGGTTCTACTAATCAAACCTTGTGGGTCAATCAGGTCCTTGCTCTGTTTCGCCTAGTGCACTCAACTGGGTTTTCGTCGCGACAGAATGATTTGTTTACTGTGTGGGCCAATCAGATCCTTTCTCTGTTTCGCCATAGTGCACTCAACTGGGTTTTCGTCGCGACAGAAAGCCAGGCGATTGCACTTTTTCACAAATCCACGATGGCGGCCACGCGAAAGCAAACTCGACCTAATGTATCAGTCAATTCCAGCGGTGACCATGCCCCCCCCGGGCTTTTGGTCATTTCTAAAAATAAAACTGAAAATTCCCCGCCCCCGGGCTAGCAAAAATGCAGAATACCCCACGGCGGGGAACACAAAAAGCGGAAAAATGCCCCACCCCCGGGACGAGAAAAAGACGGTAACTCTGCGTGACAACGCTTCACAACAAAAACTTCAACTCCATTTATACTGTCCGAGCATTTACAATTCGTTTTTAAATGTACTTTAGTTTTCTCGTCTTTGAACGAGTTCTCATTTCACTGAAAGTGAGACAAAATATAAATAAAGAAGTGACATTCCTTGGCCATTCGCGGTTGTAGCCATTTAGCTGCATCTCTCAATGCGAAATTTACCTTTATTCTATTTGCAGAGCAACTATTTCGCAGTTATGTTACTTGACTTTTTGCGAAATTGCGAAATCTGTTTCTTCTCTATAGAAGACGTTAACTGTGAAATGTGCAAATGTGTCAGTATCCAAACGTGGTGTATACGGGCCATGCTCTGCATTATATTTTATGTGGCGTTATTTTCTGTAACTGGGTTGTAGTTCGCAAAACCCGACGCGCTTGAGATGAGAAAACCAAAATTCCCCACCCCCCTCCCCCGGGGAAAAACAATTCCCGACCCCGGGGCCAGCAAAATTTCCAAAATTCCCCACCCCAGGGAAGGCACTGGTGTGCAAATGCCCCACGGTGTCCGGGGGGGGGGGGGGGGGGGGGGGGTATGGTCACCGCTGGAATTGACTGATACATAAAAACTACACTCCAACACCTGCGAGCAGGCTACGGTGCTTCGTCTGGTGGAACCAGGGTTCGTACGTATCCTGGAAATCCTGCAATATCATGGATTTTCATCTCCTTCCTGGAAAGTCCTGGAATTTTAAGGAAAATCCTGGAAAACTCCTGGAAAAATGTTTCAGCTCAAATGTGGTTGAATCAGTCAGTTTCGTGAATCTGATTTTAGGCTGCAAATTATGACATCCATATGAGGGGGCATTTCTACCCAATAAACTCCTGGAAAAATAACTAAAGACGTCCTGGAAAATCCTGGATTTTTGTCATGCAGAAAGTGTTCGAACCTGTGGAACAGAAAAAGCAAAAATTCGACGTTTCGGAAATGTGCTGCGCGAAACGAGGGATTTAGTTGTAAAGGAAATGTGCTGCGCGAAACGAGGGATTTAGTTGTAGAGGCTTCTTTCTCGCTGCAAAAGGAGAGACAAGAGTTTAGTTCGTGTGTCAAACTATGAATAACGTATTCTCATTCGTATTCCTCAGAACCTCACCATGTTCAGCAAGTATTACTGACTGTAATTCAAGGTGCTGTGGACTATCCAGACCCAGTTGTAAGTTCAACAACAACTTGATAAATGTTGGCTACAAGGCCTACTCTGGAACCTTATCTCGCCTTATCTCGCAGCTCCTAATGGCACAATGTTTCCTTATCTGGCCTCATCTCGCAAAAACTCCCGGCTAGATAAGGTCCCAAAGTAGACCTGCTCCATTGTCGTCCGTTTTAGTCGCCAGGCATCATTTCTTACTCGCGATGGCGGAGTGACTACTAGGACAATCTTTGTCGCCTTAACAATCAGTCGGTCAAATGTTCAAGTCCCGTATTCAACTGCAAAGGATTTTCAATATATGGTATTTTACTTAGGGACTGGTCATAAATTTGAGGGGGGGGGGGGGGGGGGGGGGGGTGGTGTATTTTTTATTTTGGTCTACATGTTTTTGGGAAACCCTCCCCTGACAAGATGCACGAAAAATGTTGGCCCTCCCAAATGCGGTGACATATTTAATCGTGACCCTCCCCCATCATTCACTGGATATAGATATTGCCCCCCCCCCCCCCAAAAAAAAAAAAAAAAAATTGTTATTCTCTTGCGTGCGAAGCGCCCCGAAAATTTAGATCCCAGCATGTTAAATTACTGCATGTTTGGGGGAACCTTGATATGCAGGGTGCAAAATCGGGAGTTTTAAGGATTGATTGGGGAAAAACTGTGGGGCCACGGGTCCCCCTGACCCTATAAGCGCTACGGCCTTGTATTACCCTAACAACGTTTGCATAAAACATAATGACCCTCCCTTTATCCTTTGCACCAAATTTTCTGACCCTCCCTTTTTCACCTGCATGAAAATTAGAGGCCCTCCCCAGTTTTGCACCAGCCCTCCCCCCTCTAATTTATGACCGGTCCCTTAACGTGTCTAATTTAGCGTTGGCTAACGGAGTTTTTAACAAGCATGTGCCAAGGCTGAAGGACAAACGGCAACTAGATTATAGTGCTTTCACCTCTTATGAGAGCAAGGGCAATATTGACTTTATGTTCATAACAAACTGAGTCCATCATTAATGAAAATTATTTGTTTCAGGCACAGAAAATTTGTTTTAATATACTCCGCAAGCTGGTGGAATTATGGGGTAGGTCCAGATATACAACTCCTAGTGTGTTTGCAAGCGCTGAAAGGTGATTGTTTTCTTTTTTATCACGGAAAAACCTCTTGAGGTCGCGAGAGGTTGCGAGGTCAAAACGGGAATTCCTCCACTGACTGGCTGTGCGCAGGTTATACCATACCCCGCAAGACCTGTTTCGACCTGTTGTTTGCAATCGTAACTTACGTTTGACCTTTGTGATTTTGTTACAGGTGGTTCCAATGGGGAAGCTGGATTCAAGGATTTCCTCTATGATAACATTGTTCCTGCGTGTTTCTTGGCTCCTATGAAGCCGTCCTTCAATATGGAAGATGCACAGACGTTTTTGGTAGGTTTTCTAGCCTGCTTGAAGGCGGTAGATGGTGTTTTTACCGGCGGCTTGATGTTGAAGCGCGCACGGGCTCAATTTGGCGTTCCAAGATGGCTGTAGCCGTTTTTTGACGGTTTTATTCAACCAAAACGTTCTCAGATTATTTTCGATTAAAATTGTCGGGAAATTATTAATGTTGTTATTATAACATTTTCACTAGGCAATGCAAGAGATTGTTCAAACCCAAAAGATGATTCTTCAAAAGCAGGTCAGTCTATGCACCGCGAACTTGCATAGTGCCTTATTTATTGAGGTGCATATAACCCCTGAAACGATTACTTATGTGCTGAAATCTCCACTCTGTGGTGTGACTTGTATTGATTGGATAAGCAGAGCTCATATTATCGGCTTTTAAAAATGGAGGCAAAACAGCTGATGACGTCACACACAGCGAAACTATTTCTAAATCTGTAAGAATTTACAATTTCCTCACAACAACTACGGAATGAAGTTCTTTATAAGTCTTCTTCAAAAAGCTCTGGCATTCTATCCTCAAAGCAAAACGTGCAAACCATGTAAAATGAGAGAACTTCTTTTGTGTTTGCCGAAAACGTTTCTACCCTTGCTAATTATATGTCAGTGCTAGAATACTGTGATGCCTTATTTTCAGGGTGGGGAATTTGTGGAGTACCTACAACGTAAATATTTACCGAGTTTGAACCTGTCCCCTCCGTTAGTACAGGTGAGTCTGACGAAGCCTTTGACTGGGTGTTGTGAAAATGTGTGGTCATCTTAGGCACCGTCCACCCTATGCCGGCTAAATTTGAAAACGGCTCATTATTTTTACGGTTGTGCCTTCCGTCCACACTACGCCGGCTAAATATCCCTAAATATAACTTTTCGAAAAAGCTGCCGAAAGTGGATAAATTTGAAGAATTGTTACCGGCTACCCATTGTTGTGTGGACGGTGAAGACGGAACTTTTCGAAAACGGTGACCTCGTGCCGTCACACGGCTGAGAAGAATTGTTGACCGCGGACTGTCGTTCTTATTTTGGCGCATGCGCATCAAATTTCAGCGGCGTAGTGTGGACGGAAAACATTTGTTCCGTTTTCGGATTGCGGCGTAGTGTGGTCGGAAAATTTTTGTTCCGTTTTCGGAGCAAATGGCCGTTCAAATTTAGCCGGCGTAGTGTGGACGGTGCCTTAGAAAGAACAGAGTAATCTGAAAATGAGTGAAAGGAAAGGTTATTTGGTATTGGCAAAACATTTGAAGCCATCGTGAGGCAGCTTATTTAGCTTAGAAGTGAATGCGGGGCAGCTTCTTGGAATATAGGAAAGGCATCTGAGGTGACTGTGAGGGAGCTTTGGCATCAGCAAGTCGCCCATCTGAGTATGAGGCAGTCCATTTGGTTTCAACGCAGCTTGTGACGAACACGTTTAGCTACTGAAAATTTGTTAAACCTGCCCTCAAGTTTTACATTCAACCTTGCATTGGAATCTCAGGGTAACACTTATACGTGATAATTCTTCAACAGGGGCTGGTCCTTTTAAATTCCTCAAGTTTTCTCGTCATTTTGAAATTCGCAGCTTGGGCTTCCTGTGTCGCCGCACGCGAGCCAAAAATGGCGGGAAAAATAGAACTTATCAGAAACGTTCCTCGCACATGAAATGAATAGTGTAGACATGTGTAGATAATAGAGCAGGGCCTTTCAACTGAATGTTAGAAAGCTGCTATTCATGCTAGGCAGGGCGTAGTTACTGACTGAGTGCCCTGTTAAAATGGCAGAGGAACCCTAGTAATACTTGAATTCTCATTTCTTTCAATTCCCTCCTCTAGGAGTATACACATGCGCTCCAACACGCAGACATCAAGACGTTCAAAAATTATTCCAAGGTTAGTCATCATCGCATTCTCAAGTTGGTGCACCTCTTACAGTTTCAATACCAGAAATGCGTTAAGCTTAGCACACCCATGGAAGAGTCAAAAGAGGTGCAGGGTGTCAACTTCCAATTTTTTGGGTTTAGTCCTATTTTCTCCTATTTTTTGGGTATATTCCTATTTTCTCCTATTTTTTGGGTATATTCCTATTTTTGGGTATATTCCTATTTTCCCCTATTTTTGGGGTATATTCCTATTTTCTCCTATTTTTGGGGTACATTCCTATTTTCTCCTATTTTTTTTGGCCAAAACCTCCTATTTGACTTTTTTGAAGCTTTTGACTTTGATCATGTGGCTTTTTGGAATAGTATTTCTGTCCAGTAATGAGATTTCTCTATATTACAGGCATTCTTCACACAGCTACAAACATGACGGTGGCGCTCGGGTCAATGGGGGAAATGCTAAAAGATTGAATACAATTTAGGACAAATATAGAAGATTATAATTTATTAAAATATTATTAATTGAGAAAAGGAAGATACAACATTTGTATAGGTTAAAAGTCTGTTGTACAAAGAAGAGCGTCTATAATTGCAGAAATTTTTGTATACTTTCCTGTGATGCAATATTTTGTTACGGTTTTTTTTGTTAAGAAGATGCATTAGTCTACAATGTGAAGACTGTAATTACGTAATGTTCTGAGTATGATTTCAGCCAGTTTTAGAGTTTTCTGTTTTATAATATTAATAATAGTAGTTATAAAACTTATTCTGCTACTAGTAAAAACTATGCTGAAAACTTATGAAATAGTGGCTAATGTTTTAACGGGTACAGCGATAGTGTATCTGTCTGCTCAGTCCATATGAATTTTGAGATGTATAATTACTCTTCAAGAGGAAATAGATTGAGAATGATCATTTGACATTGTTGTCACTGACGTCATCTTGAAGTAACAAAAGGGGATATTTATACCAATTGTACTGAATCTTAGCTCTTGATATAGGATCGTAGAAGAATGGCGAGTTTAGAATTTGCATGTTATGGAAATAATTTAGTCAAACTAGGATATTGCAGGTTAGAGAGGTTGTCATAAACCCGTGGAATCGTGGAATACATTTAGCGTATGACACTTTAATGCGCTCTAATTCCTTTGTTCTCTTTTGTGTCTTCTTGACTACTGGGTGTCAAGTTCCTATTTTTTGGGCGTATCCTGTTTCTCCTATTTTTTTTGGGCCAAGGCCTACTATTTTTCCTATTTTTTAAGCATTCGACTGCAAACGGTAAGTCTAATCCAGTCGATTTTGCACCAAAGCTTGCTACATTTCCAGTAGTCTAAGTAATCCAGCGAGCCTGAAATTTCAAAATTTTCTCGCCCCAGATCCCCCTTGGAAAACAACTAATAACGACCCCAATTTTCCACTTGATACCAATATGAACACTGCTCTCTTTCAGCATCTTTTGCCATAAAACGTTCCGATAAATAGGCACATTAATTTGCGCGTCTACAAACCTCTCTTTTTCCTATTTTTCTCCTGTTTTTTTTTGGTCCAAATCTTTCTATTTTTCTGAACCTTCTTAATGCTTGACACCCTGTGACCATTTCTTGCCTGCGAAGCAAACGCAAAAGAAAAAGGGGGAGAGGGAGCTAGGCTGTTATGCTTTGACTAGTGCACTTTGTTCCACGGGCTTATGAAAACCACATAGAGGCCTTAAAAAGAACTTCTGTGAAAATACTATTTGTTCAAAAGTTGAAAATCTTTAAATAGATAGAAGTTCAATAATTTAATCGATGTTATATTGGTAAAATCATCGGTAAAATATTCATTGTAGAAACATTTGATAGAAACATTGAGGAGTCATACCGGTATGTCATTTTAAGTGAAAAAATAATTGTAACTTTGCTCGATTTCTACTTCACAATGTAATTGTATGTAAAGTGTTTCGGCCCACGTGTGGCCCAAAAAGGATGGAGTGGAGGAGGGAATATTAGTCTGGCAGATTAGCAAAGGCACCAAAGTTAACATGTTGATATAGTTTTCAGTAATTTATAGAAGATAAGCCACGTTCAATTTTATTCGTAGCGGGGTTTTTGCCTTTGAATTCCTCTGTCTGATTTCGATTGTCCCACTCCCTCTCATTCCAGCTACGCAGGCTAAATTGTGTTGTCCAACCCAGCATGTGTATTTTTGTTGTGATATAAAATGCTGTCTGATAAAAGAACTCTGTCAGCATTAAATATAGAATCTCCATGTATAGATTCTTGTATGCAAAAGACCATTGTCAATAAAATATACATAACACTTGTTTTTGTTCCAGTCTCGTGATTTTTAATAAATTATTAAGTACTTTTGGCAGTTCTGCCAATTTACATTTGATCGTGTCCTTACATTTACCTGTACTATAGTAGAAGAGAGATATTATTTCATTTATATAAACTATAGTGTTTTATCAGGATTTCGGCCGCTGAGAAATATCGTTATTCGCACGTGTGAAAAATTACGATAATTCCCACTATCGTGAAATTAACCAAATCGAATTTGTTTTCACAAAAAAAGTTTATATACAGTATAGTATCCATATCCCCGCGCGCCGACTTATTCTCTATTTTATTTACCACACATTAAATCTACATATGTCAAGCATTCAATTACAAACGAGTGATATAATTTTTGTACTGGTGTATGTAAACTTCTTACAACAATCCCATGCTAAAGCAATCGCCATAGAAAACCCATGGGAAAACGCAATGACTGCACTACCAAGGTATCTGCTGGCCATCCCAGGCAAAAAAATTCCCACTGTCCTCAACAGTAAGACCATCAATAATGCCCATAATACATTCTACTGCATAGTCAGGGCTAAATATCTTGGCAGGGTCGACATTTCTGTGGTACCTCCTGGACAGGTCTGTGTTGACTGTACCAGGGTGGACACTAATACATACAACCTTGTTCCTGCCTCTCCCTAACTCAATGCTAAGCGTCTTGGTCGCCATGTTCAGAGCGGCCTTGGACATTCTATAGCTATACCATCCTCCTAGCTCATTCCCTCCAATAGACCCTACTCTGGCTGACATATTGACCAATACTCCACGATGTCCAGCTTTCGGCTCTCCCTGGTAGCCAAATAGCCCTCCACCTCTGGTTAGCAGTGTACCAAAGTGTTTGGCCATTAAAAGTGACCCAATGCTGTTTGTCATCAAAGTTGTCATCAAGTTACTGGACGAAACGTCTCTCAAACTCGTCTCGCCTTTACCACTAGGGTGTAGAATGCCGGCACAATTAATCAACAAATCAAGTTTGTCACCATGGTCCTTTTTAACCATCTCCGAAATGGTTTTGATCTGGTCCTCGTTCTGTACATCGAGAGGGTAAACTGATACATTATTCGGGAAGTTATTCTGTAAATCCTTGAGTTCTAAAGCATTTTGCGGATTCCTGCATGTTGCGATAACTTTGCTGTTAGGCCTGGATAGAAGATAACGGCAAAACTGCAGCCCTATTCCTCGACTCGCACCTTGAACAAGAGCTAAAGATGCAGCCATATTTGCTTGTTTACTATCTTTGTGTCCTTCGAACGTGTTACATAACTATCGTTACGTAATCTTGTTGCGTTACATAACTGCTTTTGTGACATGACATTGCCAATGACCCGACCGGAAAGGCGAGAGGGCAGAACGTGGGGAGGGGTAGGTAGGGTGAATAATTACACCCCCGCCAAAATGATTTCAGGATCGATCACCATGTTTTTGGCCATGACTCACGGTTTTAAATTTCGTCAATTCAGTAGTTTTTCCTGCTATCCCCTTGCAAATGGGAATGACTAAACAGAAACATTCTAGAAAACTCCTGCGACCTTGAAATCTCAGAGTTCATAGCGAGTTCGTCGACATCAGTCTTCTTCAGATTTCAGTTATAGAAAGCAGCCCGCTCCGCCATATTGGCCAACGTTCTGCTGCTCTGCTTATGAAATGGAAATTCGTAGCAGCGCTAATTATGTTTGGTACACGAAAGATGTACTCGGTCAGGGAGCTACAGGAGCAGTGTATAAAGGCCGTCACAAGGTAACGAATTGAGCACATTCAATGGTGCATGGTGGTACAACCATGCAACCACCCTATAAAAAAGCTTCCGCCTTCAAACTCCAACTCATATGACTTGCTGTTGACCTCTTTGTGATTTTCAGAAAACAGGGGACGTATTTGCAATCAAGGCTTCGAACCATTTGGGAATGATGAGGCCTGTGGATGTGAGGAAACGAGAGTTCGATGTTCTGACCAAATTGAATCATGAGAACATAGTCAAGATTTTCGCATCTGAAATCGAGGTAGAATGCAAGTATCTTATAACACATAAGCTTATTAGTTAGCTACTTTACTTTACTTTAATGGAGAATGCGTATGCCATTATTCGTGATTTATTGAATGTTTATGTTCTCGGCCTATTTACTGTACTTCTGTCTTCTTCTGATTCTGACAAATACGGACAGCGCGCGAAAGAGGTGACACGTAACTTACATGTTCTCGTGAGTGGTGCGTGCAGATTCGTGCCATTTCATAGAGAGTGTATGGCATTTTCGCTTTCGCCTAATGGAGTTTGCTGATCGGAGTTTGTTGATCATGTTTTTTTTCAAAAACTAAACCCTAGTATTTGAATCTGGTTTTACCTGTACACCCCAGTAGTGTAAAACTGGTGCACGATATATTGCATTTTAATGTCGCCATGCAAGTCTGCACTGGTCCAATAAATTAATGACCTTCCGTGGGAAGAGAGCGGAAGAGAGCGTGAGGGGAATCCCCTTACATCATATATATACGCAGTACGCATGGCTTTCTTGGAAGCATTCCCTTTTCTAAGAAATCAGGATTCTCACCCAGAAGCCTCCTCGGGCATGGGAGTATGACACTAATCACATGCAATAACTGTTAACGTGGTGGTATATCATGTAACAATCAATGTTCACTGTAATAACTCCAAATCAAACAGGAGTGATACAGCTTTGGAAGATCTTGTGTAATTGGATATTCTATTGTATGACCCTCTATTGTTTTACACCTAGCGTATCAATCCGATGGGCTTAGATCTTACGAGAGCCATATCATGACTCAAATCAAAACGTATGGAAGAAAAAAATATTGAAATGATTTAAAGCATGTTATCATGTTTGATTTTCTGTCTTCTCCTATGTGAAATCTCTAATCCATTTGTTATTAGGGTATTTTTCAACATCTCAGGGCTTGAAATTAAGAAATAATCATAGTCGTAATTTTATGCAATGTACCAACATTATAGGAGTAATTCTTCAAAAATCTAGGTGCAAATCCACTACGAGAACACTGTAGAAACTAAAAACACAGTTGTTATTTTACGCCTAAGTCTAAAAAGTTAGGCATAAATGGAACATTTTTATACATTTCACCGCTTATGTACATCTCCCTTACTGACCCTTGCTGAAATGCGAAAACATAAATGGCCTACAAATTCAAACATCTAGGGCTATTTGTCTACAGGCCCTACAGTCAACAATCAGCACAATCCGTAGTTGCAATTATCAGAATCCGAACTCCAAAGTCGAATTTTCAATAGATCTGTGATCCGGTACATTTTAAGAATCTGAAAATCTGTTCGATTTTTTCTTACTGCGGTTTTCATAATTCTGTGAACTCTCGCTAACGATTTCCAACCGTCAAACCGCCTTCTGGCTTCCATCAATCAAACTCCCGAGTCTTTTCGTCGTTACTCTTTGTGCGTTTTGATTGGTCAGCACGTAACGTTGCTGTCGCGACAGGAAGCCATTTTAGCACTGCTTAGGCGCTGTCCAATCAAAAAGCACAAATAGAACGACGAAAAGACTCGAAGTTTAATTGACGGAAGCCAGAAGGCGGTTTTACGGTTGGAAATCAATAGCGAGAGTTCGCAGAATTACGAAAACCGCAGTAACATCCGTAATCCGTGTGCTATTTAGGCCCAAATCCACCGATCCGCAAACCTATTCACCCCCCATATTTACGCCGTATTGGGCACAATTTCAAGCCCTGCATCTAGAAGCCTTCAGTTGGGGCAGCGGAAACAAAATTCTGGTGGTACTCTAGAGAAACAATTTCTTCTTCTTTTTTGTAAGGGGGTTTTGGGGGCATTTTCCCTCAAGGGAAATTGTCAAATTTTTGGCCTCTGGATGGATGGAAATGCATCAAAATTAAGGTAACCAGATTTTGGCTGTGATCTTGCCGATAGAAGGCCCAGGAAAGCAACTATAGATGAAAAATGTGATGCAAAATGGCAAAAAGGTGCCCAGCTTACCTACTTGGGACATAACCATCAATACTATTAGGTGGGGGGGGAGGAAGTTGGGCTAATACAGAGATGCCAACTCTGTCACTTTAAGAGGGGTATGATTTCCAAACTGTCCAATTGCAGCATGTGAGATCCAATGTAGAGGAAATTGGCCAGTTGTAAAAAATTAGGAAACAATCCACACACTGACAGTACCGTAATAGGATTTGAGGTGGCTGTAAGGGATTCCACAGTGCAAATACATTTTGTAAAAACACCCCATCTCCAACATTTTCAAGCTAGGAGGCTGGCATCTCTGTGGATATGTTTGCTAGATCTGCACATAAACTTCTGCACTTTGAGTCAATTGTAACCACCAAAAGAAATCATCGCATGATCTGAATTGGGTGGCAAGAGATGTAAATACTGTTAGTAAGTGTGGTCTATTGGCATGCTTTAGCAAAACATATGATTAGGTGTTTAAATCATTTCTCTTTACTTTCCATAAGCTTTATGCAAAAAGTAGTATGGGAAGCATGAAAAGTATGTTGATGTTCAACAATAATAATTTTTAATGTTGTGTTTTTAATAGCTACGTTCCCAGAATGAGATCATTGTGATGGAATTGTGTTCTGGAGGAAGTTTGTTTACAATGTTGGAACACCCAGCCAATGCATCAGGGTTTGCTGAGCAGGATTGTATTAATGTCATCAGAGATGTTGGTAAGGTTACAGCATTCCTTATGCAAGGTTATGGAAAATACCTTCCAGAAATCTTATAGAATGATGTTTTTTTAAGCATTAGAGCACAACTTTCTATGACTTTATCGACACAATAGAGCATGCATGATGTTGGGAGAGACACAAGAATGTTGTAAAATCATGAGACGCAGGCGAGCCCGCTTTGCTGTTCCGCCAATCAAACTATTTGAGCCAATGAAACTCTTGACCTGTTTCGCCTGGTGCAGTCAAGTGGCTTTCCTCTGAACTAAAAGCAGACAATGCGAGAGAAAGCCAGGCAACTGCGCTAGGCGAAACAGCAAGAATCTGATTGGCTCATAAGATGTGACTGGCAGAACAGAAAATCAGAAAATAAATTGATGTTTTGAAAATGTGGGTCGCGATGCAACGATTTTAGCTGTAATTTATTGAAGTAGTAACAAAGTATATACTTCTCAATAGTTGGTGGCATGAAACATCTTCATGACAAGGGAATGATTCATAGAGACCTGAAGCCAGGCAACATCATGAGAGTCTTAAAAGATGATGGAAGGTAGTCTTGGAAAGGGGAGGCAGTTTATTACCTACTTACTTAGGCCTGTCACCTTACTTTACTTAGGCCTGTCACCTCACCCCCTGCAGAGCATAAGCTCCCGAGGAGCCTTCCTCCAGTGCCCCCAGTTATGCACTCTCCTACCAAGCTCTGTCCATTTAATTCCAGTGCGTTGCATCTCACTGCCAACATCCCTCCTCCAGCTTCTCCTTGGATGCCCTCTTCTCCTTTTCCCCTGGGGGTCTCAAATAAGAGCCGCTGTGTGATGTTGTTTGCACGCTTCAATCAGCAGGGTGTGACCGAACCACCCCCATTTCCTCCTAATCTGCAGTGCTATTGTCTCTTTCTTCAATGCACTTCCACTCTTTCCAGTTTATGAGGCAGTGTATTATTAAAACCAAGATGGTGTGAATGACCATGCAATTCATTAATGTCTTTTAGTTTTGTATACAAGTTGACCGACTTTGGTGCTGCCAGAGAGCTTATGCCTTCAGATCAGTTTTCCTCAATTTATGGAACAGAAGAATATCTGGTGGGTATTCTAGTAAAGAAAAAATGGCCTATTTATCATAGAGGTGAACAACCACAAGAAACTCTTTTGTTTATATTTCAGCACCCAGATCTTTATGAAAGAGGTGTTTTAAGAAAAATCAGTGGCAAAACATTTGGAGCACAGGTAAAATTATTGTATATAATTAACTATTGTATTTTTTTGACAATCATCCCCACCCCACCCTTTTATCCATAGACAGAGTATTGAAATACCCCTACTAAACCCTATTAGATGTAATAGGACAACAGACCATCCAGATAAATGTTTGCATGGGTAAGTGTGTGATATCATCTGTATGGTTAATTTGGCTGGTATTTTCTAGGTGGATCTGTGGAGTATTGGGGTGACATTCTATCACATAGCGACAGGAAAGCTTCCTTTCAGGCCTTTTGGAGGACGTCAGAACAAGGAAATCATGTGAGCAATTGCTATATCCTTGAAATACTCAAGGGTGTTCAAAAATTATTGAAACCCCTGTGGGACCGGGGCAAATTAGGCCGATTTCTGTTTTGTCATCTTTTTTTCGTTTTCAAAACCAAAACATAAACACAACGGCACGCAATGCATTATGGAAAGGTGTAGGGCCTTTAAAATGGGGTGATCATGTTTCTATTAAAATAATTGCACTTTATCTGAAAACGTTACGATGGTGGCTCGTGCAATTTCGATCATTTTTTTGAAAAACTTGTGTTGACTATCATTTGTATTGTTGAGATATAAATAAAACAGGTCACGTGACCTGTTTCCCACACCTTATTTACAGGGTTTTCCAAACAGATATCTGTATTAAAGTTATTCAAGTACAACACGAATCTGCTAAAAGTTATCTTTCTTAGATGAATTTGCCACTCCATTTTAAAACATCTTTTTTTGCTCTTGGAGGTCACGTGCCCAAGCAAACACCAAATGTGCAAAATGCAAAATGTGATTAGGGAGGGGTCCAAACATGTCCCAGCCTTAACATCCTCGAATAGTTCAAAACTAGAGAAAGTGCATTGAAGCTAAGGTCTGAATCTCTATATTTACTGCAGGTATCACATCACTACAAAGAAGAAGTCAGGCATGATTGCTGGTGTACAGAAAAGTGAGGAAGGGGAGGTGGAGTGGACAGACAAACTACCAGAACAAACAAGACTATCACAGTGAGTTGCTCTTCATGTGGAATACAAAACACCACTAGTACTGAAATCTGCTTTGTTAACTTTGATTTGCTTCATGGCTGACAGTAGGGCATTCAGGAACCACCGATCTTTAACCGAAAATTTCTGTCCTGGGAGGCTCCCCCTAAAATAACAGTATAAGGATGGTATCAGACAAAATACGTCCCACCCATGTAGACAACAGCAAAGTTACCTCTAGGAGAACTTTTTTTTACAAAATGAATGTTTTATGGTATTAATTATCTACATTAATGTCCATATTGTGATATATTTTATATCAGAAATCTTGTACAACCATACTAACATACAAACTATGATACCACCAATACAATTTTTTTTACCATTGTTGTGCTTTGTCGCTAGAGGGTTCAAGGACTTACTGACACCTATTCTTGCTGGAGTGCTAGAATCTGATCCAAGCAGGATGATGTCCTTTGGCCAGTTTTTCATGCGTGTCCAAGACTTGATTTCAAGAAAGGTAATTGTTCGTTTTTTAGCATAATCACTCAGATAACTCCCAAAACATCCGGGTTGTCACCCCCGCTATTCAAACACTGTAGCTCAAACCATTCAATGATATTTGTACATTCACTACGATGCCAGATAAACCCAACAAAGTCATATTGATTTGACAGTGTGTCGGCCTTCATAGCTCAGCAACGCACCTGTATCGTTTAGGCTATAATATTTAACAATTATTCCTCGAGCCATATAGCTATTATATATTATATAGCCATATACAGTCAATAGCTATTGACTCAGAGGCCATGAGGGCGAGAGGAATAATTGTTTTAGTCAAATCACACTAGTAGGTCGATTTGTATTGACAAAAAATGTTTTTGTTCTGGTCATTTGCCATTTTCTGGCTTTCAAATCCGACACTTTTCGCTACTAGTAGGCTATAACTTATAGCCTACTAGTAGCTCAACAAATCAGAACGCAGCATTGATAATATACCACTAGTGTGATTTGACTAAAACAATATAGTTGATGTTCGCGCGCGTAAATATGTTTTGGGCCCGACTCTAAGCATGAGCGCAGCGAGGGATAAAATGAGCGCTGAGAAGGGCCCAAAACATATTTACGCCCAAGAACATCAACTACATTACTATTATTATAACTTTGGAGAGCATTGAGTACAAAAGCGAGAATTTATGGCGACTATCATAACGGCGATTGACTCGCGCTGGCTCTAATATAGAGCCCGCCAAAATGCTGATTAGAGCCCGGATAATACGCCGCAATGCTCGCCAAAGTTATAATAAGTTCGAATAGTCCTGCCTAAGAGGCTTGAAAACGATCAATATAACATCTCTGTTGCAATTAGGTTAATGTGGTTTTTCATGGCAGGTCATTGACGTTTATTGTGTGTCATCAGCCACATTCCACAAGGCTTACATCAGACCAACAAATATGTGAGTGGAACCGTCTACGCTGTAGATCATCCGTGCCACGTGTCACACCTTCGGTTCCTGACGAGGTTTTTCATTAGAATTTCAAATTTGTTCTCCAAATGCTTGGATGAGGAGGGGGGATAAGTTATAAGGAGACTATAGCAGAAAATAGAGAACCTTCAGAACCCTTATCGCAGCTGATTTACACGCAGACGACTTGTTCGTCCGATTTCTTGTAGCTTTATTTGCTGTCCGCCATACTCTGAAAAGTCTGTGACAGCGCAACATATTTTTCCCTGCCGGGCACGCCGGTTTACAAAAAAAAAGGTCGGATGCAGACTCCCAAGGTTTGCAACTCGAAAGCTGAATTACGCTGGATGTCAATTAACGGCGCCCCTGGCAGCCAATGGTCATAAGCACAGACACTGAAGGTTTCTGAGGCAAATCAAATAAGTCGAGGCTGAAATTACAATCCTCCCGACAAATCACAGCGTGTATCCGTGTAAATCAGGCAGCGTCCTGACGGCCAGGGGGTCACCAAACAATAAACTCGCGCAAACATCTTGAAAAAGCATTATTAGGTATTTGAACATTCAAGCGACAGATAATTGAAATCCTAGAGGTTTTTCATCTGTTCGGATGTACTAGCTGAGTTAACAGGTATCATAAACATAAAAATGACAGGCAGAAATTGAAGTCTGAAAACTCTAGGCGACCTTATTACCTGTACACTACGTTTATAATAGTTCGAAAATAGAGATACAATATAGACGAAATTGTTGTCCAATTGTTGCAAAGGGATATCTCCTCTTTTCCAGGATAATTGACCTGAGAGAGGTAATCGCTAAGCAGACAGGCATACCTGCAAATCATCAGGAGCTGTTTTACAATTTCGAGCTCTTCCATCCACAACCGACAGTTCTGGCGTCAAGCTTTCCACGAACATCAGTAAGTCCTCTAATCGGCATACGGATGCAGTAGCTTAGACTTCAATTTCGCAGCTTAGACGAAACTAACGCATATGCAACTTTGTTCGCGCTGTTAGAGCGTTTGAATGTCTGGTTGTTCGCACTTATTATAATGCTGTACTGTAACATTACATGGTCGAGTCAGTACATTTAATGTTTGTTGACGATGCAATAAAGAGTGGCCTTTAGAGATCGTGTGGTCACAAGGTGCACGCACTACTACATCAGGCTACAATAGTAATGCAACGGTTGCCCAGATGAAGGCTTTTATAATAAAGCCGAAGATTTAGAAAAACAGATTGCATTTTCAGTGTTTTTCCATAAGACTCGAGGCCGGTTTACATTTGAGTTTTTTGTTGTATTCGTCGCGGCGATTTTTCTCGCGCGAGTCGCAAACTCTCTAGTGTAAACGAGATGCAAATCTTGTGCGATTTGTGTAATCTCTCTTGCTCAAAATCGCATCGAGTTTCGAACGAAGTGCAAACCGGCCTTGTAGAATTTGGGTTTGTTTTTCAGATGACGTTCATAATCTCTATTGGACGAAATCTTTCTAGAGATTCAAAGCATTCCTGATTCAATGTAATCTTTTCAGAGAGACGCCCCCGTCATTATGTTTGGAGGAGAATTTCTACCGCCCGAAAGATTGCAGACACGACAAACACGTAAGTCTAAATCATTTCAAAAGGTGGGAACAAAGTATGGTATGGAACAAAGCATGGCTGAATGCAAGAAAGCACGGTTGGCTCAGTGTTAAGGCGCTGGGTCTAACCGCTGTGGTCCAGGATCGATTCCAGGCTGGGACAGGGGAAAATTTCCTTTCTGTTCGAGTCGTGATTGAGACAAGTTCATATTGTGGGTTGAGCTTCTACTGTGTTTCCTCGTTCTCTATTTAACAATTAGACCTCGAGGCCGAATGTGCTATGATGAATAGACCATGAGGCCGAAGGCCGAATGGTCTATTGATATCATAGCACATGAGGACGAGAGGTCTAATTGTTTTAGTATAAACCAACTATTTGGTCGGTTTTGGCAATGAATTCCATTATTTTATGTTGAAAAAATCAAGTTTTCTTGCAAAGAAAGGTGGTGGTTTTGCCAGGCACGGTCTATCACTAATAGACCATTAGTAGCTCAGCCAATCAGAATGCAGGATTTGTAATAGACCATTAGTTGGTTTATACTAAATAGTGTTATCTGTCGTATCAGTCAACCGTGAAACAAAAGAATAAGTCGACTGGAAATTGGTCGACACGGTCGACTGATGCGACAGATATGACAGAAAAGACTATATGGAAACCATATAGTTTTTGTACCACCTGTCAACAAATAAGTCTAATTCTATTCACCAAAAATACATGTAAGTTTACCGGGAATAACCAAAATAACAGTCCAGGTAATTGTTAAATGACCTTTTAACTGTTAAATCAGTACAAATCTACAGTGTTTTGATCTATTACCAAGTGGATGGAATTGGATTGCGATTTGATTATTTGCTTGTCAGGCAAGCGTGCGAGTGCCCCTTTAAGGTGGACGATAAAGAACCCATTGCACTCTTCGTAAGAGTAAGGGATTGTCTCCCGTACAATGGCCTGGCTCTCGGAGGCATATATGCTGTAAAACTGCCCTCATGATTGTAAGCTGCGCGGCAGCAATTTGCGCCATCTAAAGAAGCGTGGAATTCCCTCACGATGAAGTGAAGACCCGTTCTTCCTTTAAAGAAGGAATTTTTAAGGGATGTATTCAGAATGAATGTCATCATCGGACATTCTCCGATTCAAATCGGCAGATACCCGACCAAAATGGTGAGGTGTCCGGTTAATGGAGGGTCTCGATATGTTTCTTTTGTGTCCTTCTTGTATTTTAGTAAGACCAACGTTATGTCATGGATCAGAAAAAGTTGCACCGCCACAACCGTCTGTTTTAGCCCGCGGTGTGTCATGGGAGAACGAAGTACTCGTGTTATCCCAGTAGAAAATTTATCGGGAGTGATGTATTGTAGAATTAGTCAAATCACACTAGTGGTCTGTCGTCAATGCTGCGTTCTGATTGGTTGAGCTACTAGTAGGCTATAAGTTATAGCCTACGAGTAGCGAAAAGTGTCGGAATTAAATGCCAGAAAATGGCAAATGACCAGACCAGAAAACGTTTTTGGCTATACAAATTGACCTACTAGTGTGATTTCACTAAAACAATTATTCCTCTAACCCTTATGGGCTCTGAGTCAATAGCACAAAGACGATCATACGATTACATAGTCGTTTAATACAGGGCTGGAAATTAAGAAAAAAAACGAGGTCGCATTTTGGACAATAGTTTCAATTCTTAGTCGTGTTTTACAGACTGTGGGTGATAAAATTGCTTAAATTTTAGTCGCAAATTTGAAAGTTAGTCGCAAAAGCGACTCTACAGGCGCAATTTTTCCAGCCCTGACTTACAGCCCCCTAATATTTGTACTCCTTGTTTCCATGATTTAGCCAAGGTGGCCATGCTACAAGCGGACTGGACTTTAGAGGGTGATGCTGCCGCCGCCAAGGTATGTACACATGCAGCATAGTAGCATCCTGGCATTCAGCCAGTCATAGCCTGCGTAGCAAGCGTTCCCGTGTGTTTTCAGGGAAAAGAAACCCAGAGAAACAGGAGAAAGCGGCGAGAAGTTCGACGAGCGAGTTTTTGGCCGCGCGAAAATGGGGCGAGCGAAGGCGAGCGAAAACAGGACGTTCCCCTCCCCTCTTCGTTTTTTGCGCCACCCAAATCTCGCCCAAGTTTCTCGTCCTGAAAACTCAAGGAGAACACTTGCTACGCAGGCTAGCCAGCCTGACGTTATCTGGGCGGTGTTGCAGTGGGTGGGAAAGAGATCTCAACCCAGCCCTCACGGTTCCACTCGGCACATATCCTACCACAGAAAACCCACCTAGAACAACAGTGACTAGGCTGAAGGTTAGTACCTTCTGTAATGGTGGCAGGCCCTTTGAGAATTGATCAAAAGAAATGGAGTGAGTTTGTTATGTTGTCCTCCTCAGACCATGGCTAATGCTGCATACTTCTGTGAGCACATTGTCCAGGAACACAGTGCTGGTGTCAAGATAATGGAAGATGCAGCAAACTCCATTCTGTGAGTGTTCGTCCTCGCTCTTGCCTTGGAGTTGACTTAAGTCAGCTCATGCTTTTCCTAGTAAAAAGAAACGAGTTTAAACGGAGCTCAGAATAGAACACAGAATAGTTTTTTTTGTCAGTTTGAGCAGTATTCGCCTTTGTCACGCGCCGCCATTTGGTTTCCAGAATGACCCGGCAAAGCAGAAAAAAGCAAGGAGCCAATCAAATTTTGGTTCTTTTAAAAACAAATAAGAGTACTTTTTGGTAGCTTGGTCAACTTTTGTAACATAAATCCCAGCATCAGGCTTCGCTTTTCAACATGAACAAAACCCGCACGCCGCTTGGCCTCGTTTCTATGCTGAATAAATCGGCTGAAAAATTCAAGACCGCGCTTGTGTGACAAAGGCGAATGTACCAGATTGTGGTCAGTAAAAGAGCAAGTTGCGCACAGAACCCCTGATGCAGCTGCAGGTTCCCAAAGTGCAACAAGTATTATTACAGTAATAAACTTACGGACTGCAAAGTTCAGGAATAAATATGATATTGGGGGACGAAAATAGCACAAATTTATAAGTGATTTCTGAAAATGGCGAAAAGGAATAAAGGGATATAGGTGTCCACATCTCATTGATGTCACGGGAAACTGCATTGATAGGGACAAGAGTCAAACGGAGCACCTTTGGTTGAGATGTTAAGTCATTGAATGGCCCAAGATACATATCATATAAGCCTAGTTGGAGTTTAAATTTCGTGTTCAGTGCACGAAATTTAAACTCCAACTAGGCTTATTCATAATATATTATAGATTTAGGCACTGCCTAAAAGCGGAGCTCCTAGTGATTAAATGAAAAAGGTAATTGGTTTAGAGCAATCTATTTTATAATCGGATATCATAACTTCAATAACTGCATCTGACTTTGTTAAAGGCGTTGTCTAAAGTCAGTGAAAAAAAAAAGATGTAATAAATTTACTTACCTATATAGTCTTTTAGCCTACAACACCGATTGTACTTGGGTCCCCTGCAATGCACCAGGAACTCAGTTCCGAGGTTACCTGACGCCAGGTCACTAAATCGGGCCAAGTTTTGCTGGTGGACATTATACTCGAAATTACATCACTTTTTTGTTTCTCTATGGCCTATTGTAGCAAAGACACAAGGATAATATTGATGGACCACGACATCTTTCGCAAAGACGTCCAGGCATGGCGCAAGCTCGCGGAAGAGATAACTGCAGCCCACTGCACTAGGTAGGTATGCCGCGTCAACAACACCGCGATTTTCCCGGATTTTCCCCACCCGATTATTTTATCCCAGAAATGGGTTTAAAGGGCACTCGCACGCTTGCCTGGCAAGCAAATAATTCAAATCGTAATCCAATTCCATCCTCTTGAAAATAGTTAAAAATACTATAGATTTGTATTGATTTAACAGTTAAAAGGTAAACTTAAATGTATTTTTGGAGATTAGAATTATACATATTTTTTTGACAGATTATACGAAAATCAAGCGTTTATAAAGATGCCCCTTAAGATGCCCCGGGTATCCACTTGATTTGTGTTATCTTTTAGTTAAGTTTCTTGTTTAGTTTGAGATGTTTATTGTGTTTGTTTTTTCTGTTCCAGTCACGAAGGTGTCCTAATGTTGATGAAGAGTTAATGTCAGACATTCGCTTGCATTCCGGTGAGCTTGCAAGCATTATAGTTAAACTACGGCTAAACTAGACGCATGTAGCGCGCAAGATTTGTGTCATGCATGTTTCCCCGCTTGCACGCGTGTCTTGTCTTGCGAAGAAACATTTCTTTGTGTCCCGGCTACAAAATTTGTCATGCGCAACAATGTTTCTCGCGTGGCGGCTAAACACTGAAGCATGAAGGAATGTGTCCGGCTAAAATGTTGCGCGCTACATGTGTCCTAGTTTAGCCAGGGCTTTAGGCTCTTAGTACTAAACGTGTTTTCGTAATGCTACGAACTCTCTACAAACTGTCTAATTACGTTTTGCCGTCCTCAGTTTAACGTCTAAGCAGATATACTTTAACAATCCTCGGCAAGATGTTTTGGTTGCTTACACCAAGTGTTAGTTAATGCTTGCTTTTGAATAGAAATGGATATCTAAAAGATTGATCAGACCGACAAGGACGACAAGGAATGATGTTCTTTTGTTGGGTTTACAATATTTACAGAATGCCGTTTGTCGATTGGAAATAAAAAAAAGATTTATTGCTTTATTAGTTTTCTTTGCTAAAATTGTCAATTTGTATTATTTCAGAGGAATGTGCTGCTATTGATAATGATATTCGCTTTGTCAAAGAGCTAATCGCGACAAAGAGAAAGAATAACGAAGCGGTTAGTAAAACAGCATGACTCTCACCTTTTGACTCCAAATTATCAGCCCCGTTCCGACCCTACTATACTACATAGTCCTGACTATCATCAATACCTTACAGCTTGGACGAGAGGCGATCACATGGCTGACAGATCTCAAGAAACACATCGCGTACGGATTAGAAATGGGGCCCTTGCTTGAGGATCCTACAAGGCTTTTCCATGTCGTCAATAAGAAACCTCTGTAAGTGGACCAACATCAATTTGTACCCTCGAGACGGCACTGCAATAGTGTAATATTCTCACTGGTCTCATTGAGCCCAGTGATAGCGGGGTTGGGTGGGTGGGAAAAGAAGAAGGGCGTAGCCAGGGCCCGAGAGCACAACGAGACGACAAACGACAAAGGGGGTAGCCGGACGGTAGGAGTGCCCTTGCTACGCGAGGAGAGAGCGAAGATCATATGCTAATGAGTGCATTAGCACCTCGACAAAACGAGAAGCGGTCGCCATTGTTTTCATGTTCAAAGTCGGCGCTTTCGCTACTAGAGGTCTATTGATAATAGTCCCCTAGTAGCGTAGCCAATCAGAATGCAGCATTGACAGTAGTCCACTAGTGGGTGATACTAATACGTGATAGATCAGATTGCAGGATTCGTGATAGTATGCGAGTGGGTTTCTACTAAAAAGAGACAGTAAATGGTGCGCTAAGGATCACGGATAGGAGACAATGGGGAACGCAAAGGATCATGGAAGGCCTTCCCAAGATTCTTTGCACACTGTAACTAGAGATGACTGGAGATCTGTCAGGGCATAGTTTATAGAGGGGAATGGTTAGTTCACTTTTTCAGAGGAATCCTTTTGTCTGTGCAGGGTCACGGTACATAAGTACAATAATCAAGCCAGAAAGATGTACAATGTACAACCAGACATGCATATTAGATGAGCATGAAACAAAAGATTGTGCAGGGTCAATATCACGTGATAGCCCCTCTCAACATCCATCCCACGCTATTGTGTTGCTCCTTTGAAGTTTGCCGGGCTTCCTAACCATTCCACTCCATTAACTATGGTCAGGGTACTAGGGTGTCCATCTATTTGCTCGCTTCAATGAATGATTTAAAAAAATGTATTTTGCAGGTTACCGTTTGTCTCGACGTACAAGAAGAAAATCGAAGAAACATTTACCAGGTTTAGGAAAGAAAAACACCAAAGAAGTAAGTTGTTCCGTCGTCATGGGTTTTGGAATTATTCCATAGCCCATTCTGACTAAAAACAATTCCCTCAAATCAAGGCCTTGAGCACAAATTACAACAAATGTACCAAAACGTGGAGAAGGTCTCGATTGGAGGTGGTCGTTTTATGGTCATACGGAACGTGATTCCGACAGGGACTATTGTGGTTTGTTACGTAGCAACGTTTTTATGGTTTTTATTATTTTTGTAGGGCTGTCACATTCGGAAGAACAAAATCACATGTTTGATAGGTAAGCCCCCTGATTATCAATTATTGCACACCCTGTTTATTTAACGGAGCTGCCATTATTGTACCACAGGGAGTCATTACAAGAAAACAATCTCATTGTCTTTAGCCTGTTCTTGATTGGAAATAAGCCTGATTCGTGCTAGTTCGGGTCCTGTGATTGTCAGGTGCGGATCAAAGAATTTTACAAGGGGAGTGACATACGAGAAAAAATGCGGTGACTATTTATAAAGGATATTTGAGAAATTTGCTCAAAAAAGCAGGGGGGGAGGTCACTCCCTTCGCCATCCCTGGATTCGACCCTGGATCGTGACGAATGTTCTGAATTGTGATCCTGTTATCGCCTATCAGAAAAAAGATGTTCGAAGACTGGACGAAAGTGGGCGATCTGACGTGGCAGAGCTCCAAGCACAGAGCAGAGGCTCACAGTGAGCTAATGGCGTGGTTCAGGTGAGAAAGTCCTCAAATATCGCGCCATGTGAACCAACAAACAAACCAGAAATACAAGAACTTTGAATTCTGAAAAATGTCTACGTCGTTGCTTTGAAATTCTGCGAACTCCAACTTTAAATTTCCAAATAATTTCAAAGACGTTGTAAATGTTCCTTGAAAGTCTTGTCAATTTTTACGATTTCCTACTCTAGAGGAACGCTGTTCGTAGAATTAAGAAAATGAACAGACAACTTCTCGGCCTCCTCTGTGCGTTTATTTTAACGGACGATTCCAGCTATAACGCACGCGCGCGCTGCATGTCGGTAGATATGGGACATTTGTCGAACAAACTGCGAATAAAGCACGCGCTGCATTCTGGCAGTTGTGGGACATGGCTTGGGCATTTCTGAATATAGAAGAGCTGCTGGAATCGTCCATTGGGTCGAAAAAAAACACGCGCGGCATGCTGACAGGTGTTGGGTAAGTACACGTTTTTAGAGACCCATTTTATTTAATTGGTTTTGGAATCCCGGACAGAGGGTGGGTGCACACGCCTCGACGCCAAAGAATTAAAACTTTGTAGTTGATTTCCTCAATGAGGGGTTAGCAGAAGAGTGTGGTCTTGATATTGACATGTGTGTTGGTTACGTCAGGCGTGTGATCCTGTACAAGGACAGGTTAGGGAAGCCGCTACAGCAATGTGAGGAGATCATGAGGATGGATGAACAACACCTCGAGACCATGAAAAAGGTAGGGCCGTGTAACACGAACAAGTCAGCTATTACGGTAGTCCATCATAAATAGACAACACAAACGCATCTTATTTCATCGGCTGGTGTAGGATCGTTAAAGGGACATGGTCACCTAGAAAACACTAAAATAATTATTGTCACAAAATACAAAAATATTCTCTGAAATTTAAAGAAAGAAGTACGGAAAATGTCATTGGATTACGATGAAGGACTGCTGAGATATGAGCGAATAAAGATGGCAAATTTAGTATGTTTGAAAAAAGATTGAGGTAAACCGATTTCAAAAGAGTCGGATTTCCTCATGTAAGCTGTAATTACAATCCGCGAATATCTTTGCAATCCTACATTGAAATGATCTCAAATTTTCACCATGTCAAGTTGAAAGCATTCTTTACAAATTTGACTTGTTATTTTATTATTTGTGATTTTATAATTTTGATGTTTTCGGTGACCATGTCCCTTAAGTGGGCAGTCGCAAAAAAAAAAATCCGCAACCCCCTGTTAAGGACCCGAGTTTCAGGTACCCAACCTGTACATTTTAGGTTGTCCGATCCCACCCTGGAATTCCAGTGAATTTTCTCATGGCCACCCTGCAAATTATGTTTATCCCCCTGGAATTCCATATTATGGGATACCCATCCTGGATTTCCAGAGATTTTCTTGAATTCCAGAGGTCATCAACAGGGATGTGCGGATTTTTTTTTTGCGACTGCTCATTGAATTAGGAAATCAAACAAGTTTTGGACTGCCACTATCTTTAGGGGTGGAGAATGGTGAATGCGATATTTTCCGAGACAGCAAGATCAAGGGCTATATTTGTCCATAGTTAATGGAGTGGAATGGTTAGGAAGCCCGGCAAACTTCAAAGGGCCAACACAATAGCGTGGACTGGATGTTGAAAGGGGCTATCACGTGATATTGGCCATGCACAATATTTTGTTTCACCCTAATCTAATATGCATGCCTGGTTGTACACTGAATGTTACTGGCTGGATTTTGGTACTTATGTATGAAACTCTAGGCCTGTTTCGCCTAGTGCCGTCAACTGCCAGACAACGTCGCGATGGAACGCCAGGCGACTGCACTAGGCGAAACTGAGCAAGAATCGGATTGGCTCGTATGGTTTCACTGGCCGAACAGCAAAGCCAGAAACAACGACGCGATGCATCGGTTCTAGCTGTAATTGCAACTCTGATCCTATTATAGCGTTCTTTTTCAATTTAGACCCCGTTTACACTAGGGCAAATTGTCCCGTATACATGTCGAATCCGGTATCATTTGTTAACGGAGACGTTTTGCCGTTTACACACAAATTTGTCAATCCGGGATCAAACTGTCACGGATTGAGGTCAAATCTCCGGAGACGCGTCTACGGTTTTGAAAGTGGGATCATGTATTCGGGTACATTTTGTATCCGTGATAGTTCGTAGTGTAAACGGTTGGCCTATCCGTATACTCCAAAACGCGTCTCCGTAGAAATTTTCGTAGAAATTTGCATAGTTTACACTTGTAAACTAAGTCTTAAGTTTCCCACGTATTATCTTCGGCGTATTTTGATTGCAACTGGTGATCCGTTTTCGTATCTGTAACTCCACAGGTTCAGGAAGAGTCTCAGTCTGTCTGTAGAAGAATCGTTCAACGGATCAGAAATGCCTTTGCCTCCCAATCATCGTCTTCAGTGGGTACGGACCCGCCGTCTATGCCATACGTCAATGGCGTCTCAAGTCGGGACGAACCAGACGGACGCTTTTGGTGGGAGCTGGAACAGAAGTAAGTTTAGTCGTCATTGTTCCCTCGATAACAGCACCCATGGGAATAGCCAGAAGCAAGGCTAATTTCGCCATACATTTGCTGTATTTCTATTCCAAAGAGGAGCTAGCTCGGGCCCCTTGTATGCTCTCTGACCACGCCCTTAATCCCGCTATCATCTCCGTCCAGCATCAACGAAAATAAATGAAAACCCTGGTTCTTACTAGTTATAGATTACTGTATGTAATATATCAAACACGAGACAGCGTGTTTAATCAGGATTTCCAAACACCGATAAGTGGGGATTTTAACCGACTTTGAGGGACACTTTGTTCTTTGAGATGTTTGGAAATCCTGATGAAAACTACTGTCGAGTCATTTAATGTCGATTGAATAAAATTTAAAAATTCTATGTAAATTAAGATCGCGTATCCTTCATGCTTATGATTCTCTTTGTTTAAGCTTGAAGAATTATTATGAGTTTGAGAATGTCTTCTCCAAAATGCTTTGTCATGCAGTTTAACTTTTGACCGTTGCTCATTAGAATCGCGGGTTTATCAAGAGTAACCGAGACATCGAAGGCTACTGCCCTAGAAAACACAGAACAGCTAAAACAGTAAGTGCATTGACACTACAATGCGGTACAAAATTGTTGTCGCGTATGTAGAACGTTTTCAGTAAACAGGGGTTCTATGTACCACTCCGGTCCCCCCATCTTCCCTGCCCCTCCCCCAGTACAATGTTGCTTGACACGGGCTCTCATCCTCGCAATTTGAGCACTGCTGCCTTTAACATTGAAATGGGGGAAAGGAGATTTCCATTGATATTGTCTTAGGAAGGAACACAATTTACTAGTGATGGGTGACCAAAAATCGGCTCTTTTTGCTGGACGCGACAACTAATTTTGTCCGGCATTGTAGCCTTGCCACCGGCATGACACTTGTCCTGTGATTGGCTGAATCATTTTGGACCAATCACACGATGCGTCTATTCTGGCGGTGGCCTGTCACGCGTCACCTCGTGGCCCATTTATAGAGCAGCTTTCATATGACTGTATTGAAACCAATCGCAAAGTGATTACACCAGATCTGAATAAAACCTACAGGTACAGAGTAATTGCAAATTACTCACGACAGTCCTACTCCGCTCTATGTTAGTACCGAAATCAATTTGCTTTTAGTAACTGTGCTTGTATAGCGCTTATTCCCAAAGCTCTAAGCGCTTTACACACTTTGGATTACCCATACTTTAGAAACCAATTTATAAACATGAGTGTGTGTTGGTATGGTGAGTTCTAAGGTATAATATTGTGCTTTCCACGAGTTACCAAAATTGTCTTCTAGGCTGACGACGTCGTTTGGAGAATTTTTTCCAATTGGTTGACGAGAGCGGCAGAAGGAGCCTACACGAGTAAGTAGTTCCATCTCTTATTTTTTTCAAATGTTTGGGAAGGATTCTTTGTTGTTTACCTAGTCTCCCTTGGTTCTGTATCTATTTTCTGTATATCACATTTTTCACACGGTGCCAAATACAATCTGTCAGTCTGTCTGTCTGTCTTAGTGGCCCCGCAGGCGGCACCGCCTGAATTCTTATCGTGTTGAGGCGCGGATTCAGGGGGCTCTCCCAACGAATCGATTTTTTGGGATCGGTTCACTAAAGACCTTGTCATTTCAGAGTGGTTCTTTTCTTTTATGTGACCCAATGTCCAATGTATACCAGTATATTAAATTCATGATCTAGCAACCACGATTTCGCCTCGTGAGAGGGCCACGAACAACAGAGGATTGGTATACCTCATTTTTTTTAGTCTGGGAGCAGCGACCGGAAACAAATCGCGTCGTAGCACCCAATGCGCAGACCCAGGAAAATAACATAGAAAGACAGGTACATGCCTAAGGTTTAATTAGATCCGTATCGCACAGAATGGCTCATGGGACAACAACCCGATATTGCGCATTTTGTTCCCTCTCTGCTCATATGTCCTTTGTAAAAATTGCGAACTTATATGCCTGTAAATCCCTCATTCAAGGATCAAAACTATCCAAAACTTTGCATCATTGTAAGAAATCATACACTTTACATTCGTAGCAGTCAATCTGCTCTTAATAGCCGATCTAACGTCAGAAACAGAAATAGAAGTTGGGAGCCATTTTAGTTCTTTGTTATTCAAATGAGTTGTGCCTTCTCTCCTGAAGACATAGATATAGGCTGTAGCGCTACAAGTACAGCGTGCCTAAATGTCTGCGTTGGTAAAAAAATATCCCTCCAATGCATTGAACACTTATGTGGACATTTTACTGCCGTCGTATATTTTCCTTGATCTCTGCTGACACAATAAAAAATTATAGGTTTATTAGAAAATACCAAAATCATTTTTCTTTATTCGAAATTACCTAGTTAAATGATTCAAACAAAGTCGGTGAAGAGATACCAGACCATTAAAACTATATATATTACGCCTGGAAGCCTGTACAGTCTATGTGATTCTTGAATTTTCAGGCATCAGGAACTTATGAATAACAAAGGAACCTCATGAATAACAAAAGGTTCAAAATGGCCGCCGTCACAGATATCTCTTTAACTTTCATTTTTACAGTACGTACGGAAAGTTTATATCTTACCATTTGAAACGCATTTATTTCTACATGTATGTAGAGTTTGATGTGTTTCTTGGTAAGATTTTTAATTTTACAGGCTTTAAATTATTTTACAATTTTACAAAGAACATGTGAGCATCTTGTAACAAAAGTGCCCGAAATCGGAATGTTGTCCCATCAGCTCATTTGTAACATCCGGTCTAAATTAAACCTTATACACATACCTATCATCCTGTACTACTTTCCCGGTCTGCGCGATGGGTCTACAAAAAGCACTTCTAGGCCTCTTTAAACCCCCCCCCCCCCCCCTCCCCTCTTAAAATCCTGGATCCGCCACTTAGCCTAAAAGTGAATCATCGATGCGTTGTTGGAGGTTGTTGGTGTAAGAGCCTTTCCCAAAGGACTCCTTTGTGTTTAGTTCTTATTTCATCGTGATTCGTTCTACCAAACAAAAGAAGCTTTATGGCGCAACTCATGAGCATATACAGGTTCTTACATCGGGGTAGAGCTCATTCTTGCAGCGCCTTTCCGCTGGCCAGATACTACCCCAACAATTTTATGAACAGAATTGTGAAATGTTTTCGACTTATTTCATCATCAGGTTGCAGGGGTTGTCAACCATCGAGTCATAGTATTAGAAGGGAGTCGAGAAACAAAGAAAATTACATGTTAGATATCCTTCATGTGTCGTGGTACTGGTTATTATCCTTCTTATTTTTATATACACTGTTTTCGGAAAACTTTGTCCTCTGCAATAGCAGCACAACTGCAATAGCAGCACAACTGCAATAGCAGCACAACTGCAATAGCAGCACAACTGCAATAGCAGCACAACTGCAATAACAGCACAACTGCAATAGCAGCACAACTGCAATAGCAGCACAACTGCAATAGCAGCGAAGGGGATTGCAGGTAAAGATGTCTATTATTTTATTTTACAGTATTTCAGAAAAAGCTAAAACTTTCCCATGCTCTTGAAAATTGTTTGAAATCAGAATAAACAGTAGTATCTACGTCGCTCCCCCGTTTTATTCTTTGTACTTCCGTTAAGCCTAGTTTCCATATAGTCGTATCTGTCAACCGTGAACCAAAAGAATAATTCCAATTTCTTTTGTTTCACGGTCGACTGATGCGATAGACAAGACTATATGGAAACCAGGCCTTAGGGACCGGTCATTAATTATGTCGGAGAGGGGGGTGGAGGAGAAAATACCTGTGATCCAAAAAAATTTCAAGAACCCCACCTGATAGCATTGATTGTTTTCGGGAGCCCCCCTCTGATAGACTGAAACATTTCAGGACCCCCCTTCCCCTCCATCCATGTCAGTCAAAATGATTCAAACAGGTCCTGAAGGGGGTCCAAATCCCATTTCTCAGTGTAAAAGTTTCGCAAGATCCCAGTCCTGAAGTTTTCCCAGTCAAAGTTTTCAAAATCTCAGCGTTAAAAAGTGACTTTTAGACATGTGTACAGAGTGTTTGTATTGCAGTTAGGCCAAAATTTTTAAAAGTAGTTCACAAATTTTTAAAGTTACTCTTTACAGACATTGATATTTCATTGTTGGTTCACTTAAAAGCAAATTGACCCATTTCTAGTTCGATTGGCAAGGGGGTCCAAATCCCATTTCTCAGTGTAAAAGTTTCGCAAGATCCCAGTCCTGATTATCATGGCAAGTCACTAAAACCTCCCCCTCTTTTCTGAAGGCAGTATCTGGGTCTTTTACAATGATCAGGAGTGTTAAGATTGAGTAGATGGCGAGCGCGTAGCGCGAGCTGAAATTTTTTTTTGACTTTTTGCTGATATCGACAAAATAATTGTTTCTCAAGACCCCCCTTAACTGCCGGAAACAGTGTATTTACTATGCCAAGAATAGTAAAAGAAAATCGTTTTCGTTTCTTCTCGTTAGTGATCTTCTGCGTCTTTCTGTACCGTCACCTGTGAAAATCACGTCTTTGATGAAAATTACATTTTCTGGTAGAGTGGCGAGAAGGTTCTGTTGGCAAACCGGGGAGAAATGGTTTAAAATGTCTTATTTTGTAGGAAATGAAAGAAGTTTGTAGATGCTCAGTGTTTAGCCTATTTATCGGAACGTTTTATAGCAAAACATGCTTGAAAGATAGCAGTGTCCGTATTTGGTATCAAGTGGAAAATTGGGGTCGTAACGGCTATTTTCCTAGGGGATCTGAGGCGAGAAAATTTTGAAATTTCAGAGTCGTAGGATTACTGGAAATGAAGCAAGTTTTGGTGCAAAATCGACTGGATTAGACTTACAGTTTGCAGTCCAAAGCATAAAAATAAGAAAAAATAACCTTAAGAGGTTTTGGCCAAACAATAGGAAAATATAGTAGCAATAAGTAATATGGAAGTAAGAGCGGATTTCAGATGACTGTCATGAGTAATTGGCAATCACTTATGTAATCACTCCTATAGGTTTTATTCAGAATTGGTGTAACAATTGCGATTGGTTTCACTACAGACATATGAAATTCGCTCTATTCAAAGTAAGATGGAAGTAAGATGAAACAAAAAAACGCTCATACGGTTTTGAAGTTTAGCTTTCGTTATACTAAATTGAGTGGTTTTATTAAATCCCTGCTCACTTATTGCCATTTTTAGTAAATTCTATATTAGTAAATATGAATGCAGATATTTTAGTTGTATTCTACAATTCAAGAGTTTTGACATTCTATTTAATGCATCTGTGTGGCATATAACGGGACGGAATTTGCATGTTATCAATGAAATATTTTGTAAATAATGTAATTATTGGTGAAATGTTTGGATATTAAATGTAAAACTCTTAGTTCGCTTCTACCAATGGAAGAGTTATCTTGTCTTGTAATAAACAGTTATTAGGGACGTGTCATTATTTAGTGGGGGGGGGGGGGGTCCTAATTTTTTTCGCGTCTAAAGGGAGGGTCGAAATGTTTTTTCAGCAACTGCTCTATCATTTGCATTTTTCTACTTAACTTCAATAAATAATAAAATTTCGGCGCGACAATTATACAAAAAATGTCGAAAAGTGCTGCAGCAACCAAAACTCGCGCAACGAAGACACAACCTACAGACTCATCAATAGACGCTTTCATCTAACCTATGTAGTTGAGGTAGCGTATCTCCTGGGCTACTGAGAGGCTTTGTTTACTATACACGAAAAACGTAATGTTCATCTACCCTTTCTCTGAGGCTTTATGAAATTTGTTTATCAAAATTTGAGCGCGCTTCGCAGCAACGAAAGAAAAAATGTGCCCCCCTATTTCTACTAGATCAAATAGAGGACGGGGGAGGGTTCTAATTTTTTGGACCGACGACTGGGGGAGGGTCACAATTGTTTTATGTTGAAGGGGAGGGTCCCACCAAATAATGACACGTCCCTTAAACATATTAATCGAATACTGGTTCCCCACCATTCTTGTATTGTTTATTTATTGTTTTTTTAGGAACGAAAAGTAGTTTGCGCACTTGCTGTTCCAGTCTCTTCATTGTCTCCTTCAATGACGACTGCAACTCTATGGCGCTAGTCCAGCCCCAATAGCAACATTGAAAGGACGAGAAAAGAGGCGACAAGTGCGCCAAAGGTTTCTGCCACCTCTCACCCATGCACGGCCCGAAGGTCCGAAAAAATTTTCCTGCGCAGCATATTTGTCATAATCCTCAACTAATTTTACGAAATAAATATCCTACAATATCTTAGAGACGTAAAAAAAAATCTAGCGAAAAAAAATCATTCAAACCCCCCCCCCCCCCCCCCCCCCCCCCCCCCCCTCAAAAGTCAAATGGTCGGCCCCTTAGGGCTCGCTATAAGTCGATCTTTTTCCCATAACGTGATAGATTAGCTCATTGAAAGGCTAAAATGGTAGTTAACGTTCTGTTTTACGTTCCATCTCACTACCGTTGTACATCCTAATTCTTTTGTCGTTCTAAAGTGTTAGTAACGTTGTTACATGACAAGACGAGGGCCCTGTAAACTTGTAATTGTAGTCCTCGTCTTGAAATAGCTACAGAGCGTTCAAATCAGCTCAGTTGCTGATGAACTATTAAACAGAGACGTGACGAACTCCAC
Source organism: Scolanthus callimorphus (assembly GCA_033964015.1). Classification (NCBI taxonomy): domain Eukaryota; kingdom Metazoa; phylum Cnidaria; class Anthozoa; order Actiniaria; family Edwardsiidae; genus Scolanthus; species Scolanthus callimorphus. Next base: position 29,092,946 of record CM066913.1, read on the forward strand.
CCTGTCACACTCCCAAGACGTGACGAGCGGCGCAACCTCCTTCCCTGAAGACATCCTGTGCAATACGTTTAAGCGATTCATCTCCATTTTTCTTTGAGCCTATAACAAAACAACAACAAGATCGTCACAAAAGTGAAGGCATTGATTCCTGGCATGTTCGATATTTAACCAATTTCCTCCCCCTCCCCCTCCCCCGCAGTGGTCCAAGGCCATGCATGAAGGCACAGAGCAACAAAGAATGAAGTTCTAGTCAACCTTTACTGCTTGTCCTTTCTCACCTTTACTGACTTCTTTTAACAACTTGTTATTTTTCTCATACATCTCTTCGCATATAACTGATGCAAGTAATGCCTGAAAGTAGACAAAAGAATTAGAACAAATACGCCAAATTACACATTGTGAGTGATGGGTACCCTGCGAGCTGGGGTTTCGTTCTGTCTGCCAGAACAACTGCTAACTAACAGACAGAAAGAAACCTCTGCTCGCAGGGTAACTAGCTGGCGCAATAGCAATACATCGCAATGAAATAAATGTTTAGAATGAAAGACATGGATTACAACTATTACAAGTCCCCCAAATAATAGACACTAACGGGCCACGCCATTAACAAATACCTCGTGTTCCGCCGTCTCGCTCCGGCCTTGAGGGACCGCGTAGCCTTGAGAGGACAGCAGTCATCGCGTACAGATGTATAGATATGTCAGCTATCCTCTTCAGTAGCAATTGCTCGTGGATAATTTCCTGAGGAAATACCAGAGAATATGGTGTCAGAAGGGGCACTACTCTACATGCCCTAGGAGCAGTGGGTTTCTCCTGCCTTAAGGTCGGTTTACACTTGCGCTTTTTGTTGCATTTGTCGCGGCTATTTTTCTCGTGCGAGTTGCAATTCAACTCTCTTGTGTAAACCAGATGCAAATCCGGTGCCATTTCTGTGCTCTCTTTTCTTCAAACCGCATGAAGTTGCAAAGAGTTTCAAACATGTTTGAAATCTCCGCGACAAAAATCGCGCCGATTTGCAACTAGTTTACATTAGTGATTCGAGTTGCACGAACGTGCGGGGAAAATCGCCGCGACTCGTGCGACAAGTGTAAACGGACCTTTAGATCGACGACTGATTAGAGGTGGACCTGAAACACTGTTCGTAGGGTAAGTAGGCACTGCACTGACAAACCTTGATTGTTAGTTTTTGAGTTTTAATACCTTGATTTAGAGGACTATAATTTTCCTTTTGTTTTCCAAACCATGGAAAAATTCTGGTAATTTGTGTATATTGGGCCTGAAGAGTGAGCAAAAGAAAACAAAAAAGCTACTGAAGAGTGGGGGAGCAATTTTCCTCTGTACTACAAAATAACACTAAACAGAGAAAGTTAGACAAATGACGATACTATGTAGCATTTGTTCAGATTAAAATGACATGATTGTTTTCCTCTCTTTTATCCAGTGGCAAACAAACAAAGCAACGGGTAGATTACTTCATGCAGTACGTGCTATGCGTTCCTAGAAACTTGCCTTTCCAAATTTTGCAAGGAGGAACTCCGAAGCCATTCCAAAGTCTGCAAGATTGGATTCCAATAATTTGATGTTGTCCTGAAAAACGGGTGATTAACAATGCAGCGTTTAGATAATGTGTAATGTCCAAGGCCATTCCACGTGGTAAGACATTGATCAATGCTGTCGGTGTTACTTACGGCTAACTGTGGGTGTACAAGGTTTGATAAATCCTGTGAGGCCTTTATGCCGATCGCCAGCAGTATTCTCTTGCGCAGCGCTTCCACTAGGACACCGGGGCTCGTGAAAGGGTTTTTCATTGCTCTGTTAACAATCAGAGGAAAGTACTGTTTTAACAATCAGAGGAAAGTACTGTTAACAATCAGAGGAAAGTACTGTTAAAAATCAGAGGAAAGTGCTGTTAACAATCAGAGGAAAGTACTGTTAACAATCAGAGGAAAGCACACGTACTGGCAAGTTTTCAACGTGTTTGTTTCCAGTAGTGTAGGCGAAAGTTGGAATAAATTTAACCTGGCTGGAAATCGGCGCCTGTATGAGTCGCTTTTGCGACTGAATTCTCCCTTTCTGCGACTGGAAATATTCAGCTAATCGAATCGTTTGCGACCAGATTCTTAAGCTATCATATCAGAGTGTTTATCTTTAGCGTTAACAATCACTGTGGAGCGTTATCACAATTCATGCCTTAAAAACAAATTGGACTAAAAATTAGTATTTTGTGACTAAAATTTTACATCTACTCGCAAATTTCGACTTAACTGTTTTTTAGCTTCCAGTCCTGTTTAACGAGGTTGATGTCAAAATATCTATAGCTGTCCTAGGCATTCGATAATGCAAGTTCGATCATTTCCTTCAAAAAGTAAAGCTCTCAAAAATGGGGTTTCGCGTAGCAGTTAAACCAAGCGGAGGTTAGGGTCGTATTTAGACGTTCTCATGTGTATCAACGTAACAATCGGAGAGGGACTGCCCTTTTCAAACGTTTCTGAATTTTCAGTTAGAATTTGTCAGAAAGGTTAATCCCTAATGTGACAGTCAGCAACTGACTGACCAAAACACATAGGTAGTTGAGCAGCCTTTGGCTGTATTTTATAGCAACGTTTTGTAGGAACAATAGAATTCGCTGTCAATCAGATAAATACCTAGGCAGAAAACATAGCAAAACTGCGGAAAACATATTTCGCGCTAGGGCGACCACAAATCTTTGTCGTCAGGTGTTCTGTACTGGATAAAAGACATTATTATACATTGTACTCACTATCTCGATTCTGATTGGCTAAAAGCGCGCGCTTTACTTTGGGACTCACGCACTTTAAGGGTCTCCAAGAATCAGCTAGCTGATTCTTGATCCTACGCGCGCAATGTATCATGGGACTACAGCCCTTGAATGTTTCCCCTATTTAACAAGGCGCTTGTGTAAAAGAAATTGCTTGACAGAAAAAAAGTATTTAATTTACTGAATCAATGTATAATAAAACAATTATTGAATTCGGTTTTGTGATTTCCAGAATAAACAATATCTCGCCAAGTGGAATCAGGCCCGGCCTTACGGCCTGGCCTGATTCCACTTGTCTCGACATTGTTTATTCTGGAAATCACAAAAAACCTCATCCAATAATTGCTTAAAATACGCCATACAGCTACGGGTTTAATGGATCAGAGGCCTTTCGGCTAAACAGCCCTTCTCGGTGCTATAGTGCAGAACACGCCCCGATCCTCGATGTTGCATACTCTCCACTAGTCCCAGCTGTTATCAGTCTAATAATTCACTCACCTGACTACGTCCTTCAGCTGATCACCCGCATGTTTCATCCCCGTTAAAGCAATAAACATACGCAGAATCTCATTTGTGCCCTGCAACACAAGACAAGTCCTCCACATATTGCAAGGCTTCTCTACCTGCAGTAACATGTATCGTAACAGTAACATGCAGTAGCATGTATCTAAAGAGCGAGACATTCATCTAGCAGTCTATACACGGACACACAGCGTGGCAAAACCTCTGCTCGCTGGCGAAAGGCAAGAATACCTCTTGCGTCTGGTCAGATGTGCTGGCATGAAATTAAGTCTGGCTCGTGATTAATTTGTGGACCGTTATGTGTTGTTTTCCCCTTTTAAACCAATTTAATTATTTTAAGGAATCGTTTGTTTTGCTATGTACCAAAGAGCATTCGTCAAGTGTATGTTTACCTCGAAAATCATCATAATGCGAGCGTCTCTGAGGATTCGCTCATATGGGTATTCCTTCATGTAACCAAGACCTATAAAAAGAAAAAAAAACAGCCTACGGATGAAACATATAGGTTTGAGGGGCAGTACCAGCTATCGAGTTTTAGGACTACAATGCAGCGCAGTGGCAATGCCTTTTAGGAGGCCGTATAGCTTAATCATGAAATATATTCTCTTTTTGGGGCCAATCACTTGAACAGATTGACGTGAAAACCGTGCATCCCACTAATATGGGTGATATGTTTACATTTTCAACAATCACATGCGAAAGCGATAGACAGTTGTAAATGAATTCTATATTTCGGAAACTCTTTAGCCAAGTTTGCAATCGCAAACAGCATTATATATTCATAGGCCATCGATACCATCCCAAACATTTACTGTATCAATGGCATCCAGCCGTTCTCGTATTGATCTTTTGTTATACAAAATGTTATGACCCCCCTGGCAATTTCAATCTTCTAGTCAAAGTATCATAAAAGTTGAGAAACTACAAGTTTGCAACGCATATGGACCTGATCTCCAGACTTTCAGTCGTACGGGTCGGACGTGTTTTTTCGAGCTCTGAATCAAGACTTACCTCCTAATATTTGTAGCGCCTCGTTCACTCCGCTCCATACCGCCTCGGAACCATACACCTGCACAGGGAGACCGCGAAAACATGATGAAGAATAGTCTTGTAATGATGAATTTCTTAACAAAGAAATTCTTGAATTTAAAGCGAGAACTCGATTTCTTTATATCACATTTTTATACCACGCCACAGACAATACAGCAATTATACACTAGACAGCCGTTGTATAGTTGGCAGTATTCCACTCAACTCCTCCATCATGCACTGTGTCTAACGTTTTATTCAAAATGTCGCCATGTGTTTTTGTAGGGTGGCATAAAAAGGCGAGTGTGTATAGCAAATAATTATTAAGTGGATTATTTCGACCCATGTCTATATAGCTAACATAGCTGCTGATTCTCTTCTATTTATATATTGTGTGAGGAGGAGGAGGAAATTTGCGTGGGGACTAGAAGGAAGAGAAGAACATTTTGTGAGGGGCAGGAGGGGAATGCTGGGAACCATGTTCGTCTTGTTTCAGCTCGGGTTCGACTATAATTGACCGATCCCGCATTCATTGTTCTACTCCCTAGTTACTGTTGCTACGTCGGACAAGCCAAAATCTTACAGAGCATGGAAAATACACCGATTGCAGAAAAATGTTAGAATTTTGCTCATAGTATATGGATTTTATATTTTCCTCACGAAAAGCTGAAGAATTCATTAAAAATCTTCGAATTTCGAGTTTGTTGTTCGGACATTTTGAATTCCATAGGGAAAACTGCCCATTGTTTAGTGATTAATTAATGCAAAGACGGGATCGGTGACCTTAACAAGCAGTGGCGACTTAGGCAGTATCCGTGTCCATTTCTCAGTACTGCAAATCGGTACAAAGGCCGAGTCCGTATCAGTCTCACAATATATAAAAGTCACTGCGATCAAAATAGTAAATAAAATAGTAAAACTGCACCATCCTGATTTTGGCGTATTGGTAGATCAATTCTTTGATCCATCTTGTGCAAATCCCTTGCTGGCTAGATGAGGGTGAAATGACCGAGAACGGCCCGAGTTTATAACATAGCGTCAAAATACAAATAGTGCAGATCGTCATGGCTCCGCACTTGGTTTCGCGTAAAATCAACAGATTTCCAAATAAGGTCACGGTGCGCCCCTGACTCCGTACTAGTGACGTCATGGCTCCGCAGTTGTTTTGGCTCTACAAAAAAGGGGTAATTTCATACCTAATATACTACTGACAACACTGCAAATGTTCTCTTTCTTGAATGGAGACACGAATATAGTTAAGTATTAAGCTAAAAGCTGGGATTTTACCAAACAAGGCTAAGTACAGCAGTTCTACTTGGAAGTGATACAAAAATGACAAAACGCCACTTAAGATCAACCTCAAGTGTTCGCCGTTCATTACACCGTCAACGAACACATTTACATAAATTTATATATTCAGCCAATAAATGTATACTTGTACATACATTAACTGAAACTACCAATATAATTGCCCTACATTTTTTACAGAATTTGTCCAAAATAGAGAAAAAGTGTTGGAAAAATAAAGTAAAAATATATGTCGTCCGAAATTTGATCCGTCCGAAAATGTTTGCATGTAATGTATGCGACAGACAAACTCCAGACTCTATTTTTAGAAAAATAAATGCTAGAAATGGAAATAGTAATAAACACACCTTGCACATGGCTGCCTCGACAGAAGCGTCTAATTCGCCTTCATCTAACATCCCACTTGTCAAATACGCTATGGATTCGGCAGTGTACTCCATCAAGCTCATCCGTGCAAACTTTTCCTATTAAATAAACAATATTTACTCAGTAAGTACAAACGAAAACCTCACACAAGAAATAGAGAGAACAACAGTCACATAAAGTTGAATTTAATTTGGAAGCTTGAACCTGGGGAGAACGCGCGAAAAACAAACCAGCAATTTGCGTACGCACGAACGTCTGTCTCTAACAAGTCACTTGATGCTTTAAAGTGCATATGAAACGAAATCAGTTTTTACATTATTCAACACATCGTTTTTAAAGAAGTAAGTACTGCAAGTTTAAAAGAATTTCGGTAAAATGCTGCGAAGTTATGACAGTTCGAAGTTACGTATTTTGCTGTGATCTTTGGCTAGCAAATTAGGCATTCAGGATATCAGATGACACTGTTTCGTGACGTAATTTTGTTTCTACACTCAAAGTCGAGATTAAAGAAAATGACGAATTTGTTTTTTTCTACCCTTTAGACATGCGGCAGGGAATTCAAATAAAGACAGCTCAAGGAAAACATTTTTATCTACCTAACCAAGCGGTTTTGTAAGGTTTATAAGACTTCTATAGTATGCAAGTTAGGTTTTTAGCGTGATCGCGGTCATAATCTTTGTACAGAAGCAAACAAAATGATGCGTCAAATTACATTGCTCGCATGCAAATTAGCTAGCCACAAAACTCGTGACTTTGCAAGCGCATAGCTTCGCGGCTATTTATCAAATCTTTCTCAAACTTGGTCAGGATGTTTGTCTAACAATGATCCATCCAGAGATCCAAAAAAAGATTTCGTTTCATATGCACTTTAAGAGGTCTATTTGAAGGAGAAGCATTGGGGCACCACATGCGACACCATCAGCTAGCAATAGACACCCCAAATATGAGTGCACTAGATAATACTAAGAACTAACCTGTATTTGCCCAAACTCGCTAAGTTTCTTTCCAAACTGTGTTCTTGTAGTGGCGTATTCGGCTGTTTTGCCTGTAAAATATTTTAGAATGGAGTTATGGTGGGAATTCATCCCGTGTGGAGGGAATTCAAATCGTATATAACAATGGCTGCAAATTAACTTACCAATAAGAGTTCTCAGACCACCAGCAGCGGCAGCTCCTAATCCAAACCGACCACTGTTTAGTATGTTCATTGCAACCTGTTGATAAGGTACAGATCATCAAACGAGATGATTCACTACAGCGCGTAGAGAATCTTCTACCAAACATTGATGAAATTCTGTTTCAGTGATAATAAACTTTTTATAACTATAAAATTATCGTTAAAACAATTTAGAAAGCACGAGTAAGTCAAGCTTTGACAAGCATGTAGTTCTTACCTTGAAACCGCCCCCAACTTCTCCAAGGACATTTTCAATTGGTACTGGAGTATTCTCGAAGTTAACTTCGCATGCTGAAATTAGACGAAAAAGAGCAGAATACGTCAAGACCTTCCCAACAGACAGCGTTTATAGGCTAGAAAAACCCTCGCTGCTAGATTTGAGGTTCTCAGCTACAAGGGGGCCACCCCTAAGAAAAAGGGTCAATTTTACAGTTTCGTACTGGATTCCGATGTTCGTTGTGAGCTGTAAAGTACCAATGTCGACGTACTTCGCGGAAATAAATGACTGAAACTTTGCTTAGACTATAGAGTGTTTTTCTGACCTGTGAGCATTAAAACGTCTCAGATGTAAATAACCTAAAGTTCAGCCGACCCTTCGCTCTCGATCGTACTTCACTTTGCGAGAGGAGACGTATGTAATCATTCGATCGTACTTCACTTTGCGAGAGGAGACGTATGTAATCATTCGATCGTACTTCACTTTGCGAGAGGAGACGTATGTAATCATTCGATCGTACTTCACTTTGCGAGAGGAGACGTATGTAATCATTCGATCGTACTTCACTTTGCGAGAGGAGACGTATGTAATCATTCGATCGTACTTCACTTTGCGAGAGGAGACGTATGTAATCATTCGATCGTACTTCACTTTGCGAGAGGAGACGTATGTAATCATTCGATCGTACTTCACTTTGCGAGAGGAGACGTATGTAATGATTCGATCGTACTTCACTTTGCGAGAGGAGACGTATGTAATCATTCGATCGTACTTCACTTTGCGAGAGGAGACGTATGTAATCATTCGATCGTACTTCACTTTGCGAGAGGAGACATATGTAATCATTCGATCGTACCTCACTTTGCGAGAGGAGACGTATGTAATCATTCGATCGTACCTCACTTTGCGAGAGGAGACATATGTAATCATTCGATCGTACCTCACTTTGCGAGAGGAGACGTATGTAATCATTCGATCGTACCTCACTTTGCGAGAGGAGACGTATGTAATCATTCGATCGTACCTCACTTTGCGAGAGGAGACGTATGTAATCACTCGATCGTACCTCACTTTGCGAGAGGAGACGTATGTAATCATTCGATCGTACCTCACTTTGCGAGAGGAGACGTATTTAATCACTCGATCGTACTTCACTTTGCGAGAGGAGACGTATGTAATCACTCGATCGTACTTCACTTTGCGAGAGGAGACGTATGTAATCATTCGATCGTACCTCACTTTGCGAGAGGAGACGTATGTAATGATTCGATCGTACCTCACTTTGCGAGAGGAGACGTATGTAATCATTCGATCGTACCTCACTTTGCGAGAGGAGACGTATTTAATCACTCGATCGTACTTCACTTTGCGAGAGGAGACGTATGTAATCACTCGATCGTACTTCACTTTGCGAGAGGAGACGTATGTAATCATTCGATCGTACCTCACTTTGCGAGAGGAGACGTATGTAATCACTCGATCGTACTTCACTTTGCGAGAGGAGACGTATGTAATCACTCGATCGTACTTCACTTTGCGAGAGGAGACGTATGTAATCATTCGATCGTACCTCACTTTGCGAGAGGAGACGTATGTAATCACTCGATCGTACTTCACTTTGCGAGAGGAGACGTATGTAATCATTCGATCGTACCTCACTTTGCGAGAGGAGACGTATGTAATGATTCGATCGTACCTCACTTTGCGAGAGGAGACGTATGTAATCATTCGATCGTACCTCACTTTGCGAGAGGAGACGTATTTAATCACTCGATCGTACTTCACTTTGCGAGAGGAGACGTATGTAATCATTCGATCGTACCTCACTTTGCGAGAGGAGACGTATGTAATCATTCGATCGTACTTCACTTTGCGAGAGGAGACGTATTTAATCACTCGATCGTACTTCACTTTGCGAGAGGAGACGTATGTAATCATTCGATCGTACCTCACTTTGCGAGAGGAGACGTATGTAATGATTCGATCGTACCTCACTTTGCGAGAGGAGACGTATGTAATCATTCGATCGTACCTCACTTTGCGAGAGGAGACGTATTTAATCACTCGATCGTACTTCACTTTGCGAGAGGAGACGTATGTAATCATTCGATCGTACCTCACTTTGCGAGAGGAGACGTATGTAATCATTCGATCGTACTTCACTTTGCGAGAGGAGACGTATTTAATCACTCGATCGTACTTCACTTTGCGAGAGGAGACGTATGTAATCATTCGATCGTACTTCACTTTGCGAGAGGAGACGTATGTAATCATTCGATCGTACTTCACTTTGCGAGAGGAGACGTATTTAATCACTCGATCGTACCTCACTTTGCGAGAGGAGACGTATGTAATCATTCGATCGTACCTCACTTTGCGAGAGGAGACGTATTTAATCACTCGATCGTACCTCACTTTGCGAGAGGAGACGTATGTAATCATTCGATCGTACTTCACTTTGCGAGAGGAGACGTATGTAATCATTCGATCGTACCTCACTTTGCGAGAGGAGACGTATGTAATCATTCGATCGTACCTCACTTTGCGAGAGGAGACGTATGTAATCACTCGATCGTACTTCACTTTGCGAGAGGAGACGTATTTAATCACTCGATCGTACCTCACTTTGCGAGAGGAGACGTATGTAATCATTCGATCGTACTTCACTTTGCGAGAGGAGACGTATGTAATCATTCGATCGTACCTCACTTTGCGAGAGGAGACGTATGTAATGATTCGATCGTACCTCACTTTGCGAGAGGAGACGTATGTAATCATTCGATCGTACCTCACTTTGCGAGAGGAGACGTATGTAATCATTCGATCGTACCTCACTTTGCGAGAGGAGACGTATGTAATCATTCGATCGTACCTCACTTTGCGAGAGGAGACGTATGTAATCATTCGATCGTACCTCACTTTGCGAGAGGAGACGTATGTAATCACTCGATCGTACTTCACTTTGCGAGAGGAGACGTATGTAATCATTCGATCGTACCTCACTTTGCGAGAGGAGACGTATGTAATCACTCGATCGTACTTCACTTTGCGAGAGGAGACGTATGTAATCATTCGATCGTACCTCACTTTGCGAGAGGAGACGTATGTAATCATTCGATCGTACCTCACTTTGCGAGAGGAGACGTATGTAATCATTCGATCGTACCTCACTTTGCGAGAGGAGACGTATGTAATCATTCGATCGTACCTCACTTTGCGAGAGGAGACGTATGTAATCATTCGATCGTACCTCACTTTGCGAGAGGAGACGTATGTAATCACTCGATCGTACTTCACTTTGCGAGAGGAGACGTATGTAATCACTCGATCGTACTTCACTTTGCGAGAGGAGACGTATGTAATCATTCGATCGTACTTCACTTTGCGAGAGGAGACGTATGTAATCATTCGATCGTACCTCACTTTGCGAGAGGAGACGTATGTAATCATTCGATCGTACCTCACTTTGCGAGAGGAGACGTATGTAATCATTCGATCGTACCTCACTTTGCGAGAGGAGACGTATGTAATCACTCGATCGTACTTCACTTTGCGAGAGGAGACGTATGTAATCACTCGATCGTACTTCACTTTGCGAGAGGAGACGTATGTAATCATTCGATCGTACTTCACTTTGCGAGAGGAGACGTATGTAATCACTCGATCGTACTTCACTTTGCGAGAGGAGACGTATGTAATCATTCGATCGTACCTCACTTGCGAGAGGAGACGTATGTAATCACTCGATCGTACTTCACTTTGCGAGAGGAGATGTATGTAATCACTCGATCGTACTTCACTTTGCGAGAGGAGACGTATGTAATCACTCGATCGTACTTCACTTTGCGAGAGGAGACGTATGTAATCATTCGATCGTACCTCACTTTGCGAGAGGTGACGTATGTAATCATTCGATCGTACTTCACTTTGCGAGAGGAGACGTATGTAATCATTCGATCGTACTTCACTTTGCGAGAGGAGACGTATGTAATCATTCGATCGTACTTCACTTTGCGAGAGGAGACGTATGTAATCATTCGATCGTACTTCACTTTGCGAGAGGAGACGTATGTAATCACTCGATCGTACTTCACTTTGCGAGAGGAGACGTATGTAATCATTCGATCGTACTTCACTTTGCGAGAGGAGACGTATGTAATCATTCGATCGTACCTCACTTTGCGAGAGGAGACGTATGTAATCATTCGATCGTACCTCACTTTGCGAGAGGAGACGTATGTAATCACTCGATCGTACCTCACTTTGCGAGAGGAGACGTATGTAATCACTCGATCGTACTTCACTTTGCGAGAGGAGACGTATGTAATCACTCGATCGTACTTCACTTTGCGAGAGGAGACGTATGTAATCACTCGATCGTACTTCACTTTGCGAGAGGAGACGTATGTAATCATTCGATCGTACTTCACTTTGCGAGAGGAGACGTATGTAATCATTCGATCGTACCTCACTTTGCGAGAGGAGACGTATGTAATCATTCGATCGTACCTCACTTGCGAGAGGAGACGTATGTAATCACTCGATCGTACTTCACTTTGCGAGAGGAGACGTATGTAATCACTCGATCGTACCTCACTTTGCGAGAGGAGACGTATGTAATCATTCGATCGTACCTCACTTTGCGAGAGGAGACGTATGTAATCATTCGATCGTACCTCACTTTGCGAGAGGAGACGTATGTAATCACTCGATCGTACTTCACTTTGCGAGAGGAGACGTATGTAATCACTCGATCGTACTTCACTTTGCGAGAGGAGACGTATGTAATCATTCGATCGTACCTCACTTTGCGAGAGGAGACGTATGTAATCATTCGATCGTACCTCACTTTGCGAGAGGAGACGTATGTAATCATTCGATCGTACTTCACTTTGCGAGAGGAGACGTATGTAATCACTCGATCGTACTTCACTTTGCGAGAGGAGACGTATGTAATCACTCGATCGTACCTCACTTTGCGAGAGGAGACGTATGTAATCATTCGATCGTACCTCACTTTGCGAGAGGAGACGTATGTAATCACTCGATCGTACTTCACTTTGCGAGAGGAGACGTATGTAATCACTCGATCGTACTTCACTTTGCGAGAGGAGACGTATGTAATCATTCGATCGTACCTCACTTTGCGAGAGGAGACGTATGTAATCATTCGATCGTACCTCACTTTGCGAGAGGAGACGTATGTAATCACTCGATCGTACTTCACTTTGCGAGAGGAGACGTATGTAATCATTCGATCGTACCTCACTTTGCGAGAGGAGACGTATGTAATCATTCGATCGTACTTCACTTTGCGAGAGGAGACGTATGTAATCATTCGATCGTACTTCACTTTGCGAGAGGAGACGTATGTAATCACTCGATCGTACCTCACTTTGCGAGAGGAGACGTATGTAATCATTCGATCGTACCTCACTTTGCGAGAGGAGACGTATGTAATCATTCGATCGTACCTCACTTTGCGAGAGGAGACGTATGTAATCATTCGATCGTACCTCACTTTGCGAGAGGAGACGTATGTAATCATTCGATCGTACTTCACTTTGCGAGAGGAGACGTATGTAATCATTCGATCGTACCTCACTTTGCGAGAGGAGAGGTATTTAATCACTCGATCGTACTTCACTTTGCGAGAGGAGACGTATGTAATCATTCGATCGTACCTCACTTTGCGAGAGGAGACGTATGTAATCATTCGATCGTACCTCACTTTGCGAGAGGAGACGTATGTAATCATTCGATCGTACCTCACTTTGCGAGAGGAGACGTATGTAATCATTCGATCGTACCTCACTTTGCGAGAGGAGACGTATGTAATCATTCGATCGTACCTCACTTTGCGAGAGGAGACGTATGTAATCATTCGATCGTACTTCACTTTGCGAGAGGAGACGTATGTAATCACTCGATCGTACCTCACTTTGCGAGAGGAGACGTATGTAATCACTCGATCGTACCTCACTTTGCGAGAGGAGACGTATGTAATCATTCGATCGTACCTCACTTTGCGAGAGGAGACGTATGTAATCACTCGATCGTACTTCACTTTGCGAGAGGAGACGTATGTAATCACTCGATCGTACCTCACTTTGCGAGAGGAGACGTATGTAATCATTCGATCGTACCTCACTTTGCGAGAGGAGACGTATGTAATCATTCGATCGTACCTCACTTTGCGAGAGGAGACGTATGTAATCACTCGATCGTACTTCACTTTGCGAGAGGAGACGTATGTAATCATTCGATCGTACCTCACTTTGCGAGAGGAGACGTATGTAATCATTCGATCGTACCTCACTTTGCGAGAGGAGACGTATGTAATCACTCGATCGTACTTCACTTTGCGAGAGGAGACATATGTAATCATTCGATCGTACCTCACTTTGCGAGAGGAGACGTATGTAATCATTCGATCGTACCTCACTTTGCGAGAGGAGACGTATGTAATCATTCGATCGTACCTCACTTTGCGAGAGGAGACGTATGTAATCACTGACCCAAACTCGGGTCAGGTCTTGTTACGCAAGAGCGAAGGGGCGGTTGAAATTCCGGCTAGGATTAATAAGATATCTGAATAAAATGAGGCATATACTTGTCAACTCTGACCCTCTGCACGTACAAGTGGAAAAGCTGTCCGGATAAGTTTGGTAAACCCTGTTGTCAAAATGAAGCATCCCCTTACTGTTAGATCCCCGAATGCCAAGTTTATCTTCTGGCCTGCCACTCGTCACACCACCAAATGCCCTCTCAACTATGAAGGCTGTGATCTTGTCTTCTTTTTCACCCTGTAGAAGGAAATCCATGATTGTCATTCAATGTAAACGTTTTGCACTGCACTGTATGCCGTAGATAAATTATCAACACTAATATATCCTCTATTTATTCGATCACGAAAATGATACGATATACACGACCCGTATCTAAAACATTTGACATTGCCAAGCAGTACTCTGCCTCGGCTAACGTTTTTTTCTGGTACGTAACGGGCCTGTAAAGATCCTTATTTCACGAGATGAATCATGTTAACCCCTAAATGGCCCTTGTTGTGCGTGCTGTACGTTGCACAAGGTATGATCACTCCCGCGTCCAACCATTTGCAGATAAGTTCCAAGTGTTGGTCCGGCCAGCAGTCAGACCAATTGGTCGGGCTCAACTCATAACCTCTCGCATACCGGCGCTCTAGCACCTGGGCTACTGACCGCATTTTCTGCCCTTCAAAATGCTGATCTGGCCTTTCAAGTGATTTTCTTGCCTTTCTTTGTTTTTAGAATCTTACATAAAATGTGGCATTTGTCAAAGGTACCTTGTGATTTGTGACTTCAGTTCTTGCAAAAACAGTCATAACATCTGCCCAACCACCATTTGATATCCAGATCTGGAGAAACGACCACAATACGACAGAATAAACATGCGTTAGAAAAAGCTCAAAATGCATCCACCTATATTTAATCTGTAGATGCTATCTGGCGATTTTGTCAAAACGAACACACGTGAAATTGTGTCGCAACTATTCAGTGGCGTAACGCCCCTGATCTCACCATCTTCCCTATCATCATCATCATCATCGTCATCATCATCATCATCATCATGTTCACCATTGTCATTACCACATACTGCCAAATCACCCTCCATGAACTATTAACATCACTAATTCCTCCACTAAAGTATGTCTTAAAGGATGAACCTTTCAATTAAGCAAGACTAGTTGCAGTGGCGTAGCAAGGGGACCCCATTTTTGAACATTACAAATTTTAACCGAGACAATTCGTTATTAGTCCGGTCAATTTAGCGTTTAACCTGGAAAAAAATTGCAACACGGGATTTTTATACAGCAAATTCTCAGGAACATATGTGAGAAATACGTGTCCAAATTTTGTGAAAATCCGTTCGGGGGAAGTTGGTTAAATTTGGGGTTTTCCGTCTGCACGAAGGAAAGCCCGTTGTTTTCAGTGGCACTGAAAGCGAACAATTCGAAGGGAGGGCTATAGACTGTAGAACCGTAACTCGGTGTGATATTGAACGAGATATCAAGCAATTTCTTTCTACCGCATAATGTGATTGCATAGATGTAAATTTTGTGTTTGTTTATAACCAATTCTGCAAAATAATAACTAAATGATCCTGAGTTTTGACAAATCCCATATGATCCTTGTATTTCCCGCGTGGTGATATACTAAAGTTCGAATATTATACGCTAAAAGAAATAAACTGATCATAGCCGTAACTCATCGCTCAGAAATTATTTGTTTCAACCGAAAAACCTTATTAAATCTTCCCCGGTTTCATCTGTACAGTCTGTACACATTCTCCTAGTTTCTGTGTTTTCACTGTCCAAGTGCCGCCGAAAACAAAAGGCGCCCTTGATGTCGCCTGTAAAACCCAAAATTTAACCAACTTCCCATGGTCGGATTTCTACGAAATTTGGATATGTTATTCTTACATATGTTTTTGACAATTAGTACCAAAAATTTCCCATGTTGCAATATTTTCCAGGTTCGGGGTTTTTTCGGGCTAATTTGACCGGACTTTTCTGGTTGTTTTTTGTTGGCTTAATTCTTCGGTCCGCAAATCTGCAGCTACAGTGAGTAAGGATCCTGTGACCACCAACCCCTCAAGGCTCAATGAGCTCCCTCAGATTAATAAAACCATTATCCTGTTAACGTCTGATTTAGCAAGGACTGCGAAATAGTTTTCTGGATAATAGGACAACCTTTAGTGTACCTTGGATCCATTAAGCAAGAAATGTTTTCCATCTTCACTCAAAGCTGCTCTGCTTTGAATTGATGCTGCATCACTGCCACTAGAATGTGGAAAGATAACCGCATTTGTTAATTTCTCCACGAAAAATATGGAAAATGTCACACAGATATCTTAATGTCCAATTACCTTGTGGGCTCAGTGAGACAAAATGCAGCTATGTGCTCCCCTGAAGCCAACTTAGGAAGGTACTTTCTTTTCTGATCTTCTGTTCCAAGAATCAAAATTCCCTTCAAAACAAAAGGTCCAAGTGCTGATTAGTTTGAGAGCAGGATGGGGGACAAAGAACAGACCATGTTACACGTTCATGAGGAGGAGATGAAACGTGTTGTATCCTGTTGTATGGTAGTGTGGGAACATAGTGCAAATAAGAAGTGGAAAGAAATGTAAGGGGTTTGATTTGAAGGAAGGGGGGAAATAATTGAGATATTTTATTGTGTGAAATCATCATAATTATTTGATGCTGCCTTACGTTGATGCGATTTTTACATTTCATGTCATAAATGAATGAGTACCTTAAGCCCAATGGACTGATGAGCAATAAGTGTAACTGCAATGCTGCCATCAACAGCAATAGCTTCAGCAACCCTTGCATAGCTTGTGTTTTGGAGCCCAAGACCACCTGGACATTTGACAGTGGGAGAACAGCAATACATTAATCTGGAGGATGGTCATAAGAGCTACTAGAGTATATATTATTATTCAGCACATTGCGTCCCTTGTCAGCTAAGTACCAGACAATGTTCTACGAAACCTGTCAGGATAATGGTTAATAAATATTCCCACTTAGCCTCATTAGCCTGCCCATGGGCATGAGGCAGGCCTGTAGCCAGCATGAGGTGAGTCAGGCACTCGCCTCGGTAAAAATTTGTGTTAATGATCATAATGATAAACTACAGTTTAACTTCCTGCTTCATAATTGGAAGAAAATTATATACCGTAACGATTTTTTTTTTCTGGAAATCTGGCTCACTCTGCCTCGGTGACGATTTTTTTCTGGCTACGGGCCTGTGAGGTCTTACAGAATCAGTTATAATGGAACAGATTTTGTATCTGTAAAAACGCATTGATCATGGAATGGTTAAGGCAATGTCCTGGCCTAAGCTTCTTGTGAACATTCAGTTGCTGGACGTACGGAAAGCACTGTCTGTAACTTTTTCACAGTCATACATACCTGCCAACTCTCCAGGTTTTCCCAGGAGTCTCCAGGTTTTATAACAAATCTCCCAGTCTCCAGGCTAAAGTATCAAATCTTTGGGGTTTTTAACATGAATCTATGATTCATAGTCAGGCACAAAAAAGTCAACCCAAGTCTGTGCCATTGGCAAAGATTTGGAGAGAGTTCAGACGTTTTCAGAGAGGGATTTGGAAAGGCTGCGGGAAAGACTCGGGGAAACAAGATGGTTACAACAAATTCTTCAGGTTTCAGCTCTTCTGGGGTTGACAGGTATGAGTCATATGAAATCTGCTCCCAACACGGAAAATGTGGCAGGACAACCTGTCTTTGGATTTGATGGGTTGTGACAGCAGTTGATGGGTTGGCCCAGGTGGAGTGTACCTATTGGACATTGGAAGCATCTTGGTATAACATATGAATGGGTTGCTTACCATACTCCTCTGGAATAATCAAACCAAACAGCCCAAGTTCTTTCAGGCCATCAAGAACATCTTTGGGTATCTGTGCATCCTGATCAATCTTCTTGGAATCAACTGAAAAAAATCCACAAACATTATATCTCTTTGAAGTAAATTGTACACTAGGAGGAGCCAAGAGAGTGGTGTCTTAATGGTAATAATATTCTAAATCTGTGACATTGATCATAAAAGTTCATGACACCCCCCCCCCCCCCTCCCCAAGGAAGGACATTGGAAATTCCGGATGGTGGTGGTGGTGTGGGGGGTATGGATATTTTCTGGAACCATTCCGGATGGTGGTGGTGGTGTGGGGGTATGGATATTTTCTGGAACCGCACATTGCTATAATAGATTTTGAAACCTTCTAATGATCCAGATCAGCATTCTATAATGTAAGCTACATTTAGATTTGTGGGTAGGATTATAATTCAAACGTACCTTTTTCTTCTAAATACTTTTGTACTGGCTCAACAAGCATGCTGAGAGTGTCACGTTGGTCATCTGTCAGTGGCTCTGGGAATGGGAACACTTTGTCCTTGGTGATAATAAGGCAATAGATCATGATGATAGATTGGGTGTCACACGAAAACACTGACTACAAAACTAGTGTAGAATAATAACATGGGTAAAAAATAGACCTAAAAGTCAATTTACCTGATCTTTTCCATAAAAATATTGTATTTTATTTGGAAATTCCAGAGGGGTGGGGGGAGGTCATTTTTCAACACCCTTCCATTAGGAGGGTATGGTTATTTTTAGGAACCACACATTTGGTAGAAGCAATTAAGAGGAAATCCATTTAGAGATCAAGCAATTTCAGGCTTTGGTGGACAAAATCTTGTACCAGAGTAATATCAAAGATATTCAAATTCTGTTTGCATTTTATTAAAGCTAGAGATGCTACTCATTAACTGTAATAACACCAAAAAAAAAAATTCCCATTGGAGACTGTGAAAATAATTTTCAAAGCTGAAAAAAGTAGGGCAAACACCAGAATTTTTTTTTGTCGATTTCATTTCAGTACCATTTCCCAGTGTTTTGTAGGAAGTTTGAATTTCGTTTTCAGTGTTTGGTGTTATTAGAAACGGGTTATTTTCACAAGATATTGAAAACAGACTCAAAGAAGTTTGCAATACAATTCAAATGATCTTGGTACAAGCTTTTTGTCCACTGCTTACTCAAACTGCTGGCGGATTCCTTCTTGTTAACACTTATTGTGCCAATTCTTTAACCTATCCCCTTGGTAGTGTATTGATAGCAATTATGCTATGCCTGGTGCACACTAGCTACACAATAAAATTCTCCCAACTCAAATTTTACTTACAATAATAGGTAAATAAGGATACATACTGTAGAAATAAAGCCATGTTAACATGTTGCTTTTGCCAATGTGGAGGGTGACATTGGGGCTGGGGGTTCCACAGTTTTGGCTGTTTTTATTTGCGTTTGTTCTTGAATTTTCAATGCGGTTACATGGTTTCAAAAAAGTTTCAAAAAATTTTGACTTTTTGGATTTTATCATTTTTGATGCGGTTTTATGGTTTTAAAATTTCTACAGAGCACAGATTGATCTGCTATGACCATCGTTTACTCCCACCACGTTTGCTAACAGAAATCTTATTTGTGAATTGCAGTCGGGTTTGATACGATTTTGTGTGCGGTTTTGACGTAATTTTGGGGTGGTTTTGCGGTTTTTGTACCTCCCCAATGTCCCCCTCATTGTGACATGACGCTGTTATGTCTACAGTGTGTCCCAGGCTTATTAATATACCAATGTCGTTCAAGGTCATATTCTCACCTTGAATGACCTTCACAATCATAACAAACTACATCGATTACAACGTGTTTGAAATTTGACAAGCATTCATAAATTCCGTGTAAAATCTCCTTCGCTTAAATGTTCACAATCAACACAATCAAACAACATTGACATATAAACGACTAAAGTAACACTTACTTTGTTCAGGCGTCCTAAAAACAAATCCTTGGCGAATGCGTGTGTGATTCTCGAATGGTGAATTAGACATGCCGGCACCCTACTTGGACTAACTTGCTTTAAAATACGACCACATTGGCCTAATTGTCTGTTCATCAGTCGTAAACCAGACATGTTTACTTGGAGAAGAATCGAAAGAACATTTACAAGGATTTTGCCTGAGTATCTGGAATAAAACAGAGACAAGCAGCAGTTACAAACAACCGAGAACTGAACAGAGACCAACAAGCGCGCGCTCTTTTATTGTTAGTAGAACCCAGGCTCCATAGGAGCGATAACCACAGGCAGCCATTAAGAGCAGTCTTTCAGCTTTTTCGGTTCGTTTCGCCGATTTTTTCCTCGGCTGAGACTGGCTCTACGCATCTACAGGTACAACATGTCATCATCCATTTTCATGTTCATTAAATAAAGCATTCTCTAATGTGTATAGAAAAATACAAACAATAAGAATCGAGGGGACGAAAAAAAAATGAAAAAGATATAAAAGTGCCACTTTTGTGTATGCAGGGCATACTACAAACAGTACTACAATCTATGACATTATTTACTGCGATTTTCATAATTCTGCGAACTCCCACTTGACATTTCCGAACGTCAAACTACGTTTTGGCTTCCGTCAATCAAACCTTTTGAAGTCAAGTCCACGAATGTTTTCTGTGTTTGGTTTGCATTTTCAACAGTGAAAAGGCTTTGTGCTTTGAAGCAGCCCCCCTTAATTAAATAAAGTTATTTTATTTTTTATTTTATTTTAGAATCACAAGATCTATCAAAGCCTTCGTGAAATCACCGAGTTGTTCACTCGTTTGATTGACGGAAGCCAAACCGTGGTTTGTTGCTCTAGTTGAGTCCACAGAATTATGAAAATCGCAGTAATGAAACAAGGAGCCTATTATGGTCTGTTTATCCTCCTTCCTTTTTGCAGAGATCCCGAGAAAGTGGCCATTAGGGTAGGAGTAATCGGGATATAGCCAACCACTTGATTCTTGAGGGGGTGGGGATACCGGAACCGTCAGAAGAAATGTGATGACTGTAAAGTCAGATTAGAATGCCACTACAATGTGCCAAGGGGTTGTGCCTAAATCCTACCCCCTAGCCGTACGCCCGAACTTGACCCGAAGTCGGAAGATTTCCGAATTTACCCGAACATCGGAAATCCAAGATGGCGGCTATTGGAAGGCAGAAACCCGCGAATGGTACAAAACGAACAGTTAGAGATCGTTTTAGGCCGCTACTGTAAAGATAAACGATAAAGGAGAGCAAGATGGAATTGTGCTGGCTCGTACAACACCACGAGGATATCAAATCTAGTGATATTGGGGCTTTAATGTTGCTCAAACGGCTCGAAGCAAAACTCGCAAAAATAACACCCAAATACTGCATGAACTGCTGGTTGTATGAACTGTACGGCTGACGACAGTGATTTCCTGACACTGCGTTATCAAGTTTTGTACTTCAATATTGCTGCAACCATAAAAGATGAGAAAAATCCTCAAGATAATTCGAGAGGCAAGTTTATTTACGGCTAGAGGGTAGGATTTGTACGGCTAGGGGGTAGGATCCTACAGAAATCAACATTTGTACGGCTAGGGGGTAGGATATGTACAGCTAGGGGGTAGGATCCTACAGAAGTCAACATTTGTATGGCTAGGGGGTAGGATATGTAGGGCTAGGGGGTAGGATCCTACAGAAATCAACATTTGTACGGCTAGGGGGTAGGATATGTACAGCTAGGGGGTAGGATCCTACAGAAATCAACATTTGTACGGCTAGAGGGTAGGATATGTACGGCTAAGGGGTAGGATCCTACAGAAATCAACATTTGTACGGCTAGGGGGTAGGATATGTACAGCTAGGGGGTAGGATCCTACAGAAATCAACATTTGTACGGCTAGGGGGTAGGATATGTACGGCTAGGGGGTAGGATTCTACAGAAATCAACATTTGTACGGCTAGAGGGTAGGATATGTACGGCTAGGGGGTAGGATCCTACAGAAATCAACATTTGTACGGCTAGGGGGTAGGATATGTACGGCTAGGGGGTAGGATTCTACAGAAATCAACATTTGTACGGCTAGAGGGTAGGATATGTACGGCTAAGGGGTAGGATCCTACAGAAATCAACATTTGTACGGCTAGGGGGTAGGATATGTACAGCTAGGGGGTAGGATCCTACAGAAATCAACATTTGTACGGCTAGGGGGTAGGATATGTACGGCTAGGGGGTAGGATTCTACAGAAATCAACATTTGTACGGCTAGAGGGTAGGATATGTACGGCTAGGGGGTAGGATCCTACAGAAATCAACATTTGTACGGCTAGGGGGTAGGATATGTACGGCTAGGGGGTAGGATTCTACAGAAATCAACATTTGTACGGCTAGAGGGTAGGATATGTACGGCTAGGGGGTAGGATTCTACAGAAATCAACATTTGTACGGCTAGAGGGTAGGATATGTACGGCTAGGGGGTAGGATTCTACAGAAATCAACATTTGTACGGCTAGAGGGTAGGATATGTACGGCTAAGGGGTAGGATCCTACAGAAATCAACATTTGTAAGGCTAGGGGGTAGGATATGTATGGCTAGGGGGTAGGATTCTACAGAAATCAACATTTGTACGGCTAGAGGGTAGGATATATTGTACGGCTAGGGGGTAGGATCCTACAGAAATCAACATTTGTACGGCTAGGGGGTAGGATATGTATGGCTAGGGGGTAGGATTCTACAGAAATCAACATTTGTACGGCTAGCTAGGGGGTAGGATCCTACGGAAATCAACATTTGTATGGCGAGAGGGTAGGATATGTACCTCTAGGGGGTAGGATCCTACAGAAATCAACATTTGTACAGCTAGCAGGTAGGAAATGCATGGCTAGAGGGCAGCAGGGGTTCTATAGAAGGCGGCAACCAGCATGAACTGCTGTTTTCTTCACTGCTGGCAACTTCACTGAAGCTTTTGAAAACCCTGTAAACTAATTTGCTTACATTTGTACTGCTAAAGGGTAGGATATGTACGGCTAGGGGGTAGGATCCTACTGAAATCAACATTTGTATGGCTAGAGGGTAGGATAATATGTACAGCTAGGGGGCTCCTACAGAAATCAACATTTGTGAGGCTAGAGGGTAGGATTCCAAAGAAATCAACATTTGTACGGCTAGAGGGTAGGATATATTGTACAACTAGTGGGTAGGATCCTACAGAAATCAACATTTGTACAGCTAGGGGGTAGGATATGTATGGCTAGACGGTAGGACTCCAAAGAAATCAACATTTGTATGGCTAGAGGGTAGGATATGTACAACTAGTGGGTAGGATCCTACAGAAATCAACATTTGTATGGCTAGGGGGTAGGATATGTACGGCTAGGGGGTGGGATCCTACTGAAATCAACATGTATGGCTAGAGGGTAGGATAATATGTACGGCTAGGGGGCTCCTACAGAAATCAACATTCGTGAGACTAGAGGGAAGGATTCCAAAGAAATCAACATTTGTACGGCTAGGGTTAGGATGCTAGGGGGTAGGATTCTACAGAAATCAACAACGCTAGAGGGTAGGATGTATTGTCTAGAGGGTATTATCTACAAGTAAAGTTGTTCATAATAAAATGACAGGCTGCTCTAATAGCAATCTCTAGTTTGTTGGGACCAGAAACGGGTATGGATAATTTCTGGAACCACACAATGATATTATACAGTATAATGTTTGTCAAATCAGGAATGAACTTATTTATTCATAAGTTATTTCTTTTATAAAATTTGTAGAGAGATATCCTAATGCTGAGACAATATATGAGGCAAGCCATAAAATGAAAAAAGGTGTAACATTATTTATAGCCTGTACGAGCCATAAGTTAAAATCCACAAGGCTTTGGATTTAATACTTATGTTGTGTTTACACTTGGCGATTTACTTAGGCAAATATTTACTGAGGTCGAGTTAACCTAACCGCAGTAAATGTTGTTAGGCAGGGTTTATGAACACGGACAAATGAATTTGAACGGTGTTTACACTTGTGAAAATTTTACTGAAGTAAATTCCTGTATTTACTTAAGTAAAAATTCGGAGTGATAACACAACATTAGAATAATAATAACTGGAGTTGCAATATCTCCTGAAACCTATAAGTAGGTGCAATGTTATCAGTGGTAAACCTAGTAATTTGTAGTAAACAAGAAAACGTATATTTCATGACATCACCTAGTACAAAGAAGCTGTACAGTAGGTGAAATTCAATAATATATAGATTTAACCACTGGCTAAAAGCCTACCCTAAAGGCCTCCCTGTGTTAATGAGACAAAAGGTTGCATACCCTGTCACCATTGTACCACGTTACCAAACACTTGCACCCTCCTCCTTGCCACTTTAATTTCACCCAAGTTTGGTTGTCTGTGGTTGATGATGTCATTGATGATAATGTCATTGATGATATCATACCACATTACTACGCACTTGCACCCCCTTGCCACTTAGATATTTGACCCAAGTTGGTTGTCTGAGGTCCACCCCTTCCTAAGATATAAGCCTTTCCTTGTTTGATGACATTAACTACTTATTAACCAAGCGCGAGGTCCGTACAGTAAAATATCAGCCCGAGATCGTTTTGTTTTTGTACAAACCGAGCCGTCTTCGGCGAGGTTTGTACAAAAACAAAACGATCGAGGGCTGATATTTTACTGTACGGACCGAGCAAGTGAGGTTAATAAGAGTTTTATTATATGGCTTTTTGCTTAAAAATGTAAACAAGCACACCGGCGGGAAAAATCCGTATCGGACACGGCTTGTACGGGGAAATACAAGCCTGTCAACAGCCAATCAGAGCGTGCGTAGTATCTTAGCCATATAATAACATCAATTACGTCATACCACATGACTAGACAGTTGCACCCTGCTTGCCACTTAGATATTTTCGCCCAAGTTTGGTTGTCTGAGGTTCACCCCTTCCTAAGAGATAAGCCTTTCCTTGTTTGAAGATGCCATCGATTATGTCATACCATGTGACTATGCAGCTGGACCCCCTTGCTACTTAGGCAACTTTCCCCAAGTTTGGGTGTCTGAGTGTCTGAGGTTCATTCCTTCCTAAGATATAAACCTTTTCTTGTTTGATGAGATTTGGGTTGCCTGTGGATGGACACACGGATGGAAGTCCACCACAAAACAGGTTGATGCATATACACTTTTGTGTTGTTTCCTTTCCTCCTGCATGTAGCTACGTGGGCGCCTTCGGCACTTGATTGTTTTTTGTTTATATATATTTTTATTAAGTTTTGCAATTTTACACTTGATTGTTAATAATAATAAACATACTAACACAAATAAAAATTGTGTAAATTAAGTGCAAAGGACCTCTGGAATTCCAGGGTGGTTTCTCAAAATGGAGAGCTTCACATCGAGGTTAGGGGCGGGGAGGTGCAGCTCTTTTTTGACCTGCCCATCATCTGTAATGTGAAAAAATTTTATAAAAATTACGAAAGTTTTAATCGACATGTTTCGACAGTTTCAACTGTCATCATCAGTGAATTATTCTATGTGATTTACAAACGGAATAAATAGCTAAAGAAATTACAATAATAAATTACGTCAATTGTGTAAAGGCCAGCATATGTTGATTATACTGCAAGCTTTAGATTAATATGTTGTACTTGTCTATTCAAAGAAGGCTTCTCACGTTGATGTGAATTGCCTCTTTGATTTTAAGGCAAATTGCGACGAGGCGCAATTTAACATATTAATCTAAAGCTTGCAGTATAATCAACATATGCTGGCCTTTACACAATTGACGTAATTTATTATTGTAATTTCTTAGCTATTTATTCCGTTTGTAAATCACATAGAATAATTCACTGATGATGACAGTTGAAACTGTCGAAACATGTCGATTAAAACTTTCGTAATTTTTATAAAATTGATTAGCAATCTACTGCTGTTGAGACCATTTGGTAATGTGAAAAAGCCTTCATGGACTGTGTTATCTGGGATTCTACCCAAGGGGTTTAATACATTTTTTTGAAGTAGCAGACTACACTTTGTAAGTAGGCGGCTGCATTTGGGGGTCCCATACTAAGGCCCAAGGCCTGAGCCTTCTAAGGAAGGGAAATTGCTCCCCTTGGAAATTTTGAAATTTCGGTAGCAGAAAAGGTGTTTCCTGCGTTTTGAGAGCAAATTAGTTTACAGGGTTTTCAAAAGCTTCAGTGAAGTTGCCAGCAGTGAAGAAAACAGCAGTTCATGCTGGTTGCCGCCTTCTATAGAAACCCCTGCTGCCCTCTAGCCATACATTTCCTACCTGCTAGCTGTACAAATGTTGATTTCTGTAGGATCCTACCCCCTAGAGGTACATATCCTACCCTCTCGCCATACAAATGTTGATTTCCGTAGGATCCTACCCCCTAGCTAGCCATACAAATATTGATTTCTGTAGGATCCTACCCCTAGCCGTACATATCCTACCCTCTAGCCATACAAACGTAGATTTCTGTAGGATCCTACCCCCTAGCCGTACATATCCTACCCTCTAGCAGTACAAATGTTGATTTCTGTAGGATCCTACCCCCTAGCCATACATGTCCTACCCTCTAGCCATACAAATATTGATTTCTGTAGGATCCTACCCCCTAGCCGTACATATCCTACCCTCTAGCAGTACAAATGTTGATTTCTGTAGGATCCTACCCCTAGCTGTACAAATCCTACCCTCTAGTCGTTCAAATGTTGATTTCTGTAGGATCCTACCCCCTAGCTGTACATATCCTACCCCCTAGCAGTACACATGTTGATTTCTGTAGGATTCTACCCCCTAGCTGTACATATGCTACCCCCTAGCAGTACACATGTTGATTTCTGTAGGATTCTACCCCCTAGCTGTACATATGCTACCCTCTCGCAGTACAAAGGTTGATTTCTGTAGGATCCTACCCCTAGCTGTACATATCCTACCCTCTAGCCGTACAAATGTTGATTACTGTAGGATCCTACCCACTAGCTGTACATATCCTACCCTCTAGCCGTACAAATGTTGATTACTGTAGGATCCTACCCACTAGCCTCACAAATGTTGATTTCTGTAGGAGCCCTCTAGCCGTACATATTATCCTACCCTCTAGCCATACAAATGTTGATTTCAGTAGGATCCTACCCCCTAGCCGTACATATCCTACCCTTTAGCAGTACAAATGTTGATTTCTGTAGAATCCTACCCCTAGCCATACATATCCTACCCTCTAGCCGTACAAATGTTGATTTCTGTAGGATCCTACCCCCTAGCTGTACATATCCTACCCCCTAGCAGTACACATGTTGATTTCTGTAGGATTCTACCCCCTAGCTGTACATATCCTACCCTCTCGCAGTACAAAGGTTGATTTCTGTAGGATCCTACCCCTAGCTGTACATATCCTACCCTCTAGCCGTACAAATGTTGATTACTGTAGGATCCTACCCACTAGTTGTACATATCCTACCCTCTAGCCGTACAAATGTTGATTTCTTTGGAATCCTACCCTCTAGCCTCACAAATGTTGATTTCTGTAGGAGCCCCCTAGCCGTACATATTATCCTACCCTCTAGCCATACAAATGTTGATTTCAGTAGGATCCTACCCCTAGCCGTACATATCCTACCCTCTAGCCGTACAAATGTTGATTTCTGTAGAATCCTACCCCCTAGCCATACATATCCTACCCTCTAGCCGTACAAATGTTGATTTCTGTAGGATCCTACCCCTAGCCGTACATATCCTACCCTCTAGCCGTACAAATGTGATTTCTGTAGGATCCTACCCCCTAGCCCTACATATAATACCCCTAGCCGTACAAATGTTGATTTCTGTAGGATCCTACCCCCTAGCTGTACATATCCTACCCCTAGCCGTACAAATGTTGATTTCTGTAGGATCCTACCCCCTAGCTGTACAAATCCTACCCTCTAGCCGTAGAAATGTTGATTTCTGTAGGATCCTACCCCCTAGCTGTACATATCCTACCCTCTAGCCGTAGAAATGTTGATTTCTGTAGGATCCTACCCCCTAGCCGTACAAATCCTACCCTCTAGCCGTACATAAACTTGCCTCTCGAATTATTTTGAGGATTTTTCTCATCTTTTATGGTTGCAGCAATATTGAAGTACAAAACTTGATAACGCAGTGTCAGGAAATCACTGTCGTCAGCCGTACAGTTCATACAACCAACAGTTCATGCAGTATTTGGGTGTTATTTTTGCGAGTTTTGCTTCGAGCCGTTTGAGCAACATTGAAGCCCCAATATCAGCAGATTTGATATCCTCGTGGTGTTGTACGAGCCAGCACAATTCCATCTTGCTCTCCTTTATCGTTTATCTTTGGGATCTTTACAGTAGCGGCCTAAAACGATCTCTAACTGTTCGTTTTGTACCATTCGCGGGTTTCTGCCTTCCAATAGCCGCCATCTTGGATTTCCGATGTTCGGGTAAATTCGGAAATCTTCCGACTTCGGGTCATGTTCGGGCGTACGGCTAGGGGGTAGGATTTAGGCACAACCGTGCCAAGGGCACTGTGATTTTGTCACGTGACGTACCGGCTAGTGAACCATGCGCATGCGCAGATTAGTGTCACTTCCCGTAGCAGTCGGAGTGACCAACATGATTTGGAGTGAAAAATGGCGATGGCAATTCTCACATCTAGACCTAACTCCCATCCCTTTGAGGAGAGGAAAGTGATACTCACTGAAGCAATTAAAGTAGGGCGTTCAGTGGCGAAGAGCAGACCCTCTCCTAACAACTGCATCTTCGACTGTAAAGTGCTGTCAAGAAACCATGCGATCCTCTGGTTTGAAGATAGCAAGGTAAGTTGGCGCCAATTCCACGGCTAGTTGTGCTTTATTTACTCATGTATCGTTCCTATAGACTATATTCTCAATTTCCTAGATATTACTAGTGTTTAATTATTTGGATTGGAGCCTTATTTTTCTGTAAAACGTAGATATTTGATGCACGGAGGTATGTGAAGTGTAGCCCAGTGAAGTCGGATAACTGGCCTAGACGATGAAACCGAAATAAAAAGTTTTAGCGGCTTCCATACCTTCACAAGCTGCAATGTCAAATCTAAGTGCTTTCCATTGAAATGACAACCGTTACTAAGGCTTAAGATATTCCGTTCTTAGTTCTGAAATATTGTTAAATAGTTCTCCCGGAAACTACTAAGCTTCAGTTGATACCATAGCTATTAGAGACAGACTCTGCATGCGATGGAAGGCGCAAACGCATTTATATTTTGATCTTTGATCTGCTTGGAGAAATTCTGTCACATTATCCCTGCTCTAGCTATCAGTATGCGACGATTTCTTACATTCTGAAATAACACGAAAGCTACGACGAGATAAATAACACTGACACCTTATCTGAACGCTTGCCCATATCGTGAAATGTTTTCAGAAGAGGTTTCAGAGTAACCTTACATTGTTTTGGAATCTAGTCGACTTCTATTATGCATTTTGGGCATCCAGTTTTCTCAAGAGATTTACTAGTTTTATTGCCATAAACCAAAAGATACTCGCTTTCAAACCTGGGTCGTATTTAACGCCGTGTGGTTTTTCTGAATATATTTGATGTACGATAAACTTGGATTTGAGCTTGGGGCAACAGCAGTTAGATAGCACTTGAAAAATTAAACATGCTAACCTATAGCTCTAGCTATTGTAATTTTTATGTAAAATCAAGTAACCTATTATGACCTTAAACTTACTCTTTTGTCAAAGCATTGCAAGCTCTTTTCTGCCAAGGAAAACTTTGGTCTCCTAGAAGTAATAAGGTTGCCCCCATGTACATTAATTTCTCTAACCACTGTGTAATATGCCAAAATATGATTCAGATCTTTTTCAGTTATTGATATAAAACCTAGCTACTTGTCTTCTCTATAGAATGTTTCACTGTCTGGTTAATAAAATATGTAAATATAGAAATATTGTGTTTGGCTGTGATCCAATCTGATCTCTTGGTAGTATGCATTGGTTAAGGGTAAGTGTCAAATAATCAATATTCACATCCAGCAATGTTTACACTGCTATTGAAGCTTCTGTACAAGGCACTGACACTATTTTCTTCCTTAGATTCATTTTCATATTATGTCACATGAATGGTAGGAGGTCATGAGAAAAACAATTGAAATTGAATTAATGAAAAAAGTTTTATTGTATCACCCAGAATGCTGTAATATAGATATTAAAGTACAGGAAAATAAGTAAGTTTGAGGAACACCAAGAGGAGATCTGAAGGTGTTAAAGTTTCCAGTCAGTTATCATGTTGCAAAGCAAGATTTTGTTTTTGTTGAGATTGACTTTTAGATTAGGTCAAATGGAAAATTGAAAGGAACTTGACATCTATCTTAGAAATGGTTATACATTATAGTTAGTTATGTTACTCCATGACAAAAGCAATAAATTTTTTTGGTAGAGTAATTTAGGCAACATAAGCTCTGAGATCCCATACAACATTTTTTGTTGCTATTTTGATATCATTGAAACATTTTTACTAGGTAAAAAGTTTGATACAACTTGAATGTGAAACTTTTATTATGACATCAGGTCTGATTTCCCAATAGTAGATTGCTTACCAGATTAGTTTCTAATTCCATATGATCAGTAGTACAGCCATTATTATATTTGATTTGATTTACTATGTATATTATGCAAACCAGTGTTCACATAGTGTAAGTGCCATCAATATCATCTAGCCTTCCACATGTTTTGTCTGCTCATTAAACTTCAAAGTTTTGACAACTGAACTACAATGTTTGCCACCCACATGGATAAGGCAGACAGATGGATAAGTATGGTAAATGTGCTGCAAGCAACTTTGAGGTTTCATTAAAAAAATTATATACATCAATAGTCCTGTCAGAACAAGTCAGCAACTGCCAGAGCTCTGCCGGCTACATTTCATCAGATCCCAGATAAAAGCATAATTGAGCCTCTGAATTAACTGGGCAGGCTACTTTTTTTTAACCACCCGCTTAAAAACATTCAGACAGTCAGAAAATTTGAAAATAAAAAAGAAAGATTTCCTCTTACAATTATATCAGACAGACTAAACAACAAGCTGTAACATCATTTGCAATATTAGAGCAGTTTTCACATGACTGTCATGAGAGCAATTCATGAGTAATTCACTATCCAATCAAATGTGATAGAATTTCGACAACAAACCAATCAGAGAGCAAGGTGATTCACAAATCTCTCCTTTTTGTGAGCGAAGTAATCACAAGTAATTGTGTAATTGTTTTCTCTATGCAATCTGATTGGCTGAAGGATCAAAGATCATGCTCTCAGCCAATCACAGCCCAAACCAATCGCAATTACCAAGTAATTTGTAATTACTGACGACAGTCATGTGAAAACCGCTCTATAGCACTTGTTAATTCTCTTGTTTCTTTTAATTTTGTTAGTTTTATCTACGTGATACAAAAAGCAGCAATGGGACCTTTGTAAATAATGTGAGACTCAGCAAGGGATCAGAAGAGAGTGAGCCCAGAGAGTTGAAATCTGGGGATATTGTACAGTTTGGCGTGGATGTGGTGGAGAATTCCAAAAAAGGTAAGCATGAATGCCTTTGTATAGAATCCTTCTGAATAGACCTCTTAACCTTGGCGTAATGTCCCATTTCAGATCACATGGCATTCATTTGAATATTCTTTCTTTGTTTGGGTTGCTTCCATACTCATTTATCCTTTGGTGCATAGCAGAAAAACAAAGAAAGAATACTCATGGGAATGCCACATGATCTGAAATGGGACATTACGTCCAAGCATTTTGTTCAGCTTTCAAAACAAAAGCATAAAAGTTACTCCTGTCTCCTCTTAGAATGTGATCAATTGATGGTGTTGTTTTTGTACCACATGATCAATACCGTATTTTCCGGTATATAAGACTCACTTTTTTCACTCCAAAATGACCTTCAAAATCGGGATGCGTCTTATACACGGAACAATGCATTTTGTAATTTGCATAAAAACAAATGACCCTTTACAAATTGCCTGATTCATGGTTGTGTGTTTGGTTGCCAAAAAAAACTAGGATTTCCATCCGTGAAACCTGCCAGCAGGCGCTGGAGGCTGTTTTTATTGCAAAAATCTCGGAGTTCGTAGTCGCGAGCGCCATTTTGGATTTTGTCACTCGGCCCAGGCCGCACGTCCAAAAATCCAACATGGCGCTTGTTGGCACTCGCGACTACCAACTCCGGGATTTTTGCGATAAAAAGCCTTTAAACGACTGCTAGAAGGCTACAATGTGTAGATATTCTAGCACAACTATTTCAATTTTGCGTGAAATTGCATGTAGCACAGGATTTATCTCAAACAAACAAATAAAATGAAGAAACCGTCGGAATATTTTACTCATCTGTTCCTGGTGAGTACACATCTTGAGATTAAATGCCTGTTGTTCGTGTATTTCTTTCTGAAAGTACTGTAGCACACAATGCACATTAAACATCGTTAGAAACTTTTTTTTTGCGAAAATGACCTCGAAAATCCAGGTGCGTCTTATATACAGGTGCGTCTTATATACCGGAAAATACGGTACTTGTGGGCTTAGCAACAAATAATGGATGCTCAAAGTTAACACCCAAATATTTGATCACATGGTACGGGTAAATAAACAACACATCACATGGTACATAAAAAGTGATCACACAATCAATTTGAAGCAGCCGGTGGGCCAAGGAACAGAGGGTTGCCGTGGTCTACTGGGATGCATAGTATCAGCTCTCTAAAAAATATTCCCTGGTATTGTTTTCTTTTTCAGTCACCCATGGGTGCATTATTGCTAATATAACACTTTTTCATCCTGATGGGAAAGAAGCAACAAAGTAAGTATATATAAAATATTCCCTTTTATGCGTCTGTGGTTATTTGCAGTACATTTTACTTGAGCAACCTTTTCATCTTGAAGAGCGTACCATAATAAACTTCAACAGAAGGGCTGAACTTTCATAGTTATTACCAGCCCTCCTCTTGTCCAGTAACTTCAGATAGTTCCCATTCAAACAATACTATAATTTTTTTTTTTTAAACATTATTTAAAATTGCCGTAGAGGGCGTAATGTTTTCCCATTTCACATGGCATTCCCATGAGTATTCTCTCTTTCTTTTTCTGCTATGCACAGAAGGATATATGATGGAAGCATTCCAAACTAGAAAAGAATACTCATGGGAATGCCACATGATCTGAAATGGGCAAAACATTATGCCCAAGCTGATGAGGTCTATTCTTACAAGTTGTTGAACAAAATTCTTTGTTTGCAAGTTCTCTGAGAAGGGAGTCCTGGTGCTCTTTCCATTTACCACAGATGTTTGGTAACACCTGTCAGAAATCAAATGGAAAGCATCAATCCTGGGAAAAGGTTTTGGAAATTTGAGATAACCTTTTGAGCTTGCCAATGAAACTGGTAATTTCCAAAATATCGGGAAAACACTTTCCATTTGACACTTTCCATTTTTTCTCAGAAAGATGCTTTCCATATTGTGAATTCAAAAAATTGATTGTGGTAAATGGAAAGCAGCCCATCCTATTTTTATTCCCCGTGGGGACTTTCATATGACTTTTCGATTTGGGCCATTCCATTTGACCGCAGGAATTCCCAGAAACTCAAACCAGAGTTTTTTGGTAAATGGAAAGCACCTCTGTTTCAGGACAACCTGATTGATGAGTGGAATATGCTGTATAACAGACAGGCCTTCTGATATTTTGCACGGGTGCGGGCCCGCGAAATTTAGGTAAATCCGCGAATTCCTGCGAAATTCACAAAAGTCTGTGAAATCCCACGTAATTTGCCAGCGGAATAATATGGCAGGAATTTTGCAAAATACGATATACCATTGCACTAAAATAAATGCTTGTCACACTTGGAGTCGTTTTTATGCCATAAAGTCCAAATGTGTCGGGAAATTGCCTCCAAAACCAAATCAAAATCAATCGAGTTTGTTGTCCCTTCAAAAAACTGCAAGGCGTTCCAAGCATAATACTGCAGAGAACTGGGCGCTAAAAGTGATTAGAACCTGGTGGTTCATTGGTGCATTTTCGCAAGTATTGTTCTTAGAATAGCTGTTCTAAACTTGTAAAAATCATGTGGTCGCAGCAAGCATGATAGATATCAATTCATTTTACTGAGGAAGATCTTTTTGGCTGCTTACCACTGTATGCATTGCTACGCGACCTTCAAAATTCACTGTTGCGATGGGCGATTTTACGCAAGAAAATTTTAATATCAATTTTCTTGAACAGAGAGTTAAACATTCTAGGCAAGGGAAGGCAAAGGATAGCTTAAAACCATTTTGGTTGATTTTGCAATCAATATTGATCCAGTAAAGCAGCGGAATCCAGCGTTTTGGTTTGATTGACGCCTAAAAATCGCCAATCGCCCATCGCAACATTGAATTTTGAGGTCGCGTAGCAATGCATACAGTGGTAAACGCACAACAGCGGTTCCCAAATAGTTTGAATTGGTAAAGAAAGTTCACCTTGTGTTTGTATAGGTATGGTAGATCCAAACACATTTTGGAATCAATCAGTGCAAGACAACCAATTTTTTACACCTTCTCAGCGATTTTTATTGCTATGTTTCTACTTAAACATTGTAGACTAGTACAAAGGTTTGGTTATTTCTAAACGTTAGAATATAATACTATTTGACGTTTTCAGACCAAATAGTGGAAGAACATGAAAGTAGATGCTGCTTTTCTATTTGCAATCTGTTGATATGAATGATCAATAGAAGTTTTTAATGTTCTTAAAACTGTGTGTAGTAATTTGCAGCTGAAGCAGCAATTTTCACATTTGTAGAGCAACGACTGTTTCTGCTGCATATAGATTGCATTTGTTTCCTGTAAAATTAATATTTTACACACAAAATGTGTATCACACAAGCGGCAATGTTCTATACTATAATAACATTGTAAAAAATAGCAAAAGAATGGTGAGGAAAGGCTATTTTCACGAAAGTAGTGAAATCACCTATTTTTTCCGCGAAAGTGCCACAAAATACACCTTAAAATCCCATGAAATTTGGCTTTTTTCCGCGAAATATCAGAAGGCCTGAACAGATGCAGAGCATGTTACAGAACTCATACAGAAATATGTGTTCTGTAATTGAAGTAATACCAGCACTCATGAAAATGAGTTACATAACTGAAGGTATCTTAAGAAACCATTTTAAATAATAGAAACAAGAAGATATCTTTGGAAGAAAATTGAGGACTAAAATTTTTCCAAATTGCCCAAATTGTGTGGGAAATTCCCTGAAGATACTAAAGGTGTGGATTTTGTCCACATCTGCACCACCGCATCCGTCAGATGCTCTATTTCTAATCAATAGTCCTGAATAAATAAAATGAATTTCTCTACTCACTTGCTCAAGTAAATAAGTAATAAAGTATACAATCGTATACCATATACCGCAGGACAGAAATGTTTGAATCACTACAGTACAGTCTCGATGTACATTTGTTTCACCTTTAGTTTCCCCTTTAGTGAATAGCTTTTGATTCAATAAGCATTTTGTACTGTAGTTATCATAACTCAGTCGGGTGTAATAAAAACTCAAGGAAGCACTTCAGACACTTGCAGTTATTAGGTCTGCTGGCAAATATTTTCCAAGTGTGGTTGGGTAACAGAACAGTTTACATTAACCTCCAGGCAACCCTTGATTTGGGGAGTCTCAGTCCAAATAGCTCTAGAAAGCAAATTGAAGAGTCTGTGACCATGCTGAAAAATATGTTTTCACACTCAGAATCTTGTCTATTTTTAATTGATCAGTAAATGTATTTCCCTCTGAATATTGCAACTTCTGCCATGAGATGGCAAGGGAGACAATTCTTTCCTCCTTTTACATCTTTCCTTTTACATCTCTGCATAAGTTGCCATCCAGAAAAGTATCAGCAGCAAAATTAATTCTTCATGATTGTCCATTTTCCCACCCTATCAGATGCTGTGTCTAATAATTTGGTCATGTTAGCTACATGTTCATGAATACAGTACTTAAGTGATTCATGTGGATGTAGCTTGGAAGCATTCCTGGTAAATATACATTTATTGCTAGCTATTGCCTTTTACATTCAGTACTTTGCTGGACATGAAAACCAGCAGCAGCACATGACAAGAAATGAATTCAAACTTAGCCTGGCTGTTTATGGGGCTGGCGTGTTAAGTTCATATTGTCACCTTACTGTCAAACCGGAAGATTGTTTCCTCACAACTTTGCAATATTGGCAGACAACATTGCGATATTGATGGTCAACTTGCTCGTTCAATTTGTAATGTGTCGAGCAAGTTGCTACTAGCACTGAACAATTTCCTAGAAGAAATCTAAGGTGCTCAGTTTTTCACCATTTGTATGCTTTACTTCAAATAAGCCATAATATTTTTAAGCAAAACTTAGCACCTTGGTGGATATTCTTCTAGGAAATAATTGTTCGGCACTAGCAGCAACTTGCTCAACACATTTGCAAGTTGATTGAGCAAGTTAATAATAAATATTGCAATGTTGTTCGGCAATGTTCCAAAGTTCATAACAAACTACATATCTATCTATCTATCTAAAGTTGTGAGGAAACAAACACCAGGTTTGACTGTAAGAAGTGAAACTCTAAGTTGATGGATGTTTTCTGCAGTACATGACCAAATTAATCTGAGTGGCAGCTTTAATCCAATTCTTCCCATGGACGTACAATAAGAATCTCTACCTGCATGTCTGTATAACGAGGTTTATTCCATTAAATACCAATAAACGGTACATAGGAAACACTAACAAATGATACAAATACAAAACAGCTTATTGAAGGATTACACATAGACAATAGATTCTACAGAACCTTGAACTATTGTATCAAAGCAAGAATATCAAAACAATACTTAGCAGTTAACTTTAAAACAGAAGCATCACACATTGATTAAAGTAAATGCATAGTTTATGATATCCTAGTTGGCCAAAAGAAACATTCACGTGCAACATGTTAGACAAAAAAGACTCGCTCAGAGAAACAAAATGTATCATTACAAGACATCAAATTGATCATTGTCACATAATTTCATTCAGGTTGCAGAGTGAACATTTCCAAGATTCATATTCATATATGAATTTGATAAAAATAACTTTACTTGAGACCCATTTTAGTTTTCTACAATATGATCATTATAACAAATAGTGGTACTATACTACCAGTATGTACTGTAATGTATAATAGTGGCATATTAGTTGGCTGAAAATGTAGTGTTCCAGTTTTCTTTTGTGCAAGCACATGTTCAGAACAAAAACCCATCAAAAAGTGATATCCTTAAGAGTGTTGTTGTCTTTCTTATCAGCTTGGCCACACCTTTCCAGGAACATATTAGTGGTCTGCTGTCCCCCTGCATACCAGAAAATATTTAGCTTTTAAGAACCCCCCAAAGCATACAGAAGTTTGAACTAGTGTACTGTTCATACATGTAGGTGTTATGCAGCTGTGAAAACTAATAGTTGCATGTACCAGTACATTCAATTGGAATTAAGAATCTTCCTGCTTATTCACAATTATACAAATCCTTTCCAGTTGTTTTTAACAGATCTTGTGGTTATTAATATATTCTGTTCACTTTGTAACCACAACACGTAAGCTGCAGTATAATTGCTCTTGGCTCTTTGTAATCCTATACAAAAGGTACTACCTCAGATCGCAGACAACTTTTACAAAAGCACCCAGACATAACAAGGCTTCTCAACCAATTCAGACTCATTATTAGCCATGCTGCACCCAGAAATATTGTTAGAATATCCATTTTGGGCAGCTCTTAGATACAATCTACCTACTCCATTTACATGTATGCCTTCAATCATATCATAACAGAAAGAGTCACTTCATCAGAACGTCATTGCATCTGTTTTTCCCTTAAATTGAAATGCAAGAAAATATGTTAGGAAAATACCTCTATTGTATGTCCCACAAAGTTAACAAGTTTAAACTGAATGGGTTTCTGAAATCCAGGTTAGTGTTGACTTATATGTATTTGTACATGATATCTTGTCATGACGCAATGCAAACTACATCTACAATAGGTGTAAGCCCATAGTAGTGATGCCTTTCTCACAAAAAAACATTACTCGGTTGTTTCACTGATGTGGAGTCTGTTAGTCGGTCGCCTTGTTCTGTAGTCTGCCGTCTTACATTATGTGTGTTACGTTTTCTTTTGTAGAAGCAGTGCAGTTAGAGGGACATATTCAGCAGTAAGTTAAATATTGATAATATCTTTCCACTTTGTTGGTATTTTACATCAGACAGATTTGGTTAATTTCAGCTTACTGGTAAACATTATACAATTTACAGTAAAGTGGAAGCGTAACAAATTTGAAATTAATTGTAGAGACATCATAAAATGGCATTTTGTTGTGTAGTTTTGTCTTTACAATTGGTTTGAACTCACTGACACGACTGTAATGGGATGACACATTTTATTCACTTACAGTAAATTGCACACTATTAACTTGTCATATTTACACTCTTGCCTCAGAGACCCTTTATTGTATGTACAAAGCAGACAGATATTTTCTGTTTTAGTCATTCCAGTGTGATTAAAAGTTGATTAATATTCAACTCTCATAGTTGGGTTCAACATGAATAAAATATAGCAGAATGATTTGTCAAGGGAAAAAATTGCAAAGATTAAGAAACAATTTTTTAAAGGTGTTTTTACATGAGAAATTTATTTTTTGAATTGGGAATTTACAGTATGGGATAGTGTTAACAAACATTAAGCATTATCATTAGAAAAACATTTAATGTGTGAATTTATTTAACCCTTTTAATGTGAAACCTTTTGAATCCGAATTATATCATTTCCCATGCAAAAAATTAATAATGTTTTCAGCATTTTAACCATTAATATTTTTTTAATAAAAAAAATTTGTGAGCAAAGAGTTATGGTAAAGGTGATGCAAAGTTATGCAAATGTTTCCAAGGCCATCTTGGCACTGCTTTCAACTGATTGTTGAAAGTCCTCTGGTATCTTCTGAAAATTTGGCATCTAGAAAAATGAAGCAAATACTGAAATGTTGAACTTGTTTGGCTGTCATAGTCTTCAAAGGTTTTTCAACATGAAAGACAAGTCAACATGTTTTCCAGATCTGACAGAATTTTAGAATGGCATACAAGTCATGTCAAACAATGAAAAATATATGTTTTAAAAACCAAATACCTATTTTATGTATTTAATGCATATACTTTTCTTTAATAGGGTGAAAGTCCCCTGCAAGCCCAGGAACTATGGCAGCTTTCCCAATATCTACAGGTTTGTACTGGTATAGCTTAGAGTGTTTTCCATCCTAAAAATTGCCATCGGCCAAAGTAACAAATCAATATCTTCACTATCCACTCTCCCACCCCACTTGAACAATAATGATAATTCTTTAAAGAACAAATCTGAATTTCAACCCTGACTTTGAGCATTTTTTTACCTGTGGTAATGGTCTCGATATTGCAGTCAGCCTCTCGCTTTCACTCTTACCAAG
This sequence comes from Scolanthus callimorphus, assembly GCA_033964015.1. Classification (NCBI taxonomy): domain Eukaryota; kingdom Metazoa; phylum Cnidaria; class Anthozoa; order Actiniaria; family Edwardsiidae; genus Scolanthus; species Scolanthus callimorphus. The sequence goes on from CM066913.1 coordinate 29,132,252, forward strand.
CTCTCTGTCTCCACAACTGCAATGAACTTGCCTTGTTCTGGCACATGTTTTGATATACCATAAGAGACAAATGCCAAATTTATATAGCAAAACATCTCTGAAATTGGTAAAAAGTTTAATGTCCTTTTCATATTTCAGGATGCTTTGTACAGAGAACAAATGCTGGAAAATAAACTTGCAGCTCTACAAAGACTCATCTCAAATTCACAAACTATATTGGATGAAAATTCACAGGTGTGTCTTCAGCAAACATTTCAACAATTTAGTTATGTCATGACAGGCATGCTTACTAGTTAGGTGATGGTTTTCTGTGAAGTATCTGCAAATATTTCATTAGAAAATTGTATACAATGAGCCTATTACTGTAGGTGAGCCATATTAACTAATTATTACTAATTATAACTCAGTCAACGAAGTACTGACCTCTGTATTTCATAAGAAATTCTTCTCTCCGGGCAATGTATAATATTTTATAGGATAATTCTAATTTATTCACTACAATGGTAAGAGATGATGGGTGGCAAAGAAAGAATTTCTACAAGTTTGCAAACCTACATAGAAGTATGCAAACTGCCCCTTAACAATGCAGCTATTGATTAAAAGAACAAAAAACAAACACCCCAAAATGCCAAGTTCTTGTACTGCAATTTACTGCAACAATTGTCTTATTGCATTAAAGCTAGACTCATTGATTGTAATGGAGAGTTTGCACTGGTGTTGCATGACATTTTGAAATTTGATTGCAGTAAAATAAAAATAACATAATTTGATAAGAGCCTGCCGAAATATGTGAGATCCTAAAATTGAGGTGATTTCGACAAAAAAAAAAAACACAAATTATAAGCATCGGAAGTTGTTTTCTTATAGGCTTAATATTGTGGTGGGCAACAGTTGCCCATGATGATACAGTTTGTTTGACTGATAATGTGATGTCATATTGATAATCACTTTGGGATAATAGGCCTAGAAAATTAGTTAGGAAATCGGCTTTGCAATCAGGTTCTATTTATCCAACACAGTAAACAAACATGTATCGAAAACCAGACTCAATTATGATAAAACCAAAAGAAGTTATGACTTATTAAAGAAATTTGAACTTCCCACTTTGTTTACTTTTGACGCCATATTATGTCAGTTTGACATCTTCTAACATGCAATTGCTAAATTAAAGTGACTTTAACAGGGCATTGAATATCATGCCGAAGTTAAAGTAACTACAGATTTTGAAATATCACTTTAACTACTTGAAACAACTTAGAAAGAGTTAACATGTTGACTCTGAAAATCACTAAAGTGTTGCCTTATATGGTAAAGGAACAATTAAATTCCTAAGATTCAGGCGGGAGTTTAAAAATCATGATTTCTTAATAACTTTTGATCTATATATGCAATTTAAATTAAATTTTCAGTTTTCAATTCAGCTTGCAGCCTGAACATTTTCCAATGTCTAAAATGGGTGATTATGTAAATTCCTAACTTACGTTGGCGCCAGTTTCAATGGCCTATAGTGAAGTCACATTGCCACTTTCAGCTATAGAAATATCTTTACAAATACTCATGCCAAATTTGACCCAAATCAGATCAATTCGGAACTCTTGCATTTCATTATGGAGGAAAAAATTAATGATCTTATTTGGGCCATTGTGATATTACATGCTAAAAAAATCATGGCATTATAGGCAAAAGGGGATGCACCAGTTGTACAGTAGAAAATGGATGAAGTTTGCTTTGTTTTGTAGAAATTTGCTCAAGAGGACAAGTTACTGTCAAGATTAGAAACTTTAGAAAATCAAGTAGAAGCTCTAACTAGGGTGAGTGACCTAAATGTTAGTAACGTTGAACTTACCTTTCATGTGCTTCCCTGTTCTTGGTTTTAATCCCCTCCAGCTACTGGTACAAGTTACAATACTGGTGGCTGAAACCACTGAAAATTAGAAAACTTAGTTTGTTTGAGCACAAGAGAAACTTAGTTTGTTTGAGCACAAAATAAATATGCCAGAGGAGGATTACTTTTTGCTGAACTGCGTGTGAATATTTATTTTTTGTGCGCGATTGTTTTTGAATTTTGTATAGTACCTAGTAATTGTATTGACTTTCATGACAAAAATGGGCCCCAAATTGCCCTGGCCTAGGGCTTGTAACCAGACTTGTGTCAGAGAGACCCTTGTCTGCTGGGTGTGACAATGTTATGAACTTTTAAAACTCTTTTGATACATGGTTGTGTATTTTGAGTAACATTTACAAATTGCAACAAGTGATTTCCATGATAAGAATAAAAAAAGAACTTAGGATGGATCAAAATTCCATGAAATTTAGACAGATTGAGCCTGATCACTACCTTTCACTGTCACCTCATTTTATGGGCTACAATACTATATTTCCCACCTATCAGGGGGGGGGGGGGGTGTTCCATTGCCCTATACTGTAGGTGTACTAACCTGTTTCATTATTCTGTAATTTCTCCCTCCAGAATCTAAGTGAAGATGACATCAAAAGACAGTTGCTTACATTACAGGAAGACAGACATAATTATGAGATGAGGTCAAAGGTGGGAACAGTCTGTCACCAAAGAACCACTGGCAAAGCTAGAAATTGCTCTGCCCTTCCTAAAGTGCACTTTATTCAGCAAATGTTTGAAGGCCAGCATGCTGAACATTTCATCTGTTGTCTGTGATTGTACTTGAAACTCATTTTTACTTCTATACCCTTATTTTGTGTCCATTTTAAGACTTCTAGTTATTAGGTGTGGATACCTTCTATGTTCAAACTAATTAGTGTGGATTTAACAACCTACAGTTAATGTGCCAGTTTGTTTAAAACACAGAACAAAGCACATGATGCCCGCAAACTCTATTAGTTATGAGCAGAATAACACAACTTTACTCTGTTTTAAACAGGAATCCCTCAAAAGAATGCTCCAAGAAAAACTAGAGGCTGTGCAAAAGCTAGCAGAAGCAGAGGTGAGGCCCTTTGGAAATGAAATCCCCTTTACCATGTGTTTATGATTTGATACATGAATGGAGATTCATGAATGCAGGGTTCGAATTTCCCACAAGCTAACTATTGCAATTATTGAGGAATGGGTTGGTAGCAGACAGAGATTTTTAATTACAAGCTCATAATTAAAAGTGAACAAACAAACAAGCTGGGTCTTGGATAGTAACACAATGCATGAGCATGATGAATGATAATGTAACGAATCTGCTCTTGGTAAATAACTCATACTTGCAAATATGTCCGGCCGCAATAGGAGTTTGATTGGACATGTCAGGTGAAGTGATTTTTTTTTTCCAGCTTTGACATGACACACAACAACATGTTGTGGTAGTCGGGTCCACATGGCATCAAATTTAAATTCAAATCAAACTCAAATGATTGAAGAAGTAAGGACCCACAATGGCAGGAAACCGACACCCTTGTATAAGCAATGTCTTCATTTGCATATAGAGCGGATTTCAGATGACTGTTGTGAGTAATTTGTAATTACTTTGCAATCACTCCTATAGGTTTTATTCAGAATTTGTGTAATTACTTTGCAATTGGTTTCACTTAACAGTCATATGAAAACCGCTATTATCATAATATCAAATACACTCAAACCCAGGTCCTTTCATCCATAAGGAAACAGTTCTCTTTTTCTTACCTATTATAAGATAAATTAGAATCCCAAGGAAAGTGAATGTTTATATTCCTTAGCGTTCCTGTAGCAATGCAGAAGATGAATGTCTACACTTCAAAGGCCTGTATGAAAATTCACAACTAGAGATGAAAGAACTAAGTGACAGACATGCACAGGTATTAAGTTCAGTGTACTCATTGTAACTTTGGATGTCATTTTGTCAGTTACTTTTTACTTTGCGTGTGGTTCCTGTAACATTATACCATCAAAACGTTAGGATTTTGGAAACAAGTGTCTACGATAGTTATATGAGCTGCTTAGTATCCCACATGGTCGTAAGAAGCTACAATACATGTACTGTATAGGCAATCTTGAAACTTATATATAATCGGGCAAATTTGGTTTGATTCAGCAAAATGTCAGGCAAGTTTTGTCGTGCCATGGTTCATGTTGAGCCAAATACCCATGGTATCAAATCAAACCAAATTTGCCCGATTATTTATTTATCATCCCAAATAAACATCCAAATAAAGAAAAACATATGTGTCCTCAGCTAAAAATTTTTGTAAACACGAACATCATTTTACTGTTGCGACAGAAAACCATTTTGTAGTTTTTGCCATAGTGAACTATATTTATCCTAATTATTTTACTAAAGTAAATATGGAAGTTTTAACTATTTTTCAAGTAGTTCTGTATAGTACAAGGCACCTTTTCTGTATAAGGTACCTTTTTGCTATGTGGGGCCCACATGATTCTGTATCAGTCACCATGCTGTACCCGTATCAGGATACAGGTCTTGCCCTCTGACCCACATTCAGTGCAGGAATAATGATTGAATGTTATAAGTTACATGTTCACAGTTCCATACTCCCTCAAAAAAATTAAGTTTAAGAAAATTATACAATCAAATTTCAGAGGATGGAAGAGATGAAAACATTGCAAGATCAGGTTGAAGAAGCAGAGAGACGTCATGCTACTGTTGATGAACAGGTACAGTATCCCAATATAACTTTCTCAACACCATCATCACAATTAATTAACATTGCCGGCTTTGTAAAATGGTCAGACTTTGTTTTGTGATCTTGTTCCTTTATCTTCAAGTTTAGTTAACAAATGAATGTTCTAACCTCTTTGGTAAAATCATGGTCCACTTCATGATTATGCTTAAGAAGCTTAGAACACAAATAATTTCTTGCAAATCATTAACCCAAACTGGCAGTGCTTATGTCATAAAAAGTTCCATGATATGTATTTCGAATGATGACCAACCAAAATTATGGTAATTAATTTTCTAGTTACCCAGTGTTATTTGGAGTTTTGTCAGATAAGATGTTTGTTGAGGAGGAGGAAGGAATAGGATGCTGAGTATATTTAATGGTCACATCAGTAAACTTTCCAGTGTATTTCTCTCTGCACAACCAAAGCAACTAATGACTATGTTTATTACTATCATTAGAAATCCACAAATTCTCACCTAATTGAAACTTTTGTCCCTTTGTAATAATTTGTGTTTTGTTAATTATGTAATTTTAATACTTGTGCTCTATGTGTTTACTTATCCAAAAGCTGGTACAGCAATATGAAAAACGGTATAGATGGTAAGAAGGAGAGGAATGATTTTTTATGGTTTTGGGAAAGGACATAAGTTATTAGAACTGTCTGCTATGTCATCATCCCACTGATGTGATTGTACAGACCTACATTCATCTGTATACATGTACATAATATGGTCATTCTCCATTATAGGGTGTGTACATTCATCTATAGGGTTTCATCCAATACAGACCTACATTCATCTGTATACATGTACATTATAATTATGGTCATTCACCATTATAGGGTGTGTACATTCATCTATAGGGTTTCATCCAATACAGACCTACATTCATCTGTATAGTTGTACATAATATGGTCATTCACCATTATAGGGTAACATTCATCTATAGGGTTTCATCCAATACAGACCTACATTCATCTGTATACATGTACATAATATGGTCATTCACCATTATAGGGTGTGTACGTTCATCTATAGGGTTTCATCCAATACAGACCTATCATCTGTATACATGTCCATAATATGGGCATTCACCATTATAGGGAGTGTACATTCATCTATAGGGTTTCATCCAATACAGACCTACATTCATCTGTATACATGTACATAATAATATGGTCATTCACCATTATAGGGTGTGTACATTCATCTATAGGGTTTCATCCAATACAGACCTACATTCATCTGTATAGTTGTACATAATATAGTCATTCACCATTACAGGGTGTGTACATTACTCTAGAGTTTTTCAACTGTACCTACTGTCATACCAGAATGGATAATCCAGCAGCTATTCATAATATGGTAGTGTTAGTCATCAAGTACCAGCCTATATTCTTTGGCCTACTGCTGTAGTAGGATTTATCGGCGTTTGATCATGGCTTTGATGTTGTGAATCATCCACACTGAGTCTCTGATATACACAGCAACAGCCATGTACAGGAGTGAATCAACTACCATTTATCATTCACTGTGCTCAGTTCAGTATTCATTGGACTGATGGCCCTAGTGACAGCCTGTCTCTATTGAGACCATAGCAGTTTGAGTCAGCATGTTTCTTTAAAATGAAGATGACGAATCCTTGGAGAAACATGAAAGATGATAGTATGGTAGCGCCATACAAGAACACCCTGTCAGCACTGAAAAGGATGAGAGGAGCTTGTACGGTGTCAGTTTCCACATTCTGATGGTTGAATACTACTCAACAGGCTTCTAAAGAAAGAAAAGAAATTGAGTGCAAACTGGAAGATGCCCGCTCACAAGAAGCGTCATTAGCAGCAAGGGTAAGATGGCATGATTTAAACAAAATATTGAATTATAATATCCAGTCATTTAAAACGATTGATAATAATAATAACACCTATATTCAAAATGGTACTAATATTTGATATAAGCAATTGGGTAAATCTGTATAACATAATAATAGTATTAAAAGGTGTATAAATCATTCTGGGACATACTGGTACAGTACCCAATTATCCAGTCATATACTGCATGAAGTCGTACATGCCTTATCTATTATACATGAATGTGTGAAAGTTGGCATAGCAGACAGAGCTGAATGTACCAGTCTTCACTTTCTAGTTGCTTAGTAACTCTTGCATTTCTTTAAAAACTTTACAGCACTCCCTAAAAGTGTTTTAATTTTGTACTCTTCCTGCACTGTTTGTATATTTACATTGTGCTGCCTTTATTCCTACTTCTAAACCTTTAATTTCTGCTATATAACATTTCCCTAAATGATTATACTTTCTCTTGTACTTTTCAATTTCAATCATTGCCTACCCCAAAAAAAGTTTGTTGTGGAGGAAAGAATTATAAAGGGGTTATAAACAGTTGAATATGGTGTTTTTTAAATGTAAAGATTTGAAGAATTCCTGCTTGTTGATTTGTGTGCTTGAGACAAAAAGCTGTATAACCAAATTGGATTTGAGTATCAGTGTGTACTCAACATTGTGACCTTTGAAAATTCACTTACAATTGTTGTGTCAAACAAGCAATTCAAATCAAGTGCTGTATTGAAAATGGTTGCACTCAGAACCATAGCAAAACAATCCGGCCCATAACCAGAGTAAAACTGGAATATTTGGATTCTCTCATTTCTAGTCTAATATTTCCTTATCTTGTAGCAGTGGTAAGTGTGGTAAACTTTTTAATTGCCAGCAAACTGATAAAGATTTTATATTATGGAAATTACACCTTGGCTTTAATCCCTTAAAGCAGATCTACTAAAAAACTATTGTCTGGTGTTGTACATGAAACAAGAGTTTAAATTAATTAGCACAAATAAAATTTATTATGAGTGAATTCCATTGTTTTCTGACAAGGTTTTAAAAGTTTAATCAATCCAATTCTAGCACCAAGTTAACCTGTTTTATGTCCCCAGGCTGAGTCTCTGCAAGCAGAATGTGATTTCACCAAACAGCAGCTAGCAGCTATGAAAGGTAACACTTCTAATGTTCTCCATAAACATGAGATAGCAGGGCTTCCAGAAAAATACGTTTTGCCATGCATTGCTTGTTTCTTTCCTCTCAAACTTATCAGAATTTATGTTGAGCAGAGATAACTTGATGATACTTGATATGTCATTGAAATCTGTGAAATATTATGCTTCTGACTGCCTTACTCAAAAGTTTCTACACTCCTGTACTTGTGTTTTATATGAATCGAATACAAAGTTATTGGAGCTTCAATTCTGAATAAAATGGCAACACCTCATTAGCTGTATTTCTGTTCCAGTAATTGATCATACTTGTTTTTTTGTATTTGCTGTTTTAACCCAAGCTAGATAAAACTCGCATATGACCTGAAAATCTGTCAGGCTAAATTTATACGTTTTAGATACCAATTTTATAAGAACCTGACAGTAAACATGTAAGAACTCTTTTTTTTTCTAACACAGAATTTATGTTCTTATATGCGAGTTTGTACTTGTTGTAATATTGACTGCTGTTTGTATTGCTTATCCTACTTTCCAATGTTATGCTATCTTGTGTATCACTTGTTGAATCTCAAACTGTCTATCATTCTAGCCCATTTAGCGAAAACAAGAGAGCATGCCAATCGATCACCTGACAACAAGGCAGACACAACCATTAGTCATGTTAATGATATTGGTAAGAAGGAGTACAATTTGTATTTTATCCATGATCTGGTTTGTACAAATGAAACACTGCTATTTTTTAGTACCAATATTATTCTTACAATAACAATTAGCAAAGTTCTTAAGTAATATTGTGTATTGCTAACAAATACCTATAGATATCCCAGAAATCACACTGCTCACAATAAACCCTTATCATGTTAATATGGCTTAATAATATCTTATAGTTATCAGGAAAATAAGTCCTGTATTCAATTCAGCACATCCGTATTAGTAAAGTTGCAAGTGTGGTGAAGATTGGTTGAATACTGTCAGAGATTTAGTATTTATAAATTGATGATTTTCACAATAAAAATGTAGCAGCTTTACTAATACAGATGTGCTGAATAGGCCACTTGCACTAACTGGGTCACGTGACCCAAATCCAATACATTCTGAGTAAAATCTTGAAAATTCAACTCACTGCCATTTGTTCCAGGTTAGAGATTTTATGCCGAAACCTCAGTTTCGGACTAATATCAACTAGTTCTTTATATTTCTGGAATTGATTTTGACAAAACATCTCGTTTAAGAGGTAGATGGGCCACATGACCCAGTTAGTCAAGTGGCCTACTGAATACTGGACTTCGTTTCCTGTAAATCAACTATAAGATATGATTAAGCCATATTAACGTGGCATCGGTCTATGCCTTGATTCAGGGCACCAGAAATCCTGACTGTTTGTGTAGAGCTTGTTTGTTGAGCCTCTGAATGTGAATCACATTAAAAATGGTGCCGAGCAAGCATTATTGGCAGGGTTGAGTCAACTAGTGCCTTTAGGTAGTCAGTCGGAAGAAAGATCTAAAGCTGTATTGTGTATTGTCGGTTTAAGGGCCCTATTTTGATATTCTATTATATCAGAAACAATTTATCTAAAGCGTGAAAAAAAAGCTTTAAATGTATAAATTTTCGTAACTGTTGGTCGTGTGTGAAACTACCCACAATCTTAGACAGATTAGTTGGCTAAAATTGATATCCCGCCCTCTCCCCCACCCCTCTCAATGTTGGATGGGCTAGGCAAAAGATTTTGGGCGTTTTTTTACCAACATTGAAGGGGGGAGGGGGGAGAAACGATGACGAATAAAGAGGTAACGTGTTGCATGCTTGCTAAAAGGTCAAGTCAACAAATTATTCAAGATAATCTGTCGAGGATTGTCTTTACAGTGACCTACAGAAGTTACCCAGATTAAACACGAAAGGGAGTGCTTTTGCGTAGTAAGTGTGACGTTTGAAAAAATATAGTTTTTTCACATTGGAAAATGCTGGATAGTTTTTTGTGCAAGGACTTACAGTATAAAACAAAGTTTGGTTTCGTTGTAGTTTAGAACAAATAACTTGGAGTGAGTTTCGGTAGCGGTAATTCAGTGACGCGATCGATGGTTTACACCTGACTAAGTTTGGAAACAAGTTGAGAAAAAACTATTTTCGTTTTCAGTTACTAACAACGGCAACATTTGCTTGCACGGTGCTTAAAATTGAAAAATGTAGTATACTTTCCTATGTAACAAAATGTAAAACAGAGAGAATAAAGCTTTAGTCAGTTTCAAAGTCACGCAATGACCAGTCACAGTCTCACGATTCACCACACCGAAGCACCATTGTGTGAGCTCTTTTTTCCAAAACAAACCTCTCTTTGCTAGAATTTGAAATTCCCAACTGAAAACTGCCAATAAAAAGTTTCACTTGCATATATTTTTAGAGCAGGCTTTTTACGCTAGCGATTCTGAGAGACATTTTGAATGGTGAATCGCCCTACTAAAAAAATTATTACATTCTTCTTTTGTCTGGCGTGAAAATCATTTCTCGTTTGAAAATACTGTAACTGACGTTTCTAACTTGATCTAATCACGCTTAATAAAACTACACGGCGGGTTTATGCTTTTCGCTGAAAAAGATTTTGCTTCAGAGAGAAAGTTTTCTGTCAGAGAGCTCATGAAATGGTGCTTCGTGTGGTGAATCGTTCAGACTTTGAGTCTATAAATAACTCTCATGTCGCAACAATCGCGTTACTAGTGTTTTTTTGGATACTTTGAGTTCTCTACTGCTGAAGAACGAGTTTCGCAAAGCATGTAGAGCATGACGGCAGTATTACTTGCTGATCTATCTTTCTGAAACAGTACGCACAGCCAACCTCAGCTCTCACACCGCGCACTCTATCAAGCTCTAACATGCACACAATGTATCGAGTCTCATCTGGTTTCCATAGAGACGCACAATAATCCAAAATTTCAGACTACTTTACACCCCTACCACCCAGCCAGGCACAAAAAATACTAACTTTGCTCAGAATAAGTGTGCTGAACTAAAATCAGAAGTATAACACCAAAGCCCTATAGCAACTAACGTCGCTCATCAACAAACTCGTAAAACAATAATGTTAAAAAGAACTACTATTAATGATTACTACCTCATTTACTACATAAAAAACGGCAACGTTTTTACGATACATTGATGTTTCAAAAGTACACACTACCGCGCCGTTGTTAGTTTCTAGCAATAACAGCCATTTTTGCAAGTGATTCCGGTCGCATGGTAATCAAACCTGAAAAGCTCACAGACAATCTTAGACAGATTAGTTGGCTAAAATTGATATCCCGCCCTCTCCCCCACCCCTCTCAATGTTGGATGGGCTAGGCAAAAGATTTTGGGCGTTTTTTTACCAACATTGAAGGGGGGAGGGGGGAGAAACGTTGACGAATAAAGAGGTAACGTGTTGCATGCTTGCTAAAAGGTCAAGTCAACAAATTATTCAAGATAATCTGTCGAGGATTGCAGGTAGGCTCACTGATAATTCGTGTGCAAAGTAAATGCTTCAAAATGGCTTTCCTACTTGCTGGGAAAATGAAGCTGGACTTGATCGATTTGTTTTTTTGGAATTTTGTTTTTCTCTGCACTGATGTTTGAATGGCGAAACAGAAAAAAACAAATGCCAAATAAACTCGATACATAGAGGATACGGTGGCGCGAAGATATGAGTTTTATTTTCGAGTGGCAAGAACAATATTTTACGAATGAGAGCAGTGAATGAGTGAGAATTAACACCATAAGTAACACCAGATTTTCAGGTCTAAATACATCATTATGAAATCATTTTTCATATGAGCAATGTTATCAACTGGTTTATTGTTTGAAAAATGTATTTTGATCACACAACTCTCTATTTGTCATTTCGGCTACAGTGATTGACTTTGCAGTCACTCGTATGGAATACAACTATGCGACAATAAACAGACAATAATTTTAGCTAATACGCATTTATTTGTTTCCTCTATGATTTACTATACGCTGTTTTCAATCTCTACATTCCATCCATGAAAATAATACATTGAATAATACATAGTAGTGTCATATGAGCAACGTTGTCCACCAGTATTTATTGTCTGAATCGTATTCTAATTACCTAAATTTGTTTATCGTTTTGGCTAGATGTGATTGGCTTTGCCGTCACTCCTTTTCTAGAGATCTAAAAACCACTATCTACTGCATGGCACCATGCCAGGCTATGTCAATAAGTAGAATTATACAAATATACCATTCTACAGATAATCCTGTGCACAACACTATAGTGTATGTTGTCCTGTAGAGGTATGACCCAATGGAGTTCATGGCACCGTTTAGTTACCATGATGAATGCACCAATCCATACCCCAAGATCCAATCCTTTTGGTTCATATTCCTGGCAGGTATAGTGAATTCAAGGTTGAGACAGTTTACATTTTCATATAATTTGTTATTTCGCGGTGCTGTATTGTCTACAGAAATATAATTATTCTTTATAGAAGTAAGTTTGGCACAAGATTTCTTAAATATATATATCTGTGGACATCTTAACTCACTACTCCTTGGAAGTATGATTAAAATATATGAGAATATTTGAGAAATTAAATTTAGAAAATATTCTGTATTACTAAGGGTTTATGCCACTGTGGAGATTCCTTTGAATCGCTGTTTCACACTGCTCTGCACTTTCCTATCCTTTTCTATATTAAGCGTCATTGCACCGCAAGACATAATAATTTGTGGTCAGTACATACATTGCGGCAACCCATGGAATATCTCGAAGTGTTTATTTGTTTTGTTCGTTCCAGCAGGGAGGTGTGAAAGACTTCCCTGGTTCCAGGGTTGGGGATATTTTGGTAAAAACCATGACTGGAAATATAGTTAAATCTTCTGTTTTCACGTCAGTTGTTATAGAAATGTTTGTTCTAGTTAGACTTTGTTTCTAGTCCTATGCTCTCCATTATTTTGCTGATTGTTATTAAGGAATAACCACACAGTTTAGTTTACGAGAACCAGATATTTGTGGTTCAAGCAATATTGGGCTTTTAGGGAATGATGTACTATCTAGAGTAGTTAGACTTAACAATAGATAGATTATATACAATAAATACTTGTGATCTGATATTGGTTTTTATACGATTCGTTTTGCAAAACCTTCATACTTTTGTGCCCATAAAAAGTGTGACAGGTACTTACAGGTAGTTGGGTAACTTTGTCTTTGAAAGATTGATAGTCCTGCAACAAATACGCGGAATATATTTTCGACCATATTTTGATAAATCTCATATGCACGATAGTCCTGCAACAAATACGCGGAATCTATTTTCGACCATATTTTGATAAATCTCATATGCACACTCGCTCAAAGTTTTTGCCAACTATTGCAGTAGTTTTGGAGTGCAAAAAGGAAACTTGTATAGTCATACCTTTCATTAGCATGCAAAATGTATTTCGTGATCACGGGCTTTAGGATCGGCTACAAACAGAAAGGTAATGATACATTCCAAATGCACTTAGAAACATTTTCCGCTTATGCATATGGATATTATGAACTTTTATGTGTATTAATACCGCATTAATACGGACAATAATACGATTAGTACCGATAACATGACAAGAGAAAGTGTGCAGCTTCGTGATATTGGATTTTGTATCTAACAGATGCGGAAGAGGCCAATGGCAAACCACTAGAGGAGTGTGTAATAACGTCTAGATCATCCGAATTAGGCGAAGAACCAGGAACTCGAAAAGGTACGATAAGAAACGTTTGACTTTTAGGGCTGCATACAAATCTGATGCAGACCTAAAGATGCTTTTGGCACGATCAAGGTACGCGTGATAGGAAATTCGCTAAAAGTTCATAGAAGAGCTTGGGGCTCCAAGCTCCAAGATTTTCAAACTTTCATTCCAGCTTAACAACAGGGGTCTCTAGTATTTTTCTCATGTTAAAGTGATAATTGGTGTTTTAAGACAGTTATTTGAGGATCGTGTGTTTACTAGAAAGTATGAAACCCATGGGCTTTATTAAAGCATATTTTGAAAGATATACATGCAAGTAGTAACTCGAATTAGTCCCGCTAAGAAATCTTGATGGCAACTTAGGAAAAAAAACCTTTCAAAGTTGTTTTACAAGATATAGGGGTTTGTATAGAATTTCGCTTTACATGGAATATTCCTATTATAGTACTCCAGGTGGCGAACGTTGAAATTCAATTTCTCCGTTTTACATGAGTATTTCATGGCGAGACGAACCCAAGTAAATGCTTAGACGTAGTTCTTCTCTTAAAGAGGCTGCCTACAATTTTTTCTGCCCTCAACGCCCAATCTTTGTATGCCTGCTGTTCACGCTCAAAAACCTGTACCAGTCTGAACTTTCACATGGTTACCCTGGAGGGTTTGAACTTTATTGTAGTGTGCATTTTGTTGTGATCGGAGTTGCTATAGCAACGTTATAACCACACCCTTGTTTATAATTAGCAGCCATCGGACGCGTTGCGCGACCTAAACTTTTCAAATGACACCCCTCGCACTAATCCCTGAGTAGCTAACATTAATCACAGCAAGTTTGGAGAGCATTCATTGGGCCGATTTTATGTTATTCGAACGGACTTTTTCAGGCTCCAAAATGTGAAAGCTACAACAAGTGAAAACAAAGTACAATGGCAAAAACCGGCTCGAGCAAACCGAAAGAGTGGTGAAGTTTAGCATTTTTTCTCGGTGCCTTAAAATACTTCAATGAACTCGAGACTTAGAGGGTTATTTTTGGTATATATTCAAGATTAATTTACGGAAGTATCAAAAAAAAAATCATATGAGATTTTTGTCAGAGGCGAAAAGTGTAAATTTTATAACAAACGTAAGATTTATAATATAATTTCTCAAATTTTTCAGTTTGCTTCAACACATGCCAAACAAAATCGGAAGCATTCCAAGAAGTGAAATTTGGCTGGTACATTGCCTTGGGTTTGTAGATTATTCGGGCGGCAAGGATCTTTTAATTCCGCAGATATTAGCCATTCTTTTTCAAGGAAATCTTTGCGGCATAAATAACTTTGACATTTTGGAGCCTGAAAAAGTCCGTTCGAATAACATAAAATCGGCCCAATGAATGCTCTCCAAACTTGCTGTGATTAATGTTAGCTACTCAGGGATTAGTGCGAGGGGTGTCATTTGAAAAGTTTAGGTCGCGCAACGCGTCTGATGGCTGCGTATTATAAACAAGGGTGTGGTTATAACGTTGCTATAGCAACTCCGATCACAACACAATGCACACTACAACAAAGTTCAAACCCTCCAGGGTAACCATGTGAAAGTTCAGACCGGTACAGGTTTTTGAGCCTGAACAGCAGGCAAACAAAGTTTGGTGGTGGAGAGCAGAAAAAATTGTAGGCAGCCTCCTTAAGTAGTCTCAATTATTTGTGTTGACCCAGTTTTATCACTTGTGACAGAAAACGGCGAAGTGTCCGGTAATCCTGGCGTGGAACCGAGCAGTACAGATGACGTCAAGCTACTTCAAGGTAAATCTTGTTTCCTAGTTGAATACTCCTCGTGATCAGCTGTTGTGTTGAAACAGGAGCATCACTTTCGGCTTTAACCATCGTACTTGCATGATTGTCTGAATTCACCATACGTATATGATAATCACCGTGTTTGTTTGTTTGTTTGACTTGCTTTATTAATCCCCTAATAGCTCAACTTTCGAAACTTGAATGCGATGTTGCTGTGAAAGAGAAAGCTCTTGCTGTTTTGCAAGGTAGGGGTCCCTTATACCTAATGTAGGTCAGCATTTCATGTACCCTACATAATTATCTTAGCCGGTAATTATTTTTCACCGAGAATAAATGACGTAACGTCAAACAATTTGTTGGCAAACAAACTTTTTTTTAAATGCTTGATTTAGCAATGGTACTCGACATTTCGGCGTGTTTTGTCAGTCGAGAAATAATTTCATCGCTATGATATGCATGTAATGATAGATTCAACTGACTAAATCTGGGCTTCAACTTCCCTAAAGATATTGGTCACATCGCTAAGCTGTATTGTGTTACAAACATGGTAACGATAATGGTACGTAACGCTGCTTCATTTTCGGTATGATATTTTATGTTACAGCTCAACTTCAAGATACCAAAACTCTTCTCCACGAAAGTCGACAAGAGGTGGACAATCTAAAAGGTGAGATAGAGATCAAACTCTCTTAAACAAGCTGATTTGATGTCAACGCAGGGCTTTCATGTCATATGACAGTTTGGTTAATATTGGTCATCTGTTTTTCGTGTGCGCAGATGCAATGTCTAAAGCTGAGCACCAAGTTGATGAACACAAAGCTCGAATCAAAGAACTCGAAGGTGTGTTTATGTTTCTTAATTACCCCCTGTAGCCATCAAATACAATAGCATGACTTATAGTTTCTTTGTGGAATGTGTTAAGCCGATTTTAGCTGCGTATCATGGGATTTTTTGTCATTAATGGTGCTTAAAGCCTTCTATTTTAGAATTGATCACTTTATAATTATGCGAATTAATCGCGCTTGATGGAGGATTTAGAAGCTGTTGTTGTTTTGTAACTGTTTTGTAGAGCAAATAATGGAATACCACTTGAAGTCCGTGGATGAACTACCACTGACAGATGGGTTTGATGGCGAAGGGCAAGATACAAGACAAGGTATAATATACGAATACCGAAATGAGAGCTAATTATCAGACGAGATCCCCATAACTTCCCGTTGTTCGTAACACGTACGCAGCGTCTTAGTACTCTTTGCCTATTGTTCTCGTTCGTTGAGTGAAATAATAATGCCATAGCTCGGTCAAAGTTTGACATTTTTCCTGAGACGCACTTGATTTCCCTAACGTGAACTCTCGCACCAAAGATCTTTGGACGATCCGTGACTTGTTAAATGTCTTCACACTATGGCGACTGTAGTGCCAGCTGATGGCCTTATAACACCCTCGGTATCATTTCCAGCAGGGATCAGAATATACATTCTCCCATCACTTTCAATACATTGGCAAAGAAACGGGTAATGAGAATTGAGAAAAACTATCCACACCTCGATGATGCAAACATGGATTGATGTTCACATAATACAGTATGAGCTGCCGGGTAACGCACATCAGCCGATTGAAATGATGGTTTCATTGACTCAGTGTTTTTCGTTCCCAAAAAATGCAGTGGAGTGATGATTGCTAACGTATTTGATGATTGAATAGGTGAAGAAGATTCGTCCAAGTTCAAGAGACAGATCAGCTCACACTCTCGAATACAGGCTCTTTTAGGTAATTAGATTTAGCACCTTGACTCACTCGAGGCCCTCTCTTCCACTGCTTTTTTTCACAGACAGCTTTATTGGGTCACACTAAATTCATTTCGCCTTGTACCATGCCACAAACACAAACCTCACCTTCATCAAACCTTCATCTTACTTTTTTAACACTACATATCTGGTGTTAAAGACTCTTATTTGTGTTTTGTTCATTCCAGATAAAATTCTTGACATCCGCGCTATTGTGAAGGAAAGGAAAAAAATACTGTTACAATGGGCAGGTAACACAGCTAAGAAAATATACGAAAAATCACGGCGATCAATGACATATATCTGGATTTTTATCATTCTTCGCACATTCTTAAAATCATAATGTTTTATTTTAGAATCCGAAGAAAGAAAAAATGAATCCGCCACCGAAGATATTATGGTTAACTCGGATCATACAAATGGTAAGCATGAAGTCGAGTTTTATTCCACACAACCGATATTCTTTTCTTGATATGAGTGTTGCGGTTGATTCAGTGATTTATTTTCTTTTTGTGTCTATGATGCGACTAAAATTGAGCTCTGGCAACCGGAATTTCACAACTGATCGTAGCCGGACAACATTGCATTATTATTGGCGGTTTTCACGACGTTGCGCTCGCCTACGAAATGCCACATCACAAAGGTGCTGAGGCTGTCCAACACTGAAGGGCCTATGGTGAAGTAAACATGGCGGATCATGTAGAAGTTCCACATAAAACTAGAGAAAATGTCAATATATTAGTCACTATCCTTCTCCCGAATCACGCAAAATGAGTCAATCACGTATCGTCAAAATGACCAGAGTGATTTAGGAAGATTTAAAGACAAAACCAGAAGCGTCAAGTTTTATGCGATCGAGTCGATCGTCAAAACACATTAGACTTTTCTCCGCACGTTTCCCCCAAGACTGCTGTTTGTTGTCCAGTATCTTCAGCGTGGTTTTGTGGCTGGCAGTAAACGTTTGCTTTATCCGTTCCCTAGCGATTTTGAAAACTTAGGAGCACAGAAGATGGCTCAAGAAGGCTTAGTTCAAGAAATTATTTGGTTTCTGCCATCAAGTGCTCGCGACTCGTCTCATATTCCTCCAATTACAGCCTCGTGATTCTGCAAATTTCTCTGAACATCTTGGTTGTAAGGGCTTTATAAACTTTACGTGTGATTTGAAAAGTTCAGTGACGAATTTCTAGCATTTTAGCTACCTAGAAGTCAAACGTCTATACATTCGGCCATGTTTACTTCAGCAATGGCTGTTTGACAGCCTCTCTTTGGTGTGTTGCGTGCGCAACATCGGGAAAACCGCCAATTGTCAACTACTTTTTGTTTAGTTGCCAGTGCTCTGAACAATCTACCCCTCCACCCTGATTTGTACAGGGTAACCAGGGGTGCTTGGCACGACGACACATGCAGGGGTCCGGTATTTTGAGTAGAATTAGACAAGAGGTTTGTCGTTTTTCCTTATGATTTAAAATCCGTATCGCATTCTTGTAGAACCCAATGGTGATCCTGATAGACTGGTTTCAAGTGGCTTGGAAAGTCTACAAGAGATCGAAGGTAATTTCTCTTTCACAGGTAAACCCTCAACCCTCTCTCTTAACAAAATATTACAGTGTGTCCATTGCTTTTTGCAGATAATTTTGCCGGTATTGAGAAATTAATCGATGCCGAGCACGAGAGCGGAGTACAGTTAAAAGGTAAAAGTGTGACGCTTTCCAGGGATCACAGTGTCTATAGGCCACACGTGGCCAAGTTGTTTAAAAAACCAGTAGGGCTTTCTCGTATTCAGTTCATAATTCCCCTTATAACATCTTGATACCACTACTACCAGAATCCTCTTCAAATTCGTTTTGTTATTCAAAAGTTTGAGCTCCTGTGGGAGCTGCAAGATAATAGTGTTAATGAGGCAAACACGAGAAACTACAAAAAGGATTCTGGGATTAGTAGTATCAAGTGTAATAAAGGGAGTTGAGAATTTCGCAAAAATGGCCAGGAATAGGTTTGGGCCGGCTAACTATTCTGGGTTTCTCGCCGTTTTTTTAAATATTTTTTTCGTCCAATTGGAATCTTGTGCGAATTTCACTGATCACAATATACAGTTATCCGTATTCCTGATACCTTTCAAAAACTATTTGGGGAAGACTTTTATGTGTTTCTAGACCTTAGCTGCCTAGCAGTTTTCTTCTGACCTCTTCCAGTTTAGCGATATTTGTATCTTGCTATTTGTCTGCTATTAAAAAAATCTAGCTCGGCTAAAATGATCCAAATCATATTTTCAATGATTTCCTTCTCAGACTCATTTGTTTCTTTTTATCTTATCTTCGGTTTTTCTATTTCTTTGCAGAGGAGTTCAAAAATGCTCAAGCGTACACTAAAGACTTCAAGCGGCAAATTTTAGATTTACGAGGTGATTAGTTTTGGATGTAGGCTTGTTTCTTTCTGTGCTAGCTCGCATGCTACTGTACTTTAATCACAAGCACTTTCAGCAACACCACGTTTTGCTATAGCGCACTTGTCGTTACATTGCAAGCTGGTGCCCGCATAGATCGCCATACTTCTTCTTCAAACGCATAGAACGTCTTTGGTGTAGGGTAGAAGGGCATTCTTGACCTCACAGTCATATAATCTTGATTAAATCTTGTACTTGAGCTAAGGGTTTTTTCATTGGTGCTCCTATACCCAGAATATGTTTCTGTGCCTGTAGACAGATCCAGTTCCACAGCAAACTAATTCGCTTTTCCGAGCTAATGTAAATCATAGCTAGAGCTATTTAGTGTTGAAACTCTGTGCAGCGGTATTTGACTTTATGTAGATCATATATGGTACACTCGTACATCCCGTTCTATAAGACATGACAGATATTTATACGGAGGACACTGTGTACCATATATGAAGGATCTACCTTTATGTGCGCCTCACTTCCCAACAGACAAAATTCTTGAAGAGCAAGATCAATCTCGGAAGAAAGAGGAATATGTGGCTATGATGAAACGTAAGTAATCCCTTCTTTTCTTTCTCATTTCATTTTCTTCGGTTTGCTACTATTCTTTACTGCAGTTTTATATTCCTGCGAACTCAAACTTTTGTTTTCAAATCACCAAACTGCGTCCTGGCGTCCGTCAATTATAGTTTCAACGAGAATGGGAAGTAGCATTTAAAATCCACGTCTCCCCTGTTAAGGACTTCTGGAATTCCAGGTTGGGTAACCATGAATTCCAGGGTGTGTACCATGGATTCCAGGGTGTGTACCATGAATTCCAGGGTGTGTACCATTAATTCCAGGGTGTGTACCATGAATTCCAGGGCGTGTACCATTAATTCCAGGGTGTGTACCATTAATTCCAGGGTGTGTACCATTAATTCCAGGGTGTGTACCATTAATTCCAGGATGTGTACCATTAATTCCAGGGTGTGTATCATTAATTCCAGGGTGTGTGCCATTAATTCCAGGGTGTGTACCATTAATTCCAGGGTGGGTAACCATGAATTTCAGGGCGTGTAGGATGAATTCCAGGGTGTGTACCATGAATTTCAGGGTGTGTACCATGAATTCCAGGGAGTGTACCATGAATTCCAGGGTGGTAGTGAAGAAATTTACTGGAATTCAAAGGTTGGTGGGGGCATATCCAGGGTGGGTATCTGACGCAGGGGTCCTCAACAGGTGGGTTCGGATTTTAACTGCTAACTAACCAATAAAACTGAGTTAGTTTATCTGTGAATAATAAGGCATACATTCCACAGCGGGGCAGTAAGGGTACAAGTTGTCCTGCTGGTAATCGTGCCGACGCCCTGCATTCTTGATTTGTCCTAATAAACTTCGACTAGTGGAAATGCAAAAATGTGCTTTTTTAGACTAGGAGGAGATTCTCAGAACGTGCCTAGAAAATGAGAAACGTAGCACATCTACCACATACTCTTGCAACTATGCTAGTTATATAGCCACATGTCCAAGGAACATTTTTAGCCACGATGTACTAATGGAACGTTGGGACATCATAGTGCATGGGGCTGAAATGTTACACCCATTATGGTCCCTCTATAATGGGACAAATATGATACAGCCTTCTTGTTGAAACTTTGAATGTATATAACTCTTGATAGTATGGTGCGATAAACTTCAAAATTGGCTGAAGGATTCATATGATGGATGTCGTCACAAATGGTTTGCCAAAGTGACGTTTCGAGTTTCCATGGCAACCGTTGCTATGCGAAAACATGGTTCGCCGAGAAATATCATTAAAAACGTGAATTTTGTGCGATATTTACCGTTTTGTTTAGTTTTTGAAATCATTGAAATGATTTCTACCTGTTGGAAAAGCATTTCCTATCAATTTAAGAACCAGGTTGCACATAAAATATACCTTTAAATACCTAAAGGTCTCCTTAAAATTCCTTAGCAACAGAGTTACCTTACTGGTATAAATATGACAATGGTCGCGTTTGAAGCCTGATACTGAAAATAACATGCAAAATGGTCACCTTTTTGATATAGCGGATCTAGTTAAACTAGTTTGTAAATGTTTCAGTTGGTGTACGTTGGCGTATGCATATCCCACAATGCAATGCAACCTGATTTCTCGTATGGTAATTAGCTGCCGTTTCTTATAAATGTTTATTGAACATAATGTTTTTTATACGTTTTGTTGAGGTGTGAAGTTTAAAAACTATTAGACACAATGCGTGGTATCCGTAAAACTGGCCGGTGTACGTTATGTTATAAAAGAGAACGGTCCGGCGTTGCTATGCTACGTTTATTAAGGGGTTACTGCCTTTTAAGATGCCCAACATTACAGCTTTAATCGTGTACAGAGGAGCTTTTAGCTCATGTTGTGTATGACGTAGCAACTAAGACTTTGACTGAATGAGTTATTCGACCGATGCTTTAGTTTTTTAACTGTTGACGCATTAAGCTGTTGTTACCATGGAAACGGTCACCAGGAAAACTTGGTTGCTTAATGGTTGATATGTACACGTTTAACAGGTCATATGATAAAGATGATGTACGATCCTATTTTCGAGGCGGCACTGCAACTGCAGGTTAAGATTATTGTCTGCATTGCATGATGATGTTTCAGCACCCTTAAGATTGGACTTAAATTAGCGGCACATTAATGCGCCTATGCCTATTATATATGTTCCATTCTGAGCCGAAAGCCTCTATATGCATGTGACGTTTTGTAAATTTACGAGTGAATATTTTTGGCTTTTTTCGTATTCATGACCACATGAATTAGGATAGATTCCCTTGTCATCAGTTTTTTTAGTGAAACTTCGAAATAGATTGGTAGATATTTAACCAAACCCCTTCGTTGTGACAAGAAAGGATGTTGGGAAAGGACATAAAAAGGGCTGCAGTTAACACAGGATTTTCCGAAATAGGTGTCCTGTAACGAAAATGAACGTGGAAAGGGGCCCGAAGCATATACAGAAATGTCCATTTCGGAGGGTTTGTCGAATTTCCCTGGAGACAAGAGCTACTTAAAAGATTTAAATCGAAATATTGAGACTAACTTTCTGTTCTCTTTCGCTTCGCTCAGGCGAATAGAAATTATTTCTACTTTATACAATAATGACAAACAACTGTATGAGTAGGATCGCACCTGTACGGGCATTTTCAAATAATACTATCTTCATAATTTGACAAAAACAGTCCTATTTTGTCAACTGATACCTCATTTCAAAGCGTATATCGTGGGCTAAACTTTGATAAATATCATTTTATCTAAAGAATACCCAGATTTTTTTGCGGAGGTCCCTTGTCGGGGCCTCAGCTCAACTTTGGATAGTTCACCCTCCACCCTCGTTAATACTATCGTCGTTGACTAAAGATGTGTTCTAGAAAACCATGTCGGGGATTTTGGAAATTCGATTTCCTTTGAAGTTACGAGTTTTTAAAGAATTTCTTTTTCACATTTCTTAAAAATCCTAGCGGACACATAGAATTGGCTCAAAAAATGGGCTCTTTTTAACATTTTAAAAATCCCCGACACAGTTTTTTACAACACAACTAAGCCCATGGTAATGTTGTTAAAGAACAAAAGCAGTGTATATTCGCGTGGGTGAACTGATGCAACGGAAAGGGAACTCATTAAAAAATCTGTTTCCAAAATTAAAGCAGTAAAGTACACATTCATAGTTGAGGTGAAGAAATAAGCTTTTAAATAAGGTATCACTTGCCAAAATACGACTTTTTTCCCCGAAATTATGCCATTTTAACGAAAAACACTACGTAACCTGATGTCTCTACATAGAAATTTTCATACGGTTGGCTGCGCGCTTTAAATAGCAAATGAATAGAAGCAAAATTTAATCGAGTTTTCAGCTCCTGGAGAAATGCCATTTCAGCTGATAGGTTCAAAATCCGCACAGCGCGCTTTGAGCGTGTAAAGAGCGATACTTCAATGCTACTAAAAATTACTTATTACTAATAAAAACATCGTACTGGGCTTCTAATAGCATAATGTCAGCTTCTAATGGCATAATGCCAGCTTCTTATTGCATAATTTAAACTTCTAATGGCATAATGTCAGATTTCAATGGCATCAAGTCCGCTTCTAATGACATAATAACAGCTTCTAACGGCATATTCTCAGCTCATTCTAATGCCATAAAAATGTAAACTACTCACGACAAAAAAATCGGCTTCTATTGGCATAAAGTCGGCTTCAAATAGCATATTGCAGCTTCTAATGGCATAATGTCATCCTTAAGGCATAGTGTCGGCTTCTAATAGCATAATCTCAGCTGGTAATGGCATAAAGTCAGCTTCTAATATCATAAAGTCATCTTCTTAAGGCATAATGCCAGCTTTTAATGGTATCAAGTCAGCTTCTAGAGGCATAAAGTCGGCTTCTAATGGCATAAAGTCGGCTTCTAATGGCACTACGTCAGCTTCTAATGACATACTGTCAGCTTCTAATGACATAAGTCCGCTTCTAATGACATAAAGTCGGTTTCTAATGACATAAAGTCGGCTTCTAATAGCATAATTTCATCTTCTAATGACTTAATGTCAGCTTCTAGTGGCATAATGTCAGCTTCTAGTGACTTAATGTCAGCTTCTAATGACATAATATCAGCCTCTAATGACATAATGTCAGCTTCTAATGACATTAAGTCCGCTTCTAATGCCATAATGTCAGCTTCTTATGGCACTATGTCAGCTTCTAATGGCAGTATGTCAGCTTCTAATGGCACTAGTCAGCTTCTAATGACATAATGTCAGCTTCTAATGACATAAAGTCCGCTTCTAATGACATAAAATCCGCTTCTAATGGCATAATGTCAGCTTCTAATGACATAATGTCAGCCTTTAATGGCATAATGTCAGCTTCTAATGACATAATGTCAGCTCCTAGTGACATAAAGTCAGCTTCTAATGACATAATGTCCGCTACTTGTGTCATAAAGTCAGCTTCTAAAGCCATAATGTCAGTTTCTAATGACATAAAGTCCGCCTCTAATGGCATAATGTCAGCTTCTAATGGCACTATGCCAGCTTCTAATGGCACTATGTCAGCTTCCAATGGCACTATGTCAGCTTCTAATGACATAATGTCAGCTTTTAATGACATAAAATCCGCTTCTAATGGCATAATGTCAGCTTCTAATGACATAATGTCAGCTCCTACTGACATAAAGTCAGCTTCTAATGACATAATGTCCGCTACTTGTGGCATAAAGTCAGCTTCTAATGACATGTCAGTTTCTAATGACAAAGTCCGCATCTTATGGCATAATGTCAGCTTCTAATGGCACTATGTCAGCTTCCAATGGCACTATGTCAGCTTCTAATGACATAATGTCAGCTTCTAATGACATAAAATCCGCTTCTAATGGCATAATGTCAGCTTCTAATGACATAATGTCAGCTCCTACTGACATAAAGTCAACTTCTAATGACATAATGTCCGCGACTTGTGGCATAACGTCAGCTTCTAATGACATAATGTCAGTTTCTAGTGACATAAAGTCCGCATCTTATGGCATAATGTCTGCTTCTAATGGCACTACACTGTCAGCTTCTAATGACATAAAGTCCGCTTCTAATGACAAAATCCGCTTCTAATGGCATAATGTCAGCTTCTAATGACATAATGTCAGCTCCTAGTGACATAAAGTCAGCTTCTAATGACATAATGTCCGCTACTTGTGGCATGATGTGAGCTTCTAATGACATAAAGTCCGCTTCTAATGGCATAAAGTCCGCTTCTTATGGCAAAATGTCAACTTCTAATGCCACTATGTCCGCTTCTAATGACATCAAGTCCGCTTCTTATGGTTTAATGTCAGCTTATAATGGCACTATGTCAGCTCCTAATAGCACTATGTCAGCTTCTAATGGCACTACGTCAGCTTCTAATGACACAATGCCAGCTTCTAATGACATAAAGTCCATTTCTAATGGCATAATGTCAGTTTCTAATGGCACTATGTCGGCTTCTAATGGCATAAAGTCCGCTTCTAATGGCGAAAAGTCTGTCAGTATGTCAGCTTCTAATGACAAAATGTCATCTTCTAATGACATAAGGTCGGCTTCTAATTGCATAACGTCGGCTTCTAATTGCATAATGTCAGGGACGTCAGGGAGTCAGACTTCAGACTTTTTTACTGCAACTTACATACATTTTATTACACATTAACCGATCTGCAAATAGCTTAGCTAATCGTGGCGTCAATAAAATTAAAAGATGCACACAAAGAACGATAACAGCAATTTTTAAGCAAAAAGAGAGAAATGGGTATCAGCAATTAAAGTCTAGGGATCTACAATGTTGTCATAAAGAAACCAATACATAAGTGAAGGAAAGTTGCAAAAATTGAATATGAGGGCAAAGGAAAAACATGAATCATACAGATCCAAGCAACATACAACAAAAAGGCTAATGAACTCAAGATTAGACAAGAGCTGCACTAATTTGAGATATATCAACGTAGTCAACGAAAAATTGTAAAATCTCAATCAAAGCAGGATGTAGCTTCTTGTTGAATATAAATTTGGTAATTCATTCCATATCTTAGCCCTAATTATAGAGGAAATTTACAGGCAAAACATCAGCGTCAACAAAGAGAGGCACAGCATGATCGCTTCGTCCTACGCCTTCGCTTCGTCCTAAGATTTTTCGCTCCGTCTCTTGTTAAAATTTCAAGACTACTGTCATACATTTACTGTATTTCTCCGGGAGAGTGTAAGGAAATTTCGCCATTTGAAAGGCAGTCCCTAGATTTTTTAAGTGCTGGGGTTGACGTCCCTGTTATTTCAGCTTCTAATTGCACTAATTGCCAGCTTCGAATGGCATAATGTCAGCTTCTAATGACATAAACTCCGCTTCTAATTGCTAAAAGTCAGCTTCTTATGGCACAATGTAAGCTTCTAATAAGGTAAAGTCAGTTTTAATGGCATCAAGTCGGCTCCTTATGGCATAATGTCACAAGAAAGGCCAGATTGGTTAAATATCTAGCAATCTATTCAAATGTTTGATAAAAAAGACTGGTGACAAGGGAATCTACCCTAATTCATGTGGTCATGAACGGAAGTTTACAAATACAAAGTTTCATATGAAAAAAGCCCAAAATCATCACTCATAAACAAAACGTCACACGCATAGAGCCTTTCGGCTCAGAGTGCGCCATGGTTTATAATAGGTATAAGCGCATCAATGTGTCGCTAATTTCAGTCCAATCTTGTTAAGGGTGCTGAAACACCATCATGCAATGCAGATAATAATCTTAACCTGCAGTTGCAGTGCCGCCTCGAAAATAGGATCGTGCATCATCTTTATCATATGACCTGTTAAACGTGTACATATCAACCATAAAGCAACCAAGTTTTCCTGGTGACCGTTTCCATGGTAACAACAACTTAATGGTCAACAGTTAAAAAACTAAAGCACCGGTCGAATAACTCATTCAGTCAAAGTCTTAGTTGCTACGTCATACACAACATGAGCTAAAAAGCTCCTCTGTACACGAGAAAAGCTGTAATGTTTGCCATCTTAAAAGGCAGTAACCCCTAAATAAACGTAGCATAGCAACGCCGGACCTTTCTCTTTTATAACATAACGTACACCGGCCAGTTTTACGGATACCACGCAATTGTGTCTAATAGTTTTTAAACTTCACACCTCAACAAAACGTATAAAACACATTGTGTTCAATAAACATTTTATCAGAAACGACAGCCCTTATAACACTGTAAGTGCTAATTACCATATGAGAAATCAGTTTGCATTGCATTGTGGGATATGCATACGCCAACGTACACCAACTGAAACAACTAGTTTAACTAGATCCGCTATATCAAAAAGGTGATCATGTTGCATGTTATTTTCAGTGTCAGGCTTCAAACGCGACAATTGTTACATTTATACCAGTCAGGTAACTCTGTAGCTAAGGTCTTTTAAGGAGATCTTCAGGTATTTAAAGGTACATTTTATGTGCAACCTTGTTCTTAAATTGATAGGAAATGCTTTTCCAAAGGGTAGAAATCCTTCCAATGATTTTAAAATCTAAACAAAATGGTAAATATCGCACAAAATTGTCGCTTTTAATGATATTTCTCGGTGAAAGAGGTTTTCGTATAGCAACGGTTGCCATGGAAACTCGAAACGTCACTTTGGCAAGAGATTTGTGACGACATCCATTGTATGAATCCTTCAGCCAATTTTGATGTTTATCGCACCATACTATCAAGAGTTATATACATTCAAAGTTTCAACAAGAAGGCTGTAGCATATATGTCCCATTATAGAGGGACCATAATGGGTATAACATTTCAGCCCCCAGCACCATGATGTCCCAACGTTCCATTAGTACATCGTGGCTAAAAGTGTTCTTTGGACATGTGGCTATTTAACTAGCATAGTTGCACGAGTATGTGGTAGATGTGCTACGTTACGATTTTTTCAGGGTCCTTCCTCCTAGTCTATTTGGCTTAGGAGATGAGTGGGCCATAGCCAGCGTTTTATTATAATGTATCGTTCACAACTAGACCCTATCGATATGTTTCCCAACTTCAGGGTTCCCACGGGTCCTTGAAAACCTGGAAAGTCCTGGAATATGAAATGTCCTTTTCCAGGCCTTGAAAGTCCTGGAGTTTTCGAAAAAATATGCCAAGGTCCTTAAAAGTCCTGGAAAAATTTTCTACAAATGCGTTCTGGGAAATTTTGTAACAATACAAGTGATTAATAAACAAAATAAAGATTGCAATATTAATTTGTTTGTTGAATGTCGTCAATGAAACCAAAATGTCATGATGTGCGCCGATGCAGTATATGCTTTTTTTTCGGTATGCAAGGTCCTTATTTTTTCAAAAGTCCTTGAAAGAATTTTGACAGCTTCAAAACGTAGGAACCCTGAACTTTTTTGTATCACTATAGGTGAAGTTAGCGAGCTTACACATGAGCGCGACATCATGAAACTAGAGATGAACTGTGAGCAGCAGGCTGTAGAGACAGCGCAACATGCCGCCAGAGAAATGCAAAAACAAGCCGCCATGAGCGCCCAGAAGGCAGGAAAGAACATGGGTAAGGTGACACACAATACTGATGTGTAGATCCACGGCACGTGGACAAAACGTGCTTGATAATTAGGCCAAATGGATGTATCGTGCCAAATCTCGGATCGACAACACGGCACGTGGACAAAACGTGCTTGATGATTAGACCAAATGAATGTATCGTGCCAAATCTCGGATCGACAACACGACACGTGGACAAAACGTGCTTGTTAATTAGGCCAAATGAATGTATCGTGCCAAATCTCGGATCGATAACACAGCACGTGGACAAAACGTGCTTGATAATTAGGCCAAATGAATGTATCGTGCCAAATCTCGGATCGACAACACAGCACGTGGACAAAACGTGCTTGATAATTAGGCCAAATGAATGTATCGTGCCAAATCTCGGATCGACAACACAGCACGTGGACAAAACGTGCTTGATAATTAGGCCAAATGAATGTATCGTGCCAAATCTCGGATCGACAACACAGCACGTGGACAAAACGTGCTTGATAATTAGACCAAATGAATGTATCGTGCCAAATCTCGGATCGTCAACACGGCACGTGGACAAAACGTGCTTGTTAATTAGGCCAAAGGAATGTATCGTGCCAAATCTCGGATCGACAACACAGCACGTGGACAAAACGTGCTTGTTAATTAGGCCAAAGGAATGTATCGTGCCAAATCTCGGATCGACAACACGGCACGTGGACAAAACGTGCTTGATAATTAGGCCAAATGAATGTATCGTGCAAAATCTCGGATCGACAACACAGCACGTGGATAAAACGTGCTTGATAATTAGGCCAAATGAATGTATCGTGCCAAATCGTGGTTCATGTTTAAAGCCATAACAAAACAACGCTATTAAATGAGCGGACTGCGCTTCTTGCCCTGGCGTGTTTTACGTTATCCGAGGTACATTTTCTTACATGACCTTCATAATTTGAGAAGCTCGGCTGTTCAATCCAATATTAATAGTGTACTACTTCGTATTCTAGTCAATATGAGAATTGATTTGCTCGCTCTTCTAGTTTGTCAAAATAGCCCAGCCCGCCATGTCGCTTATGTGTCAAGCTTAAAGTGCACTTGTCTACAATCTGCATGTTGTTTTTGAAACGTCAGTGTGGTTCGCTATTATTTCTATCTAGGCAGCGTCGCCCGGAAAAATACTCACATGGGCTGTGAGGCCACCAATAGCATGTCATTATGTCTTACGTTACATTTCTCATGATGCTTTGTCTGTTTGCATTCTAGTTGAATTAAGTGTCATAACAGAAGACAACACAACTCTAAAACAAAGAATTCAGACTCTAGAAAGTGAATTGAAAAAGTAAGTCAATTGAAACAAAATCAATTAACCTTGTGGTCTCTAAATCCTGGCCCTCTATAGAATGCTAGACTATGTTTTACACATATTTTACGGTGCTCCTTGAAACCATGTATCATATTCATAGTTCTCTATTCAGGTACCGTCGCGAGAATAATCGCTTGTCGGCGGATCACTCGAAACTACAGTCGTCCTACATGGAGCTAGAGTCAAAGAGTAGAAGTGAACACGAGAAGCTCATCAAGCAACAGGTTAGAAGAGCCGCTCCTCCGCTATGTTGTACTGATAAGCTTGATCATCTTGCACCTACAGAGATGGAGTGGGGGTTCACATCCTTGCGGGGTTACAGTTCTATCCGAGTGGGGTAACAAGCATTCCAATGATACTTACTGTGTTACAGGATTTGTGGAATCGCAGTCACAATGCTCTGATCATATTGGTGATTCAAAACGAGAACCAGCCCTAAACCCAATAGCAGTAGACAAGTCGACAAGAGTTCAAACGGCAATAAATATTTCAGTTTCTGTTCGTCTTTCATCTCACATATATCTTTATTTTGTACAAATGTAAAAAACGGCCTTCATTGATTTGTTCGTGGTGCTTTTTTAGTTTATTTGCTTTGTTTATATTGTTTTATTTGCTTTGTTTATATTGTTTTATTTGCGTGTTTGTCTTAGCGCATGCTCCGTGATAAGGATGGAAACGAAGTACAGGAAAGAAGATTATCAACCGACAAGGTGTGCTGGCCAAACTGCTGAGTCGTATTTTACTTGTTACTGCTTTTACTAGTTGTTGCTTTGGTTTGCTTTGTATCTTGTCCATTATTGTACTGACCCGAGTGACTTGGCCAAGAACGCCAAAAAAGCTAAAAGAGCAAAAAATGTTTTGATCTACTACTAATAATACACATGAAAAACATTTCTGGATTCTGATTGGCTGAGAGCAGTGCAGGTTTTTGGTAACAAAGTGCCAAAAAAGTAACAAAGTGCAATGGGTAACAAAATACAAATTTTCTTTTGAAATGCTAATATGATTACAAAATATTTGTGCTCAAATTCTGTTAGGTTTTGGTCCAGATTTCAATGAAAGAAAAAATGCGTGCGGCTTGATCAGTTTGTAACTTCTTACATGTGTATTATTAAAAGGAAATCATACGACTTTTCTCGTTCAATTCGGAATTTATTTGCACGAGTGGGTTTTTCAAAAAATATCAAAATTGCATATTTCCTATACTAATATATGTTTTGGTTTGCGTGATAACTTTTTATTTCAGTAGTAGTGTGGGATAAAAAAAATGGGAATATTTAAAGTCGCTAGAGAAGCGGGCATTTCCATCAATCTTTGAAATAAAGATAAGGGTTTTCTGCAGGCTCCTCTTTCTCGGGTATTCTCAACAGTACCCTGGGTACCAGAGTCTCCAAGCTTCTCTCGTTGAGCCAAGACGACGCAATAGCAGGGGCGTGGCACGGCGAGCGAAGCGAGGGGCCTCTAGCCTCACGGTCTAGTTTCCTCAGTTCCGCTAGTACTGTGAGTTGATAGCATGTGATCCTTGTAATGTGACCTTTAAAACCGACGCGTGGAGGTACAGGAAAAGTTGATTGATTCCAGGCGCGTGATGATCTACATTTTGCACTACCACGCATAACTATGTTTTGAAAAACAGATCCCAAAGCCGATCTGGCTATTTTTTTCTGATTTATATTTGCCGAGCCAATAATGATCTATTCGTATTGTTTTCAAGACGTCTGCTCTAGAGGAACGTCTCAAGACAGCAGAGGAGTTACTCAAACAACAACAAGACACATCGCGTGCTACTATACAAGAAGACCAGGAACGGATCAATAAGCTGGTATGCTATCGTCAAACCAATGGAGTGCAAACAGTAAATATGTGAACCAAATAGTACAAGTTTGTACAGTTTTGTAAAGAAGTTGCAAACATTCAGAGCCGAAACATTGGCACTGTAAATTGTACAAATTTGTGCAGTTTTGTATCACAAATGTTTGACGTATTGTTGTGATCCTTTTTTGTGTCCTCTTGGGGGAAAGAGGAAAAGCTCACAAACCTTCGTCCTAGACTAAGGAACGGAATAGGAATATGCTCTTGTGGATTTTACTTTAATTGAGCAAGGAAAGTAAGAGAGACGCACAGATTGGTACTGCACAACTTTACTGGTTATTACTGGCTGACTAAAAGTCAGACTGACCTGCTGGTCAGACTTCCTTGGTTAGACCATGTCCAACTCTGACTAACCTTATGTCTAACCTAAAGATTACACGTTCAGGTTCTCTATTTATACGTTTTTACAATCAGCTGTGTTTACACAGATTAGGTTACGTGTCTTACAATTTTAAATTAAAGGTCTGCGAAACATCGTATTTAAGAAATTCTATGTAACTCTGAAATGATTCATTAGATAACAGAGAACAGAATATAAAGTTTGGCTACGAAATTTAGTATAGTTCTTTAGAGAATTTCAGAGATATTTTAGAATAAAGTTTCCTGTAATAACTCCAATTAAAATTGAAAGTTAAGATATTTACTTTTACCTTGCGCCTTAAGTCCATGACGCAACTGAATCTACACATTCCAAATTGCCAGGAAACTCAGGTGTTGAGTGAAACTGAAAAATAGGAAATTGTTTGAAAGTCAAACTCAACATTGAAATCTCTGTTATTGAACAAAAGTCAACATGTCAAATCTAAGAAAAAGTATTTGTTTTGGTTTAGACTAAATTGTACAGTTTTTGTAATTTTTATATTTGATTCACGGATTCCCAATTCAATCAAAATTACCCGAAAAACGTATCATAACAGTATTTACTGTTTGCACTATACCTAACCTGCTGGTTTGGGTTTTTGGTTTTCCTACAAAATGAAACAACGATATCCTTACAACAGTCGTCCGCTTTCACTGATGCCCGTATCCGCACGATGTCTTACTGGATGGGTGCGGTTTGATTGATAGTTCGGATAACGAGTATAGACGTTAACAAACTGAAAATCGGGGTTCACCTCTCGACCAGAACGTTGGGTGTCAGGATGTTTCTTTGTATTATAGGTGCTATCTTACGTCTAGCATATACATATACACCCTACATGTCATTTATATAATCCTAATGTGAAGATAGATGTGTGGGATGATAAAATGAGAATGTCGAAAGTCGCTGCACAATCGGTCATTTCCGTCAGTCTTTGCGATATAAAGATAATTGGGTTTTCTGTATCCTAGAACATATAAAAGCGCATTTTCGCTTGTGAATTTGCACATTGCATTGATCTATTGAGATATTGCATAGCGCACTTTGCCTCCCTCCTGTCAGTATCCTATACACCACTTTCACAATTCAGTTTTTGTAGTTAAAGCCGAAAGAAGCAGTTACTGTAGTCAAAAAGCTTGCTGCTCAAGAAATTACATCAGAATACAGTTTCATAAAATTTCGTATAATTTGATTAAATGTTGACGGAATTATAGGACCTCACAAATACAGAGATTTGTATGGGTTTTTCACTAGAGCCTTTCTGGCCTCGTTTTGGAGTATTGTGAGAACTTCAGATGCTTACTTCTCGTGCAAGATTTGCGGGGTTTTAACTCAACTCCACAAATTATATTTTTAATAATTTTCATGTCAAAAATTCAAATAGCTTTAAAGTTTCAATGACTCATGTAAATGAGCCGCGGCCATTGTGAAAGTCGTGTATAAAGGTCGATTCGTGGTAAGGCTAGTAGGAAAATAATTAATTCTGTGTTGTGTTCTACTTTTCAGCAATCCTACCTGGTATCGTTACTAATAGGAGCACTCGCACTAATCCTGGTCTACGCGCTGGACTTGATTTCCATTAAACCAGGTGGCCGACTTACCTTCTGGTGACGATCACCGTGTGCAACTATTCGCCTTTCGCATGCTCCGACGCCAACACTGTACACTGTACCGCACTCTATCTACAAAATCGAAGTGCTATTCTAGTGCTACAATTTATTGTTCCACATTGGTAACAATATACAATCCTTGGTGTTCCTGTAAAAAGATGGAATTGCATGGAATGTTCGTCAGTAATTGTTTCTACCTTACGTGTGAGGTGCTTGTATCTTCTTTTTCTCTGCTCATGAATATATTTCAAATTATTTGCTTCAGAAACGAATCCATCCATTTGTATTTGGTGAACATGGGTCCTAGATGTTGCGACATTTTGTAAACTCGATTAAAATAGATCGATTTCCCTTATAGAGAAAATGGTCAAATAAGATCGATCACTTGTATTTGTGGGTCTTGGGTGTAATACAATGTAAATACAATGTCGGCTTTCAAAACTCAAACATTTTGAGGTTTCTCTTTCTTTCCCTCTTCTTACTTGGGTCCGAGGCTTAGGAAATAGAACAAAAGAAAATCCATCGGCATTGAAGAATTTATTTTGTTTTGTTTTATTCCCCTAACCCTCGAATCAAAGTTAGAATTTTAATATATCGAAATTGGTATAGTTCTTTCTTTTTAAATTAAAAAGCTTGCGTTAAGGGTAAAACAATTAACACTTATTTACAGGGACCGAAGGAGACTATGTTTTGTGCACCCGAGACCGCGAATTCCCAAGAAGTGGGAACAAAACAAAAATAAATCTCTTCTCGATTTTATTAAAATGGCTCTTACTCTGATCCTCGCTAAAACTAGTTTTTGTTCCTGAATGAAATTTTGTGTAGTGTGCGCGACTTTCGCCTGTGATGTTTTCGTGGTCACGTGACTTCCACTCGATCGAGCAAGATCTTTTATTATTTACCAAGTTTCAAATTGCATTTTCCCGGGTATCCTATTGGTCGAAAGTGTGTCACGTGAAGGGTACAACATTTCACTGTTTCCCGGCAAGACAAACAATACGTTATTAACCGGGGCAGGTTCCTAGAAGGCCAGTTAAGAGTTATCAGTGGATAAACGCTTATCCAACGGAAAAATCCTGAACAAAACCTATACAACAGATAACTTTTATTCCGTGGATAACTTTATCCAACCTTTCAGGAACCGACCCCGGGGAAATAAATCGGCGGTCTTGTACAATCCCGGTCCCAGTCAATAAGTGTTAACTGCTCGATCGAGTGTCAGTTAGGAAAGCAAACCACTGGTGACCCCGCAGAACCGGAAAAAGTTCATCACATCACTTCATTTCCACTGCGCTACAGAACGCACAGCGCGTTGAATACAAACGATTTTTGCGGGAGAAAACGTGTAAAACGCATTGGAAAATTTGGCGTATTTTGCACATGACCAAGTGCAATCGCAGTCGTACGAAATCTACTCTGATACGTTTTGTTCCTAATCTATACAACCACCAGAAGTGTGATGACGACCTTGCCTGATTAATACTGATCATATAAGTGCAGCCGTCTTATTTGGAGCGTTTAAATAATGTACCTATTCTTGTCCAATAAACCAAATGAATACTGCGTATCTGGCGTCCCTTACACCTTAGAATTAGGAGTAAAGGACCGTCTAGGCAAGACATTTGTATTGGCAATTTCTTTGTGTTACTGACCACCACGAGATTCTCCTACTGATGACCTCGGGATTCCAGGGTGGATGGTCATCAAAAAGCACTGATTCCGAGGTGGACCCTGGAATGGAAATCCATATTTTTGGGATACCCTGGTAATCATAATTTTGGTCATGAGAAAATTCATGGAATTGCAGTGTGGGTTTCTGCGAACTCTCGAGATCGATTTCCAACCGTAAAACCGCTTTCTGGCTTCCGTCAATCAAACTTTGAAACTCTTTGGAAAACATAGAATTCAGTTATTCGCCATTTTAGAGAAATGTCCCAACACACGTCATCTTTTACTATCCTTTTCTAAACAAATGGCGTAACTTACGGTCGGCTAAGACTCAAATTAGACCCGATAGTTTGATTGACGGAAGCCAGAACGCCAGTGGAAGTCGAACGCGAGAGTTCGCAGAATACTCAAAACAGCTGTAAGGTGACTCATGCGAAAGTCAGAGCGCATTTCGCGAAAATATATTTTCGTGTGCAACTTTAAAAATATACTCGCTATGAACTTCAATCTTGGAGAATATAAGAGGCCGACCATTTGACTTTGGGGGGGGGGGTTGGATGATTTTTTTTGCACGATTTTTTTTTACGTCTCGAAGATATTGTAGGATATTTATTTCGTAAAATTAGCTGAGGATTATGACAAAAATGCTGTGCAGGAATTTTTTTTCAAAATCACCCCCCCCCCCCCCCCCCCCCCCCCCCCCACCTCAGAAGTCAAATGGTCGGCCCCTTAGCGGTATCTTTTGGCAATATTTACGCATTATGAGATCTCCATTAGCGTTAATACTTTTTAGTAATAACATCTGAGCTTAAATGGACCCCTTCCTTGAGAGATCAACCCCGCGCAAAAAAAACGTTGCTGGTATTTTTGAACGAAACTCCATTAATCATATTGAAGACAGTTGGACTAAGTGGTAACGAAGTTTCAGGAAATTCGTTGGAAGCAAAGGCCAAAAACACGACTAAAACGATGGGGACGCTTCCAAAGAATTCCCCCGCATATCGGAGGTGCCAACAGGCTTGCTCCTTGCAGCTGTTTTGAGAATTCTGCGAATTCCCGAGATCGATTTCCAACCGTCAAACCGCCTTCTGGCTTCCGTCAATCAAACTTGAAACTCTTTGGAATACATATAATTTTGAGTTATTCGCCATCCTAGAGAAATGCCCCAACGCACAGCATCTTTTACTATCTTTTCTAAACAAATGGCCTAGCTTACGGTCGCCTTAGAGTTCGCAGAATACTCAAAACAGCTGTAAAAACCCAACGGCACGTTTTGACACTCAGCCACGCTCATTGCGGTAGGATTGAATGTGGGATTGTACGCAGAAACGACGACTGAAAATTCCGGCTACTATATAGTGATGTTCGCGGGTGTAAATTGTTTTGGGCCAGACTCAGGCTCATTTTTGCCCAAGCACAGCAAGAAAAAACTAAAAAAATTACCACTCAAGTCCCTTGAGTAAATATACTAAAACAATTAGTCACCGAGTCAATGTTTCTTGGAGGAACACTTGGCCCGGAGATCCGCGCCAGTCACCTAGGGGAAGCTAACTCGACCAACCGTTTCAAATGAGTCAAGTCCCCTAGCCGAACCAACGTAACCCCCCTCCGTCTATTTACCTCAGATAGAAGGGCTTCTTTTGTTAAATAAATTATAATATCTATTATCACTGTTAATTAATAAAGGTTTGAATTTTTCAAAGCGCTTAAACACAGCTAACAACTTTCTATAAATGCAGAAGGCGAAAACGTGTGAGTCTTCGGATCTTTGCTGTTATATATGAAATGGTGTGTTGCTCATCATGAAGAAGAGGAAAACAATAAAAATTTTCAGGCGAGGATGCCTCCTCCCGTAAGCCACCTGGTGCACTTATCAATCCAAAGGGAGAAACAGTAATACTGGAAGGTCATAATGCGGAAGACACTAAGATCCTGTGGTTCCTTAAGCGCGGTGCACACTAGCGACATAACAACAAAAGCGCGCGCCTTTATGTCCTTGTGTTCAAGTGACACAAGCTCGACAAAGCGACATAACGATATAAGAGAAGAAAACGTTTTTTCTGTTATGTTATGATTTCGGGCCAAAAACAAATGAGAAACGCGTCCGCGCGTTTTTCGCGCCAAAGCACACAGAAAATGTGAATATGGCTTAATGTGGAAATTTGCTGATTTTGTTCCAAGCTTATGTCGTCAGCGTTCACATTCAGCCCTTATGTCGATATGTTGTTATGTCGCTAGTGTGCATCGCGCTTTGCTCTTACAAGGACTACACCAAACGGGAGACTCGCTCGATTAAATGAAGCGGGTCCATCCATTTAGTTTCGGCCAAGTAGGAAGACCCGCCGTAAGGAAGCGGGCAGTTGGCCTGAATCTTGGACCCCGAAACACTACAAGTACAGCGTTGACAATATTAGACCGTATGATGTCCGTAGCAGTGCCTTCGCTACTTCTACTCTCCAACAGACCGATATGAGAATTCATATATCTAGCTAGGGCGCGTGTTGAACGTACGATTTCACATTATACAAACGACTCTGGTAGATATCTCAATATTCTCCCCTTTTGTGATGACGGCGTAGTTTGATTACCGCGCATTGGCGTAAAATGTGTAAACTGATTGCTCCGAGACAGTAGATCATAACTGACACCGATATTATTGGAGCGATGGCAGCTAGCGCAGTGAGGCGATGCCTCTATTGTCAAAAAGTTAAAGCCAAGTGGTTGCTCCCCCTCTAGGAGCGATATTGGTTTAGTGTCTAGCACTATTCCTTCGTCTAGATAATCAAACGCAAAGTTGTGGTGTGATCTTGAGCAAGGCATTTTCTTTTTCTTTCTTATTTTCTGTCTCGATGTCTCCGGCGTCGCTGGAATCTCTGGCATTTCTGTTTCTCCACCAATCGACGGGTCCTCAAAGTCGATTCTTACTCTAACACGGTTGGCGGGTCTTCCAGCATTTCCATTTCCAATTTGTCCACTTGACTTATTACAGCGTCGCTGAAGAATGATTTTGTCATCGAGAGTCCTAGAACCAAAGCAGAATATCTGTATAATTTGTTTATGAACTATCCTTTGGCTGCCATAGAAACCTATGCACGTATGATCTGCGCATGCGTGATAGAGCAACCGCTTTCACTTCTTATGTAGCGTCGTTAGCGCAACCTTTACATACTATGAGCACTCAAATTACTGAGTAATAAGATGAGATATCGTAGATGGGATGACATTCTCGTGCCCAGAGCTCCCCGGCGCGTCACCTCGGTAACAGCCATTTAACGGCGTTTGCTGATTAGCTGATGACGAGATGAAGAGCTGGGAAGCTCTGGGTACAAGAATGGCTGTGGGTGCATGAACCCATCGACAGCTAACGGCTACAGAAACACAAAACGGTTGCTCTGATGTGAAAATTTCACCATTCATGTATGTAGTATGTATGCAACTACTTAATGAACATTAGCACTTTGTTCAACCAGGGCTTGATATTTAACAATCAGACAACGAGTTCGAGCTCTCTATGAGTTAACTGATAGTCGTTAACGAGGTGTTTGACCCAAAGGGTTTAAGTAGAAACACACTAGTATACCACCTTCCATTTATTGCTAACGTATATCGCTATCAATTACGTGATAGATAGTGAGTAGGGAAGCCAATCAGAGTGCAGGATTCCTGACATTATGCGAGTGGGTTTGTATAATAACACTAAAGTGCCGGCCAACAACAAAAAACAGCCAGTGAGCCAACTCTCGGCCACTGATGCATCTGATGCATAGACGAATATGGAGTGGGCTCAGAGTCTGAACACAACACTACTACACGTGTATCCGTCAATCCGAGGCATCAGGCGTGAAAACAAACAGTTTGTTAAGTATAACTTAACAAACGTATAAGACAAGCCATCGAATCTAGCCGTCTTTCTCTTGTATAGGAAATGAAAGTCGCAGAAATGGGGTAACAGAGATTATTAATTGCGAGGATTATTTCAAGCCCTGTTGATAGATTTTACACAATTGCGCATAACTCACCTTCGTTTGTATCTGTCGTAAAGGACAAGCATGACCCAGCAGTCCATAGGACCACTACCAGTAGCGGTACACATATAGATGCCACCGCCTCGGCTTCGCTCACCTGGAGTATGACAAGGGAAACCAAGGTCTAAGGTGTATGATATTATTATCACTGGGTCACGATAGAGTATGTATGTCTAGTCCGTTTGCGAGTAATGTAGAGAGTTTGTGATACAGTAGCATTTCTGATTCGCTCACTACATAAAACAAACAACTATCAAAGATGACTTCTCAAGGCGCGTGCAAACAAACTGGCGTCTGGAAAACGGCAGGATATTTACTAAATAAACCCCTTCTGGCGGCTGTAATATCGGCGGATAATGTTCAAGGATGAAAAATGGTACGAAAAATGAACAGTTGGCCGAGAAGCGAAGCTTCGAGGGCAACTGTGAAATTTTGAGGACCATTTTTCATCCGCGGACATTATCCGCCGATATTACAGCAAGCCAAGAAGGGGTTTATTTATTTTATATCCCAGCAACTTCACTGAAAAACTCGAGAGAGAAACTAAAACATTGTGAACGTGAGAAAACCACTAAACTGCAGTATGGCGCGAAAAGGCAAATCGTAAGCGGTGATTGGCTAAGATATTTTTATTCGAGCTGTGATTGGTTGACACAAAAACTGTCAATCAAACCCTAACGTTGGGCTAGAAGAAATCAGAGCGGAAAAGCACATAA
Source organism: Scolanthus callimorphus (assembly GCA_033964015.1). Classification (NCBI taxonomy): domain Eukaryota; kingdom Metazoa; phylum Cnidaria; class Anthozoa; order Actiniaria; family Edwardsiidae; genus Scolanthus; species Scolanthus callimorphus. The sequence goes on from CM066913.1 coordinate 29,172,258, forward strand.
TCTTATTTAATGACATTCTCATAAATTGACATTGTAAGAATCCATAGGTGCTGAAAAAAAACAACTTTCGCGGAAGTTCTAGTGCTTTCCCCAGTGCTTTTCTACAGAAATCTAGCCCAGATTTCGGGTTTTCAGGTCTAATTCCTTGCCGGACTGTTAATTAATTGCCCTGCTGTGAACTGAAGTATAAAATACAGCCGTGAAATGCAGAGTTGGAAAAATTTAGCGCTGCTGATCGGGTGAATTTTGGTTGAGCTGATTGCAAGTTGTTTTTCTGTTTGCCAAGCTACGACAAAATGGTAAGTTTAAAAACAATTCATTTATCGTCATTTTGCTCTTTTTGTTTAGCTCTTTCATTTTTTTCGCGAATGTCAAACCGAATTAACTTGGATTGAAACAACAACAAAAAACTAACAACTTTGTAAACCATTCAAAACATTCACGGCCTGTTTAGTTGACTTTTTTTGTGTTTTCCGGTGTCGCCTCAGCCACCAATTTCCGTATTTCATCAACATTCTTAGACAAAAACCTTGGTTGCTTGTTTTCCATTATTTTTTAAACAGAAAATATCCAGTTTTTGCTTAAAACATTTCTCCCAGGACGGATATCACTTCCGACGGACAATATCGTCTGATATCTGTCCTGTGAAAATGCACCACGTGATACGTTTCGACCAATGAGCGCGCGTTAAAATTGATCACTGGGATATAACCCCTAATCTACTAGGGAATCGTCGCCTCGTTAGTATAGGAAATCATACGACTTCGAGTTCAATTTGGAATTTATTTGCACGAGTGAGTGCAATTTGAGCTTTTGGAAAAACCCACGAGTGTAAATAAATTCCAAATTGAACGAGAAAAGTCGTATGATTTCCTTTTCATAATACACATGAAAAAAGTCTAAGGAGTCATTCACAAATCTGCTTACAAACTGAACAAGCCGCACGCATTTTTCCTTGATTGAAATCTGGACCAAAACCTGACAGAATGTGAGCATGAACAAAAACCAAAGTTTCCATAATATAACTCTATGTTGTCAAAATATTTTAGCATTTCAAAAGAACATTTGCATTAACCATTTTTGCACGTTGTTACCTTTTTTGGCACTTTGTTACTGCAGTGCTCTCAGTCTATCAGAATCCAGCGATTTTTTCATGTGTATTATTAATGTTTGGGGGGGGGGGGGGGGCAATTCCCAAAAAAAAATTCGCGCAAGGCCAATCCTTCCAAAGTAAAAATCTTGCAGAGATTCAAGCTACAAAAAAAAATCCTACAAAGACATGGCTTTGGGCTCTCGTTAAAAAGATGTCTGAAGTAGTTATTCCAGGAACTCTTCTATCATTTACATTCTTTTACTTCACTTCACTTAATACTAAACTCACGCAACGAAGACACTGCCCTTGCGCCGTTTACAAGAACAAGTGTATCTTGCCGAGGGAAAACAAACTCTCCAAAAAAATGCCCTGCAGTTAGGGTCAGACACATTATGCTCGGAAATTTGACCATTATGCTTTTTAGCGTCACCCTAAAAACCTTCCCATTATTCCGAAAATTATGCCCGTGTCGGACCATTATGCTCGTGTGATGCTGGTAAAAATGTCTCCTTTGACCCCACCCAAACGAGTCATCAAAGCTAAAACGCAACATTTCTACTTTTTTAACTCACAAAAGGCAAAAGGCCGGTGACCTAACATGTCTAGAAGAATTACCAAAGCCTTTTGGCCAAGAAGCAAGCCTTAGAAAGAGCAGAATAATCAGGCAGAGTCAAATTCAAAGTCAAAATCGATATTTTTTCTTACATTTTCAATCAAAAATAGGGGGAAAAAAGGTTTGTAGCATTATGCTAAAATTATGTTGAAAATTCGGCCATTATGCCAGCATTATGCTCGATGCTCTGACCATGCCATTATGCTCAAAATTATGCCGGCATAATGTGTCTGACCCTACCTGCAGTGATAGGCTTGGCAGGTAGTCACTATGTTCGAAAGAAGACCACTTAGGTAAGCGTGAGTTCGACGTTACGAGTATAGAAATTCCTCATTTGGACCGCTTCACACAAATGAATAATAATTATTTCGTAATTTGCGACGGGCAGTTGCTCGCATGAATAATAAAACCTATGTATAAGAATTTTTTGTTGATGCGCATACATACAGCAATAGGATTGGACGGCCTGTGGGAACGGGACGCCACGGGAATAGGTCTTGCTCGATGCGCAGGTCTACCCTCTACCCCTCGTGGGTTATCCTTTCCCACTGTCTATACTTCTCTCTCTGACAAGTTTCGGTATGTATGTATAACGTGTATTACAAGATATTTTGTGTGTGTCTGCGAAAAAAAAAAATTCGTACATGGTCTTCGAGTCCGAAAAAAAATTCTTGCACAACCTGATCCCCGAAAAAAAAAAAGATTGCCACCCCCCTCCCCCGATTTCTAATGGTCCACCCCTACTGTGCAAGAGTTTAGCAATTGATTAATCTGTATCTGTATGTACAGGTGGGCTGAACAAATAGCTTACCTCTAGTGTACGAGCTACATTCTTTAGGTTTTCTGGATCATAGTAACATGAATACGAGGTGTTTTCCTACAAGACAACCAATTAGATTTTAATTTCACCCTTAACAGAGCACGTAAAGCATCAGAACACTTGCTGCTGCTACTTTACTCTATTTGTGCTTTTTCCTTGTTGTGCCCGCCATTTTAATAACCCATCAAATTAAGGTCATGTTACACGAGGCAATTTGTCCTTTGTCATCGCAAATTTTGCGTTGTAAGCTGCTGCAGAAAAAGTAGATCGGATCTCTACTTCTCGCAACGTTGCGAGACAAGTTGCTGCGTGTGACATGTTTCTGCAGTAACGCAATGGTTTTCAGAAATATACACCAATCTGGGCACTTGTTCTTGGTGTTAAAACTTTTATCACTTTACAATGGGCGCGTTGCAAGTTGCGAGACAAATTGCGAGCGTGTGATATCTCCGCTGCAACCTGTAATGTTGCATACGAGTTACACGAAGAAACAAAAATATCGCCCTCAGTCGAGCGCACTTTTAGCTGTACGAGCTCTATTACTTTTGCCGTGCTCAGTAACACCTGCTCTGTAAAACGAGTCGTTTGAAGGACAACGCACGCACCCTCGTTTTACATGCTTTTTTGCTCGATAGGTGCGTACACTGTCATGGAATCTTTCACGCACACAATTTTTTTTGTCGATGCCAGTTGTCGATGCACCTACCGCAGCGAACAAGCTCATGTATGCCGTGAAACAAGCCGCAGTTGTCAAGTCAGGATTCCACGAACATGAGGTTTTCCTTCCGAACAGGTCACTATTCCATTAGCAAATGAGCACTATGGAGAATAAGAAGCAGTCTTAGGGGGGTTATAGACGCACACGTATATTTATTTAAAAATCACAAACAAAATATTTGGCAACCGCATGATTTAATTACTGCGCTTTTCAGAATTCGAACAGTCCACCCACCGCCAAACTTCAGGCAAACATCGAAAGAGCCCCCGATAGATTTGACCAACCCTCTGCGATATTTTTTGCTTGCTGAATGTACTTCACAACAAGACTTTAAAGAAACAGTATTCTTGCCATTTAAAACTTTGACAGACGCCAAATCGCCATTTGGTGGTTGGAATTAAAAGTTGAAGTTCGCATATTTATGAAAACCGCAGTAAGGGCACAAAACACAAAGGCGTAGGACAGTACGGAGTCTGCATCCTTTCGTGAGTGAAACGACCCCTGGGTTTCCGAGGATGTGACATCTTAGTGGGCCGGATACTAATACAGACCGTGAGAGAGGTATACATATTTTCCCCAACTGCCCAGTGACGAAATCATTTATTATACTTTGTTTATCTAGAGCCTTGGTAATGTGAGCAGACATGCATACCTTTGTACAATGCACTAAAGACTTCTCATTCTCCATCAGCACTGCTTGTGCATTTATCCCTTTTGATGTATTATAATTTACCTGCGATACAGGATAACACGAGCGTCACTGTCTGATTGAATACCACGGTAATAATTTTATGATTTTCCATTCAAGATCCAAATGTGTGATGGGAATCTGGGAATATACATTTGCACAAACCTTGGAATTCCAGGAGCACGGAGGGGGAGGGGGGGGGGAGGGGGAGGGGGAGGGGGAGGGGGAGGGGGGTATGTGCTCAGGACCTCTAAAGTCATTTGTTTTTTCCACGGTGGTGAGGCTCCAAAGGCCAATGATGTGAAAAACAGGTAATAGCGAGGGGCTACGCACAATACAGCGGCTTGGAATTTCAAAGGTAAGACACGATAGTATGGAATTCCAGGGGTACGGAACGGTACTATGGAATTCCATGGGGTAGAGAAAACCGAGTCCGGATTGTACCGGAAATGAACGACCAATAAAAATATGGAGTAGGAGAATGCTGGGCTTAGCTTCATCATGTGTGCTTCTCTCGCCACTGCTGTATTGTATTTGTGTAAGTGGGAAATATAAACTTGTTTACTTGATATGGGTTGAGGTTCAGCTAGAAGGGGACATAAAGATAAGGAACTCAAAAGATTATCCCCGCTCCGTTTAAGTCGGGGCTGTTAGGTGTCGCCATTTACTAAGCCCACTCGAGACAGAATATCTGAGGAGTTTGAACCAGCGATTTGAGGCATTAAGCACTTAAAGTTAAAATGGTGGCAAAAGGAAAGCGTAAGGTTCTGGCGTACACTTTCATCTCAAGGGGCGAATTACACGTAGCAGCGCGAAACATCGACTTTAACTGTAAAACATGACAGGGCAAACTCCGTAGAGTTAGACACTCTTCTAGAAAGGACAGATTTCCACCCTTCCTGTGGTAATTTCTGCGATCCAAGCTTTCAATAAAGGATAACGGAACCCCTGTCATGCGGGCTACACTACACTGCTCTGGTAACGACGTGATCCACTCGTGGTACTTACATATATTTTAAAGCAATCAAATTCATCTGTTCTGTGGCTACACTGCCCTTTACCAAGTAACTGTGTTCTGTTGAATTTACATCTCGTTTTGATTAACCTTTTCCCTGCAAGAAAAAGATCTATAAGACAGATGAAATAATGTAAAAACAAATGAAAAGAGTGCAGTAGTGATAAGTTATAAAAGAGAAAATGTAAAGAAATGGCGTAACGGTAGTTATATAAATCAGAAACATATAAGTGAGTTGAAACGTTTAACAAACATACATTGCTTTAGTGCCAAGCTGCGGAATATTTGCAGAATAAACAATTGAACTGATTTTGAAAATAATGTTGTTGCAAGACTTCAATATGTTAAATGTTAACATATTATCACCTACCACTGTAACTACTTTATTTGAGCGAAAAATGAAATATTATGAAGAGAAAACCTGCTTGGGTCAGCAGGCGAGAGTTCATTATTGACCAAATATGGTCATAAACTGGCCACGAATAATCCACAGCTTGGTTCGCCGTTACATGTTTCAACTAAGTTATATGTTTCTGATAAAATACATATAAAAAAGTGGCGCAGCGATACGTTATATAAAACATATAGTCTAGTCGGTAGAGGGGAGTCACGAACACCCGGCGGAACTATTATTGAAACATATATTTTTAGAATCCTTTGGATGTCAACTGGTTTTGGATGTTAACGGCTCGAAACGTGTCCCAAGATGTCCATTTTGCCACATTTCTGTGATTTAATGAGGTTCTTTTGTTATGCAATGGGGCAATTTTATAGACTGTAGCGCTGTTGGCGGAATGGTTCTTCAGAGTCAAACTACACTATAATAGCATAAGCAGGAAGACCAGAATGCTGCTTCTGGACAACGCTACATTCCATGAAATTACCTCATTGAATAACAAAAGAATATCTCGCCACTAGGATGGAGCCTCCTGGGTATATTATAAACATATGAAAAAAAAAGTGAAAAAATAAAAAATAAAATAAATGGAACTCACTTCGTCACTGTGTTGTGGTTCAGGGTTTACCGCTGCCAGAGGTCTAAAGCAGAGTCAAGATGGGACGATGCATAAATGCGCAATCTCAGCCCCTCTCCGAGTACGAATTTATTAGGTGATATTAAAACTGAGATGGCCAATATCTCTGTATACGCACCACTCTAATTGCCTTTGCTCCGTTGAGCTTTCTCTAACAGGTGTTGTCGATATAAAGTCAAACGAACAAAAAATTACAAAAAGAGCGGCGCAATTCTTTAACAAGAGGACATATTAACAATTGGTTTCCTCAACAATAGCAATCACGTCAAAAGGCAAGGAGCAACAATCAGCTTCAGACAGCGTCTTAAACGGCTTGCGTCACTGACTGTCACGCAAACTTCTTAATTTTCCATGCACAGTCTAGCTTTCGTTCTTAATTATAATACTAAATGCACAAGTATTCTCACATTTATCGACCCAGATGTAGTTAGAGTCTTTTCCTATGTTGATAAACAAAGTTAAAGTTACCCATGTTATTCTTCACATTGGGTCAAAAACTTAGTGATGAAATAAGTAAAGAATTGCGTCATGGAGTCTAATTAAAATGCGGCAGTTTGGTTAATTGTTCTCCAATCCCTCTGTTATATCAACATGCTTGGAATAATAACCAAGCCAAAACGCTTGTTTTGTCATAAATGTACAGTATGAAAAGCTTTGAAAGTCTAGTGTTGAACAAGGTCGTGATTGTTTTGACTTTTGGTGCATTGTACTCAAAGAATGATCCATAAATCTTTCATGGTTTTCTAATATCATGAGGTAACAAAATTAAGCGAGCCTGTGAAAGAATTTCGTTTTAATTTTGCTCCTATCAAAAGGATGCCGACAGACTGGCGCTTTTTATAGAGCTTTTGATCACAAGTAACCAGAAATAATATAAAAGTGAGTAATGTTTCTGAAGTAACCCAAAACTCAAAAATGTCAGAGCCAAAGTTATGATGTTGAATGAGGGTTCCTCAGACGTAACGAAACACGTCCCTTCAGTTCCAGCAAGTTAACTTGTGTGCTAAGTTACCTAAACTACGCTACAAGTTAACGATGTACAATGACCTAGAAGTGGCTGTCTGTGTACATACCCTCAGGTTTCTAATAATGTGAACAATGTTTACCGGAACCCACTAAATAGCGATGCAGGTCCAATACCGGTACTATCTACTGTTAGATAAGTTATCTTGTGACCGAGACAGGGCATCAAGGCTTTATACTCACCGACTATATGTGGTTGTACGAGAAATATTCCCATCAAAATCAGCAGCATAAATGCAATAATCGCACATGGCAGGCTAAAACAAAGCGGACACCGTAGTCTCTCTGCAATGACTTCTCTTTTCAGTTCATATCGTGTGAGTAATTTTCTTCTCTCGCCTTTTAACTCGTCCCGCTCCCATTTGGACAGGCTTGCCCTCAAGTTTACTGGCTTCTCGGGTTTTACAAAACTCGCCATGAGCTTAGTGACAGTTGGCGTCGTATGGCGTCTTAATTCATTGCAGCGCTTGGACTTGACTCCCTTCTGATCTTCTGGTAAAAACGAACAGATCTCTGGATGGGGTATTTTAGGAGCTTGTCAATAATAGACTGATAGAACGCGTGAGTGAATTCAAGGCAAACAACAGAGCTACGATTAACTGAAGCACCAGAGCACTGCTATGCACGCATTTGATTGGCGCCGAACTTGTTGATTGTTAGGCAAATTTGAGATGACATATTTGAAAGTCAAATGACACTGTGCAAGTTAAAACAAGAGACTTCAGGTCTCCAGAAACTCTTTACGAGAAAATGCGGTTAGTGGGGGAGATATTGTGGAAGGGTGATGATTGATTAAACAGCATCTGCCCCTATTTTAGCGAACTATATTTTTCATCGCCGTAAATGTGAAAAGATTTACCTCTGGCAAGTGACCTTGCCGGTCAGGCTTGTCATGACACTTCTAGCGCAGGAGTATTTTACATTCTGTCCACTCTGGAATTCAGAATATCCGCATTATCACTTTCTAGTCTATCGTTCCCTGACAGCGATAATCTGCTTTAAACGTGTTTAAGTGATTTATATTTTTCATAAACACTCTCCCATTACAATTATTGGATTATTTGATTTTATCTTGAAACCGCTTACACTTGGGCAACCAAACACTTGTCATTTTGTCTTTGTGGGCATTCTGCGGTATCGAGCACAGCTAGTGAAATATTCATAATTACGTGTTTAATCATAACTAGGTAAACAAAAACCAAATCTATATTCTATCAACTACTTGTAAAGTTATTCATTTGTAATTGGTTTTGTTTGCGTAATCCTCGAGTTTAATTTTGACCATCAAAAATGCCGTGACCGTTTGTAAGATGATCGGCAGCAATCCGTTGACCAGTGTAGAAATACTTAATCAGCTTAATAGATAGCTATTCGTGCTGCGTTAAATACGCAGGAACCTATGTAACCGTAAAGGTATGGGCCTCCCCCCGCCTATTGCCGATGGCGGTCACACCCAACACCGATTTCGTGCCCGAGGGTGGAAAGGTGCTGAAGGTGCTCGTGATGAGTTCCAGAGGGAGCTACATTGTTCCTAATAGAATGAACTAGAAATACAGAAAATCTCTGTTATAATAAATATTAGTATATACCAAATCAGTGAATAGTCATTTTCGCGCGCTCTGATTGGTTCCTGAAATAGTAGATATCCAGCACTATTTACTGTTTTGAGAAAACTCTCAAAATGGCGGCTCGTGTTGCGCGCGATATTACGTTCTGAACCTTAATACAGCGTATTTTATTCTACTGATTTGGTATATACTAAAACAACTATCCCCCTCAGGGTCGGTGTTAAATATATAAAACTTTCTCGTTTATAAACCTTCTACTTTCTTCTTCAAAACATTTTCAGCCCGGTGAGATATCACTGAGAAACAAGAAAAACGCACATTACTTGGATTGACTAAGGGATAAAACTACGCTTTCCCCCTGCCAATGCTGTTTTGGCTCAAATCAAGTACCATTATGGCCAAACTTGGAAAGGAGAGCGAAAATTAGTCGCACTACGAAAAGTAACGCGCAGTGGGCGCTGTTTCCAATGGTGTCGATAGATTTTAGATAGCCGGTTTGCGTGCAAGCTTAAAAATTCAAAGATCAAAACTTTTATTTTCGTTGATCTTTGCCAATTTTTAGTCTACTGTCTTGTGAGTGTCACAAATTCTAGGCAGAGCTTTCTTGTGGTAGTGATGGATTTTCGCTAACTTTCCCGCGTGCGAAGGTGAAGATTCTGTGACGTCACGATGCACCCACTATGTCACTATGCCACTATATAGGTTTGATTTTTGGCAAGAATAGCCATACATTCAGAAATGCCAGTTAGGCCCCATCACGGAATACTATACTGGCATATGCCAAGCAATATTATATCTTATATCTTCCGACCCATCCCTACCATATTGGCCTTGATTGAAAAAAACTATCCCCCCTGTTGAAAATTTTAACCCAATTTTCGCGGCATTTTGATTTTCAGAATTAAAAGTTAGGTCTAAAGGATGCCTGTTCCAGGACAGCAATAGTCGTCCATTTGTAAATTACGATCCTATGCCCACTAAACAGTTGTCTGGTCAAGTCGAGTCCCGGCCCAAGTTCTGTTATACATTAGCTGTATATTTGAATAGCCCAGGGTCATCGATTTCAAGCAGTGGCATTTTGATTTTCGTCAACGTTAGATCTAAAGGATATTATATAAAAAGATGAAATTTCATTTTCGCTTTTTTCGTTATCATAAAAATACTCGCGCGCACTCCAGTGATTTTATAGCTTCTCCTGACTAGTCGGATCGCAGGGGCTGCTCACTAACGAGTTTGGAATGGCGTACATTCCAAACCTTACCCAACTATCTTTAGAATGAATAGAATATAACTATGTTTCGTTATTTTCAAACATTTGTAGGCTACAGTGAAAAAAAAACCGAGAGTGGCTCAAGTGTGTTTTCTGTTGGCGTCCAAAGGCGCAACCATCGGGACTGGTTCAACGGACACGGAAATATCCACACGATCAACTACGCCGTCTCCAAAAACAGGGGTGGCTGTACCGTACGAGAGGGATTGGAAAACATGCTGAAAGGCATACCATTGGCGTCACAAAAGATCAAAGATCCTGGCACGCTGGAAAAATGCATCTCTCTGAAGCACAGCATTAAAGGGGGCTTTGCACAAAGGATTTGTTTGCCGTACGCCAACTACTGGAAAAACGCAGAGAACAACATCAAAAGCTGCACATAGTTTTCGTGGAGTTAGTAAAGGCTTTCAACATGGTAAATTAGCCTTTTATCTGGAACATATTAAAGCAATGGAACACTGTATAAAGTAGCCAACATCGTTCATTGCTTCCAGATATGGTAGCGAGAGTACTGATTGAATGGTTTGCGTCAAGGGCGCAATGCTGGCCCCAACACTTTTCGCAATCCAACAAAAACATTTTTTTGTCTAAAAACTATAAATCACTTGGTGAATAATTATACTAAATCAATTAGTCGCCTCAGGCTCCGTGATATCGGCGAATAGTGCCGATAATCACGTCGCCTTCGGCCACTAATTGTTTATAAATAGTAACTGGATTGCCCAGTCAATCTGTGCAGTTTTGTGTAGAAAGACTGCAATTTCTATAAGCTATAGCCTGCTATTGTTGTTATTGGGAGTAGAGTTAAATTTAAAAAGACCATCGTAACGCTCAAGCTCGCTACTACTAGTCAATCCTTTCAATGTTATGGCAACCGTCAAAACGAAGCATTTCTTATAGTCACTTTAGGGTTGGGATGAGGTTTACTCGGACTAGCGACAAAAGGCAATGAAATATAAAGCTGACTATACATACAAGACAGGCCGAAACCGTCTGTATACCCTGCAAAGGCCAAACCACATAGACAAACTAGCCAAATTTTACTTGACGACCGACATGCGAATCACCCCATCCAGACCCTGTCACTTGAAGTAATTATACTAATGCTGGTTATGTCCACCCTTAGTCACTATTATTTCTGGGTTATAGCCAGCATTTGACGACTTTGAATTGCGAGTTCTGGAACTTTCTGACATCATGAAAAACTGCCAGAAAAATTTCGTTGAGTCCACGCCATATGAAAAAAAAGAAAAAAAATAGAAACAGCATCTTGGCATAAACACAAGCTGCATTTCTTTGTAACTTTAATCGTTTGTCTGGACAGAAATAGTCGTCCATTTCTGAATTACGATCATATATCCACAAAACAGTCGCCTGGTCAAGTTGAGTTCTGTTATATATCTGTTGTATATCTGAATAGCTTATGGCTCGGTTTCAAGCGGTTGTCATTTTCAAAAGTACTAAACTTGAAATTTGAGATGTTGGCCATTTTCACTTTTTATCATAATTTGCTAGACTATACCAGCAAAGCTCAGGTATAAGGCTTATTTAGGCTGCGTTGAAGTTATTAAAAAGACTGATGTTGTTAACCACTGCTGCCTGCTAAACGAATCTGAACTCGAAGAAATATCGAATACAATGAACAAGCTGGCCTGTAAAAGACTATCTTAAATACTGAGACACGTAAAAAACTGTGAAATTTGTAGTCAAAATTAAAAACAAAGTCGCTAAATTTTCTGCTACCAAGTCTTGAAACCTGACGTCTTCTTCATCGTATTCGCTGTGCGAGTTCGAAATGATAGCGACGCAGGGTCGATAACTGAGCGTTTGAGATAGGCAGAGGCTTGCATGATAATTGAGGCAAGTTTTACACAAAATGTGGCTCGAATACTATTCCTTTCCATTGTTTCATATGCCATTTTCTCAATGAAATCCTCCTCTGACGGTAAATACGTGAGCTATGCTGCCGATGCTAGTCACAAAAACTCGAATGTGGAGCGCAGGTGGTATGGCAAACCAACCAATCATAGCGCTCCCTTGCCGCTTTGAAACAACACATCGGCGCTGGGCTGAAATAAACATGTAGTCACATACAAAAATAGGAAACTGTCTTCCAGGGCGTACGTCAAATTACGAAGACTCGATCTCGAAAACACAAGCGATCTCAAGAACTTGCATCTACCATGGTAGTGCTGCAGCAAAATCAGAATTGATCTGAGAGGCCACCGACAGCTCCAAAGGTGTAGGGTAGGTCTTTAGTATTTCATTGCATTCAATACAACTACTGGATCGACACACAGTGAGCTTGCTTTATCGCTGTCTGCGAACTGACTAACAAGTGTAGCTATAACGAGCTACGCTATTGACGAATTCGCACTTTTCTATTTCACCTATGGAAAGTTAACAGTACTACTCGGTTCACTGGGTCGCTCCTCCTGTATAAAACACAAAAAAAGTTTATTGAAGGTCATAGAAAGTGAGGTTTCTTATTTCTCTTATTCCTTTGTTTTCGTTTAGCTTCGTGCTCAGCTATAGCGGAGATTTTCCGTATATTTTTAAGGAAACTCGTAGCGGTGTTAAAGTTTTTTGGTCTTCTCACCTCCTACCGGACTTGTATCCCCAAAAGACACGCCGTTAAGAACTTTTAATAGATATATCTTGGAGGACGGTTGGTTTTCCAACCGCAGTAAATTGTCACTTAGGAATTTCGAGGATATTAATAAGTCTCACACTAATGCAGCCATGAGTTGTGACGCGGATACCATTATGGTAATCCTGAACCTACAGCTTGACAGCAACTATTATGACTAATGCTCATAATAGCTAGCCGCGTGGCTAGAGAGTTTAAGTTCGTAGTAATAAGTTCTCTTCAAGTTGTTTTGAAGTTTACGGTATAAATGTTACTCGTTTACTGAGCGATCGGTCTCAGTTGTTAATGGCAAAAGATAAACAAATCTAAATTAAAGCAAAGGAGGCAATAACCCCCTATTGGAATTGCAAATTGTTCAATAAAGAAGTCTAAGAATTATGATATGGTTTGTCTGGCGCAAGATCCTAGAGAGAGGCAGAATGCATGCACTCTTGAACGTGGACTTAGTATAGCCTCTGGGCTAAAAGGTGCAAAAACTAAGCATTTGATACAGTAACCGTATTGTATCGTTCTTCTAAAATATATATTTTTTCTTCATGGCAAATCTCAGCTTCGGCGTCCTTAGTAACAAAACGCAGTTGTTATAGAAATAATGTAATGCAAGACGTCTAAAATTTGAGGTCCAAGTATCCTAAATTAGAAATGATCAGTCAGGCTATCGTCTATAACAGGGAAGATTTGGTGTCCATTAAGATCACTTTTTTTTTATCTTTGAGGCAAAATGATTGAACCACCAAGAGCACAAAAATGAGAAAATCACGATCGTTAATTTCAAACCTGCACCAATAATTCAAAACAAACACAATCAACACAAAGATCATTGATATGTATAAATATGTTATAAATATATTAATATGTGTAGGTAGAATAAAGATGTAGTAGGACCTCAACACTCCTCACAGATCCATACGTTATAGAAATCTAAATTTATTTTTCTTTCTATGGATCTGTGAGGAGGTTTTGAGATCCTACTACATTTTATTCTACGTACAAATAACAAGGGCACTTATTCTCCAACTACAGGATCCTACAGGAAACTATCGTTTAGTTCGTCGCGCCTCTTTTATACTTCTCTATATTAATATGTTATACAATATACAGTTATAAGAATTGCACTCCAGGCATCGCCCCTAATTTTCACTCTTGAATAAAAATCCTTTCAATGAGGAAACAAATCGCGGGCGCGAAATGTTTTTTTTTTTTTCAATAATGCGCGCCTGCTTAGAGAGATTTTTACTGTAAAACAAATGAAAAATTGTTTTTGTTTCTGCTAGAAGACTCCCCGTAGAGTGTAGAGCGTGGCCCCTCTCATCAACTGACACCTTCTGGATGAAAACAAATAAAGCAGTTGAAAGTAACTTATAAAACTTTATCGGTTGTGTTCTAGCATGGACGGTGCGAGGACGTTCTACTTGAGTAAAGCCGAGAACCGTAACGAAGTGTTCGTGAACTCACGTTATGCTAGCGAGAGAGGCCAGCAAGAGTCATATCATTATGGGTCTGGAGATAAAAGAGACTTGTTAGGGGAGGAACGCGGAGAGAGAGGTCAGGAATCTTACCGAAGTGATGTGAAGTCAGCAGCGGCGTTCAGGGACTTCTCTTCTTATTCCGACGAGGACTTTCTTTCTCAGCGTCCAATTGATCCACATCTCGACTACTACGATAATAGTTCACCTCAAAGACCACCCCAAGAACCACGGAGCTACCCTTATGGGAACACCAGAGACAATGGTAACGAGTATGAAGAACCACCGGAATATCGCAGTGATGTCAAATCTGCATCAGCGTTCAGGGATTTCTCCTCTCATTCCAGCGACGATTTCCTCTCGCAGCGCCCAATTGAGAACATATACCAAAGGCCAACTCAAGAACCATCTCTGAGTTATCGTCATGGTAACACAGACAATGGAGGCGTACTAGAACCTGAGCGTCCACAAGGTAAACAGGAACCATATCGCAGTGATGTGAAATCTGCAGCGGCGTTCAGGGATTTCTCCTCTCATCCCAACGATGATTTTTACTCTCAGCGCCCAATTGACAAAATATACCAAATGCCAACTCAGGAGCCAACACTAAGTTACGTAGACGTACTAGAACCTGAACGTCTACAAGAAAAACAGGAGCCAAACCGCAGTGACGTAAAATCTGCAAAAGCGTTCAGGGATTTCTCATCTAATTTCGACGATGACTTTCTCTCCCAGCGCCCTATCGAAAATATATACCAACGACCAATCCAGAACCACAACGCCATCATGTTCAACAGGGGTTTGCTGCGAGGGAACCCAAAGTGTTTGGGTTGTACTCCGACCCGGAAGTGGACCATCACACACGGGGAGCGAACGACACCAGTCGACCCCAATCGAGTGAAGGTTTATACGCGGATGATTTTGACAGCACCAACAGGGAGCGTCACACACGGGAGCGAGTGACACCAGTCGACCCAGTGAAGGTTTATACGCGGATGATTTTGACAGCACCAACAGGGAGCACGATTTCACATTCAGCGACTCGGAGCCACGCAGTTCACCTCGCAGCTACACGCCCGAAGGTTCCACTCGGCGGCGAACGAGAAGCCTTTCGTCCTACGACGATGATAATTTCGGGCTCGCCGCCATAACCACGGATCCCCAAGGGATGGCTGACATCACTACGGGTTCGATGAACGGCACGGGAGTCTACAAAGACCAAGGCGGTAAATTCGGAAACAATGAGAAATTATCTCGGAGTAAATCAGAGAGAGCTCTTAATGGCGAGAGCCCTATTGTTGTTAGAGTAGGCACGCCCCTTCAGCGCGCGCAGAGCTGGAAGGACATCAGAGACAGCGGGGAGAGTCGATGGTATAGAGAGGAGTTAAACGAACCACCCCCAGCAAAAGGCGGAAAGAAAGACCGAGATATTGGGCTGAGCAAGTCATTCAAGAAGTTCATCAAGCAGGTATGTAGTTACGATTTCCTATGTCACAATGGTCACAATGGGTATCAGGTAGCAAAACGTCTAGAAAAATTACATTGGCTCAGCAATCTCAGGGATCATTAGTACTTTTCGCCTCGTTGCTTTCTCTGAATTAAGGCCCGTTTACACTTGCAATTTTTACTGCAATGTTTGTCGCGCGAGTCGCGGTCGATTTTTGTCGCGTAGATTTCAAACATGTTCGAAACTCTTTGCAACTTCATGCATTTGAAGAAAAGAGAGCACAGAAATCGAACCGGATTTGCATCTCGTTTACACTACAAGAATTGCAACTCGCGAGAGAAAAATCGCCGCGACAAACGCAACAAAAATCACAAGTGAAAACCGGCCTTTACACGCTTTAACCTTTCTCTCCGATTATTATTACACACTTTAGGCCTCAGACTGATCTTTGTGTCTGTCTAATCACGTGTTTGCTTCGCCTGAGAATACGCGTTGACACTCCTGAGTTATTCAAGTAAAGCCGTGCACTTTTTTTAACAACATTGAATGTTTAATCCGCGTGCTTTCCACTTAACTTTCCTAAAAAAATATTTTATCGTCTGAGAAATCATGCTAAAAAAAACAATTATGCGTGTCCTCCTTGCCACCTGCATCTAAAAAGTTCCATTCTTCACTCGCGGTTGCATTTGTTGACAATTAGTCAGAAAATTGGTTTTTAAATGCTCTAAACGGATGTCACCTTCTCGGTGACAAAGTCCTTATATGTATTTCAGAAAGCCTGTCTAGCATTTTGACGTTTTAGTGGGAAATGACAAAAAGTGGTCGAACGAATGTTATAACGAATATGAGATAAGAAACTGAGACAGGTTAATGTATTTTTACTGTTTTCACGCTGTTAGTAAGACCATTGCTTTTAAGACCTGGTTATAGTTATTTTACCCTTGGATGATAAGCTAGCTCTCGCGTTTGTTACTTGAACACCTAGAAGTCATTTCGGAGGGATAGCCTGCGAACAGGCTCTCCAGGTTTATTCTGGGATTCGGAGTTCCTGTGGCAAGCGATCAAAAGCTAAGAGACTGGAGCGAGCTACAATAGGAAAGGAATTCGAAACCCGTTCGCCCGAGGACGTGCAAATTTCCTTGTCATCCCTTGTCACCAGCAAACCAGCCGACATACAGGCTATTCAAGGATCGACTACGCTTTTCCCTTTTGTCTTTCTTTTTTGACGATGGCGACGGAATGAGTCAGTCCTTGGGTCGCCTACGTAGCAAGAGCACAAGACTGACAGCTTTCCTCTTGCTGGTACAATAACTAATGCGGTCTGGTGCGCACTTGCGACATTCGCCTTTGTCACACGGCAGCCATCTGGATTTTCTAATACAGCGAAGCTGACATGAAAGCGAGGCCAAGCGTGTAAGCTCACCCACGCATAGTCATTTCTGTAAGAAAAATCCAAGATGGCTGCCGTGTGACAAAGGCGAATAACGACATAAGGAAAATATCACGCGAACAAAGGCGAATCTCAGGCCATGACATGCGAACATATGGTCGCCAATTGGCGCCTTGCCATTCCAGTCGGTATGGTACTCTTTTCAAATTCTGCTAACAGTATCAATTCGGGAGACAAAGATGACCAGATATCTCTAATGGCGACCAAGCTTCACTATTTGGCGACTTATTTAGGCGGCATTTATGTCGAACCCTGTATCCCATCCGCTCCTGTCTCTGTTGCTCCGCTCTTGTGGAGCGTCTGACAATGAGTACGCGGCTTCCTAGTGTTAGCAGGGGTGATCAACAGCGTACTGGTCTCATTCCAGGGAGGGGATCCTCTTACAAAATGTACGGATATGATCGTTGGATGATTACCCTAGACCCCATACTGAACGTTATCAAATTGGGTATGGTCAAAGAATTATTACCCCGGAATGGGAGGTTGAATTGTCAGGCATATTGAGTTTTATTATTGGGAATGACTTCCATAACCCCCTAGGGATTGTGGTCTTACAGCAACTTACCCCTAAGAGATAGCAAATTATGTATGGTCAAAGGAATTCTTAACCCTAAGAGATAGTAAATACCGGTAAAGCCTAGTACTTATTTTTAGACGTATTGAATTTTATTACTTATCCTTGTTAGCAGAGATTTAAGGAAACAAAGCTGGTTACTGTCATAGGCTGCTATTAGGGATATCTGTCGTCTCTTGTGATATCTTATCCTAAAAGGTAATAGCACTTGATACTGAAGCTCTCTACCCTACAGGATAAGGCAATAATCCGATATTGTTTCAAGGGGGTCTCAATATGAGCACATTATAGGTCTCCACAGTTGAAGTCAACTAAGGGACAGACCATCAGAAAAGTGATAGGGGGTGTCGGAAATTAGCATACATTAGAATGTAAATTAGAAGCTATTAGTGACGTAATCAATATAGTCAAGTAAGCATTTTCCATCAGCTTCCAGCCTGCCGACATGCACTATCAATAAAACCAGGTAACACTCAATTAGGTAGTATTGCTGACACTGGTGCCGAAACCCAGGATCACATATCGCGAAGTAAAAGGTAGGATGGACGAGATGACCTTCAATTGCTTCAATTCAGCGTAACTCATAGACGGAGAATCAGCGCGCGCTAATGGAACTGATGGCGCAAAAACCCAAATCGAATCACATAGCGAACGAAGGAGTTCCCAACCCACCAAATCCAGATCACAGAACGACATCAGCATTCAGGAAACAAAACAAAACAAGAGCACTCGAGTCGAGTCAAGCGAAGCCGAGTGAAGTCAAGTCGAGTCGAGTCAATCGTAGCCGAGTGGAGTCAGGTCAAATCGAGTCAAGCAAAGTCGAGTGGGGTGAAGTCGAGCCAGGTCAAGTCGAGCAAGCCGAGTGGAGTTCAGTCGAATCGAGTCAAGCAAAGCCGAGTGAAGTCAAGTCGAGTCGAGTCAATCGTAGCCGAATGGAGTCAGGTCGAATCGAGTCAAGAAAGTCGAGTGGAGTGAAGTCGAGTCAGTCAAGTCGAGTCAAGCGAATCCGAGTGGAGTTCAGTCGAATCAGGTCAAGTCGAGCAAGCCGAGTGGAGTTCAGTCGAATCGAGTCAAGTGAAGCCGAGTGAAATGAAGCCGAGTCGAGTCAATCGTAGCCAAGTGGATTCAGGTCAAATCGAGTAAAGCAAAGTCGAGTGAAGTGAAGTCGAGTCAAGCGGTAGATTGACTCGACTTGACTTGACTCCAAGTGGAGTCAGGTCGAGTCAGAACAAGAAAGAGAACAATAAATCTACATCTAAAAACTGTTAACTATTATCCGCCCCGGAGGATGTCGGAAATTAGCATACATTAGAATGCAACCCCCCACCCCCTAAAAAAATAGGTATGCATACATGCATGTGGCTGTTGCTAATGGCCCTGAAAGACGTGTCTCTCTCCCTACAGGAATGCATACATGTGCTGTGTGCTTCCTGATTTGCTTTGAGGAAATTCCATAGGTTCTGCATCTTTTAATTAAATGCATTAAATTGCAGGGTGTAGCCAGGATTTGAGAAGTGGGAGTCACATCTGTATGGTGGCCCTTTACAGCATTCCGATTTTTTTCTTAATGTTTTCTGTCTCTCTCTTCTAAATAAAAAGGGGGTCACATGCACCCCAGACCCCCCCCCCCCCCCCCCCCCCCCCCCGCTACGCCCCTCAATTATTGGGATCAGTTTGAATTAGTGGAAAAAGTTAGTGAAATGAAACTGTATTCACGCTAGTATAGGGTAAGCGTACATAAGTTTTCGAAGCCAAGCAAAGTCCGACATTTGTTGTTTTTGAAAAAACAAAAACTTTTGAAGGACGTTTTCCCACAGAATTTCCCTTCAGGCTATTTAAAAAAGGCAAAGAAAAAGAAATAAAAAAAGAAAGAAAAGAAAAAAACGATACGAGCCAAAACTTGAGTTCGAACCTCGGATACCTGCGCCTCAAACAATTTAGCGCCCTAACAGAACTTGCCACCACGACCCCCACACGGTTTTTAGAAGCACCATCATGAGAAAAAGCAATTTGGACACAGTTTCGGCCCTAAAAGATACTAATCTGCCTAAAATTTATTGAAGATCAAGATCACCCCTAAAAGAACCAAACCAACGTGATTTTAACCCCTAAAAGATACGACGATCATCACCGGCCAAAAATATGGAGTACCCCCCCCCCCCCCCCCCCCCCGGCTGTCTGCAAGGCGCATGAAGTGTGCCTTACCTAAGCTATCCACAAGGAATAAGAGGTTGCTTCTCCTTCTTGGTATTTCACGTGCATGCTCCTCTAGCCTCTTGTGCCTCGCGCAATGCGTCTTCTAAATCATTCAACCATCCTGAAAACAAAAACATTAGTGAAAGAATTCTACTCGTTTAATATATAACCAGCTAGTTTCCGTTGAAAAATATGTACTTCATCGTAGCTGACATCTACACAGTTGCACAATTGATGCATAATCTTGGAAGCCAAACGAATCCGACGTAATTCCGTTCGTGATATTGGTATTCATACAGCCCAATGACTGCGGGGAAAATTAGAAAGTTCTAAATCAACTTCTAGGCCATGCCTTTCCTTGTTGGCTGACTAGCATATTGTCAGTATTACAAAAATGTCGCAGAAATAAGTGAGTGGTTTCCGAAAGAAAACATTGTGTTCGCATTACCTAGTCAGCTCACTAACAATACTGCACTCTTCCTTCTGGGAGAAGAATGTGTAGATGACTCAGTCAGACAAAAACCATACCCTGTTTGAAATGTTCAGTTGCAACTTCTCCTTATAAATACCATCTAATCACTGTTGCCAAAACAAACAAGAAAATTTGCAATAAAACTCAAGTATCTCGATCTGAGCTGGTTCTTTGAATCAGAGTGTTGCATGAGGGGAGGATGTGGTTTGTGCCCGAGGGCACGAGATGATGAAGAGAGTCGGCAAAAAGGTGGATGGATGGACCATGACAGCCGAAAGTACATACGTAGACAAATGAAAAAATAAAAATGCCATAAGACTAACTGTTCAGTTGAAGAGCAAACGTTCTAGGTCTACCTTTTCCATTTCCCAGTCTAACATTCTCCCTCACCTTTTTCCGATTTCCTCGTGATTTTGATTAACTGCGCGTCATGAATGGTTTGCATGCTGAATAATCTATAAACTTGATCACGCACACTAACAATTAAATCACGCAACACACTTCTCCTGTAACGGAATAACGTGAAGCTTCAAACAAGAGTGTCAAGGGTGGGTTACGGTTCTATTGGCTCAGCGTAATGAGAAATCGAACGAAAGAGTACTTTCTTAAACAACCAACTGCCATATGGCTATTACTAGTTGTCAGCCCGCAGACTGCAGGGTTCCTTTAAGACAGTTTATAGAATCATTTTGGTGTTCTATTACAGGGAAATAGGAAAAGAACTATCTAGAATTACATCATCTGAGATTGAAATTTTCTCAAATTTCAAAAGTTGAATCAAATTTCTGTTGGTGCTAGCTACATTCATCTCGAAATCGTCTTGGGTTTGGGAAAGGGTAGATCTTTCTAAAGCACAGTGTTAACTTGTTCCGCGATAGAGCGCAGGTAAAGTGACGTGGAGAAAGGGAATGCGGTTGATTCCTGAGTATCAGGGTGTTCGAAGAGTGACATGGAAGATGGGAATGCTTTGTTGACGAGCAAGAAATTCGCGGCATCATTTTGATGAAAGGCATTCTGATATCAGGTGCGTATTTCCTAGGAGGATTTATAATGCCGGACAGCTAACCCTTCCGAACTGCATTTAGCAAAGAACAATTTCTCATCCGAAACGGAAAATGCATTTTGTAAAGACATGATAATTTTTTAATTATCATTGTAATTTGTTTGATATTGAAACCCCAACACGAAATAGGCTGTAGAGCACTTCAACTTGCAGAAGAATAATCCTGTAATCGAATATTTCATCGTCACCTTCTTACTGTAGTTCTGAGATTATAGTAACAAAAGCACGTCATCTAACGCTTAGGGAAGGAAATAGCTAAAAATAACAACATGGGCGTTTGCTTTGTCTGAACTCTTGTCAAGGACCGCGTGTTATCTCTGGTATGCATAAACACAGACACCTAAATCCTACCGACAAACAAAACTCAACAGAGTTTCTGTTATACACAATAGATGTTTATTAATCTTCAAAAAATTCTTAAAAACAATTTCCTTGAACTACCAGTGGTTCCAGGCGCTTTGTCTGAAGTAACGCCAGCTTTATTAGATTTGACATTGTACGCCGCGCCGCTGAAATAATTTCTTAAGAATCTTGTTAATGAGGTTAGATTTTTAGACTAGCAGCGCCCATGCCTGGCGCACATCTGCGTTCCATATTAAAGAGGTTTCTTGATATTAGTGCGTGATGTTGTCTTGTCTCACGTTCATTGCTCAGTTAAGGACAAAAGGCCAAAAGGCCAACACCTGCAGTTAAACACGAAACCGCGATCCGGTAATTTGCTTCTTCGCGGGGCTGAATTGATTAATATCAACCCGGTTTGCCCATTTTATACTACCGATATGAATGTTTAGGATTAAAAATGGCAACAGAACAAAGTGAACTAAAAACTACAGCCTGTCAGGAGAGTCTGAGACGTGCTATATCCTTGGGTGGGCTAGAATTATAATTTTTAGCGAGGTCAAAAGCCTTTTGAGTCCTTAAATGTTAGAAAATAGAAATTCCCCAACCCTCTCAAGAGTGAATTCCTGTAAGCCTATTGGCCGATTAGAAAAACTATCCACATAACGATGATGCAAGACTTGAGACGCACCCAGTCCAATTTACGCTACCGATACAAGAAATGCAAAAAAAAACTGTTGAATGTTTAGTACAAAGAATATTCTAGGCCCTGATTACGAAACTGTCACGCATTACTTGAATTCTACAGCTAGATGCTCATACTGCACATATTTGCCTTTTTACCTGCCCAAAACAGTTTCGCAGACTTTTGGAAATCAGGGGAAAGAGCTTCGATTGAATTCGACATTACTCTTTGTTTGCTTCTCCTAATTTTGTTATTGTGTTTTCTAGCGTGTAAATATTTACACGCCATGATGGGAAACAGGTTGGGAGGAGTGTTGTTACGGCGCCATTTTTGGGGGCAGACACTACTAGAGCACTACACCGGTTTACACCCGAACTTGTAGAAGGAAGAAACGAACCGCAGCTACGAGTACATTCTTTGCAATAGAAAACGCAGGACTTTTTTCGACAATTTCTATCCACTGGTCTTTATTCTCACGACCTTCTAATTACCACTGTATGCATTGCTACACGACCTAAAATTCAAGTTGCGATGGGCGATTTTTAGCTGTCAATCAAACCAAAACGCTGGATTCGGTTTACTTCAGTGGGTCGACATTGATTGCCAAATCAACCAAAATGGTTTTAAGCTATCCTTTGGCTTCCTTGCCTCGAATGTTTAACTTTCTGGTTCAAGAAAATTGACATTGCAATTTTCTTGCGTAAAATCGCCAATCGCAACAGAATTTTGAGGTCGCGTAGCAATGCATACGGTGGTAAAATGTATTAAAACTTTTCTTACACCTACATAGCCGTTTCCGCATTTCAAGCAGATTTTAAAGAAAAGGTTCCGATTAAACAACAGACTAACTCATCACCTATACATTCTTCAAATTTTTACTGAATTAGCAAAATATATAGAGCGGATTTCACATGACTGTCGTGAAAGCAATTGCAATTGAGCAATCACTAGCCAATGAGAATCGAGAGAAATCACCACTTGCTCCTAAATGGCTATTTTTCTCAGCCAATCAAAGCCGAACCAATTACTAAGTAATTACAAAATTGTATTTACTAAAGAATTTGATTGGCTGAGAAAACGAGTAGCCGATGAGAACGCAGAGCAATCACAATTACATAACAAATCACGACGGTCATGTGAAATCCGCTCTATCCGGGTTAACAATGTTCGTTTGTAAGGATGACATCATTATTTTAAATAAAAAACATCAAAAATAAGTTTTTCCAATATTGGAGTAAAAACGCTAGACTGCAAAAACTAATTACAACGTTATACTCGCGAAAACAAATATTTCAGGTAACTAACAAAAAGGTTCTTATAGTTTCATACATAGATGTGCTAAATTAGATTAGTAACAATACTTTGAGGAATACGGCTTATTCTCTTCAAGTTATTCTATGCATATAACTTACAACTTGCTATTGGTATCTAGTAGCCTTGTCACTTTAGGGCAGAGGGCGTGTGCATATCTTGCTAAGCTCGGAAGATGATTAGTCATATTAGATCAATATGTGTCAGTAAATTCATTCACATTTATAAACACAGAGGTAGATATGCAACAGTTCTGAAGCAAAACAGAGAAAATTGTTATTTGTAGTTTTCTAAAATTAATTTATCTCTTTCAATCTTGGTAGATGGTGTAACTGAAAATATGATTTGACAGGCAAAACAGAGATATGTTGTAAGAAGAAACAATGTTCTTTTGCATTCAAACTTGTGACGTGGAATGAATTGATTGAGTTGTTTAGCTTATCAGACCGGAATCAAGGAAGGAAACATCTAAAATTTCATATTTATCTATGACCTATTTAACGAATTGCTAAAAACAACCACTGTCTTTAATCGTGTTTTCAGTTCTGTCAAAATTTTATTTTTACCTTACTACACTTACACGTACAGTACACGTTTTTTTTATTTGACAGACCTTCACTCCAGTTCCAGTTTATACATGTTTTTGGTTGCAAGTGTTTTAGCGCGCGTGATCTAGCTGATTATCGATTGTGTTACCAGAAAATTGTCACGGAAGGTGTATGGGATAAACCAGAGCTCGTCGGGGTTTAGCTCAGATGTTTTCTGGCGCGCTCCCTCATTTCTGTTCCAAAAATGCCAGCATCCTTCGAGCAAAGGAGGGCAGAATAACCTGGAAGTAGACACAACAACTATTACCAGCTATTGGAATAGCAAAACGCTGAATTCTAATGCTTAAAATAATATGAAATGTTATGGTGCGGTGTACAATGTATTTTTTCAAGGCCCCGCCGTTATTTCAACATGGCAATTTGTAACACAACAAACGCTAACGTGTCACAATAAATCTGTTCCCTGCTTTACAAATTCCCCCGGCCTTTCCGCGTTAAAAACCCAAGCTCTCTATTACGTTTGATATCTTGGTTTGATTCGCGCAGTCATTGTAGCGACTCAAGATGGGAGATTTGCCAGCACTAGCGCATTCATGTGAACATGGAAAACCGAACCGAGATGACAAAATGGATTTGAAATGCAGATAATACCGCGAAACCGTGACAAAACTACAATTATATCACAAAAATTCCACCCCAACGCAAACTGAGTTTTCCTTCTCACTATGGTATTTCATTTAGTTTCAGGGGCCTGACAACCAAAGCGGAGCCCGTGAGCGAACTTCTGAGCCGAGTAACTATCGAAAAGCTGCGGTAAGTAGAGCGTGACATGACAGAGGGTTTCCTTTCTTGCCCTGAGCTGGGATTGTCTTCCCTACTATGACGTTGTCCATGAAAGCCGGGGGTCAATTTAAAGGTTGATGATCACCTTTGATTACACGCCTCAATTCCACACCCTGCGCTCCAATTGGCTTTGGGTGCATTTTTGGGACGATTGAATAGGTTATAGGAGCCGGTCGAAGTGAGCCTCGTTCACTACTGCGCTCCGGCCACTGTGTACCCCGGCCTGTTGGAGCGCTTTTGCCGGGCTGTTTTCTCCTGGAACTACTAGGGCTAGGGACGAAATTAATACTGGAATATAAACCCACTTTTAGGAGTTAACCCGCTGGGACCAGCATCAGCTTCATCATGGAAGTAAGGGAACATAAACACGACTCACTTATTTTGACTTTACGTCCATCGAACCGTGTATACTTTACAAACATGAATAATTCATATAAACATTCATTGGCCTGTAGTTTCCGTCGGTCTCAAGAGATTTAGACAAACTTAAGTTTGCATAGTCTTCACGAATCTCTGAGGCATTTAGAAGGCGGCATCGCCGAGTCTGCCAGGAGCTGCTATTAGGAAACAGGACTAAAACGTTTACTGGGCTCCTTCTAAAACTTTTCCTCTCTTTCAGGACTTTGAAATGCCGGATACCGATCCTACGGCCGCCGATGCCGAATGGAAAAAAATCCAGCAAAACACCTTTACTCGCTGGTGCAACGAGCATTTGAAATGTATGAACCAATACATTTATAGTTTGGAGACGGATTTATGCGATGGACTTAAACTCATTGCTCTACTCCAAGTATTGTCTCAGAAAAAACTACCACGACACACCAAGAAACCAGTCTTCAAATCACAGAAGATTGAAAATGTTTCTATTGCACTCAAATTTATAGAGGACGAGAATATCCGACTGGTGAACATCGGTAAGTAAAGTTGCTAAGTATTGCTGGTGCTTCCATGAGTGGGGCACGTAAATGAAGTTTGCGGGTAGCCAAGTAGTAGAAGAGCAATAACATTAGCATGCATATTACAGAGAATGTAATGTTATCTATGATCAGAAGCTCGAACGGCTCCGCCGCTAAGCTCGCATGCTAATATGAGTTTTGGCTCCACATTTAACCACATAGGTGCCTAATTTTATTTCCACAACTCATTATGCGCCCCTAAGCGATGCCTTCGAACCAGCAGCTGACGTAGTCATCAGAGAGCTGAACTATTCGACGGCCATTTTATTAAACATGGTAAATAAGTGGTGTAGAGACCGCGGTTTCCATATTTAGGCATAGAAATATCGACCTATAACATGAAGCCCGCTCCATATGTTGATTATTCTAAGCGGTTTCTAGTCGGTAGATTTCTAACTTGCGAGCTGTAACACAAATTTGCAAACTGTCGGATCGATAGTACACTTCGTGAAAGACTAAAGACGATTAGATAACCGCCCTGAGCTATGATTTGGCTGCTTTAATTTTTTACATTTCTAGATGGCCGCTGCTGGGCGTTGACCAATGCATTTCTGCCAAATTCTCCGCCACCGCTTGGTAGCGTTCTTTTCTCGTTGGAGAAGGACGTGACGCGGGAAACGAAGAATTCAGGCCCATTTCCGTCGCTTGGGAAGTTGTTGAAAATTAATGGAACACTCTAGAATTCATACACAGCATCGATTCGAGCCGGTCGAAGCTTATGATGCATATTTTGATGTGTTACCAAGTCAAGGGTGACAAACACAAAGAACATTTGGGCGTCTTTCGCTAGAATTAGCTTAAAAGTAATTGCTAAGAGTTCCTCAAATGAATTGTGTACAATATGTTCAAAAGTGTACAGAGAAGTGTGAGATTATTATGAATTTAACCCGTAGAAGTTGGATGTAAACGGACACCAATGAGCCTCTTGTTGTCGTTCTGAACACGGAAAACTATGTAGCCCAATAAATGATAATGAGCTCTGTTTCACGTTATCCTCGATAGATTATATGAACTGTTCGCTGGAATAAATCACCTAAATTATTTCCATGGTTAGATATGATGAATCGGGATAAACATAAGCTAGCACTTGATAAGACAGCAGTGTCTGGTTGTATTTGTAGTTTTGTGTCACGCTAGCCTGGGCTTGATTATTTGGTTCGCCCTGTCATTTCCTCCAACATGTTTTACACAAGCTAACGCTGGTATTGTTAGCTTGTATAATACCCACAATGGACAGTGTGTTTTAAATAAAAGATCATAAATATATTGTGTTACTTAACATGCCGTGAAAAAATGGCCTGAAGATTTTTTCTATGACAACCTAAGAATCTGGAATAAATGTTTAGATTTAGAAAGCTTTGGCAACTGTGACTCAACTCAAAACGAATATTATTTATACATTCAACTTTGCCATATCAACAGTACACACTTATTAGGACAAACAAGCCGACCCAAGCACAGTGCCGGCATCAACGAATGGACTTTCTAGAAATATCGGTCACGCAGGCTCTATATTGTATTTATTTGTTATTCATGACAACAAGCAAAAAAATCGAGTGGTCCTGAATGAAGAGCTCAAAGCTGTTTTTTTTTGCACCCATATTTTCCAGTGCATTCTACAAGTATCGCGCCCTCACGACTATACAGTTTTCGTCGTTTACCCGCGTGTAATGGAAATGAATTCTAAATATGTGCCCTTGTGGGATTAATGACCCTAGGTATTGACAATTTAAGCTTAAACTAAATGCCTTTTTCGTTATTATTAGCTGAAATTTAGCAGCGAATCTTGATAAAATACAATGCCTTTAATTCAAGGGCACTGTTCTCTAAATCAAAAGCGTTAGCAAATTGTCAGAATAATTTATTCTGAAAAATTAAATACAAAAAATAGTCTGTCGTGCATCCCAATTGTTTGTTCTGCTCCAATTGGAATCCTGTTAATATTTTGTCTACTAAGGTTGGCTTTTATTCATATGATCTAGATATTGGTCACCAAGATAACCTGGGGTTCAATTTCAAGAGCTCTTCACTTAAAACACATAGGAAATAACACAATTTTTAGGCAATGTGTGGGTCCTGCATCCTGGGAAATCTTTTGTTAAGCAACAGTTTGAAGCAACATTTTATTCCATAAAGTTTCATATCAAGGTGACATTTATTACAAATTACCAGACAAAATTGCACCTCATATGCCTCATTGAAACCCTGGGAGATAAGTGGCTCAGTAAATTTGGGTTCTTATGGAACAATTTATCTGTTCTCCAGAGTTTCAAGGAAAGATTCTCTTTTTTTAATATGACTAGATACTGCTAAATGCTGTGTTAAGCCACAACTAAGCTACATATAGTTATGCAAATGTGTCTAGATACTGCATTAGAATTTCCTCCCATAGAAAACTCAGAATTAGATCTATGTTTACTAGTGTACTTGAGGGCTAATAACCAGCAAGATGGGATTAGAGAGACAAAATTGGCACTTGTCAAATAAAAACATGTTCCCACACCAGAAATCACAGCCCCCATACAAGCACTCTCAATGTGAAACTACAGGTTTAGAGGGAACTTTTTCTGTTTTAAAGTGAAAACAAAACTTTCACATGCAGCATCCCTGAAAGAAGGTTAACAAATGTTGGTTTATGTGAAAACCTCATAAAACTTCCTTTTTGAAACCAAATAGTGCCATTTCATGAGGAGAATAAATAATAGTTCTGCAAATAACTAACAGAAATAAAACAGTCATACTGAGTCCATTTTACTCCTTTAATTATAGTGATTACGTGACCTTCTCAAAATAATACCAGTAAAAGCCTCAAATGAGATCATTATTTTCAATCATTATTGCATTCATACAAACATTTCCTGTGTTTGTGTTGCTTAGTAAGTGTACATCATCACTGCAAAATAGCAACTAAACAGAAATGGTTGGCCATCAGAGCTCCTCAACAGAGCAGGCTATTCAAATTAAAGCTGTCAAAAATCTCTTTTGTTCTTGTTACAAAAGAAAATGGTTGTTGAATATTCTTTTCTCACAATAGTACTTTGACTGAGAGTCTCTGGTCTCATTCAAAGGAAAAAAACACATTTTTTTTTGCAAGTTTACAAGTCTGATCAGAGCTCACTATTTCATTTCAAAACCAAGACGTTACATAAACAAAATGGTGAGCTCATAATAACATTTTTACAATAATATGAATTTTGTTCTGCCATGGTTATCATGAAAATATTGGTTATGTAGTTGAAAGTTTTTTCAAAATGCTTTTAAAATAAAGTTTGATGTTTACATTCAGCACAACCAAGTTCTAGAGATGAGAGAAATGTATGACCTGACCTAATACAGTAGGTAGTTGGCCTGAATAAGTAACAGCTGTCACAAGCTAGGCATTTTTCATTTTAGCATGCACCAAATCAACAAAGCAAAACTTCTGCACAGTTGATTCCTAGTTTTCTTCAACAGATTTTGATCAGGCATTCCTCTTAGTTATCTGCTTTGATCAAATAAGAATGTACATACTAAGATTCTACTGAGTGATTCAGACAGTGTGCAGACCTTACTCCCCCATGTCTCTTCGCAATGCATAAACATTTGAGCTTCTAAAGATAATAGTCTAAATATACATATAAGAACTAGTACACAACTTCCATAAAATTATAGGGAAGCACTTTTTATACAGCAGCTTGGATTAAAAACACAACAACACTATTTAATCAAGCACTCTGATTGGTTGAGCTGTGTGTGATTAGAGTACAGATGCAAAATGAGGTCGCTGTGCACATTTTTTGTTACAAACAAAGTTTGTCACAAACATACTGTTGGTGATTTCCTTTTTGGGAGACATGCTGTTGTTTAAAACAAGTAGACTTTTTAGTACATCTGTACTGTTGTTATGGTTGCACAGAAGATGTCATCATGTCATGAAGAAGAGTCATGCCACTCAACTGTACTTTTATGTTCTGTTCTGTGCATCTGTCTTATTACAGTACAGATGCAAGGAAAACATCAAGTGGCTGAAGTCCAGCCTTGAACTCGTTTGCAATAAAATAGCATGAGAAAAGAACAAGCAGAGTTTGACTAATATGATTTATAATTTATATAATAAATATTAGCCCATATCACAGTTTATTATATAAACACGAGTGTTTTACTTGAAAATATGCCACTCCTAGATCTCATACGAAGCTACATCCAGGACCTGAGTGACTATATTTTCCATATAGTGAGGATATCAGTCAAAGCAAAAGTGCTTGGAAATTAATTTGGAATAATTTTTTGCGGTTTGTCTATATAATAAAAAGAAAATTACACAGTGGCTTGAAGATAATGAGTTTTATTTTCTCGTGTCAAAAACAATATTTTACTTATTCCCTGTGCTCATTTGTAAATATTGTTCTTGCCACTCGAAAATAAAACTCATATCTTCGCGCTACCATGTAATATCCTCTATATACTCCTCCTTTGATGTAAATATTATTCTATTGAAAATGAATAGGTTTTGAGTTCTTCCTTTGAAATTGAAAACAATGAAATGTTGACATCAAATGAGAAGAATAAAGCATTACTACATATATTGAAGAAAGTCTATTAGATACAGTAAAATGGAAAATGACTGACGAATGCCATATTATTTCATGACTGACACTTTAAGGCATTTCACATGGTACAATGATGCTGTTTTCCAGACATGGCGCGGCACAGAACCTTTTCATGAACATTCAGCCAATCATATCACATGAAATTACTGTTCCAACAATACATGAGACACAGCTGGGCACAATACCATTAAGCCCTGGCTAAACTAGGACACATAGACCACAACATTGTAGCCGGACACATATTGTTTCTTTCATGTTTCCCTGTTTAGCCATTGTTGCGCACATTGTTGCACTCAAGCCATTGTTGTGCACATTTTTGCACACAACAAATTTTGTAGCCGGACACAAAGAAATGTTTCTTCGCAAGACAAGACACAATTTATGTGTCAAAGACACATGCATGCAATGTTTCTTAGTTTAGCCATTCTGGGAAACATGCAGGAAACAAAATGTTGCATGCTACATGTGTCCTAGTTTAGCCATATTTTTACAGCGTCCACAGGGCACAGGATTCACTGTAACATTTTCCCATACCCCGTTCTGTTCTATCTAGTACAGTAATGTTAAGAAGAACTTGTTGTTTTCCAGATGCTAGTGACATTGTCAAGGGCAACCTGAAGCTGATCCTGGGTCTAATATGGACCCTTATCCTCAAGTACCAGATCAGCATGCCTTACCTTGATGATGAGGATGATGAAACTGGCCAGAAGATGACTCCCAAACAAGCTCTGCTGGCCTGGGTCAAGAGCAAAATGCCAGAGTCCGTGCCCATGAACAACTTCACTAATGACTGGAATGATGGTCGAGCTATCGCTTGCTTGGTTGATGCAGTTGCACCTGGTCTCTTGCCAGAGGCTGAGGATCTTGATCCTAAAGATGCTTTAGAAAATGCAAAAAAAGCTATGGACCTTGCCAGGGATTGGCTGGACATTCCTCAGGTACAATAGGCATTCACCAATAATAATCAGCTACGAACAATTATCAATTATTGGAACTGAAGGAAAATGCAGCAATGTACATAATTTGACACAAGTGTTTACCCTTTTAGGTCTTGGATCCTGCTGACATGTGTAACCCCAATGTAGATGAGTTAAGTATGATGACCTACGTGTCGTACTTCCCTGAAGCCAAGCTGAAACCTGGTGCTCCCCTGCGACCAAGAGTACATCCATCTTCCAAATGCCATGCCAAGGGACCTGGTATTGAGCCCAAGGGTCTTGTTGCTAAGAGGCCTGCAGATTTCACAGTCTTCTCTCAGGGTGCTGGTGTAGGGAGACTTGGAGTGCAGGTCTATGGACCTGGAAAGAAAGAGGAGGAGGTGTTTGTACAGGACAATCAGGATCATACATATTCATGCCAGTACATTCCTAAAGTACCAGGTAATCTATTTATACTACAAGAACATCTTAGTAAAGCTAACTATAGGGGTTCTCTGGGTAGTGGAACTCAATATTATAAGAAACAGGGAGCTCAAAAAATTGGGTAGTGTACATTACTGACACTTGCCAGTATGTGGGATTGGCATACTTTGACAGATGGTAGAAACGAGACTTGGGATTTAGAATTTCACCAAAGATGGGAAGTCACAAAAAATATCAGGAAATCATTCATATTGAATCAAATAAATGTAGATGGTGCTACTATATATAAAGTCATCCCTAGAAATTCTTCTAGTTATCTACCTTACATAGCAGGCAAACATTAATACCTATGCTAGTGGAATATGTGCCTTTGCCTCAGTGACTATTCCCCGAAAGTTATATAGCACACTAGTAAATAATATATAAAAACAAGTGAAGATAAAGGACACACAACAGATGTAAAAATATTATATATTATGTAAAATATTTTGCATACCAGTACAGGTACATACTGCACCAGTGTTATAAACATTTTATGCCTATCTCATTACATTTTAAAGGCTGAAATATACAAAGTGTTCCTAATAATATCTTACTTGTGTTTTCCAACAGGAAAGTATGATGTGCATGTGAAATGGAATGGTCGTCATATTCCCAAGAGCCCCTTCCGTGTGGAGGTTTCCTCTGATCTGGATGCTGGGAAGGCATATGCTAAAGGCCCAGGCCTTGCTCCAACTGGTGTAGTAGCGGGAAAATACACAGATTTTACCGTGTTTGCTGCAGGAGCAGGTGAAGGCAAGGTTGGTGTGAAAATTATTGACCCCCGTGGAGGTGAAGATGTCGATGTGATAATTGAGCCACAAGCAAATAATGAACATCTAGTTGAGTACCAGCCCGTCAACACTGGAAAACATACCATCAAGGTCACATATGGAGGCCACCAATCCAGGGTAGTCCCTTCCATGTTAATGTCAGCCCACCCAAAATTGATCCTATACCAAGCAAAGTCAAGGTCTTTGGTGCTGGTAAGTCTAAAAGCTGTCACAATAGTGAATATGTATTGAGGAGAAAGTCACTTGCATTTGTATACTATCACAAATAATAATCAATCTTTGCAAATTGATTGGCTTTCCTACTCACTACCTATTGCATATTTAGTCAAATCACACTATTAATCTATGTCAATTTGACAATGCTGCTTTCTGATTTGCTGAGCTACTTGTAGGCTATAAGTTATAGCGAAAAGCATTGGATTTGACAGCCAAAATGGCAAATGACCAGAAACCATTGAGTTTGGCTATACAAATTGACCTACTGGATTTGTCTTAAAGTGCTACTGAAATTAATTCTTTACCCATTTCATTTCGGTCACACCCAAATAAGCTTGATGAAAGAAGAAAAATGACGTTTTCCCCAGTTTGATATCATTGTTAGTTACAGAGATATGAAAGTTTGAAAATTATGCAAATTAGCATGGGTATGACGTCACACGATTGAAACAGGTAACGCTAAATAGAGATTTCTCAGCATACTTGTGGCGTAAGCTCTTGAAACTACCCAGAGTGACAAAACAAAGTGCAATATACATTATAGCTACATATTGATGTTACTATGGAAACAGATTTGGGCCCAGACACCAGCTCAATCATTGAAGCTAAGTTGCGATTTCCTCCGCTATTTTAGTACATGAGCTAATAAGTGGACCCTGTCATAAACCTCTACATATGCAGACATAGTTTTGCCATCCAACATTTACTCCTCAGACACATAAATGAGATTTTCTTTATTTTGTAACCGGGAGCCTGGACCCGAGTCGGTTTCCATGGCAACACCATTGTGTAGTCTGTGATATGTATTACACTTAGTTCTATCATTCTGGAAAGTTTCAAACTCTTATGTTGAGAATTTCCTAACTTATTTTCCAAACTGGACCTGTGTCCATCTTGTGACGTCATCAGTCTGCTAATTTGCATATTCCTTAATCTTAGATAACGCTGGAACCAAAAACAATATCAGAAAAGTGAAAAGGGAACCTCATTCTTTCATCAAGCCTGTTTCGATATGACCAAAACGGAAGGGGTGAAAAATAATCATTTTAGTAGCACTTTAAACAATTATGCCGCAGAGCTACAAGGGAGAGAGGAATAATTGTTAAAAGTTGAGACAGTCAGAGTGAAAAAGCTAGTGCAAAACTAACCATTATAATAAAATACATTAGAAATGAATTGGTGGTAAAATGCTAGTTGGGATTCTACTAAAATGATTAACTACAGGTCTGTTCTCATTTTCTATGAGTCGAATAACCAGAGCACTACACACCTGGTTGACTACTGGTATCTGTTGGCTCATAAAAAACTCAAACTTGTAGTCTAATTGTACAGTAAATTAACATGCATTTCTTGGTGTTTCTCACTTTGTCCACCAGGTGTTGAGCCTAAAGGTATAAAAGCTGGTATGCGTGCTCCATTCACGGTTGATACAAGAGGTGCTGGTGATGGTGAGCTGGATGTGTTTGTGGAAGGACCACTGGGTGAGGAGAAAGTTGACCTCAAAAACAATGGTGACGGCACCTACTCCTGTTGTTACTTCCCTTCTAAATTTGGCAAATATGTGGTATCTGTGACCTGGAGTGGAAAACATGCAGCCAAAAGTCCATATGAAGTGAGCGTTGCCCCATCTGTGGATCCAAGCAGGATCCGTGCCTATGGCCCTGGACTTGAAAGAGGTACACATATGATAGTAAATTATACTGTTTGCCTGTGCATAGAATTATATATATTTTTTGCATTAATGCCAGTGTTAATTGTATCAAGAAGGCATTGCCAAATCAATGTGGTTGTTGCTTCTTGCCACACAACACCTTTCCCTCTGGCTACAGTAGGTCACCTTTCGAACATACCAGTATGGTAGCTTACTCCTATTTCCTAGTCTAAAGAGCCTATTCTGTATTGCTGGATGCTAAAATCTAGCCGAGGGTCTCCCTACACTCTAATTGCCATTTCTGAAACATTAACTTTCCACTTCAGGTGTTGCCAAAAAGCCTTGTCACTTCACTGTTGAGACAAAGGGAGCAGGAATAGACAGTCTTGGTTTTGCCATTGAGGGTCCAGCTCAGGCTGAAATCAAGTGTGTTGACCGTGGAGATGGCAAGTGTGATGTGACATACTTCCCATTAGTTCCTGGCAAGTATGCTGTTCATGTTACCTGTGGTGATGTGGATATTCACAAAAGTCCCTTCATGGTACCTATATCTCCTGCTGGCGATGCTTCCAAGGTTTATGCCAAAGGACCTGGTCTGGAACCAGAGGGAGTTTGCGCAGGTAAAAAATGTGTTTTAAGTCATCTTCTGAGAACTCTGTCACATTCTGGCAACTATGTATACCACACTTCTTCCTGATTTTTTTCCTTGTTAGCAACATTTGAACATTTTGATGATCAGCATCTTTAATCTAGCTGTCAGATTCTAAGCAATTATTGGGTGAGGTTTTACGAGATATCCAGAATAAATAAGGCCTGATTCCACATTCCAGATATTAACACAAAACCTGAATTCAATAATTGTTTTATTACGGTATACATTGATTCAGTTTACTTTTCTCTCAAGCTATTTCAAGCAATTACTTCAGCTCATTCAACTTTTCTCTGAGCTGGCATTTTTCAAAATCGAATCCTTATGCGGCCTAGGCCAACGATGCCTTGCATGCATCAGCTACATTAAAAACCTGCATATAAGAACCTGGGTTTTAAGAACCTGTTAGGCTAAAATTTTCATTTTAAGCCCCCTCCACATAAGAACCTATTAAGAATAAAATTCTAAGTTGGGTTCTTATCAGTGGAGTTGCTGTAAGGTGTATAGGTATAGAAACTGCTAAATTAAGATCATCATCTGATTACATTTAAAAGAAACTTGACATAACATTTTTTTTTCTTTCAAGCTTACTTAAGTACTCAAATAATTCCTCAAAATGTATTTGTAATTTATATTTAAATGAAATTCATATGAAAATTTAAGAACCTAATTTAAGAACCTTGGTAGCCTAAACTTGCTTTAAGTACCATTTATATACTGTAAGAACCTGTTTAGGCTAAATTTAAAAATCCAGGTTCTTATACACGGGTTTTTACTGTAGCTGATTCTTTCTTCAAGGTCTTGAAAACCCTCAAATTGTGTGATTTCTAAAGTAAAGTGCATGCTCTAAGCCAATCAGAATTAAGATAGTGAGTACAATGCATAATAATAGCTACCTGGTATAAGCACATGCTCTAGATTAAGAAATGCCTAGGCTGTTTCCCACAACTACCAGAATGCAGTGCACGCTTTTTTAACAGTTATCTCTCACTTTCCAACATGCAGTACACATGTGAGTTGGACTGCTAAGGCAAAGTCAATTAATTTGCACATGAAAATTTGCATTTTGTTTGCCCATGAAAAACAGCACCTTTCAACTGTCATTTTAATTAAAAACACTGCCTCTTGGTCCTAATCTCCTGTTGACAAGCAAAACCCAATACTATGCTTACTGTAGACAGGGAATTTTGATTACCCGATCTGTCTGGTATTACTGAAATGTGAAGTGCATGGCAGCAGTTAGCATGTGATTCTACTGGGTACAACAGTGTTTTTACACAAGCAAAGGGATTATTTCTTCATATCAAATTTAGGAAGTGTTCTGTGTTGCATTTTAATTTTTGTCACTACTTTGAGGATGGTTTTTGCTGTTGTAATCCTCATCCATCAAATTATACATCTTTTTAGGAAAATTCCAGTAGAATGTTTTTCTGCCTATGAAGTATGTGGTACTTCAAGCATCAGTGCTTGGAATGCTGCCATAGGAGCCACTGAGACTAGGTTTGAGTATAGAGCGGTTTTCACATGACTGTCGTGAAAACAATTGCAATTGAGCAATCACTAGCCAATCAGAATCGAGAGAAATCACCACTTGCTCCTAAATGGCTTTTCTCTCAGCCAATCACAAGCCGAACCAATTACTAAGTAATTACGCAATTGTATTTACTACAGAATTTGATTGGCTGAGAAAAACGAGCAGCCAATGAGAACGCAAAGCAATCGCAATTACATAACAAGTCTTGACAGTCATGTGAAATTCGCTCTAATAGTCTCTACATGTACAGCTAAAACTGTTATGTCTTTGCATTGATGATCATGAATATACTGGTAATTCTTAATTACAGTATTTTGTTACCCACTGCTA
Organism: Scolanthus callimorphus; assembly: GCA_033964015.1. Classification (NCBI taxonomy): domain Eukaryota; kingdom Metazoa; phylum Cnidaria; class Anthozoa; order Actiniaria; family Edwardsiidae; genus Scolanthus; species Scolanthus callimorphus. The sequence continues at coordinate 29,209,263 of CM066913.1, forward strand.
TGCTATTGTCTTTTGTAGGTGCCCCAGCTGAGTTTACGGTTTTCACCAAAGATGCAGGTGAAGGTGATGTTGATGTCAAAGTGCTTGACAACAATGGAAAGAATGTCCCATCAGAAATCAAGGACAACAAGGATGGAACCTTCTCTGTCACATACTTCCCTGATAAACCTGGTGCATACACGGTGGCTGTGCATTTCAATGACCAGCCCATACCAAAGAGTCCATTCAAAGTTAATGTATGCAAGACCAACCCAGGTAGATGCCGTGCCTATGGGCCAGGTTTAGAGAAAGGCTTTGTTGATCAGCGTAATGATTTCAAGATTGAGACCAAGGGAGCTGGTGAGGGTGGTCTAGGGCTCACCATCGAGGGGCCATCAGAAGCCAAGATTGACTGTATTGACAATGGAGATGGCTCATGTGATGTGCATTACTGGCCAAATGAACCAGGAGACTACATGATTAACATCTTGTATGCTGAAAAGCACATTCCCGGTAGCCCTTTCAAAGCCAGGATTAGCCATCCATTTGATGCATCTAAAGTTAAGGTTGAAGGTCCTGGAATTGAGCCTGGTATCCGTGCTGGACAACCTGCAGATATTGATATTGATACTAGACTAGCCGGTGATGCTAAGCTGGAAGTGGCAGTTGTTGATGAGAAGAACAAACCTGTCAAGAGTACTTGTGAAGAAGAAGAGTATGGCCTCCATGCCGTGACCTACTACCCAACCGCACCTGGTAAGGCTTAAACTGCATCAGCGGTCCTTGGGGTTTGCAGTATCACCATTCTGACCTTTTTGTGATAAAAAAATCTGGTCCATTTTTATACAGGTTTACAGTGAAAAACATTCTTGCTAATCGTAAGGCGCATGTTCTTGAAACTTTTTGTGCAGTACACAACATTTCAGAATTTGTGGTACTGTGATATTCTGAGCTCTTCAAAGCTTCCTGTATGGCCTCCTAGCATGCAAATTTAACTAGTTTATACCATGCTGTGTCAAACATTGTCACAAAGTGTATAACGGGTGTAAAATTAATCTAAAACTTTTCTTATGAGGAAGAGATATTGTGATGCTGTCAGAACTTTATATTTTTTAATCTACCAGTAAATAATTGCAAAGCTGACAGAAATTGGCTGGCATAGAGCAGTATATTTGTTTTCTCTATTGCATCTTTTAAATGCTAAGCAGTGAATGTTCATACACAGGGCCACACAAAGTCAATGTCATGTATGGTGCCAAACATGTCCCTGGTAGTCCTTTCAAAGTTCCCATTTCACCCAGCTCAGATCTCTCCAAGGTCAAAGTGGATGGCCCTGGAATCCAGCCCACAGGAGTCAATCCCAACAAGCCCACATGGTTTACTGTTGACTGTAAAGAGGCTGGCAAAGGCGATGTTCATGTCAGCGTGGAACCTGCTGGTATGTGCTATAATTACATGTCAAAAATGGATCTGTGCAGGAGGTCCTTTGTTTACAATTTGAGCTCATTAGCATAAGCAATGTTCAGAATCAGACTGTTTGTGGGAGCTATAAAATGATGCGTTATGAATATCAATAGAGGACTGTAAATGAAACATAATTGGAAAATTTCAAGCTGATATCTTGAATTCTAAGCGCGTAGTGCAGCGTTCAATTTAGAGGAAACATGTGAGCTAATGAGCATTTTGCCCCCGTGATTTCACACAATTTTGAAAATCTTCAACTAGCCTGAAAAATAATATGGAAACGGGTCAAGAATAAAAAGTGAACTTATTTTGAGCTTTTTGTTGCGTTTTAAAATTTTGTGAATGTAAACAATGACAAGGATCAGCCTTTTTGTTTACACTGGAATGTCATAGAAATTAGCATGCACACCACAGCGGACTGCTCGCAAGCCGATCAGAGATTTGATGGATTCAGACCTCTAAAAAAAATAATGCTAGAAAGGTGAGTGGGATACTGCCGAATACACATCAGCTTTCCTGCGTTCTGATTGGCTGTATTTTCTGTATAAAGTGAAATAAGCTCTCTAGTACTAGCAGTAGCAGTCTATTTTTTTTCTTCTCAAGAATTAATCACTTTTCCACTCCAACCAAGTCTACCAACTATAAGTTTAATAACGTCAAAAAGAGTCAGCTGGTTGTTATGTTGTAGTCATAAAGTTATCTGTTTATTCTGCAATTTCAGTCAAAGGTGGAAAACCAGTCGAGAAAATCACCGTCGACGAGATCGCTAAAGACAACTTTAGATGCGACTATACCGCCCCAGCCGAAGGACCCTATAATGTTAACGTGTCTTTTGGCGACAAACCAGTTCCTGGCAGCCCTTTCAAAGTGAATGTAGCTAAACCAGGCAATGCTGGCAAATGCAAAGCGGTAGGAGACGGTCTAGAAACCGCTATCGTCAACAAACCGGCGGAGTTCGATGTCGATACATCTCAAGCAGGTAACTTACGTATTTCCGCCTCTTCGAGGGAAAATCAAGTTTCGTTTTCCCTTCAAGTAGCGTTATTTTTCTTCTTTGATCACTTAAAGGCTAGCTTACCTCCATTTCCTTGACTATATCTGCAATTTATGAAGGGAAACTTCTTGGAGTCCTTCGTCCGTCATATACTTCTTGTTTTCGTTTTCCCGCTTCAGCGCCTTCGACGCGAGCGCTTTCACTCCTTGATTTTGATTGGTTCCTCTCGAACAATAAAATCCTCAAATTTGATTGGCTGTTTGGAACAGAAATTCCACAGGGCCCCCAAGTCATGAAATAAAAATGAATTCCGCTCGAGAATCCGTCGAGGCCGAAGGCGCGCCTGAAGCGTTGCGATTTTTAAAATTAAAATGGACCGGAAAGGGAATGGATTACGGCCGCTAATATTATAATTTTCTATGTATTTCAGGCGAAGGAGACTTAACAGCAGAAATCACTAGCCCCACCGGAAAAAAGGTCCCGACAAAAGTTGTTGACAACCATGACGGGTCGTTAGGCGTTTCTTATACACCAAAAGAGGAAGGAATACATGATCTAAAGGTCAAGTTTGCAGGCGAAGATATTCCGAAAAGCCCGTTCAAGGTTGATGTTCTCCCCCCTACCGACCCCACCAAATGTAAGGCGTACGGCCCTGGTTTGTCACACGCGGATGTGGGTAAACCCGCTGACTTCACTGTTGAGACTAAAGGTACGTTTTATAAATTTTGCTGAGTGTTGTACCGTCGATTTCATCTAAGCGAATACACTTGAAAAGAAAAACGCCTACCTCAAGTTTTGATGTCTAAAATTAGACAGTTTGGCTCTTCAAACATTGGAGTTTGGCGCATCAAACTTTGACATTTGCCAGGTTAAAAGCTTCAAGTGATTCAAACTTCGGTTTATAATTACGTCCAAAAGCATTTGTACGAATTATCATGTTTTCCCCGCCGAATCTGGCGCAAATTCTAACGGTTTGGTAAATTTAAGTTGGCGTGGCAAACGTCAAAGTTTCACGTGCAAAAACTTTGAGAACCACCACTAATTAGTGGCGGTTTTCTTTTCAAGTGTATTCGCTTAGATGAAATCGACGGTAATAGGTAGTTGGGCTGGAAACCGAGCCTAGTCGAGTCCTCTGTGAAACCAGTGGCGGATGCAGACCCTTAAGAAGGGGGTGGCTAGTACAAAGGACAGAGTTCAGACCAAGGGGGTTACTAATCTTAAGGTTTTACACATATCAAGAAAAATCCCGTTGAAATGTGTTTCTAAAATTTCCTTATATGGAAGTTTCTACTTACCATATTTGAAAGTCCAAAAGTTTTCCTAGCTTATTTCTTGCCCTAAATTGTCAAAAAGATCGCCTAAACTTGCTGGTTTTGGAGAGAATCGCTGTTCGTGTAGGCCGCTATCTTTATTTTGGCCCAAAGAGCCCGGAAATTCAAACACAGGTAGCCCGCGTCACGCACGGGTTGACATTGACAAAAACGACACATTTATCTTGACAAGGGGGGTGGCTAGCCACCCTAAACCCCCCCCCCCCCCCCTAGATCCGCCCTTGTAAGCTATTTGAACATTTTCATTGGTGGGGTCTTGCCATTAGGATAGTAAACACAAAATGCATGTGTTCATTCTCAGTCAGTCACTTTTTATGGCCGTGAGAGACCTGATCTGCTATCATTGAAATTGCAAGTGCTGAGGTCTTATTGAGTCAACCCACAGGCATGAATACATAAAAAATTGTCTTCAGACTTTATCTCGTGTTTCAATTTAACAGTAAATATATGGACTCGCATTTACTGGTACAACTTCGCGATGAAATAAAATGTCACAATTCCGGGAAAATTATTCTTACCTCTTGTTTAGACTTTTCTTCATAGTCATGTTAAATTTCACAGTGAATTTCAGGCCATATCCTCCAGTTTTGATTGAGTACTAACCCCTAGTACTCTGAGAAGAGACTCAACATATTTCAATATAGAATACAACCTTGAGCTTGGGGTACCTGTGGTCAACCGATGCTCCCACCTCTCACTCTTAACCGCTTGTCAGTGTTAAATTGTGACTCATGACCAATTCCCATGTCAACTCCGTAGGCGCTGGAGCTGGAGGCTTGAGCCTTGCCATCGAAGGCCCATCAGAAGCTAAGCTTACGTGTACCGATAACGGAGATGGCACTTGTTCTGTCTCCTATGTACCTGTCGAAAAGGGCGATTACGACATTCACATCAAGTTCGCAGACGAGCACATTCCCGGCAGCCCCTTCACCGCTAAGGCAGGACGCCCTGTAGATGTCTCCAAGGTATATTTATAATGATTGTGACTTTGTGTTTTTTTTTTGTGAAACGTTTTGTTTTCTCCACAATTTGACATTAATTTTTTTGCTTCGCTGCAAAAATGCCCCCTCTGTCCCCATCCCCCCACGGCCCCAATGCCAACACTCTTAGGACCCTAGCCGTAATGGCATGCACCGCAAGCTCCTCGGTAAGGTTATTCCCCTGTTTTGCATGGCGCACGCTGTTCTGCGCATGGACGCGCGATCAATTCGTTCGAAAATGACGCAATCGAGCGCGCGCGCGCAAGCTAAATATCACCATTTGAGCGAAAAAAATATCCATTCCCCCCCCCCCCCACGGAAGGGTGTTCAGAAATGACCCCCACCCCTCTGGAATTTCCGATTTTGGTGCCTGGTTGTTACCCAGGCTAGGATAATCCTAGGATAATCTAGGGAAGCCATAGAGTCCTAAAGTGTGACGTCACAAATTTGAAAAATTTCGAATTTAGATTTTAGTCCACAGATAATGAAAGACCAACTTCGAAGAACGTTGCATGCAAAAAATGAGGTGAATCGGTTGAAACGCGACCGAGCTATGGCCCGCTGAATACATAATTTTCTTTAACAAATCACTGTATTTTGGACTCAGTTCATAACTTTATGAACTGAACCAAAAATACAGTGATTTGTTAAAGAAAATTATGTATTCAGGGAGCCATATCTCGGTCGCGTTTCAACCGATTCACCTCATTTTTAGTGTGTAGCTTTCAATCGATATGCCCTTTCGAAGTCAAGGAACAAACATTGCTAAATTTAAAATTTTGTTTTTGTGACGTCATCACTTTAGGACTCTATTCAGTTGTTATTATTCCCTTGGTGAACATGATAGTGCGAAATGTCACGCCTGATTGGTTTCTGAATGTTTTTTTCTGGATATTTTTTGGAAACCCACATTGCGCGAAATCAAGATTGGGCACCCCCATTTTTTATTTTACCATTTTGATAAGACTATCCTCCCCCCGTAATAAAAAAAGTTTAAAGAAATTTCCACGACAAGCTTTTGAGCTATCGTCATAAAAACCCCAAAATGAGACACCAAAGACTCTCAAATTATCACGAGCGGTGCGCACATTTTTGCACATTTTCAAGAGTAGCGTCAACACACATAGAAAATTAAACATTCCAATGTTCGTCCTAGGTAGTGAAGCATCCAACAGTTCTGTTCAAACTTGCAAGCGAACTGGATTGCTTCATTAGTGAGCGTTTTATCACAATTTTCTTGTTTCACGTATTCCTTCACAAAATAGCCCTCAGGCACTAAAAATGGGGTGTTTGCGCCATCAAAGTTTCTAAACGATTGCACACCCCCTCTATCTTTTTTATTTCATATTTTCATTTCTTATATACTAAATAGTGAATAGACAAATTAAGAAAAAATTCTACGACAAGTTTTATTTCAGGGGAATTACCTTAATTCCCCGTCTTATCGATATGTTTATACTAGGTCAAGTGCTACGGACCCGGAGTGGATCGAGTGAACCCTCTGTTCTCCAAGACTCCTCAGCACTTCACAGTAGATACCACCGAGGCTGGGGATGCTCCTCTGGATGTGTCAGTAGAGACTCCCAGTCGCAAAGTCATCAAACCCGACCGCATTGTGGAAGAGAAGCCTGGCATACATGCTGTCACGTACACACCTCCGGACGAGGGTGAGCAACGCATGCGTAGAAAGGAGAACAAATAAATAAACATGGGCTGAGAGGCCCACTCATTTTGCACTTGATGCCATCAGGCGACAATGTAGACTTCGACAAGTCAACTTCCCTTAGGATCAAATAAAAGCGCGCGACGACGAAGGACGTTGCAAAAGTCTAGCGTTTATCTTTGCACCTTAACAGAGGAACGTAGCGACCAACTAAACAAAATAGCGACCCCCAGGGGGTACTTAATTCTACCCTAAACAAATTCCTGGGTCCACCCTAAAAATACTCCTTGGTCCCAAAATACCTTCTTTAGCGAACCATTTTAGTTCAAAGAAGCCCCCCAAAATACCAGCGTTCAAAGACGGTCATACCTACCATTCGAATATAGGGTACTACTTGGTGGTTTTACAAACGTCCTGTCACTCATGTTCCAAGTTTACATGACGTTTGATACGCTGTTTGCAGCGGTGAAAAAATCACCGAACGCGCGAGCTTAAATATGGTTTAACCTTGTTTTATCATGTCAGTTTCATCAGCTTGGCACTTTACCTAGCTAAAGAAAGTCAATGTAAAGGAACGAGTCATTTTGCACAGAGTAATTTTGGCATGTGCTTCCTGTTTCAAGCTGACCTGTAAGTAGCTATCACAGCTGCTTTACAGACATACCTGGAGCGGGATCCAGGAATTTCAGAAAGGGGGGCCGGATAGTGAAAACATGTGACGAAAATGTTCAAATTTCCTCCAGGAAATACAGTAAATGTATGGGAAAATCTCTCAAGAAAGGGGAGCCGCGGCGCGGCCCCCTTACCACCCCCCCCCCCCCCCCAAATCCACCCCTGCACAGAGAGCAAGGTGATCCTTGAGGTTGCGTGACAGGAACACGTGACACTAATCTTGTTCACCTGCACTCCAGGTCGTTATAATGTCAATGTGAAGTACGCCACCACGCACGTGCCTAACAGTCCATTCAAGGTCCGTTGCGGCCCACCATTTGACGCGTCCAAAGTGAAAGTGTCCGGTCCGGGAGTGGAAGAGACCCCGTATACTAATGAACCCATCGAGTTCCTGTGTGATTGCAGTGAGGCGGGAACAGCGCCCCTCGGTGGTAAGATTTGATTTCAATGAACTTTATGAAGTATTTGGGGGTACGATTTGATATCAATGAACTTAGTAGAGTGTTTGGTGCTTGTGGGTACGATTTGGTGTCAACGAATTTGGTGATTTTGATAGGTAGCCCTTGGCTAATTCAATCGAAAACACAAACGGAGCTAAGATTAGATTTCAATGAACTTTGTGAAGTATTTGGGGGTACGATTTGATGTCAATGAACTTAGTAAAGTGTTTGGTGCTTAGGGGTACGATTTGGTGTCAATGACTTATGAACTTGGTGAAGTATTTGATGGGTGGCCTTTGGCTAATTCACTCGAAAGTTATCACCCTATTTCCCCGTATGCTTCGGTGATGGAGAGCTCTGCATATTAAATGAAAAATTGGCGCAACGTTTCCAATTCTCTGATGGTATAACCATGGCCTTTTTAATGTTCACATAAAAAATACATTTTGTTGTCGCCTTCTAGTAAGATAGGGTTATTTACTTTTCAAAATTGTCCTGTGAATTAAGTCATGGCGGACGTCTTCCTCCTTTTGAGGGAGACTTCTTGTATCCACGTTGCATTACTGTTTATTTCAGTAATGTGTATGCACACACAAGCCGTATAGTATTCCTTCGTAGTACGACAAGTATAGTATCTGTGTAGGAATACTCTAGTTCAGTTTAGAAATCTGTTTGCAATTTTGACAGATTTTTTTGATTTGCTTTCAAGTGAGTATATCACCACCAACTGGTCCCGATCTTAAACCAGACGTGAAGGACAATGGTGACGGTACATACACTGTTGGCTACACACCCGACAAACCCGGTCGCTACAATATCGATGTTAAATACGGCGACAGACGCGTACCCAAGAGCCCATTCAAACCGACGGTTAAACCAAGCGGCGATGCTTCCAAGGTCAAGGTCAAAGGACTTGGTCCTAACGATAAGATTCTGACCAACAATGAGAACGAGTTCACTGTCGACACAAGAAATGCCGGAAAAGGTGAGCGGAAATTGTATTCGTGAAGATGGTAACCTTGTTGATAACGATAATAGAATAGTTAACATAGAGTTAATAGAACGGTTTTCACATGACTGTCGTGAGTATTTACAAATTACTCGGGAATTACGATTGCTTCGGGTTGTCATTGGTCGAGGGCATGATCTTTGATCCTTCGGCCAATCAGATCGCGCAAAGAAAACAATTACACAATAACTTGTAATTACTTCACTCGCGGAATGGAGACGGTTTGCGAATAATCTCGGCGCTCTCTGATTGGTTTGTTGTTGAATTACTATCGCATTTGATTGGATAGTGAATTACTCATGAATTGCTTTCACGATCAGTCAACGCTCAACGATAATATAATAGTTAACATAGAGTTAATAGAGCGGTTTTCACAATACTGTCGTGAGTATTTACAAATTACACAATAACTTGATTACTTTCGCTCGCGAAAATGAGAGATTGAGGATCACCTTGCTCTCTGATTGGTTTATTGTTGAATTACTATCACATTTGATTGGATAATAAATTACTCATGAATTGCTTTCGCGACAGTCATGTGAAAACCGCTCTAATAGTGGTGGGGCGGATGGTGATTACGATCATCACTTCTACCATCGAAACTGCTTGGACGTGATGTGACTTTAGAACACATTGAACCCCCAAAGTGACTTTAGAGACTTGTTCACAATAACAGCACTTCCTGCTTCCTACATGTGTAACACGTTTAGCATTTCATAGCTGACATATCCTTCTATTTTACTCAAGAATCCACACACAGATTCTTATGATTATATGATTATTAGCAGTAGAACATTTGAGTGGTAAAACATTTCCTCCTTATCATCGTAGGCACTCCTGTCTGCTCATGCGTCGGCCCCAACAAGAAGGACATCCCAGTTGATGTCGAACCCAACAAGGATGGAACCTACAGCTGCTACTTCACGCCTGAAGACGAAGGGCGTCATGCAGTTGACGTCAAATTCGCTGGGAACCCTGTCCCAGGAAGCCCATTCCCCGTCAAGGCTGAAAAAGGTCTAGATTTTGATAAGATCAAATGCGTCCCCAAATACCCGGTCGATGAACCAGCAGTGAACCAAGAGCTTATGTACGCGGTGGATGCCAGGCCTGCTGAGCCAGAGCCTGGCAAGGGACTTGTGACTGGGTCGCTGTTGACGCCCTCTGGGAAGAAAGAACCGGTGAAAGTGAAAAACAACAAGGATGGAACTTATGATGTGGCTTGTGTGCCTAAGACACCTGGACCTCATGAGCTAGCCGTCAAATATGACGATCAGCCAATCCCCGGCAGCCCCTTCAAGTTTAATGCTATCGAGGGAGGACCAGGGGCTGTAAAGGCATTTGGAAAAGGTAAAGGAAGATATCGGGAATAGCCTCTGGCCCATCAGAAAACTAGGAGCTAATTAGTACACCCATTGAAGACCTAGTTAGGAGGAGGCCAACTGGAGCCTCCATCACCTGGTGGTGGGCATCAGGAGCAAAAGGAGATGAATCTATTTTAGATGTCAACGAGCCAATGCGATTTTTAGAAAAGACGTTGGTCACCTGTCATAGCTCTGTGTTTAAACTGTAACTGCAGTGTACATCCTTTAATGTCATACAAGTGAAATGAATAATCTAAGAGCAGGAATAAAAGCTTGGTATAGTTGGGCAGCGATGAATCTAACACGCTTCCTTTCTCAGGTCTTGAGCGGGGTCTCGCCAAAGAACCATGCGAGTTCACGGTCGTTACGCGAGACGCAGGTCCTGGTGGCTTGTCGCTTGCAGTAGAGGGACCAAGTAAAGCAGAGATCAAATGTCAAGACAACGGCGATGGCTCCTGCAAAGTCACGTATATACCTGATGAAGCTGGTAAGCCTTGGACGAACCGTCAACCTCATTTCCTATGTGGTTTCGTAGGTGGCGCAACTTGAAAATGCGAAATGTTTAGCGAAACTGGAAAGAGCGCCTAAAAATTAGTAAAGCAAAATTTGAGGGCGAGAGGGAGAAAATTACGACCGATATAACGAAGGAAACTAAAGGAAAATTCACGCGTTTGTATGGGATTTTGCTTTGTTGGTCAAGCTCAGTTTTAACTCCCGATATCTATGCTATGTCTTCGGTACCATGCAACCAACAAAACCTCCTTGGTGCAGCCTATTACCTTACCAAGGAGGTTTTGTTTAAAACCGTTTCAATTTTACTAACGTTTGGGCTCTCTCAACGGTACAGTGGATTGCCCAGTTCCGTGCCAGTACCAGTTCCGTGCCACATATAAAACTTCAGAATTCTCCGCCAGTGATCCATGCCAGAGTGTGTTTATTTCCGTGAGCGTCTGTCAGTATTTTACGCTCACGTGTGTTCTTCCAGGGAAGTGTGAGATTCTGCTAAAGATTGCATCCCTCATCTCTCTTTTTCTCGTCAAAACATCAGTTCTGCTGCAATTATCTGTTACAATAAAGGGACGTTTGATACTCTTTACTATTACTAATTGACATAAGTTTGAATGATATTTTTGTCGACAGCGTTCAGACAAGCAAAGCTATCGTAGATGGTTTTAATTTTAAAGAATTCAACTGCCGTATTTCGAAGTTAATACTGTTAAATAGAGAAAAAAACAACGAGAAGGCAACGAAAAGACATTTGTCTCAATTATTACTAAAAATGATTCTTAAATCGTAAGCAAATTGCAAAGTTGTAAGTGGCACGGAACTGGTACGCGGTGGCTCGGAACTGGTAACGCAAGTTGCTCTGAAAAATATGCCTTTAACTCGGAAAAATGTAAAACGTTGGAGTTAGTTCCTTGTTGGTTATAACAATTGATAAATTTGGATTGTTCTTAGTGAACATCATGTAAAATGGCCGCCCAGCTAAAAAGATAGAGTAATTTAAAGTTGAAGTGGCACGGAACTGGGCACCCTACTGTACTTTATATGTGCAGATATCAGCCTACCGTATAAGGTCTACGGTATCAGATATCAATCTACCTTATCAGATATCATTATACGGTATCAGATATCAGCATATGGTATCAGATATCAGTATACGGTATAAGATACTAGTCTACGGTATGAAATACCTTTAGACGTTTCTTGTCACACAAATATAAATACAATGGCGCGCTCTAAGTAATGCTTTGCTTGTTTTGCTCCAGGCGAGTACAACATCAACGTTAAGTTTGCTGACAAGCACATCCCAGGAAGTCCATTCTTGGCACAAATCTATAACACTTATGATGACCTAGACGCCGCGAAGCCTCGCCCTACAGTCGGCAAACCTTGCGACGTTGGCCTCGACGTCCCCGACCTACCCAAAGATGTTTCCGCCCTTAAAGGCTCCCTGAAGAGACCTTCCAGCAATAGAGAAGAGCCCTTAGACATTCGTCTGAACGATGATGGAACTCTTGGCATTACATTTGTACCTAATGAGCCTGGAGAACATTTAGTCAGTGTGAAAAAGAATGGCCGTCACGTCCAGAACAGCCCCTTCTCCATCATGGTACAAGCACAACGAATCGGTGACGTCTACCCTGTTGGACACACTGCTGATGTTGCAGTCCCGGATTGGAGAATTACGATCTTGAACAGCTTAAAGCTACCCTCCGCCGCCCTCACAGCAAAGCAGAGGAGGCAGTAAACCTTAAGAAGAATCCTGATGGTACCATCGGCTGCTCCTTCGTGCCTAGGGAACCTGGCTTGCACTATCTAACTGTAAGAAAAGGCAGGGACCCATCCCTGGTAGTCCTTTTGCCATCTTGGTTGAGGCAGAAGAACCCGTGGAAGCAGTCGGCTGCCCCGTGGACTATGCTTTCGATATCAAGGACGATGTGAACCTTCCAGAAGAATTCGACAAACTGCAGGCAACCATTAAAAGACCAACGTCTGACAAGGAAGAGCCCGTAGGATTGAAACTGAATTCTGACGATTCTCTTAGCTGTTCGTTTATTCCAAGGGAAACTGGAATCCACATGATTCATATCAGGAAACGTGGCAAAGATGTAAGGGGAAGTCCTTTCCCTATCAATGTCACTGCCCCCGAAGCCGTCAGTCAAGTTGGACGTCCCTATGGCCTCGGATTGGACTTCTGCGACGTGAATCTCCCAGAAGATTTCCCGAGACTCTCCGCTACTCTCAAGAGGCCCTCTTGCAAGGAGGAGGAAGAGCTCCGTCTTCTACTGAATGGCGATAACACTTTGGGCGTAGCTTTCACCCCACGAGAAACCGGAGAACATCTCATTCACGTGAGAAAAGATGGCCGCGAACTCAAGGAAAGTCCCATCTCTATCATGGTTGTCGGTAAAGAAGACAAAGTGGAAGAGGTTCATCCAGTTAAGAAGACATGCGACCTTAGCCTTGACATCCCCGGAGTCCACCTACCGGAAGACTTCAAAAATCTCGGGGCAACACTCAAGCGCCCCGACAAGGCCAGAGAGGAGCCACTCAACCTTGTTCTCAACAAAGACAACACTCTAGGCGTATCCTTTGTACCAGAGAAGCCCGGAGAGCACTTGGTTGACATTACAAATAAGGGAAAACGTGTACCTGGCTGTCCTTATTCCGTCATGGTGGAAGCTGCTGAAGCTGTCAATGCTGTAGGTAAGCCATGTGACTGCTGCCTGCCTGGACGGTTCGAAGAAGAAGATCTGAAGCGGCTCAATGCTACGCTGAAGAGACCATCAAAGAAAACAGAAGAACCACTGAAACTTAAGCTTAACTCAGACAAGACCCTTAGCGCTGTATTTGTGCCACAAGAGGAAGGCCCACACGTAATCAATGTTAAGAAATTCGGTAAGCACATAGACGGTAGCCCATACACAGTCATGGTGGTAGCACCCGAAACCTCGAACGCTATCGGAAGGCCCTGTGGTGTAGGACTGGAAATCCCTGGGCTCCAACTGCCGAAAGATTTTGATCTGCTCACTGGAAGTTTACGAAGACCCAACAAGACCTACGAGGAACCAATGAAGCTGATCCTCAACTCTGACAACACGCTTAGTGTGTCTTTCGTTCCGAAGGAGACGGGTGAGCATTTTGTGAGTGTCAAGAAATCTGGTAAACACGTCACAGGCAGCCCATTCTCTGTCATGGTCAGCGGTCCTGGACCTGCAGATGCATCAAAAGTAAAGGTCACTGGAGACGGTAAGCGTAATACCATTTTGGCCTTAAGGCCATTCATAAAGCCCCTCAAATGGATCTTGGGCAGCAAAGTCATTTACGTCTATAGCAGGTTTCATATCAGTGTCTACATTTTAACGCAAGAAAATACACTTAGCCAATCAGTATAAAAACAAATTAACTAACTGAAGCTAACTGACCAATCAGGGCACGAAGTAAGTACGGATTCCGTTTAGTCGTGACCCAAGAAAACCCCTTGTATTTGGCTTTTGTCATTGGCTGACTGAACATAGTAACCTGTAGAAAACGCAAGGCTGATTTATTTTCGACAGTCATCTGAAATGCTCGCTTCACATTGTAGTTTGCGGCTAGCCTCGAACTGGTTCCAGGGTTATTAGTTACAATAAAAAACAAGATGGAACAATGAATGCTTGCTCATGCCTTTGTCTTTCCCGTTTGCTTGGTATTCTATATGAAGGAGCTCGAACACGTATTGATGTATCAGTATGTTTCATTGTATCTTGCAGGTCTAAGGCGGGGTGTAACAGGAACGCCAGCACGCTTCACTGTCAACACTCGTGATGCTGGATACGGTGGTCTCGGTCTATCCATCGAGGGTCCATCTAAAGCCGAAATCAACTGCGTAGACAACGAGGACGGCACCTGCTCAGTGGATTACCTGCCGACCGAGCCGGGAAAGTACACTATCAACATCAAGTTTGCCGACGAGCACGTGCCAGGGAGTCCCTTCAAGGCCAACGTCGTCAGACCAGGAGAAGAGATGATCACGCCACAATTCGAACAGGACGTGGAATCTGAACCAACGCAGCGAGTGAGTCAGGTGTTTGAAGATCTAGTAAGTTTCGGCGGTGCGACCCAACAGCCTCACGATTTCGTGTTCGACCTGAAGGGCTACAAGGTAGAAGACCTAGAGACCACAGTGATCAGTCCTAACGGCGAATGTCTGCCTGCTGATATAGTAGAGTGTGGACCTAACAGTTACACCATCCGCTTCATGCCCAAAGAGAGCGGAGAACACGTCATCAACGTCAAGTACCGCGGCAGACATATCAGCGGTAGTCCATTCAAAGTGTTCGTGGAGGCGCCAGTCTGGGGTGGGGCGGGTAAGTGCACTGCTGCAGGACCTGGTCTGGAGAGAGGCGTAGTCGGTCATCCTGGCGAGTTCACTGTCTGGACACGTGATGCCGGTCCGGGCGGTCTCGCCATCGCTGTCGAGGGTCCTGCCAAGGCTGAAATCACCTGCCAAGACAACGGAGATGGCTCCTGCAACATAAGCTACCTTCCCACTGCACCCGGAGAGTACACCATCCATATTCGGTTTGCTGATGAGGATATCCCCGGCAGTCCATTCAAAGTGTTCGTCACAACCGAAGTCGAGGACCGGTTCCGTGACCTGAAGCTTTCCGATCTGGAGGAATCCGGACTGAAAGTCGGCCAGCCCGCTTCCTTCTCTGTTCAGACCAACGCCCCTGTCGGGAAGGTCGCTGCAACAGTCATCGCACCGTCCGGTGCTGAATCCAAAGGAGTGGTGTCCGACCTTGGTAAAGGTAACTATGCTGTTAGATTTGTCCCCCGAGAGCTCGGCGACCACTTAGTGAATGTCAAATTCGACGACACCCACATACCTGGTAGTCCATTTAAAATCCGTGTAGGCGGGGGAGGTGCACACCCCGAGAAAGTAAAGGCATATGGCCCCGGTCTTAGTAGTGGAAAAGCTTGCGAGCCTGCAGAATTCACTGTCAACGCCTTGGAAGCCGGATCAGGTGCGCTTGCTTTGTCAGTAGACGGACCGGCCAAAGTGAAGATGAACTGCACAGAAAACCCAGACGGCACCTACCAAGTGACCTACAACCCCGTGGTCGCCGGAGAGTACACTATTAGTATCAAGTTCGCTGGTCAGCAGATCCCCAACAGCCCCTACAATGTCACGATCTTCCCAGGCAGCGGCGAACAACGCCCCGAAGGGGACGCATCGAAATGCACATCAAGAGGAACCGGTCTCCACAAAGCCGTCCTCGGGCAACCGAACTCCTTCACTGTTAACGCCAGCAATGCCGGAAGGGGGTCCCTGATGGTGGGTGTTGAAGGACCGGCCATCCCCGCCAAAGAAATCATCGTCAAGCACACCGGTAGCAATGTTTATGCTGTTAACTACGCCCTGGAGGAACCTGGCACCTACATTTTAAGTGTTATGTGGGCTCACAAACACATTCCTGGAAGCCCCTTCCACGTGTCCGTCTAGTCTAAACAATTAGAGTAGAAAAATATTAAAAGAACTTGGAGATAGGAGAACAATAATCCCCTTCAGGTAAATGGTAAAATTCCGTTAACACACGCATGGAAGGAGTTTTCAAAGATATCCAAAATAAGGGTAGAGTTTCTCGCTACCGCTGCATTTATACTGTTAGTATTTTGTATCTTTTATAAACGCTGTTCTCTAAACAATATAACATTAGTTAATACAATTGATACCTATTTGATAAAAAAAAATCTTAGTAGGGCAACCTTGCAGAATAAAAAGATAAGTAATCTAGTTTTGTGATGTTGTTTTGTAAGTTTGCAGTGTATTGGTACTGAAAAATAACGTTATTTTGTCATATGCCAAGGTCACTCGAGCGTGAAGGTTTAATAATAGGACAGGGATAAGTAGAGTTGAATGCCAGTGTGCGTATTAATGCATTCCCCTATGCAATAGGCGAATAAAATGTTCTGATTCCTGCTGTTCGATGCAATGTTGATGTTCATTTCGCTTATCGTACATTAAAATGCTCCGGGAAGAATCAGTACTAAATGTTGCCCCCATTTGTTAATGAATCTGAGCTCTATTCTTTTAAAACGCCAACTGAACAGAAAAGAAGGCGCTTGACCACCAACGACCACGGGACCCATTATCAACGCAATACTTCACTGAACTTTTCCGCCAAGAATATCATTTTTTTAAGAGCATAGAGATTCGCGCAAGCTCCCGGGTTGTAAGTAGACTTCTAAGTGTAATAATGTGTGTTGTAAACAGTTCACGGGAAGTTTCAGCCTGTGCTGGCTAGTGGCCAGGGTATTCGGTGTTCTGAGCTAGGTAGGACTTTATTCAAATAAACCACAATAGTGACTCCGAATGCTTGTGTTTCTGTGGTCCTTTCTTATAGGTGTGGGTTACGTAAGAGATTTTACGGTATTTTGGGGGGAAAATGGTTGGCCCCCCTATGCTCAATGTTATTTTTGTTGAACATTTTCCATAGCCCCCCCCCCCTTAAATCATATCTGAGAAAAAGAGAGCCCCCCTCAAAATCATCATAGCCCCCCCTCTAGATAAATTATGAATGCTCCCTTAGCGATGGAAATTGCTGTTGACTCCCATATCGGGTGTTCGCCGTGTACGAACCATTCCAAGAGGAAACCATTGTGTTAAGCTCTCCTTTCATCATGATTCGTTCTACTAAACAAAGGAAGCATTTGTTCCAGGTTCGTACAGGGAGACAGCCCTCCTATCTCAGCCAGGACTATGTCCTCATCCTTCTCACTCATTGAATCAACGTCAGACTACAGGTGAGGTTTTTTGTTTCTCACAGGAGACAGGAAATGCTTTACTATATACTTGTCAAGGACAGTATCATGCTGTTTTCCCAAGGTTATCCCTCTTCAAGCATTTTCTGCCAGTCAGAATCTTCACAAGCCCTGTTGGTTTCTTGTAGGTGTTCCTCTTGTGTTTCCATTTTTCTCTTCTCGCCCATCATCTACAAATGGTTTAGATGCTCTAGGTACTCACCAGAATACTCCTCGACAATTTGTTACATAAGGCTTGAACATATAATATATATATATTGCCTTGTTTTTATGCGTGCTCATAAACGTGCTCTGGGATGAACATCATCTATCTCTCTCTTTCTCCATTTGGCTTTTGGACCTTTTGAAGTAGGTGTATCCATAGGAGGCACTGTCAGTAGGGTAACTTGTGGAGCTTGCTTATGTCTGTTTACAGCTATTTCAATAAACGTTGTCGGAGCAAACGCGACCACACTACGTGAATAATCGTGTAAGACTGTGAGAGAATAAGAAAAAGAATCGAGAATAAGGTAGAAACGTGTGCTTTGCGATACCAAAAATATTTTTATACAATACAACACAAAGGTGTTTACCCATATTCCCTAGCGATCTGGGCGCGTACGCTTGAGTGCTTTACCGACAACGTTTCTTAAAATTGCTGTATGAACGGGGAATTGGAGGCACGGAAGCAGATTTTTCATGCAAGCAAAGCGCGCCGCAAATGACGAATTATTCATGTTCTCGATTTCGCGCGGTACAAATGATGTTTGCGTGTTGTCTGTTCTGCATAAGTTGGGTTATATATCATATTGTGTAATTGTCACTGGGATAGCGAGGGACCTCGGTTTATTGTCTCATCCGAAAGACGATGAACACCGAGGTCTGTAACACGGCCAAGCAGGAGAGAAAATTCCCTATCGCCCAAGCCAGGACTCGAACCCGGCTGAGAGGTCACTTGTGTAAGTCGTGTTTCCCGTATTGTTAGGGAAGTGGTCAAAACATTTGTACTCGAATAGGCTGCTAGCAGGCGTTGGTTGACTGGCGTCATCTTCGACGGGTCAAAACTCGGTCTGGGGCGAGTGACAAAGCGAGGGAGTGGGAACCCCAGACTGAGTTTTGACCCGTCGAAGATGGCGCCGCTTTTCGGGATTGTCATTCGATTCTCGCCGTAAAACGATCTAAAAACAGCCAACCAACGCCTGCTAGCAGGCTAGTAGTACTCGAACCGAGCCCGATTTTATCACGGGAGGTGGTGGGTCTCGGGCTACGTACGTGGACTAAACACGGGGGGGAACTCACTCGTAGAATATACGGGAATGCTCCGCCCGAAAGGGGTAGGGTAGCGATTTGTTCCTTACCGATATGGGTGGCCGATGTTTCCTTTGCCCATGCCAACCGAGCAATGCACACGTTAGAATTATAAGAAAGGGGTGCTTTTCTTTCAATTCAGTATAGTAAAGGGCACCTTTTTCCTAATTTCACTATAAAAAGGGTAAGGGGTCCAGAGTTTGGACGAATCATCCCTGTACAAAATGTTTTGAAGTAAGCACATGCGCTGCTCCTCCAAATCGCCCGCGAAAACCAAACAAACAACAGTGGGTTATCTTTTATTTTAATGAATACCTACGCATCCGAAAAAGATATGGAAATCCAAGCATCAACAACACACCATTAGCAATACTCTAAACAAGATCAAATTTAGAGACCAACTTGATAACCTGTAAAAACGCATGACCCAAACCATTGAGGTTGTGCCATAGAAGTTTTAGGTCAAAAGCATTCACTTGATTCTCGATATCACCTAAATAATGTTATACACCTAGGAATGAGTGCTCTTGGTAAATAGTAAAAGTTTTAGAATGGAGGTATGACGCAGCCATTCAGT
Organism: Scolanthus callimorphus; assembly: GCA_033964015.1. Classification (NCBI taxonomy): domain Eukaryota; kingdom Metazoa; phylum Cnidaria; class Anthozoa; order Actiniaria; family Edwardsiidae; genus Scolanthus; species Scolanthus callimorphus. The sequence goes on from CM066913.1 coordinate 29,228,331, forward strand.
TGGATAACAAGACAGGTCCACAAAATCTGTTGTTCAAATCAGACCTGATGTGATTAGCTAATGGGTCATTTGTTTAATCCATTAATTATTCGTGTACTCAGACATGTGCTAGTGGCAGGCTAAGAAAATTTTTCAAGCCCGTTTCAAGAAAGAGGACGTCTCACGGACTACCGGTTACCCCTAACCGTTTCCGCAAATGCAACTTGTAAGCAAGGGCCGAGTTGCCAATACTATAGTTACCTCGTTTAGACGCTCTCAACTCAATAAACGCCGCACATTGGACTAAAAATATGATAAGACGAAGTCCCCGAATAGACACCGCATCTACGGTACGAGAATCTAATTTTTATTAGATGTGTTACCGTTACACATGAAAAAGGTTATCATACGTACTTTGCTATTTCAAAGTCTTGTTGAATGAAGTGATTTATGCTGGTCTTGCTCTTCACTTCTACAAAACAGAGCGTTGTTTAAAGCTAGAATGATTTCCAGTAGTTTAACTAGTGACCCGCGTACTCAAACAGTGAGTTGATTCCGAAAACCTGCTATCCGGACAATTTTCTGTCGTGCACGACGTCGACGTTTTTTGAGATAGCTAGCTGTGTTCGAAGGTTGCTATATAGCGCCCTTGTCCTGTCGAATTTCGTAAAGACATTTCGTGTTAAGAGGGTGGGACAAACTTCCTCCGACGGACGGCAGCAACGATCCAAGATAGTGGATTTGGGATAGCTTTGAAAAGTCAGTGTGAAGAGTTGTTTTAAAAGGGCTTCTCCTGGGGGAAGGGACGATTTTCATAAGAAATGATACCCCGTTCCACGATTTGTATCCAAATTGAGACCCCGTTCTAAACATGTCCAAATAGAAATTAAAAGATACCGCGACCTGCATAGAATTTCTGTGTCAAAATTTAGATCTTCCTCGTCAGATAGAATGTCCACGGGTTGGTTCGTCCACTACACAATCGATCCTTCTAAGCAGCTAAAGTCTGGGTGGTTTTTATTTATTTTTATTTTTTTCATACCCCGTTCTAGAGAGCATTTCTAAACGATACCCTGAATACCCCGTTCTATCTTTTGTGTGCATGTTTTGTGTGTTCATTGACATCCTAGAAATGAACTTTTTCTAGTATTGCTAATATTATTATTATTATCTATCGGCTGAAGAAAAACATCGGGATCCCGTTTGGCGGCACATTCCTCCCAGCTTCTCCCTTTCGGTTCCAAGAAGACACAAGCATCGCAGCTTAAGACCCATGTTTCTCAAATGAAACAACTTAATTTGTCGATTAATGGCACTTGAATATCGCTTAGACCGATAATAGCGCAATATAGCGCAAATGCTTATTGAAAGCATGCGTTTGAACTTGCCAGCATAGTTTACCCCCGGAGTGTTGAGGGTTTGATACAAACTGACGCATGAACAGTCAGTGACGTGGTCTGGAGCCATCGAGACGATAAGAACATAATGCAAAAATCGGGAAGTTGCTTCGAGATTGCAAATACTATTAAAGAGGTATATTGGACAACCAGAAGAACTGACAGTGCTTGTGTCCTATTTTTAGTAGGTTTTAACAGCGGATTCTTAATCTTCTGTTTTAACCCTTTCCTTGTTTTCTTTGGACTTTGGATCAGGGATGAATTCATGAATATAAAACTCTTTCCCCTAGTATGTAATACGCGCGCTAGTCCGAACATCATTTATTCCAAGTGCGTGCGGAGTAATTAAAAGAGGTGCGAAGCTCTTGAAAGTTTTGAGTCCTTCGCGCGCTGTACCTAGTCAAACTTGACGAAAATAAAAAATTCGCAAGCTTAAGCAAAATGTAAGTTCAGACAATTTATAGGCTACTTGTGACTTGCAAAAAATTGGCATTCCTTAGGCCCAGCGCAAACGTCGATCGTCAGTCGAACTTCGTCTGTCGAACCTTTCCTTTTTCAAAGGATGCCGCTTCATTAGACTTTATAATAGAAAACGTTCTATTGTTTTGGATTGGAACGACGCGACTCTGGTGCGACGTTTGCCGTAGGCCTTAGACATTTTTAACTGAACACAAAATTGGAATCTTGAGTTCATTGATTCGCTTTTGACTGGATTAGTATCGGTGCCACACACTAATATCGACGCGTCGAATCCGATGAATGCAATATTTTAGTGCATTTAGCACTAGAACTACTAGAGGCAACGATAAGATAAGCTTTATTTTCTTTTTCAAGCATATTCTGAGACGTTTATACAGCTGTGTCTCTCACTATCTACCGCCTTTTGTTCAAAACTTGTCAGCCCTGTGGGAAATGTCTATAATTGAGAAAATATCTGTCAAACAAGGGGGCTTTTGGTCATCTTATACGCATGCCCGAAGCAGAGGAATGGTATACGGTATATGTTCCAAGACGCGCAGCAGAATGGAGTTGGTAAGTGTTGCACGTTATTTATCAAAGCCTTCTTACGAACTTCCGACATATTAGAGTATTCAGCAATAGGCACTCGGGACCAAGAATTTGTAGGTTCTATTTGGAGTTATAGAGGTTATGGGAAACGGAAATCAGTTATGGCTTGCAAATCATGAACCTTAAAGTTCATTTGAGCTACTGGAGAAAATTTCGCCTAAACATGACTGACCATAAAAAAGAATCTCATATTTTTCAGCATATGGCAAATTGTCTAGCTATCGCACGTTTCTTATTTCTCGTTAGAACAGATGAATCGAGCACTAAACGCCGACCGTCTCACCACCTTGGCCACCTTACTCTTTCATCATATTTCCTTCGCACTACCGTCTAACAGATACGGTTTAACTTTAATCCTCTCTGGATTTGAGAAACATGGAAACGTTAAAACCCGTGCAACACCGGCATTTCATTACCGGGCGCTTTTAGTCTACTCGAAATCTTAAGTGTAACGTTTTATTGCAATTAGCAGGTTTGTACAATCTTACAATTGCACACGGTATTGTACGCAACAGGTTCTAGATTTAAAAAAACGAACTAGTTTTAGCCACTTGCTTTCTGTATATCCGCGAAGGGCTTGATTCAGGACCCCACCTGAGATCTTAAAAGGTTTTGCGAAATCAAATCCGTAGATCCGATAACCCGCACCGATAAACATGTCGTGCGTATGAGCCAAAACATGGACGACCTCTTCAGGAACTTTCCCTCCCCGCTCACACTCATTGATGCTGTACACTGTATTTTGGACTTTTTCTTCTATTTAGTTCTTAAAAGTATAAACAAGTATCCGTCAAACAGCCCGCCACACTGTTCACGCGACCTCCTCTCGTCTGATAGCAAGCACACAGAAAAACCTGTTGTACCGAAATCAGTTTTGCTGGCTTACTTTGATATTTCAGAGTTGCTACCATAAGCACAAATTAACACCCAACACATGGCTACCAAAATATCCGGCATTACACGGTACATAAATTGCTGTGTAGCTCTCTGTATTTTTTTACAGTGTTACACCTCAACCAACCAACTTATGGCCTTGACTGCCATACGACTCACCCACATAAAAAGTCTATTTATATCATAAATCAAAGAAGGAGGTTGCGCTTGGCCGAGGTTTGGCTTGGCCTTGGAGAGTTTTCTGTCATTTCTGCTTGCACTTGAAACCAAGATTGGATTACTTGTTTTTCATTGTTTATCTAGGCCACCATTTAGTTTCCCCTAAAAGAACTGACAGATAAGGTGATGCGAAACATAAATCATCGTCTGCTTCATTGATTAAAAGTTTAATACTTTCATATTTGCTTATAAAGGGGCATTTCGAAACGTCGTTTTTGCTATAGAAAATAAACAATAAACGAAAGCGAAGATGACTACTGACCCGTTGGCATTGTGACAATGTTCCATCATGTATGGGTGGGAGTTGAAGGGGTGCGCATTGTTATACAGGCTACATGGAGAGGAAGTGATAAAATAATTCTCTGATAACAACCAGCCAATTTGTTTACTCATGTCTCAGCACAGCAGGACAATCCAAGTCTTTTTCATAACAAGAATCAAAAGGCTTTCACTAACATGTCCAAGAGATATCACGCATCTCGGAAAAGGACAAAACTAAGGACTGCGATCTGGAGAGAACCTCTTCATGACATTCGTCAGTTGTGAAACTATATCCGGTGAAAGGAATTAAAGGGATTGTGTCTACTTTGCAGATGATTTCCCTGATAGGTCAAATGCATTTTTGAAAATTGCACGAAATGATCAAAATGTACCACTGTGTTGAAAATAAAAACTATATCTACTGTAGTTCAAACGTAGTACATTCTCATCAGAAATCAAAGTCGCATTTGATATGTTTATATGGACATGCGCACAGTTAAATTGTTACTATAAAGAGCAAGCAGGTGAGCTCGCACATTAAATATACTGTTCCGAATATGATTTTTTCTTGTGAAGATTAACGATCAACCGCATGATAAAGACTGCATATTCTAAACCCAGGATAACAGGACAGACACAAGGGTTAATGGGTGGTTCATGGCGGCAACTGATACGCCGTACCGCTATGTTTATTTTTCTCTTCCCTCGATCAACAAACCCATTCTTCAGCAATCAAAATGCCTTTCTTGACAGTTTATCATTAGGTTTGGTTTCTAGAGATAAACCCACCACGATCCACGCCAATAAATTGCCAGCTCATAACGTTTCTAAATTTAGTTTAGTTCTTTTTCATACCCACTGTTGACAACATTTGTCAAAGAATTTTCTTTGAAAGTTGTAATTAGGTAAAAAGGTCGACCCGTTAGGTATTTTAGGCCTTGCCAGGCCCATTAATGATGTGATTTATCTTAAGGCCGCCATCTATGAAAGCCATCAGCGAAATTTAACAATTAGAAAGATGGGGTTCAGCGTTGATGTGTTTGAGGTTCGTTCGATCTTCTACAATCATACGGTGTGACATGCATGGAAAGAAGGACAGAGCAATCTTGAACCGTCTACTATAATTGGATTCTGATGTGCTCACGGGATTTACACAGATAGAAAAAATGGGCAATTATATCACCTTCACACTTCCTAGTTGGGAAGAGAAAGGATTTAAGGATTAGGTAAGATGTTAGTGAATTCTTTCATGATCAAATTTCTTTGCAAGCTTGTAGCTCGAGTTGAAACTGAGATCTTCTTCAGTTGCGATTAAGCAGCACTGACTGTGGGATTTTTTTAAAGGAATCATGTTACATGACAGCAGTTGGGCTCGGGTCCTTCAGGGCAAGATTCCATTTATTTTACGTGTGCGCACAACGAACAAAACAGCCTCAGCTCGTGCCCACTCACTAATACTGAGGCAGCACCTCATCTGTAAAATTGGAGCTCAATGTTTCCTCCTCCTAATTAACCGGTGAGCCTTCTCGGTCTGTCAATCAAGCTATTGTTCTATTCTTTCGGCATTCCGTCGCTGTACTTTTTGCTGCCGAACATTTCATCAACAAGAGACTTGGATGTAACGGTGGAAACGTGATTGAGGTCATTTATTGTGGAGGCACATTGCCTAGGATACTACTATATACAGAGGAGAAACCTTATCCTGATGTTCTGCTAATGGTAAGGGAATGTTAGTCATCAACTTTGTTTTAACTTTAGATCAAACACAAGGTCTTCCTTGATCTCTAATGATACCTCTCTACAAGCTCCTCGCGCTATACTTCGAGGAGTCAACTTTTATAAAAGGCTTTTTGATAACAACTTTAAGAGACTGCTATTCTTTAAAAGGTTCAACCTGCCCTCCATTAGGGAGCCATAAACAAACGATTGTGCATCAACAGTTGCCCCTTGGCGAACAAAGCGTAAGTTCATTCTAAACTAAGGTATTTGTTTTCGGCTGCCTGTTTGGAAAGGCTGTATTTCCGACAGGAGCAGCTTAACCGCATGACACACAACACAGTGATTCTACCCTCGGGCAGTATCTATTGAGGAGATAGAACATGGCAGGCATTTTCAGAAACTAACACGAGTAATTTTATTGACGAGGTCGGTTTTATGAGCACTTTGCTGTGACAGGAAATTAGCTTTCTAAATACATTCCATCACTTCAGAAATAGACGTAAGGCGAGGACCTTTGATTATTCTCCACTCTAGTTTCAAAAGCTCCATTTAGAAGCTGAACATTGCTTTCTTTTACGCCATATATAGTGTTTCATAAGAGCTAAACATAAATCCTAAGCATAGCCAATTTAGCGAGTGTATGTTAATATAAATTACTGTCACCCAGGTCGCCCGTCATGAGGACCCTCTCTGTTCACCTCTCTATAAACTCTGAGTACCTCACTAGAACGCACGTGCAACTAAGTAAAGTAAACAACACTTTGGTTATCTACTAACATGACCAGAAAAGCCTTTCTAGTTACTACACTACGCTAGCTAGTCTTTAGTTAAGAGCCTTCACTCTAATCTGTCTTTTGTTAGTATGTTCAAATTATGCGTACTCGTAATCTCCGTGTTCCGTTGCTGTCAGTGCATCAGCCACCGACTGTTTGCTCGCGTGCGTGATAAAACAAACACCGAAGAGTGATCCTCTGGTTCTGTGACCGAGAGCAGGTAGTATTGACTGGGCTGCTCCACTGCAAGCTGTGCTCATGGTGTTATATTCATATACGGACGCGAAGCAAAGATCGTGTTGCGAATTTCTTGTCATTTCTGTGTCACCACAACAATTAACACGGTATGAGTCGAACGCGATACACACCAGAAGAATGGCTCATTTTGATTAAGAAATTCAGCATGGTCTAATCCCTGACCTAGAACGTATGTCGTCTAAATCTACACTAGCTTGAAAATGATTAAGTATACATGGGCTGGTAATTTGTAGAGTAAGAATTTGTAGAGTACTGACTAAGCTTGTACAAATGGTGGCGAGGTGTTAATATCATTGCATTGAATCAATGGATCTTTCTTGTTTGTTATTTTAACACTCAATATCATTGTTTTGAAATTAGAACTTTATATGCTGATACTTGCTAGAGGCGTCTTAATATTATATTCCATTTACGAAGTATATATTTTCTCGCTAGCGCATATTTCGATCGGTGCCATGCTCTTAGCACTTGACATGTAACCGAGTGCATCTTCTAGCGTTTTCCCGACATGGTTATTGGATCAACGCGATGACAGGTCAGCTAAATTATTCTCTATTTTGTCCGCATTTAGCCCTTTCTCACAGCAGGCAACACAGGAAACAATGCCAACTTGTTAGGGTCTTTTTGCATATGGTGCTGCGCAAGTAACAGATGTTTGAAAAATTGTTAGTAAGCCAACATTGCTCTACTCGTAAATAACATTTGTTCGATCAAAGAAGTGTTGATTCCACTTAACGAAAGAGAGGGTAAAGTGATAAACGATACTTCGTGTCACGCGAGCGGTTACTACTGTAATAATACACATGAAAAAATCTCTGGATTCTGATTGGCTGAGAACAGTGCAGTTTTTAGGTAACAAAGTGCCGAAAAAAGGTAACAAAGTGCAAAAATGGTTAACAAAATGCAAATTTTCTTTTGAAATGCTAAAATACTTTGATAACATAGAGCTATATTATGGAAACTTTGGTTTTTGTTCATGCTCAAATTCTGTCAGGTTTTGGTCCAGATTTCAATCAAGGAAAAATGCGTGCGGCTTGTTCAGTTTGTAAGCAGATTTGTGAATGACTCCTTAGAATTTTTTACATGTGTATTATTAAAAGGAAATCATACGACTTTTCTCGTTCAATTTGGAATTTATTTACACTCGTGGGTTTTTCAAAAAGCTCAAATTGCACTCGCCGGCGGCTCGTGCAATTTTGATACTTTTTGAAAAACCCACTCGTGCAAATAAATTCCAAATTGAACTCGAAGTCGTATGATTTCCTATACTAACACAAAGTCTTGAATTTCATGTTTTTTTTCTGTGTGCGCATCCTCAAATATCTCAGTGTAAAAAAGGGTTTGCAGTGCTTTAAAATATATGCATCAAACTAACTTCAATATGCGGCCTTTACTTGCTATTTAAAAATCGGGTGAATCCATAACACGTTGGGCAAACTAGAGGCATTGAACGTTGCATGTGTGTACGCGACTTTATCACATATGCACCTGTCTTAATAAAGTTTGACTGCGTTGTTTTGATGATAGACATAACTGCACCAAATGTCATGCGACAGTTTGGAACTTACCATACGAATGCTTGCCATCTCTTTTTCCAACGTTTCAAATGCCTTATTTTGAATGTTCTGGCTCCATAAGGCTTCTGCAATTGAAAAACAGGATTTGCAAAGCTGCAGGCCAAGCTCATATATGCATGCGGTACAGTGCGTTATCCTATAAATTGATACACATTGGCCAATCAGAGACAAGATTTCCTATAAAATACGAAGCCGTGTTTAATGGATTTCCCTGCAAGCGTAGTTTTTGGCCGAGTTTGTAAAAATTGGTCAATATCGCAAAGATAATACGGTAAGGTCCGTTATATAGAAATTAAATTTCAAGTAAATATTCCCGCCGGTAAAAATTAATTACAAATATTAAGTCCGCCCAAAATTGTGAAGGCCAGTTGCCTACAGGCTGCGTACGCCACCGGCATTGCGTGTTTATGTGACTCTTTGCCAGACTTGTATCATACGACACCCAGGATATTAGTAGTCGTATAGTGAGGTCATCTAATAGTGACGAAGGCACCATTCTGTCTGGTCTCGGTGTCTATATTTGGAACTAGGCCAGAGAACCGGCAGCCATAGCGGGAGCCAGAATACACGAAACCTCGAAGGCATCCACTTAAACATTTAGTGAGGAAATGTATTCTAGCAGAGAATCTGCTTTTACAGGGGCGTAGCCAGGAATTTTTTTTGGGGGGGGATAGTGAAAACATGGGACGAAAATTTTCAATTCCTCCAGGAAATACAGTAAATGTATGGGAAAATCTCCCGAGAAAGGGGGGGCCGCGGCTCCCTGTGCCCCCCCCCCCCCCCACCTTGGTTACGCCCTTGTTCTATTCGGAGTACGTCCCTCTCACTACTGTCATGCAATCTTACCATACGATTTAAGTAAATCAAAAACAAAATGTCTGAATAAAGAAAACAAAATTACTGTAACTACTAGATTAGTTTACTTCTTTTTCTGCGACCAGAAGAATCTTTCGTGCATTCATTTTTCCTTGAGAGTCATTATACTTGTACCTAAAGTGCGCCCTGTGCTTAAAGGTAGTCATTTCCTATATTTGTCGTAGTATAAATTGCTCCCGTCGTACAAAAAGTCTGAAAGCTTTGCTTTTAATGCGGAAGAGATGTGGCAGGTGGAATTTTTCATTTCTTTGATTCAACAAACCGCTCAACTGGCAATAATGAGCACCATAAGAAAAACTTATGGGTCATGACAAAAGAAAGTCTATCAGTTGTTAGAAGCAAAAGAACTTGAAATTTTTCAAAAGCCATTGAAGGTATTGAATAAAATCTAAAGGGCAATTGCTGCTGTGAATAAGATGGAGCGTGATATGTTTAGCAACCATTGTGATGTCATTAGACCCTATGTTTTTATATCCACGTCACTAAACGTTATTTTATCTGAGAAAGAGAGACACTAGTTTGAGAACACTGACTTATTGGCTGCGATAACATTCAAGATGCTTTGCCATGTGATTTGTCATCGGAGACGACAGCCGCAACCCAATTCAGTGTTATTATTATTATTATTATTATAGGGTAACTTTTTTATTCTTTACAAAATCTTGTTTTAGATTATACCTTTCTTTAAAGCTCTCCTTTTTCTCAGCAACTCGATACAACTCAGTGGCATGAATTCTTGAGAGCTCAGACGTTTTAATATTTTAAGCAGAGAAAAGATCTATTTTAAAAAATACTCATGCTTGGTGGCACTTTGTGGTAATTCGTTACGCCAAAATTGTAGAAATTATTTTTGAATTTACCCTATATCAGTGTAAGCTCAATGTTTGAATTTAATTTCTATGGTTTTAAATGTGACAAACGCACGCGGGACGTTCGGAGAACACGAGGAACGTTTTGAAACTCACGAACATCCATGATTTCCGTAGGCGAGTGAGCTTCAAGCATTTCAAGTGTTCTTCCGTCATCCCAAGTGTGTTTATCACATTATAAGCCAAATAAATATTGGTTAATTGCTTTTATAAAAAATATAAATTTTCCGTGCGTTAGGACATAGTAAACCAACCACAGCTCTAGGCCAATCAGAGCGCGCGTTCTATCGGCGCTATTTTATATAAACCTTAATGGCGAATCGTACATAAAGGTACATATGAATAATGTACAATATCGGAATGCGATCTCAGGATCAAACAGACACCAGTTGATCGTGTGCCATACGTATAATCTATACAAATGACTCGTGCGAACTACAATAGCTATCGGCCGGAACACTTTTAGTAATCCTAAGCTTGTGGCAGTACTATACTAATAGCCGTCAAAATACCTCACAAAGCGGTATTTGCTCTTCAATTCTTCCATCCAACACCCTCTGGATTGTCTGGACATGAGTCACATGGGTGTGTCCACGCCTACCCGGGTGTCAGCCCGTGCTGTGTAGTCCATAATTGCTGTATTATCTCTCTTGGGATAATGTTATTTAACTTTAACTGCAGCCGAACAAATTCTGTTCCTAATTACTCCGGCCAAGCGAAGTAGCTATTACATGCAGTTCGGTACAACTTGGGGGCACTATCTATCCACTGAATTTACCATCTTTGTTAAATTTAGAAAAGACTAGTGCTCCCATAAAAGGGTTATGATATAACTTTTTGATGTTTTTTTTTTTGCTTTTTAAAAGGTTTTTGTCTTAAACTGAAAGATACAATTTAGTTGTCTCGTAGGAGTCTTATTGTCGATCTGCTCTCTAATCTTGTATGGATGTATAATCACTTTATACTGATTACTAAATGCACTGGTTGTTTTGCCTTCTAATGTCTTTAGCTCATTCATTCGGATTCTTTGATCTTTAAAACCAAAGAGGATTGCATGTCAAGCAAAAATTGAATTATACAAATGTCGAGAACTCGAAACCGCTTCTTACATTCGAGGTTTCTGCTGTTTTAAAAACAATTCAAAGTCAACTCTCTTTGATTTGCTACTTTTTACACCTCCGTGTTTAAAGCATGGTGCTTTCTCTCCTTTTGTTCGACAGTTTACCGATGTTTTGGTTTCACTTTCTAGCGATTAACACCTCTGGCCTAAACGAACAGTTTTTGTAAAGAACTGGGGCAAATATTTGTACACAAATGGTTCATGCTGTATAGAGAGATCATTAAACGGACCACGTGTTCGCCTGAACAAGTAAATGATGCTTTAACGTTATGAATTAATTATCACTCAACACCAGACAAAACCCAGCAACCTTAGCAGATTATGACTTGTTACTGATCTTCGAAAGTTGAAAGCTGCTACAAAAACTAGGCCATTGTAATTTATGAAGCATTGAAGCATATTTGTGGCGTTTGAAGAAGGATTTTGGAGTAGAACGATTCTCGATAACTAATTACCCAGATTGTTTACATTCTTTAGAAAACTTTATTCTTGTTTATCAACTGAAGCCATAATTCGTGTTTTTGCTGACGCAAAGTTAGACATTTCCAGTCAGTGAGATAAAATCCCGAGATAGAACTCTAGTTGTTCTAGAACTCAAGTTTTTGTCCTTGTTTACGATAAGCACAACTATCGAAAATCTTTTAAAAACCTCTTTAAACTACTTTAAAAGAAAATTAGCGACTTTTGTAAAGAAACAGCTGTTATGGTGTACTTAGCTTGCGGGTGGAGAACAAAGGCGGGTCCTGGGATCAGACACGCGCCCGGCGACAGATGTAATAGGAGGTCACTCCAGCTTCGCGAGTGCCATTCAATTCCACAGAATAGATATAAAGTATACAGGTATATGCTGAGTATAAGAGCACAATAGAATTAAATGCGTGTAAATTCGATAACAAACATGGCTTATAGAACGCCTACGATAAGCTCGGCTTTCATTTGGTGTTGGGTTTTGTGGAGGAAGCAAGCGATATACGGGGGAATTGAGGAGCGAACTAGGTGAGTTTAAACACCACATTTAAGTTTCTACGTGTCAGTAGATTAGACAATATATATTACAAAATTCTTTATTGAAAAACCTTGGCGATGAATTCACGAATATTTCGATGTGTTTTAGACTGATATCGAAACTGAAGAAAAACAAGGGAAAAGCTAACAACAGTTTTTGTATATTTTGATATATTACCCATAGTGGTATATTACCATCGCGGCACAAGTAGTGACTTCCTCCCTCTTATCAAACATCGCATTCCAATAGCTTGTTTTTCTATATTTTAAGCCTATTAGAGAAATTCTTGTAGACAGAATTGCAAAAATATAATGCATAATTTACAATTGTACACTAATAGAACAAGTAAGTCCATTAGTTTATTCACAAACCCGAGGACTAATTCGTCATGTCTAGTGGGATTTTAATGAGTTCTTACAAGCAAATAGGCGATGGGTCACTCTATTAATAATAAGTTACTTTATCGATTCTCACTTTACCCTCTTCGCAATCCTTATATTGAGCGAGAGAAGAAAGTTATAATATACGAGAGCAGCCATTTTTATGTGTCAGGATCACAATAGGTCACTTAAATTTTTAGAAGTTTCTTGAACCAGTCGAAACAGGTTCTGTTGATTTGTCCAAGCATTGTCCCACCCCTTATAGGTGGTACCCCCTCATCGTGGGTGAATCAAGAGCCTTCAACTCAACAAAGGTAAATTACAGTTTACCAGATTTATATCGAATAGAATATCTACGTTCTTTGGCATACTATTTACAAATGAAGATAGGAAACTGGGTATGGGGGCCCGGAGTTTTGTATTTTTCACCACATTTCGCCACCCATAGCGTTGATGTTTATGTTTTCGCACTTCAGATCAAGGGAGTACCAAGACATTTAGTACCCTACCGAGAAACCCTTAGAGCTGATCAATACGAATTAGTTACTGCGGTTGGTGGCTGCCAAGAAATGTATGCAATTAAGTTTGAATTTTAAGTTTTCGTGCCACCGTTTGCACGTTCCTCGCTTTGACTTTGTGTCATCACAAATAACAAGAAAGCCAAGCCATACTGGTACGTATAGTCTGTACATGATTTTACTAATTTTGTTGGACTTTTGATATTCCGGTGGCCACAAATTGCATTTTCCAAATAGCCGCGGTGTTTTATACTTTTAAGCTACTGATCTATGTAATTCATCCAAAAGTACCGACATCCATATTTGTCCTCAAAACAACTCGAAAGATGCAAAAAGTGAAAATTACGAAAACACGAATTAAAATCCTAAAGAAATGTTTTTAACTTCAAATAGTAGAGAAAATGCAGCTTACTAAGAATTTTAGCTACGTCGGCATAAAACATACAAACGAAGAGTGGGCGCTATCTCTGATTGATTTGAGTGCAAATACATTCTCTTTGACTTTCCTAAAGTAAAGTATCTTTTTGTACAGTTCAGCATATTCAAACAAACGAGTTTTCAATAACAGAAGGTTTATTGTTAATTGAGCACCCTGTGGAAACTTAGCCTGAGACAACGAAATACAAATACAGTTTGTACAGAGACTGACAAGACAGCTTTGTACCAAGGATACCTTGGCAACGTCATATTTGTCAAATCAAAATCATTCGCTTACTTTCTTTGTTAAAACTGTGAAACTAACACAACTACTTGTTAGTTTTCTGTAATGAACTTGGTTTCTCTTGCACAAAGCCACAAAGAAAACATTTTCCATGTCTTGCAAGCCTAGTTTTAATATTTAATGACCAAATAGTGGGCTACCTACAATAGATAGTAACATTTCCCCCTTAGCGTACCGGCAGGGGCATCCTAATTTGTCAGTTAAAAGAGCGAAATTCTGTAAAATTTGCATCTCGGCGTTGTTACTTCGCTTTGAATCCTATTTCATATATCTACCACTATTTAAACGTTTAGAAATAGATCGTTACAAATGTACAACCGCGAATGGCCGAGAGAAGTTAGTGACTGATTTATTCTTGCGAACTCGACTATTAAGCCTAGCTGCGGTGGTTTGCTTCTAGGGTTGACTTTACGAACTTACGCGAGAACCGAAAGCGATCAAAATAAACTTTTCAGACTTTCAGCGAACTGACTTCAATTTTCAAAACCTAAAATTTGCAACAACACATGACCTATTCCAAATTAATTCGCCAGTATCACTAAGGGAGCATTCATAATTATCTAGAGGGGGGCCTATGATGATTTCCTAATTTTTTTCTTTTGATTTTTTGAAGCCCCCCCTGATGATCTCAGGGTTTTTATCCTGACCCCCCCTCAAGAGATGTCAATTAATCAAAGAAAATATCATAGCCCCCCCCCCCCCCCCCCCCCCCCCCACACACACACACATACAATACATGTCAAACCCACCCTTAGCCATATTAAAGTCTTGTGATAGTTACTGATCGTGAAGATTGCTATTAATCTTATCTATTTTTTCAGAAAAAAAAAATGAATGTCCAGTTACTTTTAAATATAATCAGATGAGAATCTTCCAATTCAGGAGTTTCTACCTCCACTGATAAGACCCTAACTTAAAATGTCGAGGGGGATTAAAATGAAAAGTTTAGCCTAACAGGTTCTTATATGCGGGTTTTTATTACTGTATTTTCATATAATTTTTTTCGGGAAAATGGTTGGCCCCCCCTATGCTCAGTGTTATTTTTGTTGGAAATTTTCCATAGCCCCCCCTAAAGCATGTTAGGGAAAAACAGAGGCCCCCCCTCAAAATCATCATAGCCCCCCCTCTAGATAAATTATGAACGCTCCCTAAATTTCAATTATCGTGTACAAGTGAAAAGGTGCAAAGTTTTCCTGAGTGCGAAAGTCGCCGACTTAATAATTTTTGCGTGCCGCTCTGCACTATCTAGTTCTCGCTTCTATGATTCTATGTAGGTCTGGTACTGATTTCCATCCAAGCATCTTCAAATGTGGATCTCATTATAGCAAATTTTCCCAACATTATACCTCGCAATTTTGCAACAGTTGCATAACCATGCTTTACCAGTACATCCTTGGGGTTAAATTGTGCTCAAAGTCTTTATGGCGAAACCCTATATTCAGTGTGGACATGTAGGAAATGGCCTTCACTGACACACTACAGTAAAAAACCCACATAAAAGAACAGGTGTTTTGAGGATTCAGCCTGATTTTGTTCTTAAACATTGGGTGTTTCCTGCAAAATCAGCCTGAAAATGTTCTTAAGGTGTTCTTAAAATTGTTTCTTAAAATCAAATACTGCTTTCACTACCAACAGTCAAATAAAGAATATGATTGGCAGAAAAGTAAGCTACATGGCTTAATGCACCCTGGAAATCCCCATACAGTACCTGCTGTAGAAATCTGTGTGCAGCGGTCTATTGATCTACTGTACTGTACCACAGCAGGTTATTGGACTTGAATCTAACTGGCAGCCATTTTTTATACAAGAACAATGTTTCATTTTTCAGGCTGTGTGGTCTTATGTATAAGGTACCTTTTTGGCCAAATTCCAGCCTGAGTGTTCTTAATCCACTTGTTCTTTTATGCGGGTTTTTACTGTACCATAAATTCAAAACTACCGCCAAAACTACTATTTATTGATAATCAAAGTGTAATACTAGTAACTGTGCTCTTGCAAATGCAAAAGGTTTTTCATCCCAATGCTGCATTTTGCTGTCTAAAGTTGTCTGATTTTAATTTGCGTGCCGAAAATGCACATCTTTTTCGTCTTTCTCGTAATGTAATTACGGTTCTTATAGGGTTGAAAGACGGATTATATGATAGTGAGATAAAAATTTACTAGGCGATGCATCTAAAGATTTAGTCCCCACAAATGTGCAGACGATTGCGTTCTATTTCGGGACAAGCGGTTACCCACAATCTATACAAATTAGACTTAAATTCTTAAAATTTCATGAATATCTACGCAGGTATGGTTATTGCGACATTTAACCAAATTGTGTCGTTAAAGGGTCATCGATAAAGAACTCAAGTTCACGGCTGTTTCGAAGATCGTAATTTCCGCACGAATTTGTAGAGCAAAGAACTTCTGTTGTTGCGGTCTCAGTGAAAAAGGCGTCAGCTGCGAACTAACCCTACTTTGCAGGTAAAATTCATGTACAACTACTAACTACTGCAACTTTGCCGAATAGTAGGGCAAGCGATCATGTACTAAAACGCTTTAAAATGAGTACCGCTTAAACTTTGTACTCAAATGAAAGGATAAGTATTATTTTCATCACTTAAAATCGATAAGAATTGCATTCATTCGCTAGTTTGAATGTACAACATTGTACAATATTGTCTGGACAGTTTTTTAGTGTTTTAAAAAGAACGGTTGAAAGCTAAAAGGAAACCCCAGTGACACGAAAATGGTGGTAACATGCATAATTCTCAAGGGTATGTGAGCTGGAAAACCAAATGTTGGTTATTGGAAAATTATCAACTTTGTGGGCTGGTTACACACTTATTACTGTTCATTTTTTGTCCTCAAAGTCTTATTACTTGCTTTAGTACGTCCAAGTTTAAATGAAAAATGATAACAAGTATATGCAATCAAAACGTATGATAATTTTTCCTGCCAGTCTCAATGAAACTGTTACAGTTTACTCAGCAGTGGCCAAGTGATTATAGGCAATATAGCGAATTTTTTATACCGATATTGCGTTAATGCAGTAACCACAGTAATTTACAATTTCAGACATCTAACAAGAGGTAAATGTTGCTATTACTATTTTGTCAACAAGTTTGTCCTTGGGCGAAAAACTTAATTGGATCTTTCTGCACTCTCTTTAAAACATGAAGTCAAAGCAACACAAATTCAGCGACCTACATTCTGTTTTACTTTAGCAATTACTAAACTAAGTTCAGTTCATGTATAGTGGAATTGTTGCTCAAGGATAACGAAAAAAAAACACTGTAATAGATTTAACACGATACAAGAACATAAAAAGTTCCGAAAGAATTAGATATTAATTTTAAAGCCATATTTTCTTGGGAAAGGGTAGTCTTATCTAATCCTACCCCAGTGTTAAGTCTTTGTGGGTTTTTGCCACTGGGCAAACCATTGTATATCACGGATATCCCGAAACCACAAAGTTACTACTGACAAAGAAAATCGATAATTCCGCGAATTTGATAGAGCTTAGACGGCTTCACGGTAGGTTGTTTTAGAGACGTTCACCTCCCCGCCTCTGCCTTGTGCAATTACCTACTATTGTGCTATTTCTCCATTTTCTCGGCTCACCAATAAGGATTCTCAAGCACCTCAATCACTTGTTTGTAAGGGTAACACTTGCATACTAAATAATTGATGCCTTGACACACACTAATAGACCCTGTTATATTAACTCGACAATTCGTTTGAATACAGCGTGTTCAAAGCAATATGGGATTTAAAGATTGAGAGGGCGAAATGGAGGAGTTACCTTGGCTTACGAAGGAACACTCTTTTGTACAAGGTGCGAGAAATAGGCAGTTTTACCCGTACTAAAGAATATAACTCTATTTTCCAGATATCGCGAAATCGTTTCTATCTTTAGAACCATGTATTCAAAACAAAAATTACAAATTATTTTGCAAATGATTTTATTTGGGAGTTGTGTATCTCTTCTACATACAAATACTTATGTCTTTAGTCATATAACTTTAACTACTTTAGGGAACTGTCGAATTTCATCAAAGAATATTTGCGCATGGTGTTAATGGCGGATCATGTCTTAAAAGTCATATTACTCAAGAAAGTTATCGGACGATATTCTAATGTACACTATAATCAAATGGGATACGTTGCTAGCGTAATTCAGCCATTATCACTTTCTCCGAAATCAAGAATGATTGATATTTATTTAGTAGAAATAATTGTAATTTTGCGAATGATTGAATACCCAAAACAATTAGACTAATATTGAAAAGTACTGGCGCAGTCTTTTTAGAAATTCCGACCGCTAGTGAGTTCTGATTCTTTTACGTTGAATTTTATTTTACTTTCAAGTCTCACGGATAAAACTAAATCATTTCTAGTTACTACAACTCCGCCACTCTTGAATAATTCATGAGAATTGATGATTGATAGCGTTTTCTCTTATACCTGTAATTATTCCAAGAAAGTAGAAACCAATTTTCCCTCTTGGAGCGATACTCAGCTAGATCGATCATCACCAATGGGTGCTTAATTCAGTGAGTGACATTAATCTTGCTATTAAAATAAGAACTATAATATGATGAAGAACTACGAAACTCTTTCTGACCGATAGCCGTTCTCAGACCCCATCTACACGAGACCGGTACAAAACCGGGGTACAATTCTGGTACCGTCGCGCGTTCACACGGGACCTGCGGTACCGGACCGATTGGCACGGCTAGACGTGCTTTTTTGGGACCAGGTCCCGTGTGAACACTGTTGCAAAACGTGCCAGAATTGTACCGGTACCGTATGAACAGGCGCGGTACCGTAGTAGAATTGTACCGGTCCGGTTTTGTACCGGTCTCATGTGAACGGGGTCTTAGTAACAAGCGCAGCTGAAAAGAAATGCTTTCAAAATGAAAACACGCTGTTTGTCTACGATTCCATGACAATGCACACTGTCTTTTACACTTTGACGTCTGTGCTCTAAACATTGACCTGCACGCTTTTTGCTCGAAAAGGGCGTGCGTTGTCATGGAATCATGGACAAAAAACGAGTTTTCGATTTGCAAGCATTTCTTTTTAAGCTGCGGGTGTTACTGAGAGCGTGCAGGGTTTTGTCAGGATCTCTTTCTGGACTTTTATTTTTTTTCGCAGAAGCTATAATAAACACCTGTCAAAAGCAATTCGATTAATTGTGATAGCAACACTGGCTGTGGAGTACTAAACAAAGCGAGGGAAAACTTGATCTAGAAGTCCTTTTGAAGTCACTCTTAAAAAATAATCTTTGTACACTGAACTCTTTCAGAAAGACCATGTTCAACCTGATTTCAAAGTGTTAATGAATTTTTTCATTGTCTCTATGAATTTCCCCTTTTAAAAGTTCTGCAAGAAAATTACTCTCCGTGATTGATGTAAAAATTGTTATGTGCATTCGATAACGGGAGGTGTTAGTTAATTGACAAAACCGAATTCCTAATGTGTTAATGAGTTCATCTTTAAAGTGATAAATGCAAATATAACTTAACCTCCGAAATATGGCTTGTTCGGAATTATAAATAGAATTCATTACGCTCCTTTTTTTTGCCACGTTACGAACTACAACACTTCTATTTTAATACTTAAAAGGTATATGTATATGTAGTTAAAATTAGTAAAATTGTACAGGTGCAATTAAATATCTCTATAGCTTTCATCTATATTTTATTCGTTGTTCCGTTTATCAGTAGTTCTCAAGATATCGGCTAGTGATGTTTTTAAATGATCAAAAGTAAAACAGAGTTTTTAAGGAAAAATAACAATAACCGCAGACGGGTGTATCACTTCTTCTTATAGGTAGTAAAAAACGGCAAACACAACATTAGTGCTTATTTTGCTTGAGGATAATTCATTGTTTATATCAATGATAACACGCAGCTAGATTTTTATAATATTTCTATGGGAAATAACATAAACTAGGCCACATGCGAATAAGTGGTCAGCAAATTAGAAGTACTGATTTAAACTTCCGATGGTCTACGAGAAAAACGGTATTATCGAAATTTTACAGTATGAGTTTAAGACTTTAAAGTTTGTTATCACAACTAAATGAGTATTAGCCATTTTTAATTTATATTCATTTTTTTGTCAAACGCCCGACATCTTAGAGAAACAGACTCTTGACCACAAAGAAACATTATTAATTAGAAACCCAGAAATGACGCTTTCGTGAAAGTTATTTAGGATTTCAATTTATTTTTCCGATAAGAAAAGATCAAATTTTTCCGTAACGAGCCTTGCTATTGGTCTCTCCTGCGTATTATTTAAGTATTGCACTTAGCATTATTTAGTTTTCCAGTTGTTATCGCCCTTCGGTTTTATCAGAAACACAAGGCGTTTCTAAAAAGAAAACGAATGAATATGACTTCGTGTTAAGGCTAAAATGAAAGTCCCTCTTGATCTCCACAACAGCAGTTGTCAAATTGATTGTAAAACTCCAATTAGAGACGACTTTTTCATTTAGCTGATTTGGATGATCTTTATATAGCTCTGATTGACCAGAAGACACAAACCATTGGACAGTATATTAATTTATTTCGTGTTGCTTTCATTTTATTCTTTCCCACAGATACAAATTTCATGTTTGGGATCAACGTAGAGTTGGCATGGTGAAACATGAAGTCTGTTCATGGTATAGCATTACTTGATTCAGTATGCCCACTTCTTCTTCTTCTTGTTCTTCTTGGAAGCCTACAAGTCTTGGGTAAGTACATACAAAGCCAGCACTTATCAATATTTCAGTTAGCGCCAAAAAGTCTCAAACGTCTTTCATAAATCACTTTTTTCGTTGAGAGAAGAGGAAGATATTTGTGTTCGCGCACTCCCCGCGACCGCGAAGCAAAACTAAAGGAAAACAATTATGGCTCTATCTTATAGGTACATAATATAACTGCAAGGTCTGGGTTTTAATCATGGACGGTTAATAGATAGTTAATAGTGCATCCGGCGAATGGGCCAGAATGGCGAAAGCGTGCGAGCTTTACCGTCGAATGGTTTCTAATCACATGGAAACATTTGCACAATAAAACATTCAGTGATATTAAAATAGCGCTACCGTTTTGAAAACCGTTGACAGTCACTTCATAATCATCCTAGAAACTGCTCACGTGCTTTCCACATACAAGCGTAGAGAGTTTTTGTTAGAAGAAACTGCAGTTGAAGGGTGAAACTGAATTGAACTTCCTGCATTTGGACCACTTGGCCTACGCTGGTACCAGGCGACGACTCAGGACTGTGAAATGGCAGCCTCCTTTAGCGCTACTTCTTTCCATATCAACGACAACATAACAAACAAACCTATTCAAATTTTGAAAGACTGGTAGAGAACGTTGTCTATAAAATTTGGCGCCAGATATGAAATGTAGTCGTTTGTTGTGTTCGGCCAAGTTTAAGTTCTCTTGTAAATATCTCATTTTAATAACTTACCGTTACCCTTGAAAAGTGGTCTTGGTCATTCGGGATTGATTTACGTCTTTAAAAAGGCATATACATTATAGTGATGGGCTCGAAACCTTTCTAGATAACATATATTCAGATTTAAACTCGTTAACTTTGAACTTCCTGGATTCTTCCGCCATCTTGATTGTTCGGCCAAGAGGACTGGACGCAAGAACCACAGAGCTCCCGCGTGTGGGCAGAAGTAGTAGCAAGCGCTTCTGAAACCCGCGGGAAACGCTTTCTACGCAGGCTCTCGTCGAGTTGGTACTCGCGATCAAAATTAATGGTCGCATATAACATAGAGAATAATACATGGGCGCGTGGGGATATGGAATTTATCTTCGATGCAATTTTGTTGCCCCCGTGGGGTATCGCCAGAAGCTGATAATTATCATAAAATCGGGGTTTTACTGCATTATATAAACTTTTTCTGAAAAATTTCCGACTTGATGAATTTCACGACAGTGTGGGCATCGTAACTTTTCACACGTGCGAATTACGATATTTCTCAGTGGCCGAAATCCTGATAAAACACTACAGTTTATATAATAAAATGTTTTAACATGGAACTATATATTTTACATTGTAGGCTCTACATCAAGGCCACGCTTTGTCGTTCAGCCCCAGGACACTCTCGTGCTCGGTAGCAGCTTTACTCTTATGTGCATCGGAACCAAAAACACGACGGTCACGTGGTACCATGATGGAAATAAAATCAACTTCAAATGGCAGACCGACATGCAGCAGTCCAAGGATGGATCACTCCACGTGTCGAACGCCTTGCGCTCCCGAGATGAGGGCCCTTATCGATGTTTGGTGTCTAACGCGAGGGGGACTATAATCAGCAGACGCGCATTTGTAAGGTTCCCTTGTGAGTATCCCCCCACTTCTATCGCACCTGCATCATAAGTGCCCTGAGAGCCACATAGACAGGGTGTATCTTTGTTCGGCAGTTCAGTAGCAAGCGAACTCTCGGTTTTCGGGTCGCTTACCTTAGGCAGAGTGGAGAACGGTTCTTTGCGCATATATTCCTAGATGTGCGCATTTGTTCCTAGAAGGTTGCACCATCACAACTGTCTGTTGTATGTAGCCGGTATTGCGTCAGGAACTCATAGGAGCAAAAGGGAATACCAAGAATCAAGCACATTGGCTTTTAGGACAAATAGCCACAATTATCACCCTGCTTATGCCAAACAATTGTACAATACATCGTTCGTAACAAAATTGTAGTGGGTTTAACACGAGAATTTCGTTCTTCTTAGTTTCTTCCATGACGCACCCGACCAACAACAGATATATGTGACGGTGTAACCTTTTGTGGAATAGTTGTATGTGCGGCTACGCCCATGTTAACACGCATGCTTCTTCTATCTGTCTCAGATCTAAAACCATTTTCCACGACGAACTTTGTGATCGGCAAGGAGGAGGGCCATAGCGCTGTTTTACAGTGCCAGGCACCAGACTCGTACCCAGACCGCCAGATACAATGGTCCAAAGCGGACCCACACAACACAGCCAATCGCAAACCTCTGCCCCAGTCCAACACGTACACTATTAGCGCCAAGGGAGATTTGCACTTTGCGCATGTGCGGCCAAACGACTCAGGGGACTATGTGTGCACTGTAACCAATAATAACATCAATAAGCATCAAGTCAGGACTGTGGTGCTGACGGTGATGCCAGGTAAGTCAATGTTATAAATATTTCTTGTGATCATGACAAAAAATCAATATATATGATTCTCAAATTTTGTTCCGCTTCTGAATTCTGATTGGTTGGCAGTCTTAAGTATCAGCGCAGCACGGGTAAAGCCACCAGCTGGCGCGTACAAAAACGTGGAGAGTCAAGTTATCCATCCCGTAGAGGACATTTAGACGTTTCGGGGGTTGCCACGGATATAACAAGTGTAGTGTATAAAACTGGAAACTGTTGTTAATTTGTAAAAACCTTCCACCGTCTTTTTCCAGTTCGCCCTATTCTTCGCCAGCCTCCCAAGGTCTCAACGGAGTTTTCCGTCCACAAGGTTGCTATAAAGGGAGAGCGATTTGTGCTGGAGTGCATTGTGTATGGGATGTAAGTAACTTGCAAACAGAAGGGTGCTCCGCGCCACAGCTTTTTATATTTACTGGTTGATCAAATTGTCTAACAACTCTTACACACATCGTGATTTTCAGGCCAGTTCCTAAGATTACTCTTCGCAAGAAAGGAGTGCACATGCTTCTCGGCCAAGTAACAGCCAATGCGCGTCGTTATTACATTGCCAAGTTCACGAGGCAGCACGCGGGCAAATACAAGTGCAGGGCCATAGATGATGTCACTGGCAGGTCAGACACCAGTAATACCATCGTCAGAATGGAAGGTATGGCCAGATGGAGTCATTCATTGTTTATACAGCAGATTTCAGATGACTGTCGCAAGTAATTTGCAATCACTTTGTATTCACCCGTATAGGTTTTATTCAGAATTGGTGTAATCACTTTGCAATTTATTACGGTGACATTTACTACGGTGACATAATTTGACTATAACTACCAGAATCTTCTGAATGAAAAAGAAAAGTGAAAAGGACAAATTCTATGGGAGTACGAACACAATATTCTCAATTGTCTACACAATAAGCCGCGCCATCCAAAGGTTTCTGGTAGTTGTAGTCTATCACGTCATAGTGCAAATGGCCTATTGGTATCACTCCGCTCTAAACTCACTGAACGAGATCGCATTTACAAGCGTTTGTGGCTAACTTATGGCATGTTTCCAACCTGAATATTCTCAGAGCATGGCCTGTATGTTTTTTATTATTAAATAATTGAACTCCATTTGAAAATGACACCATTTGAAAAAGAGTTGACCAGTTTAGAGTGCACCTCAAAGGGTTCTACAGCCTGAATTCACCTGGACGAATTAGCACCACTCACTGAACGTCCACTCCATGCTTGTTTTAGAGCGGTTTTCGCATGACTGTCGTGAAAACAATTGCAATTGGGCAATCACTAGCCAATCACAATCGAGAGAAATCACCACTTGCTCCTAAATGGCTTTTCTCTCAGCCAATCACAAGCCGAACCAATTACTAAGTAATTATGCAATTGTATTTACTAAAGAATTTGATTGGCTGAGAAAAACTAGTAGCCAATGAGAACGCAAAGCAATCGCAATTACATAACAAGTGTTGACAGTTATGTGAAATCCGCTCTATTACTTATATTCTATACTTGTCTTCTTGCAAATTGTAGCAAAACCGGAATGGATAACCAAACCACAAGAAACTACGGCGGGTACAAATACCAACACTACGTTGCGATGCAAGGCGTCAGGAATCCCGCACGTGCATTACCAGTGGTACTATAATGGCAAGCCCTTACAAGCATCCCCCAGACACGTGTTCGACAAGGGGGACCTTATCCTCAAGGAGCTCAAACACAGTGATGGAGGAATGTACCAATGTATGGTTACCAATACGCATGGGCAGCTAATAGAGTCCGCTGAGCTCTCCGTAGCAGGTATATAATGTGTGTTTTTCTGTTACATATCCCTATTATTCCCTACTACGCGAAGAAAAGGTAAAGATGAGCTGAGAAGGGTAGAAGGGGTTGATGTTATGCCCAGTTCACTCTCCTAGACTCAGTCTCGAATGATTCATACATACATACATATCTTTATTTTGACTCGAATTTTAGAGTAGCTCATATGAGCTAGTATCTTCGAGTATACACTACTGAAAACATATACACACACACACACACAAAAAAAAATACGGCTATTTACAATTGGTTGAAAAAAAAGTTAAGACAAAATGAAAAAGAGAAGAAAACTATGAGACAAAAATGTGAAGAGAAAGCAGATTTACAAAAATTTTGAAATCTTTAATTGCTCATAAGTGCCTTGAGTTTCTCTCCTTTTCTTTTTCTTCTTTCTTTTTCTCTTTCCTTTCTTTCCTGCTCTTTCATTTTTCTCTTCTTTTCTCTTCCTTTTTTTCGTTCCTTTACTTTTCTTTTCTACCTTTCATTCTTATTTTCCTTATGGCCAATCAGGCTATCAAAGGCTGTCTTATCGAGTTTTATTTTGCGGTGTTTGCGGACTGTTCTAACAATATAGCTGTACATGAATGGAATTGACAAATATATCTTTCACTACAGAAACCCCGGCAGGTTTCGGTCCCGGAAGTCGAACCCCAGAAGCCAACAAGAACACACTCGTGGACTCCACCGTCACACTGTACTGCAGGCCCACAGGAAGCCCAAAGCCAACAGTTCGCTGGCGCAAAGGTTCGGTGTTCCTCACGAATGGCGGGCGGTATGACTTCCTTAAGTCCGGAGATTTAAAGATAGAAAATGTCACGCAGCTCGACAGCGGGAGATATACGTGTGAGGTGTCTAATAGATTAGGCTCAGCGTCCAAGAGCGGGCGACTAAATGTGCAAGGTAAGAGAGGAAAAGATAAGACGTCGCGCTGTGCAAATTCTATATCGGGGTCAGAGATTTTTTCTCTTTCTCCGCTTACTAGGGCTAACGCTAATAAGCACACATGGGACCATTTCATTAGCACGTTAGCTTTCACACAAGGTTAATTCCTTATCTCCATTCTGTTGAACTTAGTGCTACGCGGTCACAGGCTTGCCTGAACATCTATATCCAAAAGCGTTCCATGATACAGTACGGGAGCGGGCATCCGTGCTGTACATTTGTACGTCGCGCGCATCAAATCAAAGTCTGCGCAGCACGTCCAGCACGTCCAGGTAGTTTCCGTTACTATATTTTCTGTTTATGTGTCTCTTCCAGATAATATTGCGATAACCAACCCTCCAGATGACACACGCGCCACTGTTGGGAATAGAGTACGGTTCACATGTGGCGTGACAACATCTGGCGTGACGGAAGTGGTCTTCCAGTGGTCACGCTTCTTCATCACCGTGACAACAAACAGTCGTATAACGCAAGGGAAGATCGGTGAGCAGACAGGATTCCTGGAAATCAGAAATGTACGGTATACCGACGCGGGTTTGTATTATTGCAAGGCTGCCACGTCAAAGGGCGTGAACTCCAAGACGGCGTCATCCACTGCGCCTGCGCTACTTACAGTTCAAGGTACGGAGTGCTGTGTTGAATTATAAATCTTTACAATTGACCCATATCATCAAATCATCCATTAATACATCCCAAGTGTTTAGTATGATGTCGATCATGTGTTCCGAATAGTACTGTTCAAAAAATGCTCCTGGATACATGCGCTGTTTTTTTCCTTGACTTACATCGTTACCGGATCCCTTTTGATCACCACTGCCAATTTTTAGGGGGACTTTGGGGTGTACTGCATTAATGACCTGCTTACGCTCGAGTCGTGACTGCAACTTTTTAAAAGCTTACGTACGCCCTGCAAACGTTGAATCGAAGTCGCGTCCAATTTTATTTTATTTTAAGCAGTGGACATTAAGTAAATTCTTAAGAAAGTTTGATATCGTCTAGGGCAGCCCGTGGGAGTAAATCTGATACAACAGGGCTGCTCATGTTGTAAACATTACTTATTATTCTTACTCGATGTTTTATTGCCCTCTTCCACAGGACCCCCGGAACAGCCACGAGATGTAGTGATCTTGACCAACACTCGGAGTTCTCACTTAGTGAACATAACTTGGAAACTCGGCCGTGCCAACAAGAGTCCTATCAGGCGTGTCTACGTCCAGCAAAATGTGCATTTCGCGCCGAATACTTGGATCACTACCAAGATTATTAACGACCCAAGTATCCGTATCGTTGAAGTCCCGCTCTCTCCTTGGGCCGAATATAAATTTCGAGTGATCGCCGAAAATGGGGTTGGCAACAGTACAGCCAGTGCGATATCCATGTCTGTTAACACCAGACCTGAAGGTTAGTAAGCACTCGCGCATGCTCACTAGACTACATTACCACGGTACGGTTACTGTCGGTTACTATGGTATCATGACACCGAAAATTTATCTTTAGTTGTCTTTTGTTATTGTGTATATTATCGTTAGCAAACTCATATTTGCAATACGTTGCGGCCAAACTAGAACACACGTAGCGCGCAACATTGTGCCCTGCGCGTATCCTGTAGTAGTGGCTCGGTCAGACATTTCTTTGCGTCCCGTACAACACGCGTCTAAACCGGGTAATATGAAGTGAACGTGTTTCCGGTTTCAATGTTGCGCTCTACATGTGTCCTAATTTAGCCAGGCCCTGAATACTGTTAATAGTTTATACTCACCCAACCCTGACGAAACTTTGGTTTTTTATCGCTGGCGGAAAGGAAAAGTCATGCTTAGACCTGTCATTAGAATTCCTGCGATGCACAATTTTTACCAAATAGAAAATCCGTCTTAGCAACACTCTCAATCACTCTCTAGTGTAACTCACCAAACTTTTTCGTTGCTGTGGTCTCATAACAGCGCCTTCTAGAGTCCCAAGTGACATCGGAAGTAAAGGAAGAAGTCCCAACACCATGCTGATAACTTGGCGACCACTGACGCCCCTGGATCAGAATGGGCCCGGCATATACTACATAGTGTACTACAAACGAGCCGACTCCAAAGACAAAATGAAGAGAAATGAAGTGCGCAACAAGACCAAGTTCACTATCGTGGGACCTGATTATTACATCAAGTACGCTTATCAAGTACAGGCCGCAAATGACCGGGGGTTTGGACCCAAGAGCATGGTGATGTTTGGATTCTCAGGGGAGAGATGTAAGTCAATGTCGGCCATGTTTTAAGGGAATTGGGCAAGTTGTCTGAACCCCGTGCACAACCCGCGCAATGTCGCAAACTTGTTGCAGGTGTTTTGTTTTGCTCAAAACAGCTTCAATTGTCCTCTTATTTTATTCAGAACTAGTGCGTACTTTCATACATTCTCTTATCCGATCATTTCTTGTGTTTCTAGTTCCAGTTGGACGTCCAACGAACCTCAAGATAGAGATCACCTCACCGACAACCGCACTCGCCACGTGGGACTCTATAGTTGACTCAAGAGAAACGGCGGGAGGAAAGTTATTAGGATACAAGGTACAACCTTTAATTTTAAGCTCCTCCAGGCTCTACGCTTTTCTTCGTAATTTGCGTACTTTGTGCATGTTCCTCGCTTTGCAGTTGCATCTCTTCCAACCGTTACCAAACAAGCAAGGGGATGGATACAGAGTGTAGTGTCCTCTACAGCAGTCTCTCAGGTTGAGACTTCGTCAGATCTTGTTGGCACCGCACCTTGTGTCATATGTTTTCTGTTCTTTTTTAGCCTGATTCTCAGTCGCTAGTCGCTACGGTGGAGTACGTTAGCAATTCCTATCTTCGCGTCTGATCAACGTCACAGGATCAAATGTTCTCATTTTCACTCCGAGACTTTGATCAGACGCAGAGGTAGGAAGTGCTACCGTACTCGGCTAGTGCTTTGCAAATGCATGTTTCTAGCTTGCTATGGCATCATTTTCATTGAGTATTCTAGTATGTAAGATATCTTCATACATTGTTTTTGTTTCCTCGCGCCAGGTTTATTTCTGGACTGACGTCACGGACATACGGCCCCATAAGGTCCCCTTCAAGTCCACCATTCGCACCTCCACAATCATGGACTTGGACCCTTTCACGTCCTATAGGTTCCAGGTTGTCGCGTTCAACAGTCGAGGAGATGGGCCTGGGAGCGATGTTGTTGGCCCCTTGAGGACACCCATGGCAAGTAAGTGTCTTGAGTAAAGCTCAACAGTTGAAAATATACAATTCTTCAGTACCTCATTTGGAAGTCACAGCTGGAAATCTCCTAATTTTGCATCTCCTGAAATCTCCGGATTAAACCTTTTCAGTGATCTGAATTTTCGATGCAGCCGCCATTTTGATTTTAGCTTAGTAACCAGGCCTCTGGAACGTTTTTCAATAAGAAAATTTCGTGTTCAGTACGCATGCGATTTTAGTCCGAATCTTTTCTTTAACTTCTCTTTGTTCTTGTTAAACAAAGAAATCGAGAAATAAGGACTAATATCGCATGCGCACTAAACACGAAATTTAAACTCCAACTAGGCTTATAAAACGCGGGGGCTCGCCCCAGTTCTCCGAGGGGCAATAGGCAAAATCGATAGCGGTTGTTCGATATGACTAAAATTATGAAGATTACTATATGTCCTCATGAAAGTCAGTTTGATGAATAAACTTTCAAGTATATTCTGGTAGTACATATTCGAGTAGTACTGCATGTTTCGGCTGAAATCTTTGCTAAAATCATTTTTTAGATGAACCGGATGTGAAAAAGGCGAAGGATTTGCTAATTCAGCGATACATACTTTGTTAGTAGGAGAAATGCCACTTTCAGGACGACTATCACATGGACTTTCCGTAGGAACCCATCCATGGGAAAAGCTGAATTTCCCATGGTAGAAGAATGGGAAGTGTTGATTTCCCATGGCTATCCTTGTGAATTCCGAACTCTTCCCATGCGTGTGCCTTGGGAAATTCAGCTTTTCCCATGGATGGGCTTCTGCAAAAATTCCCTGTGTATTTTAATTTGCTTACCGCCCTTCTCGAGGATCCAGTAGCCTGCGTAGCAAGTGTTCCCCTGGAGTTTTCAGGCCGTTTTTTTTCAGTTTTTTTCTCCAGGATTCTCTGCCCTAAAACACCACGAGAATACTTACTACGCACTCGAGCAAGGGCCCATCTGTAATACCTTTTTAAGATTTAAATGTTATATCTAATTATTCCTCAATTCATCTAATGCCTTGTGTATGATACTTATTCCTGGACCAATAACTAACTACGCTACTAACGCAACTCACATGCAAGATCGTACCACTACCATACAACACAAATAATGTAACGCAATAACAACCGACACTAGTAACACACTCAACCTAAGATGGCGATATCATGAGCGGTATGTCATATGTATGCTCAACTCCTCATACCACACTACTATAACACTTTTAAACCCGAATGTAATAAGAAGCTAAGACTAAGAAACCAATCACGTATATGTTTCTCATGCAGAATAGAAAGCATAGGAGACGAGACTTGTGCTACACATCGCTAGAATTACTTTGCGCATGCCCAGTTAATACATATTCATATTTCCTACGTCTTACCAATCAACTAAGCATATTACGGACTTTCCTCGAATCGAATACACTGTACTTTTACATAATTACTAAGGAAAAATATTAATGATAGTACATTGAATACGATCATCAAGTACCAAAGACAAACTTAAGGCACACTTTTCGATCGGAGGTAGCCTGAATTTTCAGCCGTCTTTTGCCCCTACACTCGACACCCGTTGCGGGAAAACGCAACACGCGGGAGAACGCAACACACGGGAGAACGAAAACGAGTGTTGGAGTGTAAAGCACACGGATAACTTCTACAGAAACCCATCCATGCAAAAATCTGAATTTCCCAAGGCACACGCATGGGAAGTGTTCGGAATTCACACGGATAGCCCAGGGAAATCCGAACACTTCCCATTCTTCTACCATCGGAAATTCAGCTTTTCCCATGGATGGGTTTCTCGCTTCTGCAGAATTCCCCGTGACGGGAGAAAAGACGGCTCAAAATTCAGGCTAGATCGGAGGGGCTAAACAATAAACCATGAAAAACACACTTACTGAACCTTGTATCAAATGAAAAACTAAACTTAGCACTACTGAGTACGTGAATCTCTGAACTACAAACTCGTCCTGACTTGATTCATAGCGGAAGAAATAACTTTGAACTTAAGACTTTGAGTACCGGACACTATAAAACGCCGAACATAAAAATACCGAATACAAAGTGCTAAACAGGATGGCGGT
Organism: Scolanthus callimorphus; assembly: GCA_033964015.1. Classification (NCBI taxonomy): domain Eukaryota; kingdom Metazoa; phylum Cnidaria; class Anthozoa; order Actiniaria; family Edwardsiidae; genus Scolanthus; species Scolanthus callimorphus. The sequence goes on from CM066913.1 coordinate 29,259,204, forward strand.
CGTTCTCATGTTCCCAGGTGAAGACGAAGATAAGGATGATAATAAATCAACTAAATTGGTCTCAGTAACCACTGTCTCAAGTTTACGCAACTCTGATCTTAATAAAAGTAAGTTATGCAGAAATCTTAAAAGAGACAAAAAAGATTTTAATATGCTTTACTCACTTATCTAGATTGCCTGCTTTCGTAGTTTGATGTGGATTTCGGCGTTGATGGCTTCAATTAATGTTGCCTTTTCCAAAACAGAAGAATCATTGGGTATGGCCAAACCTTAGTTTACTTAAACTTAGGGTCTTACTAAAGTACACGAGATATGAAACTTGATTTAAAGGGGCTCGATGAGGAAAGATAGTTAAGGTAAAAATAATAAAACAAGTAAGAATTCTGAGTGGACTAACAAGATCTTTATAACTCTAAGAAAGTGGGCAATCGTAATGTTTGATTTGAATCTAGTGCACGAAAATAGACCTTTCTTTATACTGCATGATTTACTTTATGAAAGGAGTAGAGCTTTAGAATCATCAGCAATTGCATTGAAGTTCACTTCTTCTTCTTCTTCTTGACTGCTAAGCTGTGGAAAGGCAAAGTTAAATAATGAAACTTCTTCTTTGTCTTCATTACACACCTATACCTAATACCTGCATGTACTAATTTCATTGAAATTTTATAACGTGGTCGAACTAAAATGATTGTAATGTCTTTTTAAAATCCTTTATTGTTGCAGTACCCGAGCCTCCGGCTGCTATTGTTATAAGCATGCAGAACTCTTCGTATGTGATCCTCAGCTGGTACCCGCCCATCAAACCTAACGGACAAATCCTGTCTTACAGCGTGTCAGTGAAAAGGTAAGTACAACCAAGCACTAGGCCATCTTAATGTCACTTTCTTACCACAATACAGCAAAGAAAGCGGATCATGCTGAACAAAACTGACCAATCAGAATCGCCGTGTCAAACAATCGATCCTGACAAAATTTGTCCTACGCTCTCATTTGTTGGAGCAAATGCGGTTATTTTCACGTCAAATCTAATTGATCTGTTTCTTCAGCATGGCCCTTTCTGTGTCCGCACGTAACGTAAACCTTAGAAAGTGATCGGCGCTACACTGTTGCGTCCTATGCCATATGTACGTTAGAGTGGATTTTAGATGTGACTCAATTGCATTTGCGATTGGTTAGCTTTCTCATTGGCTGCTTATTTCTATCAACCAATCAAATTGTGAACTAATTTTACAAGCAAGGAATTACTAGCCAATTGGTTTGGCTCCTGATTGGCTGGGCTGGAAACCATTCAACAGTAAGTTGTAATTACTCTTGTTTCTGATTGGCTAGTGATTGCACAATTGTACCTCTTCAAAATGGTCATCTGAAATCTGCTCTTACTAGTAACGGTGTCAAACGAAAGTGAAACAATTATGAGAGGCTTTGTGCTACCAGCACTATCCTACTGTTCGTGTGTGTTACTTCTGTACTGTCCAAAAAAGGTTGTTTCGCCCTGCGCAACTGGCTTTTCTGTTCCGCCATTCAAACTGTGTAAACCAACCAGGACCTTGCTCTATTCGCCCAGTGCCGTTGTCTGAGGGGTGGCGGTGGGGGGCTCTAGCGTCTATGAATCACATAATCGGATTAGGTTGTCGATCTGCACGACGAGTCATCTTCAATAAACATCCCCAAGAAGTCTATAGAAGTTCACATTACCTCGTTCTGCATTTCAGACTTCGCGATGGTAAGACAGTTAGTGGAAAAACCAACGGTACAACGGAACTCCGGGTCCATAATCTGAACGTGAAGGCCAAATATCAGTTTGCTGTTCTTGCAAGAAACAGAATTGGCCCTAGTCCACCGGTGGTCGGAGAGTTCGACATGAAGCTTGGTAAGTGTTAAGTCATTTTCTATATATATCTTATTTCACTTCGGTCGGCCTTGCCAAGTCATCCTCGGCGTAAACCCAGGAGCAGAGGAAACTTCCCTGGGTCTCCGAGGATGTTGCCAGGTAAAGTCGCGTTTGTTAATAACCAGACTCCTTTATAAGTTTCCCGTCTTTTCAAAATGACATAACCTCCCGCTCTTTACAAGGCGATATAGTATTGCGCATTTACAGGTTAAAATACTCCAAGATGGAAACTAAAACCCACCAACTTCATAGTTTATGACGTTTAAGTCGTACAAAGCCGCTTTCTTGAATAGCTGGAGAATCCAACCTCTATATTCGTTTTTCTTCTTCTTATGTGCTGACACCAATGTTTCTTTTCTCAGTTCCGCGGAAGCCTCCAACATTCGTACGAGTGAATTATGACGAGCACCTGAGAGAAGCTGTGGTCACGTGGATAAGAGTTGAGGCCCGGGTCGATGGATACAAGGTAAACACGTGGTAACAAAGATGACACTCTCTTCTCCAGATCTCCTCGGCTCGTCACCTCACAGGGGAGCCTCTGAAGACAGCCATTTCAGGGCCTTCGCTGATTGGCTGAATTCGAACGTTGGAGCATGCGCAGAAAGATGAACGGCTAAATAGTCTGGGTGTGCGCGCATTACTCATTTTGAAGTGGTAGCCATTCTCGTACCCAGAGCTCCCCGGCTCGTCTGCTCGCAGGGGAGGCTCTGGGGACATCAATTTGATTTGCTGATTTTGAACGTTGGGGAATGCGTAGAAAGGTGTTTCTCTCAACGCATTCTCGTACCCAGAGCTCCCCGGCTCGTCTGCTCGCACGGGAGGCTCTGGTGACATCCATTTGAGGCCCGTCGCTTATTGGCTGATTTTGAGCGTTGGAGCATGCGCTGAAAGGTCTTTCTCTCAGCAGCTCTGTATTAAATCTCGCGCATGCGTCAGTGGCTGTCTTCAGAGCCTCCCCCGCGAAGTTACGAGCCAGGGAGTTCTGGTTTCGAGAATGTTCTCAACGGCTCTGTATCAAATCTCGCGCATGCGTCAGTGGCTGTCACCAGAGCCTCCCCCGCGAGGTGACAAGCTGGGAGCTCTGGGTTCGAGAATGAGTGGTAGCATTTTATTGTATTCAGACAGTAACTAATCCTAATCCTATGCACGCAGGTGTATTACTGGAGGGACGGTGATGTTGTACGAACTGTGGATGTCGAGAGAGACCGAAACGAGCGGGTTATCACAAGACTAGAGAAAGGACAAATGTATAGATTCCAAGTGGCGGCGTTTAGACTGGTCAACGGTCAACACTTCGCCATTGGGCCAAGATCATCTCCAGTGAAGGCCGGGAAAGGTAGGGATGGCTTTCTTGTCACGCAATACTTTCTTTGATAACATGATAAGCGTGTCGCATGATAAGCGTGTCGCGGCATCAACATTTTACGATTTGAAAAATCGGAAAGGGAGCGCCATTGAAATTAAGTGAGACAAAATCGTAAAATGACGCGCCTGGAAGTTACGTCCGTTTTTCTTACTTGATTATGACTCTGCGCTCGAAAGAAAAACGTTCCTCATTGTTTTCCTTCCTTTGTTCGCTTGCAGTACCCGTACAGAGCCGAGTCAAGTCATCAGCGTCCAGTAGTCGCTGGTCGAGTTCAGTCTGGCACACGTCCTGTGGATTATTAGTATGGAACGTGCTGTATCTACTTTACAGTTGATAATGGCGATGCACACAGAGAGAGAATGATTTATAGTCACTCCGGCATGGCCACAGTTTGAGTTCATGACTTTTGCTGGTCTCCCTGTGGTGAAAAGAAGATATTTGGCGTTGGGTCTAATCCCATTTGATCATCGCAAATATGAAGACCTCTGATCATATATTATGTTGACGTTTTCCTCAACCAATGGGACGTTTTACCAGTCTTAATATATAAATATATTCTGGTACAATACAGGACGCGGTTATTGAGGATGTTATGAAGCAGTTCAATTTGACACTTGATGAAGTCAGCACTGACATTGTTGTGTTGTACATATATGGAAACTAGTGCGCACATGCGCAGACAATGTATATACTACCACTCACACGTGACGGCAATCTACGCATGCCATTATGCGATTGCGATCAACAGAATGAAATTATTCACCGAGATGTATTTTATTGATTTATTTGACAATTCAATTATCCGCATTGGAAAGAAATGACAAGTATTTGGCTACCAGACCAGGGGTATATGCAAATGCAAGAGAACGAGTGATGTGTTTGTGGACCTTAACAAGCTCAAGCAGAGTTCAGTTTTGGATAACCAAGATGGAAGGATCACAGGTTGTTCAAGATCTCGGCACAGGAGCACTCCCTTAAGAAAACGTTGGAAACAGAAAAACTTTAATACTAGAAGACACGGGCAACAACGGCGTTTTATATAGATATGTTTTCACACTCGGTTACTATGGTTATGTGGTGGTAATCCTAGTAACCGGGTGTGAAAACGTATCTATTGGTTTGGCAATCGCCTAAGAGATATCTGGGTACAAAGACTATACTAGGGACAAATCCAAAGGACTCACCAGAAACCCATCCATGGGAAAAGCTGAATTTCTCATGGTAGAAGAATGGGAAGTGTTCGGATTTCCCATGGCTATCCATGCGAATTCCGAACACTTCCCATGCGTGTGCCTTGGGAAATTCAGCTTTTCCCATGGATGGGTTTCTGCAGAAATTTCCTATGATTAAACGCAGGAATAATTCCGTGATTGATACAAAGGACTGCGGCGAAGGGGACTCAGTTGTCATTATGCACAACAAATATTTTCAGAGAATAAATAGCCTCTGGTTATCGTAACTTTTAGAGAAAACAGCGGGAAGACCTTTCGCCGCAAATTGTTGTTGGATTGTTTATCAACATGAAACGTTCCTAGCCGCCCAGCGAGAGAAACCCGAATTTTCGCAGTTCTAGAAAGTAAAACTAGATTTAAACATCGTACAAGTAAAACCCAGTCTACATTTGTTATAAGGCAGCATTTCCTGTGGAGATGGAGAAGGTTTTATGCTCAATTTCAATTTTTTTAGAATCTGTTTGGAACGCTTGGCGATGCAACAAAAATCGTTCTGATTGGCTAATTTGATCAGCCGGGTGTTTTGATGGTATCAATCCTCATTATTACATACTTACATGTCTAACATGGCAATGCGTTGAATACTGTTGGAACGGATATTTTTTATTGATGTATTGGGAAATGCGGGAACCATCATAAGAAAATATAGGTATTCACTTTGTATTAGTCTAGGGCCAAATCAATAGACCATTATGTGAGGCATGCGTGCGCAACAAGCTCGACTTCAGAACCGGTCAACATTCTCTTGCCCAGAGCTCCCGGCTCGTCACCTCGCGGGGGAGGCTCTGGTGACAGCCACTGACGCATGCGCGAGATTTAATACAGAGCCGTTGAGAGAAAGATCTTTCTGCGCATGCAACATCGCTCAAAACCAGCCAATCGGCAAAGGTTCTCAAATGGATGTCACCAGAGCCTCCCCTGCGAGGAGACGAGTCGGTGAGCTCTGGGTACGAGAATGGGTCAACAAGTGAATCAGACTTTGTGGTAGCTTTTCTACTGATGCAATCACTTTGAACCACCATATGAATAACAATGGGTGATTCTCTTGTTGACCGGTCCTAAAACCAAGGCTGATGCACACGCACACTGAGAAAATGGTCTATTCAACATTAATTGAACACGCCATGTTGACCTGTTTTGACTGGTTTGACAGTCCGATTCAACATGGCGCGCTCAACAAATATTAAATGATTTGAATCACATGATGAAAATCTAATAATTGCAGAAGATCATAAAGGAGGTATTACACGGGACAACTCGCAACAAGAGCTCTCCGTTTACTGTATAACATGTGGCACAAGACACTTTCCGACTTGGCTTCAAAAACTCGCAACACAAAATGACGAATATCTGAAAAGTTGTCTCGTGTAACATCTGTTCAACAACGTTCTGGACAGCATTTCTGTTGACAATCGTGTTATTCGTCAGTAGCTCGCGCTAAAAGTTGTTTACCAGTTATTGTTGCGCTAAAAGTTGTCTCGTGTAACATACCCTTTGCCGAATGATTCGAGGCAAGAGTAAATCAGATCGAGGTCAACAACTTTCCGCGCAACAACGTATCGTGGAAGATTTTTGTCTTCCCGTGTAACAACGAACTCTTAGTGCGACAGTAGTACATAATCATACTCGATACATACGACTAGAAAAACTACAAAATTGCTCGCCGTATGATTTTGATTCTGCAAATTGTAAATTTTATTCGAAAAGAGATATATTTAATTACAATAAATATTCAATGATTGTTTCCAATGTTTTATAAACTACAGCTAATTGTGCGGCAATTTCTGATTTATTTTTACAATATTTGTGCTGTAATAATTGTAGTGTCAGCCAGCAGTTTGTTATATCCACTGCTTGCGAGGAAAGCAGTGCCTTCTGGGAAAGGTAGCCATTTTGATATGCTAATTTCTGTTCCAGTTCAAGAGACTCCAGCCAGACACTAACAGCGTATGTTGAGAGTCCAATAAACTTGAATATTTAAATATCGTGTTTACTGTGTTGTCTTTTTGATATCTTTAACCTCCCTTTTAACGTTGACGCGGAAAAGACCAAGTCGACTAAGGGACGTGTCATTATTTAGCGGGGGGGGAGGGCTCCTATTTTTGTGGGGAGGGTCCTAATTTTTTCGCGTGTCTAAAGGGAGGGTCCAAATTTTTTTCACGCCTATTTAGGGGAGGGTCATAATTTTTTCAGCAACATTTGAACGATGAAGAGGGTAATACCAATGGCGATAGTGGTTATTTCAGCAACTTCTCCATAAAATTTCGGCGCGCTTCGCGCGCATAAACAATGACATAATATACTCTTTTAGCCATGAGGACACTACCGTTGACAAGAACAAGTTATCTTGACAAGGTAAATCAAACTTTCCCAGAAATTTCCCTGCAAATGATAGGCCTGGAGGGCAAGTCACTATATGTTTGAAAGAAGACCCCTTAGGTAAGCGTGAGTTTTCGACGTTACAAGCATATAAATTCGTCCGTTGGGCCGCGCTTCGCGCACATGAATATTAATAACTTCGTCATTTGCGGAGCGCAGTTGTGCGCATGAATAATATAACCTAACCTATATAGTTGAGGTGGTGTACTTCCTGACAGGCTTTTTTTTACTATGCCATACACAAAACATGTTCATCTACCCTTTCTCTGAGGCTTGATGAAATGCGATGAAAAAACAAAAAAAACGATGAACACTCAAAAAAACGATGAACAAACAAACAAACGATGAACAAAATATGGGCACGCTTCACGCGCAACGAAGGATATGCGAGCCCTTTTTTCTGTAAAATGTCTACAGTACTAGGTCAAACAGGGGACAAGAGATGTGGGATTACGTTAATCATTGCACTTAAGAGGGAGGATCACTGTATTTTAGCTGTGTATTATAAACATCCTCACGTAAATAATCGAGGCGATGAATAATATATGCACCAGTCAATTGACACCCCGGCCCCCACCCCCGGGACAGGGCGGGAAAGTAACGCGGTCAGGCCGGGGATTCAACACATTAATCTACGGAAGGGCAGGGAATTTAACACGGACCTTCTATAGCGGGAATATTCAGCGGGGCATTAACGGGAAATTAACGCTGAGCCAGAAGTTCGATTATCGTGCGAAAACATATTGGTTTAAGGACCGAGGTCGGAGGATTTTGGGAGGGATCACTTCATTTTTGGGCGAGTGAAAGGATCTCTCGAAACCTGAAGCCTTGAAAGAGAGATTCCAGCAACGAGTTCTATATCATTTTCTAGTTTTATTTCACTCATTATGTTGAAAATTTCGGCGCGCTTCGCGCGCATAAGGAATGACATCTAATCTAGTGAGAGAACTTGCCCAAAGAAAACAACACGCTTGTGGCGCTTAAATGGAATGCGTACGAATGTCCGTTACACGCATGTGTATCTTGGCAAGGACAAATGAAAACCCCCAAAAGCCCTCCAGTGATACGCCTGGTTGGCAGTCAATATGTTCGAAAGAAGTGAGTTCGACGTTACAAGCTGCATAGAAATTCGTTTTTGGGCTGCGCTTCACGCACATGAATCATGATAATTTGTAGCGCGTCAAGAATAAAACCAACAGGCTTTTTTACTACACGCAGAAAATAAAAAGTTTATCTTTTCTCTGGAGGCTTGATGAAAAGCGTTTATCAAAATAAAGGCGCGTTTCGCCATGTTGCAAAAGTGTCCCCGGGGGCCTGGAGCTTTAACAACGTCCCTGGTGACCGGGAAAATAGTAACATTTAACACTTAGTGAATGTTAAATTGGGGGGCCGTGATGTCAATTGACTGGTGCATGACAGAAGTAAGAAAAAAGTAGTTCTGTATTAAGAAGAAAGAAAGAGACATTACATCACTTGGACAATAGTCTATCTAACAGGTTTTTTAGAAATAAATTGCATGGTGAAGGGTCCCAATTTTTTTTACCTATGACTGGGGGAGGGTCACATTTTTTTTGTTATGTTCAAGGGGAGGGTCCTAATTTTTTTTAGCCTTCTTTGAAAAAAATGGGAGCCCTCCCCCCCCGGTAAATAATGACACGTCCCTAACGGTGTTTAATACATATTGTTGTTATCCAATTCAGGATCCCTTTGGGTTATAATTGTCAAACTTTTCTCGCGACGTGTATGTGAAAAACTATCAAAAGTATCCACCCAAGGGAATCATCACATGTTCTTACTTGGGTGGCAACAAGATGTAAACACCGTTACATAGCCGATTTGGTCTCTACCCAGCTGACAATCACGATGTACATGAATGGCTGCTTCATGCCCTAGTCTCGTTTATTTCTTCATACATATCACCTCCATCGTATTCCATGTGTCCCATGTCATGTGGGTGGTTTCTTGTGTGAGTCTTGAGCTGTGAAATAACTGTTTGTTAACAGAGATTGTGCTTTTAAAACGTTTTAGGACTAGTCCATACAGTCTCCATACCACCGGTCGAATAATGACCATTCCTAATGCAAAGGACAGCCAATAGGGTTGCTTCATTTGCACGAGGAACGAGTTTCCTCCTTTGAATGAGGAACGGCTCATGATTACATATGAAGAACATTTTTGGAAGGCCTGTAAGTATATAATATCTTGGCGAAAATGACAGGAAAATTCACCAAAACTTGCGGATGTTCGAGAAACATCTTGATCGCCATTTTGTTTTTTCTCGAGAAGAGAGACTGAGCCGAGATTAAAAAAATTGACGTCTCGCGCGGGCTAGTAGCCTGCGAAAGTCGACATCACTTCGCGCTCGCCGAAAGAGACTCACGCAAAGAGGCGTCTGCGCGCTCAAGCCAAACATTCCATACTGATGACGTATTTTGACCCAGATCTGGTCAAAAGTATTACGTGGCCAATAACTATTTAATATTTCATTTTTATAGCACACATATTATATCATAGTAAGGAATATGTATTCTGTAAACAATATTTATTAGTGTGAGAAATAAAATTGAATTGAAGTGAAGTGAAATTGGCCAAGTAATTCTTCTGACCAGATTTGGGTCAAAATACGTCATCAGTATGGAATGTTTGGTTTTAGCGCGCAGACGCCTCTTTGCGCGAGTCGCTTTCGGCGAGCTCGAAGTGATGTCGACTTTCGCAGGCTACTAGCCCGCGCGAGAGCGGGCTCGTAAAAACTACAGAACTTTCTTGATATAAACCGATGTATAGAGCATGTCTGGGATTTTAGCTTTGAAAAAGAATTACCTTTATACGCGGTAGGGGCCTGTGTGTAGCACGTGACATCCTCTCGTTTGGTTCTGCTTCCGCTACGCAGTCATATAGGTTCCCCTCGGTATCAGCACCCTCCTGCGCGGCCACGCCCGATAAGACAGACGGGTCATCGTACACTGCGTCCTCCTCCTTTCTCGCGCTCCCTTTGCGATTCTTCTGGACTTTCGTATACTGCACCATTCCTTTGTCTTCTTTAGATTTGCCTCCACGCTTTCTGCTGCTGCTTCTCCTTCGCCGTTTGGTTCGTTTCCTCTCATCTTCAAGGGGGGGTGGGACAGGTGGTACCACTTGGTCATAGAAGTGCTCTTCTAAGATTTCACGGTCGTTGTCTGTACCCGACGGCATGTCATAAATTGAGTCACCGTTTTCCATGTAAACTGGTCGCTTTTCAAGAACTTGTGCCTCCCTGGCCCGTATAGTGAGTGGAGACTCTTCTCAGGGTTAGCTTGGTCACGCTGGTCCGAAAGGCACGTGTCAAAGCTGTCGTAAAACGGATTGGCAAAAGACTTAGAGCTCGCACTTCTAGCCCCATCTTGTGTCTTTCCATCGCCAGAGAGCTTAGATGGGATCCCTGTGGTGTGCTGTGGTGTTTCCTTGACTCTCCTTGTTTTCTCACCTTTGAATCCATTCCGCAGTGGATCATCCACGTCTTCTCCCTTAGATCTCGGCGTCACGGGCGTGTCGTAAACTACGTGGTCCTCAAGCTGAGGCAACTCCCTCACAGGCGTCATAAGCCGAGACCCAATCAACGGCGCCGACCTTGCTTTGACCAGCGGCTTGCCAACACACGGCATGGGCGATTTTACCACAGGCTGACCAGAACATGGTTTAGGAGACTTGGCTTCGCGAGCTGCCTTCTTTAATTCGATTGGTCCTAGGTACAGTGGTTCCCGTATGTGGTACGGGTCGGATTTGACTTTTCGTAGGGTTTTGCCTGGAGTCCTGTCTTTAATTCCTTTGGGAGGTCTACTCCGATACTGTTTAACTTCAGGGCTCATCCTTTTATCTACAGAAAGGATTTTAAAAAGGGGTTAAAGAAATAATGCTACTTTTATTTGCAATGGCTGTCTGTTGCCTAAAATATCATCATTAGCTCAAAAATATAACTACACTTAATTATACAAAACCTTTGGTAAAACGCGCGCTCCGATTGGTCTATAATAAGCATGAATTTCGGCGACAAGCGAGAAACACTCGAAGGCAGATTCACGGTAGCCCACATTATAGAGCTCCTTAGGGAATTGACCAATCAAAATTCGCGAAAACCTGAGAATCACGCAATTTCTGGACACGCTATTGGGAAGACATTGTTCAGTCGTTTTTTCTCCCGCAGCAAATGTAGGAATGTAGGGAGAAAAACGGCTGAAAACGCACCCTTGAAAAACCGCGATTGAAATGCACTCGCATTCAATTTAGAAGAAAAATAATGTTGCGATGTTCTGAATATCAATAAGGCCTACGGCAAACGACGAACTTTGGTCACGCCGTACCCGCGCAATAAAACATTGGTTCGACAATGGCGTGCTAGTCGTGCACTCAATAAGCTCGACGCTTGCCGTAGGCCTTATTGATATTCAGAACGTATCACACTCTACTCCTCTGAACAGTCCAGTCCCCACGGGGGGGGGGGGGGGGGGTCCCCTATTTTAGGGGCGAGGGTGCTCGTCGTACCTTTTAGGGTTTAAAATCAAGTTTAAAATTAAATCAAAATCTATTTAGCCACATCCTTTGGTACCTATTAGGGGTAAAATCGAAAGTTCCCGACGAGCACCCCCGCCCCAAAAATAGAAGAGTCCCCCCCGGATTCCCTATGTTGCAAATGAGCCAAAATGTAGACGACATCGCAGAATATCCGCCTATAGTGTGTTCGCTGTTCATCAATATTTATTCTAATGCTAATGTGCCAACCATAGATTGACAGCGCTTTATATTCTGTGAACCAATCGATCTCTGGTTGGCACATGAATAACAATGCAAGACGTCAGCGTGACTACATCTGGCGACAAACTGTACCTGCTGCCGATCGGCGCTTGTTACCATAATCCCCAGGCACATCATATAGAACTTCCACGTGTTCTGTCACGCCTTCATCGGCGAGTCTCGGAGGAGTCCGTACAGGTGACCTCGCCCCTTGTGGCAAAGCTTTAGTCTCTTTGACTCTAACAGTGCTAGAGTCCTGAGGTGGTGAAAGGGAGTTGCGACGCTGTCGTACGTTCTCGCTAGTAGGGCTGGCAGGACGTTCTGTTATTTCGAGTTCGCTCACTGTCAAAAGTTCAATGATGGCTTTATTGTTCACTCGTGTCGTTTTTTCTAGTTCCTTGCCCAATTGATGTTCTGGAAAATAAAGTGTCAGGGACGGGAAAGACAAGTCTTTATATAGACATAACGTTAGGCGGGGGTAAGCTAGCTGTGGGGTAAGCTCAGGCTTGATTAAGCTGACGGAATGATATTTCATAGTTTCAATGAATACAATCACATGTATTTGCTGACATTCATGTGATTTCCACATGCAAAAGGGATATTAATGAGGCCCGAGAGTGTTTTTCTTTTCTTACTGACCAACAATTTTTAAACAAGCATGGACAAATCTCTGTTTCAGTAAACGTTAGTGGGTCAGTCCGAAAAAATAACCCTACCCATAATGCACTACAACAACAACAACAACAACAACAACAACAACAACAACAACAACAACAACAACAACAACAACAACAACAACAACAACAACAACAACAACAACAACAAACAACAACATTTTATTTTGATTTGTATAATATTTACAACATTTTTTGACCCGCTGACCCGCAAAATAGCAGAGCTAATCGAGGCGGGTAGCTTTTATCATAAATAGAAAAATAGAAAAATGTATAAATAAATAATAATTATTACACAAATAACTTGAAAAGCTGCTTGCACTGCTTCGCCGCTTTTTTCGATACCCCCAATGAATGCCTTTTTCTCATTTGAAAGCATTTTAACATACAAAAGAAAGAAAAAACTCATAATAGTAGAATTTCTTGGCATTAACTCGACGTTTTGAATTCTGATGCAATGAATCATGTGAAGAAAGCAATGCATTATGGACAGGGTAAGACGGTCCCTTTGTGACTCGCACATAGCATAGTCTCCTTCGCAGCCATTATAGGAGTCTTACGACGTGCGTAGGAGTATATACAACGTAAGCAAGAGAACAATCTCTTTAAACTTGCGCTTGTGTTTGCGTGTAGAATGAAACACACGCAATAAAAGTGCAAGTATACGTCAATCAGCCCAGGGGCGGAATTATGAAACAATCTGACTGTAGCGCACTAGCATTTATAACATAAATGAAAAAAAGAATTGAGAAAATGCACGCGCGCGCGCATGTTGCAATTAGCTTACAAGGTGCTGGCGTACCCGGCCTAGTAGGTCAACTGGCTTTTAGTCACTCATGAATAAGGTTTCTTTCGGAATTCAGGATAAAACGCTAATAAAACGGACTAAAACAATATTCCTGCGATACTTACTTTTGCTGATTATCTTGATTTTGATGATAACAAAAATAGCGGACGCGAGCAGGAAGGCGAATAAGATGAGCAAGGCAGCGAATGTCATCCACCATGGCACCGACCCAGACTCGCCAACCAACTGACGATAAAAAACACAAAATTAACACTATTCGATATTATCTTGAAATAATCAACTACAAACAAAGTCACTTGCATTTTTTGTTGTTGTCGCGCGTTCTCGCGCGTTCTCGCACGTACGCGTCAACTCAAAATCAAATGTAAACTAGTGCAACTCGGCGCGACCGACCACAGTTGTTGTCGATCGCATTATGTCGCGGAGATTTCAAACATGTCAGAAACTCTTTGCAACTTGATGTCGAAGAAAAGAGAGCACAGAAATCGCACCGGATTTGCATCTCGTTTACACTAGAGAGTTGGAATTGCAACTCGCGCGAAAAGATTGCCGCGACAAATACAACAAAAATCACAAGTATAAACCGGCCTTTATACTTCATCTTCAGCATTCAATGGAAAACATCGCACAACATTTTCTAAATCAGCCGATGGAAATGGATGCTTTTTCCGACTCGGTTTGTTGCTAGGCTGACAAAATGGCGGCTGACGGAGACTCTTGATATGGTTGGCTATTTTAGACGGGGATCAGGCGTCACTGGTAGCTCATAACAAACGTCTGCAAACAATTGCGGTGATACGTACTGGCTTTTTATGAGTAGGAAGCTGGGCTGTCTGAATACCTGAAAATAGAACAGTGAAATAAACACAGTAACAAGATAATAAATAAGATACATTCAGAGTGTGTACGTATACTGAACGCCCGGAAGAGACAAAGTTTCGACTACAGGATTGGTATGGCATTTATTTCGAAGTATCGGCTCTACAGTGATACAGTGAATTGTAGTCATCTAATTTGATCAACTTCAGATTTTGTTAATGCGATGTCGTCCTTTACCATTTCTGTCTACTTTTAGAAATTTTATCGTTTCTAAATAATCACACTTTAGTACTATGCGACTTCTTCATCCTGACCATCTTGGAAGAGATTAGCCAATTGAAAAGCGATTTACAGATTTACAGTACAAGATTAGCCAATCAAAATGCGGTTACAGTAAGATTAGCCAATCAAAACGCGATTACAGTAAAGATTAGCCAATCCAATTGTCTTGAGAGCTATTCTGAATTTAGAGGCCAAACGCGCACGTTGTGGTATAAATGCAAATGAGATGAGAGAGGAGTTCATGCACAATTTGGGGAACGCGCGCAATCTGCACAATATGTTCCTAGTTCAAAGTTGATCCCGGCCCGTGCCATGCGGGACGTCACGAGATTTGAAAACCTGTATGTTAACGGTTGGGCCGCCGTTAAGTATGTGAGGCTCACATCCATAGGCGCCGATGCAAAGACTTGTTCAAGTGCTGCACATTGAATGTACACCATGTAGTTAGCCAAGCCTACCTACCTGGTGCTGCTGAAGGTTGAACATACCAGGGGGTGGGGGTAGGGGGTGGTGCTATCATACCAATCGAAGCAGCACAGATGCCAGTTCTAAAAACCTACAGAAAGGGAAAACTGCAATTTTATTCTTAAAGACCCTCTGTGTTCGATGGTCGTGACAAATATAGTTTTGTAGTCCACAAACGTCTATGTTAAGTGAGCAGCAGGGGCGGTTCCAGGTTTCAGACAAAAAAGGGGAGAGGTGTCTAGACTGGGGGACCCCTGTCTTATAAAGTCTTGCAAAAATGTATGTGTTAAAAAGCTTGTTATGCCAGTCAATTGACATCACGGCCCCCGACCCCCGGGACAGAGCGGGGAATTTAACATTTGCTAAGTGTTAAATGTTAATATTTTTCCGGTCACCAGGGACATGGCCGTTGTTAAAGCCCCTCGGGGACACTTTCGTAACATGGCGAAGTGCATCCTGATTTTGATAAACGCATTTCATTATCAAACCTCATCATCAGCCTTCATTTTCTGGAGTTGCGCGCCACAAATGACGAAATTATTATTTTATGTGCATGAGGCGTGGCCCAAATGTATATGCTTGTAACGTCGAACTCACACTGACCTTTAAGGGGTCTTTTGATCATATTGAATGCCCGCCAGTAGGCCTCTGCTCTTGTAGCGACACTGGTAGGCATTCCATTTAAGCGCCAAGAGCGTACTTTCGTGCGCAAACTCTCCAAAACTATATTACATGCCATGCACGCCGAAATTTTGAACGTATTGAGTGAAATGAATTAGAAAAATTATGTAGAAGCTGCTGGAATAACTCCTTAGAAAATTTCTTATGGTCAGCCTTTTGAGGGCTTCAGGTTTCGAGACATCTTCCCCTTTCACTCGTCAGCTCGTCCAAAAATGAAGTGATCCCTCCCAAAATTACCCAGCCCCGGTCCTTAAACAAAATATTTTTTTGCACGATGATCGAATTTTCGGTTCAGCGTTAATCCCCCGTTAATCCCCCGCTGAATATCCCCGCTATAGAAGGTCCCTGCCCTTCCGTAGATTAATGCTGTGTGTTAAATCCCCGGCCTGACCGCGTTACTTCCCCGCCAGGGGGTCGGGGGGCCGGAGTGTCAATTGACTGGTGCATTAAAAGCTGCCACACAAAAAGTCCCATAACTTTTTCAGAAAGAATCTAGTGTTTTCTTGTGAAATTCACAAAATAGCTTTCCGGCCCTTTTTATATATTGAAATTCGTAAAATTGCTATATACCCTTTCATAAAATATTTAGCTAACATTATTAGTTTTTATTACTTAGACACTTAAGAATTTATGTTCAAATGCTACAAGACAACCCCAAAAGTAAACACTACTAGTAAACACTTCCCAAACAAAAGCTATAAAAAAGAATGAATATGCAAGCACACCTGCCAGCAAAAGTGAAATACAAAATTGCTCCCCGCATTTTTTCCAGCCGGTAGCGAAAGGGATGAGGGAACATGGTTTCTGAGGAACAGGTCCGTTGTGTCCCCGTGACTATCGGCTAGAAATCACATGAAGATGGTCATTTCAAACTTGAACTTGTATTTACGCTGAATCTTCACGAACCCTAAATATTATGAAAATTTGACAATTGGATTATGATGACAAGCATTCGGAAAAGGAAGGCAAAGAGAGAATGTTTATCTAGCGAACGAAGAGCATTATGGCCGGTCTGAAGCAGGTTTTAGGAGCAAAGTGAAATAATAACTCGGCTAGCAGGGTAGACAGAAGCCTTGAAATGATCAAATGTACTTCTAAAACTTACCAGTTTACCTCTCGTCTTAATCTGAAGCTCAAGCCAGTATTTTTCCACTAAAGTGTTAAAATGACCATGATTTAATCTAGCTGATCACTCCTTTAATATTTCTTGACTTTTATTTTTGCTGCATTTGCATAAACCGTTCCTGTGCATGATAAATGTGTCCGTCGAGTGAATATCTTCGTGAGTTATGACCCCTCCCTTGAGACTCGGCGGAAATACCGTTTTTGCAGTTAAGGTGCTTTTCCTAAGGCCCTTGTCGAATAAGATCGGCAACTGCGCATTTTAAAATTCTAAAATTTAAATTTAATTTTAAAAATCCAAATTGAGAGATCTGCCTCCCAGCTTTCACAGCTTCTTCAAACAAGTTTAACTATAATTCGATTTTAACTTAACAATTTATACAGATATTTTAATAATATTATATTTATACTCGTTCATTCATTTTACAGTAGATATATGTACACGGTTTTTATGCAAACCAGCTTGCTGATAGAAGTCCGTGTATAAATACATTTCAATACCTATCCATTTTTTTTATTGATTTACCTCGCGGAGAATATTGAGGATCGTAGTTAAGATTCATTTGTTGAAAAGGAAAAAAAAACGATGCTGCAATTTCAGTACTTCGTAATTTAGATAACTAATTGTACTTGCATAATTTTTACTGTATTAGATAAAATATTGTTTATAATAATATTATTAAGAATAATCATTTCTTAGCGTCGCTTCTGCTTAAAATCCAGTGGCGCTTAATTTACAATGGTAGTATAATAACAATTTAAAATGATACTATGGTCATGGAGTGGACTTTGTAAAATGGAATGGATTTTGTAATTTCTGTAAAGACATGTAAGTAAAGAATGACCAATAATCAACGCGATCAATAATTCGACTCTATTCTATTCTGTCCGACTTTCCACCGTTGTTCCTCGAAAAATACTGAATAGTGATTTTACAGCCATTTTTATCATTTTGCGAACTACTTTCCGAACGCCAAACTGCGTTTTGGCTGCCGTTAACAAATCTTACAGCTGCATGAACTTTTTTCTAAGTTTCGTCTGCATTTTATGGTGAAAGATGTTTGGTTCAAAAAACTCACTCTCAACTGTGTGAAGTCGCCCAGAGCTGTCCACTCGTTTGATTGACGGAAGCCAAACCGCGGTTTGTTAGTTAGCGTAGAGTTTGCAGTTCGCCAAATACCACCCTAAATGGTAATTTGTGTTGCTACTTCTTTTTGTACTCCTCTATAACAGCAGAAATGGGAAACTGAGACCCCGTCCACACTACACCGTTTTCAAACGAAAACGAATACTTTTTGCTCCGGATACGGGTATCGATCACTGAAAACTCCGGCGCAAAACAATACGAAAACGATAAAATGTGGACGCAAATCTTTTTTGAAAACGGAGCAGAAAGTATCCGTTTTCGTTTGAAAACGGCGTGGACGGGGACTCAGCATATCAAGATAAATGTGTCGTTTTTGTCAATGCCAAACCCGCGGGCTACCTGTGTTTGAATTTCCGGGCTCATGGGGCCAAAATAAAGATGGCGGCCTACAAGAACAGCGATTCTCTCTCCAAAACCTGCAAGTTTTGGCGAACTTTTTGACAATTTAGGGCAAGAAATAAGCTTTTGGCGCCCGATCAGCGAACGGACCGGGTTTCAGCGATAAAAACACCCAGTGGGATGAGTACCACCTGCAAGCAGGCTATATCGCTGCCTGATTGTGGTAAAACGATGCCGAGGATTATTTGTCAAATCGAAAGTTCCAGGTCCAGCGACTCCGAATTTTCGAAGTTTGACATTTGCCACATAAGACAAGATTTTCCGAGGGGATGGAATTGTTTGGAACGCTTGGCGATGGAACAAAAACTGCTTGGCTATCTATAATTTGAGAGCAAGAAATCAGCTGGCCGGGAATGCAGCCGAGCTCACAGTAGAATTAATAGAACTGTCAGTTCTAAAACGGGAACACGACATAAACTATAAAGGATAGCGTGTAAAGGCACTCCTTTTGCAACGGTCACCAGCAAAAACGGTCTGATACTGATTCGATGGTTATAGGAGAGCCCTAGCGTGACAGACTTTGTGTTACAATGCGGAGATTTCGTTACGCTCTATTGTTTTCGTTCTAAATATTCCATGAGCGCGCGCAGACCACAACATGCACCATCAGACGGCAGGCGAAGGATAATCATCTTGAGAAATGTCACTAATTTTACACAAAATGTAGCAGAACCAAGCTTGAAACCCATACAATGGGACAAGGAAACGTTCGTTTCCTAGGACGGCTGGGAAAAGGGAGTTATGGCGAAGTACACAAAGCCAAATTCAACGGCGAACTTGTAGCGGCAAAACGACTTCATGTCCTCCTAGCTCGCCATGACCCAGGGGGCTCTAATGGGGTGGTGGAGAAATTTCGACAAGAATGCGAGCTACTCCGAAAACTACAGCACCCAAACATTGTCAAGTTGATTGAAATTATCTATGAGGAACGAAAGCCACCTATAATGATAACTGAACTTTGCGATTGTGACTTGTCAACGTTCATAGAAAATTCCAAAACAAAACCGAAAGTGCTTCTAGAAGAAGTTGTATCAATAATGGGCGACGTCGCAGAAGGCCTTGAGTTTTTACACAACCAGGAAAAACCTATTATTCACAGAGATCTTTGCCCAAAGAATATACTTATTGTAAAGAAGGATTCTCTTATTGTTGCCAAGATCGCAGATGTCGGTCTGGCTAAAATCTTGGGGAAACCGGACCAATTTTTATCTCCCGTTCCAGGAACCCAAGCCTATATGGCTCCTGAGACCTTCGTGGCATTCGACTCACAATGGGTTGTATATGGAACGGAAATCGATATATTTTCGTTTGGTATGACAATGTTAGAAGCTATCATTGGACATACCCCATGTCCTTCGGAAAATCCCCTCGCAGAGGACCGAGGTTTGTATGTTTTTAAGCTAAACCCTTTCCCCTCATTAATATTCCATTTCAAAGTTTCACGTTTAAATGCATTAACAATATTGTTAGGTTATTTTAAATAGCTTATATTTACTCTCGCTTAAATCTGAATTGATTATATTATTCAGCTCCAGTTTGTCATACAATATTTTCAATTTTACATGCCATTTCTTTTGAAGATTTTCATTATTCTAGTTATTCACCCATTTTGAGTGTTGAATATAGGGTGCTTTTTCCTGGTTCTATCACATTATGTAAATGTAGAGGCCACTTACTATAGAAACTTACAAATTGCATAAAGATTCAGATAAGGGGTGCTTACCATTATGCCAAAATTCCTTGAAATTTCGGTTAGGAGATAAATGGTACAGTCATTTTTTCGGTCATCCCGGTTCGAATGAGCGAAAAATTTTGTTTGTTTTTTTGAGACATAATGGTTCAAACCATTTCGGTTGTGTTGACCTGTCGCTAGAGAACTAAGATCGAGAAATCAGTTTAAAATCCTGAGTCCATTGTACCAGAATGAAAGAACAACCTCTGAATTTAAACCATTCATTCCAACCGGAATTACCGAACATTAACTGTACCATTTATCTCCCAACCAGAATTTCTGGGAATTTTGGCATAATGGTAAACACCCCTTTTTAGACAACCCGCTCGTTGGAACCGGGATGACCAAAAAAATGACTGTACCATTAATCTCCAAAACGGAATTTGCGGGAATTTTGGCATAATGGTAAGCACCCAAGGTATATACTGTACTTGTGCTTCAAGAAATAGAGAATAATACATGGGTGCACAGGAATATGGAATTTATCTTCGAGTATTCAAATTTTTATATCCCACGAGTGAGCACAGTGAACAATTGAAATATCAATTGAATACATAGAGGATATATTACAAGGCGGCTTGGAGATATGGATTTTATTTTTGAGTGGCAAAAACAATATTTTACGAATGAGCGCAGTTCTTTTTATTATATGGATTTAAGAATTGACATAGCGGCAAAATATAACAAATTGAACAACTCACTTGGTAAAGTCGAAAGTGTTTATTTGTGAAATGCTCCCTCAATTTTTCTGATTCCTGGAGTGTCATTAATAACTAATTTCAATAAATGTTTTTGATGAATTTCACAATAGTGGGCATTATGATTGTAATTTTTAATACTTGCGAATTACAATATTTCTAAGTGGCCCAAATCGTGATAAAACACTATAGTTTATATAATAAAGGCTGTTATCCTTGTGCATACTCAAGCTTATGTGCCCATACCAAAAGGCAGTTGGGTTAGAAAATAGTATCCTATTTTGATGGTACCAACTATTCCCCCAAAAAGCTTTGTTTAAAGTTAGTGAAAACGCGTGCTCTGATTGGTTGAGAACTGTGCATTCCTACATATAAATGCATTTAGATGCAAAGTTATTTTAAAAAAAGCAATAAAATTGGATTTCAGTGGTTTTAATGTGATAAACACACTTGGGATGCTGGAAAGACACTCAAAAATTTTGAAAACTTTGAAACTGCTGGAAAAACACTGAAAAAGTTTCAAAATTTTCTCGTGTTTTTCCAACATCCCCTTGTGCATTTATCACATTATACCACAGAAATGCAGAAGTTTTATAACTCAAGTATATCCATCCTCAATTTTTTTTCAATGTCAAAATATAGGATTTCTGCCACTTTCTAGGGTACACAATGTTGTTTTAAATTCTGGAATAGGATACATTAAATTCAATTTCTGTCTGGGATAGGGTTATGAAAATGGTGATTTAAGGTGTGGGCATATGGGTCATACTACAAAATATGGGCATAATGCCTTTTGCCATTATACATTTCATAGTTGCTATAATGCTTGTTACAGCTCAAAAAGTCAGCTCAAAAAGTCATTTATTTTTCACAGAGATATCAGTTCATGCTCAACTGAGAAAAGACATTGATGAAGTTGGTGATGACAACCCCCTGAGAAGTCTAGTGTTAGATTGTCTTGAACGAGATCCAAAGAGAAGGCCTAGTGCTTCAGATGTGACTACCATTCTACGTGATCAGCAACTGTTAACAGGTATTATTATTCAGCACATCGATGCACTGCCCAAATATGGTGATTGGAATGCAATTAGCTGTCTTCTGTACATGACATATATCCTGTGATATCCGTCTCTGAAGGAAATATGATGTGTTGAGCTGGTATTTAATAGGAAAAAAGAAATCATTTCTCGGATTTTTTGTGTTATCGATGTACCGAATAATAAAACCATTATCCTGCTCGATTTTTGCAGAATATCGTCTGATTTAGCCAACTCGGGACTGCGTCCCTCGTCATCTATAGTGCGTCTATAGTGTATCTGTTTCAATACACTGAGACTGATCATGATCTATGTTTTCCTTTTTAACATATCAATTTTAGACGTCGTCAAGTGCGATTTTCAGTCTAAAAAACAAAGAGTCTGTGATGAGTTCCATTGGTGGATACCAGTAAGAAGGCGAACAGTGCGCGAGCTTGAAGAGCTCAATCTTGACGAGATCACAACCAAACTTGATCAGCATCACCGCAAAGCCAGCATCGCGACAGCCGCAGGAGCTACCAGCTCTGTGCTCGCCACTGGCTTAGTTATTGGAGGGTTTGTTGGATCATTCTTCACCTTTGGTGCAACGATACCGTTGATGGTGACTGGTGGCTCTATAGCCGCTGCTGGTGGCCTCACTACGTTTGGTGCCAAAATGTCCGAGCTATACAAGTCGAGGGCAGAGTTCAAGAAAGTTGAAGACACCATCGCTGAAGATAAACAGGAAAGTGAGGAGCTGAGGAAGCGATTTGAGGAGCTGGATCAGCTGATCTCCAGAAATGTCAGCAGGTTAGATCTAGTATCACTTGGTGTAGCGCTGTGTTAAGTTAAACCAGTTGAACAATTTCTTTCACATTGTCGAGTTTCGGCAAAACGTTTTTTTTCTAAGGACGCATGAAATGATGATCCAAAGCTCGTCTTCTTAATTTGCGCAGCATCCTAGTGCCCACCGTAGCTAGAAATTTTTGTTTGGGTTGGGGCAAGCCTTGGTCATCCTTTGTATTTGCTGGGGGTTTGGGGGGGGGGGGGGGGGGGGGGGCAAGCAAGTTTTTCCCCATATATTGACCCTGAAATTTTTACTTCGCATTACTTCGCATTATTTTTACATCGCTTTACTTCGCAAAGCAGGGATACGGCACTGCTTTGCGCACGTTCCTGTAAAATATCAACTCAAAAGGTGCCGGCACTTGCGCCCTAAATCCGCCACCGAACTATCTGGAACTATGCCTTTTTGTGGTAACGATCATATTTTCCCACTTACTCTGTAGGATTTTTGAAGAGGAAAACTCACTTGGTCTTCCGTCAGAAGGAATCGAAAATGTCATGGTTCATTTCCAAAAAATAACAGGAATGAAAATCTTGGAGAGCGAGCAACTCCACCCGGTCAAAAGTAGTGCGAGGGGGGTGGGGGCAGTCCTCGCTGTCACCTCATCTGGGGTAACCGCCGGAGTCGCCAGCGCACGTTTAGGGTCAGCAGTCTTCGATACTCTGTCAGTCGCAGTACGAGCCACTCATATTGCTGGATTTGTGGCCAGCATGATTGCGCTTCCTATCGATGCTTATTTCTTGGTTACATCCATTAAAGACATTAAAAACAACGCGCCCTCAGAAGTCGGGAACAAGATTCGAGGCATACGAGACAAAATGGTGTGCCCTCAAGAAGTAGAGATTCCCGATCTGATTGAGGCGTATGTAGAAGCCAAAGTAGCGGAGACAGCTGAGGGTTACCTAAAGAAGAATAGTCGACTTCATTTCGACATGGTAGATGATCTGGATGAGTTCCTGGAATATGATGAACCACAAGGCATAACCAGGCTCCAGGCCGAGAAAACCTCACACTAAGAGGCCAAAGTTCACCCCTGAATCAGTGCACTTTCATCATAGTAACCTTCCTGGAGAAGGAGCATCACGTGATCGACACAGGGTGACTTTGCGGTAGATTAATGACCGAATTACCGTTTTCGTATTCAAAGCTTCCTAGGGCCCGTGCCCCGTGGGGAAGGCTACATTGACGCATGAGCGAGATTTGATACAGAGCTGTTGGAGAAAGAACTTTCTGCGCATGCCCCAACGCTCAAAATCAGCCAATCAGAGAAGACCTTCCCGCCACCAAAGCCTCCCCCGCAAGGTGACGATTAGGGGAACTCTAGGTACGAGAAGTCGATTAACGCGCTGCGCTTTGTCGGGCCGATTGAGGCGCGGCGTATTTGATTTGTCAGAACTCGTTCTCGACACGAAAAAATGTGTTGGAAAAAAAAAAATCGGCCGAACAAATCGCAGCAGATATCCAACTAGTTGGTCTATTGAAGACTGGACACTCTGAACACTGGGACCTGCTTAGGAAGCAGTGAGACCTGCTTAGGAAGCAGTGATACGATCTCTGTATCGTCAAATTTGATTTTAACAAATCAGTGTTGCTACAATAGATAATAATAATAATTAATCATAATATTTATATAGCGCACTTTCCCAAATTGCCCAAGTGCGCTTTACATCATAGATTGCCCTAAAGATGCCTTTCTATTCAGTTTTATTCGTCCTAAAAAAGTGGAATTATTTATAGCAAATAACATATGTCCATGGAGAATAACTAGGTTCTATTTAAAAATGCACTGAGGTGTGTAGAATATTTACTAGTGTGCAGAAATTGTTCACGTGATTGTTGAAAAGGCCTTGCTCTGCATGTGTCCTGATTCTCAACCGTTACGGTAGAGTACAAGAAATCTTGGCTTTTATCTGTTCAAATCGCTGAGTTTGCTGATGGATTTCTTTTGTAAACACTAAAACAGAGTTGAAAATTCCCTCTAGCAAGTTGAACCGGCGAGACTCTTGTAGCTGCCGAGATATTAGCTTAAAGTGCCCCTCAAGCCTGAAATAAGTCTAGTGACCTACAAAACTTCGCCAAAATACTCTGAGTTATGGCAACAAACAAATCAGAAGTTTCGAAGACTTTCACAAATTAGGAAAAAACATTTTTCCAAGATTCTCTTCTAGGGGGCCAAACTTGTTACCAACGTCAAATAAACAGCATTATTCCTTATTTTGAGGGGCACTTTAACTCTAATTGGTCGATAGTAGTTGGAGGAAAATGAAAGCTTTGTTGTGATTGGTCCTTATTCGCCACGCGATTCTCATCTAGAACTTTCCACGCCGTAGCCTTGGTGGAGGGCCCTTTGGAGAATTACCTCAAAGGTGACGCCTATCTTCACTCCTGTAAAATGTAATATGACCTATGTTTCAAAGATGCAATGCACCATCAACGTGCGAAAATTGCGCACGAGAATTGTAATTACCAGAAATCCTGATATATTTGTGATTTATTTAACGAAAGACTAAGTAAACCTAGGGCTATGATATTAATCAACACGACTAGTAGAAGACGACTCATATAAAGTCTGTATTTAACGATTTAGGGAATGATATTAAAGGGGAGAACACAAAGCTGCCTTTCTTTTGTTTCGTAGTGAGGTGAAAATGAGTCATTTTTGCGGATATGTCTGTGTTTATTGACCATTTGTAGATCATATGTATACACCTGCCCAAGTATGGCGCTACTCTTGACAGCTTCAGCATTTATCAAAAGAAAATGATATACCCTTAGCATTATTATTTTTTCTTTTATTCTTTTTATTTAAAGTCAATTCGCTGGTATAAAAAAGTCATTTTTTGTGATCATCACCAAGGTTTTACCACAGAACCTGCCGTTTCTTGCCAGTGATTAGCAGTGAGAACTTTGAGAAAAAAACGACCACATCATGGCTCTACTTATGGCTCCTTTACCTATACAGAAACTCTGAGTAGCAATTATTTCCTTGCTCAAGCAGCTCGATTGACATGTAGAAGCTAGATTGAAATAATCTGCATTTTCAATTTAAGAATATCTAGTAAGAGAAAATAACCTAAGGGAAAGGTTTGGATGCCAAGAGAGCAAACCGGTTACCTTGGATAGAACACTAGCGGCGTGGTTGTCTGTCACCTTGCCCATGGATCCGACCATGGAGAATAAAGGTAAGATTTATAGATAAAATGAAAAGGCCATCGATTTCTGTAGCGTCTTTAACGGTATCAAGATTGAAAGATTGTAGAAAAACCGATGCATCATGCACTCGGCACCCCCTCTATAGTTCATATGTTCAATTGATTTTACAAGAACCAGAAGAACGACTATTCTCACTTTTGTTTTTACTGAGCGTCGTCAAGTGATAAAACAACTACCATGGTCACAGGGAGCTCACCTTTACAGTTTAAGTCAAGAAAAAAAAGAACAAGTCAAGTGTGAACTCCCTGTGACCATGGTTGACGATCCTTGCTGACTACCGAAAATTATGAAATTTGAACAACATGAGAGAAGACTGCACGCGCTCCCGCAAACATCGACAAATATTTTTTACTCTTAAAAGTATAGTTCGTGTTACAGCGTTTTCAAATTCAACGTTTTCAAAACTCTGAAGCAGCTTCCCAACCACAAACACCGCTCAGAGGTTTTTAAAGGCTACCAGATTGCTTAGATGTTTGAATCAGGAAACGTTTCATAGTGAAAACACAAATTAATCACATAATTATGAAATCCGCATTAATAAATGATGAAGAAGATGACTGAATAGTGTTCCTGACTATATCTGAAATGTTAAATATTACTCGAGGCTATCACTAGCCTTTTTTAGTCTAATACCAATTGTGGACCGCGGGAGAATATATGCAATTTTGTTATTCACCCGGCATAACTAATCGAACAAAATCGAACAAAATTTCAATCGAACCTAATCGAACACCATCGTTCGATTGGTTTTGATTGGGTTCGGTAATCGAATATAATCGAACAAAACTTTTTGGTGAGTATGATTACCGAACTCAATCGAACATATCAAAATGATTGGTTTGATTAAGTTCGATTTTGTTCGGAAATTTTGCATGACTTTAGAAATTGGGAAAGACTCATCAGTGACACGCAATGGGGTAGTACACAACAAATAGACGGCCATGAACAGTTAACATAACTGTTACCTTTATTCAAATTTCATTTTCAGCTGGGACACTTAGCCTTCTAAATAACAACAAAACCTGAAAAAAAACTCAGTTTTATAAGAAAATCCCAAAAATCACTCAAACCCATAGTTCAATCATGACTGGTGCCTGAGTCTTTATTACTTTTACAGACCTATGAGGGATATGATAAGAAAAAACCAACTTCAACAAAACTATTTGGGACTATTGGAGTTAACGTCTCATTAACACCTGCAGTTCATGTGCGATGGAGTTCCCAGTATGCGCCAGGCGAGCCGAACTCAGGTGCTAATCTTGGTTACTGATTGATTCCGATTTAGAAAAATGCCTGTGTTTCATTTGAAGTTCAATTGGGTTTGATTGAGCACATTGTTCGGTAATCGAACGTTCGATTATGTTCGATTGAAAATTTTTTGGGTGAGTTCGATTACCGAACTCAATCAAAATCAATCGAACGATTGGTGTTCGATTAAGTTCGATTACCGAACGTTCGATTAGTTATGCCGGGTATTCAGCACATCGATCATGCACAGATATGGTCATCGAAACTCAAATATCTGTCTTCTTACAGACATATATCCTGCGATATCCGTCATCTGTGCGGTGTTTCATGTGATTTGCCCGTAACGGGGCAATAAAGTTGAAGTTTGCAGATTAATATCGAATCTCTAATCGTCCTAGCCAGTGGAACACCAAAAACCACCATGCCATGTTGTTGAAAACTGGATTTATATCTGTTTTTTTCCAGACAATACTACGACAAGCTCCTCTCTCCTCTCCCCAGAGGCTCAAATTGTCTTCACTGCGTGCTACGCGCTCATTATAGCGGCTTCACTTGTAGGCAACATACTTGTCATTCACATCATCCGTTGCCATAGCGACATGAGAAGTTCAACCAACATTCTAATTCTGAACCAGTCCATCTCGGATTTGTTAGTGACCTTTATCTACATGCCCACACAAGTGAAAGTCTTGTTCTACAACACGCTTTGGATTGATGGAGTCCTGGGGCTCGTTCTTTGTAAACTAAAATACTTCATCATCTATGGTTCTTCTAGCTGCTCAGTAAATAGTCTAATGGTAATAGCCGCTGACAGATACCAGGCGATATCGCAGCCGCTTGCAAGGACCAATTCATTTATTCGTCGTAATATCAATAAGGTTGTACCAGCGATATGGATATGGTCTTTTGCGCTGATAATTATTGCCGGATCACTAATGCATTCGATAATAAAACATGACAAAGGGGGCCGACCCATTTGTGTGCTAGCACTCGACGCTGGCCACCCTTATACATCATTTATTGTTTCCATGGTCAACGTAATTATTGACGTCGTAGTCCCGATTCTTGTTACGGCTATACTCTACGCTCTGATTGGTCGACTCATCTGGACACGCCATGTTCCTGGAGATCAGAATAACATCTCCCAGCAAGTAAGATTGCGACGGACGAATGTGAAAATTTCCAAAATGATGGCGGCTGTCACATTGATTTTTGCAGTTTGTTGGCTTCCCTTCACTTTAGTGGTATCCGTGGCACGTAAAAGTTCTCCATATGTGTTGTACATCTTTGCTGTTTGGTTGTCTAATGCATTCAGTGCCATAAATCCATGGGTTTACTTACTCTATAACGATGCTTTCAGGGAAAAGTTGAAGGTGCAGTTTGCCAGCGGCTCTACATCATGCAGATTCCGTAAAAACACCATCACAGCCCGCAATGATGACCGAGTTGCTGACCTTGGACAGACACAGGCCAATACACCTGCATCTGCGCCAATTCCATTAGACACTTTTAGCACGTTTTAGATTTAGTTGCGGATTATTTTACACTTCGAAACTTTTTCAGCTCCAGGCGTCCTTTCTCCCTACACTTTCTGCTGCAATGAGTGAGAAAAGCCCATGCAGCTATGGAAATTTAGGCTTAAGGTGACTCTACGAATTTCCAACGAATTTCCTGAAACTTCGTTAACACTTAGTCCAACTGACTTCAATATGATTAACGGAGTTTCGTTCAAAAATACCAGCAACTTTTTTTTTGCGCGGGGTTGATCTCTCAAGCCAAGGGGTCCATTTAAGCTCATATATTATTAAAAGTATTAACGCTAATGGAGATCTGATAATGCGTACATATTGCCAAAAGATACCTGCTTATATTCTCCGAGATTGAAGTTCATAGCGAGCATATTCTTAACGTTGTAGACGAAAATATATTTTCGCGAAATGTGCTCTGACTTTCCCATGAGTCATCTTAACGGAAATAATTTTCATGTGTTTTGCATCATTAGCATTAATTAAGTGGGGTTCCACATTACCATAACCATACCAATAAATTTCAGGAGTAATAACAAGCAACAAACATGACGACCCGCACTCTCCAGTGACGCTACACGCGACGCTTGTCACCAAAGGCAGTGAGGACACTACAGACAAACACGTTTCCCCCCAGGCATCCGTTACGAAGTTAAGGTTATAGAACACCTTCATGGTATTTTTCGTTAATATGGCATAATGTATCAGTCAATTCCAGCGGTGACCATGCCCCCCCATCCCCGGGCAACCCCCGGGATTTTGGTCATTTCTAAAAATAAAACTGAAAATTCCCCGCCCCCGGGCTAGCAAAAATGCAAAATACCCCACGGCGGGGAACACAAAAAGCGGAAAAATGCCCCACCCCCGGGACGAGAAAAAGACGGTAAGATTCCATCGACTCTGCGTGACAAAGCTTCACAACAAAAACTTCAACTCCATTTATACTGTCCGAGCATTTATAATGCGTTTTTAAATGTACTTTAGTTTTCTCGTCTTTGAACGAGTTCTCATTTCACTGAAAGTGAGACAAAATATAAACAAAGAAGTGAAACTAAGGTATTTTAATACAATATCGGTAGACATTCCTAGGCCATTCGCGGTTGTAGCCATTTGGCTGCAAATTGTCCCCGGAATCTCTCAATGCGAAATTCACCTTTATTCTATTTAATTGCAGAGCATATTTCGCAGTTATGTTACTTGACTTTTTGCGAAATTGGAACTCTGTTTATAGTGTCAATTCATTTTTATGTTTTTCCACTGAGATGAAATTGCGAAATCTGTTTCTTCTCTATAGAAGTCGTTAATACTGCGAAATGTGCAAATGTGTCTTCCCCAAACGTGCTCTGCATTATATTTTATGTGGCGTTATTTTCTGTAACTGGGACATTGTAACTGCCAATCGATAGTTATTATAACTGGTGTTGTAGTTCGCAAAACCCGACGCGCTTGAGATGAGAAACCAAAATCCCCCACCCCCTCCCCCGGGGCCAGCAAAATTTTCAAAATTCCCCACCCCAGGGAAGGCAGTGGTGTGCAAATGCCCCACGGCGTCCCGGAGGGGAAGAGTCACCGCTGGAATTGACTGATACATAATTTCGCGAAAAAAGTCGTATCTTGACATCTCCTCAACTGTGGAAACCATTTCTTTAATTTGATAAAAAAAGAGTTTTTTTAGTAAGTTGCCTTCCGACGCGTTAGTTCAAGTTTCGAGTTCCACGCACGTGAATTATATACACTGCATGCTTTCGTTTGATGTGTTCTAAGGTGAAAACCGTGTCGGGGATTTTTGAAAAAAAAAAAAAAAAAAAAAACGATTTTTAGAGCCAATAGGCCTTTATCACGCAATATTGATTAATAACATATAATAGTTATCAGAAAATGGAATCCAGTTTTCAATTCTACATATTAGTAAAATTGCAAAGCCTTGCTTGGTGAACATATCAAGACGTTTGTAACCTAACGTTGTCGACTTGCCGCTTTCCTTATTAGGAATTGCCCCTTACCTTATTTGGAAGGTCTGTAAGTATTTTCCCTCATATTTTAGCGATGAAAAGCAGAGAAATCCACCAAAACGTGCAGGTATTCGAGAAACATTACCCACCATGTTGTTTTTGTCTCCGCCAAAGGGCCTGGGACAAAACACAGGTAGCCTGCAAGTATTCGCAGAAAACGACAACGCTAGATTGCTTGAATCAAGAGAATCTCTTGCTTGAATACACTGGCTGACAATTTCCAAAACTTCGTATTCTGGCTTATTTTTTTACAAGGAAATGTATGGGAAAATACATCGGAACGAGGCTGGATAGGCACCGATGCATGCCCGTATAATTATATTTCTTTGGCCAGAAAAGTAAGCCAGAATGCGAAGTTTAAAAAATTCATATCTCAGCCAGTTTTCAAGTGATTTTTTTGAAACTTTGCAGTTTTACTTATACGGATCATGAAAACTATTATATGTTATTAATCCGATATTGCATGATAAAAGTCTATAGGCCATTTGCACTAACTGGATCACGTGACCCAAATCCAAGTACATTCTGACAGTTTGAACAAATCTTCAACTTGCTGCCATTTGCTCCATGCTCCAGGTAGGGATTTTATGCTGAAACTACATTGCGCACTTATTTACCATGGCAAATCAGCCAATCATATTACGAGAACAGTGATGTCTGTTGCTAGGACATGTCCAATCAGAAGGCGCCGCCAAAAAGTAGCTCCCTGTTCTAAAAATAGAAAGTGTCACGCTCTTCTGCCACTGTCATGGAAAGAGATCGTGTGTTGGCCGTTGCGTTCTCTGGGGATCATTTTCTCTTGGTGGCCTACTGTGTGTTATCCCCTAGGATTAAAAAAAATGTTGAAGCCAACGCTAAAATGTTGTCAAAAAACGATAGTACTTTACAGTATTTGCGATGGTGGAACTCAGTCAAAA
Source organism: Scolanthus callimorphus (assembly GCA_033964015.1). NCBI lineage: Eukaryota > Metazoa > Cnidaria > Anthozoa > Actiniaria > Edwardsiidae > Scolanthus > Scolanthus callimorphus. The sequence goes on from CM066913.1 coordinate 29,290,445, forward strand.
GTTGAACTGATGCACCGGAAGGAAACACCGTAAAAATTGGGTTTTGTAAAATTGAATAAAATTAAATACCATAGATTATTGTTCTCCTATAAAGGTGAGTCAGCAGACGTGGTTTGGCGTGTATCTGGCAACCTTTATTGATCAGATCGTAATCATTAATAAAATATATAAACCCAGCCCATCCTCCTATCTATAATGTTATAATTCTGCTGCCGGGAAAGACTATATATATATAAAAAAGTGGAGGGTGGGTGAAAAAAAAATATAAATACTATAATCTAGTTAAAAGACACGATCAAAGTGCTATTAAGGCGCACTGAACTACTGAACATAACTTGCGAGTGTCAAGGCTAGAGCATGATCTCTTGATATCATTATCCATCAGATAAAGTATCAATCAATAATAATCAAATAAACATGCTGGTTATTTGAAACTCTATCCCACGATATACACTTTAATTAGGGACCGGTCATTATTTATCGCCTGGGGAGGGGGGGGGGCAGAGGATTTTAGGGGGGATCACTTCATTTTGGGGCGAGCGAAAGGGGGGGATCTCTCAAACCCTGAATCCCTGAAAGGGGGGACCACAAGAAATTTTCTAAGTAGTTATTCAAGCAACTTCTCTAACATTTGCATTTTTGTACTTCACTTCACTCAATAAATAATAAAAATTTCAGCGCGCTTGGCGCGCATAAAGAATATAATCTAATATAGTCTTTGGCAACTCGCGCAACGGAGACACTACCTTCGCACCATAATTCACAAGAACAATTATATCTTGGCGAGTAAAAAAACAAACTCTGCAGTGATAGGCCTGGCGGGCAGTCACTATGTTCGAAAGAAGAGTAAGCGTGAGTTCGACGTTATAGGCATAGAAATTCGTCATTTGGGCCGCGCTTCACGCAAATGAATAATAATAATTTCGGCGCGCAATTGCACGCATGAATAAGGAAACCTACAGGATTTGTTTACTATACACAAAAAAACGGAATGTTCATCTACATTTTCTCTGAGGCTTGATGAAATGCGTTTATCAAAATTCGGGCGCGCTTCGCGCGCAACGAAAAAAAAAAAAATGCGATCCCCTCTATCTAGAAGATACGAACCACGGCTACCAAACTCGCCAAATTTGCCCGATATATGCGCGGGATTGCGCGGGATGGCGCGCGATAGTTATTTGTGGTCGATTACGCAGTTGGTCAGCGGTTATTTTTGCTGCGCGGCAAAAAAATCAGTTCGCTGTTTGTGTATGCAGCGTGGAGTTTTGTATTGGATGTCGCTCAGACTTACACATATTTCCAACTATTTATACAACTGTTTTAAATCATAACATACCTTAAAGCACCATGTGGACTGTACGGAACATTGGGTCCACCAGGCACAGCTTAAAAGCATGCAAGTCAAGCCATTTTACAAGACGAAAACTTCACGGACTCGGTGAGCGAATCATGGCAATCAGACGAGAGGACATCAACGTGTGGGAACGACGAGCACCTATGGGACCAGCACATGTGTCTGAACTTGTAAATAGAGGAATCAAAGTGCTAGTTCAACCATCTACAAGACGGGCCTACACTATGGATGAGTATGAAAGAGCTGGTGCTATTATTACGGAAGATTTGGATCCTGCAAGCTTGATCATCGGTGTCAAAGCTGTTCCGATTGATTTGCTTCTGCCGGACAAGACTTACGCGTTCTTTTCGCATACTATCAAGGCTCAAGAGGCAAATATGCCTCTTCTAGATGCCATGCTTGACAAGGTAGTGTGAATAACGGTAACATATTTCAATATGACGCCCGATTTAATGAGTAAGAGCTGTCTAACTCTTTGTTTCGCTAAAGAGGGGTCGAAAGCAACACTGTTTATCGAAGTTCGAACTCACTCTTCCGATCGGTGCGAGATATTCCGTTCATGAACATTTTGATACATTAGCCTACATTTAAGATAACTTAGATAATACTTTAACTTGTGTTCATGATAAAAGACCACCTTTATCGGTGTTTAAGGCTGGTAATTGGTCATGTATTAGTGTTGTAACTTTAATGTTTTCCTTTACTTCGACACGTGAGATAAGTTAAGATGTGTCCATGGAAAACGCGCTGAACCGCATTGACCGTTCCCTATTAGTAAATTGTTTTTTTCTTCTTCTCTCTAGTTGTCTTAGGCATCCAGCTGTCTTGAAAAGCCTGTTTTAGAAACCCGATCTTGAAAAAATACACTATTGTACATTCTTGATATTGAATGCTGTTTAAAAATGCAAGGTGCTCGAGACTCATTCGTCTCTCGATCAATTTGTCTGTAAGCTTAAATATCGGGAATATTGTTTTATTTTTCAGAATATACGAATTGTCGACTATGAGAAAATGGTTGACAAGAAAGGCCGAAGAGTTTGTGCTTTTGGGAAATTCGCTGGAGTTGGCGGTAAGTTAATCGCGCTGTTTTTTGTTGTGGTTTTGTGGAATGTACAAATGGAGGCGTGTTTGGGGGTGCGTCACTAGAATCATGTAAACATCTTGAGAACGTCCGATCTGCCGACTCAAAAGGTGAAAAGTCAAGCACTGTAGCAAAAACCATGCTATTTATCTACTTCTTCTTGAAAAAATGGCAAATAATTAAATAAATAAAAATGAAGATAAAAGGAAAAACAAACAAACAATCTCTCAACATTGTTTACTCTAATGAGCTACTGTAAACAATGATGATCATATATTGACCTTGTTGAAGGTTTTTTCATATTAAATTTTCAAACAATTTTTCAACGTCATTTTGTCACTATTCATCACTCTTCCAAAGGGGGGGGGATATTTTCTGGAACCACACATTGACAGATTTCCCTTCCATCATAATTTGAAGGTGATCACCATCTAAAGAAAAATGATAATATCCATTGAGTTCATGTTGGCTGGCTTGAAAGACTCTTCTCATTTTAATGTGTAATGTAAAAATATTAACATCTATTTCCAGGTATGATCAATATACTTCATGGCTTGGGATTACGACTTCTTGCTTTGGGCCACCACACTCCATTTATGGTTAGTTTATTCTAATAATTACTATACCTTACCAGAAATTGACATGTCACTAGGAAGTAATGATAAAATTTACAAAGACTAATTACAATTACAACAAGAATATATCGCCCATTAAAGTGCGGGCAAAGAAAGAGGGCCATTCTGAACAAAACTGACCAATCAGATTTGGCATGAAAACAATCAATCCTGACAAAATTTGTCCCACCAGTCCATGAACGACAGCGGCATAGCCAGGAATTTCTGAAGGGGGGCCGGATAGTGAAAACATGGGACGAAAATGCTCAAATTTTCTCCAGCAAAAACAGTAAATGTATGGGAAAATTTCCGAGAAAGGGGGGGCCCGGCCCCCCCTGGACCCCCCTGGCTACGCCCCTGAACGACATACATGTCACAGCAAAGAGCAGACTATTGTACAAAATGTGATTGTTTTCACACCAAATCTGACACCAACATGCAAAAAAGGGTCTGGATGACTTCATAAAGCGGCAAATTACATTTTTTTTTACATTTTTTACATTTTTCTATGGTATTTAAAGTTTTTTCCACTCTTTCAAGTGATGTTTGCAACTTTAAAGTATTACTTGTATCAGGTCAAAAAGGGAAATGTTTTGAAGAAGTTATTAAAATTTTGTGAGAAAGTGAAATGGTAGAATCATGTCGTCCACACCCTTTAATAATAATAATAATATAATAATAATGGGTTACGTAAATCGGATTCCACTAGGTGGCTCTTCTTCTGTTGTGGGGCCCACGGTTTTATGTCCTTATCCGAGAAGATGTGAAGGTCTAACCATTTGCAGATGTTACAGCAAAGGCAGCACCTTCTCCTCAATTATTTAGAAAAGACCCTGAGTGTTGGTCTGGCTGGGGTTTGAACTCCCAACCTCCCGCACATAAGCCCGGCGCTCTACCACTGCGCTAACCGGTCGGCAGTCTTTTGTATGACATGGCCCATATATGTGTCCCACAAAGCAAAGAGGGACCTATACAGTACTTTTTGTTTTGAAATTCTGGTTTCCATATAGTCGTATCAGTTGTCCAAGTCATATCTGTCATATGAAAATCAGTCAGCTGATACGACAGGGACAACCTGGTATGACTATATGGAAACCAGCTTGAAAAGTGTTACATGTACATGTAGGTAGCTATGTTACATATCTATTAAATACTGAGCACATTCATTTGGTAAATACAATTTTCACAGGATAAAGCAGAGATTTGGCAGTCCAATTTTTCAATTTTATAAGGGAGGGTTTGTTTAGGAATTCTGAACTTCTTTTGTATTTTTCTTAAAAGTATGAAATTCTCTTTACAAGGGTCCTTTTCATTTTTCTGGGCTCATATTGTACCATGCATGTGAATAGCATTATCTGACATGGTGACCTGCATGTTGTTTACATGGATCCTTTTGAGTGCTGTAGTCTGGGTTCAACAAACTAACAACAATTCCTAGCTTGCAAAAGCCGACACCACTTAGTGCTTGAGCACACAGACCCTCTTCTGAGAGTCTCTTTCATCAAGTGCTAAGTGGTGTCGGCTTTTGCAGGCTAAACATGTCCCTGATTGGCAGAAACCAGTAGCTACTTGGGTGCTTATCATATTTCTATGTCCATAGTACATGGGTGGAACACATAACTACAAGAGTAGTCGAGCCGCTAAGCTTGCCATCTATGAGCTTGGAGAGGATATCAAAGCTGGCAAGCTTCCAGAGCACTTTGGCCCCTTGTCATTTGTATTCTCAGGTTCAGGAAATGTATCTCAGGTAATCTGCAATGATGTAGTTCCCTGGGGGGTACTCGGATATAAAAATTATGGGGGGGGGGGGTCTGACGTATTTTGGGTATAAAATTTGTAGTAAAAGTATTATTTTGGGTTGAAAAATCTGTGGGTATTTTTTGCGGGTTGAAATGTTAAGTTGATCATCAAGATACTGCATTTACTTAAGCTGAAGCTATTTCCGGGAAACATAATGGGATGGCCATCATGTGTGCTGGTATCTTTTCAGGGCCCGTGGTTTGATGCGGGATTTTTTCTGAAATTATGCGGGATTTTTTCTGAAATTATGCGCTAAAAATTCGAAATTATGCGCTAAAAATACGAAATTATGCGGGATTGCGCAATATTTTTTACAAGTGCCGTAACATATTTTGCTCTTTTCAGCTGTTTTGTTACATGGATATAGCTGCTATTTATCTTTAACAACTGTTGTTTGTCCATAAAATGCTCTGTGATGAGTTCCAATCGCTTCGCTTTACTAACGTTATGACGCTACGTTTTCTTCCAGGGAGACGTGTGTTTTCGCTTTTAATAAAGCTTATTACTTTCTTACAAAAAAGCATTACCAACTACCGGTAACTTCCGTTACACGGTAGTAAGGATTAGTAAGTTTGGTCTTCTTTCTTTTACTTGTCTCAGACCAAGGCACACTTTTTTCATACCGCAAGGATCGTAACAACGCACTCCTATCCAACCATGAACTAAACGGTCACAAGAGCTAAACGCAGACTAACAGAGCTATCGTTACAATCTCTCATTATCACAAACATCATTGCGCTTGTTTGCTGTCGTTGTGCGCATAATTATCAAAATTAATCCTGATCCCGAGAGCGATCGGCATTATCATCGGAGGTAGTGTAAGAGCTTGTATAAAACCGGAAACGTGCCACGTTATTGTGTCAGTGTATTTTTGTTGTTATCGAGGGAGCTGTTCGTGTCCCTGGTATTTTTCACGTTGTTGTTTGTGAAATGAAATTGATGTCTGTAACAATAACAAAGATCCATGAAAACGCGTAATGTCATGTGATCAATGTGAACTGCATAAAGCCAACCATTTTTATCGCGGTTAGCATTCTGTTCCGCCTTGATTTTACTTTGTAAAATATGCAAAGCGCAAACGTGTTTGAATCTATCTTGCTCATCTGGAAATATTAGTTAGTTGGCCAATTAATCACGTTTTATTGCTTTTTGATATCATTCACAGTGCGATGCCTTGTTATTCTCATTTCTATCGAGTTGTTTTGACGTTGGACAGACGATTTCAGAAGAAATGTATCACTTTTGTGAGAAAAAATAGGGAAGAAAGTTTGAAATTCACCAAGTAATGATGCCTTTTTATGTTTTTCACAAAAGTTTGGGAAATTATGCGCGATTATGCGGGATTTGACGGATTATGCGCATTATGCGGAGAAAGCCAAATTGTGCGTTTCCGCACCAGCGCATCAAACCACGGGCCCTGTCTTTTTAGGCTTAAAAAGTTGGGTATTTTTTGGGTATCAAATTTTGGGAGCAGGTATTTTTTGGGGGTATAAAATTTATGGCTCCTGTATTTTTTGGGGTATGAAATTTGGAGCTCCGTCGGACCCCCCCCCCCCCCCCCGTCATTTTTATATCCAAGTACCCCCCCTGGGATGTAGTTACTGTGCATATATAATCTTCATTCACTGTCTAACATCTGCATGCCTCATTGGTTATAGATTTGGAAAAATAGATTTGTAAATCATGACTCATATGAAAATTTTGTTTTCTTTGTAAACAAAACACTCACAACAGTCCCTAATCCATAATTTGTTAAAAACTTATTCTGTAGGAGTCTTTTTTCAGGATTTTAGTACCAGAATCTGTCATGACGATTTTCTATAATATTTTGTCTAGAATTCTGTCAGAGTTTTAGTCAAAGATAGATTTTATCAACATTTTGTTGATTCACTGTTTTTTCCACAGGGTGCCCAAGAGGTTTTCCAAGAACTTCCCCACATCTATGTCCATCCTCATGAGCTCAAGAAAGCTGTTGAGAAAGGGGGTGTGTACACTGCATTAAATTCATTTTGATTCCAAATTATGCCGTTGCTTTGAATTCATATTTTACCCACTTTCCAACAAGCATATTTTTCTTGAATTATCTAAACTTAAATTATCTAAACTTGAATTTTCAAGTATCTGTTCGGATTTTGTAGCTGAAAGTTATGGATGCAAAAATTTTAGGGATTGAAATCAAGACTTCAGAAAATGCCAGGGGAAAAACTCTATACAAAACTTCTAGGTGACCTTTTTAATGCGAGAAATACCCCCAAAATTAGTAAAATTTCACCTTTTGTGCAATTCTAAACATCCAGGGCATCTTGTGATCTACATACAAAAATTATAAAGTTTCAAATTCTGAAGCGAAACTATCAGCTCTGGTAGCGCCATTTGAACAGATATTTTACCGAAAATGATCATCGACTGCCCCTGTCTCAGTCTATGTGTCTGCAATCCATCCATTTAATTTTAGTCCTGATGGTAAGCACATTAGGTGAGTTCCTTGAGAGTTTTTCTCTTCCGCTGTATTTTTCTCAGATCATCGGAAAGTGATTGGAACTGTTGTCAGCAGAGAAGACTACCTTGTTCCTAAAGCTGGTGGAATGTTTGATGCTGAAGAATATGAAGCTCATCCCGAGCGATACAGATCCACTTTTGCCGAAGTTGTAAGTTTTGCTTTTAAATCATAAAACCAATAATATTATGATTGTTGTTGTTATTGTTATTCAGGGCCAAGCATTAATTTTTTTCGAGATGTGCCGCCATTGGCACCTAAATAAGAAATTATAGTGTAGTCAAATAGTGAAGTGTGGACACCATAATAGAAATCTGTTTGCCATCTTTTTGTCTCAAATAAATGCTGTTGATAGCTGGTTTTGAGACAGGCATTTGAAGTTGCCATGTGTGACTCACTTTTTTTCTCACCAAACCCTAGATCTAGTCACCATAGGTCACTATATGGTCACAATGTTGGGACCTGTCATTGTCACTGTCTTTGTTATAAGTATACGTAGCTATAAGTTGTTTCATCTCTCTTATGGTTGATTATTCTCAGGTAGCCCCATATATGTCTGTTCTTGTAAATGGAACGTATTGGGCCCCTGGCTTGCCACGCCTTCTGACCTATGATGATGCCAAGAATCTCCTAAAGCCCATGGCAAGAACAAGTGCATATGATGGCTGCCCCAATCTGCCACACAGACTCTTGGCCATATGTGATATCTCTGCCGACACAGATGTAAGCCATTCATCCTCAGCCCATAGACCTTTGTCACGTTAATATGGCTTACTGTAATAATATCTTATAGTTACCATAAAGCAAAGGAGTGGCGGATCCAGGGGTGGCTCCAAGGGTTCTAGAACCCCTCTTGAGCATCAGAACAATAAGGATATTTTTTGTGATTCATACCATTTACAGATGAGCTCTCCATACCATATTGCCTGTATCAGTCTCAGTGGTGGATCCAAGGGTGGTGCGTTGGGTGTGGACGCACCCCCCTTTACAATGCAAAAAATGGTTTAAAATGGCAAAATGTAGTCCTAAAGACTTGGTTCTCGTAGCCCTACTGACAATCTGGCTCTTCAAACCAGAAACGCACCCCCCTTTAGAAAAACCTGAATCCGCCCTTTAAAGTGAAGAAACGGAACCACCCTTAGTAAAATCCTGGATCCGCCACTGCAAGTGCATTATTCAGCATGTCCATAATAGTTTAATTGCAAAGTTTTAAATATTGTTCTGATTACTGCCTACTGGTTAAGATATATTTTCTTAGAATTGATCATTTTTGCAGTAAATTTGTATGGTAGGGCATTGATGTGCTGCCAGCCTCATTTTGACGTTTTTGTGAAAAAATAAGTCAGAGCAGAAAATTCAGAAAATTCATATTTTCCCAGCCAGTAAGACAGTAAGGGCACCATGACTCACTGATCCTGGGTATTAGATAATAATTTTGTTGTTGTTATGTATCAGGGGTCACTGGAATTTATGAAGGAGTGCACTACAATTGAGTACCCTTTCCATTTATATGATATCAAAACTGGAACATCACAGATTGGGTAAGTACATGACCAATTCATATTAGAAAGTCAATGCATTGCATGTCAAGCTGTGCTTTTTGCTGAGCTGAAATTATAAGGCAGCTCAGCCTGCCAGCTCAGACTGAAATTCAGGCTACTGCCGCGCTGAGGTATATTTTTCTGGATAAATTTTAGCCGTTCTGTGGGCTGCCATGTCTCTGCCTTTGAGTGCAGTTCTCTTGTCGCTGAAAATTATGCATAAATACAGCTCATTAACACAACTGACCAATCACCATCCATTCTCAAGATCTTGAGAATCACGCAACTCCTGGGCACGTTTTTGGAAGTCGGCGTTCAGTCGTTTTTGCTCCCGCAACCTTGGAGTGTAGGAAGAAAAGACGACTGAAATTCAGGCTACATAAGCAGGGGTTTCAATAAGTTTTGAAGTAGCAGGCTAAGTTTTGGAAGTATAGGCGGCTGGGCCTGAGCCTTCTAGGAAGGTACGGGGCATGCTCCCGGAAATTTCGAATTTTCAGCAGCAGAAAAGGCGTTTTCCTGCATTTTGAGGGCAAGATAATTGGCATATTTGTGTATTCTATTGGTTTTAATATCGTCCTTGAAACTGACCAGTTATACAGTCCACAAAAGTTGCAGGCAGTCAGAAGTGAAGTAGGCCGGTTCACCGCCGGTAGCTGCCTTCTATTGAAACCCCTGCATAAGGTTCCACTTGAATTTGGAATATTTAACTATTTTGCCATATTATGTAAGTTCTAATTCATGCATGTGGTGCTCACTAGGATGGCGGGTGATGGTGTGCTTATTTGCTCAATTGATAACGTCCCAGCACAGCTACCAAGAGAAGCAACAGACTACTTTGGCAAACTCCTGTTGCCATGGCTACCAGAAATGGTAAATATGCAACTCGTTGTTTACTTTTTAATTTATTTATTTAACTATTTTGTAAAGAGGTATTTGGGAAATATTACTATATAAATTATAATGATAAAAAATTCTTGTTCTTCTTATAAGGCCTAAATTAGCACGAGGGGTGTGAAAAAATATACCACATAAAAACATAGAACCTATTGTTCCATATTGCTAAATGGTTATCCAACACACCAAAACATGTATTATGCCTTTTAAAAGTGAAATGGTGATGCGCCAGAAGAACTCCAAGGCATCCTCCTTCCCCGCCCCGCAACATGTTCTGTCCAGTTTGTATGAGTTCAGAGTGTTTTGCCATTTTTGTCAGATTGATTCCCATGCCACTGAGCCTTTTGAGGACCAAAATCATTTATCATCAACTGTCAAAGATGTGAGTACTCCTATAAGTTTGTTCTTCTAATTGATTCTTTCAGCATCCATTGTCGTTGATCTGTAGTGTAAAGTACTGCAATAGAAAGAGCTGTTGGCAATATTCAGTGCAGTGAAATTCCGAAAGTAACAAACCAAAGCAATAGACCGATCCCATCTTTGCTTGAATAATCACCAAACAACGGGCAATTTTCGCTATGGAATTCAAAATGACTGAGCAACAAACTCAAAACTCGAAGATTTTTTCTGATGAAAATATCAAATCAATATTTTATGCTGCAACTTCTAACACCTTCCTGTAGGCGGTATCTTTTCCATGCTATATGCCAAAGAAACATTTTGGCTTGTCCGACTGAATGCGGGATTGGTGAATTGGACCAATAGGAAATGTTCATTATGACGTATTTTACTACGACTGCAGAAACCTTTACGTTGTCCCTTTTGTTCGCGTAATTACCGCCTATTGTTTCTAATAGCAGCTTATCTGCATAAGAAAGAAAACTGAAAAGGATTCTGGTAGTCGTAGTCAAATGACGCAATAGTGCAAATGTCCTATTGTCCTCAAGTAATCAATTTTAACACATATATGTATATGTAGGCCATCATTACTTCTAACAAAGAATTGACTCCGAAATATAAATACATTGCAACTTTACGGAAAAGGTAAGAGAAAGCAAGCATAAAATCAATTCTTCATTTCTTCAAATTTGAAATAAAAGGCAAAAGAAATGAAATGACTGAATGACTTGTTCTTTAAATGTTCTTTTTACAGAATGGAGGAAGCGAAAGCCAGAGCCCTTGGCCCCAATGTGACCACACCCATAGCCAAGCGTGTGCTAGTTTTAGGATCAGGCCTGACTGTTGGACCTCTGATCGAGTATCTCACGCGCGAAAAGACTGTTGGGGTTACTATAGGTAGGTGTGTTTACAAACGTTCAACACGATCGCTAAATATTACAGAGATTTGCTAAAGTGGCATGAATAGACAAATCGGCTAACGGTGTTTACATCTTGTTGCCACCCAATTCAGAGTATAATTATTTTAAAATGCCATGTTCCTTTTATCCTGACAGCTTCAGCAGTAATTAGTGAAGCAGAGCAACTTGCCTACAAGTACAGAAACACTCGGCCAACTCTCCTCAATGTGGGACATGATATGGACAAACTAGAAAACCTAATCAAGGACCACGATATTGTAGTGAGGTGAGGGCTTGGACAATAGCCCTCCTCGGCTTGGGCGTAATGTTTTGCCCATTTCAGATCACGTGGCATTCCCATGAGTATTCTCTCTTTGTTTGGAATGCTTCCATATTCATATATCCCTCGGTGCGTAGCAGAAATAGAAAGAGAGAATACTCATGGGAATGCCATGTGATCTGAAATGGAACAACATTACGGCCAAGCCGAGGAGGGCTATTGTGTTTTGTGGCGACTAGCATGGTAGTGCCGATCATGGTGTAGGATTTTACTGGGGTCTTTCTGTAGGTACCGGAGACTATTGTATTCTCTGTTAGCTTCGTTCTTTGTGTTACTCGGAGTCCTTTGTCTCGGGTCCATTGTCTCTATTGAATTACGTATACTGTGCTCCGGTCAGCTCCGGTACCTACAGAACGAGCCTTTTACTGCCGGTCATTGTCCGACCAAAATTGTTTCAAACTGTGCTTTGGCTTCCGTCCATCAAATACATGGAATTTTCTCAGTTTGGTTTGCATGACGGTGGAAAATTTGATTTTGTAGCCTAGCTAGTACATGTTAGTTCATAAAACCTCCCAAAGCCTGCGTGAAATCATCCAGAGCTGTTCACTCGTTTGAACGACGGAATCCGGAATCCGGAATCCGGTATCGAGGTTTATGTGTTGGCGAAGATTTCGCAGAATTTGCAGTACTGTAATTGCATGGGATAGTTTGCTTGGGGAAATGTGATGTCCACAATGAGTACCATGGAACCTTTGGCAGTTGGTCGCCCTCCCGGGCAGCGTTTCCATATCATGTGATCACTCACCAACAATAAAAATGCACCAAAATGTAGGCATTGTACTACCAAGGTGAATATGTATCAAAACGTGTATCTATACTACTATAATCGGATTTTCTGCGCAAACGTTTCGGATTGGCTAAATCGTCCGCACTCACTCCACTTAGCCCTGAAGCTGTGAGGGACAAAGCCACCATCGCGGCCATGATGAAATCTCCAAAATAAACTAAAAAAGAACTCAGTTCCCTCAGCCGAAAGCACCATAGGCATCCAAACCTAAATGGTTCTATTACAGATTATTTACAATGATGTGCAGGGATAATTCTAATTCGAAAGATTTGAGCTGAGAAAAATTTTCATTCAAGTTTGAACAAACTTACACCACTGCCTACAGAGCGCACGCTAAGTCATGAATGATATTCTCTTGATAAACTAAAAATTCTTAGAACAATTTTACTTTACCTGTTTCTTCTCTTCCCTTACTGAGATATGATAAGCATAGAAATAATTCCGAAGTCAAATGGGTTTTCTGTAATAGGCTTGCGTTTGCAATTTTAGCGGGTTCTTAGAAAGATTCGAGAGCCGGGGGGTCGTTTCTCGAAACGGCCGAAAACTTTTCGAGCACGATAAATTACCCGAAAAGCGTGCGGATGACGAATTTTGCGTTTCTCGAAACTCCCGAGTTTTTCGTGCCCGATAAAATTGCGTCAGTTTTCGCCCCTTGATAAGGGAGAAACCCTTCTCCCCTAAACTTTTTCGGGTTTCCGAAAATCCTCAGAATGGGGAAGAAAAAGATTTTTCACTCCTTTGCGACTTTATTTATCCCTCTAGTACCTGCGAAGTTGAATTTCCCCGAAAGTGCATGTTTCTTCTCGTAAAACAGCCATTTATGAAGGTGCCTTGCTTTGTTTCCAAAGTTTCTTTCTTCGTCGCGAAATGGTTTCCCGGTAACTCTCCCCAGTTGCTTTTACCGCCATCCCGATAAAATACACCAATCAGGTGTAAGCATCTCTCTTCTTGACCAATCAAATTCATTCTCTTGACAGCTCGCCTGTCAAATTTGACGAGGGGCTGTCAAACTTTTTTTGACATGTTGTAAACAAAGTACGAATGCATCTACAAGAATTCGATGCAAAATGCTTGCTTTTTCGCACATTTTATCTAATTTCTTGCCATTTATCGATGGAAATACCAACATGGCGATACACTTTGTCCCCTGACGGCGACGAATCGATAAGTTTCCTATGTTTTCATTGTTTATTTATGCAAAGTGTTCGCAAAGTTTGGAAATTATGATTTTGATTTCGGGTTCCCGATAATTATCGGGGGGTTTTGGGAGTTTCGAGAAACACTTTTCGGGACTCCTAAATCTCGCCCGAAAAACCACCCGAAAAGTTTATCGGGCCCGAAAATATCGGGCGATTTCGAGAAACGACCCCCCGGACTGACTCGCACGACACACGTGCGTCATTTTCTTCACTGAAATCAGGGAGACCAGTGCAAAACAAACAAACAAAAAAGACTTTGCGGCTCACTTCATTTATTTCGGCATGGGGCAGGGGATCTTTCTTGAAGGGAGGTCATTAGTAATGTAAATCAACAGGTTATGAAAGTGGGAACTCAGGTAGAGTCTTCTAGCGTCACGAAGTGACGGGCTGTTTTCTTGTTATTTATTATACAGCTGCCTTCCATATGAGCTTCACTGTGACGTTGCAAAGAAGTGCATCAATCTCAAAACAAACATGGTGACGTCAAGCTATGCGCACACGCTCACACCTTCAATACACGAAGGGTAAGAATTTTGTTATATATTTATATTTAAGTCATGTATATAGTGTATATTTATTACTTTATTTTTTTCTTAATTTAGATTGATTCTACAATAGAGTTAATAAACGGTCATCATTATTATTATTCGAAGGCGTTATGATGAGTCTTATATCAGTTGTCATCCTATTTTGGATGGTGTTTAACAAATATATCTCATTTTGTGTACGTCATTTGCACATCATTTGCTCCGCATTTCAAACTCGGTCGTTACCGACATCACTACAACACTCCATCTCAGTAATGTATTCTTCCTGCGATACCTATGGTGCTCCGCTCTGCGGCCTTCGGCCGCTTAGGAGCTCCGCTACAAGAATACTACCCTTGTCCCCATGCTACTTCGTTTTTTTTAGCTCCCCCTTCTTGTTTTGCGCTTTCCAACAAGGCCGCCTGTCGTCACGTTGGCGGGACGGGCAGCATTTCAAAGACAGTGACGTCATAGACGCTAGCGTGACAGCCCGCCGAAGTGGTATAACGTCATTGATGACGTCATCAGAATCTTAAATACCCACGAGATAGCTGATAGCATTGCTTTGATTTCCATTTGATTCAGAGCTGTAGATGCCGGAATCTGTATAGGAATGGAGTTGGGACTGGACCCAGGGATTGACCACTTGCTAGCAATGGAGTGTTTTGATGATGTTAAAGACGAAGGAGGAGAAGTAATGAATGAAGTTGATTTGTCATTATCTCTATGCTATTCTAGGCTTTATTAGTTTAGTTTTGTTCTTCTTTCGTGCTTGGTGAACTAGGTCTGACAGAAAATCCATCAACACAGCTGAAGAGAACACCCCAAAAATAAGTGAAATTGCAAAGTTGCAGAGCCAGACCTCGACAGTCAAAATTTACTGTTCACCGAACAAACGTGACCAGTTTTTTTCTCATATCAACTTTGTTTCATTTCTTCTATGAAACAAAATTAATTTTTGTTATTTTTGCAGATCAAGTCGCTTTTATCGTATTGTGGTGGACTTCCTGCTCCTGAGTTTGCCGACAACCCCCTCAGATACAAGTTCAGGTAGGAGCTATTGGTTGCTACCATAAGCTGACCACCTTGAACAAGTTGACTGGAGATTTGACTGGTGGTGTGTCGGGTGTGTCGACGAAGATGATAGCGGAGCTCCTGCGCGGGCCGAAGGCCCGCGCCAGCGGAGCACCATACCTAAGGAAATAACGTCTAGCATAACTATGGAGTTGATTTTCAAACGTCACGGGCTTTCTTGCTCATTTTGCTTACGTTATTGACGGCGCCAAGTCAAATGATTAGGGCGTTGAAATGGTATCGCCCAAAAGATAAATGTGTCCAAGTTGGTTGCTACAGGTTGTTCCCTTCTTGAGATATGAATTTTTTTGTTTCTTCCTGGTATTAAAGGTATAGCGTACGTCCGTCCGGCGTCTGTCCGTCCGCCGTACGCGGAAACTCATGGAACCCTGTGGTATACCAAGAAAACAATTATTTCTCTTCAAGGGAACATGCTAAGACAACCAAACTTGGGATATTTTCTCTGTGCTACCAGGGGGGTGCTGTAACATGATCACGTGATGTTACGTCATCGATGACGTCATCAAAGAGAAAAAGAATATATCTCTGGAAGGGATGAACCTCAGACAACCAAACTTGGGTGAAGTTATCTAAGTTGCAAGGGGGGTGCAACTGCACGGTCACGTGGTATGACGTCATCGATGACGTCATCACAGGAGAAAAAGAATATATCTCAGGAAGGGATAAACCTCAGACAACCAAACTTGGGTGAAGTTATCTAAGTGGCAAGGGGGGTGCAACTGCACGGTCACGTGGTATGACGTCATCAGTGACGTCATCATAGGAGAAAAAGCACATATCTCGGGAAGGGATAAACCTCAGACAACCAAACTTGGGTGGAGTTGTGTTAGTGGCGAGGAGGGCGCAACTGTATGGTCACGTGGTATGACATCATCGATGACGTCATCAAAGGAGAAAAAGAACATATCTCAGAAGGGATAAACCTCAGACAACCAAACTTGGGTGAAGTTGTGTTAGTGGCAAGGGGGATACAACTGTATGGTCACGTGGTATGACGTCATCGATGACGTCATCACAGGAGAAAAAGAACATATCTCGGGAAGGGATGAACTTCAGACAACCAAACTTGGGTGAAGTATCTAAGTGGCAAGGGGGGGGGGGGGGTTGGTGCAACTGCATGGTCACGTGGTATTATGTCATCGATGACGTTATCGCAATAGAAAAAGAACATATCCCAGGAAGGGATAAACCTCAGACAACCAGACTTGTGTGGTGGGGGTGGCAAGGGGGTGCAAGTGCTTAGTCGAGTGGTATGACGGTGCAAGACTACGCCTTTGTACAATGGCAACCCTTTTGCCTCGTTATAACAGAAAAATATGTAACCGGGAGCTCCGCTTTTAGCCAGTGGCCAAATCTATATATTATCATTTTATTATATACTGTGACCAGATACCATGTGATAACACCAGTGAATAAAAATCGGATCAGTGAATGATACGATATCATTCACGGCACGAATAAAATGCAAATTTTTTTTTTGCTATTTTATCAGACTCCGAGTATATTATAATAAACAAATTATGACACGGCAAGACCTTGATATCGTATTATTCACTCGCTCGAAGACTCGCTCGTTCGCGCTACGACACGAAAACTCGTGAATAAAAACAATATCAAGTTCTTACCATGTAATAATCTCTATTTATGATGCCAAAATGTCAAATAACAGAAAAGTGAAGCGCAAGATATTGTAATGTAATTATGACAATAGAGCGGATTTCATATGATTGCACTGCTGTGAAACCAATCGCAAAGTGATTACACCAATTCTGAATAAAATCTGTAGGTCATATAGGAGTAATTGCAAAGTGATTACTAATTACTCACGACAGAAATCTGAAATCTGCTCTAGTCGAACGTTATTTGTAATTGATTCCTCTTTAAGTACCGCATATTCCCCAATCGCACCAATGAGGTCAAGCCATTATTTGATGCTATGTTCCACTCATTCTAGGGCGCACGTGCCTTAATTTCATAATTTTATTTTAAATCGTTGTCAGGGCACAAATAAAGCTATTGTTGTTGTTGTTGTTGTTGCGTATCTGTTTCAGTTGGAGTCCCCGGGCAGGGTTGATGACAGCCATGCATGGCGCCAAATACTTGTGGTATGGAAAGGTACGGGTATAGATCCTTACTAAATTCCATGCCAACTTTGGGGTCACTGATGCTAGATTAATGAAATTATCCAGCCAGGATCGGAAGGATTTAATAAAGTTAATTTTTCCGAAGTTGCCTGTGTGATCAGTCTAGCAAACCAGAGCTCTAAATGAAAGTTATCATAGTCGTAATTTTACTACTTGTTCCAACAATACAGGCGTAGTTCATCGAAATCTAGTCGTAAATCCATTAGAAGAACACTGCAAAAAATGAAGTCACAGTCGTTATTACGTTAGGCGCACAACGAAACTTCGAGCCACTTTCGAGTCTAGCAAACCTGCGCAAAACCACCATTATTTGATTGTACCATCCACTGTTACATCCACTGTCTTCTTAACTGCAGACTGTCGACATAGCACCAGGCGAAAGTCTTCTCCAGGAAATGAAGCCCACCAGTCAGTTTCCAGGCTTCAAGCTGGAGGCGTACCCCAACCGGGACTCTACAGTGTACCGAGACAGGTACAACATCCAGTCAGCTGATACGGTCATACGGGGCACACTCAGATATGAGGTGAGAAAGCAAACAAACAAACCAGCTAGCAAGTAAACAAACAATCAAACAAACAGTCAAGTAAACAAACAAACAATCCAGTCAGCTGATACGGTCATAAGAGGCACGCTCAGATATGAGGTGAGAAAGCAAACAAACAAACCAGCTAGCAAGTAAACAAACAATCAAACAAACAGTCAAGTAAACAAACAAACAATCCAGTCAGCTGATACGGTCATAAGAGGCACGCTCAGATATGAGGTGAGAAAACAAACAAACCAGCTAGCAAGTAAACAAACAATCAAACAAACAAACAATCCAGTCAGCTGATACGGTCATACGGGGCACGCTCAGATATGAGGTGAGAAAGCAAACAAATAAACCAGCTAGCAAGTAAACAAACAATCAAACAAACAGTCAAGTAAACAAACAAACAATCCAGTCAGCTGATACTGGTCATACAAGGCACGCTCAGATATGAGGTGAGAAAACAAACCAGCTAGCAAGTAAACAAACTATCAAACAAACATTCAAGTAAACAAACAAACAATCCAGTCAGCTGATACGGTCATACGAGGCACGCTCAGATATGAGGTGAGAATGGAAACAAATAAACCAGCTAGCAAGTAAACAAACTATCAAACAAACATTCAAGTAAACAAACAAACAGTCCAGTCAGCTGATACTGGTCATACGAGGCACGCTCAGATATGAGGTGAGAAAACAAACCAGCTAACAAGTAAACAAACAATCAGCAAACAAACAATTAAGTAAACAAACAAACAATCCAGTCAGCTGATACGGTCATAAGAGGCACGCTCAGATATGAGGTGAGAAAACAAACAAACCAGCTAGCGAGTAAACAAACAATCAATCAAGAGAACAAACAACAATCCAGTCAGCTGATACGGTCATACGAGGCACGCTCTGATATGAGGTGAGAAAACAAACAAACAAGCCAAGCCAGCAAGTAAACAAGCAATCAAACAAACAAACAATCCAGTCAGCTGATACGGTCATACGAGGCACGCTCAGATATGAGGTGAGAAAGCAAACAAACAAACCAGCTAGCAAGTAAACAAACAATCAAACAAACAGTCAAGTAAACAAACAAACAATCCAGTCAGCTGATACGGTCATACGAGGCACGCTCAGATATGAGGTGAGAAAACAAACCAGCTAGCGAGTAAACAAACTATCAAACAAACAAACAATCAAGAAAACAAACAATCAATCAAGAAAACAAACAAACAATCCAGCCAGCTGATACGGTCATACGAGGCACGCTCAGATATGAGGTGAGAAAGCAAACAAACAAACCAGCTAGCAAGTAAACAAACAATCAAACAAACAGTCAAGTAAACAAACAAACAATCCAGTCAGCTGATACGGTCATAAGAGGCACGCTCAGATATGAGGTGAGAAAGCAAACAAACAAACCAGCTAGCAAGTAAACAAACAATCAAACAAACAGTCAAGTAAACAAACAAACAATCCAGTCAGCTGATACGGTCATACGAGGCACGCTCAGATATGAGGTGAGAAAACAAACCAGCTAGCGAGTAAACAAACAATCAAACAAACAAACAATCCAGTCAGCTGATACGGTCATACGGGGCACGCTTAGATATGAGGTGAGAAAGCAAACAAATAAACCAGCTAGCAAGTAAACAAACAATCAAACAAACAGTCAAGTAAACAAACAAACAATCCAGTCAGCTGATACTGGTCATACGAGGCACGCTCAGATATGAGGTGAGAAAACAAACCAGCTAGCAAGTAAACAAACAATCCAGTCAGCTGATACGGTCATACGGGGCACGCTCAGATATGAGGTGAGAAAGCAAACCAGCTAGCAAGTAAACAAACTATCAAACAAACAGTCAAGTAAACAAACAAACAATCCAGTCAGCTGATACTGGTCATACGAGGCACGCTCAGATATGAGGTGAGAAAGCAAACAAACAAACCAGCTAGCAAGTAAACAAACAATCAAACAAACAAACAATCCAGTCAGCTGATACGGTCATACGGGGCACGCTCAGATATGAGGTGAGAAAGCAAACAAATAAACCAGCTAGCAAGTAAACAAACAATCAAACAAACAGTCAAGTAAACAAACAAACAATCCAGTCAGCTGATACGGTCATACAAGGCACGCTCAGATATGAGGTGAGAAAACAAACCAGCTAGCGAGTAAACAAACAATCAAACAACAAACAATCCAGTCAGCTGATACGGTCATACGGGGCACGCTCAGATATGAGGTGAGAAAGCAAACAAACAAACCAGCTAGCAAGTAAACAAACAATCAAACAAACAGTCAAGTAAACAAACAAACAATCCAGTCAGCTGATACTGGTCATACGAGGCACGCTCAGATATGAGGTGAGAAAACAAACCAGCTAGCAAGTAAACAAACAATCAAACAAACAAACAATCCAGTCAGCTGATACGGTCATACGGGGCACGCTCAGATATGAGGTGAGAAAGCAAACCAGCTAGCAAGTAAACAAACTATCAAACAAACAGTCAAGTAAACAAACAAACAATCCAGTCAGCTGATACTGGTCATACGAGGCACGCTCAGATATGAGGTGAGAAAGCAAACAAACAAACCAGCTAGCAAGTAAACAAACAATCAAACAAACAAACAATCCAGTCAGCTGATACGGTCATACGGGGCACGCTCAGATATGATGTGAGAAAGCAAACCAGCTAGCAAGTAAACAAACTATCAAACAAACAGTCAAGTAAACAAACAAACAATCCAGTCAGCTGATACGGTCATACGAGGCACGCTCAGATATGAGGTGAGAAAACAAACAAACAAACCATAAATGTCATACATGTTTTACTATCCCCCTTGTTTTTGGTAGGGATTTTCTACTGCCTGTGCTGGTCTGTACAAGCTTGGCTTCTACAGCCTTCGGCCACACCCTGATTTCCAACTAGCTCAGCAACTGCCCTGGGTGAGTAAGTGCTATTTACCTGCACAAACGTCTCATAAAACGTTTTCACATTGACAATTCTAGAAAATATGTTACGAAGGTCTGCTTTAGCCAATCCCTACATGTGCACTAAAATTCGAAGCGCCCCGCCTCTGATGACTTGTCATGCTTTCTTTGTAAAATAAAGACAACATCCTGGTAGCCAGAATACCCGAACTTTTTTCGAACTTTCTTTTATCGAAATTTCAGTGTCAGCCCGACATAAAGTTGGTACAGATATTTCTGGAATTGCTCAATGCAGTCTCCGTTTTATAATTTATTATTATTATTATTATTATTTTTTTTTTGGGGGGGGGGGGGGTAAATGTGTTATCCCCAAAAGGGGATTTTCCTAGTGACCCTCCATTCCGTTGGGATTTCTACTGAAAAATGTAATACCGTGATTGCATGGGGAATAAGAGGTGGAGTATTCAAGGCCCGACATTAACTTTTTTAAGAGGTGCTATTGGCGACTAAATAAATCTATTAGCCAAATAGCGAAGTTTGGTCGCCATAATAGAAATCTGTTCCCTATATTTTCCCCCCGAATTAAAGCTGTTGACAGCTAATTTTGAGAAGGGCAATTTTTAAAAACATACAGACTGGAAATGTAAGTCGCCGTTTGGTCACTATGCTGAAATTTTTGCTCGCCAAACTCTGAATCTAATCTCCATTGGCGACCATATGGTAGCAATATTGGGTGCCTTAGACTTTTATTATTAGAATTTATTATTACAATTTATATAAATATTACTGGTAGTACTAGCCCTAGTATTGATCTTTTCTGGAATACACAATGTACACAATGTTTGAAAATAGCAAAACAAAGTTTTAACGCCCGTGGATTCTCAGATATTTCTAGACACGGGTGTCGTTATTTCGTTATAAAACAACGCGCAAACCAGGCTCCTCTCGGCTCTTTACGTCCCTGGTCATGGTGCCATTCTTGGAGACCCAATGCAATATTGCACCAGCTGATGACTCCCATCTATACTGAGGTTTGCTTGACTTTAATTTCTCATCTGTCAGTGCAAGTTGCTAGCGAGGATGCTCGGTAAGCCTGACGCCGGTCTATCAGAGCTCAGTTCGCTGGTCTATGAGAAAGTTGGACGAGAAGAAGAGAGAGTCAAGGTTATCAAAGAGTGAGTACAATATAATGGCCTGTTTTTGCTCTGTATTTAGGGACATTGTTTAAATATATTTATTATTATTGATATAACTTATTATTGTGATTTGACTTAAGTGATCACTGTTGATGTAATGCTAATGTGCCAATCGTAGATTGAATGGCACCCTTTGTTCTGTGAACCAATCGTTCTCTGGTTGGCACATTAATGAGAATGGATGACGTCAGCGTGAACAGCGCTATATATATTTTCGCGGAGCTCGTCCCGACCGAACCTTTGAATCGACCCTTTTGATTGGCCAGACATTATGACCGACCATATTAGAGCGAATTTCATATGACTGCAGTGAAACCAATCGCAAAGTGATTACACCAATTCTGAACAAAACCTAGGAGTAATTACAAAGTAATTGCGAATTACCCACAACAGTCATCGGACCAGGGTTCGAACGCGTCTTGGAAATCCTGGAATATCCTGGATTTTCATTCCTTCCTGGAAAGTCCTTGAAAGTCCTGAAAATATCTTGGAAAAATGTTTCAACTCAAATGTGGTTGAATGAGTCAGTTTCGTGAATCGTATAGTTTTGGGCTGCAAATTATGACGTTAGCACTGTTATCATACTGAATAGAAAAATGTAAATTGCCGTACATCGGTCCGATATAGTAAAGCAGCTTCCTTTTTTTGGAGGGGGGGGGGGATTTCTACCCCATATGGAAAACTCCTGGAAAATAAGTAAAGACCTCCTGGAAAATCCTGGATTTTGCCATTCCGAAAGCGTACGAACGTGTCGAAGGTTTGTCTAATTTAATGGCCGATGACCGGCAGTAGATTCTAGCATGGAGTTATTCTAGCTTTAGTGATGTGTATTTGAATTAGGATGTTGCCTTTGTCAAGATAATAGAATATTGAATTGAAAAGTTAATTATCATGTTTTGTTGGCACAGGCTGGGACTCATGTCCGAAGAGCCAGTCTTACCAAAGAAGACTCCACTTGACACGCTGGCGCACTTCCTGAGAGACAAACTGGATTACAAGGACGGCGAGAGGGATGTGGTGCTACTTAGACATGAAATTGGCATACAATGGCCGGCTAAAAGGATGGTGAGGGAGCACGGACAACTGCCTATTGCTAAGGCAATTTCATCTTTGTAATGCATGTGGTATTTTAAGTCAAACATAACTCCGCTTCGCTTTAGACTCAAGGTCAATCCCGTTAATAAGAACAAGGGCATCTTGGCGTATTCTTCGCGGATTTTACAATGGGTGTGGCCGTCAGATTGCCAGTTCTATGAAATGCACATGTTCCCGAACTAAAGCTGATGGTTCAGGCTGCTCTCCGGTAGAGTACCAATTTTTAGCAGTCGCAAAACAGCCCCCCCCCCCCGTCCACTGTTGAGCAACGTAGGAATTCCAGGGTGGATATCCTATAACAGGAGTAAATTGGAAGGGGGGGGGGGGATTACAATATATGGAATTCAAGGGTAGGAAACCTAAATTCTAGGGTGGTCATGAAGAGAATCGCTGGAATTCCAGGGTTGTGGGGGACAAGTAAATATATCCAAGTTAGATGGACGAGACTGGAATCCGTAACCGGGATGGAATTCATAATAAGACCCTAATCGACATTTCGTATGTTGTTGTTTTCAGGAAACTCGCAGTATTAAAATGATCTGTTATGGTGATCCGTACGGTATTCTGCAATGGCAAACACAGTCGGGACCCCTGTGGCGATAGCGGCGAAAATGATCATGGATGGTAAGAAGAATGTCATGGCCATGTATTCATGACATAAGCCTTTTAGGCCGCGCGTTCCTGAGTAGAAGCAAAAAACTTGATTTTTTGCTCGCTCCCAAGGATTTACTTACTTACTTAGGCCCTTCTTCCCCTGCGGAGCATAGGCCATCGATGAGTGTCCTCCATCGCACCCGATTCTGGGCCCTCCTTCTGAGCTTCGTCCAACTCAACCCTAGTCCTTGCACCTCACACTCCAAATCTCTACTCCAACTGTTTCTCTGGCGGCCTCGTTTTCTCTTTCCCTGGGGGTTCCAGCAAAGAGCCTGTCTTGTGATATTAGTTTATGCCTTTCGCTGAGTATGGCCGAGCCACCCCCATTTCCTCCTTGTAATCTGTAGTTCTATTGCCTCCTCGCCTGTACGCTTCCATGACTCCACGTTGGTAACTCTATCCTTCCAGCAAATTCTCATGATACGTCTCAGGCAGCTGTTTATAAAGGTCTGGATTTTACTTTTTTATCTTCTTGTTCAGCTTCCATGTCTCTGCGCAGTAGAGCAGGACAGCCTTGACACATACGAAGTTTAGTTCTAAGCGATAGTTCTTTCCATGCCCATACGTTTTTCAACACAAGGAATACTTCTCTCGCTTTCCCAATCCTTGTGAAGTAGCCAGTATTTCCGCACGAAAAACGCTCCCCATCGCCTGCAAGCTGGCGTTGCTGATCAAAATAAAGACACTCTACTGCTGTTACCTTGAAGACCAGAGGCTAGAGGTTCCAAATCATTTTTAACGGAGCGAGAACATTTTCTAGCCCCGGGGGCTATAATACTCGAGACTGGGTAAAAGCGATTTAGGCTCAGGTCCCGTGGGTAATTTTTATGTGGAATTTCCTCTTGGGGATCGTCGTATCTTTATTAGGGTCACAATAATAACCTTTTAGTGGTTGAACAAGCTGTTTCAATGGACTTTTGTACATTCTATATTGTTCTGAAATCACCACACAGTTTGGAAATAGCGTGCTAGAATACCGACCACAGTACAATGGAAGTCCTCCTCCTCCGCCCCAACTCACGGCCATTTGTCAAGGCCAAACCCAGATCGTTGCCGGACTCCATTGTTCGTGGTGAATCTCAAACCATCTTTGAACTTCACGACGCTGATAGCAAATGTTGTTTTGAAATGCGTCACCAGGCTAAACATTTGTATTGGGACCAGGAAAACCCTACCAAGTCAGCTTAGCGATAATAATACAGTTATGGGAAGGAGACTTGGCGGAACCCAAAAGAAGTATGGGGAGGGGGGAGAACACTGCCAGGGGTTCCGCCAGTACGGGTGAGCACAAACAGACGGGAGTCGGAACCAAACTGATGCTTACAAGCGAAATGCCTTATAGAGCGGCTTTCAGATGACGGTCGAAAGTAAGCCAGGCTTGCGTTTATCCAGCGTTTCTATTGGTCGAGAGCGAGGTCTTTTGTCTTTTAGCCAATCAAATTGCGAATTAAATCAAAACGCGCAATTGCTCACGTCATGATTAAACGCAACTCTGACTTACTTCGCCTCCTGATTGGTTTGTTGTTGAATGGCTTCCACTCCTGATTGGTTTGTTGTTGAATGGCTTCCACTCCTGATTGGTTTGTTGTTGAATGGCTTCCACTCCTGATTGGTTTGTTGTTGAATGGCTTCCACTCCTGATTGGTTTGTTGTTGAATGGCTTCCACTCCTGATTGGCTAGTGTTTTGTATTTGCGTTTAGTTTTCGATAGTCAACTGAAATCTGCTCTATTTACACTAATTAGATCAGTGAAAATAGTAGCTTCGTTATCGGTCGGGTTTTGACTGCCTCTTTGTCTTCGCTCAGGTGACTTGAAGGCGAAAGGGATTTTCACACCTGTACGCCGTGAATTCTACAAACCCTTGATCAAGCGATTACGAGAAGAGGGGATCACAAGCGAGACGTCATCAATATTCCACTAAATTATTAAATGGTTGAGGGAGAATATATCCATTGATATAATGGTTTCCTCTAATGGTTTCCTCTACTGGCAAGGTAGTGTAATGGGCAAAGTACTACCTGGTATGGTGTATGCCTTTAGTAGAATGCCTGATGATATCTGCTGAAGGGCGAATTACTAAGGTTATCTGCTGCTGACAAGGTAGAATAACAGACAAGAATACTACCTGGTATGTGTATGCTTCTAGTAGAATACCTGATGATATCTGCTGAAGGGCGAATTACTATGGGTAATTCTGCTGCTGACAAGGTAGAATAACTGACAGAAATACTACTGGTGGTATGACATATGCCTGCATTAGAATATCTGTTGATATGCGGAAGGGCAACTTACTAATGGTATCTGCTGCTGACAAGATAGAATTACTGACAGGAATACTTCCTGGTATGATATTTGCCTCCAATGAGTTGGAACTCTCATTAGCTCTCATCAACTCTCATCGCCGTTTGATCCCTGCTTTAGTATAACTGCTCAAGTGATTTATAAGATGATTTTTAGACAAAAAAATTGTTTTTGATTTTTCACGATTTAACAAAACTCGCGCGCGCACTCAATACTTTCATGTTATAATCACCGGTAGGTGACTATAGCAATAAAAAACAAAACCTCTCGGCCAATCAGCACGCGGAAATTCTTATAATCACTTGAGTAATTATACTAATACGTGCTTTCACTAATTGTTAAATAGAGCACTATTAATGATGCATTTTCAATAGAATACCTTATGATAACGACCAGAAAGAAACTGGACAACTTTTTTTTATAGATTACGTCTTTTATAACAGCAACGAGCTAAAACATTTGTAGACATTTTAAGATTAGGATGAAAATGTCTGTGTTCTAAATTGATCACCTTGAAAATGAAACTTTGTTTTTACTCAGAGCATACCCGAAAATGAATGAAATGAAAGACCTGTAAATTTTTGCCGAAAAGGTGTGTATATTTTGTAATGTATTTATTTGTGCAGCGGTGCATTGCAATAAAGTATTGTTGAATTTCACTAGACAGAGCTTTGCCAATTCTTTTTTCACGTCAGAACATTTTTTCAGTAAAAAACAGATTTTTCTCCACATGTTGACTCTAAATTCGCTGGGTGGGCAACTGCTGCCCCGCTAGATACGGCACTGAAGACCGGACGAAAATGCTAGAAATCCAAAACTGTTTCAGTAGGTTTCCCTGAGCGGTGGCTATGTTTGTTTTTCTTAGATGCAAACCGCGCCATTTTTTAAAAACGTCGATAAACCTAAACAAAACACATCCCAATTCTATTGTTTTATGCAGGTTTTGGGCTCTGGGGTAAAACCAATTCAAAAGACTAGCAGCCGCGAAGTTTTATTTATATACTGGATTGATCAGAATTTATGTAGTCATTGTTCTCAAATGCAAGACCGGTACACACACCATTCTCAACCAGAGCTCCCCTGCTCGTCTCCTCGCGGGGGAGGCTCTGGGGACATCCGGCATTTGAGGGCCTCCGCCATTCTCGTACCCAGAGCTCCCGACTCGTCTGGCTCGCAGGGGAGGCTCTGGGGACATCCATTTGAGAGCCGTCGCTGATTGGATGATTTTGAGCGTTGGAGCATGCGCTGAAAGATCTTTTCTCAGGGGCTCTGTATTAAATCTCGCGCATGCGACAGTGGCTGTCACCAGAGCCTCACCCGCGAGGTTACGAGCCGGGGAGCTCTGGTTTCGAGAATGGGCCTCGGCTGATTGGCAGATTTTGAACGTTGGAGTATGCGCAGAAAGTTCTCTCTCTCAACGGCCCATTCTCGTACCCAGAGCTCACCGGCTCGTCTGCTCGCAGAGGAGGCTCTGGTGACATCCATTTGAAGGCCTTCGCTGATTGGCTGAAATGGCGCGCACTCGTACATAAAAGTAGCTTAATCTCGATTTATAAAAACGTATCTGTCAAAATAACACTGACATTCGTTTCCTAGTCGTCTTTTCAACCATGCCTTCGACTTGAACGCTCTAAAAGTAATTATGAGGCATAAAACCAGCATTTCCTTTTACGCATGCGTCGGTGGATGTCACCAGAGCCTCCCCCGCGAGGTGACGAGCAGGGGAGCTCTGGGTTCGAGAATGGTGTGTACCGGTCTTGCATTTGAGAACAAGGACTAAATAAATTCCGATCAATCCAGTACTATATATAAAGTGGTTAATTTTGTCATTTGAGAACAATAGCTGTTGTGTTTCGTACTCACCCGCCCTATCAAGCTCTATCAGTATTATTCAAATCACTTCTATTACATGGCTTAGCGCTCTGTTTCATCAGAAGGAAACATAGGTGCCTTATTATTTGCATTTCATAGTTCACAGACGAATCACGAGCCGAAACTAGCGAGTGTAAGTGTGTTACAGTTCGAAAGAAGACCCTAAGGGTAGAAATTCGTTATTTGTGCCGCTCATAATCACGTTCATTTGCTTTTGACGAAATGCGTCCATCCGTTCTGTAGGTACCGGAGCTGACCGGGGCACAGTTGACGTAATTCAATAGAGACAAAGGACCCGAGACAAAGGAATCCAAGTAACACAAAGAACGAAGCTAAAACAGAATACAATATAGTCTCCGGTACCTACAGAAAGACCCAAATAAGGTCGCAACAAAAGAGAAATGCGACCCCCCTGTAAAATGTTTCCACTAGCTCAAGAAAAGGGGAGGGGATGGGGGATATCCCGAAAACTTTTAACAGCCCTAGGGTGTCATAGCACTTAGTATTATTCAGCACATCGATGCACTGCCCAAATATGGTCATTGGAACGCCAATAGCTGTCTTCTGTACATGACAGCTATCCTGCGATATCCGTCTCTGAGGAAAATGTGATGTTTTGAGCTCGTAAATAATACACAAAAGTCACTTTTTTCGGAGGTTTTTGTGCTATCGATGTGCTGAATAATAAAATATTATTATTATTAGTTATATTATTAGTTAAATATCGAGTCATCATTTCACGCTAATATACACTTAATGACTGCTCCCGAGGGAAACGTCAGTTTTGTTTCCCGAGAATCTCGATGTTTCCCGAGACGAAGTCGAGGGAAACATCGAGATTCGAGGGAAACAAAAACTGGTGTTTCCCGAGGGAGCAGTCATTAAGTGTTTTGTTATATAGCAAAAAATAAACTGCAATTATTAAATCGAAACAAATGTATTTCAAGAACGAAAGAGAAGTTACAAAGTGTGTGCGCGACTGCATCGTGTAAAATAAAAACACTCCTAAAATCCCACAATTTTCTTGCGTTACGGCAAAAACTTATCAAAATTAGCAATGGTTGTTTAAAGAGACACGCGTGTTTTACAATAAACTTCTATTTTTCCCGCTCTCAAACGCGACGCGCGAAAGCAATATTCCCCGACAAGTCAATAATTTTTCGAAATATTAACTGATCGAGGAGTATTTGATTTGTACTTCACCACGTGACCTTGATTTAGCCAATAAGAGCGCGCGCTCGGTTGGAGTGAGCACTCGCTATATAACAATGAGTGTTGTTGTATTTTTGTGTTATCGTCCACCTATAAGTTCAAATGAATGCATATTTCCTCGTAATGAATAGCAAAAGTGTAGTATTAGAGAGTGATCGCTTCATTTTGACACGTGCATTGTCCAAATCCTTCGACAGAGTCAGGGATGGCGGGAGACTCCCGCTTTTCAGCTTTTTCTCCCGCTTGAATTTCGTAGATTTTCTCTCATGTTCCCTTGTATCTCCCGCCAATGTTTCTGGGAGAATCGCGAATCTCCCGCTTCTTGCTCACTTGAGGTTGGTATCTCTGCAGAGTGAGAAAAAGAAAAGGTGTTCATGATGAATGAGTATTCAAATATTCTACGAGTTCTCGCATGAGCTCTCGGGACGTCCGTAACAATACAATGGAGTCACTCAGACGGTGGAATGATATTAAACCACGAGGATAACAACACAACAACCAATGATAACATCTAATGCGTATGAGGAGAACAGAAAGTAGCAAAGGTATGTTGAGTATTTTTATTAGTTGTCATTTGTTTGTTGTGATCACAGCGAAACATGTTTGTTGTAAAGGACTGAGGCATGGAAGATTTTTGAACCACTTCAGTTACAAATAATTTTCGGAGTCAGAGTCAAGGTTTTAAGCAGTTTGATGATAGACCCACTGTTACTTATCAGGCACAGTTCCTTGCTTGATCACAGTGATACTTGATGCTGAAACGCAAGCTATCTCTTCGCCACGCGGAAAGTGTAGAAATTCCCAAGGATGGTGAAAGAGTACTCTTTGCAACGTTATAAAATGTCGTAGGCCATACATTCTGCAAACTTCGAATCAATTTGTCCATACGATACCTAACTCTGTAAAATAACACCCCTCTGTAACAGACCCACCGAACTCTAGCTTCCCAGGAGAAATTCATTGGGTTAGACAAATTTTCGCTGGGTCAGTTCGCGCGCGCTTGTTGACCTGTCTTTTCACATTCTCGTACCCAGAGCTCCCCAGCTCGTCTGCTCGCAGGGGAGGCTCTGGCGACATCCATTTGAGGGCCGTCGCTGATTGGCTGATTTTGAGCGTTGGAGCATGCACTAAAGGTCTTTCTCTCAGCGGCTCTGTATTAAAATCTCGCGCATGCGTCAGTGGCTGTCACCAGAGCCTCCCCCGCGAGGTTACGAGCCAGGGAGCTCTGGGTTCGAGAATGGTCTTTTCATAGAATGGAAGCACGGACTCAAACGCGCCAATTAGGAAAACATTGCCCGGGTCAAATTAAAAAAATCGCTGGGTCTTGGGTAGGCTAAAAACTCACTGGGTAGAGGGGGTAGGGCCAAAATTTCCGCTGGGTCGGGTTTCGGTGGGTCTGTTACAGAGGGGTGTAAAATACTTTTCAGCTCCACAATGCCAAGTACCTCAACTCCACTCTGAAAGCCGAGCTCAGATATCTGCTACTCTCGTCCGCTCTAGTAACATGACAATGTGGATTTCTTACTGCAATAATGAAACAGTGAACAACTCTAGGTGATTTCACGCATGCTTGAGAGGACGTGACTAATACGTTCTGGTGGATGGTTAACAAAAGATATGTAATAAGCGTCCGTTGTGGTACCAGCAATCATGCATTACGTGCGTTATTGTCTTTTGATTCTCTAGAGATTGGTTTAAAACCAATTCAAGACCAATTTATCACCACTAATAATGTAAACGAAACTTAGCAAAAATCCATATGCGACTGTCTTAAGGTTTGATGGGCGGAAACCAAAACGCAGTAAGGTGTTTGGAATGCAATGTGGGAGAGTTCTCAGAATAAAATTGCAGTATGCATGTCGCGGGCTATCAAGTGTCCATGTTGAAAATACTGCAACGGGGAGGAGAGTACAACTACGAATTTGTCCCGTTAAATTAAAACTATTTTGTTTCATATGGAGAAAGTCACAGTTCAGTGTTTACCTTTGAAAAGCATAGAGACCCCCTGCCGGCTGAAGTGAAGACTGAAGGCCATATTCACGCAATAGAGCATTATTCACTCACATAAATGATCCTAAAATGATTCGTGTTTTCATTGGGTTCCCACAGGTCGAATTAGGCAGCTACTGATAGGGAAATAGTGCTTCACTTTGATTCTGTCCAGCACGAACAAGTCAATTCGTCTTCTCTTCAGGTAGGTTAGTTTTGAAAGGCCGCTTTTGTGATCCTTTATAGCAAATATGAGTTATGCACCCGGAAACCCTAATGGTAGGGCCATGTTTGGCTCACGAGAATAGATACTTTATTAATGTCTCATACTTATATAGTTGTATAAACCCTAAACTTATAGGGGAGAGTCTTCAGTATTAAACAATATTTATACTTTTGCAATATATTAACGAAAACTAGCGCAAAACATGAGGTAGTACCATGAATGTGTATTTGAATTACATATTCAAAACGACAGACACTAGGGTATGTTTTATTCCCTTACCTGTTCGGATTTGATATCCGAGTCTAAGGATCCGACAATTCGAGGGATCAACAACAAGTTTTCCGATGTCAGGCAGAAATCGATTCCAAGAATTCTATGCTACCTTTTTACTTGTAGATTATACCAAACATTTTGCAAATCCCACGTTTTTATGCAGTTCCAAATTCCTAGAGGACATAGTGCAAAAGAGACACCACGAAGAAAAGATGCGAACGTTCAAGCTTTCCAGAGGGCCTACGAACAAATATTTTAACGAAAAATGTCGCTGGCTGCCCCTGATAATATAATGCTCTTGAGGTTAAATGTGATAATAAATCAACAACTATGTGACATCAGCAGGGGCGTACCACACAGGCTTACAAAATTTTCAAATTTTATTAATTTAAGATCGTGTTTATTAAAAATGTTTAGCTTGCGATAGTCATTCTCGCTTTATCAGCTAAATGGCTTTTTCGGTTGAGTCAAAAAGGGAAGCCATTTAGCAACAACTGCCTCAAGGCCCTAGTGGACGGCAAGGCCCTATTTGTCCTATTTTGTTTGAAAAAAAAAGCACGGAACTATATAACATTTATTATGCTGAGCAAAATTTAGTATACGAAGTCTTTAGCTCTCTATGAATTCAAGTTGATAGTTGCAACAAGGCGGCGACGCACAGTTACTTTCAGCAAAGTGAACAGCTTCTTTTATTGAAAACGAAGAAATATATAGTCCGGCATCATTCAGTCAGTGAAGTACCGAATTTGTTTTTAATCCATCCAACTGCAATATTTATTAAGTTCTTCATGGTTCATGATTTCTTGTCGAGCCGTGTCAGTAGTTGTGAAACTTTGTTTGCATCGATTTCGCAGTTGGTGTCTCAGAACAGCAGGTTTTTTTTCCGACTCAAATGAAAAATACACAGGTAGCCCGGTATTGTATTGAAGCCTGTTCCTAAGAACGAGGTGCCGAATAGCGGGGGTCAATTAGGGACTTTGCAATAATTATCTGCAGTGGATGGGGGGTTCAAAAATCTCTAGGGGGGGGGATTTATTTGTCAGTGTAGGGTAGGGGGGGGGGGGTGGTTTTAAAAATACTATGTTAAGTTTTTTAAAAACATGGACTCACTGATCTTTACTTTAAACCCAAAATTTGATAATGTATAATTTATTCGAAGTCAGCATACCATAATACTATACACTTTGTAACTATATTCAAAGACATAATATATGTAGATTAAATTTAGGCAATGCCTTTAAAAGCGGAACTCCAATCATACACACCCCACTTCTTACTGCATGGTTTATTCATGGATACTTAGCCTGGAATTTCAGGGAATTATTGAAATGATCACCCTGAAATTTATGGTTACCCAATCCTGGAATTTTTACGCTTGTCAATGACCGATTGATTGATTAAACTGAAAAGAATCTGTCTTTCTTTCGCGGGCTACACCAGCAACAGAGAGTTGGCAAATGTTTTCTCATTTCACTATTAGTTCGTCCCTTTTGTCTCCTTGCATCTCTAACTGTTTTCTTCTTTAGGCTGCATTCATTATGTATACTACAGGGGGGGGGGGGGGCAGAGGATTTTGAGGGGGGATCTCAAAATTAGGAACTGGAAAAGGGGGGATGTCAAGTTTTTTTCATAACATGAAGGGGGGATGCATATTTTTGTTATGGTAATATATTTAAGACCTCCTGAACCTCCTGAAGAAATATCACTTGCACTACTATTCTCGTGTATTTTCAACTGATTTGAAAAAAACTGCGCGCTTCGCGCGCATAAAGAATTATAAACTTACAAAATCGTAAAAGACCTTCTTGTTTTACCACAATTCCTCGAGGTCCTCTTCACTCTTCAGTGACTTTTGTCTGCCAGACAAAAACGCCTTTGGACTTTTGATTAATAGTCTTGTAGTTCATTTTCAAAATTGCGGCGAGCTTCGCGCGCACAACGGAAAAATACCAAACAATCAAATACAAAATAAATAATACTCAGACTATGTGTAGTAAGGCTCCAATCGAGAAGCGCACCAGATCACTTGGTAGAAAGTCACTACTCACAAAAGAGTACAGCCAACTAGGAATTTTATTTGCATTTTAACGCTTTGTATATTTTTATTTTATCGTTGAGCCTTGTTCTGCATCTTTTGAAAAAATGTTATTGACGCGACCCTACCTCGACATATGAATTGAAAAAAATGTCTGGGGGGGGGGGGGGGGGGGGGTCATGTTTTTCCTTTTGCCAAAGAGGGGGGATTCGTAAAAAATAGGTTGTGCCTTGGGGGGATCTGAAGATTTTGCATTGTCAAAAAAAAATCCTCTGCCCCCCCCTGTAGTATACATAATGAATGCAGCCTAAAGAATCCAGATCAATCTCTGTGATTATCAATGTATTTTTGGAGGAGTTGGCGTCAAAAATGCAACAAGTTTTTGCAGTTTGGAGTCCAAACCGAACCCCGCGGCGCTGTGCTGGATATGGAGGACGAAGCGCGCGCTCAGTGATGATCCAAGACGAACTCATCCTCGCGCGCCAGGGTCCCCCTGGGAAGAGGTGAGGGAAAATCTTTACCATCTATAAATGTATGTCTTTTTGTCAGAGTGATCTACCATTGATATGCAGCACTTGGTGGTGCCTAATGGTGAAGCACTCGGCAATCATGGCGAGGAGGTTGAACTGGAGATGGGAACCAATAACAGTGCGTTTATCATGGAAATGAAGAACAAACAGGCGCACGAGAGAAAAAGGAAACTGACCGCCATCAATATGGCCTATGATAATGAGATAGAGAAAGAGAGGCCGGAGGAAGATGGACAAGAAGAGGTACATGACAAAGCTAGAGAGGAGGGGATGAAGGTGCCAGGGAAGGAGAGAGAGGGAGACGCGAGGTACTAGGCAGGCGGGAGCGGCTATGGAGGGAGACGACGTATACTAGGGGGATGGGAGGAAGGGAGAGACGGGAGGTACTAGGAAGGGGAGAGGGTGTGGCTAGGGAGACGACGTGGGGGGAATGGGACGTGCTAGGGAGGGTGGGACGAGAGGACTTGGAAGGGAGAGACGGGAGGTACTAGGAAGGGGGGGAGAGGTAGTGACTAGGGAGGGAGACGACGTATAGGGGAGATGGGACGTGCTAGGGTGGGTGGACGAAGGGGACTTGGAAGGGAGAGACGGGAGGTACTAGGAAGGGGGGGAGAGGTAGTGGTCAGGGAGGGAGACGACGTATAGGGGAGATGGGACGTGCTAGGGAGGGTGGGACGAGAGGACTTGGAAGGGAGAGACGGGAGGTACTAGAAAGGGGGGAGAGGTAGTGGCTAGGGAGGGAGACGACGTATAGGGGAGATGGGACGTGCTAGGGTGGGTGGGACGAAGGGGACTTGGAAGGGAGAGACGGGAGGTACTAGAAAGGGGGGAGAGGTAGTGGCTAGGGAGGGAGACGACGTATAGGGGAGATGGGACGTGCTAGGGTGGGTGGGACGAAGGGGACTTGGAAGGGAGAGACGGGAGGTACTAGGAAGGGGGGGAGAGGTAGTGGCTAGGGAAGGAGACGACGTATAGGGGAGATGGGACGTGCTAGGGTGGGTGGGACGAAGGGGACTTGGAAGGGAGAGACGGGAGGTACTAGAAAGGGGGGAGAGGTAGTGGCTAGGGAGGGAGACGACGTATAGGGGAGATGGGACGTGCTAGGGTGGGTGGGACGAAGGGGACTTGGAAGGGAGAGACGGGAGGTACTAGAAAGGGGGGAGAGGTAGAAGTCAGGGAGGGAGACGACGTATAGGGGAGATGGGACGTGCTAGGGTGGGTGGGACGAGAGGACTTGGAAGGGAGAGACGGGAGGTACTAGGAAGGGGGGAGAGGTAGTGGCTAGGGAGGGAGACGACGTATAGGGGAGATGGGACGTACTAGGGCGGGTGGGATAAGAGGACTTGGAAGGGAGAGACGGGAGGTACTAGAAAGGGGGAGAGGTAGTGGCTAGGGAGGGAGACGACGTATAGGGGAGATGGGACGTGCTAGGGCGGGTGGGACGAGAGGACTTGGAAGGGAGAGACGGGAGGTACTAGGAAGGGGGGGAGAGGTAGTGACTAGGGAGGGAGACGACGTATAGGGGAGATGGGACGTGCTAGGGAGGGTGGGACGAGAGGACTTGGAAGGGAGAGACGGGAGGTACTAGAAAGGGGGGAGAGGTAGTGGTCAGGGAGGGAGACGACGTATAGGGGAGATGGGACGTGCTAGGGAGGGTGGGACGAGGGGACTTGGAAGGGAGAGACGGGAGGTAATAGAAAGGGGGGAGAGGTAGTGGCTAGGGAGGGAGACGACGTATAGGGGAGATGGGACGTGCTAGGGTGGGTGGGACGAAGGGGACTTGGAAGGGAGAGACGGGAGGTACTTGGAAGGGGGGGAGAGGTAGTGGCTAGGGAGGGAGACGACGTATAGGGGAGATGGGACGTGCTAGGGTGGGTGGGACGAAGGGGACTTGGAAGGGAGAGACGGGAGGTACTAGAAAGGGGGGAGAGGTAGTGGTCAGGGAGGGAGACGACGTATAGGGGAGATGGGACGTGCTAGGGAGGGTGGGACGAGGGGACTTGGAAGGGAGAGACGGGAGGTACTAGAAAGGGGGGAGAGGTAGTGGCTAGGGAGGGAGACGACGTATAGGGGAGATGGGACGTGCTAGGGTGGGTGGGACGAAGGGGACTTGGAAGGGAGAGACGGGAGGTACTAGGAAGGGGGGGAGAGGTAGTGACTAGGGAGGGAGACGACGTATAGGGGAGATGGGACGTGCTAGGGTGGGTGGGACGAGAGGACTTGGAAGGGAGAGACGGGAGGTACTAGAAAGGGGGGAGAGGTAGTGGCTAGGGAGGGAGACGACGTATAGGGGAGATGGGACGTGCTAGGGAGGGTGGGACGAGGGGACTTGGAAGGGAGAGACGGGAGGTACTAGGAAGGGGGAGAGAGTAGTGGCTAGGGAGGGAGACGACGTATAGGGGAGATGGGACGTACTAGGGCGGGTGGGATAAGAGGACTTGGAAGGGAGAGACGGGAGGTACTAGAAAGGGGGGAGAGGTAGTGGCTAGGGAGGGAGACGACGTATAGGGGAGATGGGACGTGCTAGGGAGGGTGGGACGAGGGGACTTGGAAGGGAGAGACGGGAGGTACTAGAAAGGGGGGAGAGGTAGTGGCTAGGGAGGGAGACGACGTATAGGGGAGATGGGACGTGCTAGGGAGGGTGGGACGAGAGGACTTGGAAGGGAGAGACGGGAGGTACTAGAAAGGGGGGAGAGGTAGTGGTCAGGGAGGGAGACGACGTATAGGGGAGATGGGACGTGCTAGGGAGGGTGGGACGAGGGGACTTGGAAGGGAGAGACGGGAGGTACTAGAAAGGGGGGAGAGGTAGTGGCTAGGGAGGGAGACGACGTATAGGGGAGATGGGACGTGCTAGGGTGGGTGGGACGAAGGGACTTGGAAGGGAGAGACGGGAGGTACTTGGAAGGGGGGGGGAGAGGTAGTGGCTAGGGAGGGAGACGACGTATAGGGGAGATGGGACGTGCTAGGGTGGGTGGGACGAAGGGGACTTGGAAGGGAGAGACGGGAGGTACTAGAAAGGGGGGAGAGGTAGTGGCTAGGGAGGGAGACGACGTATAGGGGAGATGGGACGTGCTAGGGTGGGTGGGACGAAGGGGACTTGGAAGGGAGAGACGGGAGGTACTAGAAAGGGGGGAGAGGTAGTGGTCAGGGAGGGAGACGACGTATAGGGGAGATGGGACGTGCTAGGGAGGGTGGGACGAGGGGACTTGGAAGGGAGGGACGGGAGGTACTAGAAAGGGGGGAGAGGTAGTGGCTAGGGAGGGAGACGACGTATAGGGGAGATGGGACGTGCTAGGGTGGGTGGGACGAAGGGGACTTGGAAGGGAGAGACGGGAGGTACTAGAAAGGGGGGAGAGGTAGTGGTCAGGGAGGGAGACGACATATAGGGGAGATGGGACGTGCTAGGGTGGGTGGGACGAGAGGACTTGGAAGGGAGAGACGGGAGGTACTAGAAAGGGGGGAGAGGTAGTGGCTAGGGAGGGAGACGACGTATAGGGGAGATGGGACGTACTAGGGCGGGTGGGATAAGAGGACTTGGAAGGGAGAGACGGGAGGTACTAGAAAGGGGGAAGAGATAGTGACTAGGGAGGGAGACGACGTATAGGGGAGATGGGACGTGCTAGGGAGGGTGGGACGAGGGGACTTGGAAGGGAGAGACGGGAGGTACTAGGAAGGGGGGAGAGGTAGTGACTAGGGAGGGAGACGACGTATAGGGGAGATGGTACGTGCTAGGGCGGGTGGGACGAGAGGACTTGGAAGGGAGAGACGGGAGGTACTAGGAAGGGGGGAGAGGTAGTGACTAGGGAGGGAGACGACGTATAGGGGAGATGGGACGTGCTAGGGCGGGTGGGACGAGGGGACTTGGAAGGGAGAGACGGGAGGTACTAGGAAGGGGGGGAGAGGTAGTGGCTAGGGAGGGAGACGACGTATAGGGGAGATGGGACGTACTAGGGAGTGTGAGACGAATAGAAAGTTAGAAACGGGAGGTTAACGGGTACTAGTAAAGGAGAGGATGAAGAGGCAAGGCCGGGCGTGGGTGCCTCTCTTTCCTCTTCACTTTCAAAGCGAAAAGTCGAATTCAGATATCCCAAGATATCCCCTGTCATTTGTATTGGAGATTTGTTCTCTCGTTCCGTTCGTTGCAGCGTTAAGGGTTAAACGTCCTTAAGCCCTGGCCAAACTAAACGCAAGTCCGCGCAATTCATCGCAAGTCGGTGGCTAAACGAGCGCACGTCGACGCAAGTAGCGAAACTTACGCAGACTTGCCTTTTTGCTTGGCCAGAGCTTTAGAGAGGAAAAACACGACGTGATGTCGTATACCGAATGCTGATTTTATTATTTCTTCCTTTTTCATATAACAGGGCTATGCTTCTGATAATAAGTTGCAGCGAATGAACGAATCCGTGATCGCCGGTGACTACAAGCAGGTGGAGTGCTTGATACGAGAAAAACAAGGTGAAAATTCATTAGCGGGGCTTTTTTATATGCATTCATTAATGTTGAAGAGCAAATAATTTTGGTAGTCAAAATAGCCGCGGGGTAACCAAATAACTCACTTGTCATGACGACGCCTTAACTGTAAACAGTTTTTCTAATAAATCTAAATCTAGATATTACTGTGCAAAAGCTTCTAATGGATAGTCACATCACACTTTATATATAGAGGATATTACACGGTGGCGCGAAGATATGAGTTGTATTTTCGAGTGGCAAGAACAATATTTTACGAATGAGCGCAGCGAATGAGTAAAATATTGTTTTTGACACGAGAAAATAAAACTCATATCTTCAAGCCAGCGTGTAATTTCTTTTTATTATATAGACAAACCAGAAAAAAATATTCCAAATTGATTTCCAAGCATTTTGTTTTGACCGATATCCTCACTAGTGAGGATATGGAAAATATGTCACTGAGGACCCGGATGTAGCTTCGTATGAGATCTACGAGTGGCGTATTTCCCAGTAAAACACTCGTGTCTATATAATAATATATATATATATGTTATTTACCGGCTGGGAGGTCCGGATCGTGAAATACCGTGACCGAGGTCTTGAAAATAGTATTTTCAAGGCCGAGGTCACGGTATTTCACGATCTGGACCGACCCCAAGCCGGTAAATAATATATTTATTTTTTTGCTTTCACTGAAACAGCATAAAACTTCACAGAAATTAGCGCCAAATAACGAATTCTTGACTGTTTTTAAAGACAAGGGACAAAAAACAACAAAGAATAAAAATTATTAAACCGGCCTTCGACCTCGGTGGATAGCACTCCTCTCAATCTGAAAAATTCTCAATATCATGTTTAGCTGAATTACCCTGCGAGCAGAGGCTACATTTTATCTCCCTGCATTTTCTTTTACTTTAATTGTTTTCTTGTGTTTTTCAACTACGCAAAAGTAGCCTCTGCACACAAATGTCATTTCTCTGTCGCGCATGTGTGAGAAAATGGCGTGAGCTAGGAGAAACTGGTCGATCAAGTTTGTGCGCGAGCAAGAGAATATGCAATTTATCATTCTAAAGTTTGCCTTTGAGAATTCGCTGGAGATCGTTTTATTTTCTATAGAAGTTTGAGCAAAATGTTGTGTGTTGGTCATTGAACAAGAAATCACTCGTGAAAGCGCGCGCTGTTTTCGAAGCAAAAACACTGACGCCATTCTTAAGCTGAATTCATTAATTGCTAACTATTTCTTGCAAGAGAAAAAAAACTTGAGCAGAATGTTGTTCAAGAGTCTGATATTTCGTGTGGTCGAAAAAATGCACCCAAAGTGAAGTATTTACAAAAAATGAAAAGTTAAATATATTTTCTTGCGGTACGCAATGTAAACAGTGATTGACGTGATTAACAGATATTGTTAGTAATCCTTCGGGAATAGCGTTATGCCGTATATTTAGGATTGTAATTAGATGCTAGTCATTCGAAATCTCTTTTTCTTCTGAAGCCTTGATTTTCCCTATTACTATAATAACTGATGTTAATAGACACGTTTCTTACTATTGTTCCATTTATTAGCGTCAATTATATATCACTATTCAGCTTTCATAATTATTGTATTTTCAGACAAGCATAAATAAATGAGACGCTCGCTCCTACTTGTGTTGTTGTTTTAATGAAGTTTAGCTAGAAAATGTTTTATACTCGTTCACGGGTGAAAAGAGTATAAGACAATATTTTGTGTTTAATAATGTTATCAACGCTGGATTTCCATCTCATGTACAGGAGTTGACATTCCGGACAGATTTGGCCGGACACCACTTCAAAATGCCATAATCAAAAGTGACGTGAGAATGGTCCAGATGCTGCTAGATGCCAGGTCTGATGTCGCGCATAAAGATGACAGGGGGGACACTCCTCTACAGTTTGCAGCAAGAGCCGGCAATGAGCACATACTCCAGGTACACACCTATCTCGGGAAACGTTGCACCGTCACAACTGTCTGTTGTAGCCTCAGACCCCATCCACACTAACGCGTTTTCGTTCTTGAATCCGTATACTTTTTGATACGTTTAGGCCTTCCGTCCACACTAACATGCTGATCGTTTTCATCGAAATCCGTATACGTTTGAAAACGCTCTCGAAAGTGAATAAAAACGAATCCGTATACATATCGGTGGACGGTCGAATCCGGATAAAAATGAAAACGATAACGTCAACTGTACCATTAATTTGAGACTGTCCTTACACACGCCGACATCAAATAAAAACTGATCGCTTGTTTGGAGCTAAATCTCCCGTCCACACTAGTAACACGCATCGAATCCGTATAAGTTTGAAAACGAATACTTTTGAAAACGCGTTAGTGTGGACAATGCCTCACTGTCTTCGCTTCATTGCCGAGTTTCATATCGTGAGAGACGATCCCTTAAAATACGAATCCCTTAAAATTACGATACAAAACAAGACCCACTTAGCAAGAAAGACCACATCAATCTGTGTAAAATCCGAAAATTTGGCGTTAATCGAATCAATACTGACCAAGATACAACAATTTCAAAACTCAAAAATTTAATTAGAAACGTATGGCGTCCGGACAAAATCGACAGAAATGTCCGCACACCGTACGTTTCTTATTACAATTTGGAGTTTTTGAATTGCTATATCTTTGTCAGTATTGACTCAATTAATCAAATTTTCGGATTTTGCACAGGTCGATGTGCTCTTTCTTACTAGGTGGGTCTTGTTTTGATTTCCGTAAAATTAGGGAACTCGAACCCGGTCCCTCACGATATGAAACTCGGCAATGACTTGGCGGGTGACGAGCGCTGGCTGGGGTAGCTGTGTGGTTTCCAACGACATTCTAGGACTGGGTTTAATTTTCTTCTCAGCCTTGACGTGAATCTTCGTGTCTGTTTGACTTGTTGTTGTTGTTTTGACTCACGTGGTGTTAGTATGGCTAACCGACGGACTTCTCTAGCTTGGTCTCATTGCGTGATCCATACATTGGCATAACGCTAGCCCGGTCGCAGCTAAAGGTCCCACATGGGTCTTTGCTGTGGTTTAAAGCACTTCGATTTTCGAAGTCGCCTCTGCAGTTGTTTGCCAATGAAGTTTACTGAGGCAAACACCGGCTATGCCATGCTGATGAGTCCTAACAAGGACGAAACAGCTGTACATGGTTGCCGAACTGCACGGGTAATAGACTGTGCTAGCGTTCCGTCTAGGCCAGACTTATGCCGATGTGTGTATAGTTAGTGTTCATTCTCACTTAGTGTAAATAGTGCCAAGCCCCAAAGCGCAGGGTTAATATACCAGCTTTTCGGATCAAAAGACCTACCGCTTACCGCAAAGACGGCTCGTTTAC
The DNA here is from genome assembly GCA_033964015.1 of Scolanthus callimorphus. Classification (NCBI taxonomy): domain Eukaryota; kingdom Metazoa; phylum Cnidaria; class Anthozoa; order Actiniaria; family Edwardsiidae; genus Scolanthus; species Scolanthus callimorphus. The sequence goes on from CM066913.1 coordinate 29,332,264, forward strand.
GTTTGCACTAACAACAGCGGTGGCAACAGAAGTCCTTTGTTTGGATTTCGAATCGAAAGATTTTATCGCATTGTTCGCTACAACCCTTGTATTAGGTTTTCCACCAAATTATTGATCAATTTGAATTCGCGCATGGAGTAATAACTCCATTTTTAGCTTAACAAACCTTTCTATTAACACAGGGAATTTCTGCAGAAACCCATCCATGTGAAAAACTGAATTTCCCATGGTAGAAGCATGTGAAGAGTCGGATTTCCCAAGGCTATCCATGGGAATTCCCGACACTTCCATGCATGTACCTTGGAAAATTCAGCTTTTCCCAAGGTTTTCCAAAGCGTTTGGAATGGTTGACACAAAATTCTTTTTTTGCTTTACTCGGATAAGCGACAACATATTTTACAACAAAAATCATTTATTGAATGAACTGAGTAAGATATTTACATTAATTTCGACTATTTCACAACGATATCAATAAAACAATTCAGGTGGAACTTCGGAGGTTGGTGGCAAACTTCCACAGTCACAGTCGGGTCTAGTGCACATACGGCCAGGTGGGAACACAGGTAGCCCGGGATACTCTGGTGGAGGACCGGACGGCGAAGGAATAGGAAATGATCCGTACCTAGGAGGCGGTACGGGGTAGCTGTGGTAGGCCTGTGGAGGCGGCAGTGGGAAGACTGGTGACGAGAAGACAGGCGAATACGGGCTGTAACCATGGATACCGGGTTGTGAGACAGGTGGCGTGAGGCTGTTGATATATGCCAATTTGCTGTAGTAGGCGGTCTCCTCCGCGCGCTTTCTCTTTCTCTTCATGCGCCTGTTTTGGAACCAGACTTTGACTTGATCTTCCGTCATGTTCAGCTGCTCTGCGAGTTCCCCTTTCTCCTTGGACGTCACGTACTGCTGGCGGGCAAAACACGCGCTCCAACTGCCTCACTTGTTCTGCGGTGAAAAACGTACGTCTCATGGTCTTGGTAGGTTTGTCTTGGGATTCTGGCGAACACGTTAGCGAGTCTGGAATCAAAGAATATTCACGTGTCAAAAACAGTTACAAAACAAACAAACAGTGTCGCTTTCGTCTTCCAATCAGATGACCTATAAAAATGAACGCCCTGCAACTCTACTTCATCTTTTTAACTACTCGGTCACGTCGTTATAGTAAATTCTGAATTTCGCCCACCATTATTTGCGTATGACATTTTAGTATAAATACAGATGGAATGTTGCGAGCAATCGAGTATCTGTGAGACCGAACACCCTTATTTTATAGCAAATGCAGTGAGCACTTATTTATGTTCGCGCCTTTTGAGAGCACTGCCAACTAACTTTGGCGATCAATCGATGGCAAACTACGCAAGCACTGCCAAATAATATTTGCACTGGCTGCGAGAAAAGCCGATTTTAGTAGGACCATTTAGGATCTCTAACAGACAACTGAAATAAAAATCGCACCACGAAAAGCCGCAAGATAGGGACTGATTTCTTTACTTACCTCTGTCATTTGACGAATCCGACTCAATAGTTGAAACAGGAGAGCTACTGGCTGTTGTTGAGATACTGTTGACTGGTGAACGCGCAGGCAATAAGTCGTCCATCATAAAGGAGAACTGTCTTCGCTCCATGACTTGACGGGTGACGAGTGCTGGTTGGAGTAGCTGTGTGGTTTCCAACGACATTGTAGGACTGGGTTCTGATTTTCTTCTCTGCCTTCACGTGAATATTCCTTTCTGTTTGACTGACGTGGTGTAAATGATGCCAAGGTCCAAAACGCAGGGTTTATATACCAGCTTTTCGGATATCAAAAGTCCCGCCGCGCGCTTACCGCGAAGACGGCTCGCGCTAACAACATCGACGGCATCAGAAGTCCTTTGTGTGGAGTTTGGATCTAAAGATTTTACCGCATTATTTCATGGTTACGGCCTGCACGACGCATATGGTTTTAGACTCAAAAAGTCGGTATTGATAAATTTGCACCGCGCTACACCAAAAAGGAAGGATAGCGCATTTCTTTTCCTGTAAGGAAACATATAATAGGTTGGAAAATATAGCAATATAAATTTACACGCAGCTCGCTAAATGTTTCCAATCATACTCCAATCATAACGAACCAATGCGAGTAATTATTGTCATAATCACGGGCATCCTCACTCGTTATCACAGAAGATGCACAAGACTGTGTTTGACAAGTGCAGACAATGACGGGTCTTGCGATGTCGGGCAAACTGATACACGAGCGATCGAGGCAAGATGATAATATTTCCTGACACTGCGTTTTTAACGTGAAGCACGTTTATGATTTAGAAACGGCACATTTTGACGAACCTGTTTTCATTTCAGGGTGCACGCAGCCTATACACTCGGGTCTGTAAATATTTTGAGGAATTTTGATGCAAGTACAGTGCATTGCATTCATGAGCTTTGCCTGCGAATTTTAAAATCCTGCCCACGTCGCTGGCATTTTTTCTGAAGGAACGATAATCAGAAAATTGCTTTTCCAATAACAGTTTCGCATTTTTGTTTAAGCTGCTGTTGTCGCAGTCAGAATGTGATGTAGATGTGGAGGGAAGCGGTCAGGCCACGGCATTGCATATTGCAGCGACTCTTAACAAACCCAGGCTGTGTAACATGTTGGTATGTGATAGTCCTAAGCTATTATCATCAACTTTAATGTGATTCAAAGAACGAAAACAGGGCGAGTTACAGATTGTAAGATTGTAACGTCGAGAAATTCTTATGATCATACTTATGTCGTGCGTTTAGCGCCTTACGACGTTTATGATGAAGCGTCCTCACTAAGTCATAAGAAACACAGTAGAAACATAACGCCTGATGATGCTTATTATTCTTATGATCCTTATGACGCTAGTGGGTATCGAACTATACGACGGAAAGGGTGTGATCTAAAAGTTTAGTGTGGTGTTTCGCAAGAACTCGGTGTAACTTGCATGATGCCGAAAGCTGTCTCATGGACTATGCTCAAAGGTCTATTTCGAGTGAAAGCAATGTGGTTTAATTTGATTTCTGATGTGCATTTATTTGTTTCAGCTTGGCCACGGGGCAAACTTTGACAGCAGAGAAGAAAACGGCAAAACTGCACTTGGCAAAGCTATGGAAAATGGCGCAACTGAATCTGCTAAATTTCTTTTGGAATATGGTACGAGAAGCGCGCGCAATAGTTGTTTTAGTGATTAGATAGCAAATAAAACGCGCTGGACATTTAAAAAGTCGGTGTCACGGTTATTTGAATAAATTCGTAAATACAGCTCTAGATTTGTATGTAATCATCCCCAAATCACTTATTTCACTTGATATTAGCCGAATAAGCAATGCAGGTAAGTATTATCTGCAAGCCTGCCGCAAGATTGCAAAAACTCATTGTTGCAATCCGTTTCCATCCGGTGCCTGGAATACGATGATTGATTTGTAGTTAAAGGGCTATTCAACACTAAACCTAGACTAGTATTTTGGCTATTCAACAGTTATTTGGATGTTTTTTACATCACCAAACGTGTGCTAAAATCGCGACACCTCTCCTTTAACACTAGAGAACGACAAACCAATTTGACGGCCGAGAGCAATGTGACTACGGACGAATATCCGCTTTTTATCGGCGAAAGAGGGCATTTCGAGTTTCGCTTTCCGTTGGCGATGCAGAAGAGGATTAAATGCAAGTTCATTGACTAAAGAAACATAAATAACCCGAAACATAAATACCCATAGCACCTTTTTATTTTTCGATTTTTCAGCAAGCAACAAGAAACTGGACCGGAATCCTATCTGTACCATGCCGATAAAGAGGGTAGCACGTTACTGCACTTAGCGGTGGACAGCGGTTTTCCTGAGGTGCGCATGTGATCAAAGGCGGCAAGAGCGGTGACACATGCCGTGGGCTTGAATCGCGCAGAGTAGCGCAGTCTTTTGACGTGTTCTTTGTAGCGCCGCCTTTTCTCATTCAATCCTTCGTGCTCGCAAGAGAGAATGATTTATGCAAATTGTAGTAAAACAAGTACTATCTATGCCCCTTCGGTAAAATGACCAAGAACTTTGAGCGCAACATGCAGCCTTGTCTCCCACGCAACACGTACTTTGTGTCGGTAAGGGCTGGTTCACACGAACGCAGACACAAGCGCAAGGATATCAAACTCATACATTTCCCTATATGTGGTTCACACTAGAATGCTGCAATGCCAGACACAAGTGTAAATCAAGCAAATGTTCATTTTAGGCTTGCGCTCGCGTCGCTTTGATCTACACTTGAGCTTGAGCTTGCGTCCTACGCTTGCGTTCGTGTGTGTAAATCAACCCTAACTCAACGCTTCTAACATGCAGCTCGTTGACAGGGTTTTGTCACAGTGTGTGGGTATCCTGTTGAAAAAAGAAGATCTAGCAAGCCAAGACTTGTTTTGAAAATTACTGTAAAACCGGCAAATCTCGTTTAGAAAGTTTACCCAGGAAAGTACAGCCAGGCTCCGCCACAGGCGTTACACATACAAATAGAGCTCGTAGTAGAAATCTAATTAAAACACTTCGTTCTATCCATTCATAGGTTGTAGAGTTATGTGTTGACAATGGAGCAAGGATTCGCCAGCCCAAGGTTTGTTGCTCAAGACTTTGAGTATCCCAACCAGCTGAGCTCATGGATTGCAAAGGATTGTTTGTCAAAACGAAGCCTTTCTAGGTCCAGCGAGAGATGCGGAATTTTGCAATTTTTGGAAGCAAAAATTTGATTTAATCGTCGTACAAGTCAAACCCAGTTTACATATATTTGACGATTTTCTGAGTAGATGAAAATGTTCTTATGTGCAATGCGATATTTTTTTGGAATCTGTTTGGGATGCTTGGCGATGAATCAAGCAACATGCAAATCTTAATGATTGGTTAATTTGAGACCAAGAAATCAGCGGCGAAGAAAACGAACCTGTAGGAGGCTATATGTGTATTCCAATTCATGTAGCTATATTTGTCGCTATTGGTGCCTTATTTTTACACCATTTTTAATACATTTCTGCCCAGATCAGTGACCGCACCACCGCCTTCCATCTTGCGTGTGAGCAAGGCGCGACCGAGATCGTAGAATTACTTGCCGAGCGAGACCCTGGTGTGGCCAAGATCTTGTTGATTGACAGCAAGGGTATTACTCCGCTTCACATGGCGGCTAAGAGCACTAAAAACAGTCAGGCGATAGTGGAACTGCTCATCGAAAAGGTAACCTCTTTGAAAATATTGAAATGACTTGAGAATTATTATTATATCATGCATCATTTTGTATTGTTGCTGCTGGTAATTGTTGGACCCGGCTTAAATCCAGTCTCTATTCTCATAAGTTTAACCGAGTTTATTCTTATGTTTAACCCTGATCTCAATATCTCCTATATAGGGCGCGGGAATCAATTCACGTAGTCACGATAACCAGACCCCCTTGATGATGGCGGCGTCATGTGGCGCGACAGAGACGGTGCGTCTACTGATGGATAAAGGAGCCGACACTACTGTCCGGGACATTGACGGCCGAACGGCAGTGCCATGCGCAGTGGGGCATGCTAAAACTATGGAGGTCTTATTAGAGGTATGTTTAACAAATGTCCTCTGATTTTCCGTGGTATGTCCTCTTATATACACCACGGGAGACGTAATAAAGTGGTCAAAATGTTGTTGACTCACGAGGCGCAGTCAAGGACATTTATTTTATACCACAACAAATAGGCAAAAATAAAAACAACAACAGCACGCACGCGCAGCCAACGGTGTTTTATTAAGCGCGCGTGTTGATGATGGCGCGTTCTGTGGTATATACGTTTATGTACCCATGGCTGAGAGCCAATCAGAATTCGAGAAACGTGCGCGTTGTGCTATAAGACATGATGAATGGGCGTTATGGTGGTTCGAAATGCGCTGAGCAGATTTCTAATTTGAAGTCTTGCTTACGTTTTGTGTGCCTTAATCTCGCATTCTTGTGAAGGCAATAAATAGAGGATATTACACGGTGGCGCGAAGATATGAGTTTTATTTTCGAGTGGCAAGAACAATATTTCACGAATGAGAGCGCAGCGAACCATCCAGAAATCCACAGCAGAAACACTACGTTTTTAGGTTTGCAGGAAAACTAAACTATTTCTCAACAAAGTCCCTACTTGTTTCGCAGTGCTTTTTTAGTCGCCGTGCTAGTTTGTCACGAGCCGCCATATTAAGAAAACGCAAGGAACAATGTGTGTATCCTACCCCCGCTTCGGAATTTTTGTCAGCACCCAAAATCTGGGAGCCACGTGACCAGATCATTCCAGGGTCCTTATCTTCTTTTCCCCTGGGGAAGGTGGGGGAAGGACTCTGGCACCCGAGGATGGGTGATGTCGTGGTATGACGGATGTTTATGTTTGTTCTGCATTGTTCCCTGTCTTCATTGATGAGTGACAAAAATATACCAGTACGTATAGCACGTCGTCTTTATATTTCAGGACCATGCGTTGGTTCCACTTTTAACAGAGAGAGACGCATCGGGATACGCCCCTCCGCATTATGCAGCTCTTAAAGGAGATACTGAGGTAACTGTTCCACCGTCTGTTGTAGCCCGCGGTGCGTCATGGGAGAAACTAAGAAGAATAACTAATGGGGAGTTTGCAGGTGTTGCGTGACATTTTGGATCTTGATCCTAATAAAATGAAAGTACCATATTTGAAAAGAGCTTGCCGAAATTAGAAAAAGCCGAAAATTTGAGTTGATTTGGGTAAATATTAGCAAAGTATTGGCGCCCGAAGTAGGCTGTTTCTCTATACGTTTAATGTATTAAACCTATAGGAAAACAACCAACTTCTGACGCTCATAACTTCTGTGCTATTTATCGAAACCACCTCAAATTTTAGGATTTCACATATTTCAGTGATCTCTTTTCAAATATGGTATTTTTATTTTGCTGAGATCAAAATTGAAAATGTCACGCAACACCTGCAAACTCCCCATTCTCGTGTTAAAGGGAGCCTGTCACGCAACTGCGCAGCTGTTCTGCGCATCTCAAAACAAAGAAGTATCGTCCCGTAACGATGGCCAGCGAAGGCTAAAAACCTGGAAACCAATCGTTTATAATCTCGCTATTTCTCGATCCATCGGACCATTCTTTTTAGCTTTACATATTCTTAAATAGTTATCTAATAGGATGGTCTAATTAGTTTTGCCGATGAATCAGAGTGATCGCTCCTGGAGCATGCGCGTTTCTAGTTGTGAGCGATGTATACAGTAGAATTATAAGCATAAGTATGGGTATTTGTCGTACAAGCCAGTGTCCATGATTCTGTTTTGGTACGAATTGCTCACACGACGCATCGCGGGCTACAACAGTTGTCACGGTGCACCCAGGTCTATTGGTTTGAACCTACTATAGGTCTATAAAAAATCCTGCATTTCTATTGGCCACGCTGTAGTCCATGTAGTTTTAGTATAAACCAACTAATGGTCTATTACAAATCCTGCATTCTGATTGGCTGAGCTACTAATGGGCTATTAGTGATAGACCGTGCCTGGCAAAACCACCACCTTTCTTTGCAAGAAAACTTGATTTTTTCAACATAAAATAATGGAATTCATTGCCAAAACCAACCAACTAGTTGGTTTATACTAAAGCAATTAGACCTCTCGTCCTCATGTGCTATGATATCAATAGACCATTCGGCCTTCGGCCTCATGGTCTATTCATCATAGCACATAATGTGCTATTCGGCCTCGAGGTCTAATTGTTAAATAGTCTATTACTGCGATTTTCAGAATTCTGCGAACTCTACACACCGACCAACAAACCACGGTTTGGCTTTCGTCAATCAAACGAGTGAACAACTATGTGTGACTTCACGGAGGTTTTCTTGGATCTTGTGAAATGATGGGCTAGCTAGGCTTCAAAACACATATCAAGATAGTTCCCTTGAAAAAGTGTCGACATTCTCCAACTTCCTTATAAGGAAATATCTGCATACCATATTTGGAATCCCATTAAGTTTTTCACTATTCCTTTTGGCTTAGAAAGCTTAAAACTCAACCAAAACTCAAATTTACTCTAGGAAAGATGCTATGTGTATTTTCCACTCTCGGTGTTCACGGTCAAAAGCCTGGCAACAAGGTAGTCAAGATACCACAGGAAACCCGGTCAATCTCTAGAAAGGCGACACTGCTAGATCTTGATATGCAATTTTTCACTGTAAAATACAATCCAAACGCAGAAAACATGCGTGCACTTGACTTAAAAGGTTTGATTGACGGAAGCCAAAACGCAGTTTGCCTTTGGTGTTCAGAAATGTCAAGTGGGAGTTCGCAGAATTATGAAAATCGCAGTAATGATAGACCATGTTTAGGAAATTGACGATTATTTTTATGCTGCTGCTCAAGATGAAGAAAAATGACGGAGGTTTTTTTCTGTGAACGAACATCTAGTTGATGCATACTACAAGAATTAGACCTTTTTTGGGTGATTTCGAATAGGACAAAGGTCATTTTCGGCTTTGAGGTCGAATTGTTAAACATGTTGGCGCTTTTCAGAGCATCAGACTGTTTCTCGAGCACAACAAGTCGACTGCAACTGTGCTGTCAGATGATCAAGACACGCCACTTCACGTTGCCGCAAGGTTAGAAGTGTTAAGGCTGGTTCACACGGCGCGATCTTAGCTGCGATTTGAAGTTCAGTTCGTCGACGTCATATCGCCTGGTGTGAACAGCCGGCGATTTGGCTCTGCGATATTTGTCCGTGTTGGCGACGTCGCGGCGACATCGTAAGTGAAATCGCCAAAAGATCGCCGGCCGTTCACACCGCGCGATATGACATCGTCATAAGATCGCCACAGAAATCGCACCTAAAATCGCAGCTGAAAAACGGCCTTTAGAATAATGTGAGATATTTTTGGAACCGGCTATTACCAGAGCTTAGCTATGTCACTACCTTATTTAGCATTTTCCGAAGTTTTCACGAGTACTTAGTAATGGTTTACCCGAGGAATTAACTAATGTTACCCGAGAACTCTGCAAGGTTCACGTCAGTGCTTTATAAGAACTTTGAGAGGAGCCCATTATGTAGGTCTTTCTGGAAATATTTTTGAATGTGTTCTGACTTGAGATTGTTCCACTTTATTGACGTCTTAACGGATGTTTCTCTTTGTTTGTTGCTAAGATACGGTTACCATGGGATCGTGCGTGCGTTGCTAGAGAAACAGGGCAGTAAGATAATTAACCTGAGAAATAATCAATCACGAACAGCCTTGCACTTCGCCTGCAGTGGAGGACATCAGAAAGCGACTGCGTTTTTGCTCGAGTACGGCGCAACTATAGACAAGTACGTGGTATTTGTAATTAGATAGTATCTTCTGTTTTAGTTTATTTTTTCCTCAGTTCCGCTCAGGGATTCGTCATGTGGTTCAGTAGCTCAAAGTTGCTTGATGGGCGAATAGACATCCTCGGCTTGGGCGAAATGTTTTCCCATTTCAGATCACGTGACATTCCCACGAGTATTCTTTCTTTCTTCTTCTGCTACGCACCGAAGGATATATGAATATCGAAGCATTCCAAACAAAGAAAGTTTTTTCAAATGAATGCCACGTGATCTGAAATGGGAAAACATTACGCCCAAGCCGAGGGGCGTAGCAAAAACTTTTTGAGCACGTCCTGCATTGCTTTCACCACCTCAGCACGCATGTACCGTTGTACAGTTAGTGCTGTGGATTTCAGTTGACTGTCGTAAGTGAACCAGACTTGCGTTTTCTGCGTTCCTATTGATTGAGATCTTGGATCATGAGATCTTGAGTTAACTTGGATCTTCTTTGAATAGGAATTCGACGAAAAAGAAAAACGCAATGATCCTTATTTTCTTGTGTCACGACCAAACGCAAGTCGTACTTCGTCCCCTGATTGGTTGGTTTTTGAATGGGTTTCGTTCCTGATTGGCTAAGTGTATTAATTTTGCATTTGTCACGGAAGAGGCTTAATCTGATTTGTTGTGGTGTAGGGACCAAGCTAACCGAACTCCCCTTCATGAGGCTGCTAGGAAAGGCTCCAAGAAAAGCGTGGAGTTGATCGTCACTAAACACATGAAGTATCTGAATGCTTTGGACGATGAAAAGGTACTGGGTGTACAATACATAGTGTTCTCCGGTTCTCGGTGGCAAAGCGAGAACTAAAATCTTGGAATTGTGCCAACAGGGGAGGGGGAGTTACGATAGGATGGGACAATAGGGTAAAAAAGAAAAGGGTGCCCCCCTCCCCCCCTGACCACGCTCCTACCACCAAAACCAGATTTTAGGTTTGATCGCGTGGTTAGGATTACCCTGGGAGCAGTGGTTTCCTCCTCTCTTGCCGGCGGCAAGCTCGCCGACGGTCCAAGAGAGGAGCAAACCACTGCTTGCAGGGTAGGTTAGGCAGGTACGGCGGAACAGTTTTCAAATTGGATGGGGGGGGGGGGGGGGGGGGGGGATCAGGAAGGGGGGGGGGGTGGCTCATTAGTGAGATTGTATGGCAAGATATGTTTAAACTACACATTTATTGGAACCTAATGCTTATGTATTTTGATATACAAGGTACCAATAAACCATCTATGTTTGAGTTTAGTATGGCTGAGTTTAGCGAAAATGTATGAAAACTTGACGAAATTGGGGAAGAAACATTAAGAATTTCCCAAATGCCACACCAACTACTCTCATTCTGGTTCAATCAAGCAAGTTTCCGAACTCGACCGTCAACCTTTTTTATTTATTTTTTATTTTCGAGTACTAAATCGAGTGGAGGGTAAATACATTTCTAGAAATTGAAATGCCAAGAGCTTAGCTGGCAGAACTATTGTACGAACGCATATCGAACTATGACAAGAAACTAGAAAATGAAATTCGATTTTCTCAACAGAACACGGCCCTTCACGTTGCCACTACCCACGGTCATGCGCACCTGGTCACGTATCTGTTGTCTATACCCAAGCAAGAGATCTTGTTGAACTCGTCAAGCAAGAATATACTGGATGTTGCTGTGGATATCGACGGCCTGGAGGTTGCATTCGCTATCATGGCGCATGAAAGGTATGCTTGTCTTCGTAAGCCAGGCCTGCCTGCCTGCCTGTCTGTCTGTCTCCGTCTGTCTGTCTCTCCGCCTTGGGCTCGCATTTGTGATCATCAAGACAAAATGTTGAATTGCGAAGAAGAATCTGATGAAAAACGAGCAACAAGTATTAGACTTGCAACGCAGCAATGTTGCGCGACAAGTTGAGGGATATTGTGCCTTGTATTTCCCCGGCTTTAGTTTCTTTCTGTCTGTGTCTCCATCTGTCTGTCAAACGTAGCTCGTATGTTCTTTTGAGTGCTTTTCATACCCCTCGGATTAATTCATCCAAGTCTTTTGTTCTTGGTGTTACTTTTTGACCATCATACATTTTGTTCTATGCTGAGGCTGCTATCCTGTGGGTCAATCGAAAAAGACAGCAGCACTGAGTGTGCCCAGATCATATGTAGCTCGTTTCATCTGCTTTCAGATGGAGGGAAGTCCTCAAATCCTGCAACACTGGAGTATTCGAAATGATGAGAACATTGATCGAGAAAATGCCAACAGTTGCCGAGGTCAGCCGTTTGCTTGAATTGCCTACCCTGCAAGCAGAGGTTTCTTTCTGTCAGTCCTTTATTAGCTCTAAGTTGTCGTGCGAAAGAAACCTTTGCTCGCAGGGAAGTCATTCCCACCCCGCATTCCATTCGCGTTGGGGGTGGGGGTGGAGGGGGGGGGGGGGGGGGGGAGGCAGAGGCTTTTTGGGGGGATCACTTCATTTTGGGGCGAGCGAAAGGGGGGATCTCTCAAAACCTGAAGCCCTAAAAGGGGGTCCACAATAAATTTTCTAAGTAGTTATTCCAGCAACTTCTCTATCATTTGCATTTTTCTACTTCACTTCACTCACTTCACACTTCTAGACTTTATAAAGATTATCATCTAATAAAGTATTTGCCCAACTCGCGCAACGAAGACACTACCTTCGCACCGTTCACAAGAACAAGTGTATCTTGGCGAGGAAAAACAAACTCCACCAAAAATGCCCTGCAGTGATAGGCCTGGCGGGCAGTCACTATGTTCGAAAAAAGTGTAAGAGTGAGTTCGACGTTACAGGCATAGAAATTCGTCATTTGGGCCGCGCTTCACGCAAATGAATAATAATAATCTCGTCATTTCGGTGCGCAATTGCGCGCATGAATAATAAAACCTACTATATATAAAAAACGGAATGTTCATCTACACTTTCTCCGAGGCTTGATGAAATGCGTTTATCAAAATTCGCAACGAAAGAAAAATGCGATCCCCTCTAACTGTAAATTGTCTTCTACTAGGTCAAATAGAGGAGTGTGTGTGGGGGGGGGGGGGGGGGGATCACGAAAACGTTTAACTGCTCTGAGGGGGGATCACGTTAATCATTGTACTTATAGAGGGAGGATCACTGCGTTTTGACTTCGCATTACCCAAAATCCTCTGCCCCCCCTCCCCCAGGCGATAAATAATGACCGGTCTCATGAAGGATGTTGGATGCCCAGCTTCTCCGCACCCGCCCCACCACCGCAAAAAGCTTGCACCAAATCCTTCCCCTCGCCCCGCGCATAGTAGAATAGTTTGTTCCGATAGAATGCGCGCTCTGATTGGTCGGGGAATAATGCCATTTGTATTTATAAAAGCAAAAAAAACCCAGCTCTTTTGGTTTATAAACGATAACGCGATTTGGCCAAACATTCCGCGTGCGTTTATCACAGTAGAAACCATAAACAATCATATTTTAATAGTCAAAACTCCAGGGATGCATAGCAGTAATGTTTTCTTGTTTGTCTTGTTCTAGAAAATCCTGGATCAGTGTGTAGAGTGCGAGGGAGACGAAAATAGCAACGATTATCGGGTAATCCTTGGAAACCTTTGCTGCTATCACTCGGGCCGAGTCTCTGTAGTCCGGCTTGTAGAAGCCCTAAATGTAATAACTGGCCCTAAGTGTAATAAAGGCCCCAAGTGTAATAAAATTGGCCTTAAATGTAATAAAGGCCCTAAGTGTAATAAAAAGTGGCCCTAAGTGTAATAAAGGCCCCAAATGTAATACAAAGTGGCCCTAAGTGTAATAATGGCAATGACCATCCATTGAGAGCGAAAACATATAATTATTTTGGAAAGAACCATGAGTAAATTGGCATTATTAATTTGTTTCAAAATTGTGACTATCGAAATCCGCCTAAATTTGGACGCACGCAATTTCAACAGTGTTTTTTTTCTTTTTTTTTTTCAAGCATGAATTCAGCTATGGCCGGCTCCCGGCGCTCATTCGAAATACAGTGGTACTTCTATTAAGCTGCCACCCTCGGAACCGAGCCAAGTGGCCGCTTTAGAGAGGTTGGCCGCTGAATAGATGTATTAAAATGCAGTACTTTAGTGACAAATACGGGGACGGCAATAAGTGGCAGCTCAATAGGGGGTGGCCGCTAGAGGTTCCATAAGTACCCTGAAGCCGGTACTTAATATTACAAAGCCCGCGGCGTTTGCTTCATATTAGACCCCGTTTACATGCGGTACAAATATCCGTCCTAGTTGGAGTGACAAATACGGTATTTTGGGACTTCACAAAGTGGCTGCTCAATAGAGGATGGCCGCTTAATTGAGGTATCACTGTAATATATTGATATAACAACGTTGACTTATTCCAACTAGGACGTTGTATGGTCATTGCCATTATTACACTTAGGGCCACTTTGTATTACACTTGGGGCCTTTATTACACTTAGGGCCAATTTTTATTACATTTGGGGCCTTTATTACACTTAGGGCCAATTTTTATTACACTTGGGGCCTTTATTACACTTAGGGCCAGTTATTACATTTAGGGCTTCACACGGCTCTTATCCACATCCTTGGGTACAACAGCGTTGCGTGACGACTTTGGGGACGAGAAGCGTTGTGTGACAGAATCTTTTCCGTACATGTTCATGTATTTTATTTGCTTGCTTAGATAGATAGATAGATGGTCGTTTAACAATTATTCCTCGAGCCCGAATGGGCTCTGGGCTATTGACTCAGAGGCCATAAGGGCGAGAGGAATAATTGTTTTAGTCAAATCACACTAGTAGGTCGATTTGTATTGCCAAAAAAACGTTTTTGTTCTAGTCATTTGCCATTTTCTGGCTTCCAAATCCGACACTTTTCGCTACTAGTAGGCTATAACTTATAGCCTACTAGTAGCTCAACCAATCAGAACGCAGTATTGATAATAGACCACTAGTGTGATTTGACTAATAAAAATTATCCTTGCAGCCAGAGGCTGAATTATAATCATTTGTAACTACCTGTAACTACGTTTGCTGCCCCTGTTGCAGGTTAAATACGATCTGAGTGTAATTTTATGTAAAGAAACCTCAAGCAGCCTCGCCAAAGCACCGAAGAGTTCCTTACAGTTGCTAAAGGTATACTTAAGCCCTGGCGAAACGAAACGCACATTCACGCAACTCGAAGCAAGTTGTGACTTGCACAGACTTGCGTTCACCTGCGTTGAGTTTTGACGCACTTTGCGCGTGCTAATGACGACATGATCACCCCACTTTTGAATATAGAGCACGCGTTTAAAGCTAGGCGTTTTTCTTGGTAAAAATGACGAGATAAATTACGAAATCTCACCCGCAGTGCTACATTTTCATGACTTGTTTTGGTCATAACAGATTTGAAAAGCGAAGAAACTTTACCAACTTGCGTCAACTTGCGAAACGAGACGCTGTTGCATAAAAAAAAATGAACACGTTCAAAGTGGACGCAAGTGAACACAAGTCATCGCAAGTCGTCGCAAGTCGGTGGCCAAACGAGCGCAAGTCGCTGCAATCTTTGCGTCGATTTGCGTGTCGTTTGGTCAGGGCTTTACTTAACCATCATCTTTGACTGCTCGGGCCGCACGAAAACACCCAGTTGTCAAACAATGTTTCTATTGTTGTTCTCATTTCAGGCTATCGCTGTGAACAGGAGGGAGAAGTGCTTGACGCATCCAGTGTGTTTTACAGTCTTGAGCACGAAATGGTAAGACGTTCGGTAATAGAAAAATCAGCACGAAAAGGGAACTTTGGGGAAGCACTTGGGAAAAAAACCTATGACATGCCATGACGTGCAATGTTTAAAAATGTCCTCTGATTTTCCGTGGTATATTCTCTTTTAGTATAAACCAACTAATGGTCTATTACAAATCCTGCATTCTGATTGGCTGAGCTACTAATGGTCTATTAGTGATAGACCGTGCCTGGCAAAACCACCACCTTTATTTGCAAGAAAACTTGATTTTTTTCAACATAAAATAATGGAATTCATTGCCAAAACCGACCAACTAGTTGGTTTATACTAAAACAATTAGAACTCTCGTCCTCATGTGCTATGATATCAATAGACCATTCGGCCTTCGGCCTCATGGTCTATTCATCATAGCACATTCGGCCTCGAGGTCTAATTGTTAAATATACACCACGGAATGACGTCATAACAAAATGTTGTGGACTCACGAGGCGCAGCACTTTATTACGTCATCATTCCACGAAAAAATCGGAGGACATTTGTTTTACTAGATGCCCGTGAAAAATTCACGGAGTGCAAGGAGGGGGGATTTATCTTACTTTTATTCTCTTATAACAAACGGAATCGGTTTTGTTTTTTTGGGTTTATTTTTTGGTTTCTGCGATGTCGCCTGCGCGGGCAACAATTTTTCAATTGTAGCCCGCGGGCTACATTGAGTTTGTACTTTACCACGTGACCATGATAGAACGAATCAGAACGCGCGCTTTGATCGAATAAACACGAGCTATTTAACAAATAGATCTCGTTTTGCGTGCGTGTGTACTGTATAGATACACAGATGACGTCACATAATGTCATGAACAAAAAAAGTACGCAACGAGACGCAGTCGAGTTGCGTGACTGTTGTTCATGACATTCTGTGACGTCTTCTGTGTATCTATTACAGTACATACGCACAAAAAACAAGATCTATTTGTTTTATACAACAACAAACAGGGATTTTTGTCAACCGTGTATCTGTACTCTCATAGCAACATGGCTCTCGACCAATCAGAGCGCGTGATTTACTAGTGTTGTTGTATAAATAATAATAAACATTGTAGCAGTCAGAAAAAACACCTCTTGTTTTGCAGGAATGGATTCGGCTGGATCGCATTCATGATCAACATCCTTGTGACGATGTTCTACCTTGTACCTCTGTCGTGCTTACACGTGATCCTTGAGGATAACGATCCATTGTATTGTTATGATCGCCTGAATGGCACGGATGTGGACGGGAACGCTATCATACTGAAGGTGTCACAAACATTTCATAGGTGGCCGATAAGGGGGGCTAGTGGGGCTGAAGCTCACCACATTTAGATGGGGGAGGGGGGAGCACCTGACGTTTTATGCAACAGAATGCGACAGAAAAAAAAAGGAATTTGGTGGCGCCATATGAAACGTTTTTTTTTTACAATGGTACAATGGTACTGTGCCAAGGAATTAAGCCAATTCGTTAGTTTTATTGTTTGTTTTGTCCCACAATCGTGACTGAAAATCAGTAGGGCTTTTTCGCTAGCGCCAACAAGCAGCGCGGACTGTTTTTGAAAAATTCATATGCTAATTAACAATTGCGATTCACGACCCCGAGCCGCCATGTTTCAGGGCCCTCCGCCATCCCCTGCCATGCTCTCTGCCGTGTCGCCATCTGTCTGCTTGCAGATGCTCTTCTGACTTAACAGCTGGAACCATCTCGTCTGCTTTTTAGATTTTTCTCTCGTCCTGACTTCTCTCTTCTCATTCGCTCTTGAGCAATCAGTCGAACCCGACCGAGAGCGCAATTCGTACCTTCGTTGTCCTAGAAGAGTATTTCCTTTCGTCATGGTCGTCTATATCGGTCGCATCCCCGTCTGTCTCCCTTATAGACTTTTATTTTCTGTTCATTTTTAGGACGTCAACGCATGTCACAGGTCTCATACGGTGAGTTTGCAATTCTATAGTAATAACGCTTAAAGGAGTCTCCCCTATTAAAGTGCACTTGTGAGCGGATATAAGTTTGAGACATTCATAAAGTATCTTTTCTATTGGAGAGGGTGTACAATGTTATGGTATCGAATCGCGGCGTTGATTGCAAGACTTCCAAACATAGCGTCACAGCACAAGTAAAATACAAATTAACTGAGTTTGTAAATTAAGGTAGCGTTAGGATCGCAGCTCGTTATAGTTTATGTACTCAAATAGAGGAGTTGTGCGACCAGGCAAAATATCAAGTCCACTAGAGAAAGATGGTGCTAAAAAGTTGCTCAGGTTTCTCTTGTTATGAATCATGGTGTAACACACCAAAATGTTGAGGATCACACCAATAAGATAAAGAATGGGAACTCCAAGTTCTCCATGCCCCAGGTCTAATGTATTGATTGTTGTATACTTTACAAGCTCTTCAGTACATCATTAGATATTATTATTGTTGCTGTTGTTGTTGTTGTTGTTGTTGTTGTTGTTGTTGTTGTTGTTGCTGCTGCTGCTGTTGTTGTTGTTGTTGCTGTTGTTGTTGCTGTTGTTGTTGTTGTTGTTGTTGTTGTTGTTGCTGCTGCTGCTGCTGTTGTTGTTGTTGTTGTTGTTGGTCTAATGTATTGTTGTTTATTTATGCCAGGATGTGCAAGCTCTTCAGTACACTATTATTATTATCGTGACACTGCTCTTAGCAAAGGAGTGTATCCAGTTCGTTACCAAGGTAACAAAATGCAAGCCTATTCTGCGTAGCAAAATTCTCGTACCCAAAGCTCCCTACCTCGCGGGAAAGGCTCTGAGACAGCCATCGATGGGAGATTTGGCACATAGCCGTTGAGGGAAAGAACTTTCTACGTATGCACCAACATCAGCCAATCAACAAAGGCCTTCAAATGGCGGACACCAGAGGCTCGTCGCCTTGCCTGGGAGCTCTGGGTACGACAATGGCGTAACAAGATTTTAAGGGCGTGACCTTCCAGGGGCCCAAGGTATAGGGCCTTCCCTCTGAGCTATATCCTTGTTTGGGTTTGACCAGGGAAATGTAAGAGTCCTCACGCTTTCCGGCTTGACAGACCAGCTATTTTTAGAAACAGTTTCCCATTGTTTAGGCTAGTATGATTGTCACTAAGTAGAAATATTGTCGCGATGTCGAAATGCGGAGAAAACGCAAAAACAAAGTAAATCTGATTTGCTTTCGACATTCATCTGAAATCCGCTTTATGCATTCTAACGAATTTATGACTTTACCCCCATCCTAAGCATAAAGGTAGCCAGGATTATCAAGCCGCGGATCCTAGGTTACAGGACCATGAATTCATAGATCCGACATATCATTCAAAGTCATAGTTACTGTTGTTATCTCCCACAAACAAACCAAGTTTCTCCTTAAAAAATGCCAAAAACATTCCGATCCCGCTAAGTTTTCTGTTTTACCAGATATCTTTATCTTCGGATCATCTCAGTTTAATCTGTCATAAAGGCAAAAATTGCTGCAAATCGGACTGATTTCGGAAGTCATGCCATCGTGTGGGAGACGATCCGTCCCAGTGGGAGAAACGTTTTTAACTCTGATTGGTATATCCAGACAGCTTGAAATGACTTCATTGTTTACAGTTGTTTTCACAACACTTTTCCTCGCCAGGTTGCGACGTTGGTTCCCGTGTTCCCAACTAGCTAACTAGGCTCTCACAACCAAGTTCCTAACTAATTTCGTAAGTGTGCAACTCAGATGGAAAATACAGACAAAAAAAACACACACACAGAACCTTTCAATACTCACAGATCACTACAAAGAAGCCTAAGCAGCTAACGTTTGAGTTTTCCAAGCAAAATTTCCCAATATAGATGCGAAGTTACGAACACATGAACCAACTTCGCAACTTGACGCCGAAAAGTATTCTGAAAACAACTGTAATCGTATCTATTCATTATAAAGCCCCGATACCAAGAACAGCCGGACAGAGTATCGATTTCACTTTTTACTAGATTACAAATACTGAACGTTATATCGTCACATATCAGTCCCAATCGTTGTGTGTTTTCTCATCAGTGGCAGAGATACGTGGCATCACCAACCAACTGGATTGAGGTCACTGCCTTTGTATGTGCGTTCATGTCAGTCATGCCCACGTGTGAGTGTAAATGGGGTCGCCAGCGGATTAGCGCCTCAATTGCCTTGTTCCTGGGATGGATCAGTTTGATACTCTACATACAGAGGTATAAAGGCGTGAACGTTCCAAGATATTGGATAGATGTTTTGGATAGTCTTAGTGTACGGTGGCCCACAACTGTCACGGCTAAAAAGAAAAGCTCGCGGCTAAATACAAACTCTCGCGGCTAAATACAAACTCTCGCGGCTAAAAGAAAATGCTCACGGCTAAAAGAAAATGCTCACGGCTAAAAGAAAATGCTCACGGCTAAAAGAAAATGCTCACGGCTAAAAGAAAATGCTCACGGCTAAAAGAAAATGCTCACGGTTAAAAGAAAATACTCACGGCTAAAAGAAAATGCTCACGGCTAAAAGAAAATACTCACGGCTAAAAGAAAATGCTAACGGCTAAAAGGAATGCGAGTGACTTGTTGTCATAGAAACGATACTTGATGTGGAAGTATCCTAATTTGTAAAAATGTGAGTGACTTGTTGTCATGGAAATGATACTTGATGTGAAAGACTCCAAAGTAGTTATAAAAAAGTAAACTTGTTTTTTTGTCGCCTTCGGACTAGCATAGTTCGGGAGGTAATGGATTTATCTTGGAGTCGCACAATCTGATTTGCATGAGTTTGCGCTAGGTCCCCCCCCCTTGAGGAGTTTTTGGTAACGGCCGCCATTTTGGTTTCGAGGAAACTCGGCCGAGGTAGGTTGGCCGTGAGCCTTGCTTGCAGTGAGTATTTCCTTTTAGCCGTGAGCATTTTCTTTTAGCCGTGAGCATTTCCTTTTAGCCGCAGTGAGTATTTCCTTTTAGCCGTGAGCATTTCTTTTAGCCATGAGTATTTTCTTTTAGCCGTGAGTATTTTCTTTTAGCCGTGAGCATTTTCTTTTAGCCGTGAGCATTTCCTTTTAGCCGCAGTGAGTATTTCCTTTTAGCCGTGAGCATTTTCTTTTAGCCATGAGTATTTTCTTTTAACCGTGAGCATTTTCTTTTAGCCGTGAGCATTTTCTTTTAGCCGTGAGCATTTTCTTTTAGCCGCGAGAGTTTGTATTTAGCCGCGAGCTTTTCTTTTTAGCCGTGACAGTTGTGGGCCACCGTATAGTCGGGATCGATCGACAAAACACTTTCTTGAAGATAAACAACATCAAGAGCCCATATAAAAAGGAATCTCCATCACCTATTGATGGGCATCCGAAGCACAGGAGTAGATGAATCTATTTTTAGATTGTAGATTTGGAATTTTCCGCAAAAAATGAGTTGTCATGGTTACAAATTATGTCTTAGAAAGAAAGATGGCGGCGATCAACGCCACCGCAACATTGCGCGCGTTGAATCCCATATACGCACTCACAAAGTACCAATTTACCGTTTAGAGCGATATGACTGTAGTGAAACCAACCGCAAAGAGATTACAGGAATTCTGAAAAAATCTTCAAATAGACTCTTCTACTCCTAACAATCACTCTCCTAACAATCACCCGTTAAACCCCCTTCTGTCTAGGGTTAAGGAAGCTTCTAGAAGGCTGAGAAGTGCTACATGCACTCTGCCGAGAGTAAACATGGAACGGTATAAGAACACATTTTTTAATAGACTTAGTTTTAGATATAATTTAGCAATATAGGGGTGGGACTTTTTAGATATTTTTAGAATTATATAATTGGGAATTGTTTGTAACGTTCAGTATGTTTTTTATTGAATGAAATAAAGATTATCATTATTATTATTATTATTATTATTATTATTACTCTATTATTATTATTATTATTATTATTACTCCTGTACATATGGCTAGACGTAGTTGATGATTACCTATAAATCACCTGGGAGCGCGAACTTGTCTATAACCATTCCTTTTACTACGATGTCTCGCAGGTTGCCATCATATGGGAAATACGTCATTATGCTGTACAGAATGTTTGTCACACTGATCAAGGTATCACTCGATCTCGTCTTAAGGTATAGATATACGTTGGAGAGGAGGTGTCCACGAAAAAAATCGTGTCGGGCCGCAATTGAAGCTAAAAGGCTAACGTTGGTGTCATTTTAAAGCTAAAAGAATGACGTTTTTGGACGTATAAACTATTTAATTAGTGAAATTTATTGCCAAACTAAAGATTTTGAGCCGCAAGCAAAAGAGCAGTGTGTTTGCTATAAGAGTTCCAGGATGTTTGGGATTAAATAAACACGAACGCTCTAAACTGAATTATAAAGTTCTAAAGTTAAACTTACTATAAAATCAATTCGGAAAAGAAAATCAAACACCCCGCAACGTGGTTCTCACTACATGTGTCTATCATCTCCATAAATGTGAGATCAATACCTTAAAACAAGTCCGACCTACATCTCCAAGAAGTAGGAAATATTTCGAAATTGAATCGCTGAAAAACGTTCTTCTGCAACGTTTTCCGGGCTTTCACGGTTGGTGGGCTAGCTCCGTCCCATACTCCTTTAAAGGCCCATCACCAACCGGGAGTCTTTGTGCCCCGTTTTCTTTTGTTTTCAAATTGATCCATTGTTTTTCGGGTGCTCTGATTGGCCAAGAGTCCACAAAGGCTCTCGGTTGATGATGGGCCTTTAAGACAGTTGTACTTAGCCAATCAAGTTTGAGGCACGTGCTGAGATAGCTACGTCACGAAAATCGTAAATTTGCCAATGTTGACTAAATTAACCTATATCTATACCTTATAGAGTTTCTGCTCTTCTAACTTCTCCTTCATCTCGTCTTCGTCCTCTACCTCTTCCTCTCGTGTTAATAATGTTCCTCCTCTTCTACCTTCTCCTCTTTCACCTTCTTTAATCGTCCTCCGTGCTAAAAGAGCCTCTCCTCTTCTACCCCCTCCTTCTGCTCCTCTCGTGTTAATAATGATCCTCCTCTTCTACCTCCCTAGCCCTCCTCCTTGTCCTCGTCCTCTCATGTTAGAAATTCTCCGCTTGTACCTCTTCCTCCACCTCATCTGGCTATTCTTCATCATGTTACTCTTCCTCCTGTCAGCTAATAGCCCTCCTCTTCGTCCTCGTCCTCTTCCTTTCATGTTAGAGATTCTCTTCCTCCACCTTATTTTGCTACTCTTTCATGTTCCTCTTCCTCCTCCTGTCAGCTAATAGTCCACCTCTTCGTCCTCCTCCTCTTCCTCTCATGTTAGAGATTCTCCATTTGTACCTCTTCCCCCACCTTATTTTGCTACTCTTTCATGTTCCTCTTCCTCCACCTCATTTTGCTCCCGGGGGTGGGGGGTGGGGGGGGGGGGGGGGGGGGGGGGGGTTCTCCCAAGTTAGAGGGATAGGGGTGCTCGTCGGGATATCGGAAAATCCACCCTAAAAAAAACCAGGACATAAAATATCCACCCCCTAAAAAATACCTTATTAAACAAAATGACCCCTAAAAAATACCAACAATAAACCTTTTTGTTATTGTTTATTGTTTCTCATCTCAAAACAAGCTTGTTTTATAGAGCTATAAATGAATAAGAAAGCCAGAAAACGTTTTGCTTGGTTTGTGACCCTTTCATTCATTTGCGTACCCCTAAAAAATATCATTTATTAGTGAAAGCCACAATGTTTCTCCGATAACCCCTAAAAAATACCCGAGAGTCGATTTTGACCCCTAAAAAATACGACGAGCACCCCTATCAGGTCTACATGTGAAGAACCCCCCCCCCCCCCCCCCCCCCCGGGATTTTGCTACTCTTTCATGTTCCTCTTCCTCCTCCTGTCAGCTAATAGTCTACCTCTTGTCCTCCTCCTCTCATGTTAGAGATTCTCCGCTTGTACCTCTTCCTCCAACTCATTTTGCTACTCCTTCATGTTCCTCTTCCTCCTCCTGTCACCCACCTCCTGATCACCATGATCATCACCATGATCATCATGACTTTTGCGTGACTTGGGGCGCGGCTACGTGGGGTCGGGAACTGTAACCCCAACATCCGCATAAAGTCTTAACTTGCCATCATTTGTCGACACCGAGTAACTCTTTAATCTTCCTCCAGCTCGACGAACATAATCTGCGATATCCTACACATCCTCTCCCCGATCAACCACGACCCACGAACTCGTGTGTACCATTTCGTTGTAGGTCTTGCTGCTCCTCCTGTTATTCGCCTTTGCGTTCGGAATAACATTCCATCTCCTCTTAGATCAGGTAAGAGTACACGAGAATTACCCGATTCCATAACCCAAGTTTTGTAAACCTGTTTTGTAAACCTATTTTGTAAACCTATTTTGTAAACCTGTTTTGTACACCTGTTTTTGCCCCCGCAGGGTTTTGGCCCAGAGGCCAAAACCCGAGGAGGCATTATAGAATCCCCCGCGTAAAGAGAAAATATAAGGGTATATGGTACATATGGCAGAAAAAATCTCGATCCGTCGGAGCAGGGCCCGCAAAAGGTATCGGGTAACGTTTATGATTGGATGATCAGATCACGTGACTCGCAAAGGGCCCGCAAAAGGTCTTGGGTAACGTTTATGATTGGATGACCAGATCACGTGACTCGCAGCGTGGGTTTGAGACCTCTACTGTTGTCACTGGCGGACAATAAAAATTCTAAACATTCACAACAAACTGGTCGTGACATTTAATAAATCACCTAAAACTCTAAGGAGACGCTCAGCCGAAGTCAGTCAGTGCAATCCATAGTTCAGAATTAGCAAATGTTGAGCTGCTGTGGCTGTGTAAACTTGAATGTTCACAAAGCTAAGAGCTCTACCTCATAATAGTAGTAAAGCATTCAAAATGGTTGCTATTGTGCTTAACAATAGGTCCGCTACGAACGAATGTGATAATTTACCGACAAGATTTCCTTTTTATAAGTTCACAAAACTTAGAAAGAGGACTTTAGAATTATTATTTTTGCATCAGCACAAGGGAGAAGTAGGCGTTTTTGTCTTCTTCCGATGTGTGCGCTGTCTGCTGTGTAATGGTTGCCTCTAAAGTATACTAAGTAGGTTAAAACATTAAAATAGTACCTTTGTTGACCGGAAATCTCGCAAGGGCGGAACGCGTTTTTTGTTCTGTTAAATTAAGTTCTATTATAAGCTCTTTAGCAGCTTTAGGTGATAGCTGGTATAAAAACGCAGATATAGGTTATTAGGGAGCAGCGATTGAAAAAGGGCAAAAGCAGAGAAGTCGCGAAGCAGAGACAGCCACGAGAGTCTAAAGTATTGTGTTCTGTTCTCCGTTGTAAGTATTTCCGGAAAGATCAATTGGCTTTAAGCTTTCAAGTATTCATAGAGTTTTCAAACAAGATTTTTGTGCGCAAGTGTTTCTGAGTAAGAATGTGTATTAATAGTCGTTTGGAATTGTGACACAATAGTTTTAAGAATTTTCGGTATTTCGCTAGAGTTTCGTAAGAGTTTTGACGGCTTTTCGTACTTTTGGTTAGAACTGTTTGTAGAGTTTCGGCTTATAGAATTTCACATGTATCTTAACGGTTTTGTAATACAACTGACAAACTCAAACAAGCTGATAACGGTGGGTTCGCGTGTTGTCTGAAACAGCTGTAGAAATGTTAATTGAATACTTATTACATCTGCAGTTTAAAAAGCACGGGGGCAGCTCTAGTGAGAACTATTACTAGTGTAAACCTATTTTGTAAGCCTGTTTTGTAAACCTGCTTTGTAAACCTGTTTTGTAAACCTTTTTCGTAAAGGACCCTTTCACATCTTTGCCAAACGCCCTGATGCTGATGTTCATCATGATGATTGGTGAGGTGAACTATGTGGATGTATTCATGCCGTGGTCCAAGCTCGCGCACCCTTGGATGGCTAATATCATGTTGATCCTGTTCTGCTTGACCATGCCGATCATTCTCATGAATATGCTGGTGAGTAACGCAACACGCGTGACGTGTAACACACTACCACACTAACGACATTGCAACGTGTCCCAAATCAGGTCATAGTACGCCATACGCCTGGAAGTGAATTGTTAGCAGTAAACTTACGCAATTCATACATGCGATCCGTTACTAGAAGGCAAGGGCAAGGTGTCACGAAGCAAGTCACGCAATAGGCGTGACATTTTATACGTTGCTGTTATGTAACGCAACTGGCACTTCTATATAATACGTGCTTTTGGTTTCAAGGTTGGTTTGTCTGTGGGAGATATCGACAAGATCGAACAGAGTGCCTTGATTGACCGCTACATCATGCAGGTGGTTCCATTGGATCAGCGAAATACCAGTATTGACGCTGGTACATCATCGTAACCTGAGCTCATATTCTACCTTGCCGTTTTTCCAGGTAGAGCTACTGACCGTGCTCGAGGAATCCCTTCCTCTATGGGTACTGAGGCGTGTCCAACGACAAACACATGTGGAATATCCAAACAGACCCAAGTCCTTCGTGAAAATGGTAAGATAACATTGCTTTGAAGTAATCTAATGATGATCCATGGAAAATATTGATTTTTCTATTATTTTCCCATGCTTTTTTCGTTGCAACATAACGTCCTTATGTCGTTGTCGCTAGTGTGCACTTCCTTAAATGTTCTAAGCAATAGACCGATCCCGTCTTCGCATAAATTAATAACCAAACAATGGGCAGTTTTCCCTATGGAATTCAAAATGTCCGAGCAACAAACTCGGAATTCGAAGATTTTTAATTAATTCTTCAGCTTTTCGTGACGAAAATATAAAACCCATATACTATGAGCAAAATTCTAACACTTTCATGCAATCGGTGTATTTTCCATGCTCTATGCCAAAGTATCATTTTAGCTTGTCCGACGTAGCAACAGTAACTAGGGAGTAGAACAATGCAGCGGGAGCGGTGAATTGATCCTTTCATGTCTGTTGTTGAGATTTAACTCTGTTTCAGATGTTTGACGCTGTTATCGGATTCGGAGACGCCGAGGATGACGAAGAAGATGATGAGAAACCCTCTCCACAGATGATCGCTCTGCACGAAAAACTTGAGGAACAAACGGTTGAGTGAGTAACAGGACCCGACATAAGTATTGTCTTCAGCTCCTATTAGCAACTAACAAGAGTAAATTAGTTTTCGACTAACCTTTAGCAAATAACCTACGTTTTCTAATTTATGGCCCTTATGAACGACACACCCTTGTAAGCAAAAATTACGCGTTTGCTTATTTGATGATTTATCTTCACATTCGATCACATTGTATTCGCAAGATCACATTTGCATTAACCCGAACCCATAGCCTCGGATATAGCCACACATTTAATTGTCCCATTGTCAGGCGCTGATTCTAAGGTTAATCCACAATCGTTAGCCAAATGAAATCAAATGCAATACACTTGTGGCCAACTCATCCTCGTTTCCCAGTTTGCCGTTCACAAAGACACTGCGCCAAAAAACTGTACCTTCAGATCACATGCTATACCCATATAATTGTTTGAAGGATCGAGGACATGCGCACAATGATCAAGAGCATGTACAAGATGATGAAAGAACAAGAGGAGGAGTCCAAGCAAAAGCATCAACAGGAGCTTGCCAAGAAAACCAAGAAAGACACCAAGACTTCCGACCTGATTCCGAGTCTCAAAGTCCCCGACTTTACCATGATTAGCAACCCATTCGGGTCACTGCCCACCTTCGGGACGCTGCCCACATTCGGGATCAAGAGCGAAGACAAAACCGAAACCGAAACATGACGATACAGTAAAATATTACACAGTGGCGTCGCGAGTAAATGTACACAATAGAGTTGTTCTGCACAATGGCGTTGGAGATGCAAATCCTCAACTTAGAGAGAGAGATGCAAATAATTGTATTGTTTGAGGTGTATTGGTTGAGGTGTTCCTTTCCAATTAATTGATATTTGTTCAAAATAATTGAAGGGCATGCAAAGTATGCGGTATGCACCAAAGGTATCTACGGGGAATGGTGAAACTTGTTGGTCGGAAATGTTTTGGTTCTATGCCGTTTTCAGGTTTTGGAGTCTAGTGTAGGACTTATTTGAAAACGAATTGTAGGGGAACCAACCTTGATCAACAAGTAATTTCACGAAAATGTACTGTATGTGTTACCAACAGCGCGCACTTCCCAAACACTTTCAACTTTATTGAACTTTACTTTGGTATTTGTCTTAAACAATAAGGACACCCAGCAAGCAATGCACGTGTGTTTTTACCGCCATAATTTGAATATCTAAGCAGAATTTTGCATCTCTAACGGTCTTGTGCGGAACAACTCTACTTATAGGTAGGTTTTCACACAAACAGGAACGGTATAGCCTCGTCCCAAGGTGTCGCGACAGCTCTTCATGTAAGGCAACACTTCAGATACAGTGTGTTTTGAGCTGCCCTGTTAATCCGTGACGCCACCAACCGACAAGCCGCGTAGCCAAAAAGAGCCTGGGGACGAGGCTCTAGTTTTCAGACCTGTGGAACACGTGGAGTGCACATACATCGATGCAAACCATAGACACAAATAATAGAGCGAAAAGATGAAGTATTTATTTACAAAATATACAAATTGCAACTATTTTGTAGAAGGAGCACTTGTTTAAAAAACAAAAGCAAATAAAAACACAATGTCATTCTAGTTTCATTCATATCATTATTCTCTACCGAAGAATTATTTCCCCTTGCATTTTCCCATTGAGTGATGAAGCGATGAAGCAAGCGTTTGTAGTTTGCTTAGATGGGTTCCCACCTATACCCCTGGATGATTCAGATAGTTATCGTGACCAGCTTAGCGGAGTGAGCGCCAAAATCGACAGTTTCCTTGTACCGGTTGATGGGCCTTTTTAAAAACCGTACATAAGGCTCGCATGAGATTTGAGTTTCTGTCATCTGGGGCACGTCGTTTACCACGTCTGGATGTGTTATCTCATGTTGCCCGTAGATAACTAGGCGTCTAGCTTGCTAACATCTTCATAGGGGATCCCATCTACCGTACGGCCTTGCTGAGGACCCTGTAGTAGAGAGAAAATGAAAGTTCATAGTCTTTTACCGCGAAACTTGCTTATTTACACAAAGGGGTGTGAATTTCATCTAGGATATCAAATGAGCTTTCAGGATAAACCGCAAAAACACTGCAGGCTTACTAATTGATGCAAAAAAGCTTTGACCAAGGAAAGAAATAATAAAATTGTAGACTCGAAATACCTTGTTCCGCAACTCCTTTTGTGCGATAAACTCACTTATTCAGTTTTCTTCCTCGTATCCTGATGCCTTTGCAAAGTTGGATAGTCAAACACAGCGCGCAAAATCTACCGAAATTTAACGAGAAAGTCAC
Organism: Scolanthus callimorphus; assembly: GCA_033964015.1. NCBI lineage: Eukaryota > Metazoa > Cnidaria > Anthozoa > Actiniaria > Edwardsiidae > Scolanthus > Scolanthus callimorphus. The sequence continues at coordinate 29,360,615 of CM066913.1, forward strand.
GTACGGTGTTTTATTACCTCTTTCACCTGGACAGAGACAGAAAAACTCTTTTCATTGAGTGACATCAATTTGGCCTTCTCTCCCCTGTATGGGCCATTCAGAACCAGAACAAGCTTGCCTGAAACAAATCAACAGAGAGTAAATAAATACAATTTAGCAAGGAAAATAACACGAATACCGGCTCAGGCTCTCCCTCGTTTCCAAGAACAGATTGCCTGCTCGTAGATTAGAGGGTAATTGAGGGTATTCTGCCGTGTAAGAACCATTCCCAGAGGACAGCAGGCCCGTAGCCAGGGGGGGTTGCGGGGGTGCGCAAGCACCCCCCACGCGACAAAAAGGTCCACAGTTGTACACAGTAAATAAAGCACTTATATTTTACTTCCTTTTTCTAGCGAATTTTGACCAGCGGTTTCTCAATAAAAAAAAACGAATTCATACCACATTGGTCCGCCTTTTCTAGATTAGCACCCCCCACAAAAATCCCTGGCTACGGGTCTGGGACACCTGTGTTCAGCTCTCATTTCATCATGATTCGTTCTACCAAAAAAGGAAGCTTTTGTGATGCAGCTTGTGAGAACACTGAATTTGCTTTCTCGTAGCCGCCCTCGGATTTGTCATTTTTTGTCATCAAATCCAAGATGGCGGCCACGAAAAGAAACCCCTTACTCATGCGAGCAGGGTAAAGGACACTCCCATATGTAAGCTGTATAGGTATGTACCGCCCCAATGAGTATGTTTTTTGAGGTTCTAGGCCCGGTTGTATAAAAATCCACCTAAGTGTCCCTCTATAGTGTGGTATTTACGAGTGTATTAAAGGTACATTTACGGGTGCTGTATAAAGCATACATACGTTCGCACGAGACCGGTACAAAACCGGACCGGTCAACAATTTTGGTACGGTACCGTCGCGCGTTCACACGGTAACTGCGCTACCGGAGTGATTTTGGAACGGCTATAGGGCCGCTATAGACCGTAAGAACACTGTTGCAAAACGTGCCAGAATTGTACCGGTACCGTATGAACAGGCGGCATCGTAACAGAATTGTACCGGTCCGGTTTCGTAGCGGTCTCGTGAGAACGAGGGAAATGTTATGGCTAATCTTAAGTGAAAATTTGCAGCGCCATATCCAGAATTCATAATTAATTGTAAAATCTGCAAAACCTATGCACGTATTCAAACCTCCTTTGCGCTTATATGATTTTCTTTGTTAAAACGTGAAGATTTATTAACGAGTTTGAGAAGATGCTTGCGCACTCTCATTCACAGTAAATGGCGGGGCAGCTGACGTAGATTGGGGAAAGGGTTACAGACAATATAGGTGGTTTTCTAACCTATGGCTGGTATAACTGTCTCTAGATGTTCTTGATCAATCCTGAGTACATCTCCTGAGTTAATCATCTTCACTTTTCCAACATAACGGTTTTCAACTTCCTGGGGGACGAAATAGAACAAACATCTCGATAACATGTTTGAGGAAAATGCATTGTGTAAAAGCATGTATATACTAGCTTTATATAACACTTTAGAGTGGCATACTGCAGAATATCCCACGTGTCACTTGTATCTTCTGGCGTGCACACGATCATTAAGAGAATAATCTACATCATGGGAATGATAAATAGTCGGAAAATCACACCTGCAACTAGTAAACTGGTAAAAGTGGGGGAAGAAGGGGGCGAATCTCGTTTCTAAAATTAAGTGGCTATTTAACGTTTCAAGGCATTCAAGAAGGCTTTTTTCGTGTTTCTCCAAAACAAAAAGATCTGACTGAAGACTCTATTCTAATAAAATACTTTTAGATCTATTTAGTAATTGATTTTTTGATGCGACAATCAAGCAATTTTGTAGTACAGTATTTGATCTACCAAAACTCCAAACACAACAAATGACATGTAAAATCTCCAGTCCAGGAGGCTTTAGAGCCGATTTCAGTCTCATCCCCAGGCAACTCATGTACTGAAGTTTATGCACATGAATTGCATGTGATTGTTGACGAATGACGTTCTAGTATTTAAAAAATACAGTAAGACCCCTCTTATTTACAAGCCATAGTGGTTTGATTTGGCCATTGTTTTAGTAAAAGACTCTGGGAAATGTGACAAGTAACGAAGAGTGAAGCATGTTTGACAAAGCAGAGTTTCAACTCTAAACTACCTACTTTAACAATGCCTTTTTTCTTGTAGTATTTTTCACCAAGCTTTTATACATGACTTTAACAACAATGTCCTAAAAAAGAGAAAGAAAATTATTTAGAATAAAGCATACTTATTTAATGTTTGATAACTTGTAGGAGTCTACTATCAACTAACAAACCTGAAGCCTCCATAAAGAGAGGACATGCACGTACAAACCTTTGCAAGCCAGTAGTCCTTTTTGCTGATCTTTTCCTTTTTGATTTGCTCCATCTAAAATACATGTAATCAAAGCGGAATAACTATCAATAACAAAGAGAAGAAAATGGGAATTTATTTTGTCAAAAAAGCAAAATTCTAACCTCCATAATTTCTTCTAGCGCTGTCTTCCGCTTGCGGCTATCAGAAAAAAAGAAGATGCAAATCAATTGAAATACAGTACTGCATCATTAGTATGATTAGTTGGTGGATTCAATTTGTTCAATTCAATCTACCTGATTATTTTCAGAAATCTCATGAATGGAGTTGAAAACTTTCTTGAGAAAGAAATTTCCATTCTGATAGACCATCATTCTTTTCTGTGGTAGGTTTTCAAAAGCTGTTTTGTCCATAAATATTTACCTTTCCTTGTCTTTGGCTTTCTCTTTCCCAGGTTCTCCATTGTCTGTAGTTTTGTCTTTGGCCAATGTTTTTAGAGGGTTTTTAGCAGCTGAGAGCCTGTTAGAATAAGTGATTGAAATCAGAGGTCATCATGCCAAATTTCGGCACATTGTGAGAAGTGAGAAGTAGTTCCAGAAATATCGCAGAAGCTAATGATGTCACAATTTTAAGCCTCACATATTCCACTCAACTTGCTTATAGTTCTTACAATCTAGACACGCCCAGCATGTTATAAATGTTCATATCCTACCATTCCAACAATATTCCTGTTGATATGATCCATTAATAGCTATTTTGGAGGACTGGATTATTTGGCCGCCATGTTGGTGCCCATCTGATTGGGCACCAACATGGTGGCTACATGCATTTACTCTACAAGATAGCGCATATTCATTTCCACATATTCCATTCAGGAAACACCCATTCAGCCTCACATTTACCCAGGTACTGTAAGTTTGTGTTCTCTGTACAGTTCTTTTTAATCTGAGGATCAGGCCCTCCCTCGTTTCCCTTGAAAAAATAATAAAACTCCGCCTGATACTCAGGCTAAGTTCTTTTGAGTTTACATCATTTCAAAGTATATTTGGGGAGATAAATTTAGTCACCTGTCAAGAATATCCAGCCCTCTTCTGGAGGGTACATACATGTAGATGACTAAAATATATTTCAATTTATCTCATGAAGCTATATTCTTATGACTTCGTAGGCATAACACAAAGAACTTGTAAGATTGTGTGATTCCAGAAAAAGTCCCCCACCCTCGTAAGGGATTGAGATCCCCCTAACTTGCTGGAATTTCCAGTGAGAAATACAATGACTGTATGGGAAATAAAAGCATTTGACCCTGAACCAGTGCTGTCAGAACAAGTCTGTGAACGCTATTTTATGTTTCATTGCCAGCTACTTTTCATCAGATCCCAGACAAAAGCATAATTAAGCCACTCAAAATAGCCAAACAAGACCGACTACATTTTCTGAATAACCGCCTGCTTAAAAACATTCTGACAGCACTGCTCCACCCCTCTGAATTTTCTGAATCCCTTCAGTGGGGGTGGAATGGATTTTTTATCACACAATTGGTTTTAATTTGAAACAAAGAAATAAACAACAATCATCGCATACCCAGTACTACCAACCGAAAGCCCACTTGGGCCTGGCTGGTCTGATTTTTTTGATATCCCACCAAGATTGAAGGCAACTGTTGAGGGAAAAGAAAAAAAAAAATAATTTTTGCAAAAAATATGTGCTCAAAGTCATCTCAGCAAATCCGTCTTTGTGATAGCAATGAATTATAATATTGTTATATTTTTTGTGAAGATCACTGACTGTACAAAATTGTAAAGTTTCAAATTATTTTTTATGGGTACATGATGATTACAGAAAGAAACACAGTAAGCAAAAGGGAAAAGATGCAACAGGAAATTGGAATTCCCATGCAAACTGCTGTCAATGTTGGGCTATGTTGGAAGAAGTCAAACAATGTTCAATGAGTGTGATTTGACTTCAGCTTGGGCAGCTGTGAGGAGACTAATGGCCAACTCTTTAAATGAGAAAAATATCCAGGATGAAAGGCAAAACCTAATGCCCAAAGAAATTTGCAACAATGCAGCAGTGCAATTTTACTGATTCCAACATTAATTCAATTCAAACCTATATCAGTCAAGTCAGGACTTTCCTACTTGTGGTAGAACCCAAAAATTATTTGGATGACACAGTACTACAATGTCGGAAATGTCTATTCAGAAGTTTCTGAGTTGATGTTGTTAGCCATAAAATTATTGGGGAACCTGGCCAGTGCCCCTACCCCCCAACTGGCCCCCTGGTTCTGTTGCCTATTCTGTCGTATTATAGTAGGTAAAACTCCTACCCTTTTCTTCTTCACTTTCTCTCTGAAGCTCAGTGTAGACAGCATCAGGCTGAAAAATCAATAACAGTCACATCTGTTTTAAATGTGCTTAATCATTAAAATTTTCAGCATTTCAAAGGTAGATGTACTAATATGTATTCCTACCAGTATTTGTGATTAAAAGATGACAAAAACCTTTTAAAATGCAATTGATGGAGACTAGCATTTTGGTTCATACAAAACTAGCATTCACGCCTTTGGAATACAACTTTGTTTCCTAGTCATGACATACATAATATCCTAGTCACCAAATGAATACCAAGCAAGAAGAAACATGCATGTATGGGTACCACAGCTCATTCAATAGCCTGTGTAGCAAGCGTTTCTGTGGGGTTTCAGGGGACAGACGGAGAAGACTGAAGAAGTTCGAGATTTTTGATGATTTGGAACCCCATTGAAAACCCCCACACAGACTACTCACGACATTCAAAACTGGGATATCTTAATCGCATGGGCACTCAAAGAGTTTACAATACCATACCTCATCGCCTTTTCTTGCACGCTCCCTCTCAATTTGCTTCTGGATGTGTCTCGCTAAAAGAGGAAGAGTTTCATAAAGTTGCCAAAAGAGATCACAGGTGCATGAAAATATAAAGAACAAAATATGAACTCATTAGAAGGCTTTACCCTGTTTGTCGGCATCATCAAGCTCCATTCTCTCTTTTGCCTCAAGTGCCTGCAATGATATAAAAGAAAAAGGTCTATGAAAAAAATGCTTGCCGTTTAGAAACAGATGAATATGACTTACTTTCTGTCTCTCAATTGTTTCTGGATCTCGATCAATGTAAGCAACAAACCAGCCCTTCTCTGTTTGATCAACTTTGCAATAACCTGCAAAAAATATTCCAATTGATCACTATTAAATAAATTGGAAATATATCTGTCATTGCCTTGACAAGAACATTTGTAGTTCAAGGTATTCATTTGTAGAACAAGGTACAGGTACGTATTTGGTCACAAGCATTTCCCTTCTAGAAGTGATTGATATCATTGATTTTCCCTTAAGCCTGGTGCACACTAGCGACATAACAACATAAGGACGTTATGTTGCAACGATAAAAGTATTGAAAAATAATAATAAATACGGTATTTTCCATGCATCATCATTATATTTTTTCACTAAAGCAATATTCTGTTACTTTTTGTTAACTTCAGCGTTTTGAAACCACTAAATTCTGTTCGCGTGACAATTTTCTTATGTTGTTATGTCGCAAGTGTGCACCAGGCATTATTTGAAATTATGCACACATTACCTGCAATCTGATTGTCACACACCAGTTTGATTTCTTTTGATTAACTAAAATTACACTCACGTGTGCAGAATGTTCATAATGAAACCTACCTTCCCTTCCAACCCACTTTACAAACTCTGATAACGTTTCCCACTACAAGTCAAATAAAGAAGAGAACACAGTAAACAACTTACAGCTTGCTATGCAATAATCTATTCTGGTCATGTATTATTATCAAAATTGTGTAATTTAAAAATCTTAATTGCTTCTTTCTAAAAAACTTAGAAATGTTACTTCAAGTACTTCATTTGCTAAGAACCCCCAGGGGGTCTCCCTTATGTCGACTATACGGGGATATAAATGGGTTGAAAATAACTAGAATTTGTTGAAAAAAAAAACACAGAATCAATTCAGTATATTAAAGGGTAACCTTTTTCCTAATAAAAGGGTAAGGGGTCAAGAGTCTGGGCAGAGCATCCCGCCGGTACAAATATTTTGAAGTAGTATCCTCCCCTCTTTCTCAATTCAGTATATTAAAGAGGTAATTTTTTCCTGATTTTACTATATAAAATGGTCAGGGGTCGAGAGTCTGGGTGTAGCATCCCCGTACAACAAGTAGCGGCTAGAACTCTTAAGAGCGAGTTTCTGTAAATATCAACCAAGTCGGGAAGAGTCGAAAAAATCAAAATTTCCCAAACATTCCTTAAACATAGTCTATGATGAGGTGTCTTCGGCGCTGAAAGAATTTTTTGATATATTTAAATGTCGGTGAGAAAACCCGGATTTTTCATTTTTTGCCCAAAAAGGGGTGAAAACCTGGTAATTTTTGCCCCAATTTAACGTCTCCCTACAGAACAATCGCAAGTATTTATGAAAATACCAAGTTATTGTCTGAAAAGTACATCATATGTGCATTCGTTTTAACTTCTTTGCACAAACATCCGCTACACATAAAATATTTTCTGTATTTTTAAATATTTTTGAAAAAGTGCACGTTTACAAAATGTAAAAAAATAACCATATTTGCGACCGAATATCGCCCATGTTGGGACGTGTTTGAACATAAGAAAGATATCATAGAAAAGGGCATTCATTCCCCTTCCAGAAAATACAAAAACATTTTTGTGCAATTAAAATGGCGAGTTTCTGCAAATCCTTGAAGGCGACGCTCTAACCGCCTAAATTAACATGGGATTTCTATGTATATGCAGAATATTTTATTTTTACCACGCAATACGTTGTAAATGTTTAACAAAAATAACTAAAGTAGCTATTAAATACATTGAATTATAGCAAAACATATTTTATTGTCACATTTTGCTAATTTTATAGCATTTTAGTGATGTTTGTACAAGGGAGAGAGGGGAGGGCCACCCCCTCTGAGGTTTACTTGCGATATTTTCGACAGGCTTTAGAATTAGGACACCAAATTTTTAGTAGCTGTTGATGTTTCCATCGCACAATATTTATTGGGAAATTGTCATTTCGTTACCATGGTAACGAGTTAGAGCGTCATCATATTTTCAAGTTAGAGCTATGTTCGGCAATTTCTTTCTCCTTTGGCTTTCAATCAAAATTTTTAGGGTTTAAGACTTACTACCTATAGCAATAAGTTACGGAGGTTTCAAATCAATTTCGATCATGCCATCCTTAAAAATCTTGACGGGAATGAGAACCCTTATTTGCATAAAATTTGCCTTTTTTGTGCATATATTTGCCAGCCTTTGTGCTGATTTTGTGGAAAGCTGGTCAAATATGTAAGGCATTCTAAGTAGTCTACTAAAAGGGTTTCAGTTTGTTTGCAACATAATATAAATACAGGGAAAGAACGGTGAGTTCTATTTTGCTGATTCAGCACTTTTGGCTAATAAACGTTTCACTGGTTGGCAATGACTACCGCAAACCAAACAGCAATATATCTAGTAAATATAGCTTCAATTAACTTTAGCTTAGAAAAATAAACAAATACACGGATATTTTCAATTTGTAAAAGAAAGTGTAAGCCGTACTCACTTGGCTTAAAGGCAGACACGCCCCTGGCATTAACTGTGTCAGCGGATTATGCGCCAAGCAGATATTAAATTTGCATTTTCGACTTTGAAGAAAACATGTTTGACTCTATTTGTGAAGATAAAATTTGTATCTCCACGCGGCCATGTGATATCCTCTATGTATTATCAAAGTGGAAACAATTTGGTTCATCCCTTCCCAAGATATAAACCTTTCTTGTTTGGATGACGTCATACCACTTGACCACGCAGTTCTAACCCCATTGCCACTTAGACATTTTCACCAAAGTTTGGTTGTCTGAGGCTCATCCCTCCCTAAGATATAAACCGTTTCTCGTTTGATGACGTCATCTATGATGTCATAACACGTGACAACGCAATTCCACCTCCCTTGTCACTTAGATAATTTCACCCAAGTTCTGTTGTCTGAGGTTCATCCCTTCCCAATACATATACACTTTCTCGTTTGATGGCGTCATCGATTACGTCATACCCCATGACCATGCTGTTGCACCCCCCTGCCATGGGAAGGTTCATCCGCTAAAAAAAATCTGGTGGGTTGCCTGTGTGACCCCGGACGAACGCACAAACCGGAAGTCCATGACAAAACAGGTCGATGCCAATCTCGTTCCCAGAGCCTACTCTGCTGTTGTTGTTTGTCGTAGGCACTGACGGCAGATAATTGTAGGCAATTCTGATTGGCCGATATTCCCGCCCGCTATTTTGAAATTTGCCTAACGAACAAAGACGGTCACCATATATGGAGAACCGGATACAACCGATTTCGTCTGCGTCCCGAGTAAGCATGACCGAGAGGCTCTGGGAACGAGATTGAGGTCGATGCATTACACTTTTGTTTTCTTTCTTCTTTTTCTGCATGTATGGGGCTCTGCTGGAGCTCCGCTAAAATTATGTTTTTTTTTTCTTCTTTGAAAATTGAAGGAAATTTTTTAAGGTGATAAAGAAATGAAGGTGATATTTTTACCGTGGATAATAAAGTGGAGATACACATAGGCATTTCGTAGCGCCTAATAATGTATGGACTGTTTTATTTGTCAAAATAGTTTGATATATTTTTCGTTTGCATCAATTCAAGCGACATTGTTTTCAACGAACAAAGAATGATTAACAAACAGAGATGGAGAAACCCGCATGCTAAAATATATAATTTAAACACGTATCTATAAATCGTTAAGCCAAACAAAAGCATTTCATTGAAGTTCATTTTTACTATATTGTTTTCAAATTGCTGCTAAGTATTATATTAATGTTTAGTCCATTTCCAGTAAAAGTAATTAAAAAAATACAGAAAAACAGGCTTAATAGTTTATTTTTTAGCCAATAAGTGCTGAATCAGCAAAACTGAATATTGAGTTTTTTTCTACCTTGATCTTCATTACGCTGCAACCAAATCGAAACCTTTTTAGTGGACAACTTAGAGTTCCTTACCTTACCTACTTGACCAACTTTCCACAGACTCAGCACAAAGGGGTGGCAAATATATTCACAAAAATGTCGACTTTTATGCAAATAAGGGTTCTCTACACCAAAGCTACTGAAAATTTGATGTCCTAATTCTAAACCCTCTCGAAAATATCACTAGCCAGTAAACCTCAGAGGGGGTGGCCTCCCCTCTCCCCTCCCTTGTACAAACATCACTAAAATGCTGTAAAATTAGTCAAACGTGACAATGAAATATGTTTTGCTATAATTCAATGTATTTAGTAGCTACTTTAGTTATTTTTCGTGAAAAATGTACAAGGTAATGCGTGGTACAGACAAAATATTCTATATATACCTGGAAAATCTATCTTATTTTAGGCGATTAGGCCGTCATCTTTAAGGGTTTGCAGAAGCTCGCCATTTTAATTGCACAAAAATGTTTCTATATTTCCTGAAAGGAGAATGAATGCCCTTTTCTATGATACCTTTCTTGTGTTCGAACTCGTCCCAACATGGGTGATATTCGGTCGCAAATATGGTTATTTTCCTACATTTCGAAAACGTGCACTTTTTAAAAAATATTTAAAAATACAGAAAATATTGTATGTGTAACGGATGTTTGTGCAAAGAAGTTAAAACGAACGCACATATGATGTACTTTTCAGAAAATAACTTGGTATTTTGATAAATACTTGCGATTTTTCTGCAGGGAGACGTTAAATTGGGGCAAAAATTACCAGGTTTTCACCCCTTTTTGGGCAAAAATGAAAAATCCGGGTTTTCTCACCGACATTTAAATTAAATCAAAAAATTCTTTCAGCGCCGAAGACACCTCAACATAGACTATGTTTAAGGAAAGTTTGGGAAATTTTGATTTTTTCGACTCTTCCCAACTTGGTTGATATTTACAGAAACTCGCTCTTAAATATGAATGGCTTGTTTAATTTTACAGACGCTGACACTACAGCTGTACATGCATTCCAATTAGTCTCTCACTTGTATATATCACATTAAATTAAACATTTGTTACATGTACCGGTATATCTACATGTACTGACAATGTTAGATCAAGCACAATAATGCTTGACATAAACAAACTTTATACATTTACCACTGTATGCATTGCTACACGACCTCAAAATTCAATGTTGCGATGGGCGATTTTTATCCATCAATCAAACCAAAACACTAGATTTGGCCACTTCAGTGGGTCAAAATTGATTGCCCTATCAACCAAAATGGTTTTAAGCTATCCCTTGTCTTCCTTGCCTTGAATGTTTATAACTTTCTGGTTCAAGAAAATTAACATTACAATTTTCTTGCATAAAATTGCCAATCGCAACAGTGAATTTTGAGGTTGGCTAGCAATGCATACAGTGGTAAGATGCAATTTGGGGCCTGTCCTGTCCAATTTCTATTTTGAAGAGTTCTTGGTAGCTAATTTATGTATCTAAACACTGAGCATATTGATCATTCAAATTTCACACAGCAAAGTGGAGATTTGGCAGTTTAAGTTTCCAATATTATAAAGTTTGTATGGGAATTCTGAATTCATTTGCATTTTTCTTAAAAGTAAGACCCCTTTTCGTTTGGCGGAGCTCCTTTATTCCACTATGTAATCGCTTTTCAATTTGGCTGATAATACTTAGGTATCACACTGGGTGCTGCAACCTTTTCTGAAATAGGTGTATTCTGGTACCCATCAATAACACACAGTTCCAAACTAAAAATGAGTCTCATTTCTACCATTTCTTCTATGTACCCTGGGGACGGTCGGCACTAGTTTTTGCCCCCCCCCCCCACATGCATCCAGAATTTCCAAAATGGCTTACTCCCCATGCATATAGAATTCCTGAGAGGTTAAACTAGCTTCCACCTTCGAAAAAAACCTGTGCAGGCAGAATTTCTGAATGCTGCCCGTCCCCAGGGTACATATATTTTCTGGAATTGCTCATTGGACCAAACACCCTATTCCCTATAACAGATTCCAATGCACCATATATACTGGAAATGTTGGACATCACAAACCTGAGTTGAATTCATGTGAACATGTAATCTGTCACTGATAAACTCTTGGTACACCTGATTAGCATGGACCCTCTTTGTCCCTAAAATAAGACAAAAAATATCAAGTAAATTTTTCACTAAAATTCAAAGCTTTCTTTAGAGTGTAAGTTGAAAACTATAAGAACGTTGGAAAATCCAAGACCAATAGGCAATATTTTGTAATGGTAGACAAACGTTTTAATATTTCTGTCACTTGACTCCTTTTCGGGATTATAGAAGACCATCATTCTGTTTCTTCCTTGGAGGAAGTGGAAATGTATTCAAAGTTCATACACAAAGGCAATCTATTTAAAAAACAACCATGATCCCAACACAGTTTTGGCTACACTGAGAAGCTTTAGGCAATGTAGAATTAAATCTTAGACACATCGCTATCCCCAATTTGTAGTCAAGAAATTAAATTACCATACAGCAAGTGTACTAAATGGACTGAGGTATTAAAAAATGCTATTGTTACCGTTTCTTCTTTTTAAGAGCTTAAGGAAATCGTCTAAGAATTCCCTAAAAAGAAAGAATGGGGAGAACACAGGCTGTAAGCAAACCGGAAAGCAAGCTCGTGGGGCTTGTTTACAGACTTTATGAAAATGTGTGAACTGTTATTTTGTCAACTCACTTCGAGAAAGTATCAACAAACTTCTCTGGATTATCCGCAAACAAGAGTAGCTGCCTTTGGTGCGACTCAGATGAAGTGTGACATTTAAATCCATTCTAGAGATATAAAACAGCGGCACCCAGTTAACAAACACTAACATATGTAGCTACAATCAAATGCAAAAGTAGTTGGCACACTTGCCCTTCCGTTCCCTTCCTGCCTCTTTCAATGTTGGCTGGAAAATTATGCCGTTTGTCCAGCTCAACTAGCAACATTGAAAAGGGCGAAGGAGGAGGGAAGGGGATGCAATTGCGCCAATGTTTTGCATTTGATTGTAGAACTGCAATGATCAATCAAAAAGCATTCAACAACTATACCTCATCTCTACATTGCTTTTGGCACATTTGACAAAACCATCGCAGCTTTTGGAGACCTTTCGCTTTGATTCGATTCGCAATAGCTTTAGGAGTCAACGCTCCAGCTTTTTCCTTCCCCATTCTGATATCAGCACATAAAATCAAGCGAAAAATACAGGCAGAACATAACCTCTTCGATAAACTACGTTCGTAAACGAAACTCTTCTGCGAAATCCGACAGGCGTTCCTGGGGTTATCAAAGCGAAGGGTTATGGGTAACACCACAGGTAACCCGTGGATAGCGTGCAATCCTCGAAGCAGAACGAAAACCTGTTGCGTGATTTTACAAAAGAAATAAAAACTCAAATCTAAGAACGGAAAAAGCGAACCAGAACGACACAACTCAAGTAAAGCGATCTCATAAGTCGGGTTAGAGTGGACCAAAATGAAATCCGTCCGTGCACTGGAGGAGCGCCTGCTTGCGAGAGCCCATATGTTTCTTTTCCCGCAGCGAGAGGCGAGTTATTAGGACTGAAAAGAACAGCAAGCACTTTCGTAAATCTTGGCAAGCACGTCCAAATTTTGACGGACCATTTACTCAAAGTGGTCAAAACAATGACACTCTTAATAGCCATCCACCCACTATAAAGTTATCTCACGAATTTCTATACAGACTATAGCTTCAGGCAATTTTTTTTATAGCTCGTCACGAATACAATTTGAAGTGTGCGCAAATAATATGTTACCCCCTGAAGCTATCTGACAATACCTTTTATCCTAAAAATAGGTTTTTATACGATCAATTATGATCCATTAGGCAAACCTCATAGTGTCACGCTCTCCAAATCTTTCAGGTTACGTTTCCTGTTGCTACTAACGTATCAGATTTGTTGTCAACAGCTGCGACACTGTTTCGAGGGAAATCATAACATTTTCTGCTGGAATACAAAGGCAAATTAACTTTATTTAACGATTCCTTCGAATAGACGCCCTGGGATGAATGTACGTTGACTGTTTATGAAGGTTGATCAAACGTTCTACTGTACTTATCATCTGTTGTAGAACACTTGATGAAGGGTTATGGAAGCCGTTCGACAGTATTTTCCTCTGCGATAATAAACGAGCAAACATTGCTAAGATCTCAAGTAAGTGCAAATTGATTATTTGTTTGTTGAAATGCGAAAGTCAATAAAAAGCTACAGGAAGTATTATTTGCTCTTTCTTCCAGATATTTCAAGAAAGGATTGCGTTTCTTCTTGTCTTTAGTATGAACATTTGAATTTGTCACATCCATGGACATTTCTGAAAGGTTTTCTCAGTTACCCGCTTCCGCTAGAAGCAGTCTCCCTCCCAGGCCGCGAAGCGCTAGCCCAGCATCCTCAATCTCCTCAGCAGGGAAGGACAGACTGCATATAACAGCTGAGGGGAGGGAGGGCCGACGGCTGAGAAAGGCACTCGCTATTGCTCTAGGCCTGCGGAAGGCCAGTTCATGTTCGTCTGCAAGTAACAGCCAAAGCGAAGGAGAAGATCAGAGTTACAGCTTATTAGAGCTGATGAAAAGAACCAGACATACAAGGATGACAACCGGGAAAATGCAATTACCGGATTTAGGGCAATTGTTAGCTAGTACTTCGGGTACTAGAACGACTAGAAGAGTTACGCGGAAAAGTAGAACTGTTACTCGGACGCGGAATGGACTTGGGGATTCTGAGGAGGAGGAGGATAATGGGGAAGGTGACTTGCTAAGGAATGCACAGAAACGGGAATCGACAAAGTCTATGAATACGAGAGAGAATTCCCAAACTAATTCTACGGCTATTAGAAATGAGACTAACGTTAATAAAGTTGAGGAGGAGATATTTGCCTCGCTTGGGGAATCAAATGAATCCGCGGTGGTTCCTGCTTTCTCAAATGAGGGTAGTAGTGGCGCGGCGGCCAGGCTTTTGCGTGCAAAGCCACCAACTACTCGGGCACGTGGGAAATCGAAAATACCTACAGCTAGAGCTCTACCGCAACAAACATCTCGCGAGCTATCTTCCGAAATGAAACTACGTGATAAGAAAAGAAGCGGTAGGTCTAACGATCTTACAGATGCCACGCGTGGAAGGCAAGATGATTTGATCAGACCAAGCAACGCGATTGGCGTAGAGAGCGCGCCTGTCTACGAGGACGCATTTGATTGGCAGCTAAATGATCACGTGTCTAAATCGCAAGAATTCTTTTCTAGTTCTGATACTGCGATCGCAGAGAAGAATCTGGATACAATCCATAAAGAAAAGACGCAAAAGTCGCAAATACCTAGACTGATGAAAACACAGAAAACAGGCGTAAGGTTAAGAGATCTTCTAAGTACAGTAACGAGTGATGGAAATGAGAAGCAGATAAATACAACAAATACTACTGAACGCGATAAGAAGCAGCCCCAAGCTTCAAACTTTTCTATGAACTTGGGGAAACTTTTGCGGCGAAGTACCAAAGAAACAGTAGCGATAAAACAATCCAGTGACAATATGGACTTCGATTACGATTCTTTAGAGCGAGAACTTGCGAAGTTAAAACGTACTATGTTTGACACGCTTGAAGATTTTCAAGATATGAAGAAAGAGACCTTTAGGCTTACAGAGGAAGTTCGGAATATCAGAGTCGCCAAAAGTGAGATATGTAAATGAAATTTGGTTTATAAATAATGGCCCTAGAATAAATCGTGAGGGACGTCACCGGTTTTCACATTGCATTTGACTCTTACTATATATCAGGATGATGTAATGATATTATATAATTATATACACCTCATTATTGCACTGTCATTTGAATATGGTTTGCACAAGTCTTCTTAATTTTGTTGTATTAACGCTGAAAATCTTGCTCTTTCCAATTTATACTTAGGACTGCGCCAGATTTCTTTTCCTTTGATTGAATTCTTTTCCCTTGATTGAAAAACTAGAGATTCAAGAGGATACAAGCAAGGAGCGGCTCAAGTTAGTCCGGTATAGCACCCTTTGCATTTGTATCTTGTGGGCGCACGTGTCAGGTTGAACTATGCACTAGATATGACATCCTTGATTAATTATGAATAAAAAAAGTTAAAAAGTAACTCATTCTTAACATAGGCCTTTTTACTGTTCTATCGCTCGCCATTCAAATTATATTAGCCCTTCACAGCTCTCAGTCCAAATTCTCGCCTAAAATTGGCTGCCATGGCCTGCTAGTTTCGATTCATATCTAAAGTTTCGATTCATATCCCACTCAGCCTGGATTTTTTTTATCAAATCCAGGTGAGTTTTTCTCTGGTAGGTACACTTAGTTTATGGCCTGCTAGACTCATCACTTATGCTAGACTTCCAGGAGACCTACATCTGACAGCTAATTCAAAAGGTGCTTTTAATTGGGTTTTGAAACGTGAATACGTATTCTTGCTTGCGTGACAACAAAAAATGGCTTTCAGTGACCAAGTCAAATTCTTTGAATTTAATTCAAATTAAAATAGGTGTACCATACACACATCTCCTTCACTGGGTGTGTTTTTTATGGCGCGCGGAGCATATTGTGCATATTGACCGAATGTCCATTGCTTTATCATGGTCCTAAGTTTCAAGACTTTTGAGAGACGTTCAGTGTTGTTTCTAAAAACACATATTTCAGATATTTAAATTCCATTGTTGCAAAGCTTTTGAATCTGCGGTCTGCGGTCTGCGGTCTGCGGTACTTCCAGTTTTCTGAGTGAAATTTAGCAGCAAGCTCTATCTGATTGGCCCACGGCCGAGCGTAGCTATCTTTTGTTCTTTGTGTTAATTTTAATGCCCCAAAACCACCACCATACAGACATTCGGGAGAACAAACATTTGCTTGCATAGAAAATGGAGCCGCCATGTTCTCGGCTAAAACCCTAGCTCTGGCTCTAGCAATTGCAAGAAACCACAGGGCACCCATTAACGCCCTATGAAAACGACACCACTTCCTTGTACAGCAGCCTCTTTCTTTCCTTCGCACGAAACGACAAGCATAATTCAGCGGAGATACATAATACATCTGGTTTAGAAGTTTGGTGTGTAGTCAAATCGTCTGCTTTGAAATACCAAGTTCCGGAGATAAGGAGATTACCCTAGTCTGCTAGCCGGCTCTTAGTCCAGTGGGTTTTTTCAGAGTTCTGAGTTTTTTTGGCGCGCGGGAATAAAAATAATAACTAGAAATATCTGAAAGATATGGGAATGCTCGGAGCTATGGCAGTAAAATCAGACAATGAGGTATCGTTGAAATGTTGTAGACTGAAAAAGAGCAGTTTCTTTAGCCGGAAATGTTTTTTTTTTCTACAAATATTGAATTTCTCTCGGGCGCCTAGATCTAGTTCAGAACGGTTTGGTTGACCCCTAGCTGAATTATGATAAACATTGCTCGACGTAATTAAAACTACGTGTGTCGGAAACGTGAACTCTGAGGTCAAATGTCATTTGAACAACGTCAAGAATGCATATGGACATGAACATTGCTACCGGGACATGAAAATTGTCTATACTAACATCTCGCGCATGTACGGCGCATATATTGACCGCTGACCTCACTTTTGAGAGGGGGTCATGATTTAGTGGACATGAAAAAGACATGAAAAATCACCTCTCACGCATGTAACGGCAAGAATAGACTTGCTCTCCGCTCGCTACGCTCGCTCCGAGCAATAAATCAAATCTCCGAAAAAAAAAACACTACACTGGACAGCCGGCTAGAAGGCTAATAATACTCGAAACTCCCAAACTTCATGTAGGTACTAGTAGAATTACGAGATATTGCGTTTAAGAGAATTTTATTACAAAGTATATAGGCGACTGAAGAATTAAACGAGAAATCCTGATTGAAAAGATTTCGTTCTTCCGACGCCATCAACTGCCATCAATGTGCCATTCTGTTTGATGACTTGACCGCCTTGTAATATAGAAATACAATATATAATATAATTATAATGTAAACTTTGATATAGAGGGGAGGAGACATGGGAAATAAACTTAAGGTGACAAGGTGATGTTAAAGTTGCCATTCGTGGAGATCAATGCAAATGTCATTAAAACACATTTAATTTTCATCAAGCCGCGAAGCAGAAGTTCGTGGTGGGCGCCTTTTTACAATGCAAAGCCGGGTACTCCACATATTCTTCCAGTTCTAGGATACAATCGAATCGAATCGAATAACAATCTACAATACAATACTTTCCTTTTTTTCTTCTTTTTTGCTCAAGTGCATGAATTCATTAGTGATCACTTTTCCCATCTTTCAACAGTCCCTTGTTTCTCGCTATCCCCAGGCCCTATCGAGTTCCCCCCGCAAATCCATTCATTCGCAACTGTAAATGAATTCGGCGTTGGAGCTTTTGGAGGAATACATAGAATAAGAGAGTTATAACTTATTATTCCTATAAACTTCATTTGAGACAAACATCGCACTTCAGCTACATCAAAGTAGCGAGGAGATTATAAGAAGATTTGCTTGAGGATTTATTATGAAAATACCATGGCCCTTGCGCGAGTGAATACCATTTGGTTTGATCGTCTGGAAGATAGGCAGGGCCAGCCCCAGAAGTAAGTTATTACATTCTAGTACCTCTTATTTCGTTCTTCATATCCTTGAACTGAGTTCCCATCGATGAAAAGCCTACATTATTGTCATTATTGCTCTGGAATTCTTTTTAAGAATCCATGATTTGGTGTTCAGCCCTGATGGAAGTCGATTACTCGCTGCGGCCGGAAATGTAGTTTTGGTAAGCGATCAATAGATGCAGTCATAAGTGTGTTGATCGATTGTTGCCTATTATGATTGATATTGCTTGCTATTCAATTCTAACGCCGAAATATCATTTATTAACAAACAGTTTATCGTTGAAATGCCGTGTTTTCCGCGATGTGTTGTGAATTTTTTAAGAACCTTTGACCTCATTGAAATCCAATTATTTTCATGCCCTTGTTTAGATTTTAGAATTATTACATCGCGTGCTTTTGTTATTAATCGGTGTTTAAGTACATTTGACACACTCCAAAGTGAAATCATACAAAGGCCTTTTTAAACAAATATACCGTGCTTTATTTTGCGCGTTTTTCCAGTGAAAACAAAAACTCGTTTATCATGCAGTGTTTTACTGCGGACAGAATGACGCAAGCGATATGTGACCATGAGTTTTTTAAAAATATTGTATTGTCATTTTTTCGTTCACTGTTATATTGTTAGGTATACGACACTTTTGATGGGAGTATTATTGATATGCTCAAAGGCCATCGAGATACAGTATTCTGCCTCACATTTGACAATACTGGTAAGGAAACCTATCAAGTGCACACAAAAAAGAGATTCGAGCAATGATTGGCCAAAAATATGACTAGTTACTAAAACTCGTTTGATACCTATTATTTGAAGGTTCCCATGAAAGAAATAGAACAGTGGTAGTCCCGCCAATTAAAAGTTCTCGTGCCGAGACACTAAATTTCAAAGTTTTCTAAAATAATACAGGGATATTTTATATAAAGGTTTGCCATTGCCAAATATTTTTCCCGTATCTTTTGAATTTTTCTTAAGTTCCCATAATTGTTTGGCGGGACGATCAGGTGATCACTTATATATTCAAACCTTTCAGAAACACCAAAACCAACTTAGAGTAACAAAATTTTTGACCGCTTTTGTCAGAGTTCGTACGCTTTCTGAATGACAAAAATCCTCGATTTTTTGCTCATAATGTTAACTGTATTCATTCTTCTAAAAAAGGGGGGTCACAGTCTCCCCAGTAGGCTTTTACACAAGTTGCTCGGCAACTTTTTGGCAACTTTTGCCTTTTCGAGCAACTTTTTGGCAACTTTTGGATTTGAGCAACTTTGGGGCAACTTCCTCTAATTCGAGCAACTTATATCTATTTTAGCAATTTATGTCGTTTTTAAAGTGACAAAACGGCAGTTTTGTATTTTCCTTTGCCGAAAATCATATGGTTCTAACTGCCGAGTGCCTAGATTTGCTTTTGACAACACTTTATATAGACACCTGTAAATGATTTTTGGGATACCTGTGTGATTTTTTTTATCGGTCAGCGGTAGCCATGCGTTTTCAAAATGGCGGCCAACGTTTGTTATATCAATGTATTTAAAATCAGATGTTACAGATTATTTGTACTGTATGTACAGTTTATACAACAGTTTATACTTATAATAAGACGTAAAACTAATTCTTAAGACTTACGAAATGAGCAACTTTTGAGCAACTTTTTCTCAAAAGAGCAACTTTTGAGCAACTTTTTGAAAAAAATGAGCAACTTTTGAGCAACTTTTGAAGATTTTTGGAGCAACTTTTGACAAAAATCCGAGCAACTTGTGTAAAAGCCTACTCCCCAGGACCCCCCTAGCTACGCCCCTGCTACAGAGTATTTTTCTAAACACACTGCTACTGGCTACCGTCACAAGTGTTTGCTATACGGGAATAATCCACGTGCATGTCAAATGTAACTTCTGAGTGTTTATGAAACAATATGTAAGTAAATGAAAAATAGTACGCAGGTGTGTATAGTGCGTATTGATAGACGCCCCTGCCAGCAGTTACTGCAGCAGAAGAATAGTGCATTAGAATAGAAGTAGCATCCAGATGTAATAACGCCAATAACCATAGAAGACGCAGCAAGCAGCCTACAGTAGTAAACGGCTTAGCATTTCTGGGAACCCTCAAGAAATCTTGGGCCCACATAATTAGCAATATATTAGGATTTTATAACACGCTTGCTTCGCATAAGAAGGGTGGAATATTTGTAAGCTTGGAAAATATATTTCGAGCAAAAGAAAATGCTTGCGCCTAAAAGTCGGGTTGAATTTTAAAGATACTTCAGGGTCGAGCTAGAATCCGTAATTTTTGTTATTCAAAATTTGAGGGAAATTGTACGAGAGCTAAAAATGAGTACGAATGATAAAATGAACTGAAAGTGCTCCTATCAAGATTCTAGCACAAAAACTCGGTAGTTTGCTATTCTTCCTCAATCTAGCTTCAGTGGCCGTGGCTCTGTGAGCTTCGATTGCAAAAAAAAAAAAATACCAGTGCGTTATTTCTTGAACTGCGCGCGAAAAATGCCGGTGAGTACTTCTTCTAATTTCTTGAAAAGAAGTGTGCGCTCTGTCTTTGTTCGAATGGTGCGCGAAATAATCCGTGATGCTTTGCGAGTAGCCATTTTGTATCCCGTCACCGCTAGCGGCCTTCGTAGAGTTATCTGGTTCAATATTTTTGGCGCACAAACTATGAGAGCTGTACCAACTTGGGTCGATAAAGTCCACGATAAGGATAAAGTCGAACAATGGTGAGATAAAATAGTTGGAATATGAGTTCTTCAAACATGTTATGATTTTAAAACCGGCGAAATACTCTCGAATTTCAGCATTTACGACCTTGCTTTTCGGCCCGATGGAAGTCAACTAATCGTTGCCGCTGGAAACAGAGTGTTGGTTAGTGTGTAACTTATTTTAATTTTCTCGTATTTTTATCGGATTTCCCTCGTTGCTGATAAATC
The DNA here is from genome assembly GCA_033964015.1 of Scolanthus callimorphus. Lineage (NCBI taxonomy): Eukaryota > Metazoa > Cnidaria > Anthozoa > Actiniaria > Edwardsiidae > Scolanthus > Scolanthus callimorphus. The sequence continues at coordinate 29,381,528 of CM066913.1, forward strand.
TTTCGACATATTACTCCTAGGTTTACGATTCAAATGATGGAAATCTTATCGAGTCCCTCAAGGGTCACAAAGAGACTGTATTTTGTGTAGCTTACGCGAGAGACGGTAAGAAGACCTCTGCTTCTGGTATGAAGTTCTACTCGAGCTCTTGCACGGTTGATTTTTGTTGCGATTTGTATATTATTAAGGAAGAGACACTGCTAGCCAAAGCGATGCAATTACTAAAGAAGTATTACTCAATATTTCTAATGTCACCAACAACTCAGTCCCACCTATACAAGGGCCTTAGGAACAATTATAATATAGCTACGTTATACGCGCGCTCTAATTGGTCCAAATCTATGCTCTATTTCACCGATAAAGCAATGGTTCTCCCCGCTATATCACAAAAGCATTAGAGCACAACTTTATATGACTTTATCAGCAAAAAGAGCACTTGTCGTCTGCGACTCATGATTTTACAACATTTTCGTGTCTCTCCCAACATCGTGATTTTACAATTTTCTTGTGTCTCTCCCTACATCATGTGTGCTCTGTTTCGCTGATAAAGTCATAGAAAGTTGTGCTCTAATGGTTAAGTAGAGGTTTCCAGAGTTTGAGTTGGTGCTTATTTGTAAATGGTGCTACAGGATGGCTGGCCATAGCACTTTAAATTATTATTCTTAAACAAATTTCTGTTGTGACTGTTGTGAGCAATTGGTTTATCACTTTACATTTACGTTTCACTACAGTCATATGAAATCTGCTCTTAAAGCAGACTCAATTTCTCAGTTAAACTATGAATTTCGCAAATCAGTAGCGACATCATTTTGGGCGCTCCCCCTAAACAAACCCCCTAAACCCCCTCAAGCACAATTAGATGCTCTTTGCAAACACAGCAAAACACGACTCAATGGTTTTCAGGGTTTAAAAGGGTAATTCATTTTTATAGCTCACCTCTCCTGGGGATCAGGTGTCATTATGTTGCATTTCAGAGGACATAGAACAGGCTGATTATATGAAACAAGCTTTATTATAACACTACAGTAAAGGCAGTCCATTGCTAGGCAGTAAAGTACCTAGTACATGTAGTAGAGGCAGATATGATGTTTTACAGAATGCCGCTCTATGAAGTTCGCCAGCTGTATGAACTTCGCCAGTTGATCATGCACAGAAATGAGAAAGGGTCCATTCCCATGAGCTGCAAATTTTGCAAAAAGTGTGCAGCATCCTCAGTACAAACCCAGCTTTCTTCACAAGAGAACTGGCAAACATAATTGTATTTACAGTTAGTATTATTTATGGTATACCGGTATCATATACTTTGGACAAAGTTTGAGGATATTAGAGGTACATATTGTATCTCAGTATAATATTGTCTTACAACAAAAATATGGACATTTAGTCAACTAGCCAAATCACAGAAGTGGTCTATTGTCAATGCTGTGTTCTGATTGGTTGAGCTAAAAGTGTCAGATTTGAAAGCCAGAAAATGGCAAATGACCAGACTAGAAAACGTTTTTGGCAATACAAATTGACCTATTAGTGTCATTTGACTAAAAACAAACTATTCCTCTCACCCTCATGGCCTCTCAGTCAATAGCCCATTCGGCCTCATGGACTATTGACTCAGAGGCCATTTGACTCAAGGAATAATTGTTAAATACGGTAGCTGTAGGTTGACTTATAATTACTATGAATGCTCACTGTGTTAAATGATTATGATTTGTGAAAACTAACACTATAATTTTGGGATATTTATTTTGTGTTTAATCATAATTATTTAATTTTACTTAGTTGAAATAATAGATTAAACTATTATTGAGTATGAGATGACAGTGAATTGACATTGCAGTGGAGTCAAGATCAGTTACTGCCTTCCTCTCATTTCTGACTGCATTCATTCTGTCTTGTTTCTGAATTTGACACTTTCCTCATGTGACCATATTATTGCCAACACATTTATTATTTGAGAACATTCAATCCTACTTTTCAGGTAAGCGCTTTGCCTCTGGTGGTGCAGATAAAAGTGTTGTCATCTGGACATCAAAACTTGAAGGCATCTTGAAATATACGTATGTACAAAAATTATTATCACCAGCTCCTTATGATCACAGCTCATGTAACCCGTATGTTTGTAATTTGTAACGCCCCATTCGGAAACCAGTCGGTGCATGGTGCACGATTGTAATGGCTAGTGTTGTTAAATAAGATGTATGTATGTAAGTATGTGCTCCCTTTTCCACTTCTTATAAAATCCCATGCTTAGCTTAAAAATTAATGCTTTATCAATGAGAATCTTTATAGATTAATTCATTGTTCCATGCTGCACTTTTCAACAATCAATTAAAGTGTCCTGAAGGCTGAATGACTAATGAATATTTTACCTTTAGACACAATGATTCCATCCAGTGCCTGGCATACAACCCTACCACTCAACAGCTTGCCAGCTGTACTGCTAATGACTTTGGTAATGTCACTTCAGTCCTTTTTTGTTCTGTTAATCCAGGGAAGTGTGAGAGAGTGTGGATGTTTATTCAAGGTTTTGTCCCATTTATCTGTGGAAAGCAGATTGACATGTACAAAGGGTGAAAAGTGTATTGTGTGTTTCCAGAAATTATCCATACCCCCCTAGGAAGGGATTGGAAATTCTGGAGGGGTGGGGTGGGGTGGGGAGGTCAATTTACCTGATCTTTTCCATACGGAAATTCCAGAGGGGGGGGGGGGGGGGGGGGGGGTCACTTTTCAACACCTTCCGTTGGGGAGGGGGGATGGATATTTTTTGGAGCCACACATTGTACATTTGGCTTGTTGTTGAATTTTGCTTTTCGCTGGGTAATAATGATTAAGAGGAAATCCATTTGGAGATTTTCAGGCATATTTTCTGATGGACCAAAATCTTGTTCCAGAATAATATTAGGGATTTTCAAATTCTGTTTGCATTTTTTATAAGCTATAGAATATGTTACACATTAACTGTGTAGTTAACACTGAAAGCAAATTTTCATTGGGGACAGTAGAAATAAATTTCAAAGTTGTTTTCATTGTCAATTTTCAGCCATTTCCCATTGTTTTGCAAGAACTTCTTGAAAACAGTTCTACAGAAATTTGCAATGCAGTGCAAATGAAGTTGGTCTATTGATTTCACTAGTGAATGATATATAATTTCCTTTTTATGGTAGGTTTATGGTCTCCAGAACAGAAATCAGTATCTAAACACAAAGTCTCATCTAGGGTGACAAGCTGTAGGTATGTATCTGACCCAGGTAATGGAGGAAGGTCATTACAACCCTGCCAAACGTTCTCATGGAATGACAGAAGCTAACGAGAAGTGTTGATACTAAGCTTATTTCGTATGACTGAAAATGTATGGGATATGCTTACACATTCAAAAACAAGGTCAAACAACACCTTCTTAAGCAATATAATTCCACAGACACTCAGTGAAAATTTGTTTTTCTTCTCTATATTTCCTTCTGTGTTTTGTAATTGTGCACACTCAGCTTTGCTTTCTTGACATTTGCCAATTTTGCTTGCCGCGCTTATGCTTCAGTGTTTATAATTGAGTGATAGCTACAAGAAAATGATTAATTTAACTGCCTAGTGTCTAGCTGGAAAACCTAACAGTTAAATTAGGCCCTAGGCATTTCCCTATACTGAAATCTTGGTCCTTTTTATTTTATATATGTCTGAAAACTTAAATATAATGTAGGATTAAGAAAGCAAAAATAATGTAAAATAGGAAATGCTAAATAAATGTATTGTAAATTGTATTGTATGACAACAGCACCACACAGAACCTTGCCTTCCTGCAAGGATGTCAACCACAGGACTTCAAAAATCTAGAGACCACCTGTGAAATTTCCTGAAATTCTCCCGGGAGAAATAAAGTAAATGTATGGCAGTCGTCTTTTTTTCCTGGGAAATGAGGCAAAAAATCTTGAGACTCTTGTTGACATCCCTGCTTCTTGTAACCATTCAGCCAATCACAACTCACAGAATTACTTACTATTGAAAAGCTTTGACACAGCATGGTACAACCCCATCTTGTAATCAGTGCCAACATTTGAAAACCTTAAGAAGGTTGTTTCTGGAGTGTTTTAGTTAACATCATTGTCTTTTATTTGTGTTGTAGCTGGACCAATGATGGGCAGTACCTAGCATTAGGCTTGTTTAATGGTTTTGTCAGCATCCGCAGCAAGGTGCATTGTAACTTATATTGGAAAGCCATTTTGATAGGCTTTTTCATAACAAGCAATATAAATATGCAAAAATTATTGAATGATAACTCTTTGTCAACTTACAAATCTTTGCCATTTTTGGAAATTTTAATGCATCCCAGTCCATAATAAACAGCTGTGGCTAAAGCTAACAGGGCACTTGAGCTTGACTGGTTCTGCTTCAGTTTTCGGTTATGATTATACTCTTTATGTACGGTTAACCCTTAGATTCAATTGATTGAATTTTTGTTGTCAGACAAGAGAACTAGCAACAACAAAGACATGTTAATAAAAAGGTTAACCATTTGTTTGGCAATTTTTGTAAGCAATTTGTTTTTTTAAAGAGTTGCTTATGATTTGCTGGGGACCCCAATTTGACCCCCAGACAATCATGGGCTCATCTCCATTGTAAGAACTCACCAGCTGAGTCACAAAGCTTTCTTTGTTTGGTAGAACGAAGGTTGAACCAATCATGATTAAATAGTAACTAAACGCAAAGGTGTCCTCAGGGAATGGTTCTTACACTGGAGATGACCCCAATCATGTGGGTCCCAGGACCCAATCTGAGAATTCATATTAATGCAATCTCTACGTATACATGTATTTGTTATAGCCTGAGTTAGGACTCAGGTTCAGACTTAAAGAGGAATACTTAGCTCCCTTAGCCTTGAGATTTGGGGAGGGTATTTGGAAATGTATGTGCAAATTGGCAAATCTTGCACCCAATTGCAAGCCCTGCTGTTGGTGAACAGTTCCTTCCACCAACTGAACTACTGTAAGCCCTTGGCAACATCTTATCACTCAACCTTGGATTTTGTCAATATAACAGAGTGGAGAAGAAAAGGTGAAAATAGAAAGGCCTGGTGGAGTTCCTGTTTGGACATTGTCATGGAACCCATCCAAGTAAGCTCCCTTCTTTGTAAAGTCTTATAATTTTATGTTTACGACAAAAATAACCTCAAGGGCCTCATGGTTTATAGCTGAGTGACACGCTACTTTCTGTCGACAGGGAGGAACCTTATGATATCCTTGCTGTGGGTGACTGGTCTCAGAGACTTTCATTTTACCAGCTAAGTGGAAAACAGGTGCATATTGTATGCTAAAATTGTTTTTGTTGTTTAAGTAATCATCCATGCAAGAAGGAACCGAAACTCCATTGTTCTACGGCATTCAGGGTTCCCCACATAGGATGTGTTCCATTCTTTTACCACAGAAAGTTGTCATGACTAGTAACATAATACAAGTGAAACAATTATTGATTTCGACTTGCTTGAGAAAATATGGCGATAATAACTCTCTAGACCAATCAGATTAAATAAAAACAAAGGAAAGAGAATCACTATTTTACGCTAGGTTCCCCATATACGAAGTCTTTAAAAATCGTATATCCTGTATAGGAGTACCACATGTGCTTATATCTTACCATAAATCCTGAGAAAAGTCTTTCTTTCATGGTAATTTGACCAATTTTTGTGTCTAAGCCAATGAAATCGCCGATATTTTCAATAGAAAATATTTGCATTCCAGCATGCTCTGCCGTTGGCTTGGGTAGTTCTTATACGGACCATTACTTAAACTCAAACAGGGTTTTGTTTCTAATTATAAGAAAGGAACTCAGATGTACATTTTAGCTCTCACTGCTGTGTGAAAGGCAAGCGGAAATTGTAGGCCCTGCACTGCCCTTCTGATGGCTTTTTAAAGCTTTAAAAAAAAATAAATTAGAAATAAAGATCAAAATTGTAGGAAAAATACTACCAAACTCTGGCACAAATGCATCAGTCAGATACCGGTACCGGTATTTAGAAATGAAATGTCACAGAATTAGTAGTCATGACATGGTATAATTTTTAGTCCTGTAATGTTCTTGTAGTACATGTTTTTGTTTCTGTAATCAGGTTGGCAAGGACCGGTTACTTGGGTATGACCCTTGCAGTCTGGGCTACTTTTCTAAGGGAGAATATCTCATCATTGGGGGATCAGACAGACAGGTATCTGAAAATATTGTCCAAAAAGTTTGTTTTTATTGTAAGATTTTTGTATTGTGAGAAAACATCCTTTCTAAGAATGGAAAGATGTTAGGCTAGAATGTGGATGCCAGGTGCTCCCTTTGTAAGCCCTACATAGTTCAGTTATAGACTTGTGGACATTACTGCTGGGTTTCATTTCTGGGGGTTCAGCTCAATGAGTAGAAATGCAAGGAGCTACGCATCTCCTTCAGTACCCAAGAAACTTGTTTGGACTCTAGTTATCATGGCAGGCAAATAGTTACAGTCTCCACTGCTAAGATATTAGGTCTCAAGAATGTTTCTTGTGATCTGAAGTGGAATTCTCATGTAGATGAGGTTGTCAAGAAGGCTAGGAAGCGTTTATACTATTTATTGCAACTCAAACGGTCTGGCCTCGGTACTTCGGAGCTAGTTCAGTTTTTTAAGACATGGGGTCGTCCGATAACTGAGTATGCTTGTCCTGTGTTCCATTACAGCATACCAGATTATTTATCTCATGCACTCAAGTCTGTGCAGAAACACGTGATGAGAATAATTCATCCTTTTCGCTCATATGACGAAGGTCTTGCTCTGGCTGGTCTGACCAGTCTTTGCGCCCGTCGGCAAGCTCTCACAGATAGAGTTTTCAGCAACATAGTTAATGACAATGAGAATAAACTGCATCACCTTTTGCCCACGCCAAACAACTGTGTGTATAACTTGCGCAGGCCCAATAAATTCAAGCCAGTTTTTAAGACGAATAGATTTCGCAATAGTTTTATTATTCATAATGCTTTGAAGGCTTGACCATGTATTGGAAGATCCTTTTCGATTGTTTTAGGCACGGTTAGTATACAGAATACATTCATATATATTTTATATTTTTTTAACTTTTTATAGTCAATATTAGTACTTTATCAATTTTATGTAATTAGCATAATTCAACCTACTGGTTGAGATGCTTTAGAATCTGGTTGCAAAGGTTCGACTACTGGTAAATGAATTTTTAAGTCGAGTCGCAAAAAGGGAGAATTCAGTCACAAAATAGACTAATATAGGTGCAAATTTCCAGGCCTGTTCATTAGATTCATTCGGCTGAGTGAAACCCAGAATGTTGGTGAACATCTGTGTATGTTAACGCAATAGTCAAAAGTCTTTGCCATCCACCCTTTGACCGACGACCGGTTAGCGCAGTGGTAGAGCGCCGGCTTATGTTCGGGAGGTTGGGAGTTCAAACCCTGGCCGGGCCAACACTCAGGGTCTTTTCTAATAATTGAGGAGAAGGTGCTGCCTTTGCTCTAACATCTGCAAATGGTTAGACCTTCGCGTCTTCTCGGATAAGGACGTTAAACCGTAGGCCCCGTCTCTCACATACACTACACTAACCGGAACCAGAGGGACGTTAAAGAACCACTAGGACCGTCGGAAGTTGCCCAACCTCAGTGTCACAGAACTCACAATACTAACACACACTCATGTTTATAAAGCTGGTTCTTATAGGATGAGATATCCGTTCATGTAAAGCGCTTTGAGCGATGATAAAAGCGCTATATAAGCAATCTATTATTATTACCCTTTGATTTAGTATTCATTTGAGTAGACTGCTTGCAGTCCCTTCTTTGGCGAACATCCGTAACAACGAGCGCATGAAAAAACAGCCCTGATGGCTTCAAGTACCGAAGGCACGAGCGGGACGTCTCACATTTGAGCTGAACATGGTAGAAAATAGTAGAGGCGAAAGAGGCGTATCCTCCTGAACATACATTAAACATGTGGCAAATTCTAATTGTATGGAAAAAACAGCAACAAAATGGCTGCTACCATGTTCTGGGCCTCCCATTGACAAAATTCTGGCTACCCCATTGCATTTGTATTAAAAACACCCATGGCAAACACAGTGCCTGAACAAAAGTGACTTTTTTTTTCAATAGTAAGTCATCAGTGCCAGGGGGGGGGGGGGGGGGGGGAAGAGGTATTTGAAGAGGTATTTGCACCTCAGAGAAGTAACATTTTTATTGTCAACATGTGGGAACAACCTGCTTGACCCCCCCCCCCCCCCCAAAAAAAAAAAACAAAAAACAATAACAACAACAACAACAACAAATATGACCGAGGCTTGCTCCCCCAGACAAAATTTCTAGCTACAGCCTTGGTCCTTGGTCATTGAATATATTATTATGGACTAATGCTTTGGTTTTGTTGTTCCAGTGCTCACTGCACACCAAAGAGGGTGTCAAACTTACAACGATTGGTGAACAACAGAGCTGGGTCTGGTGCTGTAAAGTGAGACCTGATGCTAACTTTGTGGTAAGATGTTGGTACATGTTTTTTTTCCAGATTATGAGTCTCTTGACTTGGGTCCCTCTCCCCACCTCCCAGCATTGTTATAAGTCAAAGCTCTACTTTAATAATACTCAGTCCTGTTTATCAACGCCCTTTGTTTATTTCTTATCTAAATTTTCTAGGCACTTGGTTGTCAAGATGGTACAATTGCGTACTACCAGCTTATTTTTAGCACTGTACATGGTCTTTATAAAGACAGGTCAGTTGAAGATGCATATTATAAGTAGCTCTATAAATAAAGCTTGCATCATTCTTGCCATTTTACTTCTAGTAGAGGCCCCTTCTATCCTGTTCTGGCCTCTGCACACAAATGTTACAACCTCGTCCAGGATCGTGGACGTACTTGACTGGCTTGGCTGGTTTTACAAGAATGGCGTCAGTGTTTTTGCTTCGAAAACAGCGTGTGCTACACAAGTGACCAACACACAATATTTTGCTAAAATTTCATTAGAAAATACAATGATTTCCAGCACTAAAAGAGTATCAGAGCTGCATTAAGTACTCTTTAAATTGAGTAAACGGCCTATCTAAAGGCCACAGATAAATTAAGTTTTTCTTGTTCGCGCACAAACTTCATTCACCACTTTCTCCAAGCTCTCGCTATTGTCTCACACATGCGAAAATGAGAATTGACATTTGTGTGCAGAGGCTACTTTTGCAAAAAGAAAAAGCAAATGCAGGGAGATAAAAAGTAGCCTCTGCTCACAGGGAAACTTGCCATTGGCATTGTTTGTTGTTGTACGTAGAGGATCAACAGAGGATTTGACAACATTTCCCCCTTATAATTCCAGATACGCTTTTAGAGATAACATGACAGATGTGATCATACAGCACTTATCAACTGAGCAAAAAGGTAATATTATTGGTTTAGATTTCACCTGTTTTATTGTGTTCTTGACATAAACATTTTAATTCTTGCAGTGAGGATCAAGTGCAGAGACCTTGTCAAGAAGATTGCTATTTACAGACATAGACTAGCTGTAAGTGTCCCTTTGAACTTTTATAAAACAATACTTTATTATAGGATTTCGGCCTTTAAGAAATTCGCACATTAGTATATTAGTCATTTTCGCGTGCTCCGATTGGTTCCTGAAATAGTAGATATCCAACACTATTACTGTTTTGAGAAAACTCTCAAAATGAGGCTCGTTTCGCGAGCGATATTGCGTTTTGAATATTTTTATCCATCGTATTTTATTCTACTGATTTGGTATAAAACAGCTATCCTCCTAAATAATAAAACTAATATCCCCCTCAGGGTCGGTGCTATATACCGGTACCTCGACGCTTCGCGTCTCGGTAGATATCCGCCACTATTCAACTCCCCTACTATCGCGAATTAATCAAATCGAAATTTTTACACAAAAACGTTTATATAATTAAACAGAATAATATATGGGTGCTTGTAGGGATATGAATTTTATCTTCACATGTTCAAATTTCATGTCAAAATTTGAACACTTTTGAACACTCGAATATAATTATCCCATATCCCATCTCCATGTGTAATGAAGAATAGTTTTGAAAAAAGTAATCTCTGCTTACTATTGTACAAGCAAGAGGAAAGACCGTTTCCGCCGATTAAGATTCTTAATCGATTATTACGGTCCATACTGTAAGACGTCCTACAGTTTTTTAAAAACGTACATTAGACCTGCCATAATGGATTTTCCTGCAAAACAATACCAGGAACAGGAAGTTAATCATAAGACAATCATCGATCATTCTAAGTTTTTAAAAACCTTTCTCCATACCAGGGAAATGACTTATTTTCTGGCTGGCCTTTTAATACGATTTCCTGCAAGGACACTCACTCAGTTCATAACTTAACTTAGTGCAACAAGCTTTAGCCTTTTCGCTGATTCACTACATTGCTACAAGCACTATACCACACGGCAAAAAGGAAAAGTTACAAGAATGAGTAACCTTTCGTCCGAATTTGTTTTTATCTGCGGAGATACCGAAACCGAGCTTAAATGGCGCATAGCACAAGACCCCCGATACGTAAAGATGGTATCGATCGTCATTTCTGTGGTACATGGCGTTACTTGTCCTTTCACGGTGCTTCTAAACGGACTTGTTATTCTCGCCCTCGTAAAGAAACCATCGCTGCGAAGCAAGTCAAACCTTATCCTCGGATCGCTGGCCTCGACAGATTTTCTAACGGGATTAATTCTTCAGCCGGTTGTTGCCATCTCAGCTCCAGAACTTCCAGGCATTCCTGGACAAGATAATATTTTGTGCTGGCTCCACCAGGCTATAATTTATCTCGGTAAACTTCTGGCTCATGTATCCCTATTCCAGGTTACTATTTTAAACATAGAACGATTCATTGCTATGAAATACACTTTACGACTTAAAGTGATAGTAACGTCACGGCGTTTGGTCACTGCACTTGCTTCCTCGTGGTTTATTGGTGCAACATTTCTTGCTTTGCTCGCGTTGAACGATAGAATCCAAACGCCAATTTTAACATTTGCGCAGCGAGTCTTGATTCCTGGGACTGCAGTAATATGCGTGTGCGTGTGCATTTTCTGCTCTTTCGTAGTGACTCGGACAAGTAAAAGGCATCAGGCTCAGATTGCGGCAGAACATGCTCGAGCTGGTTTACCCCCAGAACTGCTTCAGCAAAGTAACGTTAATTTCATATTTTTAAACATCACAGCGCTGCTTATTCTGTCACATGCGCAAAGGAGCCTGGTGATAACACTCCATCAAGACACAACTTTATTTATGCCTCTTTCAATGACGTTGATTCTGCTGAACTCATTTTTCAACCCGATTATCTTCAGTGCAAGGAATCGAGCTTTTCGAAACGCTTTTCGGGAGATCCTCAAGATTCGTACAAATGTTGTGCATGCTCATCCTGTGGGAAATTGACGTAGTAGCTAGTCGCTATTTCACGGCTAGATGAAAAACATACTGGAAGATCTCTAAAAAAGAAGTGAAAATGCCGAAATGTAATGTTGATCTTGTTGTAAATAAAACACGTTCCTTTATTTTGTGTCAGACGTTTGTTGTTGTGTAGTTTGCTGGGCTAGCGTTGCTAGGCAACCTGTTGCTTTATGTGGTCATGATCCGGAAGCTGCTATGCTGGCTAAGACCTCTAACATTCTGATATTCAACTCAGCATGCACGGATTGCCTGGACGGTGAGTTAGGCTCCACTGTCGTACCCAGAGCTCCCCGGCGAATATATCAGTGTTCTTTTGTTTTTCAAAAGTGAGATTAGGCTGGTTTTATGTATGCATGCCCGCCGTTTTAGCCTATCAGATGAGGCCCTGAAATGCGAGGCGACGAGCCGAACATGGTCACCTGTTTTGACATCATCGATGACGTCATCATTTAAGAACCTTCGGCTAAACAAAGAAAAATTCATATCTAAGGAAGAAACCAAACAACCTGCCCTCGCCCTTCATAGTTTTCCTTTTTTTCTTTGCTTTCCTCTGTAAATTACAAAAGTTTACTTTTTCAAAAGCAAAAAATCTGAATTTCGAACTTTAAGTAAAAGTAAGTTTTAGTCAATACATCACGTAGTTGCCTATATTTTTCACAATTTTATCCATTTTGAATGTCTATTTCTACTCACAGGGGAGGGGTGAGTGAAAATGCGTGGCAACCTCCCTATTTTGCCTGTGGATTTTCATGCCCCCAAATGAGTTCTACATTTTACATATAGTCACAAGATGCGAATTTATTGTTCACATTAGTGGGGACCATCCCTAATCCATTTCTAGTTTTTTTCTGAAAATGAACCGATTTCTATATTATTTTGGTTTAAGTTTGCTTTGTGGGAAACGGTTCCTATATGATCTTTATTTCAAACCCTGCAATCAATATGATTTTAATTTGAAATATGGAGGTCTTTGTCTATGTATTTAGCTCATCCATTTTGTTCCCAGGTGCAACTTCCTGATAAAATTGTAATATATGAACTCAATACAGATGATACTTCAGACATGCATTATAGGGTCAAGGTACATATCAACCAAACTTTACTCGTTTTGGCAAGTTTGTATCTTGTTTTATGTTAGTACATCTTGTTATGTCAGTAAATAATATGTGTAGTATTTAATAATAAACCATTATTATGCAGGAAAAGATAGACAAGAAGCTGGATTGTAACTTATTAGTTGTTTGCTCCAATCACATTATTCTGTGTCAGGTAAGCCATGACCTTAAAAAAGTATGTCTTTTGTCTTTTTCGTTTTATTGACCAGTTGATATTTCTGTTTCAGGAGAAAAGACTGCAGTGCTTATCATTTGCAGGGAACAAAGAAAGGTAAACGTTATTGCTTGGACCAATGTCTTGTTTGCACTATGTTTTGAGCAGAGGCAATCAGAACGTGAAATTTTGCCTGTCACGTACAAAACATTGGCTGATTGCATTTTTAAACCGCACGGAATTTCCACTCGTGAATCAGACCCCCTCCCCTAAAATTTCCAGCCTCATAAAGGACCCCCTCCCCTGGAATTTCCATTTTTTTCCTGGCAAAATACCCCTGGAAAATCAAATCTATTTTGGGGCAAAAATGTCCCTGGATGGTCGCCTTTTTACCCCTCCCCCTTGGAATTTTCAAGCGCCAGAAACACCCCCTCCCTTAGAATTTCCAGAGTCCAATACACCCTTCCCTGGAAAATTGTCCGTAGGTCCTCAACCCCCCGGTGCGGTTTAAAAATGCTATCGGCCATTGTGTGTTTCTGTCTCAAACATGAACATTTTGCATGATTTGTTTTTATAACTTTATAGCGAAAAAAGCTAGCGTACAAGAATTGCGCAAAACGCGAAACAATCTTCATCCGGAACACGGGGCTAAATACGGAAAAAATAGCCCTTGGACAATACTCAAAATAAAGCCCGTGCGCCAGCCAATCAGATCACAGGAAATTGTCAAGCTATTTCGATATCCTGACTCCGAGGACGATGTGGAACAGAATAGAAAAGGTGCTTGGTGTCGACGTGCAGCAGGCAAGAAAGATGATGATGTCGAAGCCCGATTTCCTGCGACTGCTGGATACACGATTCCAGCAGGAGCGCCCCAAGGCTGTCCACGACGCCACAAGGGAAATACGATGATGATAATGATGAAGAAATATAGCTTATTCTGTGTTGTCTTTCCATGGTTTTAGGGAGTGGGTAATGGAGTCAGTCATCAGATACATTAAAGTGATTGGTGGCCCGTCTGGTAGAGAAGGATTGCTTGTTGGTCTCAAGAACGGCCAGATCCTCAAGATCTTTGTTAATAATCCATTCCCAGTCATGCTACTGAAACAAGAAACCAGTGTCAGATGTCTGGATCTCTGTGCAAAGTATGTTATGGCTGAAAATGCCTGGCGACTGTATACCCTTCGTTCCCAATCGTACCTCACTTTGCGAAAGGAAACGTCTGAATTAACCCACTGAATATGTTCTTCAATTATGTAATCACTGCCAAGTAAGAAGTCGCTTTTTTAAATGACGTTTCCGAGACAATGTGTGCCTTCTTCAACAGCTGTGGCGTCGGGGTATCTGGCACGCTCGCTTTTTGCTTAGCTTGAGGGGAGCGTCCGTTGTCATGGAAACGGAAACGACCAATCAGATTCTACTGACTGCTTTTGGATCAGTGATTACGTTATGGATAATAAAATCTGGTGATGAATTCACACGTTTCCTTTCGCAAAGCGAGGTACGATTGAGTGTGAAGGGACTGTTGAACTTCAGGCTAGGCAACTATATAATGTGTTGCAAAATGACTATGAACTTCAAAACGTAGCAAAGTTATTGCCGGTTCATTCACTGCTTTCAGTTCATCTTCAGTCGATCAGGTCTACAGATTTGTAAACCTCAAACCTATATTCAAATGACCTAGGAAATTGTTATTTAGTTTTACTTTGTCTTCTTATTTTCTTGTAGTCGTGTCAAGCTTGCTGTAGTTGATGAAAACAGCACATGCCTGGTGTATGATCTCAACACGACGGAACTCCTTTTCCAGGTAATACCAGACATTCAACTCAACTTTATATTTGTTCTCCTTACGTTACACCTTTTATCACAATGGAAAATCCCAGAGATATCGTGGAAAATAACAATATTTAAGGAATCAGGGGGAGGAGTCAAAGCATAATGTGCATGCTATTGTTGCTGAATTGCAAGCACATCATCTGTATGATGCCAGTTACCCAAGGTTCCATCTTCTGTGCATCTCAGTGTATAGCTGGTATTTCTCCACACTGAAGTTATATAAATAAAGTCCCTTGAGGACTGCCAGAAAACATAAAATTGGGCTGTTCCAAAAAATAGCCGTACCCCATATCGAGGAAACTGCAATTTCCACAGGGGTCGCTGTGTTTGTTGATCTTGACCCTGGGATTTCCACAGGGACATTCATTTTACCCCAGAATTTCCACGGGGTATTCATTTGCAACTGTGGAATTTCCACAGGCCCACAAGAGAATGAAGAATTTCCACAGGGGTTGCTTCAAATTTCCACAGGGGGTTTAAGAGCGATTTTTGAAAATTTGGAGTTCTGCGATGGGGGGGGGGGGGGGGGGGGCGGCTATTTTTTGGAACAGCCGATTGTAAGTTTGTAATTGTAAGCCACATCTGGTATCTAATTAATTATTCCATGGAAGTGCATCTTGGCACGTTTTTGTAGGAAAAAGGCTTCCTACATCCCCTAGTCAAATGATAACGTGATGGGCATATAAGAATATTATTTCTATTTTTAGGAACCAAATGCAAACAGCGTGGCATGGAATACCCATAATGCTGTAAGTAAAGCATTTGAATTTAAAGCAACATAAATATCCCCACAATTTACCACGAGAGTAAGCTCATAAGATACCGTCTGTAATAGAAGTAGCATTATTATTATTATTGTTATTTTTTCAGGACATGCTGTGCTTCTCCGGCGGTGGAATGTTAAACATAAAAGCCAGTAGTTTCCCTGTACATCAACAGAAGCTTCAGGTAAATCCTCTTGCCATTCTATAACAATACAAGGCTGTCTTCAGTTTACGTAACGCACAACTGCGTTGTCTCTGATGCACATCAAATGAAAAAAGACGCATGACCAGGGCTTGAAATTGCACCCAATACAGGGGTACGTACGCCTAAACAATTTCCTTTTACGCCAACTTTTTTGACTTAGGCGTAAAATAACGACTGTGTTATAAGTTTCTACAGTGTTCTCCAACTGGATTTACACCTAGATTTTGATAAACGATGATAAATTACACCTATAATGTTGGTACAAGGCGTAAAATTACGACTATGATTACTTCTTAATTTCGAGCCTGATGACTTGGGAACCCTGTGCATCCCAGGGATACACAGAAATTGTGAGAAATTCACAATTCCTCTTATAACGTCTTGATACCACTACTACCAGAATCCTTTTCGTAGTTTCTTTTGTTTGCCGTATTTTAAAACACTATTATCTTTTAGCTCCCAAGGGAGCTTAAAGCTTTTGAATAACAAAACGAATTCGAAGAGGATTCTGGTAGAAGTGGTATCAAGATGTTATAAGGGGTATTGTGAATTAGAAGGGGTATTGTTAATTAGAAACATAATAATGCGCAGTAAAAGTAATTTCGGCACACTAAAACAATATCTATAGCTGTGTTATTTCTCTGTCTAGGGCTTTGTTGTGGGCTTCAGTGGCTCCAAGATTTTCTGTCTCCATGTTTACACCATGTCTGCAGTTGAAGTTCCGCAGGTGGGCAAACTGATACTGTAAATTCTATGTTAAAGTAAACGCTTTTCCTGACGACGGACGACAGCCGGGCACCAAACGTTTCCTTTTGTGGCTTGGATAGATACCGATCAAGGACAGAACAGTCCAAGATTTATGCTTTTGCGGCCGGGATTCAGCCAAACCATCAATGGCAAACGTACCTGCTTTGTCATGCAGTCCTGACTTCACTAACTATAAGACATTTCTACAGAAAACCCATTCATAGTGTTTAGACCTAGGATGTTTACCGTAGTAAACCGATTTACTAACCTCGGTAAATTTTAGATAAGTGTAAACAGCTTTTCTGACCTCAATGAATGCCGGCAATCGACGGCAAAGACAAAGGAAAGTCAACCTAGGTTGAGTAAACGTTAACTATCCTATATGGCTTGGTTTAGGGCAGTAACTGAGTTAACTGGGGTCACGATGACAGATTGAACACAACGTGTCACAGCGCAAAGTGCAAAAACACTCGAATTTAGTGAACAGAGTAGATGAAAATAAATATGCCGTTTCGCAACAGTCAAGGAAAAAGTCTTTGGAGAGTACATTCGGCGACGGTCGAAACCATCGACGGGCCATCGACCTTATAACAAGATCATTGCTGTCTACAGCAAGCGACATATGTTATCAATTTCGATGCCGTTAATCTCCAGAATTCTATTTACATAAGCATTCAGAAGTCTCAGAAGTCCAGAAGTAGCGATCGCTTAAACCCTGGAACTCTGGATTCTCTTAAAAAGCACCAGAAAAGTAGGCAGTGGCGATAAAGTTGGTAACAGTGCTTGTTCATTCGTGTCAATGACAGTGAAAGTGATTCCTGCCAACAAGTAAATTACAAACTCATGGCCGTTGACAGATGAACTAAGGTCACGCTAGCGAGTATAAACACTTTACTGACCAACTAAAACACTTCCCAAAGATGGGTTAATAGTCAAAGGGTGTGAAAACTCAGTTCCAGTAATTCCAACCCATGCATGGATAAATTTAGCATGCATAGCAAGCTTTCCCATGGGGTTCTCAGGACAAGAGACTCGTTCGAGATTTGGGCCACGCTCCCCCTCCCTCCTTTTTACGCTCACCCTATTTTCCTGCGGCCAAAAAGTTGCTCGTCGAACTTCTCGCCGCTTTCTCAACTGTTTCTCTTGGTTTCTTTCTCCTGAAAACACACGGGAACGCATGCTACGCAGGTTAGGATACATTGGCTTTTTCCTCTTGTTGTTTATCTGGTGCTCTTTAATCTGCAATTTGCTCCCTCTTGCAGTCTGCTCCAATGTACCAATACCTGGAAAAGAAACTGTACAAGTAGGTTTACAACTTCCTTATTTGTTTTATTACAGTAGTGCCTATTCAAAGGTGTCGGTGTTAAAAAGGTTAATATTTGATAAAATAGTTAATTTCGGACCCTGTGGAGCAGCCACTATGTGTCTCTAGATTTAATGCAAAATGTATTAGGAAACTATATTTTGTATTTGCCATTGTTGCAACCCCTTGACGGACTGCAGCACCTTGATAACGGTAATTATCTGTTACGTCTTTCGCCAGAGATGCGTACAACGTGGCCTGTCTTGGTGTCACTGAAGGGGATTGGAGAGCACTCGCTATGGATGCCCTAGAGGTCTGTTGAGCTGATCTGTAGAGTATTTTGGTGATCTAACATTTGCTTGCAGTGAAGTGATCTTATATGTATGGTGCTTTTTACTGGTGCTACGGAAAGCATTGATGTTCTAGGAAAGAGGTCTTTGCACATCACAAATTGTCTCGTTCTGCTCCATTGTTGACTACAGTACCTTAAAATGGGATGCAATCTCTGCCCTGAAATTCGAAACTCTGGCGCACTTTTCTTTTGCGCCGTTAGACAATATTTGCGATTGGTAGCTTATTCGATGATCGCTTGCTTCATTTTAAGTAGGAAAATACTTAATTATGTCATTCGTTATTTTATAGGGACTTGACTTTGAAACGGCCAAGAAGGTAAGTATGGCGAAGTCTGTAATTAGCTATGATGTAAATCCATTCTACAACAAAGTTTAATTTCTGTACTGTTCCTTTCCAGGCTTTCATCAGAGTTCGAGACCTGAGATATCTTGAGCTGATTCATAACATTGAGGTAAATTGCAGCAGACTTAAATTGTTATAACAGAAACCTTCATCCGCTGAAACTGGCAGCACATAAAGAATAAACAATGCCATTATAATTTTTGATTTTTAATATAATGAATACCAGAAGTGTGGGCGAGCATGCTGGTTAAAACATGTGGGCAGCTAAACCATGTGTATGGTGGACAAATCTTCTAAGGTATATGGTCATTTACTGTTATTCTTAGGAAAGGAAAAAGCGCGGCGAGACAGATGATCAGGCCTTCTTAGCGGATGTGAATGCCTACCAGGTGAGTACTATTTCTTACTTTACAACACTAAATCAGTTCTAAATTGGAAGTAGTCGGCTGCACAAACCCATTTCAGTGAAGTTTGAGGGGAAATAGAAAATGGTTAACGGGATGATGCAAGAAGAAATTGCGCACAATATTTTGCAGTCCTGCAATTAATGACCCAAGAAAAGCTGTAGCACAAATCAATGTTCTATCAAGACATTAACCGATTTCCATTTTTCTTTAACTTAATTGAAATAGGTCTATATTGGTATCGTGATCGCGTCATAAACGATTCGAAAGTTCGTGTAGCAAACCGCTCCTTTATGTACGGAAAACTGCGCAATAAGGACGGCCTTCGTGTTTGTTTTGTTTCACTCATTTCTACTATATTAACAGATCCTTCCTGTAGAATGGATTCATACCATGTGTACATAGCTGACATTCCTCTTTTGTAGGGTAAATTCCATGATGCAGCCAAACTGTACAAGAAGACAGCTAACGAAGACAAGGTAAGCTTCGGAGACAGAACGTGGATATATCATAGCATTTTTAAATCTAGATGTTAAAAAACAATAATTCCAATTATTTGTTTGTGTGTTGTTTTTTATTTACCAGGCAATGGAGATGTTTTCTGATCTTCGCCAGTTTGAATACGCAAAGGTTCGTACTCGATGATTCTGTCCTTGTGATTACTGATAGTAACAGACAGCCATTGTTACTTACAAATGCAAACTTATGATACATCTAGGAGTTCCTCGGAGGGAGTGATCAAAAGAACATCAAACAGCTCATCAAGAAGCAGGCTCAGTGGGCTGAAACTACAAATGATCCCAAGGCTGCTGTGTAAGTATCTATATATCTGCCTCAAAAGACACTCTCCCGCTACACGTTGGTTGAGATAATGGGTCACTACCTCTGCTAGTAGAGGTTCTTTTCATTTGTGTTGCCTTGCCTGACCAGCATGATGCAAAGAAAAGGAATTATCCTACACATATTACATATTGACCAATTAGAGACAAGCATTACCTCTGAAAAACAGAGCAGTATTTAATCGATTTCCTTGGTATGCGTAATTTGTGACTGAGTCTGTAATATTTAAAGGATGATATAGTTAGAGGCAAGCCGTTACTTCATAGAAAATCAGTAAATATCTACCAGCAGGGAAAGCCACTTGTTATGCGCCGAACATTTCAAGTGACCTGATGCAAGTGATCATCATGGTCGTGCTTACTGTTCTCTTAGAGGGACTGGTTGCGACGAAATCCATGTTCAAGAATCGACAGTAGTGTTTGTAATATTTGTAGTTACGTCGTTTCATAGTAAAAGGGCAGAGGTGATTTAGTTTTTTCCTGTTTGATTATGATTGTTTTCTCCTGTTGCCACCTGGTTGAAAGCACATGTATTGCCTTGATTAATCTTTTCATGGTAACTTGCCAGGGTGTCTCGACTTTCTAATTCCTAATTGAGAGCTAGTTTGTTGTCGACAGAGACATGTTTATAGCTGCAGGAGAGAACATGAAAGCTATTGAGCTCATCGGTGAACATGGATGGATAGACAAGTAAGTACTACACCTTCAAATAATGCTTACAGTTAAAGCACCAGGAAAGCACCATGGTCGAGGATCGTGTGCTACTTTTTCTCGTCCGCATGGGGAAGCATCAAATTGGAGAAAGCCTCATTACCATCACCACATTTCAATTTGCCTCTTCGAAGCACGAGAGATTTTGCACAGTGAACTGTAAATTACTTAAAAAACGCACCCATCTGGACCTTATCCAAACAGAATTATTCAACAGAGCGGGTTTCATATGACTGTCATGAAACCAATCGCAAAGTGATGACCAATTACTCACAACAATCGTCTGAAGTCCGCTCTTTTATCATTTGTGAAACCTTGATTGCGTCACTAGTATTGTGAAAAGGTCAAGCAGGTGCTCGTAAAGCTGGCCCCACATGGCAGTTGACGGCGCATATACATATAGCGTACTACTCATACAGGAACCCTGTAAACATGGGACTTCTCTGAGCAGTCCCTGCAGTCTGTCTTTGCACTACACAAAGACTGACTATTAGGAGGGCCTGTCATGTGCAGGGCTATTAGTATGCTTTATATAAATCATTCTAACAAACATGGCTTGCAACAAGCAACTCCGAGTAGGTTGGGTATAAAGCCTGCACGTGAACAATTATACGCCCTTCTACTGGTTAGCTGACTGACGAATAATTCATTTGTTTTTAAAATGACAATATTGGAAGTTTTCTGTCTCATTACTACTGTTTGTTTGTTTGTTTTCCTTGCCCAGACTACTCGATGTCGGACGTAACCTCGACAAGGCCGACACTGAATGTATAAGCAGATGCGCTTATTTCTTCAAACAGCTTGATCAGGTATAGAGAATCGGTCCTTTCATGTTAGTTGTATATAATCATACTGTGACTATGGTGTTAGTACCGAAGACCATGTAACTCGTCATTTTCTCGGACAAAAGGAACCAAAACAAGAACATGTGTCCATTATTTTCATTGTGTTGATTACCTATCATGTTTTTTGACATTTTGTCCAACTGCACATCGAGGATGGAACGTTGTTAAGACAAGATCCTTCTTATGTTCGAGATCTGTGTTTTATGACTCCCCAGCATGCATATGCTTCCGAGATGTACATCAAGATGGGTGATACCAAGGCACTGTTGGAACTACATGTGGAGACCCGACATTGGGAAGAGGTCAGTGTGATAGTATCCCTGCCTATACTTAAAGGAAATGCTACAATAAAGGCTGATCTTAATCAAGGTACCTTGACAGACGCCATGCGCCTTGTCGGGGCGCAAAAGTGCGACCAACACAGTCGCCAATGCCACTAGAATATTAAGATTTAGTCGCAAAGGTGGCGACCGAATTTAAGCAGAAAGGTACCAATTGCACAGGTTTTCAGCACAAGCTGGGACCTGTTTTGACTTTCCCTAGCCAAGGACCACCTGGTGACTGGATAAAAAATTACGTCATGTCCGCGCTCCTCTTCACCCTTTAGTGCTTTAGTTTACATTGCTAACCCAGGAAGGCAGGGGGTTTGGTGGATTTTGACGTGCTTGATCCGAGCGCTAACGTACAGCATGCTGGACGACCGAATTAATCGCATAGATGATGAATCAGGACACCCGAGTCTTCAGTGTTTGGGAGGTGTAGTTCACGAAGCAACGGGACCGGAATTCAGCAAGCCAAATACAACTATTTACCGTATTACATAATTCGTCCTCACTATTTTCATACATTGTTTGCAGGCATTTGAACTGGTTGAGAGACATCCCGAATTCAAGGTAATGACAAATTCATATATCAGCCCATGTAAAGGGATCCACAGAAATTTTGGATCCCGGATCCCATGCTCTGATTCCCGGATCCCACACCTCTGGATCCCGGATCCCTCACTCTTGATCCCGGATCCCAAACCTCAATTTTAGCTGGATCCTGGATCCTGGATCCCGGATCCCTTAACATGGGCCGACATACAAACTTGATTGCAGTCATATAAGGCGCGAAGACGAGTATTAATATTTTCATCATAATTTCAGGACAATGTTTATGTACCCTATGCCAACTGGTTAGCAGAGAACGACAGATTTGACGAGGCTCAAGAAGGTAAGGACAGCGTCTTGAGGCGAACACAAACTCGTCTCTTACTGACACGAACTCATCTGTGATGCTTCAGCATTTCACAAGGCTGGGCGAAGAGATGATGCTGTCCACGTACTGGAAGTACTCTGCCGTAATGCCGTCATTGAACACAGGTAGTCTTTTTACTAGTACTGAATTTTATAATACCATCATGTGTGATTATCGTTATTATCATAGTCGTCATTTATGTAATGGTCCGTATAAGATAACTAGGCAAGCCAACGGCAAAGCATGCTGGAATGCAATTCATTTCTTTTGAAAATATAGGCAATTTAATTAGACATAAAAATCAGTAAAATCACTATGCTAGAAAAGCTTTTCTGAGGAATAGGGAGAAATAAGCACATGTGGTATTCACAAACAGGATATGAAATTTTTAAAGACTTATGTGGGGAACATAGCGTAAAATGCTGATTCTCCCTCATCTGATCGGTCTAGAGACTTTTTGCTGCAATATTTCTCAAAGCAAGTAGAAATCTATCAATTTTTCACTTTTATTATGTTATAATCATGATGAATTTCTGTGGTAAAAAAATAGGACATATCCTACGTGGGGAACCTTCAATGCCGTAGAACAATTGGGGTTTGCCTAGTTCTTGCATGGATGATTACTTGACACTAAAATCTCCTTTATACTGATAAAGAGGCACTATCATCGAAATGAAGCATAAGATGATTAGTGTGTCACAAATATCCATACACATTCTAATGTGAGTTCTTGTTTATTTAGGTTCCATGATGCTGGCTATTACTACTGGAAGTTGTCGATGCAGTGCTTAGATCTTGCCAAAGGATCTCCAGGTACTAGTGCTGGTTCAGAAAATATCATTTTCTTTTTCTGTGACGTCTTATGTTTCGTGTAATGTACATATCACATTTTTGGCGTTCATAGAATATCCTTCCATCCATCTTTTGTGAAAATTAATACCGCAGGGTAAAGGAAGTGTCGACACAGCAATGTTTCGTAACATTTTAAAAGGAAAGTAACGCAAAGTACCTTTAGAAAGGATTTTGAAATCAAGTAACAGGTTGTCAGTTAAAGTGCTACTGAAATGAGTTATTTATTCATTTCATTTCGGTCACACCCAAACAAGCTTGATGAAAAAAGAAAAATGACGTTTGATATCATTGTTAGTTATTTTCTTTATTTTGTACCCGGGAGCCTGGACCCCAGTCGGTTTCCATGGCAACACCATTGGGTAGTCTGTGATATGTATCACTTTTAGTTCTATCACTCTGGAAAGTTTCAAACTCTTATGTCAAAAGCATGCTGAGAATTTCCTAACTTATTTTCCAAACTGGACCTGTGTCCATCTTGTGACGTCATCAGTCTGCTAATTTGCATATTATTTAATCTTAGATAACTCTGGAACCAAAAACAATATCAGAAAAGTGAAAACGGGAATCTCCTTCTTTCATCCAGCCTGTTTCGATATGACCAATATGGAAGGGGTGCAAAAATTCGTTTCAGTAGAACTTTAACCCCTCTCTTATATAAGTTCCAGTTGAAAGGAATTCAAAGCTATAAAGAAGCTATACCCAGAACAGAAAAGTCGATACCGTTGGCTAGCCTGACATTCGACCATACGCAAAGGGTGCAGTGCAAAGAAACAGTGCAACACCGAGCCGTTATTTTGCAGTTATCGTGTTTGCTATCTATCCAGGAAAGCAGGGATGGCTAAACATCAAAAAACATATTTCATTTTGTCGCTGTAATCACTACAGACTCGTGTCACACCATCTAGTTTGACAAGTAGTACCATGGGACAAACTAAGCCAGATTAATGGAATGTATTCAATTCCAGTCATAGTTATTTATGGTAATCTTTAGGGTGTTCTTTCTTATAGACACAGCAGAAGGAGAGCCCGACTTGAACATGTTGGAAAAATTTCACGAGTACCAAGAAAAAGCGGAGATTTACTACCTTTACCACTCAATACATAGATACACGGTTAGTCTTACCGCGGTAAAAAGATTTAGACTGATGTCGAATGAAACACTGATTCCCGTCTCGTGTGTCCTTCATGTCATTTGCAAATGGGTCAGACTCATAGGTAATGTCAAATGAATAAAGGAATGGGATGTTCAAGAATGAAAGATACACGGTTGCCTATTGGCTAGAGATTGAACGCAGGTTTTGTTTTCTGTTTTCATCGGAACTTCCTCCAGATATTTGGCCCTAAGAAAACTCTTGTTTGAAATATGATGCTTGCTCTGCAGGGCCTGAAATTGCGACCAAATTGACAAAAATTACCTGCCGACTAAATTGTTTTTCAGGCGACCAACAACGATGCTAAGGCGACCAACTTTTCAGACTTGCTCGCCTGGGGCGACTGCCTAGAAAAGTTAATTTCAAGCCCTGCTCTAAGTTCTGATGTCCTGTTTTGTTTTTGATTCTCGTAGGACGAACCATTCACGTCGCATCTTCCCGAGACCTTGTTTAACATCGCCCGTTACCTCCTCCACATGTTGATCAGGGACACGCCCACGGGAGTATCTAGAGTGTATCCTCTTGTTCAAAACTAAATTGAATTAAATTGAATCGAATTAGAATAATTCGAATGGACCACAACCTGAGAAAACGTTACAGCAATATTTTTGGGTAGAACGTTGAAGAAAAATCAAATAACCTTTCTTGCAGTATAAGAACTATGTCTGTATGGCACGTTTTTGCACAGGACGTCTCAACGCGTGGAATTAAAAATGTACTTGACACACACAAGTGAGCGTGATATCTTCCGTACCAATTAGATAGGTGATGACGAGGTATGATTCTTTATTGAAACTTGTTTTGAACTGGTGCCTTCTAAAATGGGACACATTGATACACGTGGATTACGTCTGCACCTATTATCCATTGTCAGTTGTGTTTTTTTCCTAAAAGAAGCATCCTCTCGCCCGGGCACGCTAACACACTTATGTTGTTAGTGAATCAACACAAAAAGTAGTGCTGGTATTGTTACCCCTTGACACCCATTTAGTGCTACTTTGTTTGCCTTGGCCAAGCAGAGCAAAAATCTTGGGGCTTTCAAGATGGCGCGCACAGCCTTTGATAAACTACAGGTACGACGTTTCACAATGGACCCTTGATTTGCAATTCGATGTTTTAAACATGGCGTGTGGGACGAAAAAATAACAGCTGAGTAGTATTATACTCAGCTGATTACTACTACCCTCATGTATTACAAGCATACAGTAAAAACCCGCACAAAAGAACAAGTGGATTATGAACACTCAGGCTGAAATTTGGTCAAAAGGTAATAAGAACACATGCAGCCTGAAAAATAAAAATTGTTCTGTATAAAAAAAGTGGTAGAGTGCTGAGAGGATCAATATAATGTGCTAGAACATTGCACACAGAGGTCTACAGCAGGTACTGTATGGGGAATTCCAGGGTACATTTAGTTTACTAAATGGCTTTTATTGTAATGCATGACAGAATCACATCTGTGTAACTTCATTATATTTACATCGCTGCTTTGACAATGCTCCCGTAGCATACCACCAAAGAATTAGTTTGCCAATTTACTTGATTTACTTGAAGTCTCTCTCACCTCGCCTGTTCGTTCTTTCAAGGCTCTAAAGATTCCGATACGATTCCAAGAATCAATCGATTTGGGGAGCGTGACCATACGGTCCAAACCATTCCACGACAATGAGGTAATTAGATGTACCATAAATAATCGTATTGGGTCAAGAGCCCATTGGCTGATTCCATTTTTAAACCCCATCGGGGGATTGAGGACCTATGGAAAATTTTCCAGTGGGTTGTATTGGACTCTGGAAAATTCCACGGGGGGAGGGGGTGTCTGGAGACTGGAAATTGCAAGGGGGAGGGGTAAAAAAGTGACTTTTTATGGGCATTTTATCCAAAAATAGATTTTCCAGGGGTATTTTTTCGGAAAAAAAGGAAATTCCAGGGGAGGGGGTCCTTTATAAGGTTGGAAATTCCAGGGGAGGGGGTCTGTTTCACCAGTGGAAATTCCACGGGAGGGCCCGGTGCGGTTTAAATAATGCAATCAGCCATTCCTGAGAGCAACGACTCCTCTGTTTTCACTATGGCTGATCCCTATAACAGACCATTTTATTTTTAGAACCGTGTTTTCTCTTCTATAGACAGTGTTGTTGTTTAGCAATAGCCTGTATGGTCATACCTCTCACTCCAACGATTTCCCTTATATTATTTATCTAGCCAAAACCGTCGTTTCACGCTGTTAACATTCAAAACGTGGTTTGACTTTGCTTTTTCTGTCCCGCCAGTCAAACTATCTAAGCCAATCAGGTCCTTGCCTTGTTTCGTCTAGTGCAGTCGAATGGGTTTTCGTCGCGACAGAAAGCCAGTCTACTGCACCAGGCGAAACAAGACAAGAACCTGATTGGCTTAGATTGTTTGACTGGCGGAACAGAAAGAAACCCAAATCACAAACCCAAAGCGACGTTTTTAAAATACGCAGCGCGAATTTAGAGTCAAAGCCATTGGATGAATCGTCATGGAGGGATGAAAACAAACGATCTAAAAATAACTCGGTCTGGGAAAGGGATGTCTCAAGAACACTTCATGAAGTTCGCTGATACATGGTCTCCCGGTCGGGTGTGTATGAAACGTAATTGTTTAGCTGATTTTAATTAAAATGTTCAACTTCAGGAATTGTTACCCATGTGCTATCGATGCTCGACCACCAACCCTCTACTCAACAACAAAGGCAACCAGTGTATCAATTGCAGGCAGCCCTTTGCTTACTCGTTCTCATCTTTTGGTAAGCAGTTTAGAATCATTCCGACCTGTATAAGATATCATTTCAGAGATACAATGTAGCATTGTTTATACGGTGTCAACAGTTTCGGTACGAATTGTTGACTTAACCACCGTTATCAATGTAAACTCATCATTGCAGAGGTGCTGCCGTTAGTGGAATTCGTTTTAGAAGACGGAATAAATGACGAGGAGGCGATCAAGCTCCTACAATCTGAAGCAACCAATCAACGGCGAAAGGAACTATCGAAATGGCAAACGACAGACATGGGCAGTATCCTTTTAAAAATGCCGTCTTCTTGCAAACGGAGAACATGCTTTCTTCTCGTTCTGTATCAAACAAACAAACAAACAAACAAACGTTGGTGGTCTTCGAATAGGTTGTCTATTATATGACACCAGCACTACAGTAAAAATCCAGGTTTTTTCCAGGAACCGTTTGAACCCTGTTCAACCAACACGGCCGCGCTTCTGTGTCTTAGACCCCGTCGACACTACTGGAGAGCGTTCTCGCTCTCCAATAGAGAGCGTTTTCGGATTGATCCGTTTTCGGTGAGCGTTTTCGGCGTTGTAGTGTGGACGATAGCCGTATCCGGAGCAAAAAAGTGTAGCGTGGACGGGCTCTTATGTTCCCCCAGGACTACTGTACATGTACGGAAACCACATACAGACTTCAGTTCAGTTCAATTAGTTTAATATATAGATTTAGGCACTGCCTAAAAGCGGAGCTCCCAGTCAATGTTTTGCCATTTATAAAGAGACCACTTCGTTGTAGTCCTCTGGTGACCTAGACAATTCTACCCAAGTTTGGTTGTCTTAGAGCCTTCCCTTCACGAGAAATACATTTTTCAAACATAGATGACGTCATCAGTGACGTCACATCACGTAACCATTTTGTTCCGCTCCTCTGGTGACCTAAACAATTCTACCCAAGTTTGGTTATCTTAATAGAGTCTTCCCTTTACGAGATATGAATTTTTCGAGCAAGAATGACGTCATCGATGACGTCATATCACGTGACTATGTTGTTTTGCTCCTCTAATGACCTAGACAAGTCTACCTAAGTTTGGTTGTCTTACAGCCTTCCCTTCACGAGATATTAATTTTTCAAGCATAGATGACGTCATCGATGACGTCACATCACGTGACCACTATATTTCACTCCTCTGGTGACCTAGACAACACTACCCAAGTTTGGTTGTTTTGAGTCTTCCCTTCACGAGATATTAATTTTTCAAGCATAGATAACGTCATCGATGACGTCACATCACGTGACCACTATATTTCACTCCTGGTGACCTAGACAACACTACCCAAGTTTGGTTGTTTTAGAGTCTTCCCTTCACGAGATATTAATTTTTCAAGCATAGATGACGTCATCGATGACGTCACATCACGTGACCACTATATTTCACTCCTCTGGTGACCTAGACAACACTACTCAAGTTTGGTTGTTTTAGACTGTTCCCTTCACAAGATATTAATTTTTCAAGCATAGATGACGTCATCGATGACGTCACATCACGTGACCACTAGATTTCACTCCTCTGGTGACCGTAGTGACCTAGACAACACTACCCTAGAGAGGGACGCCCCTGTTTATGAGCCCCTGCCCAAGTTTAGCTCAATTAGAGTCTTCCCACGAGAAATCATCAATATACAATATGGCGGGATATTTGTACTCGCCCCAGTCTCACTCCTGCGATCTTTTTACTCCTCTCGTTGCAGTACATGGTACATACATGGTAATAAAATGCGTGCAGTTGATTAACTGTTTTTGTTGGTATTTTCTTGATTTTTGTTTTTCATTTATTTGTGGGACGATATTATTAATTTTGACTGTGAAAGGGGTGCTTTTTATAATGATAAACAAAAAATTTAAATGGCAAAGGATCGTCTCACAGATTGTAAGTATACAATACCGTCCAGTAGTTCCTTGACCGTCTAACAAGATGTACAAACACTAACACTTAGCGACCCCCCACCATCAGACGAAGACGATGACCCTTTTACTGCGAAACTCATGAGCTTTGAGGTAAGTCAAACTTTGAATTTGTCTGACAAGCAACCAAGATCTAGAATGCGTGCGTGCAGGGGGTGTAGCGCTCTTTATATGGCGAAAAGCCCGCGAGAATAGCCCGCGAGAATAGCCCGCGAGAAAAGCCCGCGAGAAAAGCCCGCGAGAATAGCCCGCGAGAATAGCCCGCGAGAAAAGCCCGCGAGAAAAGCCCGCGAGAAAAGCCCGCGAGAAACGCCCGCGAGAAAAGCCCGCGAGAATAGCCCGCGAGAATAGCCCGCGAGAAAAGCCCGCGAGAAAAGCCCGCGAGAAAAGCCCGCGAGAAAAGCCCGCGAGAAAAGCCCGCGAGAAAAGCCCGCGAGAAAAGCTCGCGAGAAAAGCCCGCGAGAAAAGCTGGGTTCGCGCCATCGCCGCCGCCATCTTGGATTTTTGGGAGCGCGCGCTCACCGCCTGCAAAGCAAGCTAGGTCTGGAGCAGCATGGAGATGGGACCCAAAAGCAAACACAACAAACTAAACACGTCGAGGCTGGGAAGTTCACATGCTCGAGGATCGAGCGCTATTAAAATTAAAATTCTCGAGCATTCTCGAGCATCGAGATTCTCGACCATTTTTGATCTTGTTCAGATGGAGACTTATGCAACTCACGCTGGATGTGTACATTTTATTAGCCCAGTTTATTAGACTGGTTCAACCAGAAATTGTTTTCGCTTCAGGCGAGTAACGAAACTCTCCGTCGTTTGCTATTCCCCCAGGCATAACATGTATGTTTTTGTCATGTTTGCAGCAAGGTGGCTCTGAGTTTGTCCCTGTACGTGTGGGCAGGACGACCCTGCTCTCCATGATCAACACTGAAGTGATCATCAAGAAATGGCCAGCTCCACTCAAATACCAGTATTACAGGTCACTCATGCCTGACATCTCCATCACGCTATGCGGGTCCTGTAACAGGGTGAGTTGATAAGAAATGGCCAGCTCCACTGAAATACCAGTATTACAGGTCACTCATGCCTGACATCTCCATCACGCTATGCGGGTCCTGTAACAGGGTGAGTTGATAAGAAATGGCCAGCTCCACTGAAATACCAGTATTACAGGTCACTCATGCCCGACATCTCCATCACGCTATGCGGGTCCTGTAACAGGGTGAGTTGAAAAGAAATGGCCAGCTCCACTCAAATACCAGTATTACAGGTCACTCATGCCTGACATCTCCATCACGCTATGCGGGTCCTGTAACAGGGTGAGTTGAAAAGAAATGGCCAGCTCCACTCAAATACCAGTATAACAGGTCACTCATGCCCGACATCTCCATCACACTATGCGGGTCCTGTAACAGGGTGAGTTGATAAGAAATGGCCAGCTCCACTCAAATACCAGTATTACAGGTCACTCATGCCCGACATCTCCATCACGCTATGCGGGTCCTGTAACAGGGTGAGTTGATAAGAAATGGCCAGCTCCACTCAAATACCAGTATTACAGGTCACTCATGCCTGACATCTCCATCACGCTATGCGAGTCCTGTAACAGGGTGAGTTGAAAAGAAATGGCCAGCTCCACTCAAATACCAGTATTACAGGTCACTCATGCCTGACATCTCCATCACGCTATGCGGGTCCTGTAACAGGGTGAGTTGAAAAGAAATGGCCAGCTCCACTCAAATACCAGTATAACAGGTCACTCATGCCCGACATCTCCATCACGCTATGCGAGTCCTGTAACAGGGTGAGTTAATAAGATATAGCCAGGGGAGGCTCGTCATTCTCTACTTGCTGTTTACTTCGAGGTTTCACGTCGCCAGATCGCGACGGATGAGAAAAATCCAAAGCTCTGGTAATTTCCAGGTACAAAGAGGGTAATTTCCAGATCCGAGGTATTTGATATAGTTTCGACTTGTAGCCACGTCCTTTGTCAATCTGCTATCCAACGCCATAGCGCGCGCACCACTCGAAAAAGGCAGCGGCTGGGGATGTTTCACGCTGTTCTGTTTTTGTACAAATTACTAACAGCAACTCAAGAAGATAGAATGGATTTCACATGACTGTCGCGAGTAATTCGCAATTACTTTGCAATTACGCCTATAGGTTTTACTCAGAAATGATGTACTTTGCTGTTGGTTTCATTGTCATGTGAAAACCGTTCTAT
The DNA here is from genome assembly GCA_033964015.1 of Scolanthus callimorphus. Lineage (NCBI taxonomy): Eukaryota > Metazoa > Cnidaria > Anthozoa > Actiniaria > Edwardsiidae > Scolanthus > Scolanthus callimorphus. The sequence continues at coordinate 29,412,737 of CM066913.1, forward strand.
CCAGTCAGATCAATGACTGTAAGGGTATTTGGATATCTTATCAGTTGATTGTTTTTGCCCATGATAACGTGCTTATTTGCTTTGGTTTTTGTTTAGGTCTTTCACACAGATGACTACGAATTGATGGTTCTACAGAAGAACGCTTGTCCTTTCTGTCGGAGACCTGCTAACCACCTCTGATAGGGCCACCAGATAGTATGTAGATAGGTAACGCAAAGCACAACTCCTCCCTATCCATGCACCATCCACCCACACTTACAATATTGCATAGCTCTGAAACTCTCACGATGTACAGTGATTTGGTCACGCACGCAGCTATCCTTGTAACGGTCACGCAACGCTTCTTGTGTGATTCACTGAAAAGGCATTTGCGCGGAGATGAGAAATGAGTCGATCTTGCTCTTTCATCCGCTTGCCAGAAGACAAGAGTCTTCACCCAAGAGTCTTCACGACACGATTGCTAGTGCGCCTGCAGTATGGCCATCCAGTATCCCACATTATTATTATTATTATTACCTCGCGCATGCGCTGTAGAAAAAAAACAATGTCGTACCCACCCACCCTCCTTCTCGTACCCAGAGCTCCCCAGCTCGTCTGCTCGCAGGAGGCTCATTTTGAACGTTGGTGCATGCGCAGAAAGATCTTTCTCTCAACGTCTCTGTATCAAATCTCGCGCATGCGTCAGTGGCCGTCACCGGAGCCTCCCCCGCGAGGAGACGAGCCGGGAGCTGTGGGTAAGAGAATGATGGCGCTTGTCTTGTGTCTGGTGTAAATCAAGCGAACGCAAGTGCAAGAGCAAACTAATGTTGATGTTCTTCGTCGCCATGATTTACACAGGCGTTGAGCTTGCGTCATGCGCTTGCGTTTGTGTGTAAAACAGACCCAGTCCAGTCAAGTTGGCTGTGCGTGTAGACCTGTGCGTGTAGGCCTGCGCGTGTAGACCTGTGCGTGTAGACCTGCGCGTGTAGACCTGCGCGTGTAGACCTGTGCGTGTAGACCTGTGCGTGTAGACCTGCGCGTGTAGACCTGTGCGTGTAGACCTGTGCGTGTAGACCTGTGCGTGTAGACCTGTGCGTGTAGACCTGCGCGTGTAGACCTGTGCGTGTAGACCTGTGCGTGTAGACCTGCGCGTGTAGACCTGCGCGTGTAGACCTGTGCGTGTAGACCTGTGCGTGTAGACCTGTGCGTGTAGACCTGCGCGTGTAGACCTGTGCGTGTAGACCTGCGCGTGTAGACCTGTGCGTGTAGACCTGTGCGTGTAGACCTGCGCGTGTAGACCTGTGCGTGTAGACCTGTGCGTGTAGACCTGTGCGTGTAGACCTGTGCGTGTAGACCTGCGCGTGTAGACCTGTGCGTGTAGACCTGTGCGTGTAGACCTGCGCGTGTAGACCTGCGCGTGTAGACCTGTGCGTGTAGACCTGCGCGTGTAGACCTGTGCGTGTAGACCTGCGCGTGTAGACCTGTGCGTGTAGACCTGCGCGTGTAGACCTGTGCGTGTAGACCTGTGCGTGTAGACCTGTGCGTGTAGACCTGCGCGTGTAGACCTGTGCGTGTAGACCTGCGCGTGTAGACCTGCGCGTGTAGACCTGCGCGTGTAGACCTGTGCGTGTAGTCCTGTGCGTGTAGACCTGTGCGTGTAGACCTGTGCGTGTAGACCTGTGCGTGTAGACCTGTGCGTGTAGACCTGTGCGTGTAGACGTGCGCGTGTAGACCTGCGCGTGTAGACCTGTGCGTGTAGACCTGTGCGTGTAGACCTGTGCGTGTAGACCTGCGCGTGTAGACCTGTGCGTGTAGACCTGTGCGTGTAGACCTGTGCGTGTAGACCTGCGCGTGTAGACCTGTGCGTGTAGACCTGTGCGTGTAGACCTGTGCGTGTAGACCTGCGCGTGTAGACCTGTGTGTAGACCTGTGCGTGTAGACCTGTGCGTGTAGACCTGCGCGTGTAGACCTGTGTGTGTAGACCTGCGCGTGTAGACCACTGACGCTCTTGGGACTCTGGTTCCCACGGTAACGATGCTTGGGTCACATCAGACAAAACACTAAGATGTGGCATTCAGCAGCATCGATTGTAGATATTGATAGATAAAGGTAGAAATTAAGGTACGATATGCGTTCTCTTTATTCAATCGTGATAGCTCGGCGTTTAGACTTAGCACGGGACTCTAGCCATTCCAAATGTTGTTTTTTATACAATCACGTAAAAACATAGCTGTGTAAATAATTCAACCCTGGGTTTGAGTGACTTGTAAAACAACCGCGAAAGCTTTAGAGAAGGCTCTATTTATTAAAAGAAAAATATACACGATTCTTTAGTTTTTAATATTTTATTCTATATGTCTCGGGGATGTTCGGCTGGTCGAAAACAAAGCTGGCGTCTGTTCGGGTCCAGCTGTTTCTTATTTGAAATAGTAAGCTATTGGAGAATCCTTCTTATATTAGTTTTCCATTTCCTTTAGTTTCTCAGTGTATGTGCCTTTTATATGCAAAATGGAAGTTCCCTCCTTTAAAAGATTAATTCTGTTATTCTATTCCATCGAAAATTATGCTTTTTGTGACATTTGAGGTTCTTACATTTGTCTTTTTATCAAGACTCCTTTATTGGACATAAAACGCACCGAAGCACTCTATTTCTCGGTACTATATTATGAACTGCAAATGCGATAAGCAGCCAGATTTTCGGCCGCCAAAAATACAACAGGTGACGAAACACGAGCTGCACTTTCTAGCCTTAGGGCTGGAGCGAATGAAGTGTAAACATCGTAAGAGGGGCTTTTTAAAGGTCACCCGTAGGGTTTTTAAATGTCTACGTGATTTATAACTTTTTATCTTTTCATGCTTTTCTGCCTTATAGGGAGATTTTACCTGTAAAGACTTCTTCCAAATATATTCTCGCCTAAGGATGCTTTTTCTTGACCTATCACATAGCGGGAACCAGAAACGGGGTACGTATGACGCATGTACCCCCTGAAATGTAAAAAGGGTCAGTCCTTTATATAAAAAGTGGCGTTAGTTTGAAACTTAAAATTCGCGCATTTTCCAGCACCTCAACAGTCACTCGGCCCTTGTTATAACATTTCTTAGCTGATACGACTGACAATGGCAACTTTATCCAAGTAAACACTTTTCAGGTGAAGTCTTCTAAGGGACTTGGCCATTATTTAAGTGGGAGGGGGTGGTTCAGGAGGAAAGGTCAATGCCATAAAAATTCCATTAGAGATTCCACCATTCACTGTTTTTTGGTAACTGCCCCTTATATTGATAAAAAAACAATTCAGGTCCCCCCTCTAGAAATATAATACTAAAATGTGCAAAACGGCCATTTGTACATGCATAAACTGAAATCAACCCCGATGAGCTGCCCAAATTTATTACCTTTCTCATCAGTACCATTTGTTACCGCTACCAGGTAAACGCTATCGGAGTTTCTGATACACTGAAGTTGTCCATCCCCCCCACCCGTCCCCAACCCTCAGTGCCCCCATATTTTAACTAAATTTGTTTAAGGACCACCCTCTAACTTTTAAATAATGACCGGTCCCTAACGATGATGATTTTTAAAGCTTTAATGACGTCATGTACTAACACGCTCGGTACTTTCTGGAATTTTCGAAAAGCGAAAAACACTCATATCTGCCACACATTTTAGGCAATTTTTACTTTTAAAAGGTCGCTAAAATGCACGCCAGAAGCTTTCGGAATACCTACATGAACTACATCCCTAGGTTTCCAAAACAAACCAAGAATGCAATTTTCAAGCTGTTTTTTCCAGCTCGTTCAACAGTCCCCAAAAGATATAATCCAGAAAATCCTCTATATCCCAATATTTAAGGCGGGTTTTGTGTCTGTTCAAAATTGAGATCTTAAATCCGGAACGAGTTCATTCCGGTTGCTGACCCGACACGAACGACTTTCGGAGTCCGTACCGGTCTCACGTATACACAGTCAAAAAGGTGGTGATTACATGAGACCGGTATGAACTCATGCTCTGAGTTCGAACCGGTCTCGTGTAATCACCACTTATCCTCAACCTACTCTCGGGGGAGGGGGTATGTTAGAAATCATTTGCATATGAGAAGACAATTGGAATGTGCACACATGGAATGTGAAGTTTGATTTTCCGTTGGTTGTTTAGTGGAGAAAACCAATTGGTCTGAATGGTGTTGAAGATATGCGTTTTGAAACGGTATACAGTTTATTACAGTTTCCATGACCAGCATATGTGCACTTATGAATAGCCCGAAGTTATTATCGGCTGAATGAATCATTTTTAAGCTGTCAAAAATTCTTGGATTGACTGCTGCTGTTGCATTTATTAATTCTTAACCAGATGAAACTTTCTTTTTACGGATATTTATAGAGTGCATGTTTTGAAATCGAACTCGAATTCGATGCATATATTACCCGCACTGTTTATATTTAACGATAAACAATAGCAGCGGTAATTCTACAAAAAAAAATAACCAATACTCTCACTATAAGAAACCGGGAATTTATAAGTTCAAAATGCAAAAGAGCCAGCTGTTGGATAATAATTAACGCTCGTACACCAACTCGATACGCTGGTTAGCATGGAAAGCACCCCGAAATCTTTCTCGTTTCCCTAATTGTTGTTATTTAGGGCCATTCTTAATATAATCCTTGAAATTTGCGTAAACATATACAAGTTTTAGTGGGAAATTGCTCAACAGAAAGCTTTGTCTAGGAGGCGCTTTCAAGAAAATGTGGCTAGCCGCATCAATAATTTCACGAAATTGGGAATAGGCACTCCTTAAAATTGTACGACGAAATATCAAAGGCAAGATGAATTTGAACCCGCTATTAAAATATTCCAAAAGAATTTTCAATCCGATTTTTTGCCTGAAAGCGTTTTAAAGCAAACACAGCCTATCCATTTACAATACTTGGCCACGCACCTGGTCCCATTAGTTAGCATGAAAACCCCTTTTCAGCGGCTTCGAATCGAATGATTTTGTTTTCATCACGTGACTTCGGTTCCGCAAATCTCACTTTCAGTGGAGGTGTGAGTACAAGATATTCAATTGATAAATACGCTCTATCCTTTAGATACCATCAGCAAAAAACACAATCTTGTGAAAAACGTTTCTGCCCTCAATGATTAGATTATTTTACGAAAAAGTGAAATTTAAGTTTCTTGCCTAAATTTCGTGTGTCAGAAATGCATCTCACCCCTCCCCCTGTGAGTGAGCACCAGATTGGCTGTCTCTAGACACGTGTACACGGTGATCGAATGAATGATCGGCTCACTCGACCTCTTCCCTTTGTCAGTGCAACTGTTTTGAACGGGTAGAGTTAAAAATTCCCACACTAGAGGGAGCCCATTTCATCGCTACAGTTTCTTCTCTTCTATCGAAGGGACTTTAGTAATGGCTCATGCCCAGAACGGGGTGGTGAAGAACTCGGCTTCGACATCTTCGCTAGAGTCGCGCGATCAACTCGCCTGGAAAAAGGTTTCTTACAGTGCTTTGTTCGGCCTTCTAGTTGGAGTTCCAGGTGTGGTTCAATATTTTTTCGCTTTGCCATGGTTGCTTTACCCGTTGACTGTTCTTCTCCTCGCACTGCCTCTCTTCGGGGTATTCATGGTGACTTTTAACCGTCTGTGCGTGTATGAACTCGGAACAAGGAGCGCCGTGATCTCCAAGTATATCCAGTTCAATGACTCCGCTCTTGCGAAAACCTACGCCAACAGAAAAATCCCAATGTATATCCTGTACGAAGCGTACGCCGACGGGAAACTAGACTTCAAGATTGACCCACTGGAAGCCCTAGAGCATCGTAGCCAATTTACAACATACGAACTTTCCTTCTATCACTTGAAGTTTTTCCTTTGTAACTTCTTACCAGAAATGTTATTTCACTCGAAGACACAAGACTGCGAACAAGTGCGCGACCACTACGATCGTGGGGATGACTTCTACGAGGCTTTCCTTGGCCCAATGATGATCTATACATCGGGAATTGTCTATAACCATGATGAAAATCTTGAAGAGGTGCAGCGAAACAAGCTCGGGCTCGTTTGTGAGAAGGTTCGACTGAAGAGGGGTGACCGGCACTTAGACATTGGGTGTGGCTGGGGGACATTGGCCAACTATGCGGCGGAGCACTGTGGGACATTTTCTACAGGCGTGACTTTGGCTCAGAATCAAGCGGAGTGGGGAAGGAATGTAGCTAAGGAGAAGGGGATAGAGAATAGAGTGAAATTCCTTTGCATTGATTACCGCGACATTCCACCTACCAAGTACAATAAAATTACTTGTCTGGAAATGGCTGAGCATGTTGGTATAAAAAATTTCAATAAATTCCTGTGTCAAGTGCGAGACATGTTGGAGGATGATGGGGTGTTCTTCCTACAGATTGCTGGGCTGCGAAGGACGTGGCAGTGGGAAGACTTCATCTGGGGTCTGTTTATGGCCAAGTATATCTTTCCTGGTGCTGATGCAAGTTGCCCTCTAGGCTGGTTTATCACTCAGCTAGAGCAGGCTGGCTTTGAGGTGCAAGGCACAGAGAAAATTGGCATCCACTACTCTCATACTATCCACCGCTGGTATCAAAACTGGATGCGCCCTGATAACCAAGCTGCTATGTCTAAAAAGTATGGTCGTATAGTACGTATATGGGATATATTTTTAGGGTGGTCAACTATTATAGCTAGGCAAGGAAATTCTACTTGTACACAAATTGTATGTCATAAAAATCTAAATGGCTATGACCGTACTAAGTTTTACAAGCTGAAGAATAACTAGGATGAATAGTTAAGCGGATTTCAGTGTGCAATAGTCAGATTTCTCTCTAGTTTGTGGTCAAAATCCATAGAAGAAATATCTCTTTAGTGATTTTGCTTAGGACTAATATACTAATCTAATTGAGTGGTACTGAATCACATTCTTAATACGTTAGTTCTAAAATCTTATTACAAAATATTTACAAGTATCTTAGGAAAGTGTTTCTTTATATTAGATCTTTAATTTATTTTGCCATTTCTTTTCGTATAAAACTCAAACAGGTGCTTTATTATGATATACAAAGTATATAGAAAACATTAATTTGGTTCTTATTGTTGTTTAATATAGTTTTTTATTCTTAACTAGTTTTTACTGGTGTAGAAGGCTTTGTTCAAATATTCCAGTGACCTGTCAGTTTTTACAGTGGATAAGACTTAGTGTTATGTTGATAAAATTCTGATTTTTAGACCCTGAAGATATATTCTTCAGATTCAGATTGAAAATCATGATAACCCAAACACCTCACCAACTGTACAAACCAAGTCCATTTGACTCCAGATGTTGTAAGCATTCTTCTCCATTGTGTACATTACTGGCAGACTTTATTTAATTGCTGGGTAACCATTTTGTTCTTTATTAACAGAAAGTTTGCACTAAACCTTTGACTTGTCTGTCAAGTCAAGAATCAGAATCTTTTCATTGTTCATATGGTGCTATTTAAGACGAGAAATTAACTTGTATATATCTTTGAAGACTGACAAGAGTAAACTTTATTTTTCCTCCTTATTTCTCTCCCACTTAATTCTCCCACTCCAAGCTTTTGCAGTAGGGAAAACATATTCAATTCATATTGTCTTCATACTGTTATAAAAACCTGAAAAATGGGACATTTTGATAGAAAAACATTAATAAAATCCCAAAACGTTTTTCAAGACAAATACTGAAATATGACAATTTACTGAATTTACTCTGACAGATATCAGCGGTCACTTATATTTTTATTTGCATAGTTCATCGTTATGGTGCATTCTTTAGGATCACATCTTTAAGTAAGTTGTGAATAGAATATGTGAAATGTGGCAAATTGAAATATCACAGCAACAGCAAAGATAAGAAAAATTCACATCAGTTACTTCTCTGTATCACAATACCACCCATAGTATTTAGTATCTATTGTGACCTAGCTATAGCAGGTGGCAAAGATTATAGCCTCTAACTATAGACCTTATGATCTTACCCCAACACTATTGGTATAATCTCATATTTTTATGTTTTTAAAAATAAGAAACTATTAAATGAAATATACAAAATGCATGTTCATCACTAAACAGTAGTCTCAAAAAATAAATTATTCTGCAGTTATTTGTCAAACTGCTGAATTGGAGAACAAACATTTCATTATTATTTATTTATTTAATTTTCTAATTGGAGAAAAGCTTGATGAAATGATAGGTGAAACATAGCCAAAACCCAAGGAATGTTGTGATTGCTCACTAGTGCACTGGTTTTAATTGCTATCTACACAACCATTGAATATAAACATTGGTTATTTTAGAAAGAGTCGTAGATGTGCTTGATTAGTAGAGAAAATGCCACATTCTGTTTGTAACTTGCCAAAATCAGCAGCAGGGTTCTATAGTCAAGCATTTTAGTAAAGGATATCAGCTAAGTGGCATTTAAAACCTAACAATATTCATGATTCATCTTGTATACAATGTCTATTTTAAATGGGAATGACAGGTGATTTCTACATATGATCAATAAGCGTTTGTTTATATCTTAGTGAATAGCTAAACCATGTGATAGTTTGATTCTAATAGTTTTTATTTTTGCACTTAGAGTTTTGTATGTTGAATAGAGAAGGAAAAATTTCATAATCGTGGGGGTGTCCATTTCCTATGTGATTTAATGATAGTATTTTGTTTATTGGATTTTCCAACCGTTGCAATGAAGATGTTGGTTTGACTATCCAATATACAACCAAAGAATTTAAACGAATATTGGGTAGCTCTGTTGATTTTGTTATTACGCTGATGCATTTAAAAGATAAGAATGGAAAACAAGGTAATTCAGTTTTGTAAACTGGTCAAATAACATTATATTCAGTTCACATTTTTACTAACAAACGAAATAATATAAAATCTTTAATCTTAAATTTTGAAATTTATATCTAAATCTTAGGAAATAAAATTATCATATTTAGCTTAAGCGAAGGTTATATTTATCAATTTGAATGTTTCAAGAACGTTTGTCTGACTTGCGTGACATTTTTTGTTGTGGTTATTAAATACCTGCTGCCAGAAACATCAACAAAAAAAGCTCATATTGTTTTGATAACTGAGTAGATCAATTTGATTGCAGGATTTTAATGAGTTCACAACATTAATGTCCTTGTTAGCATATAGTTTTTTATGTGCTAAGGAATTCATTGTCACAAGCCAGATCACATTCTTTCAGGATGGAGTTTACTGGTCATTCTATTCCTCATTAGCACAGACATTGAATACTGTATCAGATTGATCAGTAGACCCTTCTGCTCCACTTACTCAATGTTACATAATTAGCTATGGTAGCACTCCTCTTCCCATTCTGTACCCAGCTCCCCACCCACCTGTCAGGGAGGAGGGTCTGGTGGAACACTGATGCATGCGCATACAGAGTCGGAGAGAGAAAGATATCTCTGCCCATGCTCAAATGTTTAAAATCAGCCAATCAGCAAAGGTCCTCTGGATGTGACCAGAGCCTCCCCTGCAAGGTGACGAGCCAGGAACTCTGGGTACGAGGATGTGCTCTTCCAACCTTAACACCTGGCCATACTGTAAACAGTCTGTTGGAGTAAAATTAATTATAGCAAATGGATTTGCCCTACATTTATCACAGAAACTAAACTATACTTCCTGAACTGGTCCATACCTCTACCACAAGTTGGAATTTCCAGTGAAAAATACAGTGATTGTTTTGGAAATAATAAATGTATTGACCCCTTGGAATTTCCAGTTCCCCTCATGGTGGAGGTATAACCTTTTCTGGATTTACACAATGCTGCCAGAAAATTCCAATGTTTGATGATATTTTTTAATCATACCATAACATTTGGCTGCATTAGGAGCCTTGTATGAATCCATTGCTATTATTATTGTAGTACAAAGGCTTTGAAAACGTGTAAGCCCAGGGGGCCGTACAATTATGGGGGCCAAAACTCCTTATTCGTGGACATTTGTATTCTATAGTATTTATAGAAATACGCTAGTGATTTACGCAGGAGATTTTTTGTCGGTTTGAGGGTTCAAATGAAATCAATTTTTTTTGTTTAAACGTAAACACTAGATATCCACGAATGGGAAGTTGTAGATTATTTAGATCAGCAGGGTAGAAAAGAAAACTAAAAACTTGGGGATCAATCTATTAAAATTCCATGACAAATTTCTTTGGCATGTTTTAAGAAACGGGCTCCAGGGCTTAACCAGTAATTTGCAGTGGGGTAAATGAGCTATATTTTGTAATTATTTTGATACCTTCCAGGATGGTAACGTTAGCTTTACTATTTATATAAAGAATTTTTGCAAGATACAGTGGACCCGATAGTTATTTATATTTGAATGCCAGAAAAAACTGTTTGTATAATAGGGTTCTGGCGAAGGCTGAAATCATTTGCCCAATACAAATGTTCAAAACGAATATTAGCCTGAGAGTGTAGTTCAAGGGCGTATACGAAGTTTGAACTAGAAATTTCTGAGGGAATGTTATCCCACATAGGGCTTGAGACAGAAGAGAGCCCTATTTTTATTGTACAAACAGCATTTCGTTGTGTATAAAACCAATAACTATGGGGCTCCAATGTATTTTGCAAAACCGTCGAGCAAAACAGGCAGCATTGGCTGATAGTTTGCCCGCAAAAGGTGGACACTATATCACATGATCAAGCAAACATTGAGTTTTGCTCACAACATGGGATAGAGCAGTTTCCATTAACTCGTGAAAAAAGTCGATAGAAGAGAGACCAAGAATAGAGAAAACAAGCATAGCTAAGTAAGGTGTATAAAGTGACTTTTCACAGGCTAATGGAAACTAAGACCTAGCTCAAACGGCGATCTTCAGTCGATCTTCTTCTGTCGAAACTTTCCTTTTTCAAAGGATGCTGCTTCATGAGATTTTATAATAGAAAACTTTCATTGGAGTATTGTTTGTTATTGGAGCGGCGTGACTCTTGCACGACGTTTGGCATAGGCCTAACTTCTACAGCATTTGCTGTGAAGCCAATGCTAGGGACACATTGTTATCAAGGCTTCAAATGCTGTACTGGAATAATGCTATTACTAATAACCACCTGGACTGGGTTGATGGGTTTATTTAACAGTGTGTTGGAGCACTGACAATTTAAAGGGTTTGTTTCCTGTATATATTCCAAAAAATTGTATTTTTAGCTTGCTTTCAAAGTGGACTTCTGCGTTCGTTGTAATATAAGTACCTTTACATTGAACTGTGAAATAAAAATGAGTCCATATCTTTGTTAGTATTGCTGTAGTAAACTTATCTACGAGAGGGGATTCCAAGTTTTGATGGAATACAATAGCAGAGCATAGGCGGATTTTTTTTGGGGGGAGGGGGCCTCAGGGGGCCCGGGCCCCCCGTTTTTCGATAGATATCCCCATACATTTACTGTATTTGCAAGAGCAAGGTTTCAACTTTGGCCTCCATTTTTTTTTTACTTTGCCCCCCCCCCCCTTTTTGAGATCCTGGGTCCGCCCCTGCAGAGACACAGTACTGTAAAAAACTGTTCCCTGGCCTCAATCGAAATTATCCGCCCTTTTTTGGAAACTAACTTTTGCCACCAGCACCTAATTTGCATGCACTTCTAGGAGCGGCGGAGCACCCTAAAAAGTGGGGGTGCCGAAAAGGCAAAAAATTTAGTGGATACGTCATTTCGTTTTTTCATGTTTTTAGACCATATACATTTGATGAAAATATCTCACAATGTAATCTTAACCTATGTTCTCTGAGCCTAATGTCAAAACAGAAACAAAAGGACACGCTTCTGTTCCTTTTCTCCTTTACGTGTAAATACAAAAAAAAATTATAGCTTCAAAAAGTGGGGGTGCTCAGCCCCCCAGTTCAAAAAGTGGGGGTGCTCTAGCACCCCCTGCCCCCTAATTCCACCAATTCGGCGCACGGGTACTAGACATCATGATCTTTAGCACTACTCCATCTATTTTGCCAGAGGTTGAAAGAAAATTATTTTCACCATCGTCCCCAATTTCAGACTCCCAAAATACACCGCGCGTGTAACAAATCTGGTTCTCACTGGAACGCAAGCACAGGCCTAAAATTAAAATTGATTAGTTGCCTGCGCTTGCGTTCACTTGATTCACACTAGACGCAAGGGAACGCAACGTCTCGATTTTCTTGCGTCCACCGACGCATGCGTAAAAGAAAATGATGGTGTTATGCCTCACAATTACTTTTAGAGCGTTCAAGTCAAAGGCATAGGTTGAAAAGACGACTAGGAAACGAATGCCATGCGTTATTTTGACATACGTTTTTAAAGCGAGATCAAGCTACTTTGATGTACGCGTGCGCGCCATTTCAGCCATCAGCGAAGGCCCTCAAATGGATGTCACCAGAGCCTCCCCTGCGAGGCGATTAGCCGGGGAGCTCTGGGTTCGAGAATGGGATATACATTTTTTTAATCGATTTTAAACTTATACCATGTGACGACCATATTGCCCCACTTGTTGACTTGTCAGTGTACCAACCTAGCACAAGGTAAACTAAACAATACCAGAAGCTCATTAGTACGTATGAGCTTCTGACAATACGCAATAAACAGGTCCACCTAGCGATGTTTTGTTCTCGAGATATTAATTTTTCTAGTTTTGATGACGTCATCGATGACGTAATGTCATGTGACTTTGTTGCTGGACCCCCCCCCCCCCCCCCCCCCCCCCCCTTGTCACTAAGATAACTTTGTACAAGTTTGGTCACCTAGCGATGTTTTGTTCTCGAGATATTAATTTTTCTAGTTTTATTCATTTGTTCGTAAGACCCTTGATTCATTATTTTTTATTATTCAGCTTCCAACCCCGATTTTAAACTTATACCATGTGACGACCATATTGCCTCACTTGTTGACTTGTCGGTGTACCAACCTAGCACAAGGTAACTAAGCAATACACAATAAACAGGTCCACGGTTTACATTAACCCCTGACCCTAATCAAAGCCTCCAGAAGTCCAGAGCTACTTTAGGTGGGGGGGGGGGATGCTCGATTTATTGTCATCAGTTTCTATAGCAACGAAACGGGGTCACTGTTTTTAATAAGCAAAAATTCCACGTTAATGTGATCTAAACTTTTAAATTGTCCGTGTTGGATTGTTCAGCTGAAGATAAAATCGTTTGTAGAATCTTTACAATCCCGTAAGGCTGCATTCATTATGTATACTACAGGGGGGCAGAGATTTTGAGGGGGGATCTCAAAATTTAGCAACTGGAAAAGGGGGGATGTCAAGATTTTTTCATAATATTAAGGGGGGATGCATATTTTTGTTGAGGTATTATATATATTTTAAACACCGAGTTTGAACCTCCTGAAGAAATATCACTTGCACTACTATTCTCGTGTATTTAGCCTCTTTCAACTGATATGTTGAAAATAGCTGCGCGCTTCGCGCGCCTGAAGACTTAAACTTAAAAAATGTAAAAGGCCTTCTTGTTTTACCACAATTCCTCGAGGTCCTCTTCAGTGACTTTTGTCTGCCAGACAAAAACGCCTTTGGACTTTTGATTAATAGTCTTGTAGCTTTATGTCAAAATTGCTGCGTGCTTCGCGCGCACAACGGAAAACAAACCAAACAATCAAATACAAAATAAATGATACTCAGTCTATGTAGTAAGGTTCCAATCGAGGAGCGCACCAGATCACTTGGTAGAAAGTCACTACACACAAAAGAGTACAGCCACCTATGATTTTTATTTGCATTTTTACGCTTTGTATTTTTTATCATTGAGCCTTGTTCTGCATCTTTTGAAAAAATGTTATTGACGCGACCCTACCTCGACATATAAATTGACAAAATGTCCTTTTGACCAAGAGGGGGATTCGTAAAAAATATGTTGTGCCTTGGGGGATCTGAAAATTTTGCATTGACATAGACATAGACATAGACATGTTTTATTGGCACTTTGTAAATGACTAAATTTACATCGGTGTAATTCCAATAAATTAATAAAATAATTAAAGCAAAAACAAACATTTAGGATACATATCTTATCAGTAGATCATGCTATTATTGGCCATTAAAAGGAAAGAAAATTCTGTCTTGCAGTAAATGCATTAAAATATACTTTGAAATAATTTTGCTTCTTTTCAGGTGGATTTATCAGTAAGAGGAAGAGCTCATTGTCTGATATTCTGCTTGTCTTAATTTTCCATGACTGCTCTATCTGTTTGAAAAGTTTATTCCGTTCAATTTTAAAATAACTACAATTTAATAGGAAGTGTTTTTCATAAGTTCTATTTCTCCATTGCAACATAAACGGCAAAGTCTTTCCTCTACTTTTTGATATGGCTTCTTGTGTCGCCCGACTTCGATTTCTAGTTTATGGTTACTTATTCGTAATTGTGTTAATGCAGTTCTGTGTTTAATATTGGGGACTTGATTAAGATAGGGTTCCAAATCGTAAGAGATCTTAAATTCCTAAACGTTCTTAACTTATTTTGTTGGTTGCTCTCTTTTCTGCAGTCATTGTGGATCTCGCCTAGCCATGTCTGAATTTCAATATCTTTGATTCGTTGTTTAATAGTTTGCCCAATTAAGTTGGTGTTTTCTCCGAGTCTGTCTTGGTTGAGCCAGATTTCTGCGAATGCTATCTGGTTCAGTCGATTGTTTACTTTCGTGCTCCAAAATGCTTTGTTTTCTGAGTTCTGACAGTCATGGTAAGCAATTTTAGATAATTTTGGGGAAGTACTAGGGCTGGCAAGTTTAAGCCAGAAGTTTAGGGACCTTATCTGTGCTTGTGTCCTTACGGAAATCTTCCAAGTTCGCTTCTGCATGCGTTGTTACTTGCATATTTGTTAACTCCTAGCAACATTTTGCAGAATTTAGTATGTACTTGTTCCATTGGTTCTTTATCATTTGAGGTAGCGGTTTCTATTATTCCCCATATTTCGCTGCCGTAAAGGAGTATGGGTAATATCAGTGCATCAAAAAGTCTAAGCGTTAATTTTGGTTTCGATCGGAAAAAATCGCCCATTTCTTTTTTAAACTTAAAAAGAGCTTTGAGAGCTGTCTTCTTGAGTTCGTGCTTGGCGAGTGTGAAATTTCCAAATGCTGACATCTGTAAGCCTAAATACTCATACGATTTAACATTTTCAAGTCTCCTTCCATCGAGAGAGAAACTATAATTATTCATTGTTTTACCATTGTTATTGAAAATAAGTATTTTTGTCTTTTCTATATTTCCTCACAAAAAGTTTCGACTACATGCAAATATCTTTGTAAGCCACGTTCCGATTTTGAGAATATCACTAGATCCATCGGCATATATGAGGCAACTCAATGGGCTCTCGTCTAATTTTACATCCTCATTATTCTGTTGATTGAGTAAGTCGGGTAAATCATGTAAGTAAAGATTAAATAGGGTGGGGCTGATTATACATCCCTGCTTCACGCCGGTTTTACACTCGAAAGCTGGGGTTACGGTGTCACCTAGTTTTACTGCTGATTTATCGGTTGTATACATTGATGCTACTAATTTAAGAAATTTTCCGAATACCCCAACGCTTTGTAATTTCTTTAACAGTTTTTGACGGGGGATACAGTCGAAGGCTTTTTGAAAATCAATGAAGCAAGAAAACAGCAGGTTTTTCTTTTTCTTTTGTTTGCTTTTAACATATTTGTCTATTACCGACTTCAGAACCGAAATGCTATCTGACTGGAAGCAGCCAGGTGGTACTCACTACCGTCACATGCGAGTTTTCCGACGTATTTTTCTTTATACTTATAACGTTTTGCATTTGGCTACTTTGCACTATGGTTTATAGAGAAACAAGTCGAATTATCTATTTTTCAACTGATTTTGATCAATATTTCTGATAATATGAGCAATTTTATCTCCTTACCGGGTGGGGTCTGGTAACTAGTCAAACGCAGGATTTCTTTCTTTTGCAAAAAAACCCACTTGCACTCTCCCAATATCAAAAATTCGAACGGTACATAACAGTTGGAAAAATCACCAGTCACAACGTTTATAATAAAAACCTTTCTTTTAGAAATGCCATTTGCAAGTGTTTCTGATAACACCTGACCCTGTAGGTTCAAATCTAGTGAGCCTTTGGCAGTTAAGTTGGCTGCGTAGTCAATCACAATCGTGTGAGCCAATCGGATCCTTGTTCAGTGCACTCCTTTGGCTTGTTTTTCGAGACATGTCGCAACGGACATGTCGCACTAGGCGAAACTAGGAAAGGATCTGATTGGCTCACGAGTTTGATTGACTACGCTTGATTTTCTTGACAAAAAATGGTCTTCGAAACGCTCTTGGCCTATTTCTTCAAACTTATAGTCTGACCTCATTGGCGTTGGTATTGCGAAAAGTTATCTTGCATGTCTGGGTGGATTCTTCAACTCAAAAAATGGAGTGCCGCCATTTCGTTGCCATGGAAGCGTCAATTTAAACAAAACATGTAAACACATATAACGATCAATTACATGTTTCTTGTAAAGTGGCTTGCCTTTCTGTGTATGTATAGCACGTGACATACAGGCCATACCATACCGAAGAGTATGCTATAAGAACTGCTATAAGCCACCTTAAAGTGTAAATTTTCTTAGTTTTTTTATTAATAACACGCAATGGCAGTGGTTCAAAATACCAATTTTTTTGCAAAATACAGACAACACTTCAAATCTACTAAGATACCTATTGTCTTGAATAAATTCCCGTTGATTTGCGATAAATGTGAAACTAATCGCGCGGTAAAATTATCTGAAAAACAGAAAAATCAAGAACTTTTCTCAACTGTAATGAATTTCTTCCGAATTGCATAAATTACAAAAATAACATAGTGAGTTTTAAATCTCGTGTGTTATAGCCGAAATCTACCTCGTCGGTGCGAATGGAATCTCAGATGTATAGGTTTAAATAGTTTGAGCAAAAAACCTTGATTTTTTTTAATGTAAACGAAGAAATTAGAAACAAACTTCGGTAGCAATCACATTTGCTGTCGTTTGTTTAGATATGTAAATTTTATGAAGTGGGGGACAAAACTTTCAGTAAACTTCACGCCATTGCTTAACTCTCTCAAAATAGGCTATAAGTCCGGGCAATAGACCAAATGACTGCAATTTTACTAGACCACACATCTGTAGTTTCTTAGTGCAGTAAGGCTTATGGTTATCTATATATTAGACGAAATGCAAACCCCGGTCGTATTATTATGCTTTAAATTTTGGTGGGGGACAATGCTTTCAGTAAACTTCAAAATTTTATATTTCCAAGAACTTATTTCCGATCTCAGTCAGAATGCCACATTTCGACATAAAAATCTATAGACCACAGTTGGCTCAGTTTGTTTCATTGCGGCATTGCTTATTTTGACAATAAATCTAAAAAACCTGAAATACGCTAAAATTATCAAATTTTTGGGACACGAAAATGGCAAAGACGTTTTCACTAATAATATCGAAGAAGATGCAAATATTGAAGAAAATACCATATAAGATATTTCATTTAGGATAGGAACTTCGGTTTATGGGAAATTTTGCGTTGTATGTTTTATCCATGAAGAATAAGTAAAAATATTTTTACACCAGGCGCTGAACGTGTGACGCTGGGACATGCAAATTTGCATAAAAACAGAGATATTTATAATGATTTTTCGATCCTAAAAAACTCTTTTTCACAAAAATTATTTTTCCAGGGAAAGATAAGTATTAGGTGCATAGACTTGTGCTTAGAGAATGAGCTTCCTGCAAACCGATGCTTTTAAAATTGATTTTAACGGCAAAAATTGGCGAGTGAGTACCACCTCGCTGCTTCCAGTTTCTACAGTGCCGTGATTCCTTTTTCAACAACCCCTGTGAGACTAGGTGTTCGTATAGCCTCGAGTTGAGTATCGCATTGTCAAAAAAAAATCCTCTGCCCCCCCCCCCCTCCCCCCTGTAGTATACATAATGACCCCCCTGTAGTATACAACAGGATTCCCATTAGTTCTGCCGGTTGTAGCTATACGATGAAATGCAAAAGTAGTTGGCGCATTTACCCTTCCGGTCCCTTCCATGCCTCCTTCAATGTTAAAGGGACCAAGGAGGAGTGAAGAGGAGGCAACTGCGCCAACGTTTTTGTATTTGATTGTCATATTGATTGTTAGGGTTTACAGGGTGACGAAACCGTGCATCATTATTTAAGCAATAAAAGTACTTTCCGCGTGCTCTCTGCTTTCTTACAAACACGAGGGGGATGTTGGGAGAACTGATCAAAACTTGAAAGACACGAGCCGAAGGCGAGTGTCTTTCAAGTTTTATCAGCTCGACCAACATTCCCCGAGAGTGTTTGTAAGAAACCAGAGAGCACGCAGAAAGTATTTTTATTGCTTTTAGAAAATAACATACACACGTGCGACAGCGTTGCGTGACAATCGTGTTTCTCAGGTCTCTTACAAACACGTTTTTTAACCAATACAATACAACATAGGTGTTATTTTCTAAATACTTATAAAAGGTTGACTAGTGCATTGATTTGGGCTTATAAAAGGCAGCGTTGTCTGTGCTGGTGGTCAAGGGCACCCGCTACAGTTACGCTACAGTTTACCAAATATATGAAAAATGTGATCGTAGTAAAATAGATGGTGTAAACATATAGATCTTTCTTCTCAGTATTACGTCAGCTTTTTAATACTACGCCAGCTTAAAGCTTACGTGATATTTTTACCCTGGTTCGCCACTGGCTTCCCTCTAAACTAATGCACCAGTCAATTGTAACCACCACCCCCCCAACCTCGGGGAAGGGTGGGGACATGGATTGTTAGCTGAGCCATACTAGAATTTTGTCCCCACCCCTGAGGCGAAATGTGTTGGAAATTCCCCCACCCTGTGGGCAAGGATTGTAGTGATTCGATGCAACTATGCCAATATCGAGTCCTCTCACCTGAATAAAAATGTTTCTCGTCCCTGAATCCTCTGCAGAACCATTTATTGCTAGCTGTGGAATGTTGTTGGTGTTACGTTTACACGTCCAGCGTGGTAGGACAATAATGATTGAGCTCAGCTTCCGCATGCTTTAAATCCAGAAGCCGCACGGAAACAGAGCTGGAAATGATTTTTCTTACTTGATCAGAATACGACCCTTCAATCTTTTTTCCTGGTTGTCTCTACTGGAAAATTGGCCGGACATTTGGCGTTTTTGTTCGAGTGGGCCACCGCATCGTATATATTTTGAGAGTATACACTGACAACAGGGTCCTGAAGGGGTAAAACAGGAGCCGGGATTCGCCTTTTTTTAGGCCGGGAAAACGGGATTTGTGTTACCGGGAACGGGATTTGGGTTACCGGGAACGGGATTTGTCTACCGGGAATGGGAATCGAGATGCTTCGATCAACGGGAACGAGATTTTTCAAATCCCTTCTTGCAGGGTCCTGAAGGGGGGGTCCCAATCCCGTTTCCCGGCCGTTTTTTTCGCAAAATCCCGTTCCCAGTAGGTAAAATCCCGTTCCCGGTAGGACCAGTCGGTAAAATCCCGGCGCACGAAAACTGTGATGTTAAAATTGAGATTCTTGCTTTTATCGGTACTATCTCTTGGTCATGTAGTTTTTATTGTTCATGCACGCCGCATATGACGAAATTGTTATTATTGCAACCAAATGACGAATTGCTATGCTTGTAATGTCGATTTCTTTCCAACATAGTGATTGTCCGCCAGGCCTATCACTATAAAGGCTTTTCGTGATCCCCCTATTTGAACATGGGATATATTTTACAGGAATTTCTCTTCTATTGCGCGTGAAGCGCGCCCTGTTTAATTGATAAACGAATTTCATCAAGCCTCAGAAAAAAGGTAGATGAACATTGCATTTTTTTGTGTATAGCAAATAAAGCCTGTAGTTTGTATTCTTCGTGCACGACGCAAATGACGAAATCGTCATATTTGCGGCCCAACTGATTAATTTCTATGTTTGTAACGTCGATCTCACGCTTACGGGCTTGTTTCGAACATAGTAATTGCCTGCCAGGCCTATCACTGGAGGGCTTTTCGTGGGGAGTTTGTTTTTCCTCGCTAAGATACAAATGTTCTTGTAATGGGCATTCCATTTAAACGGCACGAGCATATTGTCTTTGTTTGCGGGAGATCTCAAACGCAATATTACATGTTTCTTCCTTATGCGAAAAGTTTAACGTATTGAATAAAGAGAACTACAAAAATATTTTTTTTGTGATCCCCCCTTCCAGGGCTTCAGGTTTCGAGAGTTCCCCCTTTCGCCCACCCCAAAATGAAATGATCTCTGCCCGTATCTCGTCCTCAATTTTGATACAAAAGATATATCATACGATTCTATTCAAAAAGTGGTTCCGCCGTTTTGAAAATGCCTTTACCAAGTTATCAAACCGTTGACCAAAACCTCGCAGATTCCGAGGGACCAAAAAAAAGCTAAACGAGGGCCTTAATTTAGAAGGGGCGAGAAGTGAAATTCTATTTTCAGGTAGCCTGCTGTTAGGATAAACAGTCTTAAAATGCGAAAATGGTATAAATTGACGAATTTTTATTAGGATACACAGGATATACAAGAACAGTGACAACACTTTTCGAGAAATTATGAAAGCACCTATTTAGGTGGGTGCATCGTGACGTCAATCTTCAACACTTTTGATACAGGCGCCCAAGTTAAAATATTCATACCATGGAAAAGATCACATTAATACATTACGTAGTCAGAAAAACAAATTTTGAGCAATAAAAGTTGAAGTCCGGTGACGGTACGTCAATATAAAAACGTACATATAATTCTAATATCTTTAATTAATAAGCTAGCTAAAATCTAAACCTTCGTTTCGAAGAGCGCATAGACAATAAGCAATAATCTCAAGTTTCAGGGCAATCCGTTAAAAGGGACCGAAGTTTTTGGGGGGCAAGGTTTTTACAAACCTCTGTAAAAATACGGCTTGTGAGTTTGAGTTTGTAACTCGATGTAACCGATCGGTACCTCCAGGAGCCTCACAAACTTGGCATAATTTCAGCACGCTCTTTCCACTGAGCTTGTGGCAAAATGAGCTAAGTCGTTGATAAAATTCTCGAATTTATAGAGATGTAGATGTTCAGGCAAGCCTGTGGCCGCGTAGCACTAAGTTCAACAGAGTGGAGATAAGGAATTAACCTTGTGTGAAAGCTAACGTGCTAATGAAATGGTCCCATGTGTGCTTCTGAGCGTTAGCCCTAAGTAAGCGGAGAAAGAGAAAAAATCTCTGACCCCGAGAGGGATTCGAACCCACGACCTTCAGAATTGTACATCCGATGCTCTAACCAGCTGAGCTATCCAGGTCAGACTGGGAGCAGGTCGGGGTAAATTAGATGTTATGTTCGCGGTAATGAAGAGAATATATGTAGATGTTCAGGCAAGCCTGTGGCCGCGTAGCACTAAGTTCAACAGAGTGGAGATAAGGAATTAACCTAAGGAATTAACATCTAATTTACCCCGACCTGCTCCCAGTCTGACCTGGATAGCTCAGCTGGTTAGAGCATCGGATGTACAATTCTGAAGGTCGTGGGTTCGAATCCCTCTCGGGGTCAGAGATTTTTTCTCTTTCTCCGCTTACTAGGGCTAACGCTCAGAAGCACACATGGGACCATTTCATTAGCACGTTAGCTTTCACACCTGGTTAATTCCTTATCTCCACTCTGTTGAACTTAGTGCTACGCGGCCACAGGCTTGCCTGAACATCTACATATATTCTCTTCATTACCGCGAACATAACATCTAATTTACCCCGACCTGCTCCCAGTCTGACCTGGATAGCTCAGCTGGTTAGAGCATCGGATGTACAATTCTGAAGGTCGTGGGTTCGAATCCCTCTCGGGGTCAGAGATTTTTTCTCTTTCTCCGCTTACTAGGGCTAACGCTCAGAAGCACACATGGGACCATTTCATTAGCACGTTAGCTTTCACACAAGGTTAATTCCTTATCTCCACTCTGTTGAACTTAGTGCTACGCGGCCACAGGCTTGCCTGAACATCTACATATATTCTCTTCATTACCGCGAACATAACATCTAATTTACCCCGATCTGCTCCCAGTCTGACCTGGATAGCTCAGCTGGTTAGAGCATCGGATGTACAATTCTGAAGGTCGTGGGTTCGAATCCCTCTCGGGGTCAGAGATTTTTTCTCTTTCTCCGCTTACTAGGGCTAACGCTCAGAAGCACACATGGGACCATTTCATTAGCACGTTAGCTTTCACACAAGGTTAATTCCTTATCTCCACTCTGTTGAACTTAGTGCTACGCGGCCACAGGCTTGCCTGAACATCTACATATATTCTCTTCATTACCGCGAACATAACATCTAATTTACCCCGACCTG
This sequence comes from Scolanthus callimorphus, assembly GCA_033964015.1. Taxonomy (NCBI): domain Eukaryota; kingdom Metazoa; phylum Cnidaria; class Anthozoa; order Actiniaria; family Edwardsiidae; genus Scolanthus; species Scolanthus callimorphus. Next base: position 29,435,042 of record CM066913.1, read on the forward strand.
CTCCCAGTCTGACCTGGATAGCTCAGCTGGTTAGAGCATCGGATGTACAATTCTGAAGGTCGTGGGTTCGAATCCCTCTCGGGGTCAGAGATTTTTTCTCTTTCTCCGCTTACTAGGGCTAACGCTCAGAAGCACACATGGGACCATTTCATTAGCACGTTAGCTTTCACACTTGGTTAATTCCTTATCTCCACTCTCTCGAATTTATAATTCGGCCGAAAATGCACCCACCTATAAGATATAAAATGCATTGACCTCACATTTCCTTGGAAAATCACATCAATCGTTTGGCATGTATGTGGTCAGGTGGATGTATTTACAAGGTGAAGAAAGTTCTATCCCCCAACTAATCCCCCACACTCAGGGGTGGGGGGTCCATGGCAAGAATATCCCCCATGTAGTCGGGACCAAAACCTGACCGATACGTATAAATGCCCCACGTTGCCCCCACACTCCCCGAGGTTGGGGGGTGGTGGTTACAATTGACTGGTGCATTAAAACCAGACGACTTCGCGACGGAAACCTGCCGTCTGCACCAAGCAAAACAGGGCAAGAATCTGATTGCCTCATATGTTTGACTGGCGAAACAACAAAGCCAAAAATAGCTTTACTAGATTCGCGATTTTAGCTGTAAAGTGTGTGGCGATTACTCAGTCGTATCACTCACGTAAACGGACAGGAAATTACATGCGTGGATGTTCTGGAAGACGATAACGTCACGATCGCTAAACCAGAGAATTTGTGAGGTAAAAAGGAATTCGATATTGACCTAGTGGTTAGCGATGGTGAAAGAATTCAGTGCGTCATTCTAATAACTGCGAATCTAATGATCGCTTCGAACTAGCTCCGTCCCCAGGCTACTCTGCGGGGCTCTCGTGCTTTGCCTGGATGTGACCTCACTGGGTTTTGCTGTCCATGGCAGCTGTGAAGAGCATGCAGCCGTCATATTGAAAACCAAAGCGGATTAGCTGAGAGCAAGGAGTAGCTTTGGGACGACATGACTTAGCACAGACTGTATCACGTGTGAAGGAAGCACGGTCAGCGTTACGGCGTTAGGCCTCTCATCGCTGTAATCCGGGTTCGACTCCTGGCCGGGACAGAAGAAAATTTCTTTCTGTTCTGGTCTCGGTCGAAGTTTTGGTTCATATTGTGAGTTAAACTTTTTTCTACTGTGTTTCCGGCCTGACCGTCATTCGGATGAGAGAATAAACCGAGGTCCCGTCTCGCCTTTCTACTCTACCCAGCTTCAGGGGGAACGTTAAAGAACCACTGGGGACGTAATAAACCTCTGGCAGTGACCACCCTCAGTGTCTGTGCTTATGACCGCTTGGCTGCCAGTGGCGCCGTTGAGACCCAGCGCAATTCAGCTTACGAGCTGCAAGTCTGGGGTGTCGGTCTCCGATATTTATTTTATTAATTCACGCGAAAAGACTGGTCGGTGATGATTTTGTTTCATATTATTCTTTTATTTATTGTTATTTGTACCACATCTACCTAGTATTGAGTGATCCCTTCCTTTTCTCCTGTGTTTTCCACGTTCTCTGTATTAACAGTTTCTATGCGGAGCAGTCTACCTACTCTACACCTTTTTCAAAAGCGTTGATCGGAACCATGTTACCATATGCCTACCACCAAAGGCTCATGGGAAACACAAACGTATGCTCTGTACTTCACATCGAGCCTACTGACTTGTGATGGAAAAAATGAAAACCAAGATTTCGTCCTTTCGATTCCCACCATCTCAAATTCCCTCACTGGTCTAATAGTGCGTGGTCTAATTATAAGGTATGAACTAATTAGCATAGTCATCAGCTAGCTGATAGCTTCACTTCGATGCTATCATAACCTTGAAACAGCCTTTATTTCATTGCAGCTTGAGCTGCGAACACTCTTTTTTCTGTTCCTGGGATCATTCCTATTCAGTTGTCATTGTGCTCAACCTGGCCTCTAGTGCTCCTATTCGTACCCTCTGCCTCCCTTTTCCTTGTTGTTCTCCGCCAGGTCTCCTCCGATACCTTAATGTAGCACAACGAGACCCGTGTGAGAATATAGTACTAACTCCAGTTTGGGTCTCCCACGAGCCTCTGATCGCAAACAATTAGTAACTTGCTCCGATCAACGCTTTTCGAAAACGGTATACACCTGTTCCAAGTTACGTTGCTCGTGAAAACATGTATCATGAGCCGTGCTTCATGGTTGGAAATGGTACTTCTAGCCTGAAAACGCAGCAGATCATGTCAAATTATGGCACAAAATAGTCAACAGAAAGTGATTGAGCGTTCTTAGTTTGGTTTGCTAATTCGAATAAAAAGGGACTTCATGAAACATGGTATCCCGTGCAACGTTAATTGAAACACTGTTAGTGACTGTGCAATAATAATCGGAGGGGGGAGGGGCACGATGTAAAATTTGCCTTAAGAGGGGGGAGGGGCAGAATGTTAAATTTAAGAAGTTCGAGTGGGGTATGTAATGTTGGTCTAAATGGAAAGGTGAGCAGGGTCGGATAAGGGGGAGGGGAAACCGAGGGGGCCACCCCCCCCCCCCTTTTTGGGAAATTTTCCCATACATTTACTGTATTTGCTGAAGGAAATTTGAAAATTTTCGTCCCATGTTTTTACTACCTCCTCCCCCCCCTCCTCTTCTGAAATTCCTGGATCCGCCCCTGGTGAGTTCTTTTTTTAGAACTGATTTTGACAAAACTCGCGTCTCCTTTGACTATTATTACTGGGTATGTAGACTGAATTTTGAAACCAGTCACTTGCATGCTATTCTCGATCAAAAATGTGTCGTTTTTGGACGACATGAAATGGTGCTTCCGAGATCCAAAGTGTCATTTTCCTGGGATCACGTCTCTAAAGAATGGTTACAAAATTGTTAAAAAAATATCAAAAGAATTTCAATATGAGTGGTTCATCGTCTCCTACTAATTGTGCCCCATCAAGTTTCAGCGACGCGAGGTTCGTTAAAGGAGCAGTGTCACGAATTTTAGCGCACTTTTGGTGATGTAAAAAAGATACAAATAACTGATGGAGAGACAAAATACTAGTCTAGGTTTGTTAAATAGCCCTTTAACTACAAAGCGATCATGGTTGTAGGCTTCATGGACCCATTACAGAGCGGATGGAAATGGATTGCAACAATGAGTTTTTGAAATCTTGTCAGTTACATCGAAATTTGGTAATACCGCTAAAACTTACCTACATTAGCTAATTAGGCTAATACCAAGTTATATAAGCGATTTGGGGTGATTAAGAATTTAGAGCTGTATTTACGAATTTATTCAAATAAACGTGACACAGCCCCTTTAAAGGTGACGGCCTTGATAAGCGCACCTCTCTTCTGTCTTGGGAAACATAGAATATTGGGGGGGGGGGGGGTCTGTCGGGGGGGGGGTCTGTCGGGGGATTTTAACTGATTTTTACGCTGATGGAGGTCTCATTTTCAGCTACGTGTCTCCCATTTTTCAGCCCCCCCCCCCCCCCCCCTCGATAATTATTGCACAGTCCCTTATCAAAAAGAAGCTACTATGTTCAAAGTAGAATTTGGTGTGCAGTCCCTTGGTGCTACCCAGGGTCAAGAAACTCGTGTGCCGGTGTGAAGTCCCACACTTTGACTGTCTTGTCGTACGAACCGGAAACAATCCGGTAATCATTGAACTGCAAACACGTCACGCCATCTGTGTGGCAGCGTAAGGTGAGTAACCGCTGACCAGACTCCAGGCTCCACATCTGCAATGCAATGCACCAGGTGTTAGCTGAGATTTCTGAGGATTGTTCAACAACTGACGCAAAGTAAATAGAGCGAATTTCATATGACTGTAGTGACAACAATCGCAGAGTGATTACACCGATTCTGAATAAAACCTATAGGACTGATTACCAATTACTCACGACAGTCATCTGAAATCCGCTCTATATATCTAAGACCCCGTCCACACTACACCGTTTTCAAACGAAAACGGATACTTTTTGCTCCAGATACGGATAAGTGTGGACGCAAATCTTTTTGAAAACGGAGCAAAAAGTATCCGACGGGGTCTAAGAATGATGTTTTATCGGGGATCCACGGTTTTCCCATCTTGTAAAAAAGGATATTGTTGGTGATTGCCTCTGATGCGTTTCTATTTCCCCGACCGCATTTCAGTAAATCGCCAACGTTACCCTCTGTAACAGGCACTCAAATACAGCGATAAGAGATCTCCGTTGGAGATAAAAAATTCGCTCCATTGCGTGCCAGCTCCCGTACCTCTTAGTAGGTTTTCCATAATGCACAGATGAGCGGCAATCGATAAAGCAGTAATATGGACTTGTGATGTCTAGGATTACTTTCATCAAGGTACAATGGTGGACAAAAGTGTTAAGACACAACAACAACAACATCTTTCACTCATTATCCTTCAATTTTATTAAAACCCAAAATGGTTCAGTCCCCTCCCCTCTCTTCACCGAAAAGGGGAGGGGAGGGGGGAGGAGGTTTTACCGGAGAGACGCCTTTTCGACATAGCCGACGAACTTTATGTGTGTGTCTCAACAACTTTTGTCCACCATTGTAGGTGTGAGTATTTCCCTTGCTGAGATCGATGGAAGCCATTTGGCGGTACGATTTTACAGTCTATGAAAGTGTCGCAGTCATGTCGCTATTAACAGAGACAAGAAAATCCGCTGGCATGGTTGACTCTTCAAAGAAAGATACCTACAACATGGTAATAATAGAATCAAAGCCATCTACCTTGAGTGTTTTGTCATCCCCTGCACTGACTATTCTCCAGCTATCAGACTGCAAGCACCTGGGAGAGGAACGATCGCTAAATTAAACTTTGCACGAGTATAACTATAGCATTACACTCAAGTTTCGACATAAGAACAGTTCGGAAAGGCAGTTTGACAAAATAATGGAGCACATGTACATGGTTTGGTATGGTGTCACTTATTCTGCTTTTTACCGTCAGATATCAGGAATGAGCAATCGCAAAAATAAAATCCAAAATTGACCCCTCTTGGGGACCTCTGGAATTCTGCCTCTGGGTGCAGATAACACTTAAAAAAGGTGCAAAGTCGATAGTAATGTTATGGCACTGGGTGTCATGCCACACCCTCGTGCACTGAGGACCTCTGAAATTCCTGGGTGGGGGGCAGGGGAAAACTAAACATTTCCAGGGTGGGTAGCTGATTTTTTTGTGTAACTGAGTGTCCAATGTCCCACGCCTTCATGTGCATCGCTTGTTGATAAAATCGCTTGGATAGCTTTGTTTCTTTCTTCCACGTTCGGCGTGTACGTTCGGCGTGTTTCCTCGTTCGTGTGCTTGTTTTCAGTTTATATATAAATCTAAACGAAATCGGAGATGTGGTGAGTTAACTTACCTTACAACGCCGGTATGGCCCTCAGATCGGATCCAGTCCAGGGTGCCAATGCACTAGAAAGAGAACAAGTGTCACATACACTTTGATGCAAAACAGTTGTTTACATATATCTTAGATAGCCCGTGTTAGCCACTCCTTTGTTATTGTTTTCGCTCAATATTAGAAGAGGAATTACGTGTAGAAATCTCTAAATCAATACTCAAAAACAAAGTTTCAGATTTGATTTACCAAATTCAATCGAGAACATTGCTCTATATTATCTAAATCAGCCGATGGAAATGGATGCTTTCTCTCGGAATTGGTATGTTGCTATGCTGTCAAAATGGCGGCTGACACACGCTCTTTAAGCATGCAAGACGAATCTATTATAAAACTCAGCCTTAATGTTTGCCGAGAGATTTTAAACCTGTTTGTTTGACTTGGTGTCAATCGCCGTTTCTTTCTGTGTGTGTATTGTATACTTTTTGCTATCCAACTGTACTTGTAGATAGTATAAAGTTTTAACGCATTAGGCGATAAGAGTAACACCTCCTCCAAGGAAATACGTGTACTACTACCTTTCCCGTGGCCAGATCCCAGAACTTGAGATTATGGTCGAGCGAGCCGCTGATGACCTTCCTCCCGTCCGTGGTCAGGTTCAGGCAGGTGACGGCATCATGGTGGCCTGTCAAGGTCATCAAGCAACTTCCTTCCGTTAGACTCCACACCTAACAACATGGGGACAATTATTCAATTTTTCTGCCCTCGACCACCAAACTTTGTATGCCTGCCGCTCAAGCTAAAAAAACATGTACCGGTCCTGAGTTTTCACATGGTTACCCTGGAGGGTTTGAACTTTATTGTAATGTGTATTTTGTTGTGATCGGAGTTGCTAAAGCAACATAATAACCACACCCTTGCTTATAATTAGCAGCAACCAGTCGCGTCGCTCGATGCAAGCGATTATTATAGCAAGTTTGGAAAGAATTCATTGGGCCGAGTTTATGTTATTCAAACGGACTTTTTGAGGCTCCAAAATGTCAGGCAGCCTCCTTTTACCACTTACTTAGGCGCGTTTGGTAGCGATGCATATTTTTACGCCGACAAATATGTCATAGTAGGTTTAATCTTTGTGCTAGAAGTTTAACTCGATTCACCCAATAGCTTTCCTCGGAAATTTAATGCCCAAACTTCATATAATAAAGCGGATTTCAGATGAGCGTCAAAAACTAAACGCAAATACAAAACCACTAGCCAATCAGTAGTGGAAGCCATTCAACAACAATCCAATCAGGAGTGGAAGCCATTCAACAACAATCCAATCAGGAGTGGAAGCCATTCAACAACAAACCAATCAGGAGACGAAGTAAGTCAGACTTGCGTTTAGTCATGACGTGAGCAATGGCGCGTTTTGATTTAGTTCGCAATTTGATTGGCTGAAAGACAAAGGACTTTGCTCTCACCAATAGAAACGCTGGATAAACGCAAGCCTGGCTTACTTTCGACGGTCATCTGAAATCCGTTATGAACATCAAATTTCCTCGGGCAAAGTATCCCACGATAGACCACGATAGGACGGAAAAACGGTATTGTTTAAAATATGATATCGGCATCGCGTTGTATTGGGACTCAACATGGACGTCCACAAAAACGAAAATTGCAGTTGACAACTTGAAAGCTTCCTACGTAATTTGGCCACTTTTCACTAAAAGCTTGTGCAACGGGTAAATGTTGTTTTGTTGGGATTATTCAACAAAGTGGGCGGAACTTACCTTGATGGTGTTGTCGTAAGAGCCTGAAACGATTTTGCTGTCATCAAATTGAACACACAATACGGCGGCATTATGGCCTCTGTGGGTTCGGTAAGAAAAACATGAGAAAACAGTAGACCTGGATCGATCCTACGAGTACTTCCTTGTAAACAGACCTTGTAGGTGCACACGAGCAATGTTACCTTAGCGTCAGTTTGCACTGTCCTGTCTTGATATCCCACACCTTCAGGGTTGTCATATGAACCACTTACCACCTTTTCATCATCCACCTGAGAAAAAAAAAGAGACTTAACGAGAGTGTAGACCATAAACAAAACAACAATAGCAAACTATTCCAAACAAAACAAAAACTTTAATTATCTGCCAACAGGTAGCACGATGGTACTGCGCTATTCAGTTGAGTGTGGAATGCCTATAGATCGTTTTCATATGTTTATAGATCGTTTTCATACAGTTTCTAACTTTGAAACTATGATCGCTACCACTTTGTGCTTTTTGTGTCATTTCTAGCTACCTCTAGCGAGTTTCCATGCCAGATTTTAGGAACATCTGTTAGTTTGCCTTGAAGATACGAATAAAACAAGTTTTGTCACGCAATACTAGTCACGATTTTTGGGAGGCCATAATGTTTTCAAATTCATCGGTTTGACAATCTAAACTATTCCAGACCGTTATATAAGTGAATGTCTATGTATTAAGCTGAATTTGGGTGAATATTTGTCGTTTTTGTACACTTTTGCGACATTCGATCATTTGGCGGCCATCTTGGTGCACCATTTAGGTGCACCAAGATGGCGGCGCCATACATTTCACTGTAAATAAATTTGGTATTCAAATGCGTATATCTCGGACACCAAATATTCTATGCGGATAAAACTTGGCAGAATTACATAGTTTTTAGTCCTCTTTCAGGTTCATTTAATGAAATTTGTTTTAATCTAGCGAGCAAAGAGCTGATTTAACGCTGAAAACGATCTATAGTTTGGTCGATAAGTTTCAACGTTTCGTTTGGATAGATTTGTGTCTCAAAAAGCATGTTTTCAAGTGGAGTTCGCAATGTTGTCAAGGAAAAGCTCGTGATTTTGAAACTTTGTCGCGACATTCCTTGACAACATTGTGAACCAGCCTTGACAACATGCTTTTTGAGACACGAAACTATCCAAACGAAACGTTGAGACTTATCGACCAAACTATAGGCATTCCACGCTCAACTGAATAGCACAGTAAAGCGCCGGGTAGTTGTACATGAATTGGGGATTCATACAGCAGCTTGACCAACACTCAGACTCTTTTCCTAAATAACTGAGGAAAAGTTGCTGCCGATTAGACATTAATGGCTTCCCGGATAAGTACGTAAAACAAACCAACAAAAGACGAGCCACCCTAGTGGAGCCCTTTGCATTGTATTTTAACCGAATTCAAGGTGTTTGGAAATACGGATGAAAAACGCTGTCAAGGTTTTGGTATAGCTTCTCAAACAAATCATACAAAATGTAGAGAAAAAGGAATAAATTATCAAAAATCTTTGCAAATCACCATTGCGTATCCACACTTCCTTCAAGCTTATGATTTGTCTTTATTTAACGTTGATGAATGATTAATGAATTTGAGAACATTCATGGATAAAGGAGGTACAAATACTAACCTGTATACAGCGTACAGTGTGCACATGACCAACCATGGTCACCTTACAGGAGGCGCCACTCCAGTATGACTCGAATGATAAATCCCACACCTGAAAGGCAACGTTACCACAACATATGATAATGCTTCAAAGATAAAACAAAGCCGATGGCCCAACATCCCTTTCAATTTGAACAACTGTAAGGCTAGCTCGCATTCTCTTAAAGGACACTTTAATGAGATTCATATAATAGGACCTGCCAAAGTCGACGAGGCACAGACAGGATAGGACGGAAGGCCCATGGGCACCCAAGCCGCATTTTAGGCACAAAAGAATAAAACGCAGTTGAACATTTGATGCAAATTTGCAGCTTCAACTTGTGAAATGTGAAGAACAGTACTACAAAAGGAACCCACTTAGGAACTATCAGCCAATCACATGGGTGGAATGACAACAAATCCAATTAGAAACAAAGATCAAAGGTGGGCCTAGCTTATTGCTAGGGAATATGTGAACCACAAAGCAACACGATCCTATGACATTACCTTGATGGATCTGTCGACTGAGCCACTAACCAGCCTGTTGGCATTCAGGTTAAGACAGCGTACAGTACCAGAGTGTCCCGCAAGAGTGAGTACAGCACTGGCATCGTCCCGACGGAGGTCCCATACCTTGATAGTCTTGTCTGAGGAACCACTCACAATCCTGGTGTCATCAAACTGGACACACGAAATACCTATACATAATAATATGTTTAGCAGCAATAATAACATTGTCCCTAGGAAAGCTTGCCACCCCAAAACGAGCGCTAGAAATCACAAACTACTGTCCAATTCTAGTCACGAAGCTCTGGAAAAGACGTTATCATTTGTATGCTGTATGAATGTTGGACCAAGCATTTTTTAGCTCATGTAAATATGTACCTTGTGTGTGACCCTCAAAAGTTCGCACTTTGCATCTGCCATTGAGCCAGTTTTGTCTTAGAAGATAGCGTTCAGCAAACATCTTCTTCCACTAAAGTATAACAAGTCGTTAGAAACGTTATAAGTTTTGCCACAAAGACGCGAGGACAGAAAGGGACTGAAACAGACGAGGTTTCACTTCGGCTCTTCTTCATATATTCATTTATGGAGCGCTTTTTAACAAATAGAAGATAGAAAAGAGTCGGGCTACAACAGTAGTTACAACAATTTGCATTACATGCATAACCGCCCTGATGAAGAACAAGTAAAAGCTCGAATGTTGGCTAAAAACGTCTCCCTTATTAATTCTTGGACGTTGTATCCACCCGGATCCAGATGCGTCGTTTGTGTTTTCTGTAATACCTTTTTCCACGCACAAAAGTAACTGTCATGCTCTTTACAAGCAGTTCAGCAGTGTTTTCTTTCTTCGTTACAAAACAAAATTACAGTTCTAGGTGGGGCTGCCGCCTATCCCCAAAATTTCTGCAGAAAATTTTTTGTTCCATTTTTTTTTGGAAATCATGGCAACAAATGTTAATTTTACCTGGACAGATCCATTTGGAAGAGTATTTCTCTCAAACTGCTTCCTCTCTCCTATCCGTGACATCTGCCACTCGTCATTACTAGAAAATGCCAAAGGTTGTTATAATTATTGTCATCACGACCACCATTCCCATCCTTTTCTTCCAGGTCCTTCCCTCCTCCTCTATCCGCTCTTCGTATCGCCTCTCCTCCCCTTTGTACTAATCCTCACCATCACCATTCACCTGTCTGATCATTTTCTACTCTTCCTCCTGCTCATCCTACTTCTCTCCCTCATCCTCCTCACCATTGCCATTCATCTCCTCCTCACCATCCATGTACTTCCTCCTCCATCCTCCTCTTCCTTGCCATAGACATCCTCTCCCTTCTGCTCCTCACCATTACCATCCATCTCCTTGCCATCCACCACCTCCTCACCATCACCAACCTTCTCTTCCTTGGCATAGACTTCCTACTCCTACTCCTCATCATCTTTTCCTTCAGCTTCCCTCCCTCCTGCTCCTCATCATTACCATCTCCTCATCATCCACCTCCTCACCATCACCAACCTTCTCTTCCTTGGCATAGACATCCTCCTCCTACTCCTCACCATCCTCTTCCTTCTGCTTCCCTCCCTCCTGCTCCTCACCATTACCATCATCACCTCGCCATCACCAACCTCTTTCTTAGCATAGATATCCTCCTCCTCACTATCCACCTGATGCTGCTTCTCTCCTCCTTCATCCTCCTCGCCATTACCATCCAACTCCTCACTGTCCACTCTCCTCCTCACCATCCATCCTCCTCCTCCTCGCCATCCTCCTCTTTCTTGGCATAGACATCCTCCTCCTCACTAATCCACCTGATGCTGCTTCTCTCCTTCATCCTCCTCGCCATTACCATCCAACTCCTCACCATCCACGCTCCTCCTCTTCACCATCCATCTTCCTCCTCCTCGCCATCCTCCTCTTTCTTACCATAGCCATCCTCCTCCTACTCCTCACCATCCTCCTCCTGCTGCTTCCCTACATTCTCCTCGCTATTACCCTCCTCTTCCTTATTATAGACATCCTCCTCCTACTCTGCGCTGTACTCCTCCTCTTGGTTCTCTTCCTCCTCTTTCTCCTCCCTGCCATCCACCTCTTCCTCACCATACCGACCCTTCTCCTACTTCTCACCATTTTTCTCCTGCTGCTTCTCTCCCTCCTGCTCCTGCTCCTCACCATCACAATCCTCCTGTTCCCCCCTCGACATTTCCATCCACCTCCTCCTCGCCATCAACCACCTCCTCCTCATCATCATGCTCCCCTTCCTTACCATAGCCATCCTCCTCCTTCTACTCCCCACCATCCTCATCCTCCACCATTACCATCCATCTCCTCTCCACCATCCTCCTCTCATTGGTTCTCTTCCTCCTGCTCCTCGCCATCACATCATCATCCTCCTCCTGTTCCCTCTCCTCACCATTACCACCCTTCTCCTCCTCCTCCTTTCGCGGCTTTTCTCCCTCCTGCTCATCAACCTCTCTCCTTCTCAACATCAACCTTCTTGTTATTTCCAGCCATCATCATGCCGGTTGTTACATTGTAACAATATTTTTACATTGTAACAATGGGCAGTGTGTTGTTTTTTTCCTTATCTAATTACCTGCATAATTTCTTCCACAATGCAAAGTTACTGGAAAGACGATTCCATAGCCTGCTAACTCGACCGCACCTACAAAGGCTCACTAAATAAAGGAGAAAGGACACCTGTTTGATTAAACGCGAGATTTTGCATGAATGTCATGGCCTGAGATTTCTACAAAACAATTATCTGAGGTGTTAGGGTTTTGGAAGATCTGTGGTGACAGCACAATTTTTGTTGTAAGATTTTGAAAGCTATTCTACATCTGTTATACTACATTAAAATTTGTATCGTCTGACCAGAAAAATCAATTTACTGTTTCCTGTTGGCAACAATGTTATAGGAATTAAACAGGGAACACTCTCATTTCAACCAACATATGTACAACAATGGGACCATGGAATTCCTTGTTTACCAATCAGGCATAGTCCATGTGCCACCCCTAAGTCTAGCCTCTATCATTTTTTCCCATTGTTAAGTTCATTACGGCGATTGTTTTGAGCTTTTGATTTATTTCAGGAACGGCACTTGAGTCGTGCCATTGCCTGTGCTAAAGCTGTGCAACTTTGAAATGCTAGCTGGAAATCAGAGTTAATAAATTCTCCTTTTACAAGACACAGTTTGTACCACTGGCAATGAAACTGTTAGTCTTGAAATTATTCCTCTTGACTGTCTAATAACAAGCAAGTTAGAGCACCTGAATTTAGATTGGTGATTGGACTGGACCTCAAATCATTTTATCTTGAGGAAAGGAAAGGGCCAGACAAAAATTAGATTACTCTGTTGGTTGCACTTAATACAGTAAACAGAGGATATCAGGGCCCAAACTGAATCACTTGCTTGCATGGCATCTAGATTCAGGAGCTTTATTGAACACAAGTTTAGAGCTACAGTTGTCTGTAGCCAAAAACCAAGTTATGGAGGAATTCTCCTTCTGCAAATGGTTCTCCTAATGGTCAATCCCTGTTTCCTTGTGTGAGACTTGGAGACTATGGCTACAACTGAATTCTTTGGTAGTCACGTAAGGTTACACACTGGGGGTATTCATTACCTGGGCCCAAATATGACATGACAATAGAGGTGACATTGTGTGGTAACCAGGCTAGCATGTCTTGACAGTTAGGTGGACACGCCTTGTGTAGGACAGGTTCCATTAGAACAGACAAAAGATGCATCTGGGGCAACTGGCAGCTTTCCTAAACATCAAATAATGAGAATGATAACATACATATTTATTTACACTGTATAAAGCATCCTCAGCATCCTTGGAGCACATGCAGGTGAGCATGAAGTACAATTATGCTTCAAACTGTATCAAACTTAAGTTATTTTGGGATTTCTACATGTAATTTGTCTTCTATTATTATTATTCTAATATGAAATGAAAAGAACAATAAAGGAGTAGCCGGCTAGGGCTCTTCAAGAGTATCAAAACGCTTTTCAATATGTACCAACCTATATCAAAAAACGTTTGCACAAGGAATGACGTCTAAGTATTTGTTGTAGCCATGGTACATGATGGGAGATCCATGCCAACCCGATTGAATAGAAAAGCAGGAGATTATAGCAGAAATACAACAGTTGAAAGAAAACAGCGCATGTTCAAAAAGTGGGAGAAATATAGTAAATGTATGAAAATTGTGGAAAAATTCAGCAGCAGAAGAGGCAAAAAAGCATGAGTCTCCTGCTTTTACTATCTCTGGAGGTCCCTCTATGAGCCAAAAAACTCAAATATAGAGGTCACCATCAATTGTCTGTTGTTAAATATTGTCTCTGTGAAAAGGGTTGCCTATGATGCACTGCAGGCTACAATAAATAAGGCATCACCCAGGGTGAAACCTCTTCTGAAATAGCTGCACATATTGGACACTTCCTCTTACCATCATTTTTCGAATGATAATATTCTTTTGTTCATCATTGAACTCCTTAAACCATTCAAGAAATATCTGTTGATAAGAATAACATGGTTTGAAATTCAGTAAAATATTCTAGGCAATTTGTGTATCATCATCAAGGACCCAGGGCAGGTGCCTTGATGGAAAATCCCCAGGGGGGACTCCAATATTTTTTGGGCTGGGGTGCTCGTCGTACCTTTTAGGGTTTAAAATCAGGCCTCTGGTACCTTTAAGGGGGTAAAATTCGAAAACTTGCAATTTTTTCCAGATAGGTACCTTTTAGATGTCCGTTCTAGTAAATCAAGCAAATCACACTTGTTGGTAGCCTGATTTTCAGACGTATTTTCCCTCGTAAAAAATACAAGAGAAAATTACGAGGGAAAATACATCTTGTTGGTACCTTTTAGGGGTGAAAGTCAACAAGTGACGCCATTTTAGGTACCTTTTAGGGGTAAAATTGAAAGTTGCTGATGAGCACCCCTGCCCGGGGGAAATCCATGTTAGGAAATACTAAACTGGGCTTTTCCCAAACTCAATTCCAGCATTTCTAATCAGTTGCAAAGATGGCAGCAGTCAATGGCTGCAGTCCCTGCATTCACAGGCAATGAAACACTGCTGTTTTTTTAACTGCAAAAAATATTGCCACTAAAATGCAGATTCGAAAGAATCTGCAAAAAGTTCTATCGTTAATAAGCGGACAGGCCTGAATAAGGTTCGTATAGAGTGAACATGGCTTAAATCAATAAATGTACAGGCCTGAATAAGGCTGTATAGAGTGGGAAATTTTCTTGAAAAAAATAAACGTACAAATTGTACTATTATTCAGAAAATGTTCCTGGGGTTATTTCACTTACTTCAGTCCGTTCTTTGAACACTTGCCCATCCACTTTAGGCTTGTTCAAGTTTATCATCTTCCCTCTCTTGGAAAGTAAGTCGTGACAAGGCTCTTGGTGTATACATTTAACTTCTGTGGGCTGAATTTTCAGTTCAGTTACTGATTTAGGTCCTGTTTCACTGTTGACAAGCTCAAGTGAGACTAATGGCTGATAACTTGCTGGAAGTTGAGCAGAGGTCACACTCTGATTTTTGCTTGTGGAATACTCACTTGTAGCAACCGTTTTGGCATTGTCTTTTAAAGATTGCTCTAAATCTTCATAATCACAAACAGAATCTGGGATTTCTCTAATAACATCTAAACTGGAATTTGATTTTTTTCTTTCTAGAAGAGAGCCAGTGAAGAGGTTACTTGATAACTTTGAAGCTATGTTGCTTTGGATGGCCATGTTGTTTAACAAAATATCAATACTCTCTTCTCTTGAATCATGATCATTAATTCCTGAACTTATTGCTTGGATGCTTTCACTAGATACACCCTGGCAATCAACTTCATCTTCTACAACAAAACATTCTTTCATTGTTGCCACAGCACCCAAGCTGCTTCCCATAGCAAAGTGTTTAGCGTCTAACGTAGTCAACTTACTCCTTTGATATAGTAGACCACTTCTTTTGAGCATGATATCTTTGTCAATATTGTCCAGACTACTAGATTTATAATTGCTCTTGTTTACAGCCCTTGTGTCAGCATAATAAGCCAAAGTGTTAGCACTTTCAGATTCTTTCAATTCTTGGGCTGAAGAACTGCCCTCATTACAGTCATCTAAATCTGAGCACAGATCAACATTTTCCATCTCATCAGCTGACATAATCCCAGTCTTCTTCTGACTATAAAAGCTGCTTCTTTGTCTAGAGGGTTCTGTGTCATCTACTGAGTCCTTCCTGGGACTTTTAAAAAAGTGAATAACACCAACACTAATGCCATTTTGATTTCTTATTTGGCTTGGTTTATTTCCTGTTAAAAGTGGAGTACTTTTAGCTAGGTGTTGACTGCTTGCCATAGAATGCAAATCAGATACATTTATCTTGGAAGCCTCAAACCCACTAAATGTTGCAGTCTTTCGGAGTCCACTTGTCTTCTGTTGTTTCAGAGGTGGCGACCACAGTTCGTTCTGTCGTTGCAGAAGTGTCCTCTTTTTTCTTGGCCAGCTGTTGGATTTATAACCAGGAACAGAAAAACTTCTTGATCTCTCCAACGAGCTAATAAACGTTTCTGTGGAAAAACTACAACAGCTTTGACTAACTTGATTAGGGTTGACTCCTTTCGTGAACGACAACTTTGAAACTTTGTCAATAACTTGTAATCGAGAGGTTCGCCTTTCAGATACAAAATCGTGAAATGTACCGGTAGCGGTTTGACATGCTCTTTCCTCGACGAATACTGAATTGATATCTTTATCTAGGTGCTTTAACTTTCGTCTTCTCAAATAGGTAAAACTGGCTGCTTTACTCAGGCTATTTTTGGGTTTTGTCTTGCTAACATAACGAGTGTTGGAACAATTCAGTTCTCTGTCATCACTAGCGAACTTGTCACACTCGACGCCCCTTATTTCACACAAGAATGGATCGGTATTTTCCTTTTTGGACACCACAGTACTGCAACTGGACTTGCTATCTTTCCCTTGCTTCGTCTTTCTAGTAAACCAAGCGACTTTTTCCCAAACTTTTGTGCGTTGTTTTGATCGCCTTTTTGAGGACTTGGGATTTGACTCCTCCGTGTTGCGTGTAGTTTCAAGTTTCTTATGAGATTTACGCTCGATATTCATATTCCACTGGTAAAGGATCTATGTAAATGATCTGAGTACTTGTAAGATTTCTTTTTCACTTCGGTCTCGTCTTTTGAAGTGCTGATACAGATGACTTCGCTTTGGTCGCCATTTTTATTATCCACTGACACATAATTAGCACTCGATAAATGTCCGTACGGGTTCGGATGTGCCAAGAGCTAGTCGATTTGTTTTCGTTCGCGATTCGTCTTATCTCCGTGTGATATCGAACGCATGCCGACGAAAACTGTGTAGCGACAATCAGTACACAAAACAATGAAAAAAGCAACACTTATGCAAACAAATATTACAAGGGTCTTTAATAAGCATTTCCATATATTTTCCATTTTGCCTCTTTTGCTTCCCTATTTCATTTTCTCTTGTCTAAATTTAAGGGACCGGCAGGGGCAAATTAGATTTTGCCCCTGGGATCGACCGGTCATTATTATGTCGGAGAGGGGGTGGAGGAGAAAATACCTGTGATCCAAAAACATTTCAAGAACCCCACCTGATATATAGCATTGATTGTTTTCGGGTGCCCCCCTCTGATAGACTGAAAACATTTCAGGACCCCCCTTCCCCTCCATCCATGTCAGTCAAAATGATTCAAACATGTCAGTCAAAATGTTTCGCAAGATCCCAGTCCTGAAGTTTTCCCAGTCAAAGTTTTCAAAATCCCAGCGTTAAAAAGTGACTTTTAGACATGTGTACAGGGGGTACAGAGTGTTTGTATTGCAGTCGTAGGGCAAAATTTTAAAAGCAGTTCACAAATTTTTAAAGCCACTCTTTACAGACATTGATATTGTTGGTTCAGTTAAAGGCAAATTGACCCATTTCTAGTTCTATTGGCCAAATCCCAGTTCCCATTTCCAAGCCTAACATAAGGTCTCCCACAGTTGCTATCATGGCCTATCAAGTCACTAAAACCGCCTACCTCCCCCTCTTTTCTGAAGGCAGTATCTGGGTCTGTTACAATGATCAGGAGTGTTAAGATTGAGTAGATGGCGAGCGCGTAGCGCGAGCCGAAATTTTTTTTTTTAGACTTTTTGCTGATATAGACAAAATAATTGTTTCTCAAGACCCCCCTTAACTGCCATTTTCGCCTTTCAAGATCCCCCTTGTGTTCGCTTAATTTCAGGGCCCCCCATTTTCTCCTCCACCCCCCCCCCCCCCCCTCCCCCCCCTCCCCTCCGACTTAAATAATGACCGGTCCCTAAAATACTCACTAAATTAAATATTTTTTTCCGCGAACTTTCGAAATAAAAAAATGTAAGCTATGTTAACAATTCCAGCCAGCTGGAGTGTTTTATCTGAAATTTTCTAGCTTTATCTCTGAATTTTTCCTGTGGGCTATGCTTGTGTGAACATGTCAAACATTTGAGCCCTCCCCCGTCAGGCCTATAAATAGCCACATGATAGCGAGGCATATATAACTTGCCGACCGGTCGCTAGTGACGTTCACGCCCGAACTGTTCCTCTTGTCGATTGCAACTACGAGAGGGAGCGTCCTGTCCAGTCTATATAACGTTTAACTGGAAAATCTAACCAGAACTACCTTTATTTTCGCTTTGAATAGCTCTTATACTATAATCTCGGTAAGTTTTCATCACCTTAGCACTCTCTGATTGCGGCTTTTCAATGCGAACCGTACCGGTTTCTTGTTTCCTTTCCTTCTAGTTCTAACATGGCGACATTTTTCCTTAGCTCGCACCGTGCCCACGACGAAAGCCTTTTAGACCAAGATGCGTGAATATAAGTTGGTTGTACTTGGCTCTGGTGGTGTCGGGAAAAGTGCCTTGGTAATGTTATGCTCCATGTTCAATTTTGTGCCATTCTCTTCCTTCAAATGCTATCTATCTTGAAAGTTATGAAAGAGCATTGGATGTCAATAATGTCCACTCGTCGTGTCGAAACTGACTGTCGTCTCGATTTCTTTCCCAGACTGTGCAATTTGTTCAAGGCATATTCGTGGAGAAGTATGATCCCACTATCGAGGACTCGTACAGAAAGGTCAGTTGTGCTAAATTAGTAAATAGAATTTCATAGCAGCTTATCGTCTAACCGTCCATTCTCGTTGTTCGCGTTGTGTCATAACGATCGAAGGGCGCTCAGCCAGAACGCGTTTATTTCGTATTTTAACTGATTATTCGTCTGTTCCTTTTCAGCAAGTTGAAGTGGACGGACAACAGTGCATGTTAGAAATTCTGGACACAGCTGGAACGGTAAAACGAACTAAGAAACTTAATTTAAAGAACTGGCCCTGAGCTCTAATTATTTGCTTGATCGACACTCGTTCTTTTCCATGTTGCCCGACCAGTTGTGATTGTCCGCTCTCTAACAATGTTTTAATTTTTAATATTAATCTTATAAATACACACATTTTGAACAAGCTTTATTTTAAAAATCTTTGACAGGTCTATGGATAAACTATCTCGCTTGCACAATCACTTTTTTTCAATCATATAAATGTCTCCTCATAAAAGAATATAAACGTTTCTTTGTTTATTCTTGGTTGTTTTGAAGCGTTTGGTCGTTTTATAATCTCAAGTCCTATTTCTGCCAGTGAAATTGTATCGTTCTAGAATGCTTATGGTATTCAAGTGATAATTTTGCGGTTTAGGCTTGGATTGTTCTAATTAAAAGTTCACATTTTATTACATATCAGTGTTCCTTCTAATAGAATAAACTTTCCCACAGAACTATCCCGTTGTTGGATGCTATAGAATTATTCATAAGGCTAGATAATATGTATACTATTTTGAACGATTTTCGTTTATCTATCACATGTCGGTTTCTTTAACGTGACAATAACTCGTCAATGTCACGATGAAATGTTGCACAAGCCATGAAATCAAGGCCAGTAGCAACAAAGCAATGTAATAGAACCTCTAAATACTAACACAAACACTTTCAAAGTGGCTGGTGCTTAACAAAATTTGACATCGATTGACACTTTCATCCTTTCAGCCAAATTAATAATTTCTGCCAAAATGCCTCTATGAGATTTTATGGAAATATGTAACATGTTCTGCTCTTAAGCACATTCTTATGTTATAATTGGGTGGCAGTACATAGTTTGATTGGAGTGCTTGACTTATATTGCTCAAGTACCTATGTGAGAATTATTTACTTTTAATATATGCTAGCAACACAGTTAGCCAAATGTGTTTACTAAGGCTAAAATTCTAAACTAAGTAACAATTATTTGAAATATTTAGCTACTCTTAATAAAAGGAGGTGTATTTCTTTATAAGCAGAGGTCATAGTGTAAGGATGCGCTATGACATATCATTCACAAAGAAAGATTCTTAAAGATACCAAAAGTATCTAATCCCCCACAATACAGGGCCAATGTTGCACTCCTAACCACCTTTCCCGAAGTACACTATACACTTCAGGATTAGAAGACATGAGATCTACAAGCTGAATCAGCAAGGCCACAATAAACCATTCTGATAAATACAATACAATTACAATTGAATGTATTTGAACAATTTATGCCCATTTAGTTTGAGTGTTGTACAGGAGTTTTGTGTAACATTCAAAGTGTACTGCACAATTGTGCATGTTTGTAGTTTGCCGTTGTTTATGTAATTATGATTGAAAGGTCTTACACTGTATATATGGCGCTAACAGGGCTTGAAATTAAAAAAAATTGTAGTCATACAGCCGATTGCATTTGAGCGTTTTACCCTAGCAGTTCGCACGTTACGTTTGAAAGTTGGGTTGTGAGACAAAAGTCGAACGTTTCCAAGGGCAACCGCCATGTGTATTTTTCACTGACCAATCAGAGAGGACAGAACTCTTTGGTATGCCCTAGAAACGTCTCGTTTCATCTTAGAAACGCAACTTTCAAACGTTCAAACATAACA
Organism: Scolanthus callimorphus; assembly: GCA_033964015.1. Classification (NCBI taxonomy): domain Eukaryota; kingdom Metazoa; phylum Cnidaria; class Anthozoa; order Actiniaria; family Edwardsiidae; genus Scolanthus; species Scolanthus callimorphus. The sequence continues at coordinate 29,455,314 of CM066913.1, forward strand.
TGGGAACTGTTAGGGTAAAACGCTCAAATGCAATCAGCTGTACTTTAGCGCCTTGTGCATTTTCATAATTCTGCGAACTCTGAAGCAACATTCAAACCACTTTTTGGCAGTTTCCTTCAATCCTGCAACTAACACAAACAAACTAGCAACAAAAACATCACTCACAGGTTTTGCAAAAGCTATCAGGTTACTTAGATGTTTGATTCAGGGAACACTTTGTTTAGTCAGTGCAGAGTTCACAGAATTTATGAAAACTACAGTAACAAACCATAATCAAAGATCAAGCAAGTTAAGATATCAAATCTTCAAGTCAAGAGTTTTTTTAGTATGGGTCTCAACAAATGATCAATTAAACTGAGTGGAGAGCAAAATTGCAAGGTTCAATTACCACTTTATATTACCAATTGTATAGTTTGAGCTATTACGCAGCTAAAACTAAAACATTCTGCATACATAGTTATGCAGAAAGGTTATTTCCCAAAATTTGCATTTTTTTTTGGGGGGGGGGGAGGGGAAGGGGGAATTGTGCAATTGTGGACCTTATGCCTTCATGGTATTCACATTCACTGCTTTTATATTTACAGGAGCAATTCACAGCAATGAGAGATTTATACATGAAGAATGGACAGGGATTTGTCTTAGTATACTCCATTACAGCACAATCAACTTTCAACGACCTTCAAGATTTAAGAGACCAGATTCTAAGAGTCAAAGATACAGATGATGTAAGTTAAGTCTAAACTAGGACACATCATGTAGCACCCAACATTGTGTCCTTGTATATCCCATACATACATACATAACAATTATTTATACGCAGATTTTCTACATTTTACAAGATAGCCATGGTAACAATACACAACATACCTGTATTCTCTCTGCATTTTCCCCCAAAAATGGGTGCAAAAATGCTGTAAAAAAGCCTCTAACCAGTGGCTTTATCATAACGACCTAAGTGACTATTCAGACTGTGCAAATCATGTTCAAATAGTTTAAGTTTTTCCTAAAAATCACAGTGAGAACGATGTAAACCGGCCTTAGCCTAAAACCCTAAACTCAATCTAACCGAACTTATCTAACCCCAAGGCTAACCTAACCCTAAAACTGGCGGTAAGCCTAGGGTTTTGCCTATAAAACCGCATAGATTTGTCTATTGTTTTGAATACAAAAGAGCTTTTCATCCTACCTGGCGCATTGTTAACCCTTTGTAGCCCAAATAGAGGCTAGTTTTAGGGTATTTTAACAATGTTTCTGCAGTTTGTTTGTTGTAAATCGAAAAACAGTCCAAATAGTCACTTAGGTCGTTATTACAGCGAGCCCTCCATTTGTTATATAGACACAGGTGTTTTGCTGGGAAATATGCCACTCGTAGATCTCATATGAAGCTATATCCTGGACCTGCGTGACATAGTTTCCATATCCTCATGAGTGAGGATATCTGTCAAAACAATAGTGCTTGGAAATCAATTTGGAATAATTTTTTCTGGTTTGTCTATATAATAAAAAGAAAATTACATGGTGGCTTTAAGATACGAGTTTTATTTTCTTGTGTCAAAAACAATATTTTACTCATTCGCTACACTCATTCATAAAATATTGTTCTTGCCAATCGAAAATAAAACTCATATCTTCATGCCACTGTGTAATATCCTCTATATACTATATAAATATATTTTTAGAAGAAATTTATAATATAAAAACAGGTTAAGAATAAATCAATAAGAGTACATTGTGGATGAACTAGGAAACATCGACCTTGTGTGTGTTAGACACATGAAATGCTTCTTGTCTTGTGGAAAAACATTTCTGTGTCCTGGCTACAAAATTTGTTGCATGCGTCAATGTTTCCCATGTGTCTAAACTAGGAAACATGGTTCCAGCTACAATGTTGCCTGCTACATGTGTCTAAGCTTATCCAGGCCCTTACAGTTGTCTCCAAAAATGTTCAATCCTCTACTGGATGAATAGGGGCATAGATCACTTTATTTTAAATTTGCAGTAGAATGGGGGAGGGTGACATATCCGGCCCCATATGGTACAGATAAGTTCTGGAATGATGATCAGTAAAATTACAAAATTTCAAGTCTGTGGGCTTTTTTTTTTGGGGGGGGGGGGGAGGGGGGGTCACAGGGGGCACATTTTCAGTATTTTAGGCAATCATGTAGTTGCTTTTTAGTGCTATTTCTAATCTAAGGTTAACTGGTCAATATCCCCACATGAGCCCATTATCATATTTGGGCTGCATCACAGAGCACGACATTGTAATATGGTTGCCAATGGTGACTAGGTTAAGGGTTTGGCAAAACTTTCAACTAGTCACCAAAACCAGTTTGTAGGTTTTTTAATAAAATGTCCTTCCAGATTCTATTATGACGAACAAACTTCACTATTTAGTGACTTTAATTTGTTTCCAAAAAAGTTAATGTCAGGCTGTACAGTTGTTGTGTTCGATATACACAATCTCCTGGTTTTGGAGTTTTTGGGGTTGGCAGGTATGCAGCATGACAACACAATATCAAAATTACCGGTATACATTGGACATTTGATAGAAATGGCGCTTGAAGTTTTTCAAGCACCAGTTTTCTTGGTATGTGCAAAGCCAAAATAGGGAACATTTGGAAAAGTTACTGAAATGAAAGTAACACTGTGTCATAAAATTGCCTGATGTCAACCCTTTGTTGTAACATCTCAGATTTTTACTGTCAGTTGCAAACAGAAAAAATGTGGGGGACAAGGGGCTCAACAAATCTGCATAGTTCACCAACCCTTTGTGTTTTCTCACATCATTGTCAACTTTCATTAAATATTCCTTCTAACATTTTTGCTAGGTACCAATGGTTCTTGTAGGCAACAAATGTGATTTAGAAGATGAACGAGTAGTTGGTAAAGATCAAGGACAGAATTTAGCAAAGCAGTTTGCCAACTGGTGAGTGGTTATCTAATGTCTAGTTTTATTACTGTGAAACCACTTGGACTGAGGAGGTTGGTTGGGGAAATCAAGATGTTAAAGAAGGTCAATTTTTGCCTTATCCAGAGGGCAAAGATGTATACATTTTTCGTGTTGAAAAATTTACATTATGTATGCATAGGTAGCTGTCAACTCCCAGAGATCAGAAATCTGGAGTTTTTAAGAAAATGCAACAAATGTTTAAAAAACATCCAAAGATATTACATGTAGGTGGGAGAAATACAGTACCATAAATGTACAAGAATGAAGCAATATTTTAACCTTGAGACTAAATCGTAAAGCTACCCATCAATGGGAAAAACTGGTTTTTCCATGATAAAAGAAAGGGAATTGTTCAGGTTTCTGTAGAAATTGCCTGTGTAATGTGTGAGAGGTTCAGACAGCAATGTTATTCTTTTGTGACATAACAATTCAATGTAGTACATGATGACAAAAAGAAATGATTTCAATCTAATAATATATTTTGTCTTTTTACCTAGTACATTTCTGGAAACATCAGCAAAGGCAAAAATTAATGTTAACGAGATCTTCTACGACTTGGTAAGACAAATAAACAGAAAAACACCAGAGAAAGAGAAAAGAAAAAAGAGAAAAGGCTGTGTCTTGCTGTAAAGAATTGACTTTCAAAAGAAATGGCTTATTCAACCAGTACTTCTACCATCAACACATCTAATGGACTTATAACAGTATAACTTATTGTAGACACACAAGCAAAATGTTTCATTTTGTGAAACTCTACGCCATTCATGTAAATTACAAAACAACATCGAAGGATGAGATGTGGAAGTTCCAAGTCAAGCCAAATGCTTGATGAAAACTGGGCCCATTGTACAGTACAGCAAACTGATGGACCAAAATTGTACAGTCCCTTATGAGTGATACCTTGGATAGAAAAGGTGGATTAATAATTTTAATATTACCTATTTTATGTTGTGAGTTGTATTTGTAAAAACGAAAATGAATGTGATACTGTCGGATTTTCCAAACTGGAATTGATGATGAGTAGTATATTTTTAAGAGTTTGGAAATATTAGTTTTTAAAATCTTTACTATAAATTGAATGCCCCAAAGCAAGCAAAACATACTTGATTACAATATAAAGGTTTTGTGGTTTGAGGATGACATTACATTTTTGTAATAAAGTTAAGTAAATCCAAGGAGATTACATAGTTTGCAGGAGAGAAGAATAAGTCAGACAGAGGTACTGCACCAACATTTCACCACAACTACAGTATCTAATGCTGTAGATCATTTGTGATTTTAAAAACGTAAGAGGTTATTCTTACAGAAAAACGTTTTATTTTGACAACTTTGATGTTTATCCTATGCCTGAAACATTGTATTTCACATGTTAAGTTAAATTCAAACAACAGTGTAGTACTGAAAATAAGTTTGCCATGTGAAAGTCATTGTGTCCACACAAAGAAACCAGCAGCAATGTACTAAATTTGAATAATAATCTTCCAGAAAATTATGTTTTTAGGAAAGTAAGTAATAGGACATTTGATCTGTGCTTTAAATGTTATGTAAAAAAATATGTCAATGTCAATTTGCAAACTCTGCTCATTTTATTCAAGTGCAATAGGAAATATTATTTGTCTGAGAGTGGTGTTCATAAACCCATGCAATAAAGTGTGCTAGGAGTAATAGTCAAGAGTATGGCATGTAGAGTTTGTAATATCCAGGCCTGTAGCTCACATTCTTGGAGGGGGGTTCGTTGTCCTAAATTTTTCAGAAAAAATCCTGTATAAACCAATTTTATAGCATTTGTTGTGTTTCCTTCCTGTTTTGTGACCAAAAGCCTGATTTTTTTTCGCCCCTCAAGCCCCCTCCTACGGGCCTAATATCTTATAGCTAAAGTCGTTGTTTTGTGCTGCACATTTTCAGAACAGCTTTTGGGGCTTTGGACTTTGAGTTTTTCTGTTCCGCCAGTCAAACCAACTAAGCGAATCAGGTGCCCGCCCTGTTTCACCTAGTGAGGGGGGTTTTCTGTCGCAATGATAAGCCAGTCAACTGCACTAGGCAAAACAGGGCAAGGACCACCTGATTGGCTTAGATGGATTGACAGAATAACCCAAATCAAATAATGTTTTCAAAATTCCCATCGCAAAACAATGATTCTGGCGGTAACTGCACTGCAGATTTTTTTAAATCACTTCCGACTGTGACAAATTTCCAACCCTTCACTGCTTCGCTAGTGACTTTTTTAGTGTTATCTCGTAAGCATTGCAGAGCCTCATGCAGCTGCCATTTTGTCTGCCTAGAAAAAAAATTGGGTTAGAGAAAGCATCTATTTGCATCAGTATTGATAATAAAGTATTTTGTTTGTACCGGTACAATAGATTGCTATTCTGAGATCACTTAGGGGCCGACCATTTAAGTCTTGAGGGGGGATGTGGGCTTTTTTTGCAAAAAATTTCCTGCACGGCCCGAAGGGCCAAAAAAAATTTCCTGCACAGCAAGATGGTGACTAAAACCCTCCTTTCTTATTGGAAAAAAAATTCTCACTGAATAACACAGGTATAAAAAAAAATCTTGCAGTGACAAAAAAGCCTCCCCCCCCTGTTTGAACAGTTTTGATGCAATGAATTCATCTTTCATTGTCAACAATTTGGACATTGTCGAGAATTTTAACCAATTTTGTTTTGTCATATTTTTAGGGCCCTCCATATCATTGCATATTTTTAATTTTACTGATTTCTGTTAGTTTCTCCAGTAGTACAGAGGGATGCCCCAAGTGAACACCTTATGTTCATCATGAACATAATTTAGTAAATTTCTTTGTCTGTTTAAGAACTGTTTTAACTGTAGAACTCTCTGGTTATTTTCTCAATACAGTAAACTCCCGCATATTAAGCCAACAATACAATACAATACTTAATAATGCCTTACACAGAAAAGATCACAGGAGATAAAAAAAATATTAATACAAAAAGTAGACAATTACTGCCACCTAGAAATAACTAAACTGAATAGAACTTCCATATTATCAGCTGTAAGTTCTTATAAACCAGGTATCTAAATTGACAAATTTCAGCCTGATGTTCTTAATCCATTTGTTCTTAAATGCATATGTTTACTGTATTAATGTATTTGATACAGCCTACATTCAGCATTTGTTTGACAGCATGCTTTATGTAAGGTACAAGAAACTACAATGGTGAATGTATGAGTGTGTCATATTCAACAATATCACAGTAAGCACAATATGCAAATACTATTGAATGTTGTTGGATAGGGAATGAGACTGGCCCTGTGATGGCAGTTATAACGTACATGAAGAAACTAGGAGCTCATTAACAGGAGCCTCCATGACCTTTTGGTGGGCGCTCGAAGCACAGGAGTAGATGAATCTATTTTTTAGATGGCAGAGTTTGAATTTTCCGTGAAAATAGATTATTCTGCTCTTGTGCATATTGTTAGAGGAAGGCTCCTGTTGATGGGCTCCTGATTTCTCCTAGCAATCAGTTTTATATGTTACATGTAAGACTTAACCAAACAGGAGTAAGAATCAGACTTCTAGTAACTCTTATTTTAAGGCAGCCCTCTTCGCTGATTCTATATTATTGTGGTGATATTTATCCACCGATTAAAGAAAATGGTGTTTCATCAAATCAATGTGTATTATTTATAGCAAAGCAATGAAATAAAGAAACAAAGATGAGAACGGGTGATTTTTGTACTTTCAAGTGATTTTTTCATCGTGTTGGGTTCCCATTCCACAGTAGACCAGAGTTCCCACGGGTCCTTGAAAACCTGGAAAGTCCTGGAATTTGAAATGTCCTTTTCCAGGCCTTGAACGGCAGGTGTAAAGTACAGGTCACAGGTCGCAGGTCACAGGTCACAGGTATTTTTAAGAAGGTAGATTGACTTTTATAAAAAATAACACCCCTCTCTACATCCTGTTCTCTTTCAAATGCGATGTTTATTGCCCCCGCAGGGTTTTGGCCCAGAGGCCAAAACCCGAGGAGGCATTATAGAACCCCCCGCGTAAAGAGAAAACATAAGGGTATATGGTACATATGCCAGAAAAAATCTCGATCCGTCGGAGCAGGGACCGCAAAAGGTCTTGGGTAACGTTTATGATTGGATGACCGGATCATGTGATTAGCAAAGGAACGCAAAGTAGCTATGGTCATTGCCAAAAAGCCCGCAAAAGGTCTTGGGTAACGTTTATGATTGGATGACGGTATCATGTGATTCGCAAAGGAACGCAAATGATTGGCAGAGCCTAACAAAGAGCTGTTGTTCGTAAGCGTGGGTTTGAGACCTACTGTTGTCACGTCACTGGCGGATAATAAAAATTCTAAACATTCACAACAAACTGGTCGTGACATTTAATAAATCACCAAAAACTCTAAGGAGACGCTCAGCCGAAGTCAGTCAGTGCAATCCATAGTTCAGAATTAGCAAATGTTGAGCTGCTGTGGCTGTGTAGTCTAGAGAAAAACTTGAATGTTCACAAAGCTAAGAGCTCTAAACCTCATAATAGTGAGTAAAGCATTCAAAATAGTTGCTATTGTGCTTAACAATAGGTCCGCTACGAAAGAATGTGATAATTTAACGACATAGACTGCTTGCAGCCCCTTCTTTGGCGAACGTCCGTAAATCGAGAATAAAGTCCTAGTCCTACATTGTAGTTTGTTTGCGCGCTCGTATTTCAAGCTCACGAAAGAGTCCAAAGAAGAGACTGCAAGCAGTCTATAACGACAAGATTTCCTTTTATAAGTTCACCACACTCAGAAAGAGGACTTTAGAATTATTATTTTTGCATCAGTACAAGGGAGAAGTAGGCGTTTTTGTCTTCTTCCGATTAGTGCGCTGTCTGCTGTGTAATGTTGCCTCTAAAGTATACTAAGTAGGTTAAAATAGTCTACCTTTGTTGACCGGAAATCTGGCAAGGGCGGAACGCGTTTTTTAGTGCTGTTAAATTAAGTTCTATTATAAGCTCGTTAGCAGCTTCAGGTGATAGCTGGTATAAAAACGCAGATATAGGTTATTAGGGAGCAGCGATTGAAAAAGAGCAAAAGCAGAGAAATCGTGAAGCAGAGACAGCCAACGAGACACGAGAGTCTAAAGTCTTGTGTTCTGTTCTCCGTTGTAAGTATTTCCGGAAAGATCAATTGGCTTTAAGCTTTCAAGTATTCATATTCATAGAGTTTTCAAACAAGATTTTTGTGCGCAAGTGTTTCTGAGTAAGAATGTGTATTAATAGTCGTTTTGGAATTGTGACACAATAGTTTTCAGAAGAATTTTCGGTATTTCGCTAGAGTTCGCAAGAGTTTTGACGGCTTTTCGTACTTTTGGTTAGAATTGTTTATAGAGTTTCGGCTTATAGAATTTCAATGTATCTTTAACGGTTTTGTAATACAACTGACAAACTCCAACAAGCTGATAACGGTGGGTTCGCGTGTTGTCTGAAACAGCTGTAAAAATGTTAATTGAAATACATCTGCAGTTTAAAAAGCACGGGGCAGCTCTAGTGAGAACTATTACTAGTTACAATAATGCGCATTATTGATTGTGGGCGACTGCAGGGAGCCCACGAGACTTATCTCGACAGGGCTTCGGATCACAGGTCATATTTTTAGTACAGTTAGTACTCATATAAAAATACAAATGAACTTCTCTTTGTACTTTTGCTCGAAGATCGTTTTGCTAATTACCCATAAAATTCGCAATGCTGTATCGCCACGTACTTTTGGCAATTGGTTGTCATTCATTTTTACGTACTTATATCTACAATTATTATTCAGCACATCGATGCACTGCCCAAATATGGTCATTGGAACGCCAATAGTTGTCTTCTGTACATGACAGAGGGGGACATTGGGGAGGTACAGAAACCGCAAAACCGCCCAAAAATTACATCAAAATCGCAAAACCACACACAAAATCGTATCAAAACCGAAACCGCAATTCACAAATTAGATTTCTTTTAGAAAAAGTGACGGGAGTAGAAGGCGGTCATAGCAGAAAAATCTGTGCTCTGTAGAAATTTTAAAACCGTAAAACCGCATTAAAAAGTGACAAAATCCGAAAAATCGTGATTGACAAATGTCAAAACCGTGCTCCGCAGGCTTTTTTAAAACCGTGAAACCGCATTGAAAATTTAAGAAAACCGAAAAAACGCAAATAAAAACTGCTAAAACCGCGGAACCACCAACCCCAATGTCCCCTCATGACAGCTATCCTGCGATATCCGTCTCTGAGGGAAATATGATGTTTTGAGCTCGTAAATAATACACAAAAGTCATGTTTTTCGGGGGTTTTTGTGCTATCGATGTGCTGAATAATAAACAAGCCATTATCCTGCTCGATTTTGCAGAATATCGTCTGATTTTAACATACTTGATTACAATATAAGGTTTTGTGGTTTGAGGATGACATTACATTTTTGTAATAAAGTTAAGTAAATCCAAAGGAGATTACATAGTTTGCAGGAGAGAAGAATAAGTCAGACAGAGGTACTGCACCAACATTTCACCACAACTACAGTATCTAATGCTGTAGATCATTTGTGATTTTAAAAACGTAAGAGGTTATTCTTACAGAAAAACGTTTTATTTTGACAACTTTGATGTTTATCCTATGCCTGAAACATTGTATTTCACATGTTAAGTTAAATTCAAACAACAGTGTAGTACTGAAAATAAGTTTGCCATGTGAAAGTCATTGTGTCCACACAAAGAAACCAGCAGCAATGTACTAAATTTGAATAATAATCTTCCAGAAAATTATGTTTTAGGAAAGTAAGTAATAGGACATTTGATCTGTGCTTTAAATGTTATGTAAAAAATATGTCAATGTCAATTTGCAAACTCTGCTCATTTGATTCAAGTGCAATAGGAAATATTATTTGTCTCAGAGTGGTGTTCATAAACCCATGCAATGAAGTGTGCTAGGAGTAAGTCAAGAGTATGACATGTAGAGGGGGGTTTGTTGTCCTAAATTTTCAGAAAAAATCCTGTATAAACCAATTTTATAGCATTTTGTTGTGTTTCCTTCCTGTTTTGTGACCAAAAGCCTGATTTTTTTTTGCCCCTCAAGCCTACGGGCCTAATATCTTATAGCTAAAGTCGTTGTTTTGTGCTGCACATTTTCAGAACAGCTTTTGGGGTTTTGGACTTTGAGTTTTTCTGTTCCGCCAGTCAAACCAACTAAGCGAATCAGGTGCCCGCCCTGTTTCACCTAGTGAGGGGGGTTTTCTGTCGCAATGAGAAGCCAGTCAACTGCACTAGGCAAAACAGGGCAAGGACCACCTGATTGGCTTAGATGGATTGACAGAATAACCCAAATCAAATAATGTTTTCAAAATTCCCATCGCAAAACAACGATTCTGGCTGTAACTGCACTGCAGATTTTTTAAAATCACTTCCGACTGTGACAAGTTTCCAACCCTTCACTGCTTCGCTAGTGACCTTTTTAGTGTTATCTCGTAAGCATTGCAGAGCCTCATGCAGCTGCCATTTTGTCTGCCTAGAAAAAAATTGGGTTAGAGAAAGCATCTATTTGCATCAGTATTGATAATAAAGTATTTTGTTTGTACCGGTACAATAGATTGCTATTCTGAGATCACTTAGGGGCCGACCATTTAAGTCTTGAGGGGGGATGTGGCTTTTTTGCAAAAAAATTCCTGCACGGTCCGAAGGGCCGAAAAAAATTTCCTGCACAGCAAGATGGTGACTAAAACCCTCCTTTCTATTGGAAAAAAATTCTCACCGAATCTCAGGTAAATTAAGGCATGGGTGTTTTAAAAAAAAAATTCGAAAAATACTGAAAAAAAATATCTTGGGTATACAAAATGTCTTCTGTAGAATGTTTTTTGTTAAGGTTGATACACCCAGTGAGACGTTTCATTTGATGTATTTGGTTACCATGTCAACAGGTTGCATGACTTGTAAGAGCGTGACAAAGGCACAATTTTCTTTCAGGTCTCTGCATTCGATGGGGGTCATACCAATGGTTTCCCAATGGGTCTTATAATGACCGGTGTCGAGCGTATATTACCATTCCAAGGAGGATGGGTGTCCAAGTTATTCACATTTTAAGAAAAGGAGAGGTATCATATTACATCGTCACAAATAAAACTATCCTAAAAATTATTTCCAGCCATCCTCGTTGGATCAATAATGTACACTATATAACAAACACTACAATGCCCTCTGGGGAACGATTTCAATTATCCCCATTGAATTCAGAGGCCATTTCCTAGAAATTAAATTTAAGGTCAGAGGTCATTCGTTTGTTGCTATAGAGACCAAATTGGTGAAAATGATTGAGAATGATCAAAGGTATCAAAATGTAGATTGCTTGGATCCCTCATAGGCATTGGTTTAGAGATAGACCACCCCCCCTTCAGTTTTACGTCCGCCATTTTGGATTGGGCTCCCGCCCAGGCCTTAAGTTACCTGAGATAACACACAGGTATAAAAAAAAAATCTTGCAGTGACAAAAAAGCCTCCCCCCCCCTGTTTGAACAGTTTTGATGCAATGAATTCATCTTTCATTGTCAACAATTTGGACATTGTCGAGAATTTTAACCAAATTTGTTTTGTCATATTTTTAGGGCCCTCCATATCATTGCATATTTTTAATTTTACTGATTTCTGTTAGTTTCTCCAGTTGTACAGAGGGATGCCCCAAGTGAACACCTTATGTTCATAAATTTCTTTGTCTGTTTGAGAACTGTTTTAACTGTAGAACTCTCTGGTTATTTTCTCAATACAGTAAACTCCCGCATATTAAGCCAACAATACAATACAATACTTTATTATGCCTTACACAGAAAAGATCACAGGAGATAAAAAAATTATTAATACAAAAAGTAGACAATTACTGCCACCTAGAAATAACTAAACCTGAATAGAACTTCCATATTATCAGCTGTAAGTTCTTATAAACCAGGTATCTAAATTGACAAATTTCAGCCTGATGTTCTTAATCCATTTTAAATGGATTAATTTTTAATGCAAAAAAGTAGATATATAGCTGTCCCAGCTCTTCGTGACACGCAAGTTCACTGTGTCGTCTTCACTTTCCTCAAAGGCGAAAATCGAGGCTGTTATTCATCCAACATTGTTGTTTAGATGCTAATGGATTTGCCAATGAGTCGATGTATTCTCCAAACTCGAGAAAAGCTTTGAGCTTTGAGAAAAGCTTTGAGTCTCAACGATAACTGTCCTTACTGTCTCTCGCAGTAGCCAACTTCACTTTGCGGCTTCTTTACAATAATTTGAAGTTATTAAAGCTCACTGAAGTGTTGAAAATGTAAGAATTCGCACAATATTCGACCGATTTCTTTGTGAAAAACAATACCGCACGAGAATCTTATTACTCACACAACAGTGGGATAGATCTGCCCTCTCAGAAACTTGCTTGGGGCTTCGTTGGCGTGATCGGACTTCGCAAGGCAATCGATCAATTCGGTCTTTGTGAATCGCAAATTTATTTATTTATTTTTGCAATTGTTTTGCAGTTTTAAGTGGCTTACTTTCTTATGTTGATTCAATAATGCTAGAAAAAAAATTGAAGGGAGAAAAAGAAAAAAATAGCCGATACCGGGAGTCGAACCTCGGTCGACCCGGTTTGATTTGTTTTCCCCGGCCCTCTGCAGATTGAGCTACTCGCCACTTCTCAACGGACCGATGGCTCGGACCAAGATATAAAGGAAATTAGTATAAACCAACTA